>OX382238.1:17752655-20152655 GCA_947507525.1 Apamea epomidion
TTGCAAGATTTGTAAAAAACAAAATAAAGGTAATAGATATCATCCAGAAGACTCATGCTGGTTCAAAACAAATGAAGGTTATAAAGAAATCCCAAATATTATCAATTTCGTTAACAATTCAGAAGTAGAAACAGAATTAAATAATATGGACCAAAAAAACTAGTAGTACCACCATTAATCAAAGTCAAATTAACATTAAATAACACATTGGATACATATGGAATATATGATTCAGGTTCAAATATTTCATTAGTTAATTCAAAATTACTAAAGTTAAAAGATGAAGAAATAAATAATGCACAGGCAGTGAAGTTAACTACGATTAATGGTGTGAAAAAAACAAATGGAATAGTAAAAATAAAAATAAAAATCTTTGAAATAGAAGAAGAAGTAAATGTGTTTGTAATTAACGAGAACAATTTCAACTACGACTTTTTAATTGGATTAGATATGATAAAACTATTTAAATTGATCCAAAATGAAAAGCTACAAATAACACAAAAACCACAAGAAATTAATATAATTGCAAAAAAAGAAGCAGAAAAAGAAAAACAAACAAAAAACAGTTACAAGTTTACAGTGAACTTTAACGAACATGTTGAGGAAAGAAATTTTAAATTTTTTATGAACCACCTCGAACATGAACAAAAAGCTGAAATACATGAGCTAATTGAGAAATACAAATCGATCTTTGCAAAAGACAAGTACGATGTTGGAACTGTTAGGGATTATGAAGCCAGAATTGATCTATTGGTCGATAAATATTGTAGCAAAAGACCCTACAGATGCAATATTGAAGACAAGAAGGAAATAGAGAGTCAAGTAACAAAGTTATTAGAGAAAAATCTAATTGAGGAATCATACAGCCCATTTGCTGCTCCGGTAACTTTGGCATACAAAAAGGAAGACAATAGAAAATCAAGGCTTTGTATAGACTTTCGCGATTTAAATAAACTTATTGTCCCGCAGTCACAACCTTTTCCGTTAATTGAAGATCTGCTGATGAAAACAAGAAATTGCAAATATTTTTCTATCCTGGATTTAAATTCAGCATTTTGGTCGATACCATTACGAGTCGAAGACAGAAGAAAAACAGCCTTTGTGACACAAGACAGCCATTTTCAATGGACTTGTTTACCATTTGGACTAAAAACCTCACCGGCAATATTTCAAAGAATACTGAGTAATATCATAAGACGACATGAACTTACGGAATTCACAGTAAACTACATCGACGATATTTTGATTTTTCAAAAACGTTTCAGGAACACATAACCCACTTAACAAAATTGTTAGAAGCAATAAAGAAGGAAGGCTTTAGACTGAAATTTTCTAAATGCACTTTCGCATCGGATTCGGTGAAATATTTAGGGCACATTATTCATAATAATACAGTACGCCCAATAAAAGATAATTTAATATCAATAAAAAACTTTCCCGTACCACAAAATCAGAAAAATGTGAGACAGTTTCTGGGAAAAATTAATTTTTATAATGAATATGTACCAAACATTGCAATAACATTGGATCCACTACACAACCTACTAAGGAAGAATCAAAAATTCATTTGGACAGAAGAATGCCAAAAATCCTTTGAGAAAATGAAACAACTACTATGTACACAACCAATATTAGAGATATTTGACCCAGACTTACCAATACTAATTTACACAGATGCAAGTATACTAGGCGTTGGAGCAGTATTGAAACAGAGACAACAAAACACAAAAGAAAAACCAGTTGCATATTTTTCCAAGAAACTAAATGAAGTACAGAAAAGGAAAAAAGCTATTTATTTAGAATGCCTGGCAATAAAAGAGGCAATTAAATACTGGCAACACTGGCTCATAGGTAAACGATTTACAGTTTATTCTGATCATAAACCATTAGAAAAAATGAACATTAAATCGAGAACGGATGAAGAACTCGGGGACTTGACATATTACCTTTCTCAATATGACTTTGAGGTAATATATGCACCAGGAAAAAATAATCTTGAAGCTGACTGCCTAAGCAGAAATCCTGTATTGGAAGCACATGAAAATGAAGATGAACAGTTGAAAGTGGTCAATTGGATAAAACTAGAGAATATTATTGTTGATCAAAACAATAACGAAGATCTACAAAAACAAAAACAAAAATTAATATTAAAGCACACCCTATACTACAAGAAAATCAAGAAAAAAGAAAAAATTGTTTTATCAGAAGATTTCAGTATACCTTTCATCAAACAAATACATAAAGAATACTGTCACATTGGAATTGAACAAATGCAAAAGAAAATTACACCATACTACACTGCTAAGAATTTAAGACAGAATATAAGGAAAATTTGTAGAAAATGTGAAGTTTGCATTATGAACAAATCCAGAGGCCAGGATAAATTAGGTCTGATGTCTCACCTAGGACCAGCCACACATCCTTTTCAAATAATGTCCATTGACACAATTGGTGGATTTGGGGGCTCCAGATCGACAAAGAAGTACATGCACCTCTTAGTGGATCATTTCACTAGATATGCATACATTGTCAATTCAAAAACACAGAATTCAAATGACTTCATAAAACTTGTCAAAAATGTCACAGAAAATAATACAATTGGTATGATCTTAACAGATCAATACCCAGGAATAAATTCAAAAGAATTCAAACTATTCTTAGAGAAAAAAAATATTCCAATTATTTTCACAGCAGTAAATTCACCTTTTTCAAATGGAATCAATGAAAGACTAAACCAAACCCTGGTCAATAAAATAAGATGCAAAATAAATGAAGAAAATAAAAAAACAGCATGGACAACGATAGCACAAAAATGTGTGGAAAAGTACAATGAAACAGAGCACACTGTCACAGGCTTTGCACCTGTGTACTTGTTACAAGGAAAAAATATAACGTTAGTTCCAAATGAACTAAAAGAAAAAAAAACTAAAACTGATTTGCTGAGAGATAGACAACTGGCTCTGGAAAACAGTATAAAATCACACAACTACAATAAAAAACTATCAGATAGAAACAGAAAACATTATAAGTTCAATGTAGGAGACATGGTATTCGCGGAAAATGGCAATAGATTAAACAGAAAAAAACTAGACGAGTTGAAGATTGGACCTTATGAAATAACAGAGAAACTATCAGACTCAATATATAGAATTAATACAGGACATAGAAAATCGGAATCAAATCTCTTCCACATCACCAAACTACTCCCAGCTCCTGTATTTGAAGATAATTTCTAATGAAATATTGTGATACAATATTCTCCCCGAAGAGGGGGGGTGTAATGAAATGATTACCTACTTACATACCTATCATCTCATTGATTTGAATTTACCCGCGCTCATTCACGCGCGAGTGATTATTAGAATGACAGATAAGATGGAATGTAGGAATGAATGACTGACAGGAAGATAGATGTCAATGTCAGTGTGTTGACTTGTTGTGCACGGTGATGTTTAGAGGTTAGAAACTATTGTGTTATAAAAAATACTTGGAAGATAAATAGGAGACGATATTCGTGAAATTATAAGCTTTGAATGTTGTTTCTTTATTTACAGGTAAAGTAATGTTTTGTGAATATGTAGGTACCTACTTACTTTAAAACAACCATTTGTAATACTTACAATAAAAACTTTATTTACAGAAACGCAATTGAGTTTATTTACGGACGTCGGTTACCCTAAATAAGATATCTTATATATATATATACAAAATCAAGGGAGAGAAGTGTTGAGATGACTACGCTATTTTTTAAGATTTATTTTGAAAATAGATTCTCAGGGATGCTGATACCAAAAAGCTGGTTTCATAAATCCAAGATGGCCTTCTCGTAATCTAGTTATATTACCAGGTGCGAGTGCGGCAGGTGTGTGCCAGTGAACAGGTACAGGAGCGAGGCCAGGCGCGGCGCCAGCTGGGACTCCTCGCAGTCGCGCAGCAGCGTGCCGCACAGCGTGGCGCGCCAGGCGGAGCTACACCACGAGGTCAGCTCTCGGTCAGTGCTGGTCGACATCTACACGGAAAACAGAGAAAAAAAAACGTAAAGACACACCGACTTCTACTCCTACTCCTTCACAGTGCACGCGGTGCGATTGTGGAATTCACTACCGCCTGACATTAGGGACTGCCAAACTAATGCAGTTTTTAAAAGAAGAGTGAAAGAACACTATCTGTCCACTTCATCATAGTTGTGTATGTATTTATTATTTTGAGTATGATATAATTATTATCATTCTTGCAATATTTATTTTAGTAGTATTTATGTATGTTTATTTGTATGTATGTTAATATATTCTCGTAATTTTTGTTTAGTTTTTAAGTGAATTGTTTTTTTTTTTTATTTTGGTTTTATTTTTTGTCTCCTTTGCTCTATCACACGTTGTCTACATCTCTGTATCTATTGTCCTATCTATATGAAATAAGCATCACCTCGGTACCAATTTTTCTGTTCTGTTTTTCATTGTCTGTTTATATATGTGTGTACTGGTAAAATAAATAAATAAATTAAGGAGATCCACTTAAAAACACTGTTGAGCATTCCCGTAATTAAAAACGTTTAAAATTTAGTCGCAATCTCATCTCAGCGACAATCAGTGTCACAAACTTGGGTCGTTCGGTCGTCTTAGGGGCTTTGTAAAGGGATTTTAGAGGTATTTTTGGCTGATTGGAGACTGAGATCAGACTGAACGTTCTTAAAATTACGAGAATTTCCCCTGAGATTGCAACTAGATTTTGATCGTTTTTACGGGAATTGGCCTTCATAACTTTGGCTAACCATACGCATGGATATTCCAAATCGAAACCTTAAAATGTTATAAGATCAAGTCATTAATTAAGACATTATCTGCTAACCTGTAACGCCTGCTGTAAACATTTCCCATAAAACCACTGGTGTTCGATCCACGGTAACTTAGCTAGTTCTGCTAGTAACGCGGAAGCCTGCACTCGACTCTCCTGTGAACTGGCGCCCGGCGCATTGGGAGCGTTTGAACCCTGCACGTTGACGTACGTCTGCACGGACCATTCGAATATCTGCTGGAGGAGATGGACTTCCGAACCTATGAAAAGATAATTATGTATAATTTAGTTTCAGTTTGTGAAAATTTCAATTTCATGGAATTAAACCACTTTTTCACGGCCAAACAATCGAGTTTATTTAAATTGAGCAATATCTTAGTTTTGCTGAAGACCTCGACTTTCGATCGTAAAGATGTCATTGGTTGACCAAATAAAAAAGACAATCAAATAAATTGACGTGAAATTTAAGAACAGGCAGTTACGTTCCGTATAATCTGCACTATGATGGGATAACCCAGAGAATTTGTGAATGTCGTGTCTATAAGTATCACTCACCAGGACAATCAAGCATGATCTGATGAACATTGTCAACGAAATGCCTCAACATGGGCGTGTAGGCTTCGTTCTCGGCCGTGGAGGGCAGGAGTGGCGGCGTGGCGGGCTGCGGGGAGATCCACGCGCCCCACGACTCCTGCAGCGCGCCCCACGCGTACCACGCCACTGCGGACATACTACTGACGTCAGAAATGTTACGAGTGTCATTTGCATGTTCACAGACTGAGTGAACAGTGTCAACGTAAATCTTCTTGAAGTAATTTCCTTGAAGGTTAATTTCTTTAAAAAAAAAAACAAACGTTTCTTTAAATGCAAATAAGTTTTTGTTGTTGTTTTTTTTTTGGAAACTTATAAATACAGTTACCCAGCCATAAATAAGGCACATCTAGTTATAGAAAAAGTTCAGCGTTTGGTCTGATCCAAAAATATCTGAAGAAAATGTAAAAAAAGGATCAGGAAACGTACCTATGAACGTCAATCTGTAGCATAAGCACAATCAGCCTATAATGTTCCCACTGCAGCGACACAGGCCTTCTCTTTGTGAGGTAGGTTGTAATCCACCACGCGGGCCCAGTGCGGGGCGGTAGATATAAGACGTGTTAGAATTTTTGGTTCTAGGACATGCCGGTTTCCTCAAGCTGTTTTCCTGCGACTGCTCCAGTTTTCCTTCGCCGTTCAAAACGGCGAAGGAAAACTGGAGCAGTGGTGATGAAACTTACGCCCGATCGTTTAACAATTCACCCTCTAGCTGATTAAATATAGAACAAATAACATTCTAAGCCCACCTCTCTCCGGCTCATAGCTGAGCCTAACGGCCGCCCTAACGAACGCTCTCTGCAGCGCGTGCAGCAGCGCGGCCACGTGCGGCGCGTGCGGCACGTGTGGCGCCACGTGCGCGCCCGCCGCCACGTGCGCGCCCGCCGCCACGTGCGCGCCCGCCGCCACGTGCGCGCGCGTCGGGACGTGCGCGCCCGCCGCGCGCGAGCGGCCCGCCCACCACGCCGCGCCCAGCTCGCGCAGCAGGTGGCCTAGCTGAGGACACAGGGTTTTTTGAGTGATTTGGATTTTTTATGACGTGTCTAGTTCCCGACGTAACTGGAAAAAGGACATTAATTTGGAGAATACGAGATTTATCTTTTATGCGTAGGTCTGTTCCACTTGTAATTTGCTGTTGATTGGAAATCATCATTTAATCAACCGAGGATCAAAGGTGATACAAAAGAAAAATTGTTTATTCTGCAAGTATAGCATTTTGTTTTAAACTGAACGCCAATTTGGCGCAGGATGCGCTGCATAATAAAAAGATAAACGGCTGCGTGGAGAGCTTTCCCCTCTAAGGACGCTACTGGGCAAGCAAACCTTTCGAGAAGGAGACCTTGAAAAGCTGCCAGTCTTCTGGGAGCCAGCCGGATTGTGACATTTTTTTATAACTCACCGAAATCAACAGCCGTCAGGACACACAACTCCTCTATACCAACCACTGCGCTATGCACTCCTAGTACTCCTTACCTGATCGAACGGAACCGCAGCCGCCTTAGCGTCCACAGCTCTCACGACGCCGACGTGCGTCCAATGGGCTAGCGGGAGCGTATTGTTTATCGACGCAGTGTCACATCTCAATACATGAGTACAAAGTTCTTCGTGGATACTAGTACCCATCAGTACAACGCTATGCACTCCTAGTACTTCTTACCTGATCGAACGGAACCTCAGCCGCCTTAGCATCCACAGCTTTTACGACATGCGTCCAATGTGCAGGCGGGAGCGTGTTATTCACAGATGCTGTGACACATCTCAGAACATGAGCACAAAGTTCCCTCGTATCCACTAGCACAGCGCTATGCACTCCTAGTAGTTCGACCAGCATGTGATGTTCGGTGGCCGGGGTGGGGCCCCAGCGCTGCACGGCGCGGATTAGGGCTTCCAGCATGTCCCGGCGTTGGGTCGGGTCTGCTGATTCTGACCAGCGAGACATTTCGAACTAGAAGAGAAATTAACTAGCTGTCATACTATTTTATTATTTACCTTACATCAAAATAAGATAGTTGCAGTGGATATCACGATTATGAAATAGTGTGTAGGATTGGTTAAATGCTCATTCAATGTTATTTATTTATTTACTAGCTGTTGCCTGCAACATCGTCTGCGATCCAGGATGAAAAGATGAAAAGTAGCCTATGAAGTTATTAAAAAAAAAAAAAAAAAGTTGCCGCACACTAGGAAATACTCCTGTATCGTGGGTGCGTTTAGAAGCATTTAAACTCACAAACACAAACAGCCAGACCCGAAGGAACTACTTGTAGGTCATACAAAATATTTGTTCCGTGCGGTAATCGAACCCGCGACACGCAGCAGTCAATCGCTTAACCACTGCGCCAACCGTGCCGTCCTTCTCCAGGTCATGGTCTCCCGATATGCCAAATTTCATCCAAATCCGTTTAGCTATTTTAACGTGAAAGCGTAACAAACAAACAAACTTACTTTCGCATTTATAATATTAGTTATAACACCTTTACAGAATCATCCAAGTTATGTTATTTATAAGATGTAATTTAAGTCTGAAGTAATAAAACACCGCATATACAGGCTATGTCAAGTTTCTAAAGAATTATCATCTGCCTAGACTTTTCAGAATTATGTTCGGGTCGGCTTCCAGTCTAACTGGATGCAGCTGAATACCAGAATTATACATGGAGCGACTGTCTATCTGACATCCACAACCTCCAGTTACTGGTTAATACGATACTCCTTAGTAAGACTGGTTGTCAAGTTCTTAGAGATTAAGGTAGTATTTATACAGGGTGGCAGGGACATCGACGCGCAAACTGTAACCATGGATTCAGCACACGAGTTTAGACACCATAGCGCAGAAATCTTTCGTCGGTTATCAAAAAAAAAATATTGCTGTTCCATACATTTTGACCGCGTAGGTATTGCACTTTTCTATGAAACAGATTTTTTTTTTTTTATAACCGACGAAAAATTGTGTCCGGGATGTTAATATCAGGAAAATTAAATCAAATTAAATTCAACAGTGAAGGCACCTGACAGAGGTTTCGCAAAATTATGTCATTACATTAATATATTTTTTTTAGTAGCCACACTACTTTAGACTCACCTTAGACAAGTAACTGAACACAGTATGCGACGGCAGCTGCGAATCCAACAGCGCACTGTACACCTTAGGCCAGTCTGCAGCAGGCAGCCGCCGGGGCGCCAGTAGGGCTCCGCACAGCGTCTGCTGCAGCACGCCACTGGAGCGCGCGCCCCACGCAGACAGCAGCTGCGCCGACACGCGCCCGTCGTGGCAGATCCAGCGCTGGATTATTATTACGGATTATTTTAAATTGGATGAAAAGTAATACGTTATTCTCTGAGCTCAGCAAGGGACTTTACAAAAATCGTGGTTATTGTTACTTAAATGGCAGATGAAAAAGTTTATCAAGTAGTTACAATAGTCTATCTTCGGATTTTTGTTTGCAGAAAGCTCTGTTCCATGTAGACTTTCTACGCGAGCCGCTGGGCCTTTACCTGCTTCTATAGCAATAGCAGGTTTAATGTTTTAAAACGTATGAAGTTACCTCTGCCAGGTCACTGACTAGAGTAGTAAGCACGCTACTCGCGGGCGCACACGCGGCGCAGGGCGGTGCGCCGGCGCAGCGCCACGCGCGCTCCACCACGCGCAGCGCCGCCTCACTGCTGCGCGTACGTCTAAATGTATGAAGTTACCTCTGCCAGGTCACTGACTAGAGTAGTAAGCACGCTACTCGCGGGCGCACACGCGGCGCAGGGCGGTGCGCCGGCGCAGCGCCACGCGCGCTCCACCACGCGCAGCGCCGCCTCACTGCTGCGCGTACGTCTAAATGTATGAAGTTACCTCTGCCAGGTCACTGACTAGAGTAGTAAGCACGCTACTCGCGGGCGCACACGCGGCGCAGGGCGGTGCGCCGGCGCAGCGCCACGCGCGCTCCACCACGCGCAGCGCCGCCTCACTGCTGCGCGTACGTCTAAATGTATGAAGTTACCTCTGCCAGGTCACTGACTAGAGTAGTAAGCACGCTACTCGCGGGCGCACACGCGGCGCAGGGCGGTGCGCCGGCGCAGCGCCACGCGCGCTCCACCACGCGCAGCGCCGCCTCACTGCTGCGCGTACGTCTAAATGTATGAAGTTACCTCTGCCAGGTCACTGACTAGAGTAGTAAGCACGCTACTCGCGGGCGCACACGCGGCGCAGGGCGGTGCGCCGGCGCAGCGCCACGCGCGCTCCACCACGCGCAGCGCCGCCTCACTGCTGCGCGTACGTCTAAATGTATGAAGTTACCTCTGCCAGGTCACTGACTAGAGTAGTAAGCACGCTACTCGCGGGCGCACACGCGGCGCAGGGCGGTGCGCCGGCGCAGCGCCACGCGCGCTCCACCACGCGCAGCGCCGCCTCACTGCTGCGCGTACGTCTAAATGTATGAAGTTACCTCTGCCAGGTCACTGACTAGAGTAGTAAGCACGCTACTCGCGGGCGCACACGCGGCGCAGGGCGGTGCGCCGGCGCAGCGCCACGCGCGCTCCACCACGCGCAGCGCCGCCTCACTGCTGCGCGTACGTCTAAATGTATGAAGTTACCTCTGCCAGGTCACTGACTAGAGTAGTAAGCACGCTACTCGCGGGCGCACACGCGGCGCAGGGCGGTGCGCCGGCGCAGCGCCACGCGCGCTCCACCACGCGCAGCGCCGCCTCACTGCTGCGCGTACGTCTAAATGTATGAAGTTACCTCTGCCAGGTCACTGACTAGAGTAGTAAGCACGCTACTCGCGGGCGCACACGCGGCGCAGGGCGGTGCGCCGGCGCAGCGCCACGCGCGCTCCACCACGCGCAGCGCCGCCTCACTGCTGCGCGTACGTCTAAATGTATGAAGTTACCTCTGCCAGGTCACTGACTAGAGTAGTAAGCACGCTACTCGCGGGCGCACACGCGGCGCAGGGCGGTGCGCCGGCGCAGCGCCACGCGCGCTCCACCACGCGCAGCGCCGCCTCACTGCTGCGCGTACGTCTAAATGTATGAAGTTACCTCTGCCAGGTCACTGACTAGAGTAGTAAGCACGCTACTCGCGGGCGCACACGCGGCGCAGGGCGGTGCGCCGGCGCAGCGCCACGCGCGCTCCACCACGCGCAGCGCCGCCTCACTGCTGCGCGTACGTCTAAATGTATGAAGTTACCTCTGCCAGGTCACTGACTAGAGTAGTAAGCACGCTACTCGCGGGCGCACACGCGGCGCAGGGCGGTGCGCCGGCGCAGCGCCACGCGCGCTCCACCACGCGCAGCGCCGCCTCACTGCTGCGCGTACGTCTAAATGTATGAAGTTACCTCTGCCAGGTCACTGACTAGAGTAGTAAGCACGCTACTCGCGGGCGCACACGCGGCGCAGGGCGGTGCGCCGGCGCAGCGCCACGCGCGCTCCACCACGCGCAGCGCCGCCTCACTGCTGCGCGTACGTCTAAATGTATGAAGTTACCTCTGCCAGGTCACTGACTAGAGTAGTAAGCACGCTACTCGCGGGCGCACACGCGGCGCAGGGCGGTGCGCCGGCGCAGCGCCACGCGCGCTCCACCACGCGCAGCGCCGCCTCACTGCTGCGCGTACGTCTAAATAATAACACGTTTCATAGATAAATAACACATGCTCATTATACACCACAATTTAATAAAGTTAATTTACAACATAACCATTAATATTCAAGGTACGGAGGCTACCAGACACCCTTTGGATGGACATAAAGACAATAAGCTAAGTAGAGGGTAAAGTCACGGATACACTTAGGGCTGACTTTTCAACTGTCAAATACCTCTTAATTAGAGAATAAATAAGACAGTTTGACATATCTTCAGTACAAAAGGTGTCAAACCGAAATATATATGTCTCGTATAAAAAAATTCAATTTCAATCAGAATATTAATACAAAAAGCATATTTTTTTAAACAAACTGCGGAAAATGTCCTATTAATATTACGTTGCCACGGAACATTCGGCTTGCACGTAGTTGCAAATGAAAATTGAGCCGCGGCCATGGCTTTGCTTTCGAAGCGGGACATGTTGCAGCACGCGCCGATCAAGTTGCAGTAAAGTTCAAGTTTGAGGGCTAAACCCAATTATTTTAATCTATGAACTACGCGAAGCAGTAGAATGCGCTCTCATTGCGCTCGCGTGACGCTAGTGGATCTGACGGTTGTAAGTGTTGGTTTGATCAAAACATAGCTGCAACTCCACAAAAATGTAACTTCTTTAGTGACGCCAACTAGCCCACAGGCTTGCGACGAACTAAGGTGACTATAAAATCACTTGATTTATTCAAAAGTACAATTATTAAGTTGCGAAGGTTTTGAAGATGATTCATAGACATTTCTATTTATTTCTGAAAATCCACCAAAAGAAGTGATTACAAGCGTACCTTGCAATCGAATGCAACGCGGCCGCGGCCCGCGCCGCCCGCGGGCGCGCGCGCGCTAGCCTGCGCAGCGCTGCGCGTGCGCTGCTGCGGTTCTCTTTAACACCGCGCTCTGCGTCCACTGATATACACCATTCTTGTTCCTGGACAAAAGATTATACACTACACTCTATTGCATTCCACAATGTGTAGTCAAATGGTAACTTAAAATTTAATTAAATCATTATGGATCCCGTCGGGCAAGCAGATAGATTTAAGTCAAGCGCACTTGGTGTTACATCAGTCGATAACGTCGAAGTCTAAGTCACAAATATTTTGGACATGATTAAAGGATTAAGCATTTTCATTGTTAATTTTTAAAAGGTATTATTAGTTAATTTTTAAATTGTGCTTTATTGTCCACTTGGTTGTTACATTTGGTTGATCGAAAAGTTTACAGATCACGACTGACTATTGTATAGTTTTCTCGGTGGCTGATCTACCAATGAAGCTGAACTTTACACAGAAAGTGTCTTCTAGACATACCGGTATGTAAATAGTGATGGGCTTGCACTTGTTAGCGCAGTTTTTGCGTACAGGCGGTAGCGCTCGTCGTACGCGCAGTACGCTGACTAGCTCCCACAGTCTGTTGTCTAGTGAAGACACGCGGGCCACTTCTGTACACCATTCTCTGTACGACAAGAAAGGCAAAAGTAATAAGTTTATACAATTTATAATCGAACTTAAATAATTTCATTACAATCATATAATTTTCAGCTTTACATGATGTGAATAAATATTAATATGCATCGTAAAAAAAGCTGGAAAACGCTTCTCTATCTGATTATGCAAATATGCAACCACAAACGCTTTTTGCCAGCCACGTTCCTGTTTCATTTATGCGTCTCCCGAAAGGAGACATTTGACAGCAGTTCTAGCTTTTGAAAGGCTTCTTTAGCCAACGACTTTGCCAAAGTAGCAATTAAGTTAAATAAACTTACTGTGCAAGTCTCTCGATGTCATTGAGATGTTTGTCGACCAGCGAAATAAGGGTGCGCGCGTCTCTGAAGTCCACATCTTCTACAGGTGACTTGATCAATGTTCTCTTTCGTCTAACAACAGAAAAAGTATGTATGTTTTCAACATTGTCTTCAACACAACCTCTATCGCAATCCGGACGTAATTGCAACTGCTGCACATAATCAGAGGCCAATGTGTAGAAGTTGTAATTACAAATGACCAGTTATAATTATATATTTATTTATTTATATATACTTTATTGTACACCACAAAAATACATAGCATAAAAAATACATGAAACACTACAAAATATACAATGGGCGGCCTTATCGCATTACTGCAATCTCTTCCAGGCCTCCTTAGAATGGACAGTGATTATCCTTGACATAAAATGGGGCTGTCATTGGTGCAAATACTATGTATACAATACACTAAAATAGATACACAAATATATGCATATCCAAAATTATAGATACATAAATACATACATACTATGTATATAAGCAACTAAAATAAAAGAAAACTAGATGATTGCAGTTCGGAGAACAAGATCACAACGACAAGTAGTGCTCCTTTACAAGTCTTTTGAACACCTGTAACGACTGCGCGCGTTTTATTTCAACTGGCAATGCATTCCACAAACGAGCGGCCTGGACAGTAAAGGATTTATCAAGGAAAGTTGTGGAATGCATAGGCATTTTGAGCTTCAAGTTACCTGATGACCTTAACAGTTTGAGCATTTGAGAGAGCCTAAGTGCAAAAATTTGCATGAATCTGCCCCAGCTGCCTTCAAATTGTTCTAACGTCTTTTTATTTATTAAAACGTTGACTGCCAGATAACAGACACAATACAAAATCTATTGTTGGCGGACACCGGAGACAACGGTGGCAGTCAATAACTTAAGTGATAATTTTCATCTATCAAAGTTATGTGGCATAGGGTGTCGCAGGAATTAAATGGCGTTAACTAGATACGAAAAGTATACGACCGATTATGGCCCTGTTTTTGTAAGCATGCATGTAATTGTGTAGCCTCTGTTGAAAATCCAATAAATAAATAAAATGTATCTTAGGTACGAGATATTTTTTTTAAGCTGTGTACCGCGACAGGCTGAGTTGATTTATAAACCAAATGCCTAGTAACAGTATCGTAGTCAAGTTATACTCCTGCCCGCATACCTTCTCTTAGAACGATCCTTAATCTTCAATATGGTGTTAACGGCGATGTGGAAGGGCGTCTGCGCTGGAGTGTTGTCTGGCGGCGGTTGTACAGTCACGGAGGGAAAACTGTCCAGTTCTACGGATGGTAACGGACGGGGCACCGCGCGTTTCCATGCCGCTTCTAGAGCCTACAAATAACAATTAAAACGGATTTATTTGTTCCAAATATTTGAAATACCAGCTAAGCAGTTCCATGTAAACTACTGGTATTCAGCTGCATCTGGTTAGACTGGAAGCCGACCCTAACATATTTGGGTGAGACTAGGCAGATAGTGGCGCCGATTCCCTTGTTCACAAACTATACTAAATTCAAGTTCAGAGTATCTTTTTCTTTCTATTTCATTAAGAAAAGGACGGAAGATAAATATTAGTTTAAACCCTGTCAAATTAGTCAGCGCCTGAAGTAAATTGACGTATATTTAGTAGCCATGTTTTTAATCACGTCTAATTTGTCTATGTACTATCTTAATTTTACAGAACTAAACTAATATTTATCTTCTGTCCTTTTCTTAATGAAATAGAAGGAAAAAGGTGCACTGAACTTAAATTTAGTTTAGTTTGTGAACAAGGTAATCGGCGCCACTGATATTCGTAATACGGAGTAATACCAGAACTAAAAAAAGCTTAGATTTAAAAAAAAATCATAACTAAAAAAAAATATATGAGCATAATGAAAAGGAATTGGAATAATAAAAGTTGACTTACATGTTCTGGGATGTATCTTGCAATATCTGCAAAGTGTGGTGGTACGCGCACTTTTTCCCCTTGTTCCAACCAGCTTAAATATTCGGTAAGCAATCTAAAAACATAAATATTGCCTGTTTCAGTCTCCAGAAATACACTATCGGTTATATGAACTCCAAACTAGAACAGAATTTGTATGAATTTATCTGCCTGAAAAAGGCCTGCCTAGGAGCAGTGATGGTCCAAATAACGGCCGCGACTTATGAGTTGAAGGTCGTAGGTTCGAACCCAGACAGGCACTTTCAGTCAACTCAGCCTATTGCAGTCCACTGCTGGACATAGGCCTCCGCCAGGCTACGCTGCAACAGGGCGCGTAAACCGCCGATTTCTGATTGGTGTCTCTTTAGTCACAAAATGTATATAGGTATCAATTCCATTGTCTGCATTTTCTTTAACAGCCAAGAGATTTTACCTCCATCTTCAAAATTAATTTTCAGTGGTGGGTCAGTGGTAACAGTCCCGACTTACTATATAGTTGTAGGTCGTAGGTTCGAACCCAGACAGGCGCTTTACTTTGTGTTTATTATTTCATCACCATTGCTTTCAAAACGGTGAATGAAAACATAGTGCGTACATGTCCTAGAACCAAAAATTCACAGCCATGTGACATCTACCAACCCGCACTGGCCCGCATAGTAGATTATGGCCCACTCTCACTCTGAGAGGAAACCTGTGTCCCAGAAGTGGGGAAATTATAGGCTGATTATGCTATCTGCCTGATATGTTAGCTTTAGTTTATCAGAATCGGGTAATTTCCAATTTATTACAAAACCTAAATAAGTGGACCTTACTTCTCAGCAGCTGCATGATAAGCTATCAAATTGAATATATTCCTCTTCGTTTCAGCCGCCTCACTACTCGGACTCGATTCCTTCTCACTTCGGCTATCATCGGCATTATCTTCGTTATCGCTCGACCCACTCGATTCTCCCGTCAAATCGATTATCGATAAAGCTGGTAACAGACTATCGTCAGTCCTAACTGGAGTAGCTCTCTCTACTCGGTTAGTCGATTGTGTTTCACTGGTATCGATAGATTTGTGTTCCGTTTTGAGTGTTTCGCCTTCGTTGTGGTGATATGTGATCGTTTCTTGAAGTCTTCGTTTGATTTGAGCGAGTGTGCGGGATTTTATTAGGCCGCTGAAGAACAGGGGTCCTATAGCTGGTACTGACCTACGAAAGACAAAATTGTGGTTTATTATTCACGCTGATTTAACATTGGTAAAAAATCTGGGGGATCACGAAATGTCCAGTAAGTAAAACTTCATGAAAAAAAATCATACACTTGGGATACATACTTTTGTCTGTTTCAATCAAATTAAGTTCTGGGAGTGGACGCAAGCAAGCAAAAGTAGGTCGACATCGGTCCATTAAAGTCGGATGCACTTCATTGTCCCTCTTGTTTGAAATCTACGAGCGCAGGTCATTGTGTAGGCATGCAAAAATGTACTATTACAATTTGCCAAGACCGGCTTAAAGAAGATGTAGTCGTTATAACGACGTTGTTTGACTGCCCCGTTGATCTCGTGGTTGCAAGCGCGACTGCTGAGCGTGGGGTCCCGGGTTCGAATCCCAGGTCAGGCAAGTCGTATTGGGTTTTGAATTAGGAATATCTTATTAAGTACCAGCCCGGAGTTTGGAAGTTTAATACCCCCGTGCCTCAGTGCGCACGTGTCGCCGTTGGTCCTGCGCCTGATCTCTCCCCGGTCGTGTCGGATTGTCGTCCCATCGGACTATGACAGTAAAGAAACAGAGCGTGCACCTGTGTTTACGCACACACTTGTGCACTATAATATCTCCTGCGTACCTGGCTAATCTCCGTTGAGATTGGCCACCGTGACCGAAATCGGTCGCGAGGCTATTATTAGTCGTTATAAACCTACCCACAATCAGGTGGCATCTGTAGATACAGATGCATGAGCAATCTCCACAGCGTCAGGTGCGCAGGATGGTTCATGGGCGCTGCCAGCGCTGCAGCCGCTGCACGGTATATTACTAGCTCTTCTGAGGTTATATTGGCGTCGATTTTCTGCAAATACAAATTAAAATTTTACCTGTATAATATAATATAATATAACTCTCATATATTACAATTACTGGTATTCTGCTACATGCGGTTAGACTGGAAGCCGAACCCAATATAGTTGGAAAAAGGGTTGGTAGGTGAGAATGTCAATTAAATAATTGAAAAGAGATGTAAGCCACTCTTTTGACGAAACCATAACTTCGATCGATCATGTTGGAGCTAGTACGCATTGTAAGAAGGTCCTTTACTCTGGATCCCTGATCACCGTTGGCTTGGCTCTTACCTTACCCTTCCTTCCTTCCTTCCTACTTTTGATTTTTTTTTAAGGCTTCAGTTTCATTCCGTCTGAACTCCTACGACTAATTGATTGACATAATCTGCATTCGCGACTTATTTGCCAAAAATGTAAACGTATTTGGTAAAATAACTTTAATTCCTACACAATAAAGTTTAATTTACGCTACAACTTCAAACATTTTTATAACTTTTTCAAGAGTGCTAGTCACTTTGAAATCAACTTAATTGCTATTAAAATAAAGTTGATATTTGTTTAACTTGAAATAACATCAATTTGAAACATGCATTTGAATAGACTTTAGCCCATTTTATTCGCACAAACGTGCTTGTTACCTGCAGCGCATTGTCGACGTGTATCTTCTGCTGCGCGCCGCGCTGCCGGTGCAGGCCGGCCAGCAGCCGCGCGAGCAGGCCGCCCGCCTCGCGCGCCGCGTGCCTCGCGCGCAGCAGGCACTCGCACAGCAAGGGCGCCGTGGAGGCGTTGCGGACCGCGTACGCAATGTGCTCTTTTGCGTTTTCTTCCTGCACAAGGGCAATGGGACAAATATTACTTGGTTTTGGCGAGCACTTAACTTTTTTGATCGTAAAATACATGTTTTTACATATACTATACAGATAAAAAATTCATTTGCTTAATAGTTTCTAGCGCTGTATGTATGTCTTAAAACAATCCACATTTAAAAGAATTGCAATACTTATTTAGATAATGTGTGTCACCCGTTCAACTGTATTTCTTAAAGGTAAACGTAAAAAGGTGTATATACTACGCTAATCTCCATACGTATGTGCTTCGGTAATCTTCGTGGATTCGAATAAGCACGAACGAGTCAACCACAGAGTAACCACCCATAGAGGCAATGCTTCTATGTTTTGTACTACTGCGCAATAGTGCTCCTATGAATACGCGTTTGTATGAAGTTTACTCTCTGTCGGGTTACCCACGCCGATTTCATATCGTCATGTGTCACTCAAAAGTGCTGACAAGTTTTTTTGGAATTGCATAGAGTTGTTAATTTTTTATAATTTTGTAAACATGATAATAAAAAATTGGTAAGTACTTCTATGGTTGTAACAGCTCTATAGTAGATCTAATCATCGCGCGCTCGTGTTTCCGAAAATAGGCGATGATTCCCGAAGCGCATACTTCTGTTTGGAAAACTTTGTACCTGCAGCAAGGAGTTGGCATATGCATCTAGATGAGGCCACAACCTGGTGGCGCACGCGGCCGCGTCCAGCACGCCGCACGCTGCGGGCGCCAGCTGCGTGCGCCAGCACGCGTGCAGCCACGCGCTCAGCACGCCCGGGACGCCCACTGCGCCACTGCTGACCGCCACAATCAAACATGCGGTTAAGTCACCTGTGATTCTGGATTCGCTGGATAGCGCTTTTATGTCGTAGCAATAAGGGTTTTCATATTTGTTTGCGATGCATAAGTACAGTGGCCTCCAAAAGTTAGTTGACGTTTTTTCCGATTCAGCTGTGATGCCACATTATGATCCTACTAATTATAAACGCGAAAGTTTGGACGGATGGATGTTTATTATTCTTTCACGTAAAAACTACTTGACGGATTTGGATGAAATTTGGCACACATATAGTTTATAACCAGGATTAACACAAAGGATACTTTTTATCCCGATATTCCCACGGGATCGAAACTTATACGGGTGTAACCGCAGGGCGCAGGTAGTTATTCAATAAAAACGTTATAGCAGTTCAACCCTTTGGAACTAGAATTTTTAATAATAATGTGGTGTGTCACAGCTGAAGTAGAAAAATCTCAACTAACTTTTGGTGGCCACTGTATACATTTGGGTCGACGTATGTCGTGCATGTTTTAGATTCTGTAAGATGAAGAACGAGAGATGTTTTTTTTTGCGCCTGTACTAGTTGGTTGTTCTTCGTTAGTTTTACTTGTTTAGTTTGTTAATTTTGTATAATACTAGCGTCTGCCCGCGACTCCGTCCGCTTGTGTCTTGTTCCCCGCCCCACCCGTCGCATCGCATAACCTGCCCGCACTATCACTTCATTTTCGCTTAGCGTTCTATCTGACTTTTTTCTTTTTGCACAGTTTTTAAGGGTCATAGCGTGATGTTAAATAGCCTATAGCCTTCCTCACGAATTGGGCTATCAAATGCAAAAATATTTTTTCTTATCCGACTGGTAGTTCCGGAGATTACCCCCTACATAAAAAACAAACAAATTTTATCTCTTTATAATATTATTAGTATAGAAGTATAGATTTCTTGGAGCACAGTCATATTAAGCATTTTTATGATATTGTGTTCGTATAAAACGTTGCTACTTCTTCCATTTTTGTTCCGTGTGAACAGTGGTACTCACTCATCAGATAACTGCGCTAGGATCAGTCGCAACAACAGCTCGGAACCAGCCGCGCCTCCGCGACCAAGTGCGCGCTGCATCAGTGTCGGGCCTGAACTCAACAACGTTGTGAACAGCTCCGTGAATCTGTGAAAAAATAAAAGGTTTTACATAGACCCCTCTACGTGAAAATCATGCAGGGGATCTAGGAAAGACAGGAAAAAGAAACTACAATAAAACGCATAGAAACGACTTGAAAAACCACATAATGGTCAAACAAAAAGACAGTCTTTTATCCGGCATCTATGCTGTCTCTGTACACAAACAAATCCCAGACCAGTCCTCCACATAAGCCCAACTTTGACAGAATATCCTAAGATTTGGCTTCCTGTCCTCTCACCGAGAGGAGGCCTGTGTCCCGGCAATGGGAACATTCTAGGTTGATTATGAAGCTTCCTGTCCTAGAACCAAAAATTCGAAGACATGTGACGTCTACCAACTTGCGCTGGGCCCGCGTGGTGGGTTACGGCCCACTCCTTCTCACCGAGAGGAAGCCTGTGTCCCAGCAGTGGGAACATTATAGGCCGATTATGCTAGGCTTCCTGTAAAAACATCCTTTCATACATTTCGGGACCACAACATTACAATTAGCCAAGCGTCATCGCTAGGACCTGCCCCGTAATGACCAGCCAAGTAATGCCACTTACTTGGGAGTATACGTCACAGACTCGGGCGAATGTGCCATTACAAGCATGACACCGGCGAGGCACTGAACTGCGTCCCGAGGTCGTGCGGCAGCCAGCTTGCATAGTGCTGGTACTCCTTCAGAGCAAATCTGTGCGGACAAACAGTAAAGATACTTGAAATACGTGACTTTTGTCTTAGTTGGTTGCGCTTACAAATACCGACAAGAATAAAAAATGTGTTTTTCTGACACATAATCAGTATATGCATGCCAGTATACAGGGTGGCAGGGTCGTCGACGCGCAAACTGTAACCATGAATTCAGCACATGAGTTTACCGTAGAAATTTTTCGTCGGTTATCAAAAAAAAATCTTCTGTTTCATAGAAAAGTGCAATACCTACGCGGTCAAAATGTATGGAACAGCAATATTTTTTTTAATAACCGACGAAAAATTTCGACGCTATTGTGTCTAAACTCGTCATATAGCATGTCATGTCCTAGAACCAAAAATTCGAAGGCATGTGACATCTACCAACCCGCACTGGGCCCGCGTGGTGGATTACAGCCCGCTCCCTCTCGCTCAGAGGATGTCTGTGTCCCATCAGACGGAACATTATAGGCAAATTATGTAATGAGTATACATATACTGATCTAGGTTAATATGTGTTTCATGGTTTGCATTAGGAGGAAAATAACTACTCATTTACTAAACCTTCAAACAGTACCGTAAATAAGCAAAAAAATTATAAAAAGTATTTTAGAAATAATTTTAAACAAATTCTGTGTGCTACCTATCAATTTAATTTACATTGAAACCAGCTTTATCACACACCTTAAGCAAACAATTCGGAATCACAAAATATACCATAAAAGTTAATAAAACTCACCACCGGTATACAATGCCCATATGACGTCGCTAACAACGCATACGCCGTCCCAAACAAGTCCGTTGGTTCACAATCCGGTGCGGGCGCATCCGCAGGTAAGTTCCAACACGCCCGATGTACTCGCAGGCGACGGAGCACGCTCCAGCACCACTCCGGTGTGCTGGAGGGGAGGGAGAGCACCCAGGAACAGAGCCAGGAGCCGATTGCTAGCTGGACGTCTAAGGAGAGACCGCTGTGAAGAGTGATGGTTGTTTTATAAATAAAAATATAATATGATAGACCCGCCCCTGTTTAGCACGGTTTTTACGACTTGACAAAACATCGACACCCACATCGTTCATCTCTGCTTAACCCTTTGGGGCAACAAGGCGTTAAGTTATGTAACTTACACATAAGGCGTATAATCCATCTCCAGTAACAGATGCTGCAGGAACTGTTGACAGCGCCGCGCCCAGTCGTCCAACAGTGCGTGTATCTCCGCACAGTTTGGACGCCATTTGTGAACGTTTAGGGTCTTCACCCAAGACGGGTCTACGGTTTCCACTGCAATCAATTGTTTTATGGTATAACAATTTGAATTCATTCTTAGGACTCGTATATAAAGAAGTAACGATTGCTAGGATAAGTCAAGGGTCCAAGAAAGAAATCAGCGTAATTTCAAGAAGGGTAGAGTAGTTTATTGGTTGTATTTGATTTTCCTATATTTTTGGAAGATTAGAATTGTTAAACAAATAAAGAAACAACATTGTCGCTATTGATAAAAAAGTCCCTATAAGCTTCATCATACATTTTCGTTACATCTCAACAACTATGAAAATTAAACTTTATCTCAATTGGATAAAGTTCTTGCTAGAATGACCGTTGTCGGGTACTGTCATCATTTTGGAACATTCATTGTGTCATTGAGTTAATATTTCATTTTCATAGTTGTTTAGATCATTTTGAACAGTCTGTTCGTCCCAATATTTTTGACGCTGACTGTACAAGGAATTTGACAGCCCTACTTATTTTCGATTCCTAGTAGTTTGTTCACCAGGCGGTTTCATGGATACATATTATTTTGGCATAACGTTCAACCTACTTTACACTTACCTATATTCAAGTCAGCTAGTATGTGCAATGCTGTAGAGTGCAAGTAGACGTGTGCGGCAAGCACTCGTCCCACACACTCCCGCGCAGCCACATCACACAATCCTTTGCAGGATATTGATTTTCGTTTCAGTCCAGTCTGTAAAACAAATCGGAAGAGATGCGATTTATTAAAAGAAAAATGTATACCCTGCATTCATTGCACTTTTTTATTTTTTTTCTTTCTTTCTAATATTTGCACGCCATAGTATGTCGCAAACATGTCTGAACCTTTCTGTTTGTATGTTATCCTCTATGAACGTTATTCTTGTATGTGTACACTGGGGTCGGCTTCCAGTCTAACCGGATGCAGATGAATACCAGTGTTTTACATGGAGCGACTGCCTATCTGACCTCCACAACCCAGTTACTGGGTAATACGATACCCCTTGGTAAGACTGGTTGTCAGGCTTTCGGGTTTCTGACGACCCGTAATGACTGTCAAATATCCACGAATGACAGCTGGGACCAACGGCTTAACGTGCTATCCAAGGCACGGAGGGGTCTTGGTATGTAAAGATGGTCACCCATCCACGGACTAACCGCGGCAAACATAGCTTAACCTGTTTGATCGACTCGTGTGGCTGTTATTATTTAGCCACAAATCACACGAGTACACATGAGCAAATAAATATATCTTATCTTTAATTAAATATTTAAAAGTTTTTGTCAAATATAACACAATTAATAATAGTCTACACAGGACTTTATTTCAGAGTCAATTGTATCCAAGGAAAACGGGCAACACAAAACATTTATCGCCGTTTTGAACATAGAACCCAGCTCTTACCTGCAGCAAAAATTCTAGTACAATCCTGGCTAGTTCGTGGTCCTGCGCTCGATCGATGGCGGCCTGCGATATCATGCGTATGCGCACGTCACACGATAGCACCGGCAGCTCTATTGAGAGGAGCTCTAGCTGTTTCGGAGTTTGATCTGTTAGGAGAAGACTCAACATTAACGAATTGCAGGGTCTTGCCCTCGGAAGTATAAAAACGACCATAATTATTTATGCCGTGTAGCAAGATATTTGTGTTTTAGTTTAAAATATACCTTCACAGAACCATAGCCTAATATACAGGGTTAGTTTTCAAAGACCAGCCAAATTTAAGGTTGCGGTACAGACTATCAGACTGAACAATTTTCTCCATGGGACCAACATCGTAATCGCGAATAAAAATTTTTGCTAAGCTATCAGTTTCTATAAGTCATTTTGTGTTTGCCAGCTATACAGGGTGGAAGGGATATCGACGCGCAGCCTGTTACTATGGATTCAGTACATGATTCTGAACCCTCCCGCGTTTACAATGTTTAGTCGGTTATATAAAATTAGCTGTTATTCCACTTTTCTATGAAACAGCAGATTTTGTTTTGATAACCGACGAAAATTTTCTATGCTATACAATATGTCTAGAATCATATGCTGAATTCATGGTTACAGTTTGTACGTCGATGTCCCTGCCACCCTGTATAACGATAGAAACCTTGACGTCTGAGTAAAAAGAAAGTTATAGGCAGCTAAAAAGTTAAGTAGAATATCCCATACCATGCAGTCCGATGATAATAGATATGCAGTAGTCCTTAACAGTGTTGTCAGCGAGCAGCGTCGCCGGCAGCTTGTCTAGTTCCTGTGCGTCAAACAGATTGAACCCGGCGGAGAATGACGCTTCCAGTTCAGCTGATATCTTCTCTTCTAACTCACGGGCGTAGAATGATCTAGAGTTTGAAGGAAACACATTAGAAAGAAGAAAAGCATTATTATCTTCACACGATGTGTAGATACTCTTCGATAGCACTTCCCAAATTTTGTTTGCAGTTCAACGGAAACTTCAACCGTATTATTCCTGGTGTGGCTCAGCCTGGAAATCACTCTTGCACACAATGTTTTCCCCTCCCATGTACCTATGTGTTGCTAGATAATGGTGTAACACCAGACAAAACTCAGTGGCCGTAACCTGGTAAAAATATAAATGGCAATGCAAATCCAATGCAAATGACGACACGGTTGGCGCAGTGGTTAAGCGATTGACTGCTGCGCTGCGTGTTGCGGGTTCGATTCCCGCACGGAACAAATATTTGTATGACCTACAAGTAGTTGTTCCGGGTCTGGCTGTTTGTGTATGTGAGTTTAAATGTTTGTAAACGCACCCACGATACGGGAGAAAATCCTAGGGTGGGGCAAAGTAAAAAAAAAAGTAATATAACAACTATGCAAACTTGTGTCAACGTGTGTTGAATTGCATACATTTATACGCCACATTATGATAAAAAAAAACAGGTTATGATAGGTTGAATTAGTCAATCGTTAAATTTTATAGTGTACAGTTCAAACTAGAACCTTTGAAACTAAAATTTTCAATCATAATGTGTCACAGCTGAAATGGAAATATGTCAACTAATTTTTGGAGGCCACTGTATGTGTATCCACCAAAACTATACGCACCTAGATGTAAGATGCAAGCAAGCGAGGGCGTGCAGGGCCCGCGCCGCCAGCTCGCGCAACGTGTGCTGCAAGCGCACGTAGCCGGCGTGCGCGCGCGCGCCGCCCTGCAGCACGTGCAGCCACGCGCGCACGCCGCAGCACGCCTTCAGCACGCCCCGCCCTCCCACTGTGTCGCCCCACTCGTGCGGACGAGCGTGACGGATATCCTGACAAATATTCATGACGAATATGAGCTGAAGTTACAAGTGTCCTGGGTGATTTGATATTTGTACTCCGTTAACGGCAAAACATAGAGATCTCTGTAAATATTTTATTTACAACGCCAACCTTTTACTATCTAAACTTAAAAAGATTTCATTGTTTGTTTGTTACGCTTTCACGCTAAAACGGTTAAACGGATTTTGGAGAAATTTGGCACATGTATAGAACATGACCAGAAGGCCAATTCTCGTAATTTAAAACGTTCAAAATCCAGTCGCAGTCTCATCTCAGCGACAAACAAATGTCAAAAACTTGTCAAAGTGTAGGGAAATTTGAGGTTTTTTTGACCGATTGAGACTGAGATCAGACTGTGAACGTTCTTAAAATTACGAGAATTGCCCCTCTGGATTAAGACATATGATGCTCTTTGTCCCAACATTCCCACGGGATCGAGACTAATGCGGGTGAAACCGCGGGGCGCAGCTGGTCATTTAACCGCCTATGTTTTTGTGAATCTCGGCGTGGGATGCTTCTCAGCTAGAAAACCTTATAACGATTGCAACAAATTGATTGAGTGAGTGCAGGAGGCGGAGAACCAGGTGTTGTGGCACAACTGCTTGGCAAAGGCCCGGTTCTGTACTTCTTCTTACCATCCAAGGCGGCCCGCCAGGGGCCCGCCCTCCGTGGTAGGCGGCCCGCCAGGGGCCCACCCTCCGTGGTTAGCCACGACCGTGCCACCGACCCTGTGTTTTACGAGCCTCCGCGATGGGCACAATATGTTAAAGAAAATATATCTTTCTACTTTAAGCAGTTGAAACTTACAGAATGTGTGAACAGCACGAGGCGCGCCAGCAGGTCCCGCAGAGGGAAGGCCGCCAGCAGCGCCAGCAGGTCGCGCTCGCGCAGCCTGCCCTCGCGCACGGCGCCGCCGCCGCCGTGCTTGTCCACTTCCTCCCACGCCTCCTCGGCCTCTGCACGGGAATTATTTACATTTCAAATCACAATCAAACAACCCCAGGCCACACATGACAAAGTTCAAAGGGTTTTGAAAGTCCGTAGCATACCTACCGGTCCGCCATTATTTTTATTTTTTTCAAAATGGCGGCCACACATGAAACCTACGATTCATCTATCTGTTCTAATTAATAACTACTTGTTCACTACTTGCTAGTCTCACCTTCAGTGCACTCGAGCGCGGTGTCAGTGCGGGGCCGGGCGAGCAGCAGTGCGAGCAGAGCGAGTATGCGCGCGGGTGACGCGCCGTCCACGTTAGCGTGCACCACCAGTGATGCCCACTGGACTGAGCGGGACTGCCTGGAAATTCAAATTCAAAACGCTATAAGGTTATTTCGGCACGTGGGCAAAGTTGGAACTAACACCGCCATGTTGGTTTTTGAACATATTTCAAGTGACATTTTACAAAAAAATTGCAAAAATGTGTGCCAACGGCGCCTCTTGTCAACGTCATTTGTGGGCCAAAAGATCCTAGCAGTGTAGACGATGGGGAAAAAGCCTCTGCTGAAGTAGTGGTATGTCGTTGTGAAGGAAGGACCACCATAACTATTTCTGCCGCCGAGTGCCGTTGCAGCCAATACAACTGTAATGTTCACTTAGCCCAAGCAAACACTACAGCTGCAACAAGCCGCAGCGCAACGCATTTTTATACAAATATGTGCGATACGGCCCGCCTGTACTGTGCGTTGGTCCATAGAAAATATACCGAGTGATGAGAGATTTTTGCAATGCCGCACCCTGCCTGCGCCAATCTGCGTTAGCCTTAAAGGTGCCGGTCTCATTACAGGCACGTTTAAGATTTGAACTGTGTCTCTGGGATGGTAACGAATCCGCGACGCCACAGGTATTGCAGATGTACATATATCCAAATTCGGTGACATTATTTATGTAGCTGGTTACTCACCTAAACAGATGATGCATAAGAAACAGCAGCTGCCTTAGGTCGCGGTTGTCGATTAGCGCAGCTGACAGCGCTGCGGCCCAACGCTGCAGCGCGCTGGCGAGCGCTTCAGGCGCATTGTCACTTAGCCGCAGCGCTTGTAATATTAGCGATAAAGCTTCGCGTATCACGCTCTTGTTGCTTTGTATGGTTTCTGATATTAACTCTTCTATCTGGACAAATGGAAAGAAAATTAAAAGTTGAGAATAGCATAGCACTTGTAGTTAAAAAGCAAATTTGGCCTTGGAGGCCTTGACTGATTTATTTATTTTGATGTATTATCGAGAAAAATCTTTACTGTTACAAAGATAACGAATGGGGCCAAGAAATATTTCAGTACTAGCAGCGTCCTGCGGTTCTATCCGCATAAGTGTCGATCCCGTGGGAATATCGGGATAAAAAGTATCCTATGTGTTATTCTGATGAGCTATATTACTGTTAAGTTTCATCAAAATTCGTTCTAGTAGTTTTTACATGAAAGAGTAAGAATCATCCATCCATCCATCCTCACAAACTTTCTCGTTTATAATATTAGTAGGAAGTAGGATTTTTGGGGTCGTAAAGAATTGATTTAGATTTTAATGATTAAATTATTACCTGACAATGCGCCAACAGAGCCGCATGCTGATAATGGCAATACGAATCCTGTACATCCCTCAGTAGACTCTCCAGCCTCAACTTAGCAACAGGTAGCCTCTCCTTAACCAACTCCGCGTGCTCATAGCTCGCTTTCAAGTGCACGTCGAGCCCACACTGGCACTTCTCTGATAAGTTCACATGACGTTTCTCGACCTTCCATAGTGTGGCTCTTCTTTTCTCTTCGTCTGCAAAACCGCATGCAAGTTGTATTCGTTCGCGCTCCACTGCTATTAATGATGATCTGCACCAGAAATATAAGGATTTAATGCAACAACAACGTTATGACTTACCGAACCGGAACGTGGACACTCACGGTATAATATATAATTCAAGGTCGCTCAGCGAGCTATGGAACGGGCTTGCAGTCTCTCTGAGGGATCGAATCCGAAACGAGGTGATCCGGAAAAGAACCAAAGTTGGCGACCTAGCTCCAGAATAAGCAAGCAAGCAGCTGGAGTGGCAAAGGGCCGGCCATATTAGCCGTAGATCCGATGACCGTTGCGGTAGATATGTTCTTGAGTGAAGACCGCGAATCGGTAAACGTAAGGTAGGACGCCCTCAAGTTAGGTGGAGCGACGATCTGCACAGGAGCTGGTAGCAGCTGGTTGAGAACTGTCGAAAATCGAGTTGAATGGCGTGCAATAGGACAGGCCTATGTCCAGCAGTGGACTGCTATAGGCTGATAATGATGATGATTATAACAACATGTTTTTGGGCAAGACTGATGCAAGGTGTGGCAATACTGTTCACATAGGATTGCCTGTAACCAAATGCTTTAGGAACTTTACATGGGCCAAAATACCTTACCAAAATAATTGAATTGATTTCAATTTAATTTGATCCTACAGAAATTGCTATTTTGTTTTTAAACAATCTTTTTACAAACCTGAATGTAGACAACAAATCAACAAGAGGATGTTCTGGTCCACTCAAAGGTCCTGCTTCAACTAACTCTTCTTCTCTTTGACTCATGGCCCTGACTTCCTCCATCTCCTTCCCTCCACACAGTTTTATTGCATCGTCTAGAGACATGCTTTTTACTTTAGGCTTACTCTCTATTACTCTCTCTACTTCTTCATACTGTGCAGTTTGAGGGACCTCATCGAAGCATGGCGCTGATGGCATTACGTCTTCTCCTACATATTCCAAAGGAGTTTCTTGTACCTGCTGCTCTGTATGCAAATAAGCATCAGGATGCACAAGTTCATATTCTCTTTCTTCTGCAATTTCTGTAACTTCATGTGGTATTGCCATCCTTTCTAGTTGCTTACTCAACTCTTTGTAACTGCCTTCAACATGTGATAATGCAACCTCTTTAGTAGAAATATTTGATTTGACACCTATATCAGTAATCTGTGGTGTTGCATTGATATGTTCAGTGTTTTCCACCCTGGTCCAGTCAGATTGTGCTATACTCTCATGATTACCTACATTAGTTCCTATAATTTGTTCACTATAAGTCTCTTCAGTATCTCCTATTATTTCTATACTTATATTACTGTTATCAGCTTCCTCATTCACTACAGCTGCAGGAGCAGCTGATTCTATTACATCAGTCTTTGAGCTTTCAATTCCACAGGAGCTTTCAGTGACGTGAACCAATTCCTCAAGAATTGGAGGCTCTATGACTACTGGCGATAGGTCTCTACTAGCACTGCTTCTTTCCTTTGGTTTTTTTTTCTGGAAAGTAATTAAATATTTTATAGGTATGATGTGTTTTATTTTGTCTTTTTCATTGTTGTACCCAAAATGTGAGGAAACCCAGTCTAGTGAATAATTCACACAGACAAAGTCGAAGAGTCTTGGGTTTTACACAAGACCCTCTAGTGAATACAGTAGTCTCATTCATCCAGCACTGTTAAAAACTAAGGTGTGCTAGTTTATTAGAATGTTCGGATTAATGGATTGTATATGTTGCAGTCAAAACTCATAACCAGTCAAAAGTATGTTTAACTAGCAAAATCACTCAAAAGTACTGTTGACTGGAAGCTGTACAGTTGACAATAGTACTTTTGACTGAAATTATAATCAAAGCTAGTTTTGACCAATGGAGCTGGTTATAAGTAGTCGTGAGTGTGTTGCAACATATAATTAAAGGAAAACATAAAAATAAGTTTCTAATTTTGAAGGTTCTCATTGTACAATAATGAATGAGCTTTGGCATTTTTACTTCAATTAAAGTTTGAAAATAATTATTAAAAAAGAATTAACATAATTGTGATTATTGTATTGTATTTCTTTTTTTATATATGTACTTCTTACATCTTCTTTGTATTAATTATGTAAACCTTAACCTAAACCTTCGTAATAAACTATTCACAACATAAAATCTTTTATTACATCCTACTAACTGGATAAAAGTGATTTTGACTGATGTTCTAGTGGCTAAAAGTAGTTTCGACTAAGGGCCGGTTTTTTGATCCATAGTTAAACTCAACCAATTGTGAAATATAGTAATTAATGGTTAAATTTTGGTCAGTGGGTCATCTTAGGGGTTTTGCAAAATGTGTTTTTTGGTCAATTGTTAGTTTATGTAATATCATTGCTAATGGTCAAATAATTAACTATGTATTAGTTAAAAAAATAACCATTAGAAAATAACAATTGATCAAAAAACTGATTTTGAAAAAATTTAACCATTAGATACTATTTTTAAACAATTGGTTGAGTTAAATAAGGATAAAAAAACTGGCCCTAAGAGCTTTAGCCAAAATCACTTTTAACCACATAATCATTGTCAGTTAAAATCACTATTAACTACCGATTTCAAGGCTTGAGTCTGCTAATGAGTAATCAATACTCCTGTCTCCTGTTGAGACTGATGAAACAGAATATCAACAAATGTGTCATCAGATTACAGCAGACTTACTTATTAGCTTTTAATAACTGAGGTAGGTACTTATCCCAATTTGTTTTAAATTAGTAGGATATAAAGAAATGTATGAAAAATAAAGGGTGTTCTGATCAGCTGCCTATTACTTAGACCTCGATCAAAATACAGTCAATATTTGAAGGCTTAGATAACATGACAGAAAACTTCTTGAGCTGGGCTAGTGCACAACTGCACACTATGTCGAGCTACTGTGTCATTGTATTCGTATACGAGACTATATATATCATAGAACTAAGGCCACGCAGATATCCAATATTAATAAGTATCACATTCCTAGAAATCACAATGTTTTGCTGCGCAAATGAAAGACAAAGGATTTTGTTTGAACACAAATCTAACTTACTTCTCTACGTTTCTCCTTTACCATAGTAGCCATGGCTGCCGGATGTATATTCTAAAGGGTATTGTTTGTCTAAAGAATCAAACACTAATGTTTTTTTCTTCTCTGGACGTTTGTATTTACGATCATGTTTTTCCCTAAACCAAAACAAAGTGATGTACAATCAAAGATCAACAGACGGACCTCTGACAGCAGGACAACATATATCAAATCGAGCTATGGAGAAACAGAGATGGCAGTAGTTCTATGCTTGTTATTAACTTATTTCAATTATATGAAACGCAACGGTCAGCTGTGAACTAGTGATGTTATGCGAATAGTTAATTTTTTAGTCGATTTTTTAAAGCAAATCACTACGACACAACGATAAAAAAGTTTTTTTTTTCGAAACTGCATGGCAAAGGCGTTTACTTCTATGCCTCTGTGAATTTTCTCTCTAGAAACTCATCTTAAAAAACGACTGCACACCTTGCTTCGATTAAATGTAGGTGGGATTAAACGGCTTGATGTTAGGAGAATTATTAGATTTTAATTACGTCTAAAAGAGTTTCTACGCTCATAATGATGACTGAAAATTTCAGCATCAATTAGTCAAGTCCCTATGCATTGTTTATTCTAGTTAATTATATAGTAAGTACTGCTATTCGATCAACTAAAACGTTAACTATAACAAGCCCTCCAGATAGAATCTTGATGTAATATCAACAGAAGCACCGACATACTGGCCAACAGATGTCAACACACTACCAGGGGACTTAAAAAGGCAACATGAAAGAAAACAAAAAAAAAATGTATGCAACAAATGAAGAAAAAAACTGCTGTTCAGTCGCCTTCTTCTTGGACATAATTATCACAAGCTTTTTTTGGCTTTTGATATAAAAATTTAATTTAATTTAATTTAAAAAGCATATCCAATAAACTACTTTGTAGCGGTATCTACAACGCCACATGCGAACAACGCGTCATACTGACGTCACGCACAGTCCCTGCAGATCGGGTCACCTCCGGGAACTCACGGAGCAACTGGTGAAATTCTGTGTCGCCGGCGACAGTCTTGACAGACGCCTCTTCATGAGCACTTTATAATGATTGCCCCTCTGGTATCCTCTGATGCGATGCAGGTGCGCAGTAATATCGATATACAAATATAATACCGTGAAAGTAAATACGTCTTTGTAAAACAAGGCAATGATGTAGCCGGACTAAACGGAATTCGAGCAGGAGTTCTTCAAGGCGTGGCAAGGCGTAGCGTGGTGTCTTCACCTTCCCTGCACAGCTGATCTCCCTGAGTCCGAAGGAGTAGTCTTAGGCACATTTTCCGATGGCACGGCTACAGTAGCTGTGCATGAAGATACGAGGCGTCTAAGATTCTACAAACAAGCTTAGATGAAATTTCATAAATTCGCGATTAAAGGCAAATTAAACCAAATCCATACACGTGACGTTCACGACAAGAAGAGATACATGTCCTCCAGTATGACTAAAGGATGTTGATATCCTGCCGGGGTAGCGGGATCGTCCGAAAGGGTTACCGCTGCCCTGGTACATAAAGGGCTAAGGAAGGAACACGGGTGGGTTTTAGTCAGTAAAAGTCTGACACTCCCTTCTGCTCCGCCCAGAGCGGGAGGAGTCATTTGATGATTTCCCACCCAGAAAAAAAAAAAAAAAAAAAAAAAAAAAAGGATGTTGATATTCCACAAGCAAAAGAAGCTAAATACCTCGGAATGTACAGACGTCAATACATCAAGCACAGACTACAATATAATAACATCAAGCTACTACAATCTGTCAAATTTCTTTAATAGATTTTCAGCTTTATCGCTTAATCATTAAGGTTCAAGGTTGATTGGGAAAATTTGACAGTTTCGGGTAGCTTGACCTGCTGGCATCTGTACCTAGACCGTAGACTAAAACGTGGTGAAAACATATATTCATGAAGCGTAAAGCTTTGAGCCTACAACTAAGTAAACACTATTGACTATTATCAAAAAAGTCCAGGCTGTCGCTGGATAATAAACTTCGAATTTATGAATGCACCATTATACCTATTTGGTGATACGGAAAACAGATCTGAGGAACGGCAGCTAATTCAAACATAGACATTGAACAGACGCCAGCACATCTAGTTACTACAGTCTGTCAAATTTCTTTAATAGATTTTCAACTGTATCGCTAAAGGTTGATTGGGAAAATTTGACAGTTTCGGCTAGCTTGAGCTGCTGGCGTCTGTACTACAAAGTGTCCAATCAAAATTCTGAGGATAATAACTGATGCAACATCGTATATCACTAACGATATAGCTTACATCGGGACTTTAAAAATGCCAAATGTTATAGAAGAATTCACACAAAAGGTCAGTGCCTTATATACAAGAGTAGGATTACGACCCATCCTAATAAATAAGCATCAAACCTAATGAAAACCAAGACATTCAGAAGACTTACAATATGTATTGGGTCCAGAAGACTATATGAAGGTCGACAAATTATATACATATAGGGTGACTGGTATTTAAACACATGTTTGGACTCACCATCACAACAAACAAATTTCCCAAAGAAACGATTTTTTTTTTTACCAAGCGAATGACTCCAATAAAACCACGCATGGTCCGTACGGTTGTTAAATGAATGAAAAAGAATAATGCATAGTAAAAGTGAAATATTATTGATCGTAAAAAGGGATTAGTAGGAAATTAAATTACAGCTGATGGTGTATTATTCTTGTTAGGTAGGTACTCAATATTCTATTGGAGCGACAGGGGTTATGCGCTTGGTAAATTTAAAAAAATCGTTTCTTTGGGAAAGTTGTACGTACATATGTTATGATGAGTAAAATCATGTGTCTGGTAATTACCAGACATCCTATATATAGATTGATGAGGACGAGCCAGTAGGCGTATTCTAAGAATGACTAAAACTACACTCAAGATTATCAAGTCAATAAGTGGACAAATTACATCAATAAAAAAAAACCTTATCTAATCAATAGGTAAGTAGTATCTCCGTTATGATCGTATGATCTTTGGACATGACGTGTTTCAAGTCAATATTGATTGTAAATTGTTTCATTTTCTTATACCTTTTCTTCTTGACTTCTTGCAAGGTTTAACCATAATGCTTATGATAATAACTGGGGAATAAATGGCACAGATTCCCCTTGTTCTTGTTATCTGCGAATACGAATAATTATTCAGAATCCTTTACTGGAGATTCATTTAGCACTCTACTTAAGTTACCTAAGGCCTCTTAAATCTTAACTAACTAAGTACCTACCCCATTAATTTGTTTTTTTTTTACGCTTGGAAGTCCTAATGGACAGGGAGGGGTAATTACGGGTCTGTCAGACTATGCTTCCTCACCTATTCATCATCAGCCCCTTCCTCAACCACGGCAAGTTACAGGTGGTGTCCATGCTGATAGATACCTACACCACGGTAATATTACAATTATTATTGCGTGCCTACACGCAAGTACATGCATGTCAAACTAATCCAACAAATATTATTATTTACTTGTCACTGCTTGTGGTCTTTGACCCAAACACGCTAACGCATATCGCCATGCTTTCAGTCATACCGATGCGTTCTGAGCTGATCGTTTAAAGATATTGGTTCACACTTCAGAAAGTAAACAAAACTATTAGAAAAACGTATGACTATCTCTATGGCATGTCATAAGTGTTTGATACGTACAGTGAGAAGTCAGCTTATACTGGAAATGTACCTATAGCTCGATAAGTCGTCGCGCGTACCTACGTGCATTCTAATTAAATGGGCCACAGGCCACGGGTACCTTGTCCCGGTACTAATGATAAAAATATTTCGTCATCTACTTGCACACTATTTGTTTATTTTTCTACAGCCACGTCAGTTCTAATAATATTTACATGTTGATTGTTACTGAATACAAGGTCCATGTCCTGTTGTGTCCAAAGTACGGGGAATACGTTAATCACTACTAAGCGTCAAGGATGTTGGACTTGAACCTTGTAAACGTACCTAACGTAACGTGATTGATTAGGTGACATCATTTTATCACACCGAGCGCGGGGACGGGGCAGCGGCGCAACGCGGCGACGATTTCATACCCTGTAGGTATTTTATTAGTTATCATATCATGAACGATAGCTAATAAATACCTACAGGGTATTACAAGGTAACTACGTCATTGATTTCATTGATCACGTTAAAGAAACTACGAATGGCAACTGATGAGATAATTATTGTTGGGAAACAAAAAACGACCGTAGGTTTTTTTACTTTTTATGTCGTCCCCAAATTATTATAGGTACCTACGTTATTATGTACGGGCAAAGGTGAACAAGATATCAGTGCGTGATGACAAAGGGAACAGTCACAGTGAATGATCTTTTGATTCCCAGAGATCTATATGAGCTCTAAATGAGAATGCTGAATGTACCTACCTGATGTATATGAGCACACGAGAGGGAGCTACCCAGTTTTAAGAGCAGTGTCGTTAATTATTTCAATGGTTTTTCCTGCCATAAAGGGCCCCCTTTAGAGGCCAATCAATCAACTCAACTTACCCGCAGTCCATTACTAGATATAGGCCTGTCTCAAATTGCTTTATAACGCTCAATTCTCCGCATTCCGCATGTGGTCTTTCCCAGCTGCATTTGAATGTCCATCCAGCTGATATGCATACTATACTTGTGGATTTGTGGTCTCCACTCAAGGGGTCGCCTCGTTTAAAGGCTTATGAAAAACCGAGGCATGATGACGAAATTTTTTGTTTTCTCTTACCTAGATTTGACCATTTTTTACTAGCATTTCAGGCAAATGATTCTATTTTTCAAGAAGAAAATAGGGCAAAAAAAAGACGTCGTAGGTATGTACCTTTAATTGAAGGTATTTTAAATTAACTAATAAGTTAGGCTAAAATAAATATCACAATCTAAGACGATTAACGAATCCCAAATGACGATTTTGCTTAAATTTTAACTTTGTTAAACATTTTAAGTATAAGTTATGCAGCTATGCGTTACACCTTGTGCAATAATTCTGACAAACTCAATAAACACACTAATTTAAATAAAAAATACAATAATATTCTCCGAATATCTATTATCGCTGCTTCCGCGACCCGACCTAAATCAGATTCCGGCCGGATTCTCAAAGCCCTCAGCCTTCAATCAAGCTTCAATCCAAAGTCCTCACTACTCCCCAAGGAGCTTCTAGGACGGAGGCTGTTCCTGATACGATATATTTTCATCCTCATACTGAATATTTGTTTGATTTTGTTGCGTAACAATAAAAATGGGAGATTTTAACTTTCGAGGAACTGGGGACGGTGAAGTAGAGTAACTTCTCTGTTGTACTTGTGGCGTAGCGCTCTGCATTTTGGCGCGAAACATGACGTTGTCGATTTCATGCATCGCCAAATCGCGTTGGTGTTCGTCTAACTTTTTTAATTTCTTCGCCAACAACCGCCCGTACAGCTCATACTCGTCCATTTCACCCTTCACGCCGCCTGCGTTCTTCAGATACGTTACAGCTTCATCCATTCGTTTCTTTGCATAATTTAAGTCAGAACTATTCTTATTTGCGGAGGTTCTTTGACACGGGGACGCTGGCTTACTTTGTCTGACCATTGCGGTATGTTTTTCCGTAATGTTAAAGTTTTTGTTTATATTATTCGTTTGATCCGGTATACCTGGTTGAGTAGCGTAATTCCCCGTATTTATGAAGTACTGAAACAATGTAATTACGTTAGCACGTACATCTACGTACCTAAATCAATCATTCATCTATAACATCCACCCCATATGCTTATGCATAACACTTCAATTTATTCCTGCACCTTAATTGCGTAACACACTTTCAATCACAATCTGAATAATTTTGAATGATGTTGCTAATCAATTGCTTTAAATATTCGAAAAAATTGTCTTCTCCACAATGTAAATAACGCAATGAATGTTGTTGAACTGTCAAAATGAAAGCCTATTAGTGTGTGACGTGTGTGTGTGGTAATTACCCCGCTGATTTTGAGTATCAATATTCCTCTGGCAGGAGGATGAATCTGCCAATCGTTATTTATGCTCTATGTAATAATAATAAAAGCAGCTGGTATAAACCCATTCACAATATCGGCTAAACGGCTTAGCTTGTTATTTTTTATACGGAACCCGTATCAGTGCATGGGCCTACTCGCTCCTGGCTAGCTAGGCTAGCCCATCAAACTGTGCTATAGTCGTTAGTCATACATGTGTAGTATATACCTGCAAAATGATATGTCATACGATCGTAAGTTATTGCCACATTGCACGGTGCACCAATATTATATTTTGAATAATTTTGACAACAATTACCAAATGTGTTACCAAACTAAGCCAATATGATATCGCCTTCTGCGATGTGTACCAAAGTTTGGTTGCCAAACCCACAAACAAAATGGTTAAGGCATTATGCAATTGGGTCCAATTTGGCCCAATATTATACCAAAGTGCGGAAGTTTTTGAAAACACAAACTTGTAAATAATGTTTATAATTTTTGTATAAAGCCGGTTTACTTGTAAATATTATGTAAAATGATTGATTACCTCATTTTCCAATTGGTTTGTGCTATCACATTCGTATTTGCCGCCAAGAAAGCTCTCCATAAGTGAATAGGCGAACCAAGTTGTGCGGTATCCCGGTTGAACTTTCTTCTTGCCGAGGTGCATCCTGAAGGACGTCATTAAGGATTCCTTTTTCTTTTTTAGATCAGTAATTGAACAATGTATACTTAAAGATGCCTGTATTCTGAGCCAGGATTCGGAAACTTCGCTTCTATTTCTATGCAGAGGATGTTTTGGATCCCATAGGTGTTGCTCTCTTCTGTAAAGTTCCAAGAATTCCAGCACTGTATCGCTAGTCCACGACATTTCCAATTTTTTTGTTAGACAAGTTGACATGTCTTCAACCAAAACAAGAACCACTGTGATCTCCCAACAGCCAATCAGAACACGTCACTCGTCCAATGTTTGTGAATGAGTACACGTGTGCTGGCCTCGTTCCACAAATTTTGCGATCAATGTTCGTCATTGGCATTTGGCGACCAACCAGCAATATTTGATGAAGTTAAAGAAACTAGCGACTAAGTAATAATGAGAAAATAAATAGAGAGTTTCGAAATACGGTCCCTTGTTGTAAAAAAGGTGGAATTCTAGATCTGAAAATCAAAATATAGTTGCAATTTGCGTAAATTAATGAATAAAAATATTTCGCATCTCTTTCCAGCTAGACCTTATGATAATTATGCTGTCTCTTTCATTCGAGAACTTCCATTTTCCGTAGTGTTGTGCAGCAGTATGTAACGATCAAAAGGTTACATGCTCTGTGGTAACGCGCTGAAACAATGAACTATCAATCGAGAAATATTAACTAGCTTAGTTGAGTCTTACATGTTAGATAAATATATTATAAGAATGGGCGTTGGTATATTGTATATATTTGAGAATAAAAGACTTCGAAACCATTGCACTGATCACCATGGAAGTTGCCACTCGTAGGTTACAAGGGGAAAGGTTTTTGTATGTTTTTTTTATCTATGTGTGTATGTGTGTGTTTAAAGATACTATATAAAATAAGTTCTAATAATATTATGTTATTACCAAAGCGTTTTTTTGATTAATTTGTTAGTCTGAAATCGACTAATTTACTACTATGGTTTTAATGAGTTTTAAAGTGCGCAACCCTTACTCACCCTAACTTTAGCCGATCAAAGTCCAAACAAAGCGTTGAATCATACAAGTAATAAAATAAAATAATTATTCATCGTCGTCACTCGCTCAAGCATCATATACGTATATATTTTCTATTTTATGCTCAGTTTACTTCAGTCAGTCGCTTGAATCGCATTGAACAAGTAATTATTAGTTACGATTTTCATATTGTTCGGATTTTTAGAAAGTATTTTTCAACGTAGCAAAAGTTTCGTGAATTTTTATGGTAGGTTTAAAACTTTTGTCGATATAAATTTGCACCAGAAAGTGTGGATTACGAAATTCGTTATCGTTCCATTTTAATATTTGCCTATTTGTAATTTTACCCTGCCTTACAATTTTCTAAACGCAGTTGGTAATTTTGATACTACTGACATCTAATTTGGTTTGCTAACTTTGCTAATAATTTTAAAGGTAATGAAAATAAGTGTTTCCTGCAAACTTCGATGTAGAAATTGATTTACACAATTATTATACCAAATACAAATGAGTTTCTTCTATCAATAACTTTACTTTTCAATAACACCCCAGAACATTCCTTAAAGAATTTCATCTCTACCTGCTACCATAAAAATAATAATATAGTATTTTTTCCTGTGATACAGATGGCTACAGAAGTGAGTGCCCCGTCCATGCCACAGCTGCAGTCAGTACAGAAGGCCATGGCACTGCCCACAGTTGGCGCTGCCGTTGGACAGGTTGGAGCCTTCTACACCAAAGTTAAAGGTAGGCGTGCTATAAACTTTCTATGTAGCCTGTGTTTGTGTAAGTACCAAAAGTTAATTCCCTGTTTTAGACAAGTCCACTCTTTTTTAAAGTAAAGTCTGCAACTTTTATGTAAAAAAGTCTGGTTAAGATTGGAATTATGTTTATTAAATGTGTGTCCATAAATATTCATCATAAGTGAAAAACACATGAAAATGTTTCTTATATTGTAGAAAATTTAAACTGTGTAAACAGAAAGAGTTTACGTTTGAAAATTTTGTTTGTGGTTTGTGTTTCCGCTGATCACATTTAGATGAAAGTTGAAAGCACATGTACAATATGCATTATGGCACAACTACAGATCAGCCTACGAAACATTTCATGGTTATTTATTGAAAAAGATATCATATGTACTCAAATCTGAAATTATTATACTATAGAAGTTTCAATCTACCCTCAGAGGTGATGAAAGACTTTTTCCTCCTTTTTTAGTAAGTATAATATTTGATGCAATGATTAACCCCTTTATTCATAAACATTGCTTAAAGTTAAGTAGTGATTAGCGACTGTTTAACCATACATTTTTGATGTTTAGTCATTGTTTATAAATAAACCTGCAAGTTTCTGGGGAGTTTGTTGCGCCACTAGGAAGTGATGAAAAGCGGGTGTTTTGCGGGACTGTCTTATGTAATTTTAACGTTAAAAAAGTGCTGATTCTCAGCCTAGTTTGGATAAAAGACATTTGATTTGAAATAAATTGCTTGTTTGAACATTAACTCATCATGGCATAAACTATTGTGATGCACACAAGACAAGCAGTAAATTAACACAAACATTTCCTACAGGAGCCCACTCCTTACTGGAATGGGCACTATCAACTGCCGAGGCAGGCGTGTACCGGGCAGCACACACAGCGGCACCCTACGTGACTGTGCCCCTGGCTGCCGGCGACGCCAGGGTAGCCGCAGCCCTAGACGAACTGGAGCGCCGCGTGCCCCTCGTCACGGAACCCCCCAAGGTTATCGTAGAGACTACCAAACAGGCAGTCATGTCCAGAATCTCACCACATGTTAATAAGGTAAGAATTGTATTTTTCTTGATTGTTTGTTTTTTAGGTCGCAAGGCCTTGTTTTACGCTTATTTTAATTTTTTACCCGACTTCCGAAGGGGTATGGTAATGATTTCGATGTTGAACTTAACCCTAGAGTCACGGCGGAGACAGTACACCTGGAAGTTAATAAGGAACAACAATGATTTTAAACCTTCAACCGACAACCATTCTACCCTCATTTAGGATTATCTAACTTTTATTCAAATTAGCGACACATCGTGCATGACTTAGCTCATTTTCCAACAAATACCGGAATGAGTATGTACAGCGTTGTAGGTAGGTAGGTATGTTACGTCATAAGATGTTGATTACATTTTGTTAGAACAATTTCCTAGATCATTTATAATCAGTGTTCAAAGTCGAATCAAGAAGATTCCGGACGCGGATATTCTCGTTATGTCCGACTTCAGGAAGTGGTCCAATAAGCATTCAATACTAAGCACGCAGGTTCAAAGTGCAGGCTTGTTACCGACAGGATGTGACCCTATCACTGTCTGTCGACCATTATGTCGCGCACAATGCAATGTTATTACATTTTATAACGGATCGTCACTCGTGAGGTGTTTGTGTTTATAAAACATGGTGCATCAGAGTATGCGGGCCATTTCCGTTGGTCGGAAGCGCTTCGGACCGGCTCGGCACCGGACCATTAGCTCCGTATGTGGTCATGGTATTCATGTACCGGGTACTTTTTGTAGCGATCGATTGCGGTTGTTTCAAATGATGTACTAGCTTCTGCCCGCGGCTTCGCCCGCGTGGTTGTCGTAAAGGATAAGAAGTATGTCCTTCCCCAGGATGCTATCTATCTCTTTGGCATCTGCTGGCAATTTTATTGAAATCCGTTCAGTGGTTTAGGCGTCAAAATGTAATATACAGACAGAATTTATAATCCTGATACATGTTATTCTTTATTTTTGGTCGTTAATTATAAACACTGAGTTTCGAGTAAATCGGACCACGCATTCAAATTTTTCCACACAAACTTCAACACCCCTATATCCCTCTTTGAGGGGTTGTTTTAAAAAACTTATAACGATAAACTTTATTACTTAGGCGAGTATTCTTGAAAAGTTTCAAGTTTATTAACCTAATGAATAAGATTTTTCATATAAACTGTATCCCAACTTTTCACCCCCTAATTCTGTAAATACATATTTGTTACGGCCGCGAATCATATTTTAATCAACAAAAAATTGCAAACAACGTAAGAAAATTTAAATTTCGCGGGCTACCTTGGAGCATCCACCTTAATATAAAACGCCAGTTTTCTGTAAACACGACAGGTGCGCCGTTAGTCATGTAACCGGTAGTAGGTACTAGTGGATGCAGTACCGGTTCCTTCTTAAGAACCGGGGCTGGATTTGGAACCGGGATTACCCGAGAAATTCGGTACTTTCGGTACTTACGTACAAATGTCGCTATTAATCTATTGTATGAAGGGCACGTGTGCGTGCACACTACATATAATTATCTAAATCTGTTGAAAAATGAACTTATTACAAATGTGGGTTGGTTAGTTAATAAAACTATTTATTATTCGTAAATCTATAATTGATAATAATCATCAGAACACAATCACAACAGAATTTAAATGCTTTTTTGAGATCAAATTCGGAAAAATTATCAAATAGAACTTAAATTCGAGGTATATTTTGAATTAGAAATAAGCCTTTTTTCGTCACGTAACACTTTGTTTTTTCCACTATAGAATAAGTCTTTTACGTCACATAATCACTTTGTTCCTTCCAGTATCAAACATTAGCAAAACAAAACTATAATGCGTTTTCGAGATCGAAATAACAAAAAATATAAAATTAAACAAAATTTGAGCATGACAAACGCTTATTCTCGTTAAAATAAAAGTAATGCAATAAATGAAACAAATCAAAAATCTACTTATATCTCTTATAACTGACCCCTTAATTACATTGCTGAATAGTTTTTTCCTCTCGGTAATAAGTTCTGATGGAACTTATAGCTTGTATGGCGCGAAAACCCTCAGTATTTTCAATTAAAAATGCTTTATATTAACATTATTGTATAAAAAAGTAGTTTATTGAATATGATTTGTTACTTTATATTGAAAAAAAGAAAGAAAATAATAAAGTACAAAAAGTATCGAAAGAACCGGGACTACAGAATGAAGACCCGGTACCGGATTGCTTAAAATACCCGGGATTTCCCGGGAGCATGCCCTAGTAGGTACCGCGGTCAGTGATGTAACAGCAGTACATTCCTGTGTAACGCACTGGCGCTATCTACTCTGAACCCGTCACGTTGTCGGTTCGGCGCCGTGTGACCAGAGATAATGTTTTATGTTCTGCAATTGGAAGACTGATCATAACACTTCGCTGCTGAGTTTTTCTTTGGCCATTACCCAGAAAAGCGAGTCCTCGATATTTCGAGAAAAGTCTTATAGTAAAACTTCTAAATGTTTCTTTAGAAGAAGAATTTGTCTTCGGGCTGATCATCCGCGAAGAGGTAGGCAGAAGAGAACTGAAGGCTAATTCTCGTAATTTAAAACATTCAAAATCTAGTCGCAGTATCATCTCGGTGACAAACAAATGTCAAAAACTTGTCAAAATGTAGGGAAATTAGACGTACTTTTGACAGATTGAGACAGATAAGACTGTGAACGTTCTTAAAATCACGAGAATGTCCCTCTGTTATAAAGTGATGGGAATGTTGAGAATAGGAGCCGGGCGGGATCTATTACCATTATCGGACAAAGCACTAACAAAAATGAATGAAAACCGAATAATGGCCAACTCGAAAAGGATTATAAGATCCCACGCTCGGTGTAGCTAAAAAATTGCAATAAAATGTACATAACATACGCTCGAAGCACCTCCCCAGTTAACCAGCTAAAAATAAAACGCGTTTACATACAATAAATTGGTAGCGACTAGCCGGACCGGTATTATTTTTATGACGACCGCGATAAGTCCTGGGTTGCACCAATAAGATATGCTGCTGTAACGAGACAATCACGCAGTGGACAATGAACCGGAATGGAAGGACCTTGATACGTTCAGCTAGCTTCAGTATATGGCGTGGTACTGGTTACCAAACATGGGAAACAAAAACCAAACTTTTGTTACGGCGAGCAATAAAAATAAGCAATACTAGTATCAAGGGGTATCGTGTTACCCAGTAACTGGGTTATAGAGGTCAGTCAGGTTGGTTAGACTGGAAGACCCCAAATATAGAATGACTGCATGGTTGGCGCAGTGGTTAAGCGATTGACTGCTGCGTTGCGTGTCGCGGGTTCGATTCCCGCACGGAACAAATATATGTATGGCCTACAAGTAGTTGTTCCGGGTCTGGCTGTTTGTGTATGTGAGTTTAGATGTTTGTAAACGCACCCACAATACAGGAGAAGTTCCTAGTGTGGGGCAACGTTTTAAAAAAAATAAAAAATAAATAAATAGTTGGGAAAAGGCTAGACAAATGATGAGATGAGCCAGGATTTAAGCACTAAATTGGTGTGGTCCACATACTTATTATGTACTTACCAACACTATTCCTTCTTTTATACTAGATCAGCTTAAGCTGGTATTAATCAGTATGCAGCTGCTACATCTATTCTTGACCATTCCCCTCACCGAACATTTACAGCACCAGTGGGAAGCGAGGTGGGAGCCTAGCTATCTAGCTAGATATACGAGGGTGACACTGAAAGTTCTTAGAAAATAAAAAACTGAACAAACTAGCAAGTTATTAGTTTTATTATATCTTTTCAAAATAGTGTCCATTTACCTACATCAAAACATCGCTGCATCCGATGGAACGACTGAGAAAAGCACTTTGCCCACTCGTCCTTAGGGGTCTCTTCGACGGCATTTTGACTTTTACAAGTTTTCTAATACTTTGTAGAAGGTCCTTACGGGAAAAAAAAAGTTGCGCAGAAAATTAGAAAATTAAAAAAAAAAACTTAACTACTTAGTATACAAACTTTTCTGATGTAACCTTAGCGCGTTTAACATAACTGTCAGTCGTATGACAGTTTGCGCGATTCACGGATCGTGTGCTGCAAAGAAAATGCCTATTAAAATTATGAACCTATTAAATTGCCTTAAAATATGTGCCTATTAAAACGGTTAGTTCACGGCAATTATTATTACAGAAAACAAAACTAAAATTAAATGTTGTGTAACAAAAACATTACAATAAACACTGTTTTTGAAATCATTATTTTTTTAATATTTATTCCAGTTCGAATTTTATATTCATAGGTCTGTCGGGTCAGCTAGTACACAATAATATTGGCAAAAGTTCCATTTTCAAAATTTGAACTTATTTTTTTATTATATCGTTTACAAGTGGCCAGTTCTAAAAACTTTCAGTGTCGCCCTCGTATACCTATACGGGATATCTAACGCGGAGAAATGCGCTATAATATTCATGTGTCATGAAAATTCATAATATTTCCGTGAAGCTCTCTACATGTTTACATAACTGTTCACTGTAGTTATCTATACTCGGTAGATAGGTGCCTTATTTACGACTAACATGACTTTATTTTTGTAGGTCGCACTCAATGTTAATAGTTATTCAAGGTTAACATGGTACTAAAGTCCGTAGGTATTACACGAATTAGGATTTAGATAGTTCACTATTTATTTAATTAGAGACCTTTTCATTAGGTACGTTAGCAATAATATCGATTATCGATTAGTCCAATCATTGCGTGATTGAATTTATCAATTTAAAGCTGCATTCAATTATAATTGAATGCAACTTTAAATTGATATTTATTGAGATAATTATCTCAATAATTACATTGACATAATTCGAAATCCAGCTGTTTTTAAGAATGCTATCAAATTAATTAATATGTAGCTGACTCTGAACGCTGAAAATCTGATAAAAGCCAAGTAATGCGTAATATGTCCGGGCAGTCTAAATATAGCTTTGTAAATTGCGTCGTTTTATAAAAACAACACTTATAAATTCAACGACCTTTTTCAAACTTATACAAAGGTCTCGTCGATCAATGAGCATTAAGAATCAGACAATAATGACCTTTGTTGTCGCAATTGACTACGGTTACCAAAAACATTGTTCAAATAATGAGTATTTAGAGCTCATTTAGGCTAATGATTTCGGCTTCTAAAATCTTTTCTAGTTTTCTTTTGATGACTTCTAAATTTTTTTTTCACCGGTAATATTATTATCCCCTTCCCTACTTCGGGTAACCAAATCAACCGACTTGGTTAGTTTCCTGCCAAAATACGCCAACCATTGGCAGCCATGCATGTCCCCGATTTAGTTAACGCGTCTTTTCTCTTGTTCCACATAACAACCTCTAACTTCTTCTCCAGGTCTACACAGCGCGAGTAGCCGCAGAACAGCGCGTCAGTTCCCTCAAGGAACTCTCCTGGGCCAAGGCCAACGCTTTGCTCTCGACAGCATACGGCCAGAAGGCGGTGAACAGCGTTGATGCCGGTGCCATGTACGCGATGCAGCTGCTTGACCACTACCTACCCCCTGTCGGCGTTCAGGAAGAGCCTAGCAGTAAGTTTCTTGTTTCTAATTAAAATTAGTCTTCATGTAGCATGTAGTAGTAAACCATGCTAGTTTTGCAAGATTTGCGACAGGTTTTTGTGAATCAGCGCGTTAGACTATTAATTACTAACAACTTAGTTTATTGAACTAACATTCTATAACACAACACAACTCTACGTAAGATTGAGTGTCAGTGACATCGATGCGCAAACTGTAAGCATGAATTCAATAGGTACATGATTCTAAACCCCCTAGCTTAGACAGTTGTATGAAATAGCAAATTTTTGTTTAATAACCGTCGTAAAATTTTAAGGGGCGTTCAGAATCATGTACAGGTAATCAGTTATAACAGGTTCGCGTCGATGTCCCTGCCACCCTGTATATGTTGTTGTGTGCATACGGAGTATCTGGTCATTTCTAAACATTACTGTCACCAAGATTTACAAACGTAAGAACTGCCGGTGACAAATCGGGCCTAAAATATATTTCTCTGATTTCTGACTACATACATTTTCATCTTGCAAGTATAGTCGCATGGATGAGTCATATGCAGTAAAAATATTGGAGTGACCAAGCTATACAATTCTAGAAATGATTTTAGTTACAATTGAATAGTATTGCACAATGATCTTAAAGATTGCCTTATCCTAATCTAGAGAAAATAACAGGATAAAGAAGTTGAGTACATTTTCTGGGCATTGTACAGACGACGCTACCCGAAACTATCAAATTTTTCCAAACAACCTTGAACCTTAATTCTTTAGCGATAAAGTTGAAAATTTACTAAATAAATTTGACAGATTGTAGTAGCTTGATGTGCTGGCGTCTATACATTGTTTAACAATATCTTAAAGTATCGTTATCGTTCGTGCTGCTATGAGGGTAGACAGCGGTTAATTTCCAGTACACATCGCCTTTACATGTGACATCAACTTAACCTTTAAGCATACTTTTTATCGCAATCTAAAGGCATAAAATAATCTGCTTCGTAATCAATCACTCAATCAATATAATGTATCGAAATGTCTATAAAAATAAATAAAATTGAAATGTCTGTTTGTAATGTCAACATAACAGTTTTTTACTAAATGCATATGAAAGTATATACGACATAACAAAAATCTTTTTTTTTTTAATTTTTGTCTGTCTGTTTGTTCTGGCTAATCTCGGAAACGGCTAGACAGATTTTGACGGGACTTTCACTGGCATGTTGTTTTAAGGGGTAACTAGGCTACTTTTATTTTAGAAAAAGAAAGAAAATCAAAAGGTATTAATGTCACGCGAACGAAGTCGCGGGCTGCAGCTAGTAGCAAAAATGGGAAATTTAGAGCTAAATAAAACCGCATGCACACACGAGACAAAACTGTCCAAATACTTATGGTATTCAAGCCCAAAACATACAAAACTAACTTAGTTCTAAGTGCATGTCAACTTGTAGTTAGCTGAAAGTGGACAATGTTTACGAATGTAATGGTTTGTTAATTGTAGAGGAAATTGTAGCGGTGTCCAACGACGCTGCGATGCACACGGTGCAGACTGTGGGCCGCCTGAGCGCTGTCGCCGCGCGTCGCGTGTGGGCCAACCTCGCCTACAAAGTGAACGAGCTTAGGAACTCAGGTAATTATCATCTATCTTCATAAAGTGCTACAAGTATCTCTTGGCGCCTGAATGACATAGACAGGAAGGACTGCACAGAAATTGTAATGGAATAATAATATAAATCAGTTTTATTTTTATGCATCAACAAGTAGGTTAAGTCCTCATAGCAAGATCTCCTTTTGCGATTTCCCAAAAATCGTCTTTTTTGAGTTAAGTCAGTATTCCATTAAGCATGCGTAATGTTTACCTTACCACCGAATCTTCGGAAATAGCTTACAAACTTGCAATCACTAATGTCAAATTCCTTAAAACAATACCTAAATCTTATTATTGGTTATGAAATTTCAATAATCTTACCGCCAACAACGTAGTTATTAGGGGGTTAAAAGTACCATGTTTTTTTTTTTTGAAGAAATTAGTTCTGTTTAAATGGGGAAAGAGGACTTTTCATTGTGGTGCAAGAGGCCAGTGTCCAGCAGTGGTTTGTAGATAAATGGCTTTAAGTAATTATGAGGTTTTCCTGTTGACTAGTAACAAGTATAAAGTATCCTGTTAGAATCTAATGAAGCTTCGCATTTTTTTTATAATCAGTTCAATACTGTTATTATTCAGTGAAACATAACGATTATATCCACATGCATGTTACTAAAAGGCCCTACATTCTATTGTTTAAAACAATAGATTAGATAAAGGTTCTACTGCTGACATTTACGCTATTCCATAACAAGAAGCCTTATAAACATACGCAAATTAATATTACTTTCAAAACGTTCACTTACGTCGACCTTGAGTTTGTTAATCGTATTATGTTGCACGTCAATCTTATCACCTGCGTCACCGTTATCGAATTACCTGCGGTACGGTACCACACTTTTGAAATAAATCAATAATTATTTTTGGATATGTTTTTTCTGTCAGTTCTTTGGCTGGTTTCTAATTATTATTCTTTTATTGCAGGTGTTGAGTTGGATGTGCGTCGCTACATCACAGCGTTGCTAGCCGCGCTCCACCTCGCCAACGTCACCAGTCAGCAACAACAGAGGGAGATGGAGGAGCAGGAGAAAGAGAAGCCCCAAGCAGCAGAGCCTGCGCCCCCCGCCCCTGCGTCGCCCAAGAACACCCAGGACTCCGCGCCGACCACCGCCAGCCAGGTCAAGGCGACACCAGAATCCAAGTCGACAGAAACGTCTAACAATTAAAAATCATCATATACCCATTTTTATAATAATATTATATTTCGTACGTGTAAGTTGCAGACGGGGTGTTTTTAGCTTCGGTTGCATTTTTCAGCGTCGTGCAATATTGCAATGTCCTCAAGTTGCGATATAAAATGAGGTCGTGAAACAAGCACGGCGAACGCGCCGGTGTCGCACGACCGCGCTAATAATAACACTGTCTGTCTTTAGAGTAAGCTTTCGAGCCACATGAAGGTATACAAGCTGTACCCGCATTGTTTTGGCGCAGTTATTTAAGTGAAATCATTGAATGTATTTCTATTTATCAAAAGACTGTCAGTATGTCTTCAATTTTGAATTATTTATCGCTTTTATACGGCATATTGTAATGAAATATTTTGTATCGTGTAGCGAGTTTTGAATCGTATTATAATAAAAAGATTTTATATTAAAATAAAACGAAGTTTGATTCTTAAACATTACTTTAATACGCAATATATTCCAAAGAGAATGTTTGTTTGATTCTTAGGCCTCTTGATATTTGTAGATATGAAACGTGTGATATGAGATTAGAGTCTGACGTCAGACTTCGGAATTTACACAAATATTTATCTTTTACATAGCGCAATAAATACTGTAAAGTTTACAAATGTAGAAATGTGTACAAGTGATGTGGATTCCAACAGTCTTCTTAACTCCGCGAGTAGGTGCCGGCTGTCGGTAATACTATAAACACCAAGCAATGATAAAGAGTTCAAAACATTTAAAACCGTTGACCAATCCCATAAATCCTGCTATGTAGGTCCAAAGATACAATACATGGTTTCGTTTCAACAACCCTTTAATCTTAATACAGCTGCCTAGGCAATAGAATACAACAACTTTATAATCTGGAGGGCAATTATTTGCAAAATATATTGGTATACTGTGATATTTGTTCGTAGAGGTTTACATAATTTGATCTACTCTATAACAATTATAAGCGAAAACGTATGAAAATATAATTATGTTTGCTTCTTTTGGCACAAACTATTATTAAATTGTTCCACCACACAATTACATACATTAGTGGCAAAACTAGATTCATAATACTATAATTATGTACCATGATATGTACATAACAACTAAAAGCGGTGCCACATAATATAACTAATACTAAATTAAGTACATAAGTAGTTGCCACGGTTACAAGTTAATTATGCATAAACAACCTTGAAAGTGCAGAAATGCTTTGTAATTAAGAAATACCTACCTATTAAGAATAAGCTCTAAAAATGAATATAATATGTAAAAATAAAACCACAGAACAACAATTAATTAATCTGCATCACTCGACTGGATACAAAAGGTATAATGTTTAATAAACGGAAAGTGGGTATAAAGTTTGCTATTTGGATAAAATTCTGTAATATATTTTACATATTTATATTCATGTACAGCGCAACTTTAGATATTGACAATATCAAAACTAGGTTTAATAAAGTGTTCTAATATCAAAATACATGACGTTACACAGTTCTACGTTGTCGCTACGTATGTTGTTGCGGTGCGGTGGTGTGTTGCGCGGGCGCAGCTGGTTAGCCGAGGCCGTGGTCCTCGAAGAAGCCTTGCGGTGTCTCCTCCTGCAACAAGGGGTATCACTGAGCCAGAGTCGCTCGTGGCCGCGTTAGACCGAGCCATCGCTTTTCGGTTATCTAATACACTTTGATTTGGATCTTTACGATTATTTGAATTTTGTTTCGTGGTGTTTTATCAAAATGTGCTGATATTACTAAGAGCAAATTGTTTAAAAGTCGTTAGCAAGATGTTAAATACTTTTTTTTTTTTTTAAGAAAAGGTACCTCGTTAATAAAATTAAAAGTTTTGTAACATATAAAATATATTTTATTAGAAATATGTTATTTTATCACATAGACATAATATGTATCATGAAACGAAATATTATCGTAATAGATTAATTACACTTTATTGCACAAAATTCCTTGATTATGTTATTAAATTCTGCGTCACAAAAATTTAGATATACTTAAGATAAATGTCTGATAATTTCATGAATTTTTTTCCATGAGGTAATAAAATTATATGAACGGAAACGGATACAAGAAATGTACAAATTATTGTAGATGAGACAATAATTTATTTATAATAGTAATTTCGTAGGTTTGGCAGTAAGTTCATAATCTAATTTTATTTAAAACTCAAGTTTATGTACTCATAACTAGCGTCTACTTTATTAAGAACAGGAAAACTTTAAAAACTGTAACAATCGCCACGTCATTGTAATAGCGTTTAGTTTTGCCCAATAATACCTAAATAGTCAAATTCGTTAGGTCATGTCAACAGACTATAGTTAATAAATTCTTTTAAAATAACTTATGCAAATAATAAATTCAATCTAATTTAAATAATAATTAGTTTTCAACAAATCATAAAATTATAATAGTTCAACAGAACAAACAAATAAAATAGAAAAACTTCAAAATATAGACATTACACTAAAGACAAATAAAATCTAATGAACAATTAGTTAGGTAATTCTATAGATAAGGGAACCTTCCAAATTGGCAGTTTCACTCATTTAACATACATTCGATCAAGAGTTTATAAAACAATTCTTTCTTGGTCCGCTTTGGCCTGGAGAAACAATTCCATCATTACATTATACAAAATACTTACCTAGATATTTTAATATGCAAATTGTATGATAATATAAAACCAATCTCTAGAATCAGTCGCCCAACGTCTTTCGTAGAAAATCTATTTAATTTCTATATTAAAAAATTACTGATAATAATTTAATGATAGTCTATACAAACTCTAAAATGATTATGTAGAAATATGATATTAAAAATATATGGCAAAGTTGTTGAATCCAAACATCGTATATGTATGGGCGATTGAATAGTTAAACAACGTCCCTTGTGCACCGCGGTGCACTATTCTTGTATCAAGTTGTGGGCGCGCAGTGCAGGCCGCTCGCGGAGTCCGGAGCCCGTTAGAGGAGCCCCACTTCCCGTAGCGCCGCGTCCACGGTCTCGTCCTAACACAATTCACGCCGTGAGCATGCAGCTAAGCTAGACGCTTCGTTAATTACTTGGTGTTCAACCTTACCATGCATTCATTCTGATATTTATTTCTTTGTCTTTATCGTTTTATTGTTCGAGCTAAAAATCAATTGAGAGAGTAGGTTTTTGTTAGAAATAGAACCTACTGCATTTCATCTACCTAATATTAGTCTATCAAAATCTAAATCAAGTCGAATGTTGTACAGGGCCGAACTTTGATTTATTGTGGTGCATTTTGATTTGTATAGATTTTTTGTATTGTATAGCTAAGATTTAAAGATCATATTTTGTTAGTAATTGAGACAGGAAATCGTTGGCAAAATGTTATTTTTTTATCACGGAAGATTGTCTTAATTTATTATTTCATCAAATTGAATTGTTACGGATGTTAGATGGTCAAAAATTATTATATTAAAAACGAGAAAGTTAGCATGCTGTTAATATTATTGTTATATCACTAGCTCACGCCAAGGAAAAGCGTTAGAAAAAATGTACAATTGCACCTTCACGACACCACACCGGACACACGGGAGATCCGCAGCACGAGTTGTTGAAAATATGCAAAGAGAGAAATAAATTTAAGAATTTTGTAAACCCATCATCGTTTTTGGGAACCCCTTCCTTTATTTTTGAACCGCGGTCTATAACTCTTGCATACCGAGTATATTGACTAACTAACAAATATTTAACTCGTGCAACGGATGCTTGGGACAGGAACTTGGTACATGCAAGAAAACAGATTAATTTGTTTATATAATGTATTTCGACAACCCATTACAGTAAATGCATGAACAGCCAGACCATAACCAAAAAGGACACTGTTTTACATAGTGAATTATACAATCATATAGAATAGTTTGTGATTACCCTGATTGTCTGATGTTACTAATGAATTCAAGAATGAATGAATTCTAAATGAAGTTTTGGAGCAATAGATTTGTTTACTCTGATAAGGTTGAATGGTCCATTTTGACAAACATACCATGTTTAGTTTACACAAAAGAGCACGGTAAAGCAGTGTCCCGATACAATGTAATAATCGTAAAATTAACTACACATATATGAAGCAACGATATACAGATAAACTATTTATAACTAACTATAATGACGCCTTGTTTACCTAACAACTAAAAGTACATAATAACGAATGAAAGATCTAAATTCGAGATTTATTTATGATTATTCTGAGATTTTCTGTATGTATAATATACTGAGCGTGTGTGATAGATTGGAGATGGAGCTACGTCGGCTTGTTATAGCCATGCGAGAGTAGCAAAGAAAGAAATACTTCAAGTAAATGTTGACTACATACTGTACTGTCCAAATAAATAAAATAATGCTTAGATAAATATAGAAACAAAGAGAAGCGCATGCAATAAAAGCATTAAACACATAGATAGTTGAATAGCTTATTTAATTGTGATTATCCAAGGTTGTGCGATACATCAGTGTAACAATCCGTCGTTCAGGTCCTGACCGCCGCCAATGCATGCATATCACACCAAAACAAAGGAGAAAATTAGCAGAGTGCAGTGGAAGTTAGAGGAGATTGTTTAAGCAGAGAGTGGGGACAGCCGGCGTATGAAGAGTTAGTAGAGTAGTTAGTATGTAGTATCTAATAAAATTGAGCAAGAAATATTTAAAATTAAATAGGAATTACTTTATCCCGTATAGGCCCACTTGCACACAAATCACTGAATACATTTAGCGCTACAGATACTTATTACCCGACTGCGCAGAAGACAGGGTTATGTTTTTCACGCGAATCTTTGTATGTGGGATTATTGAAGTGAAAACTTCTTTAGGGGCGTTGTGCACTTTTTTGTGATGGGTAAAAAATGTTAAACTCGCGTCAGGACACGTGACCTGATCGAAAATTCGTAAGACGGAGCTCGCGTCAGGACACGTGACCTGATCGAAAATTCGTAAGACGGAGGGAGAGTAGACCGCATTCCAAAATATCAAAAAAGCACAACGTTAATATTCAAGTTTTCACTTCTGCCGGCACTCCCGGAGTGCAACCCGTTTTTTTTTAAACATAATTCTTTATCTGCTATCCTCAAACTATTGGCAGAAATAGAACAATATTTGAAATTTAGTGCTAAAAGTATTTAGGAAATTGGGTGCCTAAATGATTGGTTCACAGTATCTTCTATACAGGTTCAAATTTAATTAGCTAGCGAAACTCCACAGTCGTCAGTGAAGTTTACACAGAAAATTAAAAAAAATATCAGATTCTGACAATGATATTTCAAGTAACTGCAGTCGTTGACCCAAAAAAGAACAATCAATCTTTTTTTTTGTTTTGCCGTACTTAGATTTCGAAAATACCTATCACGTCTGCGGAGTTTCGTTAGCTAATTTAATATGACCCTGTAGATATAGAAACCCATCCCGTCTGTGAAGTTATGCTAGCTAATTATGAAACTGACACAACACAGTGATGTCTAAACAGGAAGTCATAGTAAGTTCTAGTTTGATCTAGTAATTGAGCAAAGTTAGTCTTCACCCGCCGACTGCTCCACACATTTGACTAGTCCATTAGCTTTGGGTAACGCGGTAATCTATGAATGTTGTTAATATTTATTTGTGTACAAGTGCAGTTAGTTGTTGAATAAAGAGTATTCTTTGTTTTAATATCATTTACGGTAACTAAGTTAGTAAACATTTAAATTGACATTATTTTTTTTATAATTATATATCTAATATATTTGCATATTTAGGCACTAATATAGCTTTTTATAATAATAGTTATTGATTTTAATCCCTTATACTATTAATTTGTTTTTTTTTTATCTATTAAAGGACAGTTTTTACTGCAGATTGGAATTTACAAGGTTTTAATATCATTTTGTGATATGTAAAGGCTGGAAACACATTTGTCTCATGCTCACAGATAAACCTTTTCCATAAACATAACATGACGCCCGCATTCCCCGACGGGTTAGGCAGAGGTGGGACCAATACTACACCCTCATTTCGCTAGTTATGATATGATAAACATTATTCTCTAAAAACGACGACGACAGCGACGTTTTATAAGTGCCCATGTATGTTTATGAGATTTTTTTTTTGTGCATGTATCTCCAATATTACTATGGGCCAACCTCTTAACGATACGTTCCCTGAGGTAGCAGCGCGGTGCGGGAGGGGTGTGGTGACGTGATGCGAGAGCTCAGTGATTCGTCAACGTGTGACAACTATCACCCCGCCCGCACCGCGCAGCTACCTCAGGCAACGTCTCAGTTAAGCGGTCGGCCTGTAACGCAATTTTCTTTTGTCTCATGACATGATGCATGAAATAAATATGTTTCCAGTTATATATATTGTGTTACTACACTGTAGTTGAATAAATTGATATGTGTTAGACATAAGTGCTTCTTTGAAGTTAATCTAAAAGGCAGTGCTCCTACTCGCGTACATTAGTGTAACAATATCTAATACAAAAGGCACTACTGAGGCCACTGTCCTATTAACTGGTCCACTTTATATACTTATATTTTATTAATATATTTTTATTCAATATTTTATAAGTAATTATCTATAAAACATCTAGATGTGTTGCGACTAGTTATGATTCATTGTTTATGGCAGTTTTCTTTTATGAATATAAATTAAATTATCATATGTTAGGAGAAGCTAAATAATAATACCTTAATACACCCATTATAATAAATAATAGTACCTTAATACACCCATTATAATAAATAATAGTACCTTAATACACCCATTATAATAAATAAACTATCCACATTTTCCCTGATAAGAACAATACATTCACAATCTTAAAGGAACAAAATGAATCACTGCTTGCTGATATCCACTATGCAAAAACATTTGTTGGATATGTTAGGAACTACATAATTACTGCTTAAAGAATAGAGGAATCAGAGTAAAGGCTCAACTTGACCACAACACACTTTTATAAAGGCATAATCCTAAAAATAATTGAGTAAATAACAACCTCCTAAGACAAAATAGCACAACTTTAAAAATGAACTGATATAGCACTTGCTATTTTTGCATCTACACGTTGTCCTGAATACGGCCCTGCCTATTAAGACCTTCTTTCTCTTTCTAACATCACTACGGACGATACACGCCGATATTTTGTGTTTCACCAATTGTGCAAACCTAATATTTTACGTCATTTCACTGTTTACTATAAATAGAATAGAATCTAGATTCAATTTATTTTCGATGCCCAAAAAACAATTTCATTGTTCCAGAAAGGTTTGATATCACATTTTCGTAAAGTAAGCACAGTTAGTCAAGCCACTAAAAACTCGTTGTGTATGGTTATCTATGCCCTCATCACCTAGTTAATTAGACAAGCTCATTATCCTGGCTACTAACCTCTTGGAGCAGATCCTGTGCAGCAATGGCCTTTAGGACGTTCTTCTTGCTGGTCTCTTGCAGCTCACCGCCAAGCACCAACTCGTCCAGGATAAAGTATGCCTTCTCGAAGTTAAAGATTATATCCAGCTCACATACCTGGAAACAGGGAGACAGTTAATTTATTTAGTTATTCAAAAATATCATAGAACAGTACTTTATTTAACTTATTAGGTACTGTCGACCTCACATCGATGGTAACACTTTGACCTAGAGCTGGCCTATCTTAATATACTATATAATTCTTCTGTACGTGTGTTTGTCACCTAACTCCTCTAAACGGCTGGACCAATTTGGATGAAATTTTGTGTGTATACTTCAATGGGTTCTTGAATAGTTTGAAAATACAATTGGACCCGGTAGATGGCGCTGATGTCGGTAGACGATGACTCAACCGTAGATTCGTTAGAAGTAATTATGGAAGCGCAAAATTAAAAAAATGAAAATGTTAAATTCAATATATCATATTTAATGTCGCGCTGCTTTTCCGGGCAGGACGATGTCTGCCGGGTCCACTAGTGTAGTATAAAGTTCGTTTTTAAATCCGACATAGTATTGTGACATTTAAGTAAGTGTTTGTTTGTTTTATTATAGGATTTCACATTACACCTGTTAAATTACTATCTGGGTTTAAAACACGAACTTCAGTGTGTACGCACTACGCTACGCCGTGATCTACGTAGTTTCACTGGTATAAGAGGCCAGCTTACACTAGCTTTGTTACCACTGACGTGCTACACTACTATCAGGAAAACCTATATCTGACCATTTTGAAAACAATATCCAGTGCACATGACGACCACAGCTGTGTCCGTAAGTAAAACAAAAGAGGATCCTTTTTAGGTCGACTAATAATATGCGCTGCAAGCAGGAATAGTCCTTACGGTGGTCAGATATAGATTTTGACGATATTACCTACAGACAGAAATAAAAAATGTCTCCATAGCAGACATGCAATAAGAGACACATTTTGTGAGTCCATTCATTTGATTATTAGTATGGACCATGGGCTATAGATAGACAAATATTTTATGTTGTTTCGGGTCTCGGTTTATGTATGGTAAAGACACCATATTTTGGGGACGGTTTCCAGTCTTACCAAATGTGTATTTTACATGGAGCAACCAGTCTGGCCTCCACAACCCAGTCACTGGGTAACACAAAACCCCTTGGTAAGACTGGTTGTCAGACTATCGAGTATTAACAAATACATTAACAGGATAACGCAAATAAATACTTACACTGCCAAAGTACTTATCTAGCAGTTCCACATAGCGATGGATCAACTCCAGGGTCAGCAGTTCATTGTCTTCCTGCTCCATCGCGCAACAAAAGTATAGTGACGCATATCTGTTGACAGAGGGAAAACTTGACCTTTATTATTACACTTAACAAAAACTTTACATTTGTTCACTGGTAGACAACGCACAAATAGCTGGATCTAGAACCATGAAATTTTGCACAAGAGTTCCTTAAATATTGAAGACTATCTTCTGCCCACGATTTCCTCTGTGTGAAATTTCATTTCTTTTCACCTCTTGCATCACAGCACCTGCCCGAGCGATTACTCCGTTTTTGCTTTGCATTCTTTCAATTTTTTTTTTGTTATTGCTTCGCTTCTAAGGGTCTTAGCGTGATGTTATCCTATAGCCTTTCTCAAGAATTTGGCTATGAAATGCAAAAAAAAATTCTAGGCTGACTGGTAGTTCCAGAGATTAGCACATTCAAACAAACAAACTCTTCAGCTTTATTATTAATATAGATGAGCACCATGGTAGAATTTTTGTAAATTCATTCCCTAAAGGGGTTTTTTATAGTTGTTTTGAGGGTATGTTTTTTTTAACAACTGCTTGTTCATGCAACATTGGTTGGGTTAAATAGACCTGTGTTAGTGTTACTACAACAGGATGTAATAACACTAAATGATCAGAACATCATGATTGGAACAAAACAATAATTGTAAACACATATTGGTGAACAGTGTTAATTCACCAATATGTGTTTACATCTGATAACAGATCTGTGACTTATGTGACATGAAAATCTTTAAAAAATAAACACATTATATTGTTAGAAATATAACTAATTAGCTTGTGCCCCCGTGAATGTTTGAAATAATCCGTGAACGGGAACATAAAACCACCAAAATAGTAGCCTAACCCCTTCCTCCGGATGCCATGCCGTGAAAAGGTAACACACAGATACGAGTTACTTTTGAATTTATAATATTAGTATGGATTATAATGTTGAGGAACGAATTGACTGTTTACTACTTGTGCCTTTTGTGTGCTTGTGTTTTGAGTGAGCACCTTATGCATAACACAATAATAGAATAAAAATTAATCATGTGTATGTATTTGGAGAACATGGCTATTGGTTTTCTTTTTTAAATCAATATCATCATCTAACAGCTTAAAGGGCGGAGGCCTGTACATTTGGGTGACCAACCTTTTGTACACAATTTTGACATCTTTCCATTCTAAGAATGAACACATCTTGGGCTTCCTGGCTAGCACTGTAGTGATCAGCTCCCGAGTGATCTTCTTCTTCAGCTTGTCCGGATGAGCCACGTACCATTTCTGCAGTCTCAGTTTGCCTTGTCGGCTGAATAATAACATGAATTGCATCTGAAAAAAGGCAGGTTTTTGATATCAATAGTTTTAGAAAATTGAGGAAAATGAACGTACTTCTACGTCACATAATGAAAATAAATAACATTATACTGCTTTTAGGCGGACACACCTTTCATTGGAGTAATTTCTAAAATATAAAAAAGAGGAAAACTTTTGTCGTAAGAAGTTACTTACCATCACTGAATCTTATATCTAAGTCACAGAATATACGTAAAAGGAATGTTTAATTATTTTTTCGCTTAATTATAACTTCAATACATATTGTGCCGGGAATATATTAAATAAGATAAGCCAAAATAATTAGTGGCTGACGTGACGACACCGACATGATCAATATTATGACGTCACGCACTGTGTCATGTCAAGTGTCATTTAGAAATAGTGATGTATTAAAATTAATCAACTAAGCGACATTAGACTTAATCGACTACTATATATATAATAATTTTAATTATATCTGTTATGACTATCGGCAACATTTTTATCGGCAATATTTTTATATTTTTATTTTGCAAAAGAGAGCTGTCAGACCCATTTACAATCTACGTCGCCGCGAATCTCTTAGGGAACTATTTAAAAGGATTAATATTATGACGGTACCTTGCCAATTCATTTATGAAAATATTATGTATGTAAGAAAAAATCAACATCTTTTTAATAAAATAAGTGATAGACATAATTGTAATACTAGAAATAAAGATAAATTAGATCAACCTTTTTTCAGATTATCTAAAGTACATACATCTTTTATGGGTTACTGTGTTAAATGTTACAACAAAATACCTTGTGAAATATTGCAATTAAATGAAAGAAAATTTAAAACTTATATTAAAGTTACACTTTGTAAGCAAGGATATTACAAATTAGAGGATTATATCCAAGATAAGAATGCTTGGAAACATGCTGGTCCTGCTCCATAGGACAATCTCTAGAGTCTAGACAAAATCAGACTGGTTGCTAATTATTGTAATTGTATATAATATATTTTTTTTTTTTTTCTTTGACTTTGATTTACATTCTGTAATTACTTGGGGTCACACCCGGACTTATTACTCCTTATTTATTTATTTTGGAATGTTTGTGAATGTGTGAGCACCATGTATCTATCACATAATTAATCTATATGTCATGGTTTCATTTATCCATTTTAATTCTTTTACCTATTGTGGTATAGTAATTTTATTTTTAGGTGAATCGTCTTCACATATAATTATATAAATAATGTATGCAAAATATTGTAAAACAGTTTAGAAGAGTAACGGTGGAGTTTCTTGCCCATTCTTCTCCATACGAAAACTACCTTTTGGAAGGGGCGACTAGAATCAATTTTATTTTAATTTTATTTTTAGACGTCCAAAAGTGCCTTTTATGTGCCTATTTGAAATAAATGATTTGACTTTGACTTTGACTTTGAGGGATAATTTAATTAATTGAATTTCAGAAGTGATTGGATCCGTAATCGTTATAATATAATCCGTAATAGTTAAAAAAAATATATACTAACAATTAATTAAATAAATAAAAAATAACGCGTTCCGTAGTTCTTAAACCACTACTCGCGAAGTTGCTTCAACGAAGTACTGGTCGAAATAGACCGAAGTCATGACCCCGACGACCCCCCTCGGGCCGCGCCTGCCTTCTACACTCTCGTATTCGCTTAACTTCGATCAACTTCTCGAGTAGTGTAGTGCAGGTTTATTACTAGTTTCTGCCCGCGACTTCGTTCGTGTGAAATTTATTGTTCCCAGGCCCACCCCGTAGCATCGGACCACCTGCCTGCGCTATCACTTCGTTTTCGCTAAGCGTTCTTTCGTTGGTCGTCTCCTAAAGGACATAAATTTTATAGCTTTATTACTATAATAGATATATGTACATTATTGCGTTTGCGGGTACTTTTTAGGCAAAGTAGATTTTCCCAGCCATTTACAATTTAGGTGCTAGTTAGAGGCTAGCCCTCAAATAGAAAAGCTTCCATTACAGCGTATCAGCAAACTCCTCCAAGTATCGGCAAAAGAGAGACAAAAATAATATCAAACCTCCATGATCATACCTATTTTGACATAAACGTAACCATTTCTATGACCACAACCAACAAACCACCAGCAACCACGACAACGTCACTCAAGAAAAATTGTCGTTCACAATCATAATTATGAATATCGAATCGATAATGAATTAGAAGAATAAAATAAAAACTGCAATATTTGAAAGAATCGATGTACCAAAAGAAATATTTTGAAATTGTTTACTCATGGGTCAAAAAATTAAGAAACCACAACAAAAAGGAACACATTCCTACGCTACTAGGGACACCGTAGGTGTACAGAAAGCAGTGGGATATCCATGCCCCATTGTAGAAGCATTTTGCTTTGTCATCCCTTTAAAAATCGGTTCATATATCATAGCAGGTCTTGGAATATTGCCCACAATAGCGTGTATACTACTGGCTACGCCACTCGGAATGGAGACAGTGCATGAAAATGGCCTACCTAGGTGGTATTGTCCAGGAATTAAGTGGGTTTATGGTATCCTGGGTGTTTTCGTTTTTGCCTCACATATAATATTAGGCGTGGCTATTGCATTACGCATACGACAACTTATAGTCTTATATTTATGGAATTTGTTTGCTTATATGGCCGGAAGCTTTGGACTGGCTATGATCATATCTGCAGAAGCAATCAAGTCAGGTCACGTAAACTTTGGCGTGACTTTTTTTATATTAGCATTAATATATACATTAATTTTATTTTATTTTTGGATTGTAATTAATAGTCAGTTGTATGTTGAAAAGGAAGAGTCAAATGTAATCAATATTCATATAACAATTATATAAAGCCTCAAGTGCGAATTTCAAATAATATCATGCAAGCCGACCGATGTAAATCTTTGGAGACGACCTAATGGTGTGTAGGTCACCACACTACCAGCACCACCACCACTACCGTCAATATTTTTATTTAGTAAAGTTGAAATATATATGAATAAAACGAAACTCACTGTTTTACTTTTACGGTACGACGGTGTACCTAATAAGCGGCGCGTATATTTTTTGGGATACGTGCTACATGTGATAGATAGATACATGTACACTAGAGCCCGATAATGACTTATTTAATTTGCTCAGCAAATGCACGCACCGCACGGTTATTGTCTGCGACTCGCAGTACGCACAATCAATGCGATCAAACTTCTGCGTTCGCTCCCCGCATCACTGCAATTGGATTGAGTGAACTTTTTTTATTTCGTGACTAAATGTGATTGTACATTTAATCAAAAATAGTCAAAACTGATAGCCCAACCCAAAGTAAAAAACTTGTCATGCTCAAGGGTCTTCAGCTACTGCTCAAAGTGTGGATCACTCAATTCTGACATTTTGCAAAAACGGCTATGAGTCAAATTTCAACAAAAAATTACTAGACTAAATTTATATCTCAATTTGTTAACAAATTGTCACAATATTTTTTAAAACCATCAAGATGGAGACGAATCCCAACACCGTCGTCGCGGTGTACGTCGATCTATCGGGGCCACCGCGATAACCCAGTTATAAGTAGTAGCCAGGTAGTAGTAGTTGTCATTGGAGTAGTAGCAGTATTAATGTAATGTACCTAAAATGTAATACTTGACTATAAGACATTGCAATGCCCTAACAGGCCACTAAGTTCTAAGAACCTACATTGTTAACTTAACATCTATATTTGTCTACACTTAGTTGCAATAAAGAATTTGAATTTGAATTTGAATTTGATAAATGCGGAAATCGTCATGAAGTATTTATTATAATTGTTTAGGTGACACGCTCGCCTTAAAACTAAAAAATGGCTGCAAAACAGTCTTTAAAAATAAAAACTGATCTGGAAAAGCAATTGTACGACTGTTAGATCCAGGAGAAAACGGACAGAGAAAACCTGCAACAAATAGTACGTCAACTGATCGACCACATACAAAACTTGCAGGAACAGGTACAAGATCTGCAAGGACAATTAAAATGCTTAAAGGCACAAGAAAAAGAAGAACCCTCCGATAAACAGGCTAGTGAGACCATAACACCTGCTCAGCCCACTAAAAGTGACGTTGAGTACTGCATGGACGAGGATGAACTCGCCTGAGAGACTGGGTGGATTAGTGCGAAAAACAGGAAGAAAAGGAAGTTGAACATCTCCCTTACTCCATCACCACTAAAACAAGCTAGCGCTAGCGCTCAACAGCAGCAACTAAACAACAAAGAGAAGGCAACCTCTAAAAAAATTCTAGCACCACCTCCAATCGTAGTGGACGGTGTTAAGAATGACCAAACATTCTACGACTTTTTGACTGAATCTCAGCCAGTAGAAACATTTACCGCCAAAATGTTAAGCGGTAATAGTGTGAAAATAAATACCAAAACTGAAGAATCCTACAGAGTGATTGCCCGACGCTTAACAGGAAATAAATGTATATGGCACTCATACGAGGATAAGCAGACCAGGCCAATAAGAGTAGCGGCGAAAAATTGCATTCTTCTTGCCTACCGGAGCGGATTAAAGATGACCTAACGTCGCAAGGATTCCAGATAGAAAATGTAATTAACAAGCTAAGCTGGAGAACAAACGAACCGCTGAATATGTTCATAGCATACTATCATTTAACAATGGCGAAGATGTCAGTAAAATATACGGCATTAAATATATCCTAGGGTGTAAAGTTGAAATAACCCTGCTTAAAACATCAAAAATAATTCCGCAGTGTAAGACATGCCAGGCTTATGGCCATACCCAAAAGTATTGCTCAAAAGAACGAAGGCGTGTTAAATGTACAGGTAAACACCACACCTCACAGCTGATTGCAAAAAAACATGCAGAAGATAAACCTAAATGTGTCCACTGTGGCTTACCTCAGCCAACTACAGACGGTGTTTAGTTGCCAAGGAGACGCAAATGATGAAGAACAAAACCTCAAAAACTAACTCACCTAACAACCCTGCCGTTAAGCAGACTACCGACAAACAGACAACAAAACAAAGTGCGCAGTTTGCATAGATAACCGTGAAAACTGCACACACACCTAAATGTGTCTCATATGCACAAGCGATAAAACCTGCTGCAATACCAACATGAGTTGCAAGTAGTCCTAGAAACAGTCTTTTGTAAAGTTTAGAGGCTATAAGGTGCACCCTAACAACACGGCCTGAGGAGGTAGCGCGGTTATTATTAGAAAAAAATATCTGCCATTATGAACAGTGTAAATACGAGGAGCCAGAAACGCAAGCTGTGGCGATATCAGTGAAAACCAATAAATTTAATGTTACAGTAGCGGCCGTATACTGTCCTCCAAAACACACGATAAACAAAGAACAATATGTACACTTCTTCACACTCCTTTTTTTTTTTTTTTTTTTCTGGGTGGGAAATCATCAAATGACTCCTCCCGCTCTGGGCGGAGCAGAAGGGAGTGTCAGACTTTTACTGACTAAAACCCACCCGTGTTCCTTCAGTTGCCTGTGCCAGGGGCCACGGTATCTCTTTCGAACAACCCGCAGCCCCGGCGGCATCGGCCCTTCACACTCCTTGGACAGAGATTTATATTAGGCGGTGACTTTAACGCTAAGAACGCTCATTGGGGATCCAGATTAACCTCAACTAAGGGAAGACAGCTTCTAAGTGCAGTGAAAGACATGTGGTGTGAGATCATAAGTACTGGAAAACCTACATACTGGCCGACTGATCACCAGAAACTACCAGACCTTATCGACTTTTTCATTGGCAAAAATATATCAAAAAATTATCTGAATGTGAAAGAGGGGTACAACATGAACTCCGATCACTCTCCGATATTATTACAATTGAGTCGCAAAATATTACTAATAGAAAACCACCTGACATTAGTTAATATGTTTACAGATTGGGAAAGTTTTAGCATAGACCTGCAAAATATTATTAACCAAATAACTTCATTAAAAAGCAAAGATCAGCTCGATTTTGAAGTAAACAACTTTAGCAACAATATTCAACAATGTGCATGGAACAACACACCACAGGTTATAAAGAAATTTAAAGGATATACCTACCCAAAGAAAATAATAGACCTATTATATGAAAAAAGGACTCGGAGAAAAAGATGGCAACAAAATAGATTCCTGGAAGATAAAACTCTATTGAATAACCTTACGAAAAGACTGAAGAGAAAAATACAAACATTTCAAGATGAGACTTTCAATATCAACCTACGCCAGTTAAGCAGCGACCATACAACACAATACTCTCTTTGGAAAGCGACAAAGACACTCAAAAGGCCAATTACACCAATTCCCCCTATCAGAGATGATAACGGAAAGTGGGCCATAAGCAATGAGCAAAAAGGTCTTAAGATTTGCTCATCACTTAGAAGAAACCTTTCAGCCAAATGACAGGTCAGGCAGTTCGCCAATATTCTGCAAGATCAAAGAATTAAGCTTGTGATCCCAAAAGAAGTTGCAAGGGAAATTCAAAGCATTAGCCTAAAAAAATCACCGGGGTATGACCTTATTACGGGAGAAATCCTAAAACATCTCCCACGTAAAGCCATTGATAAGCTTACTAGGCTCATCAATGCTGCATTTGTGCTAAAGCATGTTCCTGAGCCATGGAAAGTTCCTGAAGTGATTATGATTGCAAAGCCCGGTAAACCACCTCACGAAGCAACATACAGACCCATTTCCCTGTTGCCTATAATATCAAAGCCGTTTGAAAAATTGTTTTTAAAACGCCTAAAACCGAGAAAAATCTGATCCCTGACCATCAGTTTGATTTCAGAGAGAAACACTCAACAATAGGTAATACAAATAGCACAAAAGCATGAAAGCAAGTACGTCCAGTGGAAGGCTAACGACTTTGAGACGAGTCGAATCTTGGTGACAAATTAAACCAAGTACAGGCGCCAGCAGGTCAAGCTACCCGATAGAGTTTGGCTTGAGCTTTTGATAGAGTTTGGTTTGATATACAAGCTAAGACTAATCTCCGTTAGGAGTATATGTGTTCTGTGAGATTAATGCTGCCCAATGATTTTGCCAATATCCTGCAATCATACATGACATACAGAATGTTTCGATTAAGGTACGAGGATGCCTTTTCCGAGTTAAAGTTATTAAAGCTGGCGTGCCTCAAGGTAGTGTGCTGGGTCCAGTGCTCTACCTGTTGTACACGCATGATATACCAGAGCTGGAAAATAATACGATTGCAACCTTTGCGGACGACACTGCCATTATGGCTACAGGGTCATGCCATACGGAAGCAATCATAAGGTACAAGTCGCTGTAAATAAAGTTCATGACTGGGCACAGAAGTAGAGAATCAAATTAAATTAATCGAAGCCAGTTCACATTGACTTCACCAACAGGAATTGTGATTACCACCCAATCTTCATAAATGGCCATCAAGTGCCATACGCAAATACAGCCAAATACCTTGGCATAACGCTTGACACGAAACAACGCTGGAAAGACCACGTCAAAAAGAAAAGGCAGGGTAGGTAGCTAGACATGCGTTTTAAAAACATGTATTGGTTGATTGGACGGAATTACTGCTTATCGATATGTAACAAAATTTTTATCGAATGCTAACTAGGAACACTCTAACTAGGAAGTCGGAAGCTAGTGATTACACTACACTACATAAATTTGATTCTAAATCGGACAGACGACGCATTCAGACGCATTCGTGAAGAAGGATCGTACACAATTTAGGAAGTAGCGCGGTTGGACCTCCAATTTACACTAAATTGGATCCAATCTGTTCTAACTGCGATTACATCTGCCGATTTCCTAGTTAGCATTCCCTAAAATTGGATAGTGTAATAAGCGCATAAGGAGCGTCACTGCCGCACCCTTCTTAGGTGTTCATTGAGTTGTCCCATAGAAGACTACTGCGCCTATGCAACTTGTCAGTAGTGTAATTGATATTTGTTTGAATCAGCGGGATCGCTGCGGCACTGTTTGCACAATGCCGCTATCCTCACGACCAGGACTTCTCTACGGTTAACACACGGTCAACCCCCGCAGGTGAGTGAGACCTCCGGTTGTCTGGTGGAGAATGGGACTACATGTTTTTTTTTAAACAATTTTTGTAGAAGGCATCTTGCAGGTCAACCTACAAGGTTTAAGGCTGCTTAACTGGGCTTACCTGTGGCGTGCTTCAATAAATGAAGGCCTCCAGAAACCAACTAAGCGAATACACGTTCAGGACACGCTCTGTGGGGTACGGATCTCGGTTTAGGACTTCGCTGGGGGAGGGCAGCAAGGGACAGGCTGGATCAGATTAAAGGGACTGCATGTGTGTGGGTGAGACATATAATTGTAGCCGCATCACTGATGATAGAAGAAATATTTTTTATTGCCTACAAATAAAAATGATAAGTATGTCACAGTCAAGCAGTGAATTTAGTCATCGGCCACTTGGTGGTGATTTCAACATCAAAGTCCACAAGCAGATTTTGACAATTGATTGGTCGCTAACAATGTCAAAATCTGAGTGTTGATGACTGGACGTGAGTTTGTATCTATTAGGCGATTTTATCTCATGTGCGTACGACTCAAAACTATAGTGCAGCCCAGACCTAAGAAATAAAACGTTTTGGCGGTTTTGATTCGGTTTTGATTTTTCAATGACATAAATTATCACGTATGACATTTGCTCAATTGCTCAGGGGAGAGGATTGTGTATTCCTGTTCTGTTAGAGTGTCACATTTTAAGCGTTATGATTAAGCTTCAAAAATCATTCTTTTCTGTCTTTCGCACGCTAGCAATGCTCGACAATGTTTATGTGCTATCCTATTTTCAGAAAACCTATGCAATACAGTCCCCATAAGTGCACTGAAACTGGAACTCTTAATTGATTTCATTTCAATATTTTTTGAAGAGACTGGACGGGGTCTGCGATATTATTTATTGATAACGACGGATGATAATAATAACAACACAAATATTGAACGCAGAGTAATAGTTGCAGTACATATTAGCAATCGGTAACGATACCTTAGAGCATTAAACAAAAAATGGTAAGTATTTCTTTAAAATACGTACTATTTCAGCGGCATACTCGAAACCAAAATAAAATTGACCATATTCGCACTTTCCTTCCATGTATGTGTTTTATTTTTTCAATAATACTATGGAATAATATCGCTGCTGATACTGGGAGTAACACCATCATTTCTCCCTTTACTATCTTGTTGTGTATACAGATTTTAATAGAGAAAACCGCGGGGTGCTATGCGAAATAATATTTCGCTATAGCATTATTGCTTCGTTCGGTGACCTTGACACTTTTCAAACTAGGGCGCCTAAATTTTTTTCCGTCTGGTGCACCCTGGGCTGTCAACACCACTGCTACTGCCATCATGCTGACTATCCAATGTTCTTAAAAAGTAAAGATAAGTAGGGTACTATAAAAAAGCATGTAAAATATGATCGTTTGTTGTAGGCCGCACCTTCTGGAGCAGGTTCGGCGGCAGGTGGAACTGGCGGAGACTGTGAGGGGGAGGAACAGGAAGACCCCTCTTCATCGTCCCTAAATGAATTGCTAGAAGTTGGAAATGCACTTGAAAACTTAACTGAGCAAGATAATTCACAGGTATATATCGTTATAACTTAACATGTCACACATCATTAATAGTAACAAACAGAAGTGTATGTTGCTGCTACGAAAAAAAGCATACTGTCAAGCTCAAAGTGTAATCGTTGACATGTGTTCACTGAAGGTGGACATTAAAACTTGTCTGTGTTTTCCTGATTTATCTATTACCAAAATGTTATGTTATGGTTTGTTGATGAAACATTCACATAACAACAAATCACCCAGTCCAAATTCCAATACAATTAGAAAAAAGCACATTCAGTTTTTCCCGATTTTCCCAGCAGCTTTTCAATTATTTCATTCGGTAAGAACCTCATTCGGACTATTACAAACATTGTAAAACAAAAAATAGCCAAACTAATCCAGCCATTCTCAAGTGACGTGCTTACCAACAAATAGCATTTCATTACAAGCTTTTATTTAGTTTCATTTTTATTATAGATATTTTCTTATTTCTTATCAGAACAGGAATAAATGGCTGTAACTGTTATCAGTTTACAATCAGGTTCATTGTACTGTATTACATTCAATAAAATCCATTATTTTATGTCTGGTAATGGTTGTTCAGAGATTAGTATAAGTAGAGCCAATTGTTGATGAAAAGTCAAAGTCAAATCATTTATTTCAAATAGGCACATAAAAGGCACTTTTGAACGTCAAAAATAAAATTAAGATAAAATTGATTCTAGTCGCCCCTTCCAAAAGGTAGTTTTCGTATGGAGAAGAATGGGCAAGAAACTGCACCGTTACTCTTTTAAAGTGTTTTACAATATTTTGCATACATTAGTTATATAATTATATGTGAAAACGATGCACCTAAAAATAAAATTACTATACCACAATAGGTAAAAGAATTAAAATGGATAAATGAAACCATGAAATATAGATTAATTATGTGATAGATACATGGTGCTCACACATTCACAAATATTCCAAAATCCAAAATAAATAAATAAGGAGTAATAAGTCCAGGTGTGACCCCAAGTAATTACAGAATGTAAATCAATGTCAAAGAAAAAAAAAAAAAAAATTACAATTACATTAGCAACCAGTTTGATTTTGTCTAGATTCTAGAGATTGTCCTATGGAGCAGGACCAGCATGTTTCCAAGCATTCTTATCTTGGATATAATCCTCTAATTTGTAATATCCTTGCTTACAAAGTGTAACTTTAATATAAGTTTTAAATTTTCTTTCATTTAATTGCAATATTTCACAAGGTATTTTGTTGTAACATTTAACACAGTACCCCATAAAAGATGTATGTACTTTAGATAATCTGAAAAAAGGTTGATCTAATTTATCTTTATTTCTAGTATTAAAATTATGTCTATCACTTATTTTATTATAAAGATGTTGATTTTTTCTTACATACATAATATTTTCATAAATGAATTGGCAAGGTACCGTCATAATATTAATCCTTTTAAATAGTTCCCTAAGAGATTCGCGGCGACGTAGATTGTAAATGTCTCTGACAGCTCTCTTTTGCAAAATAAAAATGGATTCAATGTTAGCAGCCCGACCCCACAGTAAAATGCCATATGACATAATACTGTGGAAGTAACTAAAATAGACCAACGCGCGGTTTCTTCATCTGTTAATTGTCTTATCTTTCTAACAGCATATGCAGCCGAGCTTAGCCGCCCCGCAATGATGTATGTACAGGAAGTGTGTCCAAAACAACATAGTGCTACAAATAAGTCTTGAAGGATATAGCAATCTCTGGCTGACAGTGTATACAGCTTTTGTTTTGAAACCGCAAATAATAATAATAATAAACATTATTTCTGCCCTGGATCACCCACTGCTGGGTATAGAGATCCCCTTTCTTCTGCCATACGTCCCAATCTTCATTGCCTTGCTATCTATAGGCCCATGTCTAAAGCAGAGAAATAACAAGATTTTTTTAACCAACCGAAAAAAACAGTACAAAGTGAAAAAAAGCTTTAATTTTGGAAGCCAGTGGCAAAAAACGGAAATAAAGGACCAAGGACATAAACTTCTAAAATTAAAGTTATTTTACACTTTGTAGTGTTTCTTTGGAAGTCTGTTATTTTTACTTTTAAATTTGGTCTTGTGGCATCCAGCAGACAGGGCCTAAGTGCTAGTTACACAAATATCACCGTATTCCTGTGGCTCTTCCAATATGTGTGTACCGTTCAGAATGTACTGTAAAGGGTTAGGGCGGGTTGCTTTACGTCCACTTGACCCACGCGTTTACGTCAAAAATGGCGCTAACTATCGTCAAACCAAAAAAGCGTTGTTTCAGATTACAATATTATGGCCTTGCCGTACGTCAAATAATAACAAGTACGCAATCGTTATTATTTGACGAATGTATGTTACGTTAACCAACCATTTGAAACAACCGGTCCTTAAACTGTAATCAATGAATTTTTTTTTTTTTTTTAATGTTGCTCTACACTATGTATTACTCATGTATCGTGGGTGCGTTTACAAATATTTAAACTCACACTTGTATTTTCAGAACAGTGGCGATGATGAGCTGTCAGCGTTCCGCCAGCAATGGCAGCGGGAGTTGGAGGCCACTTCCACCCCGCAGCGGGAGCTGGAGGCACCTTCCACCCCACGAAAGGAACCGTCGCCGAAACTGCAGCAGCAGGCTGAAACTGTCACTGATGAAGATAGGGTATGTGAGAGGCGTAAAGATTTATTTGCGCGGGTCTTTGTTAAAAGTTATTTATTCGGACAAGCGTAACATCTGCAACAAGCTTTTCATAAACATACTTCATCTTTCATACTTCATCCATCAGGCGAAGCAGCTGTTTCTGAACGCAGTGGAGCTGGAGCGCGGCGGCAAGCTGTACGAGGCCATCCAGCACTACAAGCGAGCCATGCAGATACTACCGGACGTCGAGACGCGCCTCTACGATGAATTGCGTGCTGAGTCTCCCGAAGGTAACATGGAGAAAGAGAAATGCCGGTCTATCTGACTACACGCTGACCGCGACCGACGATGTGTAGCCGTCCGTCATGGACGACGGCCTAATACTATGTTCGTAAACGCGCGTTCTCGTTCGCACGCCGTCCGCGACGGCCAGCTGCAATGGCGGCAACGAACGTTTTGGAAACCAACGTCGTGTCGGTCGTGATGTCACTGCATGCTGTCGGTAGCGCCTGACGTCTTAGGCCCGTATTAATAAACGTCACTCAGCCCAAGTACTCGCACAATCTTGAGGTCATGATCGTATTAATAGACATAATAATTGACGTACTCAAGTTACGGTTTGGGTTTACGATATCAGCCTAGTGATGAACTAATTAATAAACGAAACTCAACACTTGAGTATACAATAGGTGTGTGTACTTGAGATGCTTAAACCTGAGTGTAGGTAGTCCGTGACTTGAGGTCGTGATTAGTGGCGCGAAACATGGAGTTGGAAAATATTTGCGGTGAAATTGATTATTACGATGAAATAGAATAGAGTAAAGTACTGTATGTGTGTATTTTATGGTCTTTGCGATATCGTTTACCAAAAATCTATAATTTATATGTTGGGGTCGCTGAAACTGTGTTAGTCTATTGCGTAAGTTGTATAAAATACGTATTAACTACACCTATAAAAAAAGTAGACCACTTCAATTCTCTGAAAATATGTACATAAACAACCTACTCTCTTGCTGAAACTATGCAAAAAGGAAAAATAAAGATATTATCATTCTGTCTGTATTATTACTTTTACCATTTTTCATACATAAATTACATAAAAAACACGATCAAATCTTGATAAAAATTACTAAAAATTATTGTGTTCCGACGTGACATTTTTTAGTGCTGACCGTCCACCAAACTTTCTTATTTCGATTCCAAACTTGCATACAGCCTAATCGATACTCGCATAAAAAAAAAAAAAATTAGAAACTGAATATAAACTCTTTTAACTAACAAACAATATTGAAATGTTAATTAAGTGTTTGCAGAATACCCAATTTATAGAATTAATTTATCATCATTTTCAAACAAAATTATGCTAAGCCTACCTAAAAAATGTATACTGGCCATTCTGTCGAAAACTATTAGAAAGTATCAAAAATAAAACCAACAAGAAATAATTTCCCACTAAATTAAAATAATGTTGAACAGCGAGTGCATTCCGAATTTAAATTCAAATATAGAAACAACTCGGCGCGAAATTCAATAAATGAGGTACCTATGGCCTGTCTGTTATTGACTCGGTTTCAATATTATATCCAAAAATCGATTGTAATGATATTGGAAAAGCATAAATCATTATTATAAACAATGCTTATTGTATTTATTGCTAAACATAATTTTATTAAAATTTTGACAGATTGAGACTGAGATCAGACTGTGAACGTTCTTAAAATTACGAGAATTGCCCCTCTGGGCATTTTCGTGTTGTTTATAGTATTTTCAATAATATTTATCATATTTTAAATCTTATCAACATTTGTGTGTGTGAAATTTGTTAAAAGTAAAAATGTAAACACCCACGATGGGCGCGAAACTTCGACATTAGAGATCAAAAAACTTCATTACCACTACTTATTTACCTTGAACTATGAATGAATTGGTCAAATAATTAAACAATGTATTATTCACTAATAATATCGGATATATCTATATCCGATTTCCCGAAATCCCCAATTTTTATGTTTTTAGTTTCGACCACCACTGTTATCAAAATGGCGATTATCGTATTTGCAAAATTGAATTTATTCGAGGTAAATTATTAAACTTGTGCGCTAACTATGAAAGATGTAATAGCGTTAACATATGAGCTTTTTATCCAACTCTCCTAATTAAAGGACATTCATAAGATTTGATGGGTAGCATAATAAATTACAAGTATTTCATAAAATCTTACGACATAGCAATAATGAAATGTGATGAATGTTATGAATGATTGTTTAAAACTTCGGTCAATGTGACGTAATCGTTCCCGAGATTAAGCCCTCAAGTACAGTACCTTGAGGAGCTGATCTTGGTAACTGAGATTCTGTGTTCATGTGTCTATTAATTAGCAGTGATCTTGAGATATCAGTATCTCAAGATCACTGCTAATTAATAGACACATGAATATAATATAAGATATCGTAATAATGACGTATCAAATAATATCGCACTTGGGTACCTCGTTGAGGAACGTTTATTAATACGGGCCTTAAAGAGACCGTAGCCTCAGTTAGACCTTAACTTTTTTTTATAACTGTTAAATGAATATACACACACTACAATACTATTGGTACAGGAGCTGTTTTTTTCTTGTATGTGGCATAATTTCTTGTAATGTATGAAATGAACACAATCTCAATATCTTCCGATCTTATACAGAAGAAGAATCGGAGACTGAAGAAGTGGTCCGTCCCGACAACGCTCACCCCAGCGATGATGAAGACGCGGTGGAAGGCGAGGACCTGCTAATGAGGCTGCAGAGGATCCTGGCACGGAAGGGGGTGCTGTGCGAACCTGAACACCAGGCTAAGGTGAGCTTGTGCATGAAACTGGTTGAAACCGCCTCTCGTGACCCCTCCAGCTTTGACTATAAAAACTTATGCTAATTGACGCAATCTATTCCTTACGTCTCGTCTCCGTTTGAAAACAAAAATACACTTATGACGACTAATAATATTACACTTCGAATACCCTAATATTTGGTCAACGTTGTGTATGTTTGTCCAGGGAACGCATTTGTCCTGGCTGCCGTACGAGGTGATCCTGGAGATCCTGCGCTGGGTGGTGAGCTCGGAGCTGGACGCAGCGTCCCTGGAGCGCGTGTCGTGTGTGTGCCGCGGACTGTACGTCGCCGCCAGGGAGCCCGACATATGGCGCTCTCTGTGTGTCAAGTGAGTCGTGTTATCTTTGAAAGTTTGTACAATGCTGCTGGATTAATGAATCTATCTTTTAATAGAATATATGTTATTCGTGAACCTGGATTATAAGCCTAAAGCTTATAGCCATCCACTGCTGGACATAGGCCCTTGGAATGGAATGTTATTAAGTCAGTCTGATCGAGCTGCTACTGGCCGCCCTTCGAAGATCGTCATACGTTCTATCTTTATCCTACACTTCGCATGCCGAACTTCTTCGTAAGCCTTCTCGTAGGTTCTCAGATAAAAAAAAAAACAGATAAATATTGTGATGTTTGAAAATAACAATGTTCACATTCCAAGGGAACCATTTATTGAGTACCTTTTACATAACGCTAAAGTAGATGAGTAAGGGTAATTAACTAGTCAGCGTTTATACATAAGGGTTTCCCTTATGTATAAACGCTAACCAATTTTGTAATGATTAGTATTGGCATCACCATTGAGATTTTTGCTGATTAAATGTCTCTAAACGTTAAGCAACGTTTTTATATGAGGACGGAAATGTTAATCCAAGAGATTATGAATTCAAACATACGAATCTGTGTGTTATGTCCAGGACCTGGGGCATAGATTGCGGCACCCCTCGTGCAAGTGGCTTCGGCTCCTGGCGACAGATGTTCGTGTCTCGTCCTCGGGTGCAGTTAAATGGGGTTTACATCAGTAAGACCACGTACATCCGCCACGGAGAGAACTCCTTCCAGGACCAGTTCTATAAGCCCTGGTATCTTATTGACTACTATAGGTATCTCAGGTTAGTTTAATTTGTCGTAGTATTTTTTTCTCGACTTTACCTTGTACAAAAACCGGTAGTTAAAGATCTGTATCTATGTACTCAATACTTATATCATTCAGCCCGATTCAAACTTTGAGGCGGCTCGGGACATGAGGCGAGTCGCTGCGCAGTAACGAATTCATGTGTCAGCGGGGGTGAGGGGTGAGGTACTGCGCAGCGAGTAGCGCACTTCAGAGCCACCACAAAGCGGCTCGCTTCATCGGGCTGTATTTGTATCTATTTTACTGTGTGTACACTATACATAAATAACTAGCTTCTGCCCGCGGCCTCGCCCGCGTGGATGTCGGAAATTATCCCACGGGAACGTGCTACCAGGATAAAAAGTATGTCCTTCCCCAGGATGCCATCTATCTCTGGCAAATTTTATCGAAATCCGTTAAGTGGTTTAGGCGTGAAAATGTAACATACAGACAGAATTTATAATATTATATAGCATAGCCCGCGTATATTTACGATCTTCATCATTTATTTATTTAATTCGGGATAATTTTAAAGTTTATAGATCAAATGAATAAGATTTTTTAAATAAATCTTGTCGTCCCCTTTTACCACGACACACCTTTTTTTTAAACTAAAAGTGACCACCTGTATTAATTACTAAGGGAAATATTGCCAAGTAACAAGTTTATTAACCAAAAGTAAAAGATTTTTCATATTAACGCACCCGTTTTTTCACCCCACAGGGGTAGAATTCTAAAAAAATTATTGGGATTTTTCCATAATTTGACTCAAAGATGATGTATACCAATTTTTGAGTTAATCAAGCCACGTAGTAAAATCCTCTTCTGTAAAATTAACTACCCCTTTTCACGCCGTTGGGGGTATATTTTTGAAAAACCCTGATACGTGTTATTCTTTGCTTTCGATCCTATGTATAAATGATAAATGATTTTATTTTTGTAAGTAGGTTTGTACAAACACTTTTACACGTCAATCATATTTTTAAACTAGATGAGGTCGGCGTTTCCTATCTGACTAGTCTGAGAAGAAAGGCCGAAACAAACTCAGAGGTCACAGTTTTTTTTAAAGTCCAGACATAATCTTGGTCAGATCACATGAAGACCATGTAGGTCGATGTCTGAGATGGTCTTTTGAGGAAAGAACCACACAGATTGAGAGGACCTGTCCAGTCAGTGCACGCATTTGTCAGAAATCGTGCAGCTCAACTCAAAACTTAAGGAGCTCAACGATTCGACGAACAATGCCAATAAAGGACATTTGGGTAGGCCACATTAATTACTCAAACTGCCAGACCATGACAAAAACTAAGAGAACAGAGAGAAAAATAATATAAATAAAATGACCCACATAGTATTCACATTTACAATAATTTAAAATAATAAAATACTTTACAAAGTATATAATACTGAGTTTCGAGTAAATCGGTCTGCGCGCTTAAATTCTTCCATACAAACTTTGACACCCCCCAATCCCCTTTTAGGGGGTAGTTTATAAAAACAAAAAATGGCAATCTTCATAATTTACTTAGATAAGTATTCGTGCCAAGTTTCAAGTTTATTATCTCAAGGAATAAGATTTTTCATACAAACAAAATCCCCCCTTTTCACCCTTTTAGGGGTGGAACTTCGAAAAACCCTTTCTTAGTGGATACCTACTCTTCACGAAAAATACACCCTCTAAATTTCATGTCTCTAGGATCAGCGGTTTAGGCTGTACGTTGATGTATCAGTCAGTCAGTCAGGACTTTGAATTTTATATATGTCGGAGAAGGTATGTCTGTCTCTCGTTAGCATCAGGCATATTTTAATTACTGTGGGCGTACTATGGATAGTGTTGGTTATAGCACCATAGAAAAACAGTTTACAGTTCAAATCAGATTATAATTTACGAACAAGTTAGTCACACTAGCGAATCACACACTCACACCACTCAACGATACGGAATGCAAACAGTTTCTAAGCACATGTTGTTCGTACGATGTCCAATGTTTCGATGATCCTGAGAGCTCTGCTCACATCGTTCTTGTAGCCGTCGCTCTCGTCTACCTCCACGAACTCAGGCTAGACTCTGTCTAGCGCCACGAGATGGCGCTGGCGTTCCGAATAAACGAATAACTCCGACATATACATAATAGATAGAGCTGAATCAGACAAAACAACCCCGCATTTGGCATAACAGATGCAGGCATTGTTCACAATTTTAAGCATTATGGCTATAAAAGAAGTGTGATATGAATAATTCGAATCAGCGGCATTCGCTTTGTTGACACCATCTCGACTTACGCCCGAAATCAAGAATGTATTTCAATCCCAATCTTTATCCGCGGTCTTTAAGGGCTGCTTGTGATGCGCCCTTTCAAAGACTCAGATTAGCAAACTCAAACTATTTATTTCAAATAAACCAATTACAGGCACTTTTGAATTGTCAAGGTCGGTCAGTCAAATAGATGAAGCTAGTGGCCCATTCCAAAGCGTAGTAAGTACCTATGGAGAAGAACGGGCAAGAAACTCCATGGACACTCTTTTAAATCATAATAATTAGCAAACTAGACTCTTGATTGGTCACAGACATAACTATAAATTTCGATCGTTATTTCTCCTTAACTCCAAAAGTTGTAAGTTTTGGGTCATTGGAAAATGGGCCTAAAACGCAAAGGTTTTATTACAAGTTACTAAGACTATTGTTTGCCGCAGGTTCTTCTCCGAGGGCCTGGTCTTGATGTACACGACCGCGGAGGAGCCGGTGTCGTGCGTGATGCAGCTCAAGTATCGCCACGCCAAGCCCGGCCTCGGCATCATGGCCGGACACTACCGGCTCATCGGGAACAAGGTAGAAAACAACTGAGGAAATATGGAAATAGTCACAAACTTGATTTTAGATAAATCTTCACAACAGATTTACCGAGTAATCGCGCCCAATGTATTTAAAATCTCCGTATCCCGGGTTTAGCTTTCGCCATGTAGCATACCATATTAAAAGCTAATCAAAATAAAGAAATATTTTGAAAAAAAATATTTTGCCCGTTTTACTGTATGACCCGCCCGTTTCGCACGTTTTTACGACTTTACAAATATCGAGATTTCTTTATTATATGTAAGTTTAATATTAGTGTTATAATCAAAAACCTTCCGGTATCAATTCTCGAAATAATGGCGAAAACTAATGGTCAAATCCGTTGCGTAGTTTAGTTGGAAGAACTAAGCGGTCATACAGAAAGACACGAAAAGCGAGTTTAATTTAATAGATGTATAACAGTGCTAACATTGCTTGTTGCAGGTAGTGATTGTGATAAAGAAAACGAACCAGGAGAAAAAGACTGCACAGGCGTCCAACACGCGCTTCCGCTCGCGACGCAAGGAGATCGAACAACAGGAACAGACCTTCCACATGGTGAGTCCAATTATACTCCTATTTTTCTATTTTTGATACGTTATTCAAATACCAGACTTTGTTTTGAACGGGCAGCAAGAAAAGTTGGTTGCCTAAAACACCCTTAAAAATAACGAAAACGTTACCATCGACAATTATTTCGCATTTTAGTGGCCATTATTATGGATATTTTATTTTGAAAAATGAAGACTTGTTTATTTAGTTAAGGCAAATACTATAACATAAAGCATAGAACTATACGACATCATACACTCATCTCAAGTCACTTGAAAGACAAAAATTACAAAGAAAATAGCCCATTTCACATCAGAAACTTACACGCATGACAAACAATGAGCAAATTTTTTTGATCTCCATCTTGAATTATGAGTTTGACTCCATTGTCGGCACTGTTTGCCATTTTGGATTTTGATTTAGCTTTATATTGCATTATTTTGCCTGTCCACTCCTCTTCGCAACTGACTGAACTATGGTAGCGAGAAAGGTTTGTATTTGTACGCGGGTATATTCCCACGGGTCATTTGGATGTGTGAGAATTAAGACAATAGCGGGGCTTATGTCCAGCAGTAGGCTGATGATGATGATGGCGAACATTCGGTTCCGTGTCTCTTACGGATATTCGTCGTGTCAGTGAAAACAATGTGCTGGAATAAACAGCTACATGCTCGGGACATGCAGTGCATTATTACTGGGTATGCTGGCTGGGATGCACTAGTTGTGTTCACCCGTGGATGACCTGGACTAATGCGGCGTTGTGTCCCAGGAGCTGGAGCTGCGCAGCGTGCGCTCGCACCGCAACGTGCAGCTGGTGTGGCGGCGCTACGCGGTGTGCGCGCGGCGCGAGCAGTGGTCGCAGTTCGAGCTCACGCCGGGCAAGTACCCGCCCTTCGCCTTCAGCCGCGTGCGCAGCTACACGGCCGACGCGCCCGCGCCGCTCGTCAGCGCGCACGCCTACACCTAGCTAGGTACGCACGCCGACACTGGCGGCCGGCTTAAGCATATTAATATATAAAAAAAATGTTTTCTATTTTTATATTTAATACTTACTCTACAATAAAATAAAATGAGGTACATTTAAACATTAAAAGCAATTTTTCTGGCTTATAAGTTTACAAACTTTTTGATGATTACGTCTGTTTCTAAATCTACTTATATCAGTCTTATCTTGGGGCATGCATGGTTGATCGTAAGTATTTTTTTATTCATTTTAGTTTCGAAAAGGACTTTTCACCTTCTGCTATTGTCACGGGAAGTGTGTATACGTAATTAGGAAACACCGATATTAATTATTGGAATAAATATAATTTTGTAGGTACGTCGAGTGAGTTGTGTCTTTATTCAAATTTATAAAAAATAAAGGCAGCAATTTTAACTCATTAAATAGATCTTCCCCGTCAATATCCGATCTAATTTCATGTGTTAACTTTTCTTCTAAGTTGAGACATTGTGGTATTTTTTGGTCTCTCTCTTCAATTATAATACTACCAATTTAAGAAGGTTGGCACAATGTACTGTACGGTCCCTTTTATGCAGCCATTCGAATTTGTACGGCTAATCGTGTGATTTATTTTCCTATGGTTTTTTTCTTATATCTGAGTAGTTAGAAGGATTTTTCAGCTGAAACTTTAAGGGTAAACAATTTAATAAAGGTATTAATTGTCAGTTAAATCATAATTACCGTCACTTAATAATAACTCATATATTGGAGTGTTACATTATATCGTAGCCAGATTTTAATTGAAATGGAATAACTCTAAGCTAAGGAGTTGGAATAGAAACGTCTAATTTCACATGATGCTTTGAGTTCATAAAAGGTACAAACCACCATAGTTAGGAAGTTTCTAGGGTATCTTATTAAAGCCCAAGGATCGATTTTAGGGTATTTTGAAAAATCTAATTTTCCAATTTTGTCAAATATAGAAGAAATAAAACGCACAAATTAAGGCCCAGTCGTAAAAAAAATCGTAGTTGTATGTCATGCCGTTTAAGAGATACAACAATTTGCTAAACGTTACCGCAGCGGCATCTTGAATAACTATGAAACCTCAAGACGCACATATTTCATTTTTTGGGCACAGTTATGCATAAATGATATCTAGAAAGAAGAAAGAAAGAAAGAAAAAAGTTTATTTGGACACAGTTCGTGAAACACAGCATACAAAATTAATAAAATAAAAATAATGTTCAGACAACAATAGTGTGTGCCTCACGGCTGCGCCAAAAAGGTTAATTTCAGCATTAATGTCAGACAGATGCTGTCTGACGCTGGTTTTCTAATGAACCTTTAGGGAAAAGTGACGGGGAGTACACATAGTTTCAACATACCTAATACATACTTATAAATAAATAAATAAACTAGCTATATCTATATAAGTAGCTAGTTTGTATTTAGCTACGACCACCAGTTAATAAACATGCCGCTGGGGAAACGTTACTCCAGCGGAATTTGTTTTTCATGAATATCTTTGGATCGGCTGGACGCGGGCACAATTACACGAGATGAGATACTAATAATTAACCGACGAAAAAAAACGGAGGAGGTTCTCAAGTCGACGCGTATATTTTTAGTCCGTTTTTTTGATAAAAAAAATAAAAATTATTGGAAAGGGTGTACCCCAAAGTTAGTCCCATATAAATTTGGAAAAAAAAATCTAACCCTGTGGATGGAAAAAAGGGGTGATTTATTGTTCACAGATTTGAATGCTGAGTTGTGTATTATTACTGTACAGTGCCACATATGCCTGCCCTTTGGCAAACAATTAGTAGATTATAGCCACAAAAAATGACAAAATAAAAACTTTTTAACAAAAAAATTAAACCGCCGAAAAAACTGAAAAGCAAAAAACAATAGGTATACTTAAATTAGTTTAAGAACTTAGTTATTAAGGTTAAATAAAAAAGGAATATTATTTTTTGCTTTTCAGTTTTTTTTATCTGTCAAGCCGAAATCCTGCAAAGCGACAATATGCCGCTGGCTTAACGCACACTAAAACGCACTCGGATTCACGTCCAAAAATTTTTTTTGTAGGCCTGTATTGTTCCTCATTGTTTGCCCCATTATCATATCCTTGGCCTCGTATTCAATTCAATGTTGCATGATTTTAAGAAATTAATAAATAAGTGGCTAACCCTTGTCCAGTGGTATCAGTTACAGGCAAAAGAAAAAAAAAAAAACTTACGTCAGCAAGTTTTGTTGACGGGTTAAAATAAACAAACCTTACCTTAACAGTAAGTTGTTCTTTGTGTAAGATATAAATAGTCATTCTTTCGCGGGCTGCCCTGGCGCTTCCTCTTTAACATTTTTAAATTGAAAAGTAAAACTTGAGTTACATTGACAACGTTAAATTAATTTCCACAAAACATCAATTTTACACCCCTTGCACATAATTATTATCATTTCACTACATGAATTAAATAATTCTTCCTCATTACAAAATAGGTAGGTTTTAATGGTAGTGGTAGACTAAAACTTTTGTTGATTTGTATTGGTAACTAGACCTTCAAGCGGGCGGAGATATGTCAAAAGGCGGGCGTCGCGTGTCAAAGGGCGCGCGCACTCACCTGTGGTCGCAAGCTCTCTTTGAATTAGCCGCGTGTGTTTGTTGGAATATAAATTTAATTCCTGTAGTAATAAGATCTAAATTGGCTTGCACATTGCAAGTCGAATATGCCGAAAGCGAGGCGTACGTTTTGTAAAGAATCTTGGTGCCTATATTTTTATAGGTAGAATGAATATTTGTTAAGTAGTCTTTAAAACTGATTGTGATTACGCATGGTATGGGTAGGTATACGGCGATCGGCTTGCGTCTCCTGAGGGCCTGCGCCGGAGGGCCACGCGCCCCTTGCACCCCGGGGAAACACGGCCTGGATAATGGCCTGCTATGACAGTGCATTGTGAAACATAGGTGAACTGAGCTGTCATTTACTTGGTGCTAGGGAATGACGCTATTGACAGCTCACTTCGCGTATGTTTTCACAGTGAGCTTACAGAATAGACCGGCTGTACTCTACTGTTACTTAAAGGCTCGCGCACATTACAGCTGTATCTGGCCATAGCGCATCGCATTTCAATACAACTTTTTAGCATTAGATGATTTTACAGAATCCTGCATCGCGCAACCATAGTTTTTTGCGAACTTGACAAAGCTCATGTCATATGTGTCGATCTTTCAGATCTCTTGACAGGCTGGCACGTTAGCGACGGCCCGCCAAAAAGGTCTGTTAGGACGGAGGAGTTCGTATACCGCTATACTATCACGTTTTATTTTCTTTTTCCAGAATTAAATGATGACAGACTGCAGGATGTCGCCGCCGCCGCGCCGCCGCTCCACAGCGAGTGATGCTCACAGCTTACTCCTACTATACCCAAGTCAGTTTGTATGCCCAATATACAGGGTGTCAAGAGACCCATCACATAGACGTCAACTATGCATTCTGTACATCAAAGTAAGGAACATTGCACAAAAATAATTGCTGGGAAACGACTTTTATCTTTGGTGCGAAAAATTGCGGTTTACGGTAGCGCTCAATGTTACTCACGAAAAATATTGTGCTTATGGGTGCATTCAACGTTACAGGGATTGTGGGGCATAAGCCCCTTTATTCATTAACGTTGCTTAAAGTTAAGTAGTGACTGTTTAGCCATACATTTTTGACATTTAAACGTCACTTAACATAAATAATCGTTTATAGATAACCCTCTTATAAAATTAAGTTATGACATCTAAAAGTTGTTCTCGTAAAAAACCTTAATTATCTCCATAACCTTATGTATGGAGATAATCCCATAGAAAATGGAAATGATCATAATGGCAGGAAGAACAGGTGATTCGACTTTTAAGTGTCTTTTTACACCCCTTATACAACTGACAGCTGAACTGTTGGCACACAATAATGCTAGTTTAATTGATAGGGTAAATGAATTGGATAAGTGTGAGGAATTTGCTAAGCGTGTTATCGAGGGCTTCCTACGCGTAAGTGAAAGTAGTGTGTGAGGGAAAATTATCATGATGAAAGCTTTGTGAGATCAAGCCGCAAGCCATTGCAGCAGTGAAAGCGCTTTTAACTTGACATCAAGTCATTATAGCATTCAATGTCTAGGTGGATATTACTAGACCTCTACAAAATTTGTAACAAATACCTGCTGGATGTTGACTAGAATACGTTCATTCTACCCATAGTTAATTGACAAGAATTTAACAAGAACAGTTGTATTTATGCATTTATAAAATCCTGTTCAAGAGCCAAGTTTTTTAAGCTAATAACAGCTGTAATTCTCCCACTGCATGTCAAATACTTCATTGTGTACTCAATAAGCAAGCGTTGATCCAAGGTTTTAAAATAGGAGATTAATATTGTATAAAATACCACATTTCCGTAAGTAGGAAACTGGCCCCAATTGTAGTTGGGATAAGGGTGATAATGGTAATCTAAGTGTACTCTATCAAAGGACCGTTTGAGCTTGATAATATAAGGCGGCTTCTATCAAATGGAAATTAAGGGGGAAGCGCCCTATTGTATTACTATTTCATGAACTATCTATCAATAGGGTTATATAAACTTAGAGGGTTGTATTGATGAGTTTAATGATTATTATTCTGTAAATACATACTTGTTACGGTAGTGAATCATATTTTGTTCAAAATACAACCTGACAAACGTAAGAAAATTTGAATTTTGTGGGCTATCCTAGCGCTCCCCCTTAAGTTTAGTGTTTAAAAGAAATTCCGAATTTAAATGGGTTTATTTACTTACTTGAGTTGTACTAACTGAGTTGGTTTCCTTGAAGAGTTATTCCGTCAAAAACTATCGACCCAAAAAGTTCCCCCTATGGTGGATTCGCGGGAACGCATGTCCGAGACTTCATTCTAAGTCTATAAATTCAGTTTATTTAACTAGGTTTAGGGTGGACATTTTGGGGTAGGTAAGTCAAAGTCAAATCATTTATTTCAAATAGGCACATAAAAGGCACTTTTGAACGCGAAAAACCCTTCGGAATAATATAAACGGAATAACCCTTCTTGAACGAGTGTGTTATTTAGTTAAATTTTGTAGTGGTCTCACTATTCAGATCCTCACGATAACTCACATCTCGTTCGATTCGGGTGCATGGCATCTGACTTTAGTAGTTGTCGTTGCACTGGCGCTACGTATTCGCAGCGCTAGCGTCGCAGAGATAGTAGAGGCATCTTAACAATGAAAGCTTGTAATTTTATTGATGTTTCTGTTCAATGGAAGTTGACTTCGTATCGTACGATTTTTTTGTTATCGAAGAATTTTGAATCGTGGGACCGTTCGTATTGCACTATTTCAGTGTCCATTTTTAATTCTTAAACGTTCAATAGTAATGTTCTGCTCAATTCCAATTCAATTTATGTATTAACTTCTCTAGGTCTAAATTGTCAATTTAAAAAGACAAAAATTGATCATTAGTTTTGGATCACATTTTCAATGTATTTATATATCGACGTTATTGTAAGTGGATGTTAAATGAAATCTAAAGTCGATTGAAAATATTTGGACTGATACCCGAATTTGATGAATCAAAAATAGGTTTTATTGTCTTCGGCTCTGCGTGTGTTTTCAATGGGCCCTTGTCCTATAAGCTGTTGAGCACAAATATTGTGATTTCTATTGCCTTAGGCTAAGTATTGTAAGTACTCAGTGTTCTGCATCGTCTCAAATTTAACTGAGAATGTTCCTACTCTTGACGCTACTTCAAAATAATTCTGTATTTTTACATAAAAGTTCAAGTTTGATGCCAAATTAGCGAAGGACTCGATTGGTTTGTGATTTTTTAAACAACCAAAAGTAATGTTTCCAAAATAACATCTTTAAAAGGGTTTACTCCGAGTGGCTATGACTAAGAGCAAAACCTATAGCTTGAATTTCATCTGTTGTACTATTGATGCGAAGCTACTCCTAACTAAAGCATTTTAGCTTAGTTAAAGGGCCAATTTGAAAGAAAAAAAGAAAAAAGAAAAGTTGTTATGACTACTTTAAACTAGCGTCAGGAGTAGAGCCCTTATCGTATGTAAATAAACTACTTGACAACATAACACATCTTCATGTAACTGATGAAGTACAAAAACGTATCTTTTATAATATTCGACGTTAAAGCTCTTGTAAACCAACTGGTGTCCTCCCCTACTGTAAATAAATCCCTGTGATTGTGATCATTCTATTCTGCTCAATGTCGGGTCGCGTCAAGTTGAGTTGTCGAGCTATCTTATTTATCGCTTGCTAATATAATTTTAAGCTTAAAGTACACAGTCTAAAAGACTAAATTCCTTTGTTAATGACGTTGAAGTCTAAAGACAGTCATAATAATGGTAACTAATAAGAAAAGTAGTGCTTTTTACTAGTCTTAAGTCTCGGGATGAGATAATAAAATTATGATTGCAGTCTCTTTGTTTTTTTTATGACATCAATTTATCCGTTTATCTGAAAACTGACGTACACGCTTCCAATGAAACATGGGTGCTTCGGTAATCTTCGTGTTTCCGAATTAGCAGGAACGTCGCGCCACAGAGTAACAAAGGCAGTGCTACAAATTTTGTAAATGTAGTAAAAAACAAACAAAATAGGCAAGTACTTCTCTATGGTGTAACAGCTGTATACTAGATCTCAACATGACGCGTTTGTATTTCCGAAGATATACGATGGTCCCCCAAGCGCATATTTTTCTTTGGAAACCTGTACAAGATACCACCCCGCTTACGGCTTGTTCTTTAAGGAGGTTTCCACCAAACTGAAAAATCATCGCGGATGCTCGAGCACTTTTGAAATTGTATCAATATTGACTTTAAGTACCTATAAAAATCGACGCAAACATCAAGCTTCGCGATGCGCGAACGCCCAGTCGCGGACATCTGCGAGCCCGCCCGAGCGTCCTCGAGGCCGCGCGAACACACCCGAAGCTGGCGGCGTGCGAGTGGGGCGCCGCTCGCGACGCCGCGACTAAGTGTTCTGTGTGTGTTTACATGTTTTTCTCTTCTTCCTCTGCTAATAATGCTATAACAACCATATCCCAGTCTATCATTTTCAACAAGCACGCACGTCACGCCTCTTTTACTACTACCAGTGCGAACTGAGCAACCGCAGAGGGTTCCAGCGCATAGCCTCGAGCGTCTTCGCGCATTCTGTTGATCCTCCGTGGCGCGTCCACGTCAGAAGGGTACGTTTACTTTTGGTGTGAATGAGTGGCCTGAAGGATGCCCGAACAATCCGAACATGCACGAGGATTTTTCCGCTTGGTGGAAACTGACCCTAAGAGTAAAGCAGAAACACAGAATATCACGTGCTAAGATTGTTGCTTTACTTTGGCCAGGTTCAGAACTTCAAACACCTTGTTCCTTACGCGTGCCGACGTGCCCGTGCCAGTCGGGAGTGCTAATGCCACTGGTGTCCTTCCACCAGATGTTTTTAAACCACAACTTGGCTTTGTCTCAACATGCTTAATTTATCATTCAGAGATACACAGCACATAAGGTCCATTTTCGTATGAAATGCTACTGTACTTAGCTTGAGTGAAGTGTAACTTGGCTCAGATTTGTAGATCAGAAACTTGATACGGACGGCTTTGGGAAACCAGGGGTTAGGGTTTATTTAGTTTTTATTATTAGGAATAGTTTTATGGCAGGTATTAGGTGATATTAAGTCTTTTAAGTTTTCTTTACTGCTCATACACACGAGCGACACGTGTCGACGGCAGGGGCACCTGCAGTCGTCCACGCGTATCGACGGCAGGGGCACCTGCAGTCCACGCGTGTCGACGGCAGGGGCACCTGCAGTCGTCCACGCGTGTCGACGGCAGGGGCACCTGCAGTCCACGCGTGTCGACGGCAGGGGCACCTGCAGTCGTCCACGCGTGTCGACGCAGGGGCACCTGCAGTCCACGCGTGTCGACGGCAGGGGCACCTGCAGTCCACGCGTGTCGACGGCAGGGGCACCTGCAGACGTCCACGCGTGTCGACGGCAGGGGCACCTGCAGTCCACGCGTGTCGACGGCAGGGGCACCTGCAGTCGTCCACGCGTGTCGACGGCAGGGGCACCTGCAGTCCACGCGTGTCGACGGCAGGGGCACCTGCAGTCGTCCACGCGTGTCGACGGCAGGGGCACCTGCAGTCGTCCACGCGTGTCGACGGCAGGGGCACCTGCAGTCCACGCGTGTCGACGGCAGGGGCACCTGCAGTCGTCCACGCGTGTCGACGGCAGGGGCACCTGCAGTCCACGCGTGTCGACGGCAGGGGCACCTGCAGTCGTCCACGCGTGTCGACGGCAGGGGCACCTGCAGTCCACGCGTGTCGACGCCAGGGGCACCTGCAGTCCACGCGTGTCGACGGCAGGGGCACCTGCAGTCGTCCACGCGTGTCGACGGCAGGGGCACCTGCAGTCCACGCGTGTCGACGCCAGGGGCACCTGCAGTCCACGCGTGTCGACGGCAGGGGCACCTGCAGTCCACGCGTGTCGACGGCAGGGGCACCTGCAGTCCACGCGTGTCGACGGCAGGGGCACCTGCAGTCGTCCACGCGTGTCGACGGCTGCGTTTGGCCTTGCAGTTGACGCGTGTCGTTCGTGTGTATGCACATTTACATCAACCTGGCAATCGAAGCCATGACCTAATGTAAATAATTTATTATTGTCCGACTTGCTGGGTCCAAAAGTGTATTTGTTGGGAAGTTGGCGGTGCTAGTTTACACAAACATCCTCATATAGCAGTCCATAGATGGATATGGCCTCTCCTCTACTCTCCCCTCTCACTCTTGTACAGGTCAGGTCTACTGCTATCTGTTGCCACCCTCGCGGATTCATTATGTTAACGTAATCTTATTGAGTTCCGTATTACCTACATCTGCCATGGTTAAAGATTACTAAGGACTATATGCAGATATGGAGGCAACAGGTTGTGACGCATAGCGTGGTCTCCGCGGAGTGTCACTCCGCGGGATCCAGAAGAAAAACACTTTAATGTTAATATTTTTCACATATAGTTTATTTTACATTTTGTTTAAGTAATATATTTGAAATTTTTCTAAATAAAACAACATACTAAATGACTATGTTTTATTTTTTTTATAGTTATGTTTATATATTTGTTTGAAAGTATTATGTACACGAGAGGTGCGGCGGAATGCCCAGCGAGCGCCCGCGCGCGCCCGCCCTGAGCCCCGGGCGGGCGCGCGCGTTAGATGAGGCGCTCGCTCAGCCAGATTCAGGAGTCGGCGGGCCGCTCGGGCCGCTCGCGCAGCTCTGCGCGCTCGCGCTCGGTCCGCTCCGGGCGCTCTGGCCGCTCGGGCCGCTCGGGCCGCTCCGGCGAGCGCGGCATGCTGGGCTCCGTGTTGCGGCGCCGCACCTTGCCGCGCTTCTTCAGCATGGTGGCCTGCGGACGGGGCGCGACTGGCAGCGGCGGGGCGGGGCGCGAGCGGTCAGGTGCCCGCCGCCGACGACGCGCCCGCGGACCCGCGCTTGGTTTTCTTCAGCATCGTCGCCTGCAGCACACGCACGTCACGCGCCGCCCGCACCCCGCACCGCCCCGCCGCCCGAGACTACGTACACCTGACGACCTACCGCGGCCGAGGCCGAGTCCGAGACGTGCTACTACGACTGTGGCAGACTAAGTATGTACAAAGCGAAAGTTCCAAAGTTCGGTCAAAGCGTAGATGTGCCCAAAAGTAGTGTGCGATCGACTGGACTGGTAGCGTTACCGCGCGTGCCAATGTTGCGTCGCTGCGATAAAGTCAGGTGTACGTAGGTGGAGATCCGACCGGTGGCGGATTCGGGCTGTGAAGCCGCGGTGTCGCGCGTGCGCGGGAGGGCCCGCGCGCGCGACGCCGCGGCTTGCTATAACTAGTGGAACATCGGTGCTGAGTGGAGTTTGAGTGCTCGGGCGATACGTGACTCGGGACGGTATATTTTAAAATACAAAGTTCCGCTTCTTCATCTGTGCTTGGATGTGTCTATGATTGATTCTAAAAGCCTAATTGCAATATCCACTAACGTATAGTCCAATCTTTTTAAATCAATTAATATAGATTATAAGACAGTAGCGCATCTATTGCTGTTCATTTAAAAAAAGCAATATGTTTATACATTCTAGTTTAAATTAAATTATTGTGTCCAAGATTTCAGTTGACCAAGCGAAACTAGTCGTTTGAATAAGATAGTTTTAGTCCAATATCTTTAATTAAATTTTAAATAAGCTTTTAAATTAAACTGAGCCCTGTTTGGGCACAGGCAAGCGAGCACATGCAAACATTGACTGGAGATTTCGACTAACGAGAGCTGAGCATTTGAGCGTGGCATTGTGACGATGACAGTGGACGCGTTAACACAGATATTTTCCTACTTCTGGAAAATTTTAAATTACTTTGTTGTTTACCATAAAAAAAATTAAAAATAGCATTCGATGTGTTAACACAAACTTCAATAGCATCAATATAAACTTTATATATTTTCGGAAGCTCAAGGCATGTGGACCTCATGAATGAAAGAGATAATATAATATGGCAAATAGTTTAATTTAATGTTCTGTGTCTCGTAATGTAAACTGCTTTGCATGCCTACTATTGTATAGAAGCAAGTTTTTCTAACTGAACAGACAGCTGTGCTGCTGCAGAGTTTGTTGCGTCACTTCTTCTCCCCAGCGAAAGCACTAGGAAGTGGTGAAGGGCGGGCGTTTTGGGCGACTGTTTTTTGTAATTTTGACGTTCGAAAAGTGCTGATTCTCAGCCTAATTTGAATAAATGACTTTTGATTTTGATTTTTAAATAGTTCAGGCATCCTAGAAATGGGGACACAGTTACATAAGGAAAAAAAAATCTTCCTCTCGTACTAAGGCAAGCCAAAAATTGCGTTACCAGGCGGTCTTAATGTAATTAGCAATTTCTATCAAATAATCGTAAAGCACCATCTTCTGCCTAAACCTGGGCCCATGTTAATTTGGGTCGCCAGACCCAGATTTTCTCTCCCTAGGTATTAGCATTAGCCCCTCTTGCAGCTTTATTTTTTTACATTTATTTATTCTTCAGAAAGCTTACAGTCTATCTAGTAATATCTATACTTATAGGTAAATAATGAATAATTAGCGTTTACAATGGCCATTTAAAAGCTTCCACGAATTAAGCTCATTGATGCTCAAGTTCTATCGCTCAGCCCTCGTGGCGTGGTTCGAGTATGTAAGTGCGATGGAGTGTAGTTACCTTGAGCGCAGACTTGAGCACCACCACCTCGGAGGGCGCCGCCACCCAGGGCTCGCCGTCCACCTGCACCGGGATCTCGCTCTTCAGGTTGATCTTGATGTGGCCACCCTGTGTGTACGTAGGTGGGTTCAGTTGGCGTGGCGATATTTATTATTTATGGTGTATATATTAATAGTTATGTAAACACTGTTTCGTTCACACAAGTGGTAGGTGCTGTAACTAATGTCATCTGTCAGTTACCACGAATGGCGAGAAAAAGTTGAAAGGGAAGTGAGCCTGCCACGACAGCCTGGGTGTAGTAGACAGCCAGTGTTGTACAGTATTCATTTCTATCACAAAAGATATGTTGCCCTAAATATTGCTGAAGACATTCAAGTTGCTATAGGTTCTTTACAGAATGAAATGATGTGATTTAATGTGTTATATGATTGTCAATTGCTTCCCAGCCTTTTCACGAAGAGCTGGCAGCATAAACTCTACAGCTTTGATTACATTATTGTTATCACCAACTACCCAATCTAAATGACGTTTGGCGTAGTTTATTGTTTGGACTAGGGACCAAGAGTCAGCGGAAAACAGACATTTGTACAGAAAACGAAATACCTACGTATTTTTTTTTTCCAAGTTGCTAACCCATTTCCATAAACGAATGTATTTTATTGAACCTCATATTTCAGCGTCGTGTGTCGTACCTGCGCTATCCGCATGGCGCCTCGCAAGCCGGACTGGATCTGCCCCAGGTGCACAACGCCGGTGACGCCCACGATTTCTAGCATGCCGTCCCAGTGGTTGGGCTTGCTGAACTGGTCGTCTTTTTCCGGCCCCCACGGGTTAGCGCCCGAACCCCAGCTGTGGGAGTAGTGAGTGTCTATGGTAAAAAAGCATGGCAAGTGGTATCTCTCCGACATTTCAGAATTTTAAATTGTTATTAATATCTTGCCGAATACGTTTGTACATTACACTTTAAAGTGATCGAGGCAGCATATACTCAACGGCGACTTAAATCGATTTGCGTATCCGAGTTCGGACTTTAGGTGCCTTTCATTAGTGACGGTGGCCGCGTTGTCAAATTAAAACTAAGGTTCCACCGCTGTTCTATGCGATATTTGTTTGGACCTGCCAAATCTGCAAGTGCCAGGAAGAAAAAAAAAAACACTGCAATTACTTACGTTATTTATCTATTTTACGTTAATTGCCCAGATTTGGCTTTTAGCAAGAGTTTGTATGGTTTAAAAGTGTTAATTACCTGAGTATATTTAAAATGATGATCCCTTCTAGCTGGGGCAGTTCCACGAGCTTGCCATCCACCTCCAGGCGGATGGCTTTGTGCAGGTCCTTGCACATCTTGCGCCCTACCATCTTGCGGAGTCCCATCTTCACGTACACACCTTTATTACGGAGCCTAGAGCATAAATAGCAATGTCAGGACCGAAAGCTTATTTTCGTGGTATCATGGCGGATTTGATGCCATTTTGAATAATCAGCAAAATAATAGGCAGTGATCTTTATCTTTACACCGCTGATTTGGGTCATTGTGATGCAATTTAGGCTTCCCATTAACCAATTTTTCTGGTTTGCATATAAATATAGTTTGACTGTTCAAACTATATTTATATGCAAACCAGAAAAATTCATCCGAGTGGTTCGACTTTTCTGGTTGAATCTGAATTCAACCAGAAAAGTCGAACCACTCGGAGAAAAGGTAAGAGATAGAAGTAGGTAAGCAGAGGTTTACCGGGTTGACGAAATAGCTAAACTCCGACAGTCAAACAGATCACTGTATTCCAAAAACATCACAAATGCGGAGCTTTCACGTACCTGCTATTAAATTTATTAGGGTTCTCTTCACGAGCGTTGTGGAAATCTAAGCAGAGGTCCGCGTCGATCCCGATGCCGAAGTAGTTGTTCATCACGAGGATCTGAGAGTTGTCCTCGCTCTGTGATCCTGTGGTCACAGACGCTGCGGAATCACACAAATGTAGTCACCACTACGGTATGATGAAATGGCGCGGTGGCTTTACTTTTGATAAAAAAAGATACGAATTGAAGAAGACTTTCGCATTTTAGTCTTCTTCAAAAGAAAGTTCAGAGAATTACCTTCTTTTTCCAACTTTCTTTAGTCAATGCTTTACTTATAAAGGTTAAAATTTTGTGTGGTCCAAAAGTAGTCCTTCGCAGGACCAAAGCCCCTAAATGTGTCGGTTGTGCGAAATGATGTCGTCAAGAATGTTTGGACCACAAAGCCAATGATGTTTCTAATATGAAAAGCATTGTAGGCGCGGCCAGATTCATTACAAGCTACCATCGAAATGGATAATATGTTCGCATATTTGACTTTGGTGGTTCGTAAAATCCAATCTGGCTATGCCTATCCTACATTAATATATATTGATATTTTTTATATCATTGATTGTCAATGATAACTTCAACACTGCAAGCTGCTTCTCGTTCCACTAACCAGGTAGTTGCTTAGAGAGCTCTTTAGGCTCGTCCTGCTTATCCTCGGGGTGGAAGACAACGGTCCAGCGGTCCAAGCGGATCTCTTCGGCATCGATGACGTCACGCAGCAGTGACAGCGGGTCCTCGCAGCCGGTGTAGCCGGAGCCCCAGCGAAGCGTGCGGGCCAGGTCGTTGCCTGAAGATTGCATGAGTTTTATGTGTGACAGTATTCGAGAAAGTTGGTCAGTCTCAAAGAATAGAGCCTAATCATGAGTCAACAATCGGGCTTATATTTAGGGCCCGATGACACCTACTACAACCACACCACATCGCAGCGACAAAACACTTGCAATTGCATTGTGTTAACTACACAATTGCTATGTCGTTGCGTAGCGATAATAACTTTCCTGGTATGATGATTATCAGAAGAATTCTTACCAGTGCCGAGCGGCACGATGGCGCAGGGTGGGTTGGAACACTGCGAGTCCTGCCCGACGTTGTCGAGGCACTGCAGCACCCAGCCGATCGTGCCGTCGCCGCCGCACACCAGGATCTTGTAGTTCGGAATGTGACGAAACACGTACAGCCTGCGCAGGGAAGGAAGATATTGTTGAAGGTGCATATATCGTCGCCATGCAGTGAAAACCTCGTGAAGAAAGATGTGCTTGTTTTTCTCTCTATTTATTTGTTCTGAAACCTCATAATACATATATTTAGATCAAGCGTGCACAGCTCTAAGATACTTCTAATGTCAATTAGGTGCAATTTTTTTTGCGAATTCTCCCAATGGAATTCTATCCTGGAATCGATCCAGAGTTTACAAAAATAAATCTTATGTGGATTGGAAATGTCGAAAGATCCCTGTAATTTTTTTTCAATATTAGAATAATGTAGAACGTTACTTACCCAGGTAGCGGACCTCCATTTTCAAGGTCAAACACCTGGTAAGGGTTAAGGAGTTTGCGGAAGGAAGAAATGAGCTCGAGGCCTTGACAGCCTCCAGACTTAACGTTAACGAACACCAGCAGAGGCTTCACGCCCGCCGGCACCATCGAAGGTTCGATGCTCGGCAACAACATCACTGTGGAATATATCGAGTGTTTTACAAGTTGAAACAACAAAATACGAACACAAACATTCATACACTCGCCTTGCGCCAGTGGGCACAAACTACAGAAATCCACTTGCTGCGATCCTTACATGCTCCTTCTGCTTTTTTTTCAGTCTTCAAAACACGTCTTGTTTTATATGCCTTCTGTTTTATTACTGGAAAAGTAGGCACGAATGCACTATACGCACAAAAGTTGGAGTTTGAACATGTAGTTATCATAGACTTCGACCACAGTTTCGATTTCGAATATTCTTGATCGAAGATATTACCTAAACTACATTTAAAATCTCCCGAAACAGTCCAATAACTTCAGTCATACACATAATATACCATGTGACTCACCCAATAAATGCTTATCTTCATATTTGGCCTCTCTGAGCGCATACAGCGCGCGCACCGCTTTGCTCGCGTCCTCATAAGTGATCACCATCGACCCGTACTCGTAGTAGATGGGACCGATCGATGTGAACTTGTTGTCTGTATAGAAAAAAAAAAAATCACAAACATGACCTCCTTCTTTTTCGAAGTCGTTTATAAAAACGAGTAATGTAATGTCTGTTTGAGAGCTGCTGTTTTAGGGTTGGCAAAAATTGTTGAGGTATTTCTGGAAACTAGAATTATTTCATGAGGGGATTTTGGTTCAGGTAAGCTAAAAAAGAACAAAAAAGCTTCGAATAAGAATATGAGACTTCGCCTTAGAAGATAAAAACCTGTGGGACTTGTGACACAACCGCTGTTTACAGTAGATAGTGTTCCTTATTTATATGTCAAAACTAATAAGTGCCGTGGCATACTGACCGGCACCCAGGAACTCGACCAAGATGTTCTCGTAGTTCCTCTCCGAGAGGCCGGGCGGCAGTGAGGCCACAAACAGCGCCAGCGTGGGCCCGTGCGGGTCGCGGCGCGGCTGCAGGTAGAAGCGCGCCAGCTCCATGCGCCGCACCGACTCGCGCGCCAGCCGCACCACGATGCGCCACGGGCGCTCATCCTCCTCCAGCACGCGCTCCGACACTGGGCCAACAATTGGAAGCTACGCGTGATTATCTGATGCAACACTAGATCGCGATGGTACCGTGATGCTAAGGACTTCATCGAAAGAAAGAAACATAGATCAGAATTTGGTTAGATGATTCATCATCATCTCCTTAGCATTTTCCCAACTACGTTGGGGTCAGTGTCCAGTTTATGCAAAACTGGTTATCAGATTTTCGGACTTCTGACTGCTAGCTGCTAATTGTAAACGTAGAACTGACATCATCGATAATGTTTGACGAGATTTGCCCAACAAAAGTTGTTGATCATTTTCGAATATTGGAATTTGACAACGATAAAGCTATAGGCTCCGGTATACCCAAGCATAGTGGGAGATTATTGAACCAACTGTTCCGACAGTTGGTTAAATAATCCATTAACATTAACATTAACATTACCCGAGCTGACGATGTCAATTTATAAATAGAGGATTGCTACCTGTATCATACTTATTAGATGCTTACCCCCTCGGTCCAACAAAATCTCTGAACAGCGATAATCATGCACGGCTCTCGCGGGGTCGAGCCCGAACCGTTCGAGCGCGGCAGCCATCAAGTCGGCCACGGCATCATCGCCGGAGCAGCCGACAGTCACAAAAGTCTCGCCGGCGCCCGCTACTCGCCCCGGGTACACTCGTACCTCACCACCACCACTCTCGGGCTCTCTGTGTACAACACACGTACCATTGAGGAAACTGTATGACTCAACAGGACTGGAGATGGTTCTTAAAACACGTGTTACGAAATAACTGGAAACATGTGTAAGGTATTTTTAAGAAGTGTTATTGTAATATTCCAGGAAAAGTTAGTAAGCTAGTTAAAAATTCGTCAGCATTTCAATTCCTGTATGAATTATAAGTAGCGTCTTTTTATTCAGATCATATTTCCTGCTATGATTGATACTAAGGGAGTATCTAATTGTATGAAATTTCGAAAAGACGAAGATCTTACTCAGGGTAGTCAAATGGCTACCCTGAGTACTCTCCTTACTGACTGTCTCCTTGAGAATTCACAAGTGCCTGTAAATGGTTTAATTGAAATATTGCTTTGTGTTTGAGTTTTGGTGAGGCTGATGGACCACTCACTTGAATCGTAAGAAGAGTGCCGGTCTCTTGTTGGGAAGGCGCGTGACATGCGCGAGCGGCGTGGGATCGTTGAGCGGCGGCTCGTCGCCGGCCAGCGCGTCCGTGAGCTCAAACAGCTCGGGGTCGCGAGCCACGTGGAAGGCCCGCAGTGCGGCCGCAACCAGCTCTCTTTCGTTCCAGTTGCGGCCAACCACTACGGGCCGGTACAGCCGTCGGGTCCACGCCGCCTCGCCGTCGTACACCTTCACCACTTCTGTTACACGGTATAAATAGGGACGTGGTGCAATTATACGTCGTCTGAATGTTAAGCCATTCTATTTTACTATGGAAGAGAGACAATCTTTCTCATCTAAGTGAGCTTCCTTTTGATTTTTTGGTAATGGTTATAGGCTCAGTTCGATTTGATGTGGCTTAATTGTAATTCGGGACTCCTAGAGCAAAACATAATTTGGTGAGGAGACAGTACCTTCATCCCGATCATCCGGGGTCCGGTCCCGATGCTGTTTGTGGTCCGGGCGGTGGTCCTGGTCGGCGGGAGCGCCCGTGGAGCCGCCGCCGGAGCCCGAACGGCCCTCGCAGCCCGAACTGAACTCCTCGCTGACGCTGCGTGCTGCAACACCCATATCGCTCACATACACACCCCCGATCGCCCGCGACCACGCGACCACAGAACACGTCGCCATGGAATAGCGAAAAGGTATGTTTTATTCCGTCCTGCTTTGGGAAGAAATGTGTAGTTTCTTGTGGTGCACAAGAAGCTACAGGATTATCACACAAAAGATCACACATAATGCAGAGGTCTCATAGAAAGAAGTGGAGACTTTCCAGTCTCGGCTTCTTTAGGAGGGGCAAAATCAATTGTTGATTTTCTCTTCCTATACAGTTTAGTCGCGTTTTATGTAAAATCATTTTATTATTACACTAAGCTTCGTTTTATCTGTGGGACGTTATTAAAGCGGTTTTCAGGATTGTTTTTATTTCAGGACACAGCTCTCTTATGTAAGCGAACAACGCAGGCAAAAAGGTAAGTAACTATGTTAGTTTAAATCTGTTAATATTTAGGTCAATCGTTTATTAATTTGTTAATTAGTTATTTATATTTTCCATACACCAAGATTTTAAGACTATAAAGTAAGAAATTGATAACTTCAAAATTATAATTTTTACATATGGTATCTCGATGTATGGAATAATTGTTACAGGCATTTTTATTTTTTTTATCTACTAACATTAAGTTGCATGATACGTCTATACAAGTTATTTTGCATGAGTTACAATTGGGTTTATAGTTCGACATAATATTGCGCAACGGATTAGAAAATAAAAACTGAAATGTTCTTAATTTCTCTTTAATTTCGGCTTTCACCGACGACGTTCATACAACTTTTAACACACATTGATATAAGGATGTCATTATCAAACACATTTATTTTTATATATACATCTTTTTTTGCCAATTCAACAGCCAACTTGTTTCCAAGCGACTTTTAACTTACAATTTTGCATTATCGAATCCATTGCTAGTCTAAAATGTGTTTATATAATGACATGTTACACGAAGCGACGCTGGACACTTAAGCATACATAAATACAAACAATGTATGTCGTTAATATCGCGTTTCCGTTTGTTACCTTCGTGCCGTTGGAATACTGCATCATGAGTATTCTTGGACTGACAGGTCTGAGCGTTCCAGGAGGGCACGGTATGTATCCAAGGCTTCACTCAACTACAATTCTAGTGCCGGGACAGTACAGCTAAGATTCAAAGAGATTTGTTGAAATTAAAGCTGTGTGAATAAAAATTGAATGAAAATATTTGCAAAGTTAAGGGAGCATTCAGTCTAAGTTCATTTCCAGGAAGGAAATATAATATTAGTCCAAGAATATTAGTCAAATTAGGTTAATTAATTGGGGGTTAAATATCTCGTAATGAGAGATAGTCAGCTATAAAGTTGTATAAACCTTTATTTTGGCACCCTAAAACTTGTCTCAAAATCTACTTATCGTAGGGTGTCCGCGACTACAGATATTCCAAAGTCAAAGGTAAAAAAAACGATGTTTTACACATTTATTGCAAATATCTCGTTTCTTATGAGTTTTATGCTATTTGTGTTTATCATAAATATTGTAGAGGACTAAATTCTCTACAACTTTTGTTCAAACATTTTTTTATATCTTGAACCATTTTCGAGATAGAGGGCAGAGCGCGCGCAGTGTTTAACTATTTAGAGTATCATTCGAGTTCAACCTGTAGTCCCGTAGTCCGGATTAAAATCACACCGTATAAAGTTTATAAATTATTGATAAATATATAAGTAATTCTAAATAATTTGCATTTTTTATTAACTATTACGTTATTTTTTTTTTTCTCAATAAGTCAGTATCTCTATTCATTTAATAACACTTACCTACTCGTGTAATTATAAAGTTATTAAGGAAAATACTTCAATTATTTTTTAATTGTAATCTTATTTATACTAATTACTTTCTTACTTAATAAAAAGAAAAGAATTAAATTTTAATTAATGTTTTAATTGAAAAATACCATTTCATACATTTATGAACGTTGAAATTTAAAAAAATGAATAATAATGAGAACTACAAGTTGTAATTTCAATTTTATTCTTCTTCATTGATTCATGTTTTTTTTTAACTTTGACCTTGGAATATCTGTAGTCGCGGACACCCTACGATAAGTAGGTTTTGAGCCAAGTTATAGGGTGTCAAAATAAAGGTTTTAAATATAAGTTTATAGCTGACTATCTCTCATTCCGAGGTGAAACCCCTAATATTCCTGGACTATATTGGCATTACTTTCCAAACTCGAAAGTTTAAAAAAACTATATAATTTTTTTAATACTGGCCACTTTATAAAATCGTTCTGTTATCTTTCACGACAGTGCGCTTGTCAAGTTCGAGTGATTCATATATTTATTTCACAGAACACCTACTGCCAATCAAACTGTGGCTTTAATAATTTTGAGGTCTTGTAGTTTCATGAAAGGTCTGGAAGTCTGAGAGTGTTGACTGACGGCATCGAATGAGGTATAGAGTGCCGCTCATGTGCAGTGTATGTTACTTGTTATAAAGCATGTAGCTGTCTCATGCACACATAGAAACCCAGAGAAACGTAGGAAGTAGATAGGTAGCTTCAAGTATTAGTTAGTATGAGCATGTATACGGTTTTTGAACCAACCAACAATTTAGTAGTTAGCAACTACAGTTTGGATCTTCTATAGTATTTTTTTTCTGATATTTTAAGGTAAACGATTTTATCACCATTTTGGTTCGACCAACATCACATTCCACATTCCAACCAGGTTCAGCTGATTACCAGATATTTTCCATATACATCCTCATTTTAAACTTTTAAAGTAGACATAGTGAATCGGTTACCATAGATGTACAGCGTCTAGAAGGAAGGTGTAAGCTTACAGCGAAAGCTTTAACGTTAAACTTGACTAAACCATAGTTAAAAGTTCAGCCAAGTAGCATGCATGGGATGTATCGACCAGGACGTCCGTTTGTAGGAAGATTTACTTATGACTACTGATTAAATATGCTTGCCATCTCAGGCGTGACCAAGATGAATATATTGCACAGAACTTTGAAGATAAGGTCGGAAGTTCTAAGGCTCTTGAAATACAATGGAGCTGATGACAAGAGCCCTGGTCGGTATATCCGTACGGAGCCGGTGCGAGTGCGCTAGACGCGGGGCGTGGGGTCGTGGGCCGTGGGCTCGCGCGTTACCTCGGGAGTAGGGGGGCGAGGCGCCGCCGTGCGGGCTGCAGGCGGCGGGCAGCAGGCGCCGCGCCAGCGTCACCAGCCGCGCCGGCGCCCAGCCGCCGCCGCGCGCTGCCCCAACACACACGCTCACGCCACGCCGCTCCACGCATGTGCCAAGCGATTCGCCGAGACGAGCGCCGGAGCGCCCGACCTACACCGCCTACCGCGACTATGCCGCTGCCGCAGCCACGCACGATCAGGACGCACGATCGGGAAGCCCGAGACTCGCGTCCGGGACGGTGCACGGTCGACAGACCAAGAGAAAAGTGTACTGAGGGGGTCAAGCCAAAAGAAGTGTAACTCGAAAAGATAACTGCTATGATCCAAACCCAATGTAAGATATAGAATTCATTAGCAAAGCGTTCGATAAGAAAAATAAGTTGGCAAAAAGTTCCTGTGGTGATCCTCTACGTCTTCGAGCAGCAGATCCCTGACCGTGTGTGCCTGTGACCAGCTCGGAGCGCGAACCGTCGGACTACTTTACAAGCGAGGCCTAGACTAAGTAAGCTCGCTGCGAATTGCGTGGCACATGTACGTGGCGGGAAGCGGTGGTTGCCGGGGCCACTGTTTGTGGGACACTTACGGCAGCCGAAGTCGCGCTGCGAGGGCGGCGGCCGCACGTGCACGCCGATGATCGCTTCCATCGGGACCTCCGTGCGCGGAATCGACACGGCCGATGGTGGTAAGAAGATCGGCTGCAGCATCCCGAAGTTGCAATCGTCCTGTATGAGGGCGCGACATCCTGCGTGGCACTGTGGATGAACGCGCTTTCATTATATGATGCAAGTAAATGAAGAAACGAATGCTAAATGGTAGATAGTAATTTGCTAAAAAAGTGGTGATGTGCAAAAGTGATGGGCTTGCGGCGAATTTGGGATAAGCTTTCAACTTGCCAGAACAAGAGCTCGTCAGTGCTAGAGCACTCGATGACTTGTAAGAACTGACTTTGTATTGAGCAGTGGACTAAAAATGTGAGCAGTACGTACAGTGCTGCCGCACCACTCGCAGCGGTAGCCGGTGAGGCACTCGGCGGACCAGCAGGCGCGGCGGCAAGCGGAGCACTTGCTGTTGGCGGGCAGGTTGCCCTCGCGCCAGTGATGCACGTGACGCGGTTCGCTGCCCGCGCAGTATGTCGCGTTCTCCTTGCAGTCGGCTGCCGCGAAGTCTACGCATTCTCCGTGCACGTAGTACTCGCATACTGGACGAAATGCGACACGTTAGTCAACTTACAGACTTTAAAACTGAAACATGGCACAGCTGACACACATCTAGCTTTTACCAAACGCTTTTGGGTTCAACTATAATATTGTCGTTTGATCCAAGTGTGAGCCTACTTTCCTCTTTAAATCACGTAACGCTTACTAGCCAAATAATTACATACTCGTTCATAGCAATACAAATAACATCATCTCAAGTAGCTACCAATCAAAAATTTATCATATTTACTCGGAAAACCAGCATCTCATCGTGTCACCTATCATAAGAGAACAAAGTTAAATATGTATCACTCAAAAACAGTACGCAGCTGCTGAAAAAGATCGATTCTATAGTATAGCTTTGTCTCTGTCATCCCGTGACTGTCTCTTTCTTAACTACAGTCCGTTCCACAGCTACTACCTTTGATTTTGCATCACTGTCCAAATCACCGTGATCTTTATTTTCAATCTAATAAGGTTACTGCTGGGTTGCTGCCATGGACAGGTCTGTCAAAATCATTGTGATCTTTATTCTCGTCGCAATAAGGTTGCCGTTAGGTTGCTGCTGTCAGAGGTAAAATAACTGTGAACGGACACTTGATGTGCCATAAGATTTGTTTAAGATAGGGTGTAGTACTCACTCATGCAATGTAGGGCTGGTAACTCATCAAGCCGCTTCCGGCACACCGTACAAAACTTGCGTTTGTGGTGTGTGGGCTCCGACCAGCAGTGAGCCACTGGGTTCTGTAGGACACGAGCAACAAATATTAATCGTTCTTAACATAACAAATTTTAGTACATATTATGTGGTGGGGAAATGCGGTGTGATGTGAGAGAGAAGGTAACGACGATATACGAATACGGTTATAGAGTTTAAGAAATTCAAAAGATTGAGTCTTCTATTGGCAAAATGTAAAACCATGTTTGGAACTCTATACAGGGTGGCAGGGACCACGACGCGCAACCTGTTTCCATGGATTCAGTACAAGATTCTGAACGGCCATTCGTTGAAATTTTTCGTCAATTATTAAAAAAAAAAAAACGTTCCTTACATTTTGACCGCGTACCTAAACATTTCTAAAATGATGTGTTGTGCAGTGTGATGGTAGTAACAAGAAGGAACAAGATATGCTTTAGAAAATTCTTAAGGAATTGGAAAGTGTTGCGTCATCTGTTAGGAAATTGTTAAACCACGTTTGCAGTTTATTTTTGTGGCTGTAAGGTGTTTCAGGCTCCTCTAGGGGAGTTTTAAACCCTCTTCATATCAATATCGATTTCTGCCTGAAAGTTCTATAAACGCATTCTTCTCGCAATCTACAGTAGCAAATATTAAAGTACAGGCCCTGTGCAGTAATAATAGATGATCCTTTTACCGAAGCACGCCCCCATTGCCCCACGCATAAACAACTTGATAGCTACTTAAAATTTCAACTGTTGATTATCAGGACTTCTGTTGTTGTGTTATGTATTTTATTACGAAGGTGTTAAAGTGTAGTTTACCTTGATGAGGCTCGGCGCTACCCCACAGCACGGCGTCACCACTTGCCCCACGCATCGCTCGTGTACTATGAAGTTGCAGACTGTAACAAAAAGGTTTTACCGTCAAGTGACGTCATAAGTTAGGGAGCGTAAGGTGATAATGTCCCCGCGCTGGTTCTGCGTCGTAAATTACTATTAGTGCTGTAATAAATTGGATGGGTGACCATTAGCGAGGGTGTTACTATGTGGAGAAACTCTCGACTGATTTCCTGAAAAACTATCTTACAGAAGTAAATTGCTGACAAGTATTTGGTGGTGTTGAACTTAGCGCTTGTAAATGTACTGCCATGCCCTAATATAATAAATAGGTAATGATACGGTAATAGGTTACGTAGGGAAATCGATACGAAGCACGTAGCGAAAGTTTTACCAACACTTCCACTGCATTTTTGAACATGAATGGACATAACTTTGAATAACAACAAAAAGTCATTTTCTTTCTCACGTAACCAACTTTTCATATTAGGTAACAGTTATTCAAAATCTATAGATAAAAATTAAATGAATGGTATATTACCAGTTTACAACCCTACAATATACAATGCTCATGTCTTCTCTGTATGAGAAGAGGCTTTTGCCCTGCAGTGGGACAATAGTAAGCTGGTGTTATTATTTATTTATTGAAGTATCTTACCTTACTTAAATACAACTCGATGGAGAAGCAAACTCACGATCGAGTTCCACACTCAACATTTTCCTTCCTATTGATCGCTAGATCACTATCCAGTAATGGAACATCATATCTGCTTCCTACATGAAAATATTCAATAAGCTAATAGTAAAGAGGGAATGAAGTAGTTGAACGCATTACATTAGCCGGCACGCGATGCACCGCCCCTGATCAAGTTCAGACATGCCACACGCTTGGGACACGGGCCACGCACATCGGTTTGGATCATATACCTATGCAAGGCCGGATTGGCATTCATATTTTATGACCGGATAAACTAAATTAACAGAGTGTGTATCTTCATCTCCGTGTCGCTGCACGACTGAATTTTAAATGTTATTTTCCCAAAACTTTGCCACTTCCACGGCGTAGTCGGTGACAGCGCAGAGGTCACTTTGACTGTATGTTTTGACAGCCAATCCCCGGAACTTAACTACTCCAGCCCTTTGTACTATTTCAATCAATAGAGTTTGTATGAAATTATCAGCCAGATAAGTTAAACGAAGGTAGAAATAATCTCATTTTTTATTGTTTGTGATGATCAATGAATGCATTTTATTTCTTTTCTCGTGGGAAAAATATGAACCACATAACACGTAACTTAAAAAATAGAGCCAAAATGTAACTTAGGTTAATCTGCATGGGGAGTATTTAACACGCGTGTTTTAGGTAGCAGCTACGAATAATACCTTATTACGAATAACGCTACGAATAATAAAAGTCTTATTATTCGTAGTGTAGCAGGCTTCAAATGAAACAAATATTCGTCATTATAAATAGATAACAGAAATAGACTAGACTTCGATTAAATTTTCCGAGAATGCACAATTTCCCTACCTACAAGTTGGCATCATCTAAATTAATAGCAAACTTATCAAGGAGTATTTAATGCAATATACAGCGTTGATTTCAAACTCGAACACTAATTGAATTAGGTCAAATGCTACTTAATCTTCGCAGTGTATTGTGATTACCATGAAACTCCGATACACGAGTAGCTAGTAACGAATGTAAGAGGTTTGAAGTGGCTGCCAAGATATCACTAATGTATGGCTTTCTAATCGTTCTGCCTCTTCGGTATAATTTATGAATAAAACAATATTCAGTGTTGCGGATATTATTAGTAAGAAAACGATTTATTATGCTAAAAATACAGGAAACTAAATAGTCTGTGTGTATGATATTTACGAAAAGTTTCTGTATAAATCCTTTTTGATACTCGTCATTTCAAAAATCGGAACACCAAACCGAAAAGCAGTTTTTATAAGCAGCTAGTGGCGCCGTCCATAGACAAAATACTCAGTCGGTAATGTTGGGACATGCACGGCTGGGGCGCTCGAGTGGGCCTCTCGGCCTCTCGTGAAGTCATCTCGAAGCATGGATCGATAGGGGCCGCGCATGCCCGCATCTCGCCGCCATCCCACTGGAGACACTGATGTTGCCAATTTATATTGTCCCCGGTAGCTGTAGTAGGCCGGCTGTTCGGTAACCTCTTACTGAGCAGAGTTCGTCTAGGTTTTAGATGTTTTCACATTGAGTAGGTAGGTGGTACTAACTGGAAATGTCGAGTTAAGAGTAAACGCCTACTATACACTCAAGGTTTACGTACACATGTTTGTATAGTCTGATCTTTCTAATTATAGTCATTACGTATAGATTTCCATTTGGTAATCGATTTTCTCAGATATCATGCAGTAGTAACCGGTCTGGCCTGGCGTGGGTGGATGGCATTCGTAACGATTTTTCATAACGTAATCTCTTAGCACTTGAAACATGTTTCATTAACTAAGTTATTAAGTAACAAACGAAATATTTTTCAGGGTCTACGAAGTGCTACGCCGTAGCAAGAGTAGCAACCAACTTTTAATTTTATTTCTAATATAATTTTGTAATAATTTTGTGGTTTGCTGTCACTTAATTTGTTAAGTTTTTACTTTAAAATATGTTAACAATATAGTATAATATAGTCGAGAAAAATTGAGACTAAAACTACATCATATTGCAATAAAAATTGTTCCACATAGATACGAAAAATAGTAGATATGTTGGAAAATGAACAAAATGAAAAAACAAAATGAACCGCGCGTGGACGAACGTAGTAACCGCTGAAATAGGGAAACTATTCCCTTATGAAATCATAATTTTCATTACATCATGCGCTTTAGGTAATAAACCAAAGTGGTTGTTTCCATGCACATTTTATATACATTTCAGACGAAAATAAAAGGGAACTGATATTATCAATTTAATTTAAAAAGACGTCTTTTTTTCGGAAGAGTAATTGTTACAGATTTCGTTACATATTCCAAAAATAAAAATATGAAACTACAAAATTAAACACTGCATAACCTTTACCCCGAAACGTACGCGAAACATAAAACAAAAGTAGGTTATTTATAGTGCGCGCTTGTCAATAAACTACAGCGGGTTTTTATACACGGAAGGGCATAGCCGGATGGGGATCAAGGAAACATATTAGTGGTGTACTTCTGACGATAATACGTCACGGTATATTTAAATAACCTCGGGCGGGGCCGGCTGGAATAGAAACGTACTGGCTGGAATAGACGCGCCTGTAGCCCGCGCGGCACCACCTCCCGGACTACAGTGACATTATGAAATACCTTCATAGTCTTTGCTTTAAGAAGTTAAACTGTCAAATTACGAAAATGGAATTCATTTTTTAGTCGAGATTGTTTTTTTTATTTATCTTTGTAGATTTTAATATATAATTTATATAATACGTCATAATTGCCCATTTGGCGAAGTTCTGCCAAAGATAATTATCGTCAAATAGTAACTCCTCATATGAAATAGACTGATAAGAACGGTGGAAATATTACATCACGAAATATTATACATCACGAAATCTAAGAACGATAAACCGCAGTTTTGTTCTTAAAACACGATTTCAAGCGTCAATTCCAAACAAGGTAATCTTCGGAAATATGATCAATTATAGAACTTTTTTAAAGCATGTTCATGTGTAGGTTGTAAATCGTAATGCCAAAGTAAACACTCGCTAGACAAGATCCGAAATAGCCTGAGGGCAATAGCCTATAGCGTGATGATCATCATGAAGTTCAGCGTTTATGTTATAGACAAATATTGGACACCTGTTATGGTAAAATGGCGCTTTATTTTCAGGGGTTTATTTATAAATGTTGCTTAAAGTTAAGTAATGATTAGCGACTGTTGAACCACACATTTCCGACGTTTAAACGTCACTTAACTTTAAGCAACGTTTAAAGGGGCAAGTATCTGGAGCTAGCTAAAGCTGTATGCTGTAAGAGAATGAATTAATAAGACAGTAGCTTAATTAGTCAAACTATGAATAATATCAAAATACTGAGTTCATCTATTAGCAACTGCTTCCATAGCAGACACACGCAATAAAAATAAGACTCAAACTACAGATTTCGAGCCAACAGTATTATCCGCGAGTTAAATTTAAACAATTCAGCGTAACCTCTCGTTGTCGGGAATAAGGCTAATTAACGCAATGAATCAGAGTCACCACAAATAGCCACCACAGCTATATATAGCGCGGCGCTTGTAAACATGCGTGCACGCACGCGGGCGACGCGGGCAATTCTGGCGCCTTATTGGGCTCTTTATTATATTATAGGTCGGAATCATTGAATATTGTTCTTCATTCGCATTTTTAATGTGGAATTTTGTAGGCTGGTAACAAAAGTTGACCATTACTTACTTTTTAATAATTTTGACTGTTGTTCTCTATCAGTTTCTCCTATTTATCGTACTTTGCACGTACCACCACTAGTTAGGATAATGAAATCCCTTAAAAGCCAGTCTCAGTACCTGATGTTAAATAGTTATAATGGTTGGCCTACACTATCCTTACATACTTGTATTACCTATTAACATTGCAATTTGGAAATATTGTAAAAGCCAATTATTTTTTAAAGAGTAACCGTGGAGTTTCTTTCCTGCTCTTTTCCATAGGGAACGGCCAATTGGAACCGTGCACTTTCTGACGTTTCATAAGTGCCCATGTCATAAGTGCCTACGCAGGTTACTCTGAAATAAAATATATTAAATTTGGTTTTGGAAATACGTTCAATCACATACAAGCATATTCTCAAAAAAATTTTAAAGAAAACAATCTATAGCAGAATCCATGTCTATCAGCTCTTCAATATCTATATATCCTTTTCAACCACACAAAGCACAATACTAAAACAGCCTACCAAATCAACAGTTCCCATTTAAAGTTCAATATAATAGCTCAACACTTCTGCCAGCTATTACGGTGACATTTCTTGCCACCCAGTGATTACGGTTGGCATCGCATGTCCTTAGCACAGCGTACAGCGGTAGTTAATTATGTATCGTAAAAATTCTAGCCACCTGTTGAGGTCGCGTGTGCTGCTCGATAGGCCTCCATGGCTCCATGGCTGCATGTCATTCGCTACTTGTTTTACAAGGCGTATTGACTTTACGGAGCGAAACAATCGTTTGGTAATCGATTTTTGTAGAATCGAGTTGAGTTAGTTTTGGAGATTTATGAGATTGGTCTCGTGTTCGAGAAAAAGTTGACGTGTAGAAAGAACTGTTGGCTATGGCTAGATCGAATTGATTATGATTATTTTGAGCAAAAATTAACAAAAGGTAGATGATTTGTGGATAGCAAAAAATAGAGGTGTCATGTAGGTGTAATATTTAGATTCGAGAAAAAAGAATTGATCCTAATTATGTGCACTGTAATTTTGTTTTTCGGATAAAAAAGCTACGTTTTTTCTAATTTTCACGTAGTTATCACTTAGTTTAGAAAATATTTGAGGACCACTGTTTCCACAGCCAAAGATATAACGCAATGATGTGCATTTTCATTCAACTTGAAATTGGACTATCTCCAGGTGTGGACTGCAATAGGCCGTGTTGATTAATTCGATAATTATTTACTATTATAGCTTTGATTGAAAATACCAATTTGCGTAATGATTTCATAACGTTGAAACAAATGATAGGAATAAACCACAATTATTTACGAATAACGTAAACGGAACTTCTCAAGCTTTCAATTAATTCCATCTGACAGTGTTGTACGTTCATTATTCTACGAATTAATCAGTCGTGCTTACGTGCTCTACGTAACTGAGCACCAAATATACGAACAAGTACCTACAGGCACGACGTAGGTAGGCATCTACTTGCGTAGACTCGGCCGACACGTGCGAGCCACATTTCAAATCACCGCAGAAATAATTGGATAACACCTTCACCTAAAACATTAAAACAATGAAGTCTCAGTGTACGTGAAGAAGAAAAGAAAAAAAATCGTTCCGTCCGAAAATCGTGATTATTTTTCAGAAGCGAGTGGCGCGGCCTTCGGCGGGGGGGTCGCGGGGCGGGTGGGGCGCGGCGGGAGGTCGGCATTGACGTCACACGCGCAAGCCAATCGCGCTCCACCTCGCTGTTCGAATTTGACTTAGCCGCGGGTGGCTTAGCTCTATCCCCATTGGGAGCTTTGGCTGTATAATTTCGATGCCTTTGCATCTTGTTTGCTAGATTAAGATTAACTAGTTAGTTGCGTTCGATAACCTCATAGTCGTAGGGCTCATGCGGACATGTTCCCTTCAGCATAGTTGTCTATTGAACGATAGAATCCTAATGATGTGTAATTATCTAGATCACTTTACGTGTATAAACACGCCTACATAGTCACTATGCGTATCCCAAATGCATGAAAATCGTCGTTTGAAATTAGACTAAAACTCGTAGTAGCGACAATAAAGCTCCATTTATATTTCTCGGGAAATGACTAATAAGAGTAAAATGCGTTCCTACTCAAGTTCCGAATAGTTAGGTATAAGGATATATTTTGAACATAGATTCATTCACTCACCTAATCGTTTATTGGGAACAAAAACCAAATACTTTCAAAGACAAACGATGATAGCTGGAATAGTTAAAACATTGGCGCAGCTACCAACACTCTACTCCTAGTGAGAGGGAAGTTGTTCGAAGTCTTAACACAACAAAGTCAAAGTCATTGTCCCTCTCAATCAAAGCACCTGCCATCTAATCTCTTCACCACCCTTGGTTGACTAGTAGAGAATGCCTAAGGCATTAAGTCCGCCTTTGTACCTTTTTGTTTAAATAAATAAATAAACAAAGGTATTTTAACAAATATTTAAAGAAAAGAAAATGATGTAATAATATATTTTGAGATAAGTCCCGTGTGTTGAGTAAGAGAGGGTGAGGGTGTGTGTTGTGTGTTTTACGAGATGTTATGTAAATTTCCATAATGAGAGAAAGAAATATGATAAGAAACATGCCTTAAACAACTGAGTACAATGTACACCATCCAGCACTTCCCTTTAATCAATGAACAGACAAACAATAGACAATTATAGATGAGCATAAAGGTACTGAAATAGTTTATGACAGCGTGGGTGAGATCAAACGGTGCTGTTCTAGAGGAACTACACGACACCTGCTCTGACGCCAGTAAGCAATTACTGGTATAGGAGATAAGTTGCCAACACGCGGGCAAAGACCTGGTACGTACCCGGATATGGGGAAATAAAGAGTACACACTATCATCACACGGTTAGGAAGTCCACATTAGGTACCTATATGACAGACACAGGTTTTTCAAATCTAATCAGATTATGGACCTATTAAAAAAGATCTTAAATGTATGGAAAAGCTCCCTTTGTTCGCGTAGAAATGATGTAAGTTTTTATGCCTTCAGCTTTTAATTCCATGCCATTTTTGTTTTACTTACACGACCATAGACACAAACAAAGTAGACGGACATGAAAAATTGGTTCACTCAATAGTAGATATAATATTACCAAATATGTTAATTTGTAAAAGTTAAGCGATTTTTTAGTACTATAACATTAGAAACTACTTTTGCCTATAGGTACTGATAATGTAATATTGCGTAATTCTTTCGTGCGTGACCAATTTCAACAGTTTACTCCTAATATAAATAAATAAAATAAATGTTTATTTGCACCTTCAAACATAACATAAATAATCAGGTTTACAATAAAATAGGCCAAAAGGTAGTTATATTATTTTACATGTTAGAGTTGCTACTAATACCTAAGCTAAGATAACTTAATATCTTGTGATATAGGTATCAGCGCCCATCCTCATTTGCATTCACATAATATTAAATATACAATTAGAGCCAGAAAGCTTAATATATAATTATAGTTTTATAATTTAAATTCCCGTTTTACAATTTGACAAGAAAAGGAGCATTCTAGGTACAAAATAAACCAAGTAAGTGAAAAAACTATTTTATGAAAAATAATTTGCAATTTGCAAGAGGAAAAATAAAATAAAAAATAATAACAATTATAATTAATGTAAGTATGTACATAAAACTAATAAGACATTATTTAAGAGCAAGAAAATAATGTAGGTATGATTGCGATTGTGTTGTGTTGTGTGTGTGGGTGGGGTGTGTTGGGGTGCGTGTGTGTGTGAGGTTTGTCTATGTAAGAGATGTGTGTATGGTGTTAACAATACAAAGTACTTGATACACACGGAGTATTTATGCAGGGACATGAAACAGTTTTTCAGTTTCGTCATATGTAAGTGATAGAAGCCAGCTGATTACTTTCTGTTCACTCTCTCTCTCTTTGTCATGGAGAAATTTTTTTCTTTTTTGTTAGCTATATACAGTCTTGGGCCCAGGAACAAGGTAAATCTTTGAGCAAAGGTTGTTCTACAAGGCACAGATTTACATAATTCTAATCGCCTTCTCCCTGTACTTTGTTTTACAGTCAGGGTATTTAGCCAGACACTGGAAAGTTGTCTCATAACTATTAATAGTACAAAAGTTTGCGAATCGTACTTCACTAATCCTGTACAGCTCGGTGGTAGAAAAATACCTGGGCTTAAAGTAACTAACCTTAAGCAAAGCTCTTTGTGCGCGTAACAGCTCCGTACAACAACAAGGCAATACTTCTCTTCCCATCAACATCTTAAATAAAAAGCTCCTACAATAAATAACGTCGTACTGGACAGTTGGATCATAATTTAACAGAAGTAGGCCCTAGGCGTGTGAGCTTTGAGATAAATACAAGCGATGACGTCACCCAGGCCGGTGGGGACGGTAAATCTTTCCAACAACCAATAGATCAGAAGCGGCCGTAAATGTTGCAGCACAGTAGTTACTTACACCGGAGTGAATGCTATTAGTGAGCAGTGAGGCCCTATGGATGGCTGTTTAAATAAACATTTAATAATGGTCGTTGCGAAAGCTGTGAAAATTTACGGGAAGAGCTAAACACCTTTCTGATGCAGGTGCAATTAAAGTTTATCTATGAGAGCATTGGACTCGATTCTAACCGATCAGACAGAGAAGACACAGCGCAAAGAGAAGTGGAAAAATATGCGGAGACCTTTGCCCAGCAGTGGGACAATACAGGTTGATTGAAAAAAAAAATACATTGAAAGATCCTTACTATCGATAATTCTTGAGATTGTTGTCTTTAGAGTAGACCAAATGGGTAACACTATATCTGCAGTAACCTCCGCTCTAATTGCAAGAACAAAGGGAGATCAGGAACATGAATAGAATATTCCTTATTATGTAGGTACACCATAAATATAGTAGACCATGCTTGTAGTATCTTTTACTTACTGTCTAACTAGGAAGTTCGGTGAAATGACGATGCAAAAACGTGTATTTGCCGTAAAATATTTCAAATTAGCAGTACTTAGTCATCGTTAAAGCCACCAAGTAAAGAGGCTTGACCAAATATCACAAAATCTTTTGTTTTGAAAACTTAAAAACTCCTACCTATCGACACATAATCCACATTTCTGAAATAGACACTGTTACGACGTAAACACAGTTAAAAATAACCGTCAGTTACCGCCGGTGACGTACGCACTTACGTGCTACGTAAAGTAGTGGTTTCGCAACAATTTAGACAACACTCGGGAATAGAACCGAACTGCTATTGATGGACAATAACTACTGTGGTACAAGTGGTACAATGGACCTATTACAATTTATTGTATGAGTAGGTTACTCTTTGACATGTGAACTACGAAATATCGTTAACCCTCCTTTTGCTTTGCTTTGTTCGGGTAATTAGGTACCTACTCAAATGGGAACAAGCGATAGTTCCTCGAAATGTTTGGAATAAACAAATTGATGAGAAATAATGAACGTAGTGTTGCAAAATGGATTATTTCCGTAACCAAAAAAAATATGAAAAATCTGATGAAAATATTCCGGTGTTCTAATGAAAAGAAAGTCATTTAAGGCGATGACTTCAAAAAAATTGCTACAACAACTTTTCTAATATTGACAAAACCCACGTATGAAGAAATTAAACAAAAAAACTCGACCAGAAATTGGCACGAATAGTGTTTTGTAGAAAAAAAAACTCACACACCGGTTCGTTGACCCATTTAAGAGTTGTGTCTACATAACTAATCACTCATAATAATTCATAATATTCCGGGCTGATGGTCGGCAGTGGTCGGGTGCTGGTCGGCGGTGGTCGGGCGCTGGGGAGCGGGCGGTGCGCTCTGACGTCACGAGTGACACAGTTCGCGCCGAGCGAGCGGAGCAACCGACCCGGTTTCGTGCCGATCGAGATGAGAACCGCCCTATCATCACACACATTTTAACTAAATATACACTGTTTAAAACTGTTATATGTAAACTTTCACGTTTGTAAGATCACTGTATCTGGATCGAAGCTGCTTACATGATTCTGTCGTGTTCGTAGCGCTTTCAAAGCTTTTCGAACTTTTTCGGAACTCTATCTAGATAAATATTTACCTAGTTGTCTAACTTTGAGGCTCCACTCCTAAGAATATTATAAAGCTAACTGTGCCCCGTGGTTTCACCCGCATAAGTCTAAATCGCGTGGGAATATGGCAATAAAAAGTATTATATGTCCTTATTCAAGTCATTGTCTACCCATGTGCCAAATTTCATTCAAATCCATTCAGCCGTTTTAGCGTAAAAGCGTAACAAACAAACATACAAAAAATCAAATTTTCTTTTTATAATATTAGTTTAGATAATATATGTTTAGATGAGGAATATTTAATTCCACACATGATTTGTCTACACTGGCTAAAGGTGGTTTGAGAAAGAGAGGTTTTTGCTAAGACTTCAAACCTTACATACAAGCAAATGTCATCTAATACGTTTCAAAATTCGACAAGTTTTTGAACCTAACGTTATCAGCCAACCAGCCAACTAACTACACAGCCTCATACTAATTTCCGCCAATTAATCCTAAATCAATTTGAGAGTTACTTCACTAGCCCATGGGAAATCTGAACGGGGCCGAGATCCGTGGATACGAGATAAACTTTTATCTCAAAATAGACGTAAAACGTCATAAATACATGATGAGGTCGTTAATTACACGAGTTTATGAGCGTTTGTTCTGTGAAAGAGCAATCAATGCGTTTCACAGTTACTGACATGTTTCCTTACTCAAGCTGAGAGGAAATCGATAATGTAGAAATGCCAGTACCTAGTATTGGGATTTCGTGGAAATACGGGAGGCAGCACGGAGGGGCTTGTAGCTAAGTAATAACAGCCGCACGAGTTGATCGATCAGGTTAAGCTACTCTTGCCGTTGCGGTTGGTCCGTGGATGGGTGACCATCGTTACAAACCAAGACCTCTCCGTGCCTTGGAAAGCACGTTAAGCCGTTGCTCCCGGCTGTCATTCGTGGATCGTTGACAGTCGTTACGGGTCGTCAGAAATCCGAAAATCTGACAACCAGTCTTACTAAAAGGTATCGTACTACCCAGAAATGGGGTTGTGGAGGTCAGATAGGCAGTCGCTCCATGTAAAATACTGCTGCATCCGGTTAGACTGGAAGCCGACCCCAACATAGTTGGGAAAAGGCAAGGCAGATGATGATGTCGGGAGGCGGCACGGGTATGTATGCAATTTCATAGTACATCTGTAACTAGGTCGGCCCATTGACAATAATATTATGCGAATAACGGCTGGGATATAGCCCTTCTCTCCGTGAGAGGGAATGAGCCATAAACCACCACGCGGGCCCAGTGCGGGTTAGTGAAGTCACATGTCTTCGAATTTTCGGGTTTAGGATATGCCGGTCTCCCCAAGAGGTTTTCCTTCACCGTTTTGAGAGTAGTGCTGATTAAATAATTTATTCGAAGTAAAGCACTTGACTGGGTTCGAACCTACGATCTAGAACTCGTAAGTCGCGGGCGTTACCACTGGGCCACCAGCTGATCGATTCTGTAAAAATCTCACCGTGAAAAGTTAGGTGAAGTGAGCTTAGAGTGAGCTGTCAATAGTGGCAATCCCTTAGCATTCGTTGGAATGACAGCTCACTCGACGCTCACTTCACCTAAGTTTTCACGGTGAGATGGTTACAGAATCGCACTGCAGTACTCCCTTTGGTAAGTAGATAAAACTAATGTGTGGTTGTGTGCATGGAGGTGCAATGATAATGGCTGTTCCTTGCATAGTGCATAGTTACACATTTATTGGTAGAAACTACATAGCCCATAGAAAACAAAGAGTGCACGGAGTTACAATCTACCTACTCGAAAGTAATATTTAAAACAGCATTAAAATTAAAGATAACCCCCTATCATTCCCCCTACATAAGATTATCCACGCAGTAATCGCAGTAGATTATTAGGTCAGTGCAACGTGACGTCAGAGATGCTCTAGAGGTTATTACGGTAGAACTAAACACTTAGAAATTAGCTCAGAAGAATAGAAACATGATTGCATGGTCATCTATTTTATATCGATAAAAAGAAAGTTGATAAGACATATTTATTTATCAGAAATCAAGACAGTGTCTTTGTGTAAAGTACTTTATGACTTACAAATTTATTTATATTATTGACTAGAGAAATGCATGAATTTAAACAAAAAGTAATACGTGTATCTTAATACGTAATCTTTTATCTGAGGTTTGACAAAAAAATAATACTAGTACACATATACATGCTGATTTTTTAAAGACCAGCCAAATTTAAGGATGTGGTACAGACCATCAAACTGAACAACTTTCTCCATGGGACAAATAGCGTAATCGCGAAAATTTTATCAACTGTCCCATAGAAAACTTCAATACCTACTCGAACTAAATGTATGGGACGGCTGAATTTTTATTCGCGATTACGATGTTGGTCCCATGGAGAAAGTTGTTCAGTTTGATGGTCTGTATCACATCCTTAAATTTGGCTGGTCTTTAAAAAATCAGCCTGTATACCCAGCAGTACATAAAAAAAGGTTTTGCCTGCCTACCTAGTATCTAAATACAAGCATGAAGGTACTTAGGTATATACTATTTCATTTGTATAAAAGTTCTGAACCGAGCAATTCGATAAAGTACGTAGCAGTCTAAAAATAGCTACGCGCTACGCCGTTGCTACGCGGACCTTGCTACGAAACGCTACGGCGCAACCTCGTAGCGGGATGTTTATTTTCATTTCTTACATTGAAAATAACGAGATATTGCTGTAACTCTTGAATTAAGGATATTTTTGTGTGTTATTTATATTCCGGGAAAAGTTACTTTTACAAAATGAAATAATATTTCAAAATTGCACTGTGAGTGAATTTTGCAGACACAATTTCTAAAAATAAACAATTTATTTTTAAAGAATCGTTACCATAAAATTAAAAAAAAAAAACTTTACCTCTTTTATAACCTTAGATAATGTGTTATATTCTCTAAGTTTATAAGTAGCCGACTTTCAGGAAAGCGTTTTTTTCCAGTGCCGTATGGAAAACTTCAAACTCAAAAGTATTGAAATAAAACTCACCATTCACGTCATTATACCGTGCATGTAGTGTGGTGGGGGGAGATCGGCGCGAATTAGGTCGTATAATGCTGACGTCACGCGGTACCACAGCCTCATTACCTACAGAGGGGACGCGGGCCCGCTCGACGACCGTTCCAATCATTATTGCAAATTCAGTTTTTTTTCAGAAAATATTAATTGCTATACAGGGACATCAACGCGCAAACTGCAACCATGAATTCAGCACATGATTTTGACCCTCTAGCGTAGAAATTTTTCGTCGGTTATAAAAAAAAAATCTGTTGTTTCATAGAGGCTCATAGGTAGGGGTTCAGAATTATGTACTGAATCCATGAGGAACCAGAATTATATTAACTATAAGTTCGGGTTTCTTCACTATGTTTTCCTTCGCGAATCAATCTGATAAATGATTTTATTTTTGTAAGTAGGTTAATCTGCATAGCAACCAACAATGTTGGGATAGGCTTCCAATCTAACCGTATGCAGCTCAATACCAGTATTTTTTCCTTCACCGATGTCAGTGATGTCCAAGATAAACTCAGAAAGTACATATGGACTGAAAAAGACACATTATACTAATTTATACTAGAGAACTGCTCCTACTTCGCTATGTTGATACGACTCAAACAAACATCAAGATTTCTTTATCTTATGTAAGTTAAACATCAATGTATTATACACATAGACCTTCCGGGATAAATTTTCTAAATGATGGTGAAAACCGCATTATAATCCGTTGCGTAGTTTAGAAGAAGGAAGCGGTCACACAAACAGACACGGAAAGTGACTTTAATTTGTAGACTGGAAGCTAACAACAAAGTAGTTGGGTAAAGAAAGGCAGATAATTATGATGATGATGACATGTTACTTTTAAAACCAGTTGATGTGAAGGTGAGGAGTTAACACAGCTATTTGAGAGGCATTTAAAAAAGAGTTGATACGTATGCATTTATAATGCTTACTTATTTTATAACACAAATATCTACGTTTAATTAATAATGATTTGGAGAGATGTAAATACCTTATATTTGTCTATTACTGTATGTTACAACATGCCTACTTCATATATTATATACTTGCATGACATCGATACATGGCGGAATGTGTCTTTGCACTGATATTTTATGTAATATCTTTTGTACCACATTTTATGCAAATAAATAGTTTTGATTTTGACCTATTGATTATGTTTGGTTTCCGATCTGTTTGCATATTTTGAATTCAAAAATGGGATTTTAATTAGTTAGAAAATGTGTTAAAACGCCACTTTACAGCGCTATCACAGCCACGTACGCACCTCCAGCGTTATCCTTATTTCGCAATTTTGAACATTTTTATTCGGAACGTTCCGTTTGACGCGCGGCAGGCCTTGCAATGTTAACTCCTATTCTACACATACAGCCGGGTTATTTCCGTCTGTGCGTACAGGAATACTGGTGTATTTTAGTTTTACTTTGGTATAAATAGAACTATTGTGAGACTTGTGAGTGCGAAGAATGACCCACATTCGCATCATTGCCAAATTTTAATAGCTCGAAATTTAGGAAGAGTAATTGCAGATTTATTTTGTTGACATCGTTTTATTGTTTCAGCTGGTAACTTTTTAGATTAGTACTGTTTTTGTGTTTATGTCGTAGACTCGTGTAAAAATATTTGGGAAGTTAATCAAAGATGTATCCAGTCTGTTTAAAAGGTTAAAAATTCGTTTTTAATTTAATTTAGTTTATAAGTGGTTTGAAAACTTCTATGTCGGTTCGGATGAAAATATACTAAGGTGTATCGTTTTATTTAATTTGATTTTAAGTGTGAACTATTGAACTTTCAATCGATATTTTAAAACCCTAATCTCAACTTGTGGTTCATTATTGACATGTAGCTATTATTATTGAGTAAATAAAAACCGATGCAATTTTAGCCTTTTTGTAGAGAGTTACGGATGAGAATAGGCTATACGTGGGTAATGACCAACTATGAAACAGTAGTTCCCACGGAACGTGTTACTGGGATAAAAGTAGCCTATGTCGTTCCCCAAGATGCCATCTATCTCCTTGCCAAATTTTATCGAAATCCGCTTAGTGGCTTAGGCGTCAAAGGTAAAATACAGACAGAATTACTTTAGAGTTTATAATATTAGTATGGATAATAACTAGGAGAGTACTGGTAATGATAACCTGAATGTTTTCAAACACACAAAAGCGGCAAAATGTTACAAAAATATAAGTTCCGCTAATTAGAGGCAGCTGCAGAGCTGAAGTGCACCTATATTTTAATGAGGAGCAGCCGCTTATTCAGGCAAATACACTTACCCGTACTTGCACTAATGAATCCAGCCATTCACGGATCCGTTACGCAAGCGTCTATGTTCATATCATTAAGCCGACAAGACTCGACACAAAAGGCAATGCAACAGTACTGCATTAATAATTGAATAGTGCAAACTTACAGCGACACAATGCTTTCTCGTCTGATTTAAATAATAGATCGCCCAGTGTTACGGCTTGAAAAGCGAGCACAAAGTTTGTGCCCATTGTGCAAGTTCTTTTGTTATTGTGCAGTCATATGTAGTGAATTTTGTGCCTGGCTATACTTTGTGGGCATTGTTCTATGTGCATAGGTGATGAGGCATCGTGTTCATGCTAAGGTAGTAGTTTAAGAATAGCCTCTCGAGCACATGGACTTTTATGTGACATCTGAGAATATTTGAACTTTTGTAATCATCGTTAATAATGTCTTAAACGTGGCCAGATAAAGGCTGATAGTTTTAATAAACGTTAAAAGTCTTAAAATACTATTGTAAGAATATTGTTAAATCATCCCATGTACTGATATTTTAATTCACAATGCGGAGGTGAAGAAAAAGCATAAAGAAAAGAAGCAAACGGTGCAAATATAGCCTCATTTCAGAACTGGCACAATGTAAGAAGCAAGCCCGTAATGAGGACGAGCTAGTGTATCCTAAGCTTAAAGTAACATCACAGTGCACCACAAAGAACAAATTAAAGCCGCGGTGAGTCCGCGACATTTACATGGAGCACAAAGCGGCGAGTGCTCGTCTGTACTCGGCAGTGCTCGGTGTCGCAAATCTACGCTCCCTTTGACTATACATTTGAAATGCGGCGCACTGTGCAACGACTGAATGAACGCGTACTTCTGCCTCGCCGTTCAGTAACCTAGTTCGATGAATTATTGTTGTAACGTCGTTCCTGAAATATGGATTTTTAATAATGTCGTATGTCTTGCTTCTTGCCTTCTGTAATGTCTGATAAACAAGTACTTTTTGCAAAGAAAAATAAATATCTTAAATATCAGTTTTTTTTGCTGATTTTGTATATTTTATAGGTACGTTCCGTTATCGAAGAGGGTGCTGCACTGCTGGGTGCAGGGGCCGGGGGCCCGGGGCCCGAGGTTGGGGGGGGGGGGCACCATTGACGCGCGTCTTTCAATGGCCATGGAACTGGGTCATCACCGTGTGACGTCAGGCCTGGCCTACATACGGCGGGCGTAGCCCCGGTACCGACCCAACAGCCAGCTTGCTTGTACGAATTCAACTTTTTTTTAACTCCGCTTGCAAGACCAAGGAGTCCTATATTTAGAACGTCAATAGGCTTTTGTGGATTCGAAAATAAATATGTACTTTTATTTTTTGCACTTGACGGGTTTTCGTTAAAGTCTCGCGGCGACAGTTTCGCAGTTCTGTCTCGATTTTAGAATGGATTGTGCTTGTTGTATGGCTTTAGGGTGAATGAGGGATGTTTTGTACGTAACTACCCCAGTTTACTGGCAGTTGAGTGGTCTTATGACTATCCTATTTTAATTTAACAATACTGTACTTGATACCGGGTACTTCTGATGACGTATATTGACATCATTACGTAACTACTAATTTGTAGTTCCTACGCTATATCCTATTCATTCGATTACATTTTAAAATTCCTACAATAATTACATGTAAATACTATTAAATCCAGAAATAGACATGTCACGTCGTGTCACAATACCCACGACCGCCATTAACAAATAGTAAAATACTGATCGACTGGGGTGTTTCCTGAACGCCTACAAGGTAACAAGTTACGACTCATGTTTCGGTAACTTGAACTTAGTGTAGCAAGACTTACGGTTTATATTTCTTCGCTAGGTAAATATGGTTTAATTAAAAATTAAAGCTAAAGATTAGGCCCGCGAAAATTGTCAGGGAATCGTTGCTTACAATTAGTAGATAGTTAGAGGGTAGTAAACAAGGTTTATGTTTACACCCAGGTTTAATCCATCGAGCTATTTTTTAATTTGGAACTTCATTCGGACAAAGATAAAGTATAAATTACAAAAATGGCTTGAGTTAAGTGCTTCTAAATACCTTGCTCGGAACAAAGTTCAAAGTATGATAACAGGCTCGATGGTTTAAGCTTGGACTAAAGTTAGAACTCGTTTTGTAATACGACGGATAGCGTTTAAACTTGTATGGTTTTATAAAGTATGTTGTGTAGTTCGGATTGCTGCAAGAATAAGTTATGTTCGCCGGCTGCACTTTGGCATTTGTGTAAAGCTGTTCTTACTTGGTGTAGTTGGCTTTATAATTTTAGGAGACTCGAGGGTGCACGTCGATTTTGTGTCAATATAAAAGAATATAAAGTTCGGAATGGAGGTCAGGTCACGGGAACAACATGCGACCCACGGATGCCCCTCAAGTTAAAGGGGAAAATTTATAAGTCCGTGATAAGGCCTGTCGTACTTTATGGATCTGGATGCTGGGCTGTTAAGAAGACGGATGCAAAAAGATTGCGTGCAGCAGAGGTGACAATGTTGAGATGGATGTGTGGAGTGACGAGAATGGATAAAGTAAGAAATGAGTATATAAGAGCAAGTTTGAAAGTGGCGCCAGTGACAGAAAAGTTGAAAGGAAATCGTTTGGCTTGGTATGGGCATGTGATGAGAAGGGACGAAACGCATGTGACTAAAAGAGTGATGAATATACATGTTGATGGATGGAGAGGAAGAGGAAGGCCGAAGAAAAGATGGATGGATTGTGTGAGGAATGATATGAAAGAGAAGGGATTTTATTGCAATAGTATTACGCTTTTTGAGTTTAAAATGCGTTAGCCTTGTAGCGATGTTAGTAATTATTTCCAAAATTATAATTCAGCAACAAAATCTTGTAATAATTGATTTCAATTGCCTAAGTATTCAAGTATATTGAAACTAATTCCGTATGAAACTTGCACCAGTTGGAAACAAAGTTAATTCAACTCTATTCTATTGAACAAAATACACAACGGCACTGTAACCGAACACGGCTCGTCATAATCATCTGATAAGTGATAAGCGCACAATACACGCGCCTCGTGACGTCACGCCTTTATTCAGAACAGATGTCCTAAGGCTGTATCCGTACGCTGCGACAATAAGTTGTCTATTTCCACACGTCGCATCCCTTATCTCGGTCGCACAATGGCGCGACGCGCGGGCGTGGCGGCGGCGGACGCGCTTTGTCTTGCCGCGCGGCGCTTTGTCGCGCGACGTGTGTCGAGATAGTGCGCGTCAACGCGACATAATGAACGTTATTGTTGTTTTGTTCGCCCGTCGTTTTGTTGGGAACTGTCTTGCATGTTGCACTGACAGTTGTTCTGCAGTCCCTTCGCGCTATTGTTTGGACGTGTGATGTTACAGGCGTCTTTGTGGCGCTTTAAGTTCTTGTAACGTTTGACAATGTGGTATTGTGGAAAAATACTTTTACAGGCGAGATATGATGGGCGATACCTGTTTCAACTTGTTACCGTTTTCTATGTAATGTTCCGTATATGTATTTATGGAAAGCATAAATACACGGACGGCATAAATACACATAACGGATTCAGAGGACTGTACGTTGTACAGGAGAATCTTTACAAATGGAAAATAACATACATACTTGCAGAATGTACGTATCACTATTAATATTGCATTAGTATAGATACACAACAAACACGTCAAGAAGAAAATGGAACTCAAAGAACAGCACATGTAACGCCGACATTATTCGAAGCTAATTCCAGTAATAACACGCTATAAATATAGAAACGAACAGTTATATTTGTATAATTTACTATGACCTCAAATGCGAAAATCTAAAGTTATTCTTACGAGGACCTTGCAGCAGTGACGTACGACGCCGTAGTAAACGCTTCACATAAATTACTGAGCACCAATAAATATAACAAACTATAAATATTATTTAAAAAATCGAGCAATCGTTTTGTTCATTGTAGACCTACTACGCCGTAGGTCGCTACGGAGAATTACTACAATTCGCTACGCTTACTTTCTACGGCTACGCGGACCTTGCTACGACATGCTACGGACCATAACATTCACAAAGACGCTACGGGCCTACGGTGATAATTATATATTTTTGCTTATTGCAGTTTGCAGTCCACTGTTGTGCTGCTGTTTTCAAAAAGGAGGATTTTAGCTATTTTTGTGTCGATATTTTTTCACATCTTTTGTTTTTAGTGATATGTCAGACTTTTGGATATTATTATTGTTCGTGATGCCTTTGTTAGCTGACAAAACGGATTACAAGACCAATTTTTGTTGTTTCAGATTACATCGAAATAATTTATTATTATCGAAAGTTACGCTTTTGATTTCCCACTTTAGCGTCTTAGTGATTGTCACAGTATTTTTCAAAATCTACATCTAGAACTTTTTTGTTTGATGACTTTTGTCCTTAGATCTTGTCTTCTACATAATATATAGTATGTTCGGTATGTAATAACCACTTGGTGTTATCAATGTCTGAACATAGATCGTACAAGATCGCTACAATGAACCGTGCTGAGAAAGAATTGCCATAATATCTAAGAGCTGATTTTTCAATAGTCAGATAACGTTTATTGGAGGAATAAATATTGCGGTGTGACAGTTTTTGTATAGAAAATATGTCAGACTATTGAAACATCATCCTTAAGGGCTGATTTTTCAATCATCTGATAACTTTATTCGAGGAATAATTTTGAAATGTTGACAGTTATTTCATACAAAAACTGTCAAACGTCAATTTTATTCCTCGAATAAAAGTTATCTGGCCATGAAGAAATTAGCCCTAAATTATATAATCCGCTATTTGATGGATAACGCACGAACGTAGACATTTTTTGGTAACACTACATTTTGCGTGCCACTATAAGAAGTGGAACGCCTTGCCGGAACTCCTTGTGTTTGCCGACTGGTATAATGTGGGAGTCTTCGAATGTATAGATCAGTTCCAGGAATGTTTTGCAGTCATTAATTTCATGTTTGCTTCCCATCAATTGAGATAGTGTGCAAAGGCTAGCCTTTTTCATGTTAAAAACCGGCCAAGTGCGAGACGGACTCGCACACGAACGGTACCTACCACAAGTCAAAAAACGTCGAAAGAAATACGTTTCTTGTATAGACACCCCTTTATTTCTTGACTTTATTTTATTTTTATTATTTGTTGTTATAGCGGCAATAGAAATACCCACTTTATAAAAATTTCAACTGTCTACCTGTTACGGTTCATGAGATACAGTCCACTGACAGACAGACAGACGGATGTACGGACAGTGGTGGCTTAGTAATAGGGTCCCGTTGGTACCCTTTGGGGACGGAACCCTAAACAGATCTCTCCGGAAGAGTAGGCAGAGATAACTATTACACTCGCATTTCGCTACAAGTTACACGTGCGGATGTTCCTAAACACGTCGAAATTGTAACTTTACCTATGATGGGGGCACGCCTATTCCTATTAATAACATACTAATCGCAAAAATCAAACTTACCGCTCTTATTTTTATTAAAAAGTGCAATGGCCCTTAAAATTATTCTGAAAAAATCGCAAGTAAATACTTTAAAAAGCACTTACTCGTTTGTATTTTTTTCTAACCCACAAAAAAAATTCAGAATGTTATTTACAAAAATTCTAAGACAAATCTTAATAAGACATAACTGCTTTGAAGGTGGAAATCTAGAAATTGTTGCAAATCTCAGGAGTGTCCTATAAAAAGACGAGAAAGCCATATAGAGTTTTATATTTAATTAATTTAATTACAGTTATTTAGATAAAATATTTTGAACGGGTACCTATTAGTAGATTCACTGTGAGATGGTGAATTGGAAGTTAAGATCGATAGATGTCGTATCTTTTTTTTATTAAATAAAGATTGGTCCTTGGCAGTTCTGGACAGAGAGAGGTGGAAGGAGAGTAGGAAGGCCCAGCAGTGGGACAGTAACGGCTGTATAAACTTAACTATCTAACTTTTAAGTATCTAAAATGTTTTTAATTGTTAATCGTTTTACTACACTCTTTCTGACTGACCGACTATGTGTTAATTCAAAAATGCCTGTAATTAGTTTAATTAAAATATCTGCTTTGAGTTTGAGTTTAACTACTTATAGGCATTGAGCGTAAGTTTTGGTTAGTAACGATTTAACAAAAAGGTATTGATAGATGATAATTCTCGTCAGCTTTGTTGAACTTTATGCTGAACGCTAAAATGTAGGTAATGTAGTGCATCTAACAGGGAAGGTCTAAGATTAGCAGTGGATTCATTACAAGAGTCAATAACAACGAAGCGAGCTCTTCTTCAGAAAAAAGAAATGTCTTACTCTCAGCAAAAACGAACAAGAATTGCTAAGATTTTATAATGCATTTCCATAATCTCATCTGATGTTAATTGATTTACGATTGATAAAGATTACCTAGAAGTAACCTTTTACCGCGTGGTTTAAAAACTGACAGATCTACTCTTCCTTTATAGATATTCGTATACTTGTTACATCGATGTGTATATACATCGGTGTGTGTTTTTTTTAAATTTAGTTCAGACACTGATGTTCAATATCTGATCATAGAAAAAGTATTTCACCGTATTATTTAAATGTCTGTATATTTTCGAACAAATACATTATTCTTCTTCTTAACTGTGAACAAGAACCCTAAAATGCATCAAACTTCGACAAGTGTACCTGTGGTCCCTAGCAACAGGCTGCTCGAACAGAAGGAAGTTGATGTAAGAAACAGATATTTACCGAACATTGTAATGTTGCAGGAAAACAACTAAATGAATTTGCCTATTCAAAAATAACTTTCACGAGATGTCAGTGAGTTCGAAAAGTATAGGCACAGTCACTGAAAGAGTTAACTAACCAGAGTCGTCGGGTATTGTTGAAGTTTAGTAAAATACCGATCGATGTTTTCGAATGAAATTTAATTTGATAAATGGACTGTTTGTTTTCTATTAATTAAATTAAATTTTATTCGAAATGATCCATCGGTTTCTTACTAAACTTCGACTATATCCGACGACCCTGGTTACTTATCTCCTTTGGTGACCGTACCTACCTACTGGGTATTGCACTTTTATAAGAGTCTTAAGAAATTATAAGTAAAAGCATGTCGGTTTAGGCCGAGATTTATAAATGTTACTTAGCACGTGCTTTGACTTAGACATGTGTCATGTGTCTCTATCTTGTACTCGTAGTTTGTCAGTTGTGCGATAGTGACAGGAATAACGCTTAGTCAAAGTACTTGCGTTTATACATCTCGTGTAAGAAATTGAGAAAAGCTAATTGCCAATCATGTTTAGTATCTAAAATGCCAATAATGGCATGATTAGGTTTTTAGATAACCGCATGTTACTTCATAATGGTCACTTTAGATAGGTACTTAGGTACCATTATGATTGTTTAAATTAATTTATTATTGAAACTTCTCGCACATAATAAGGTACAAAGGCGGACATAATGCTTTAGGAATTCTGTACCAGTCAACCAAGGGTGATGAACAGATAAGATGGGCCGGTGCTCTGATTGAGAGGAGATAAAATAAAATGTAATAGTGATGTGCATTTTTTATCCCAAAAAATATTAAAGAATAAAGAGACGGATGCGTAAATTTTGTTAGTCATGTGACTAATACTATCTGCTATCATGGCAATTAATACCCATAATAAGTAAGTAATTAGGTAAGTAAGGACCCCCGAGGCCGCTCGAGGTACACCCGAGGTTTGTGAACATTAAAATTTCGGGAAAATACCATGTTTACCAAAATTTTAAACTTGGAAAAGTTTAAGTAGCACCACAAATCGTTTGAAGACTACAGAGAAGAATGACGTTTTAAATATGTTTAGCACTAAACTTATTTAGTTATTTATGGTGCAAGTGGGCCTAAAAATGTTGATGAGCACGCAGCATTTTTCAAAAGTCAATGCTTGTCTAACAGTTACTCGGTATGATTGCATAGAACTTTCACGTTTAGGTACTTATGTACTTTTCTAGTTCCCCTAATTCGTCCTGGTTTAAGAAAATGAATACGTATCAAACTCAAAGTCAAAGCATTTATTTCAATTAAACCATTTACAGGCACTTTTGAATTGTCAAAGAGTCCAATAGTTAGTCAGAAAGTTGAAGCTAGTTGCCTATTCCAAAACGAAGATCGTATGTATTTCCAGAATTTATAAAAGTAACTATCGAGTTATATAATCGACTATTTGACATTAGCACATCTCTACAACTCTACTGGCTGGTTGTAATGTTTTGATTTGAAATGAATAACTAGCCAGTAGTTGCGTTTTGAATTCCGAACTAATAAACAGTAATGATTACATAGAGTTGGGCGTAGTGAATGTAGAGTATAGCCGTCGCTTCTCCTTGCCCAATCCCGTCGGGACGCGGCGTGAAGATCGATACGCTACACGAGTCAGCTACGCAAGTCGGGCAGAGATGCTAAATTGTTACAATTTCATCTAATTCTAACCTAACTAACTATACACAGATTTGTCATCATTAAACGGGGATAAAGTCCTAGGTTGTCCCGCATTTTAAATGAGTACCTATTACCTGTAATTTTCCGCATTTAAATATTTTGCTATCGCGAGTTCTAAATTTTAACTACTGTTAGTCATAGTAGCTATTATGTTTGTTAACAATGCGATTACGTGACGTAAGGCTTGATATTAGGAGGAAAAAAACTAACAGGAATATTTGTGATGTAATGTTATACTAAGTATGGAATAAATGTACGTGAAACCGCGACAGCTACTAATTAACGAATATTTTGCGGTTTTACAATTAATACATCGGTATTAGTTTCATAATCAATATCAAATGAATGAACGTAAGCTGCGAACACTGAGGACACCGAGCCGCTTTGAGTACGACCTGTATGTTAAGAGTCGCTTACATGTTCACATAATACGTAAAGTACACTTAACGATAACAGCATTGGCGTGTAAGAAGCAAGAAGAAAGCAGATATCGATTTTCAGTTTGCCGTTACCTACATTTTACTGAAGCAACTCGAAGGGAACACAACAAAATGCGCAAAAACAAGATGTCTTCTCATCTCGGACCTAATTAACAAGTGACTGTCAGATGGAGGACGCGGCGGACACCCTGCGGCTAATGGTCACTTACCACCTCGTACAGCACGGGGACACGTTCACACGACGCTTAGAGCAAGGGACACACGAGCGGGGGATGCAGCGCCGCGCCCCGCCCCGCGCTACCGCTACGAAAAAACCTCTTACAAAACAGATCGATCGATATGCTCCCGAATGCTCACTCGCTTGCCATCGACACCCTCAACTTTCAGCTGATCTACCCCCTGTCATCACGTCCCCCCCACGGACTTACACCAGCGGAGCCCTGCGTGAGCCGCCTCACGTGCACCCCGACCAGCTACTGCGAGGAGCCACATGCGGCGCGGGTTCTACGTCCTTGAAATTTCAAGTGCAAGGCGATACAGGTCGAGCACGCGACGCGTGCAGGTGAACACGAGCGAGGCTGGTCCGGGGCGAGGGTCGGGCGCGCGGCTGCTCCGGGGCGTATCGATCGGGGCGGGCCGGGGCGGACACGCCCGGGGCCGTGCGGGCTCCGGGTTGCATAACGCGCTGGTCGTGCAGGCGGCGGGCGCGCGCCGAGCCGGTATCGACGCGCGCGGGGCGCATGCGCGACGCGTACCTTCGCAGCCGTAGCCCTGCCCGATGAGGCCCCACAGCAGATCCGAGCAGTGATGGCAGTACGTCGGCTTGTGGAAGGTCTTCTTCGCGAAGGAGTGGGTGCGATGGGGCGCGGGCGCGGCCTGCGCCATGGCGGGCGCGCGGGCCGGGCCGGGCTGGCGCGCTACTCATGCCGCGGCGCCCAGGGGCGCGCCGCGCTCTCCGAGCGGCTGTCGCGGCCCACCATCGCGGCGCGTCTGCCGCCCGCGCCCCGGCCGGCCCGCGCACGCGCCCCGCCCCGCCCCCGCGCCCCGCCGCGCGCCACGCGCAGCGCCGCACGCAGCCTCGACCTCGTGCCGGCGGCAGGACCCACCGCACCACAATCGATTTCCAGTCTTATCTCTGGAAACGTTCCTCAACTTTGACACTAACTTATAATAGCCTACATTGAGGCTTTCATCTCTCAGCGAATATCATGTAACGCTTTGTCCCGATAACTGCACTGATTTAAATGAAAACATGCGAACACCTACTTCTCCAATGTGTCCTAGAATGGTGGTTCATTCCTCATACAGCATGATGGTCCACATACATTAATGAGTACAGTGTAGAGTAGAATACAGTGATTGTTCTAGGAGTATGATGAAGTTTGAGATCTTAAAAGTATGTCAATCGTCTTTGTTTTTCACAATATTAAAGTTGAATGGAAACATCTGCTAGGGCTACGAGGGTTTTGAGCGGTATATTGGGCAAATAGAAGAGACAGTTTCCAAAAAGCCGCATTAATCATGTTTTTCCAAAAAGCTGCATTAATTGTAACTCCAAGTCACAGAAAAAGATATTGAAAATCAACAAATAATCCAAATCCTGAGAAAATAAACCTGAGGAACAAAATAAAGCCGACGTCGCTACAAGTTCACGTCGTGCGACGCCTGCGCGTTGCCGCCCACCAATCGAAAAAGCTCTTGTTTACAATTTTAAGAGGCGCAGCATCCTCGCGGCGCGGCCCGACACCCAGACGCCACTCGCGCGTACCACACCGACGTACCACATCGACACTTACTCACTAAAACCAACCTATTATAAAATATACAATAATTAATTCCATTAGACGATTTTTGAAATGCGAACCCTCTACAACATCAATATTTAAAGGCTGAATAGAAAAATAAAATGAACAGTAAAACCTTTTTTTTTCTTAATTGTTCAAAGTCACGTCAGCTATGCTGTAAGCATACTGCCAGTAGATTCTTGTAACTTATTTTTAAGAGTTATCCTTAGAAAAATCAACCTAGAACTTACGCTACGAAAGCTGCTATAGTTTAGTTCGCAGAGAGTATACTTATGCATAACAGATGCCCATTTCTTTCTGACGATGTAAGAAGAACTGAATCTTTAATCAATCAGATATCTTACTGTAACTATAAAGCTTTAACTGATCTAGTACTTACTTTATTCGCCGTAGATAAAAAGTACTACGACATTTCGTAGGCCGCTACAGCTCCATGTTACAAAACATCGCCCTCGAACGCCATTGTTACCCACTTCGCCGTGTACACGATGGCCGGCCAACGTTTGGAAAAGTACCGTCGCACTCAGTCGGAGTGTGCATTGCTGGCTTTGTTCCCAAGAGGCTTTTGAAAGGAGTCGGTAATGCAGCAATGGATGCAACTTGGGTGCCTTTACCAGCTCTTAGCTAGTAGCTTAGTAGGCTTACGCGTACATAGAATGAAAGCTGTAGTTAATTTAGTTTTATTTTGTTTATTCATATATTATACCTAATTACATTTTTATTTTTGTTATAATAAGTATAAAGCTTAGCGAACTTCGGGCAAAGGTTTAAGAACTTAATTCAGCCACAATAAACGGTCCTTTTTACCATAATCATCACTTTTGTAACTTACTGAAACACTCTGTACGGCGTACTGCATACAAATATTGTTCCGCATGGGCATTGAACCCGCAAGTAGTTTGCTCTGTTAGTTCTGGTTGCTATCGGGAATTCAGCTCACAGTAATAGTTTGATATTATTTCATACTTGATAATGATGTTAACGAAGTAGAAAATATCTATTTTAACAACTTAACAAGCATACATTAACTTCGATTTTAAATATGGCCTTGGACGACCGAGCTTGGGCACAAGCTACTCTTCCCATTCGTTTGGGAGGCCTCGGCGTCCGCAAAATTTCTAGTATTAGTTTACCGGCTTTCATATCCTCGGTCCACGACACAGAAATTAATCAGGAAAATCCTAGCGTCCACACTGATTAATTTTGATGTGCCCTGCTTCATCGAGGCTATGGATGCCTGGAGACTCGCTTGCCCGAACTCAGATCTACCCGATAATCCATTTTCCCAGAGACGGTGGGATGAGCCGCTCTGCAGAGTAGTTCAGGATAATTTACTTAACGCGTCTGTGTCTGAACGTGCGCGCCTGCTAGCAGTGGGTAAATGGGAGTCGGGTCTGTGGCTTCATGCACTACCGTCGTCGAACATAGGCACTTTGTTCGACGACAATACTTTCCGTCTCGCTGCTTCCTTACGACTAGGAGCACCGTGTTGTTCTCCCCATCGCTGTCACTGTGGCGAAGTTGTTAACAGCCTCGGACACCACGGCCTGTCTTGCAGCCGAAGTGCGGGTCGCTTAGCGCGGCACGCAAATATTAACGACATCATTCGACGAGCTTTTGTCACCGTCGGCGTTCCAGCTGTATTAGAACCCAATGGTTTGGCATGCGACGATGGTAAGAGACCGGACGGCATGTCTTTATTTCCATGGAAGTTGGGTAGGCCTTTAGTGTGGGAAGCAACTTGTGTCGATACTCTTGCGCCATCCCATCTTCCAGGGTCGGCGTGCTGCGCTGGTGCTTCTGCTGCGGCTGCGGAAAACCTCAAGCAGCGTAAATATAATAACCTTATTAATAATTATATTTTCGAGCCGTTTGGGGTTGAAACCCTCGGGCCGTGGAGTCCGAGTGCGCTTGGTCTTTTTAAGGAAATTTCGAAAAGACTGGTTGACACTTCCCATGACCCAAGGGCTGGTTTTTACCTTGGCCAGAGGCTAAGCATTGCCATACAACGTGGCAATGCCGCCAGTGTCTTGGGTACATTACCATGCAATCGACAGCGATTAGGATGAATTTTTCGACGCTATATTTTAGTTTGTATATAGTTTTAGTTAATTTAGGATATAATTTTGTTATTTTAGTGTTATCTTGTAAATGGATAAATAAATAATGTTTATTGATTAAACAAGTAGGTAGTCCAAATGACTACTACCTACATATCTTAGAAAGTAGGTTACAAAACTGTATAAAACAGGCTCCGTATGTGTAGAAAAGAACCTACGATCTCGTAGCAAGGAGGCTACGAAATCGTAGCAGGAAGGCTACGAACTTGTAGAAAGGAGCCTACCTACTCGTAGAAAGGAGACTACGAAGTCGTAGAATGGGGCCTACGAAATCGTGGAAAGGAGCCTACCCAGTCGTAGCATGAGGCAACCAAGTCAAAGAAAAGTGGTTACGCAATTACATGGCAACTCATATATTGTGAAAAACACTGCAGTTTCATACAAAATTGGAAATTAAAATGAAGTAGTTTTTTTGGGTTTGTCCTGTAACAGTTGTTCATAATATATTCTTGAGCAACTTTTTCAAATATTCCATTGAAGAAATAAAAGTAAGCTGGTATTTTATATTTTAACTACATTCCTCAAAGAGTTTCGTTATGGTTCACCGATTCTCCGCTGATGACCAGAGAAGACTCAAGTAAACAAACATATAACTAGGCCATTTACTAATCCCATTGCTTATCGTCACGGTGCAGTGAAAACCTCGTGATTGCGTGCGCCAAGTGCGTGTCAGGCCACACATAGAATAGGGTTCCGTAGTCACCCATAATGGCACGTGGATTTAGAAGGCGGGGTTGGTATTTATTACTATGAATAAATTAATTGAATAAAACGGTTTAACCATTATTGTTGGTCACGTTTAAAAACGGGCCCAAATTGGACGATGGTAACTGGAGTTAGGTAGGATGGTAACTGAAGGAGTTATAAAAACCGACTTCACAAGGGAAGTTACAAAATTTTTTATTTATCCTCTTTAAAGGATTCAAATTGAAATAAAATCGTGTCCAGTAGATAATTGTTATGATTTTATATTTTATGTTTTACATATTTACCTATTATTTCGTTATTTTACAAGTTAGGCCTCTATAACTCCTGAACTAACAAAGTTATCTGAGCCGTTATAGTTTTCCTTCAAAGTTGATCACGTGGACTACCATCATGATTTTTTTCAGATATTTCAAGCCAGCCGTTTAGATTTTAGAGGTGGGGGGGGACGCCCTATTTTAACAAAAAAATGCGCTTTAAAGTTGAATATCTCGCTAACGGATACCTAAATAATAAAAATCGTCTTAGCAACCACTCAATGTTTTTAAAAAAAATATCTAATGATACCCCACAATATGGGGTAAACTCGAGAAAAAAAAAACATCCACACTTTACGTGTAGGGGAGAAAAAAAATTTTTTTCGTGATTTTATTTTAGCACTTTGTCGACGTGGCAAATACATATGTCCATGCAAAGTTTCATCTTTCTAGCACTAACCGTTTGAAAGGTAAGACGAGGATGGACAGACGGACGGACATGACGAAACTATAAGGGTTCCGAGACGTGAACTACGGAACCCTAAAAAAAAAATGGCCGCCATTGACGTTCTCCGAGGTACATTATCATCAATAGAAGCAGCCGCGGAGCTAGGTTTTCGCTCAGGAGGGGGGCAAATGTTTTTCTCTGAGAAAAGGGGGTTTTTCAAGCCTTCAAAGCACATACTCGTATTTTTCATAAACTCGAGAATGTGCCCCTTTTCGAGAATGTTTACGACTTATCTATATGTATATGACCCGTAATGACTGCCAAAGATCCACGAATGACAGCCGGGACCAACGGCTTAACGTACTTTCCGAAGCACGGAGGGTCTTGATATGTAAAGATCTGGGTCACCCATCCACGGACCAACCGCGGCAAGAGTAGCTTAACCTGATCAATGGACCCGTGCGGCTGTTATTACTTAGCCACAAGCCCCTCATTATGACTTATCTATCGATATCTATTAATTTTAAATACAGGTTATAAAACTGTGTTTATTGCTAATTTTAAGTTTTAGACTCAGTTTGGAACAAATAAAAAAACATTTTTTTTTTACGAGGCTTTCGCTGCCGGGCCACTTTATACAGTTGTTGTATCTTTCTGACTAAAACTGCAAACCACATGGGGCGACTGTATATATTAGAAATTAGGATTTTTACAAAAGCAACACAAATGTAAAACTGAGAAATAAAGCGATGCGCTCAGGTAACGCCACCTGTTGCATTTGGCACGAACTAGCGGCGCGGCGTGGAATCACTGAATGGCTGCCAAATGCTCAGCATACTGAATAATCTTCATTTATTTTTCGTTTTCTGATTACAAACTCATGTTGTTAGCTGACCTCAACAAAGAATAAATAAAGCTAGGATGGTGATGCATAGCTTTTTGTTTGAATCAAGTTGCTTGGCAAATAGGTACATTGAGTGAAGAATATTTTAAAATCACAATCATCGTGGTTTTTACTTTACATAATGAATTGTTGCTGCGATTATCTACCTGCCCCAGCAGTCTCGACATTCATAGCGATCGCTTTACCACCGAATTCGGTCACAAAGTCCCGAATTGACAGGTGAAATGTATGGAGTGACAGGACTTTGCGACTGAATTCGGTCGTATAGCGATCGCTATGAATGTCGAGACTGCTGGGGCTGGTAGTTTGCTGTAGACGATAGGGAATAGGTAACAGTAAGTACCAACATAAGGATTAAACACGTAATAGTATATTGTTAATTCTCATTAAGAAGGTTCTTCTAGCGAAAGAAAAAGAAGAAAGAAAGAAATAAACGGAGGGACACTGCCTTGACGTCCTTGCTACCAAATGTGCGCTTAGGCAGGGCGCCCACGAGCAACTTTTGTCTCCACAACTATATAATTCATCTCTCACATCAAGTCTACAGGTTTCTATCAAAGTGCGCGCATGTACTCGTAGCGACGTGTAGTAGGATTTTAGGTGTATGGAAAATCTTATTCCTTGAGTTAATAAACTTTGAAACTTGGCACCAATACTAATCTAAGTAAATTATGAAGTTTGCCATTTTATGTTTTTCTGAACTACCCCCTAAAAGGAGATTGGGGGTTTTCAAAGTTTGTATGGAAGAATTTTAGCGTGCGGTCCGATTAACTCGAAACTCAGTATTTTTACCTAAGAGCGAAAGTAAAGAATAGTGTGTATCAGGGTTTTTCGAAAATTACCCCTGACGGGCTGAAAAGGGGTAGTCAATTTTACAGAGGAGGATTTTACTGCATGGCTTGATTAACTCGAAAATTAGTATAAATAATCTTTGAGTCAAGTTATGAATACATGCCAAACGATTTTTTTAAATTCCACCCCTGTAGCCCCCACAGGGGTGAAATTTAAAAAAATCGTTTCTTGAAAAGCGGGGATACAGTTTGTATGAAAAATCTTATTCATTTAGTTAATAAACTTGAAACTTGGCAAGAATACTCGCAAGTAATAAAGTTTATTACTACATTTTTCAAAACTACCCCTCAAAGGGGTGTTGAAGTTTGTGTGGAAGTAATTGAATGCGCGGTCCAATTAACTCGAAACTCAGTACTACTTTTGACACAAAATAATTAATAATAAGTACCTATGTAAAGTGGTCGACAATTGACCCCTCACGGGGTAAAAACGGGTAATTCGATTTTTAAGGGGAGGATTTGAACTTGAAATTGTATGTTACATTTTCACACCTAAACCACTGAACTTCTGATTTGGCAAAGAGATAGGTGGAATCCTGGGAAAGGACATACTTTTTATCCTGGTAGCACGTTCTCGTGGGATAATTTCTGACATCCACGCGGGCAGAAGCTAGTATATATATATTTTGCAGATCACAGATAACAATACACATAATCTATACAGTATTTAGCAAAAGTTACCGGGTAGCCAGTTACCGCTCAACTGAAAATTTAACCAAAAAGTAGCGTTGCTGTCGCTCCCATGTGCGCATCGTCCAAATCTCGACGAGGAGACAGCGACAGCGACAAAAAAGTTGCTGGGCAATTAAATTGCTCCTTATTATCGCATTATCGCTGATGTCATAAGTTTTGAGTATGAATGTCGATGGCTATAAGAGTAGAGGAAAACCAAAGAAACGATGGTTGGACTGTGAAAGTTGGAGGTTGAAAGGTGATATGACTAGAAAGAAAGGGGGTGACTACCGAGATGACGACTAATAGAGAAGTATGGAAGAAAAAGACATGTTGCACCGACTCCAAATAAACTGGGATATGGACAGGAGAATGATTATATTATTGCGGACGGCACTTTACACCCACATTCCGTCAATTATTTTGTTAATTCGTATTTTTCCTTTATAAAGGCCAATATACAGGATGGCAGGGACATCGACGCGCAACCTGATTCACCACATGATTCTGAAATACTCTGCGTTGAAATTTTACGTCGGTTTTAATTAAAAAAATTGTTGTTCCGTACCTACATTTTAACCGCTTAGATATTGCACTTTTCTATGAAACAGTAGATGTTTTTTTGATAACTGACGAACATTTCTCTCTCTCGATACAATAGTTCTACACAGATGCGGTTGATACCTGAATTATTAAACTTAGAATATAACAAACATAACATCACGCCTTGTATTCATTTATCATTTAAAAGTAGCTAACCTTCATCGCTTTCTCTATCCTACAGATCTGCTACACAAATCCTGTAACGTGCTGACTGTTCGCCAGCTTTTCATAACGCACTTGGTATTAAAACAGCACACCATGCTCTCCTATAACATTGGAAGTAGTAATAAGAGACGGAATGATATTGTATGTCAGTCAAATGGATCCTCTAAATATGTCTTTATAAACAGATTTTTATACATTTTTAGGCCCATTTCTATACAATAAATTAAATAGGAAATTAAGTACCTTACCTATCTATAAATTAAATAATTACGACTGTAAAAAGTTATTCTACAATTTTTACTTAGCATATCATACAGTGAGACAGAGGATTTACTCGTTGTCTGTAAATAAAACATGTTAGTCTTATAAGGTACCTAATATTAGTTTTTAATTAGTCTTCTCAGTTGTTAATTATATATTTAAAAATTCTAAGCACCTTTCTAGCCTGAAGCACAGGTTCCACCTAGTTCAGGCAAATGAGCAACTGTGTCCTCTATAATTTTTAAGATAAGTTATTGTAAATCTGCACCATTTTTATAAATAAACGTTATTATTATTATTTATTTCTTTACAAACATGTGTTAGGTACAGGTAGGTACTTACAGCATCCACAAATCGGCGGATTATGTTTGTCCTTCTACTAACGACAAACTAACTACCTAACTTAGAACATTCTTATTCAAGTCCCTCAAAAGACTTCCTCAACTGTAATTTCCCTACATACACCACCACAAGCCCGCTTGATTTTGACAGCGGTTTAAAAAAAGAAGGCCCCGAAAGGCTGCGTTCCACTAATATCTTGATCAAACGTTCGCAAAGTGACACGTATTTGAAGTTTAAAGGCGTAAGCGTTCGTCCCAGCGCGTCCATCAGCCCCCAGTGGGGTGGCACAGATAAATATAGCCGTCGAAAGCGCGCCTCGCCACCCGTGTAGGTTTTCCATTCGATTAGTTTCGTTACATGCCACCCTTGTAAGCACACACGGAAACTTGTGTGTGTTCGTACGTGTCTGTGTGGGTGACACCTTTTTGGTCAGCTAGATAGTAGCTCCGCTGTGTGGTGTTGACGAAATGTAGGGTGTAGAACATAAGGGCATTGAGGAAACTGTTGGATTTTTATGAGGTTTCTAGGGAAAAGTTGTGTTTTTATCGGAGAGAAGATACAAACTGCAGGCGGAACGAGTGATAGTGTTCACAATGGGTGGGTACTCATTCAGCCGGTACGTAGGTACATATGTATAGTACATTGAACTATGTGTAGCAAGCGTGACAAGGGGATGTTTCACTGCAAGATTTCATAGTGATGGATATATAACACGAGTGGCTTAGGTACATGGGCATTTACTTGTGTTAGGAATAGGTTTACCGCTACAGACCAAAGAACACGTGGGATTCGAACTCACAAATTCTCGATCATTAGTCTGTCGCGTTCGCGTTAACTGTGGGCTTATTGTAGCTAAAATTGCATTAAGTATATGAGAAATCATTTTTAAGACCCACGGGGTAATCGCGTGAGACACTATCAGTAGCAATGGCTTTCATTTTGACAGTTCATTAAAATTCACTGTGTTATTTACGTTGTTGAGCAGACGAATTTTCGAACATATGAAGCGATGGATTAGCTTTATCCTTCAAAATGATTCAGATTGAGATTGATAGTCTGTTACGCAATTATTGTGCCGATTAGTTAGGTGCTGTGGTGGAACTGACCTGTTGAGTCCAATCCTCAACTACTTTATTAAGTGTGTACGCGGTGCTTTTAATTACCTGTCCTGTAGGTACTTAGGTACCCGTTAAGACAGCATTGGCTGTTTTTTAGTAGTCATCAGTCATCCCAGGTTCAGCAAGTGACATTTCTAAATAGGAAGTGTACCTACAGTCCGTTCACAACTTTTTTACCTCTGATTTTGCATCACTGTCCAAATCACAGTGATCTTTAAAGACATTATAATAAGGTTGCCGTTGGGTTGCTGCCACTGACAAGTCTGTCAAAATCATTATGATCTTTATTCTCGTCGCAATAAGGTTGCTGTTAGGTAGCTGCTGCCAGAGGTAAAATAAATGTGAGCGGACTGTAACTACCTGCTTACCTAATTACTCAGAACTCTGCTGACATGCTTTCTCCTGCATTAAAAACTACTGGAATTACCAACAAATCGTCGTATAATATGTAGTCTTAAGTACCAAGGCAAGGATACTTACCTTAGTTATAAAGATTCTTGGGTTTCGGGCGCAAGGGGTACCTATGCGGTAATTGATTCCGCTAAACTTAGCAAAAAGCTCAAATCAAAATAGTTTAGTTTGTGTACCTACCTACATTTAGGTATGTTACCGTATGTTCTTATGTAGTAAACTCTTTTATATTGTTACGTATGTTTTATAATGTATGGGTGATGAGATGAGCACTGTGGAGAGTATGTACTACCTAGTTACACTGAGGTAGCAGCAATTGGTACTTTACCGACCAATCTTTCAATCTTTCGTACCAATCTTTTTTGTTCGTAAAAACGATAGGATATCATGTCTATTGCCTATAGTTATTCCTTCCTTATTGTAAATATTGTATGTTTTCATTATTATAACTTGGATTTATATCTGTTGTGTTGTTTCTCCTAAATAAATAAATGTCAATTTTTTACCTAATAAGTGTATTATAACTTATTAGGTAAAAAATTGACATTTATTTATTAGTTTTTCCTTTATATGATGGCGAATGAGGTGGTTTGGTCTTAACAACGTCGACCTTGAGCTAACATAAACTCATAGCGCCACTTACAGATCGCCTACCAAAATTATTATAACAAAAATTTAATTACGCGTAGAAATAAATCACCAGGCGCTGATGAACTTGGTAAACGTCTCAAACGGGCAATGGTGCTTTAATTTATCTTTATCGCCGGCTTTAACTTAGTCAAGTAGTAGTAACAATTAAGTAAATGTATAGAGCATAACTAAACTATTTTATAACTGAACAAATTGTTCAAACAAAGTCCTCAACCAAACGTTGAAATTACGTTAGTAACTTCATAGAAAATACTAACTTGCATGCAATATAGGTAAATACTAGTTGACCAGGTAATTTTAAAAAAATACCGCTAATATTAGGCGCTTTGTTCAATTAAGCATGTGTACCCGCGGTGGTCATTAGTGTGATGCTATATAGGTCACTGAACCCGTTCTACCTACCTGTGAGGTAAGCCTCCACGCTATGATTCATACAAGCACGTTACTTAAAAAGGCTAACAATGCAGCATAACTGTTTTATTGTGTGTCGATCTGCTTGGCTGATTTTCTAGTGGCTATTCAACAGTGGTTGGCGAATTATTTAATTTTATTACTTATCAACATTAAACATTGAGATGTTTTCAGTGAGACTGGATATGAGACTTATAACTAATTAGGTAGTTTTATTACAGCCTAACGATAACTGAGAGTATTTCATACACAAACAAACAACTTCGTAGGTAGGTACTCCATGAAGTAATAATCTCTTTGAAGAGAGATGAATTAGGTACCTACCAGAAGAGTCTGTTGTAAAAAATATTCTAGGTAGCTGTGCAATTTTTGAGAATAACATGCATTATAATATAATGAATTAGGTATCAAAAAAACTGTATGCCCATTTATGTATGCAAATGTAAAACCATCATTAGGTGTGGTAGAGAAATAGGTATACAATAGAGACAGATCGTCGCTTGCGTGATTATTTCAATGAGATAATAGTAACCTTGCTGCGGCTTCTTTATCGAAATGTATGAAACATCCGACTATAGCGATTAATTTGTGTGCTGAGACTAATAAAATACTATAATGATATCGTGAAATCGCGTTGGAATTTTACAAAACGGCATTCAGTCACGAAAGCTAAGTCGATATCGCGTTCCTGAACGCACCGCAGAGTTGTGTCATTGCCCGCCCGTGCTGTCAAAATATAAAAATGACTGATGATTCAAGAAAAACTTTTTTGGGATTTGATTTCAGTACTCAAAGGGTAAGTAAAAATTACATAAATATTTGACGATGAGTGCATATTATTTTACAAAGTTTTACTGTTCTTTATCAGGCATTTCTGTGCCTTGCGCGCAATTTTATGGATATTCGCTTAACTAATTAATTCCATAAAATTGATAAACAAGGTGATATGGTTTTAACTTATGTTTCGCTAATAAACTTATCACTATTGATTGATGGATTTGGTTGGACTGAAAAGTTAACATTCGTACATGATAAAAACAAGGCATTGTTAGTGTAGGTACCTAAACTTTTAAAAGAGCTTTAAATAAAATTATTAATTATAAATTTCGTAGCCCTTTTTTTGGTCTGCTGGTAATCCACAGCTGTGTTTGCAAATTATTTTTTAACTCCTGAACCTTTTTTATATTTAGGTTACAATTTATGTATACAAATAATAACGCAAGCATTTATGTTATATTTAATCTACTTAATTCAATTAATAATTTTAAAATTTTTGTAGGTAACCTTCTATGGCAAAAATAAATAAACTAAGTAAACTGACAGTTGACCTTCTATAAAACAATTGAAAGGAATTAAAATAAATGCATTTACTTAAAAACATGCTCTGTTACAGTTAAAAGCCATTGTTATTGGTGAAGATTTCAGTGTGCTGCATGAGGCTGAGGTTGAGTTCGATGTTGACCTGCCAGAATTCAGGTATATTATTATTGTGTATTAACATGTTGCTGACTATTAAAACAATTATAATATTGTGTTACCTTAATCATCAATACATCTATAGCGCAACACCGTCTATTAGTCTAGTCTTGAAATAGTTATTTTTGTCACTAAAAATATAACTTTCTAATTCAGCAATGAAGTCTCTAAAAGTATCAAAACATTTAATAGTTGTTCCTCAACCAGAATTATTTATCTCAAGTAACAATTGTTGATGTGCCAGAAAGCCTTTTATACCGTTAAGGATTATATCGAGGACAAAAAGGCTTGGAATTGATGTGCTTCCAGTTTTTCACATATGTTTTTATATATTTTGTTGTTGTTTTTTTTTTTATATACACTTTGACATTAATGAATTTTATATATATACTATGACATTTGCTTACTTTGTAAAGTATTTTATTTATATTATTTTTCTCTTTGTTCTCTTAGTTTTTGTCATGGTCTGGCAGTTTGAGTAATTAATGTGGCCTACCCAAATGTCCTTTCTTTGGTATTGTTTGTCGAATCGTTGAGCTCCTTAAGTTTTGAGTTGAGCTGCACGATTTCTGACTAATGCGTGCACTGACTGGACAGGTCCTCTCAAGCTGTGTGGTTCTTTCCTCAAAAGACCATCTCAGACATCGACTTACATGGTCTTCATATGATCTGACCAAGATTATGTCTGGACTTTAAAAGAGACTGTGACCTCTGAGTTTGTTTAGGCCTTTCTTCTCAGACTAGTCAGATAGGAAACGCCGACCTCATCTAGTTTTAAAATATGATTGACGTGTAAAAGTTTTTGTACAAACCTACTTAAAAAATAAAATCATTTTTCATTTATGATTCAACAGTAATCCGTACTTACATCATGTATGAATAATTGATAATTGTTCTAAGGTTAAGGTAACTTAGGTAACTGATAAGATCAAGTACCTAACCATCATTATTTGTATTTTTAATAATTATTTTGTCATGAATTGCATTGGGCATTGCTTGCGGGGCCCGAATGCCGTAATTATAGAAAAAAATAAAAGGCCTTGTGTTTCGCGTGGATCCACTTTTAGTGGCATGCAATGGGTTAACATATTTTCGTGTGCTAGCTGACAAATGGCAAATAATTTAATTTAATGTTTTGTATTCTTCATCCCAGCGAAGTCTCTTAACTCTCTCTTATACTGACATTTTTGTATCTGCTATCCCAAGAACTGCGGGAGGGGTGGTGCGTGGTGTGGATCGTGGGGAGGTGATAGCACCACCACTGCTATGGGTAAAGGCACTCGACATGGTGATGGACCGCCTCGTCGTGGCAGGAGTTGACTTCTCTACGATTGAAGCAGTTTCAGGTGCTGGACAGGTAATTCTTTTACTTTTGGTCCTTATTCCAAAAAGAGGTGTAAAAACCCATAGACAAACCATATAGTTCTTAGTTAAACACCTGAAATATTGCCAAGATTTTGTAATTAGAAATGGAGTACCTAAATAATAAAAATAATTTTTCCACAGAAAGGAAAAAGTAAGTGATTTGAATTTGAAAAACTTTTTTTGTTATTGTAATTTTGCAATCAGTCGGTAGACTGAGCAGATGCGATGAAGTCACTGTGAAAAAATGAAGTACATAGTGTAAATAATCTATTTATCTATGTGCAAGGTGAATTACACATTCATTCTGATCTCAAGTGCGTAGGGCACCGCCGGCACCTCCCCACAGACAGTGGCCCACCTTCCATCCTGCGCCGCACCTGATGATCACATGTGCACTTGATGATCTTATGACTGCATCAGTGAGCAGAGTTCGCGCAGCTGAATATATTTAAACTTTTTGCCATCGATACGCTAAGAAAAAGAAGAATCACACATTTTTTAATAGCACTCTCAATTATTTGATATTAGTTTTCAAAGTTAATTCTTCCTTTCCAGCAACATGGCTCAGTATGGTGGTCGAAGGATGCAGAGACAAAACTCGGCAACCTGTCACCAGATGAGTTCCTACATACGCAGCTGGCGACGGCGTTCGTGACTGACTCTCCTGTTTGGATGGACTCCAGCACTACGGTACATTGTAAAGCGCTGGAGGAAGCCGTTGGAGCTGAGGCAAGTCAAAAGGAGATACGCTTCTTTATGTGTCGCGATTGAGTAGTCACAAAGATTTAAGCTTCTTCAGATTACTTTGTTTGATCTTTATCCAGATAACATACTAAAGTACCATTTAATTATTTAGAAAAACTATTTAACTTACATTTTTTTCTTCCAGGAACTCTCAAAGATCACAGGCTCCCGCGCATACGAGCGTTTCACGGGTCCTCAGATCCGCAAGATGTTCCGTTCTCGTCCGCGCGTGTACCAGGCGACCAGCAGGATATCACTAGTGTCTTCCTTCGCCTGCTCGCTGCTGGTCGGCAAAATAGCGGCCATAGACCTGTCGGATGGCTCCGGCATGAACCTGCTGGATATCAGGACCATGCAGTGGGATGAGACGTGCTTGCAGGTGAGCTAGAACCGTTTTGGGGTGCAAATAGAGTTGATATTACTTTGTTCTCGAGTAATACTTTTCAAAAGAGATTTTTTTCAACTATGGGATATCCCATAAAAAAAATCTTTTGTTGAATCAGCATTTCTATGACAATCACATAATTCTCAAAAACATTTTATTTTGTTACCTGATGCGGGCGACATTTTGCACAATCCATAAATATAATTTAATTTCTTAAATATTTCATCATCTATTTATTTGTATGTACAGACGCCAGCAGGTCAAGCTACTCGAAACTGTCAAATTTTCCCAATCAACCTTGAACCTTAATGCTTTAGCGATAAAGTTGAAAATCTATTAAAGATATTTGACAGATTGTAGTAGCTTGATGTGCTGGCTTCTGTACTTGCCCTTCATGCACAACATAACAGTTATTTTAAACTATCCATGTTATTCCACAGGCTTGTGGCGACGAGGCTCTATCAAGTAAGCTCGGCACCCCAGTCCCCAGCGCCACAGTGGTGGGCCCCATCTGCTCCTACTTCGTGGGAAGGTACGGGTTCAAACCCGAGTGCCGAGTCATCGCCTTCACCGGGGATAACTGTTCAGCACTTGCAGGTAAGCCACTCATTTCCATCATAATTAGCTGAAGCCATCGCTATCGCTAAAAAATCTACGCTAGGGGGCTAGAATCAAGTGCTGAAGCCATGGTTACAGTTTGCGCGTTAATGTCCTTGCCACCCTGTATACAGAAAATTTCTGGCTTTCCTGTTTGTAATCATTAACGAGAGAACACATGGCAGTATCTCATACAAGGTCAACTTAAATCATTTGCGCGGACCCACTCAATGGAAAATACTTATCTACTAACAAACAAGTGTTGAGTAGTTATATAATAATATAACATGCAATATAACACATCAAAGACGTCGTTATCAGCACTTACTCTCAGCCGTGATAAGACGCCCTTATCTATACTATAACTACAATTTAATGTGTACTTCATTCTACTTGCTAGATAAGTGCTATCGCGATGGATTGTTTATATTTATATGTAGGTATAGCGGAGAAAATATGGTGTATATAATTGTGGGAGGGGCTTGTGGCTAAGTAATAACAGTCGCACGAGTCGATCGGTCAGGTTAAGCTACACTTGCCGCGGTTGGTCCGTGGGCTACTGGGGAGTCGGTTGCCCCACTTCTTTTGCTAAAGCACTAGAAAGTGGTGAAAGACGGGCGTTTTGGGGGACCGTCTTATTTAATTTTGACGTTCAAAAAGTGCTGATTCTCAGCCTAATTTAAATAAACGACTCTTCTGATTGCTAATAAAAATGTCAGGTCTCCGCCTCCGCTCCGGCTGGGTGGGCCTGTCCCTGGGCACCAGCGACACGCTGCTCCTGGGCCTCCCGGGCCCCGCGGCCCCGCCGGCCGGCCACGTGCTGGTGGGGCCCACGCCCGACGCGCCCTACATGGCGCTGCTGTGCTTCGCCAACGGCTCCCTCACGCGACAGAACCACCGCGACAGATTAGCGGCCAAGAACTGGGACGCCTTCAATGACCTGCTCACGGCTACTGTGAGAGGGAACATGGGATACATGGGTGAGTTTAAGAAAATATACGAGATGAATAATGCAGATTATTTTTGCTTGCAAATACTTCAAATTAAATAAAATTACCCAAACTTTAGCCTTAGCAACAATTGCATCAAAGATTTTTATCTCTTGATGACTTCATGCTTAAGGGCGTGTTCTAACCAAAGCGATCGGTCGCGCGACACACGATCGCCATATGCCGTTCATATGTCACTCATTTATTGGGAAAACCGGAAGGCACCCTCTGACGGCGCGACCGATCGATTTAGTTAGGAAACTGGGTCGGGCGTTGGTTAATTTTTGATGTAATTTCCCAGATATTTTGTTGTGTGGTTTTAGCCCTTTCCTCATTTAGCCACAAAACCGTTCTAGACTTAACCAATTCTTCTTTCAGGCATCTACTACGACACAGCAGAGATAGTCCCTCGCGCGGCAGTGGGTCGCTGGGTGTTCGACGCGAGCGGTCGCGCGGCGGAGCGCCCCGCGCCGCAGTTCGAGGCGCGCGCGCTGCTGGAGGGACAGGCGCTGGCCAGGCGGGCACACGCTGAGGATATGGGCTTCACACTTGGTGGGTCTAAAAGGGTCCCGTTGACACCCTTTAGATACGAAACCCTTAAAAACTTTAATCCTAAAATGTCTATTAGACCAATCATAAATCAGTCAGAATGTTGGCACACAGTCTCAGACCGACTAATTTTTTAAGCCCAGAATAAAGGGAAAAAAGGGCGCAAAGGATTCATGTTGAGTGTCTGATCCCATTGTATCTTCCCAATATTTTGTTGCTATAATAAACTCTCGCGTTTCAGACCAGTCGTCGCGGCTGATAGCGACGGGCGGAGCGTCAGTGAACAAGGAGTTGCTGCAGATATTTGCTGATGTTTTCAACACACCGGTATACGTCCAGGTAAACACTATCGTGTCTATGTACACTCCTTTAGCTGTCTCTGGAACGGCATCCATTATTTATACTCACCGTCGTGAATTTCATTCAGTACACGGTATTGTGGTTGATTGAATAAAAAAAAATTACAGGATCAACACGCCAACGCTGCGTTACTTGGAGCAGCGATCCGTGCAGCTGAAGTTTGGAGTGCTGAAACCGGTACCACACTTCCAGGTTAGTCCCATCATTTCAGTCAGTTGACATCATGTTGAAAATTCGTAACACACTTTCAATCACAATCTGAATCATTTTGAATAATTGCTAATCCATTGTTGGAATGCATGTTTGAAAAATTTGTCTGCTCAACAACGTAAATAACGCAATGAATGTTGTTGAACTGTCAAAATGAAAGCCATTGCTACTGTCAGTGTGTTACCCCCAAGGTGCCTTCAAGTCACACATGATTACAACTTTAGATGACGTCACACAATTTGCTCTAGATTTTTTGGTCAAATCATCATATTGATCTGATAAACAAAATTCTTTCCACTTAATTTAAAAGCTATTTTTCTATTTCCAGGTTCAGATCTAAAGGTGTCTCCAGTAGCAACTCCGTACCCCGACCACGACAAGATCTACACGCCAATGCTAGCTCGCTACAGACAGATCATTGAAACCATTCCCAAACTAGGCTAAAGCGCTAACTCAGTCAAACTTAACTTTAATAGTAACGACATATCACATTTTATACGTATGCAATGAACTGTTAAAATCTACTTGGTGCTAATTAGTGCCTGTGTATTTATCCTGCCTATTGGGGCTTGTAGCTAAATAGCAGCTATAAAGGTCTAAAGCAGTTTATCGAAGCCATATTTTTGGAAAGGTTATCATTTTTACACAGGGAATTTTCCATATCTCATTTCATCTTGGCGTGTCGAAGGTAATAGTGACACAAAAAAATATATAGTTTCTTAAAGTTTGGCAAAAAATTCAGCAATACGAAAACCGTTCGCTGATGCAGCCATTGGGTCCTCACGTGTGCAAGTGACAAGGCATGCGGTGCAAGATGGGAGGCGAGTGGTTTACCGAATAAAATATATGATGGTAGTCACAAGTACTTACTAGCTCAAATATGGAAACCGGTCAAATATTTTTCAAAATAAAACGAAAATTCGCTCTTTATACTTTATTGTTATTAGACGAATCTTATTTAGTATATGGCTAGACAGGTGTTTTCGAGCTTATTTGACGGGATATAGTAAAGGTACCTCTAGTAGCCAACTTTTTATAATGACGTAATTTTTTTAATTGATAGTAACTAACTCCAGTGAATTAGTGTTTCACTTTTTACGTAGTAGTGTCAAGTTTGCTGTTGAGCTTAATTCAAGCACTTTATGCTTAATTCTCACATTTTAAAGTAAGTAGTACATTCCATTTTATTAATATACAGCATATTACGTGTTACAAGAGTTTATTGTTGAATTTTGTTATTGGAACGTTCAGAATCTGATATTATGTGATCATAGTTTTAAGTGATGTTTTTTAAAGACATTTTATTTACACGTTTACTTGACAATCTCATGGTGCTTTGCAGTACAATATCCAGTTTTATACATTCCATCAATGGTTACTTTTATTTATAAGCCTAATACATTAATGTTTTAGAGGCAGATAAACATAATTATAAAACTTTTGTTTTATAAATGGGAAGTGTGTAATAATCATTACATGATCTGCTTAAAATAAATCAATTATTGCAATTAACTGTTTATAAACGATTGTTGGAGAGCTTTTTGTTATCATATATTGTATTTTTTTGTTATTTTTTATACATTTTTATAATAAATGTTTGCTAGAAATGTACGTGTTTTAATTGTTGCATACAAGTTTGGGATGTTAGTATCCCTATGTATAAACTAAACAATAAGAAAACAGCACTGTATGTCATAGATATTAATTTAATTTATTGGCCTACGTTTGACTGTTGCAAGACTTACACTCCCCTATAATATTATGATTATCATCAAAAAAAGACATTACAATTTTAAAAGTCTTGAACTTTTGTGTATTTTAAAGACAAACAAACCACCATATTGAATCCAAACAAAAGGAAAGTATTTGTCGAAGGAATGAATCTACTTCTTGCGACCACCGCGCTCCTTCACTTGTAGGTGTAAGACTGCGCCGGGCGGCACGTTGTAGTACGCCAAAGAGTTCGTATCCTTGAAGAATAGACCCTGCAACATACGACCGGTCGGTTAGTTTAGGCAGCCTCAACTCGGCAAAGGATGGTCTATGGAGGACGGTTGTTAGTAGGTAAATGTTAGCATCCAGTAAAAAGTAAGTGTGAAGGTGATTTAGCAATTATTGAAATTGTCCAGAACACTGAGAGGCACCTTATCAACTTCATATCAACCAAACCCATCCCTGTTGATCCTTCATAAAATTGGTCTTCCCAGGAAGCACAGTAGTCGTAGCTGTTTCTGCCATAAGACCATCTAATCAAATTATTAGCACCATTTTAACTTTAATGTCCCTAAAACGCATTGGCAAATACAATAGGTTGCATAAGGCCACCTGCAGCCCCAAGGGACATGTGCTAAGCTGCGAAGGAATGGATGTGTATCAACCAACTGAATCGTTTTATTTTCATCGCGTAGCGTGACACAGCTCTAGTAAAAAGCGTCAAACGAGATTAAGTTTTTTACATATAAGCCAGAGCGCATCTTTATAGTATACTTTAGCCGCTCTGCTACAACACTTAGCTCTTGGAAAAACCGCTACACCGCTAAGTTACCTCGCACATTTATGGTGGTAACCACTTCCTATTAGGTTATTTGCCAACCTACTTCATAAAAATTAGGTGTAAGCCCTTACCTCGTAGTGCAGCTTCTGCTTGGCGGTGGGCATGTTGGTGGAGCGCTGCAGCATGTTCTTGAGCTCGCCCACCGACGTGGACAGCGCCACGCTCAGCGGCAGCGCGCGCCCGTCCAGGCGCCACTCCGCGCGCTCCGGGAGGGATGGGAGGGCCACCTGCGGTAGGACGGACACCAATCATTTATTTGCTTATAATGTAGGTATACAGATAACATGGATTTTTTATAAATAGTCCCGATAGATTTGTTGTGATGATTTGTAGTGTTATGATGTAAAAGGTAAATTGGTTTATTGCAATAATCCCCCTTACCTAACAATGTTCATTACAGTTAAGTACTGATTAACGTCTGCGTAACTACACCTATCTCATAACTTTAAGCAACACTCCTTATGGTGTTCATTTATAAACAGTAAATACAGTTAAAACTTATATCAACATTCGTTTGTACATCTATTTGTGATATTTTGTATTTATGTCACTGTTCCAAGAATTTAGATATTTTAAAATGATACTGAAACTCCTTCGTAATAGGCAAGTTTGATTGTGTCAGTTTAAGATTTAGTTAAGTTCATGCTCTTTCTTTGCGAAGATCCATAACCACAATCGAGTATCGTGGGTCTTAGTGCTTTTTTTATTATATCAGAGGCCTATTTAATAAAACTGACAGGGCACACACAATTTCTTCAATTTACAATATTTTTCATTGTTTTAGTGCTTAAATAAACATGACCTGCCGTGAAAGTATGTCATTTTTTTTTTTGACAAATATAGTTTGTAAGGTGTAGCTTACCTGTAGCAGTGCGAGTCCAGGATGCCTGGCTAACCAGGAATGTTCAGGTTCAAGCGCATCCTCTGTGCGCGCGCGCTTGGCGGCAGGACCGTCGTCCTCTTCGACTGCCACTGCGCCGAATGGGAACCCGGCTGCGGTCACTGCTCCTGAAATTACACGAATATGTTGTTTCAAGAGAACACCAAAATGTACATTGGAATCAATATCAGCGCTACGCGTAAGTCGACTCTCGTTTTTTTTTTTGCCCGTAATGTCCCACTGCTGGGCGAAGGCCTCTCCTTCCACCACTCTCTAGTCTCCCGTTATGTACAGAAAATAAAAGAATTACAGACCTACAGCACCGACGGCAGTCACAGATCCGACCGGCGTCGGTATCAGCGGCGGTCGCGGAGCCATCGGCGGCAGCACCATGAGCGACGGCAGCGGCTGCAGCAGCACGGGCTGCGGCGCGGGCGGCGCGGGCGGCCCGAGCGGCCCGAGCGGCCCGAGCGGCCCGGGCGGCGCGGGCGCGGCCGGCGGGCGGGGCGGCGGCGCGGGCGCGGCGCGGCCAGCCGGCGCGCGGGACACGCCCGGCGCGCCCACCGGCTTCGGCCCGATCTTCTCTTTTTCTTCGTCGGGAAGCAGACCCTTGACCTGTTATTGAAATGTAAATGCATGATGAAACAAACGAACGAAAATTAGCTGATGAAAAACTGGCAAGCGCTCGTCGACCGCTTTGATTGGTTAACTGAATTATACAGGGCCTCCCACGGCTATGCCACATGGAGGGACAGTACCTTGAATATTGTAGATGGAACATTTTACTGAAAGAAGACAACATTTTAATTTAAAAAAACACAGTTACCCTGTAGCTTTATCATACCGATCGAAAGGCTTCATCATAAGGATTATTTTTTGCTAAATAACAGTGTCAGAAATAAAAGGAAGACCATGAATTTTAACATTTGATGTGAAATTTTGTTCAGAAAAATGAAAAGCTGACATTGCCGTAAGGACATACAACTGACATTATCATAAGTACCTATTACTAATAAATGTACCCACTTGAGAAGTACGCATCATTTCCCTAATAAAATTTTAATGCATGATAAAATGATAAAGAGATACATAATTAGTAGGTACCAGAGGGGTAATTCTTGTAATTTTAAGAACGTTCACAGTCTGATCTCAGTCTCAATCTGTCAAAAATACGTCTAATTTCCCTACATTTTGACATTTGTTTGTCGCCAAGATGAGACTGCGACTAGATTTTGAACGTTTTAAATTACGGGAATACGGGCCCTGGTTGTATGTAACAAATCGAGCCGTATCCTAAGCCGAAAGACGCGTAAATTATTTTGTCCATCGCAATGCGGCTGGCTGATTATAAAGAAATAATAAAAAAATGTGATCCATTTTCAAACTTTTACTCTTTTGTTTCTGTGATATCATTGTAGGATTTTTGCATTGTAATTTTGCAAAATAATTTTGATTTAATGGAAGCATACTTTTTGTACCACAAAGACATAACATTAGCCTTACAATGGCACCGCGAAAGATACCCCCATAGAAATAAACTATCTCGATTTATTATGAAACGGTTGGTGAATAATCTGCTAAATTTGGGACGTTTCGATCATCGCTTACCACAACCGCGGCACCAAATGATAAAACACTGACGATGAACTCGACATTTTGATATACTTTGAGGCAAATCCTAAAAGTTCAGTGAGGGAAGGTGAAGAAGTAATTCGGAATTTCGAAAAGCAAAATACACCGTGTACTGAAAAAATACAAATTCAAAAGTTACGTTGTAGGGCGATTAGTACAAAAATTACTGTCGGGTGATGTTGACAGACGACTTATTTTCTGCCATGAAATGGAGAGGCTCATCGTAGATGATCAGTATTTTCTAAATAATATTATCTGGTCAGACGAGACAAACTTCAGCAATAATGGTATGTACATCCCACACAATAATCGCATTTGGTCCAGAGAGAATCCCTTACGTATCCGCGAGACTAATAATCAAGTGCGTTTTTCGTTCAACTGTTGGTGTGAGATTGTAAAAAACCGGGTCCTCTTAGTAATTTTTACGAAGGGCATCTGAATACGGAAAGGTATTTAAATGAGATAAATAATCTTCCGGTTGCAGAACAACAAATCCTTACTTTTCAGCAAGATGGGGCTCCGGCTCATAACAGTCACAGAACAAGGGACTATCTCAATGAACACTTTCGTCCCTGGATCGCGACAAATGGACAAATAAGAGGGCCGCCGAGATCCCCAGATCTAACCCCGTTAGATTTTTTTTATGGGGTTATGTAAAAAAATTTGTTTACAAGAACCAGTATGAAAATGTCCACGAGCTACAAACAGAACTTAGACGTATTATTCTAAATATCCACCACAACAAGATAAAAAAATCGACAGGAAGTGAAATAATCAAAAGAATGCGACTTTGTATTCCACAGTATGGGACTCATTTTGAGCATTTGATAAATTGATTAATTTTGTATTAAAAATGTTAAAATTCATGGTCTGCCTTTTATTTCTGACACTATGTTATTTAGCAAAAAATAATCCTTATGATGAAGCCTTGCGATCGGTATGATAAAGCTACAGGGTAATTTTTTTTTTTCGTGTAGCGGGTTCGATTCTCGGTTCAACCATGTGATTATTTAAAAATCTATGAATGCAGTTTAAATTGTTTTTTAAATTAAAATAATGGCTTTTTTCAGTAAAATGTTCCATCTACAATATTCAAGGTACTTTCCCTCCATGTGGCATAGCTGTGGGACGCCCTGTATAATAGCCAAACGGTTCACTTGAGATGTGTGTCATTTTGACACGTCATTGATTATTGTTTCAGAAAAACTAAATGCAAGAATCTTGTTAGCTCATGATTATAAGGTCTAAGTTTGCCATGAGATAAATAGGAATTTCTAAAAACAGAACAATTCAATCTGTTTTCTCCAATTATCAGTTACATTGGTTTGGCTACGATCACCGCAGATCCTCCTGAGTTACATATAAGTGTTGAAGTTATCTATTTTAATGAGCCCATGTTTAAATGTACGTGCCTAATATAATATAGAAAAAAGAAATGAATTAAGAAAAAAACTTACAAGTTAGGTTGCTATGTTACCTAACTGTGGCAAGTGTGAGAACATAAACAAAGCAAATGGACTATGTAAGGATCGCAGTAGGTAGCATTCTATAGTTTCTGACTACCCTCACGGGAATAAAGCGTCAGTTTATAAAAAATAAAACCCGTATGTGTATTACCTTGTGTATCTGCTGAATCTGGTCCTCGAGCGTGATGTGGGCACGCGCGGCCCGCGTGGCGGCCTCCACACTAGACGTGTGTCCGTCCCACGTGACGCGGTCGTCGCGCCTTCTCTCCTCCTCGCCAATCTTCTTACCGATGGCCGTCTCCTCATCACCCACACCGAAGATATCCGTACGACGTTCGGCGAGCTACGGAAATAAAATAAACGTGAAAGAAACACTCAACTTGACGGCTTATTTAAATAAATAAGAATTTTATGGTTTTTGGACACATTTTTCTCTATAATATACTTAGTATGAAACAGTTGCTTTTTATGTCTTTCTGTAGGACCGCTCAGTTCTTCGAAACACAATGGATTTTGATGTTGTTTTCACTATCTTGTAGAGAATTTATTTAATTTCGATATAGCCTAGAAATCTCGATGCTTTGACATGTTGCAACATTAGTAGATTGCACCCGTACAAACCATTGGCGGGTTGCTGATATCATCTGATATACGTGTTTAATTAAAATGAAAATCCAGGTATGCATAAACCAAAGCCATTAGTGCACTGCTTCTATAATGGTGAAAGACATAAGTACCTGTTTAAGCGAAGCCTCAATAGCAGCTCCTGGCGCGAGAGCCTCATCCCTGTCCGTGCGCTCAGCGGCGGCGCGGTCGCGTTGCTCCAGCCAACGCGGATCCAGTAGACCGATGCGCACGTGGTCCGCCACCTTGTTGGCAGGTATCTTTTCTCCAGTAATAGGCGACACCAGCCATTCTTCTGACGCGGGAGCAGGTTGCGGTCTAGCGCGTTTCGGATCGTACTTCTTAACCACCACGCGGTCTGGACGCGGTGGTAATGGCGCCTCATCGCCCGGCGCTCGCGGTCCATCTGAAGGACCGTCATCGTCTGATGATGAGCTGTCCTCCTCCATGTCCTGCACGCGGTTGTCGTCCGGCCGCTGTTGTTGCTGCGTGCGATCTTCCATCTCTGCTAGATCGTCATCTGTCTCTGATTCCGACTCGGATTCTAACTGCATCTCTGTGTCGTCATCGTCGTTTCCGTGTGTGATATCCTCGCCTCGCTCTTGTGCTAACACTCGCGCTCCGACTTCTAGAGGCGTAGTGGGAGGTGGGAAGTCGCCCGGCTCTCCAGCTGGGTAATCCACAGTTTCGACGACGACGAAGTCATGCCAATCTATGGACGCGTATGCTAGACGTTCCTTCTCGATCTTCGCTTCATCAGCCGCCTTACGACGCGCCTGATGTGAGTGCCAGGCGGCTCTGCTGCGAGCTTGCTCTAACACACCGCTGCGAACTTCGGCAGCAAGTTTCGAAACTAATTCTTTTGGTGGCAAGAGTACTTTAGTGTACTGTTCCAACAGCCGCGTGAAATACTGGAACAGTGAGTGCTGCGGGCGAAGGAAGTCAAACTGATGGTTTCTCTCCTCCTTCTTCATCAAGTCTGTAAGGAACTGCCGTCCGTTTCGAGCAACAAACTGAGCTGTGAGTTTGACAATGTCGAGCTCAAGTGCTGAGATGGATGGTGGGTCTGCAATGAACTCAAACTCTGGCGGGGGGTCGCGGGGCGGGGGTGGCTCGGCGGGAGCTGCGGCCTTCAGTAGTTCCTGCTGACGAAGGGCGGTGGCTGGCGCGAGCCCGGGTCGCTGGATTGCTGGTAATCCTATCAAGGCTGGTGCACCTGGGTCTGGACCTATTTATGGGATAAATTGATAATTGACATTCAGCTGCCGAGTTAAAAAGCTATCAAACTATGTTTATGTGGTTGATAAAATTAATAAAAAAAAATTCAAGAGAGAAATGCATTTATAATTATTATGATCTGCTAAAAAAGGCTCATGAAATCAATATAAAATACTTCTGAATATATGTTGAATTTATGTTTAATTTTTCTTTTATTGGTTTGCTCAAGGAATAATAACTGAAGGAAGTTTAAAAAAATTGATGTTGGACTTCTCAATAACCATTTAGAATCAAAAGTCAACAATGAAGGTGCAATGATCACACTAGGTAGACAGATTGAATCATGTTGTGAAACCGATTAATAATAGATTTTTTCTTGTGTCAGAAAATAGAAAACATGTATTATATTTTAACAAAACTTTATAAGATTTCAAACTTACCTTTCCCCTCCCTGATCTCCTTGACCTTATGCTGATAGTAAGCATGGTACGGATCCCCAGAGTTAAGGAAGTTGAACTTGGGGTTGCCAAGCTCATTCTGCCGGATCCGGGCCTCAAACTCAGGGCCATTACGAGCTACGAAACTTGCAGTCTTGTCCACAATATCTAGAGAACGATGTTAAGGAAATTCTGATTGTAAAGCCTGAAAATGAATTTCATAGATAAAAGAATGTTAGGTTACCTATTTATCAAGGATGAAAATCATACAATCATGGCACTATGAGTGCCATGTGGCAGTCGAAACTCCAAGATTTATTCTTCAGACTGTAGAATGCTGCTGAAAAAGATGAAGGATCAATAAATATGTTTTACTATCTATAATAAATTTGATCATCGTTTTTCAAGAATTGAATGACCAATGTGCTGTTTGAAACTTCGATAAACTATGTCTTAGCAACCAGGAGACGAGCGATAACTGAAATACAGAGTTGCCTTTAGAAGAAAACCAAACAAAAATGTACCCATTCGTTTTTAAGGTTATGATGCAAAATCTGGGATAACTATAGCAAATACAAATGGTACAATAAATTCCTACTAATCAGAAGGACAATATTAGGTGTGGAGTTTCATTTCAAAGGATACTCCTCACTTCTGGCGGAGGATAAATGATGCCAATGACTGGTGCAGGGGGAGCTTGGGGCTCTTCCAACGGCGGCTCCATCACCATCCCCGGTGGAGGCAGTACGTCGATCGAAGGCATTTTTTCCTTATAAACTCTTCTCAGCTATTATTTTAACACTCAGCTTTATTTTGAACAAAATATTATCATTATAAACACGAGAATATTGACGCGAGACGCGAAAGATTTTTGCGTCAATCAAACGAAAGTGACAGTCTGACAGACGCCAAACGGGACAGTGACAGACGCTCATTTTATCTAAACTAAATATTAGTCCACAGAGTACTTTTATTTTGTATTAGTCTATGGACAGACGTAAAGAGATCCTAAATAAGGGACCCGATATTTAGTCGTTTCTAAATTCAGGATAGTTAAATTGCATTTATGAAGGAAGGATCCGATTTAAGACAAGAATAGTTTCCGACGTCCTAAATCTATATCAGATCCTAAATCGGAAGGGTGTAAGGACGCTCAGACGTCGCTCGCTTGCCGTCGCGAGCGCACGTTTTTCGTTGATTGCATGCATAGGTATTAAGTACGCAAAACAAAACGACTACAGAAAAGGAGGTGATTCAAAATACTTATATTGGAATTATATATGGACATGCCTTATCTTTTGAACAAAAATGATACAAAATATAAATAAAAATATCACGTTCTTTTTTTCTTTTTAATTTCTATGGAGCCAACCGCTAGGGCTACGTTAATACCAATTTTTTGGTTTTTCGTTTGTATTGGGGCCATTTCGACACACTTCTTTTTAACTCGACACGTCCGTCACTTGTCGGTCGCCCTTATCTTCTGATTCAGTGTCCTAATTCCTAAATCAGTGAACTTGTAATCAGGAGCTCCGGCGACTGAATTTCTTGTCCTAAATCGGAACCTAAGTATCAGGTCCGATATTTAGGATGGTGTAATAAGCTCTTAATCGAGACATTGGCACCGTGCCTGGTGACATCACTGTATTACTGCTTAATATACAATAATCATAGATAAATACATAAGTCAGAGACAGTAATACAGTGTGACTGTGTGACTTGAGAGCATAGAGAACGCCTCCGGCCTCACACAGATAAAATATAATTGTTCCGAGGAACAGATAATTAATTAATCGAATTAATAGTTATTCAGTCGATGTTTAGAATGCTCAGCTACACATATTTTAATGCAAATATACACAAACTCAAAAGCTTCCTTGATTACTCAGAATGCCCACTGGCCTCGGTGGCCCGATGTCGATACAAAAGGCTACGAAAGAAAATAAAGAGTTAATCTTCTTGTAGACGATTAACTCTATTTTTTTTCTCATTTTCCCAACTTAAGTATGGCAATAAACAGGCAAGTATTATAATAAATATACAAATTAATAAGAGAATTACATGTTTTAATATCCTATTACATCACAATTTATTATGATATTATGTATCTGGTGGTTTGATCATCACTAGTCAACACAGACGTCCCATTATACCACTGTATCAAGCCGGTGAAACTCGCAACGGAACGGAAGCTGAAATCGAAGCACATAGTTATCGTCATCACCATGAGAAACGTGATTATCCACAGCATTAGAGCCAGAGCCATCAACCAGATGGTAGTTTTGGTAGTCCTTTCTGATCTCGAACCTCGAACCTCACCGTCCTCATATTCTATCAGTCCTAGCTCTTCGGAACATTCGTTATTAGGCTGAAATTACTCAAATATTACTTTGGGGTATGTTTAGTGAGTAGGTAGGCTAAGTACTTGAAAAAAATTAATAGATTAACGCATGGCCCGTACACATTAGGGGCCATGCCGAATTTAGTTTAGGAAACGGATCACAATGATGTTGATAACATTCCATTATGGATCATTGATTGGCCTTCGGAGAAATATCTGCGTAGCTGTACTTGTAAAGGACTGTAACTTACGTAGTAAGGATGTTGCGGGATGTCTTTCAAAAGCTCATCGAGATTCATTTTATTTGATTTGCCGATTTGGAAGTAACCAACTATTAATTTTTATTTTATCCAAGAATTATCATTTCATTGTTCTAATAGTGTTTCTTATAAATACAAAAAAGTAGATTGATGCTGGAATGACTAGTGCTTTTTGGTGAGTATTTGTCGAAATGACAAGCCAGCAACGTCACAGGAGTTTAGGAAGCCAGCATTTTATTTGTATCCAAGGAGGATCACTGTCTGTTTCCTTGTAAAGACTACCATACATGATCAACTATTCCAACATTACCAATCCGTAGGTTAAATTGTCTAAGGTCCGTACCAACCGACTATCGTGTTTTTCGCTGTTTGGAGGCCTTTGCACAATCGGCGGCCAGTGCGACCTATTTGAGCAAATAGTTTAGGTTTTAACAATGCTTTATTTCGTGCACACATCAAATATCAAACTTATGCAGCTTTGCCTGTTCAGAATGGCGTCTTCGTGTAAGATATGCTTAGAGATTGGTAGGCTTCGAAAAAATAGGTACTTTCTATATGATTTCAGGACTGACTTGCGTCGACAGGTAGTCTAGCATAATAGGTCAGAACGACTGTGGGATCAAGAAATAAAAAAGATGTCAAGAAAGTATAAAATATATTTTAATAAAATGTTACGTATTCATGAGCCCCGTGAAATGTCGACAAAAACATAATTTATGTTGGTTAATTTACATAATCTGTACACCTAAAAATATATGATAGCTAGGTAACGATAGTTTACAGAGGAAGTCAAAAGGAACGATTATAATTTATTTATAAAGTTTCAGGGAAAACTGAGCTCGTGCTCCCTATACTTATGTTAAAATAACAACATGCTGCGATCGCCAATGATTTTGGCTACCACTTGCCAACTGTCCTTGTACACACGGTGACACTTCAAGTTATACACTTCCAGTTTTAGCTGACCTCGCATTGTATTAAGTTTTTCGTACAATCAGAAGTCGGTTTATACTGGTTATGTATGGCTTGATGTATAGCCGTGCGTACAGCCCTAGATCAGCGGTGGACATGTACTTGAATGATTTTCTTTCTACGCTACACAACTTAAACACTACTTACGTCTAAATATTTGTATATAATTAGAGTGTTTTATATAATGATTTCATACGCTTTATATAAGGCCTAAAGCAACGCGCTTTCAGACGGGGTCGCCGAAACGATCAATCGCTATTGTCAATGTTTTGCTTCAATTGCATTTATTAGACGATCATTTTGCGCATCAATGTGTATCAATGACCTAAACATTGACCATTGCAATTGATCGTTTCGGGGACCCTTAAAGTCCTTCCTCATAATGATTTTATTTAGGTTCGTGTTTTCTGTCACTGCTGCTATAGAAATGCTACATAGATATGAACAGCTATGTACTTTACTTCTAGTTGATATATTTATAACTAGAAAGTTGATAGCAAAGGGTAATATCGTATAAAATACACAAAAACATAGGTATCTAACAGAGTATTAGACGCAATTTAATTAATAACTAATTCTAATTTAATAAAACGTTATTAGAGTCCATTGATAGCTGAATCATCTCGTTGTTCGTACGTGGACCGCGGTGCGATCTTTTCACGTTCTTCATTTCCCGCCAGGAAGATGGCCAAATGTTCCTGAAAAAGAGGGTAGATTTAAAATTTGCATAGTGCCATCTATTAGAGAAGCAGATGGAAAAGAGGCTTGAAGTTTAATTAAGTGCCATCATTCAAGATTCAAGACATTCTGCATTATTGGTATAAATTGACTTCAAGAATACCTTCTTTTCTTTCATCACTGATTTTAAAACAGGATACTACCGTAACGGAAAGTAAATAGACTGTTATTAGACCAATTTACGATTTACAATATTCAATTAGTGACTCGGTCGCGTCAAAATAATTAGCTGTAATTAACTAGGCTGAGGTCAGCAGGAAATTGTTCAACCAGAATAATTAGTTAACATAATCTTACCAAGTAAGTTTTGGAAGCAGTTTGCAGGTGCTGCAGCAGACTCTCCAACTTGCTGCGCCACTCCTTCACCTCAGACAGCGCAGTCTCTACGGGTACGGTCTGCAATTTACACCAGAAGAATTAGGTAAAGACAAATTCTATGCCTAGATTAACGACTGAACGCCTTGGTGTTCCCCGAAGGGTTCTAAAGACATTTTGTCTGATAAGCGCGGGCACAAATTAAGACTCCAGGTTGCGAGCCCCTGAGAATTTCGTAATATAAAAACTTAATGATAGTTTGCTAGACCTGGGATCGAACCCAATCTTGCGACCATAAATCTAATGATTCAATATAATAATATGAGGTCGAAACGCTCGGGTCATGGGTCCCAAGGGCGCGTCTCCCTTTTAGGTAAGGTAATTTCTCGCCGACTTTTCTATACTTCACGTGACCAAGAGCCGCAGTCTCGACATTCATAGCGATCGCTTTACGACCGAATTCGGCCGCAAAGTCCCGGATTGACAGGTGTAATGTATGGAGTGACAGAACTTTGCGACCGAATTCGGTCGTAAAGCGATCGCTATGAATGTCGAGACTGCAGCCCCTGGGCACGTTTTCGGATGGCTGCGATGTGGACGAGTACTTCCGACGCCTAAGTGTCCTTTTGTTTTTATTTTCAAATAATATGAAGTAGGTTTATAGGGCAGGTAGGTATTTCAGTGAGGGGAATGAATTGGTTCAAGTTATCTTACCTTCATCAGAGCTTCAGTTGCAGTATTCAGGGTTTTGGTGATAAGCGTCATTCCTTGACGGACGTTGCTAGGAATAAGTAAATATATCATTAGATTTTTACAAAATAATGTAATAAACAATATGTATTTCAGAAGTGAATATTCTAGATCGTCCTCTTCCAAGCTCTAAAAGAAAAAGCTGATGCCGTTAGAAAAAGATAATTAATTAACCCAGTCAGCACGGTTGTCCCGCTTCCAGCTTCTGACGATACCCATTGTGCATCGGGTGCAAGCATCACATTTACTTGGGCAAAACGTTTTGCTTGAAGTGGATCAGGTGGACCATCTTTCTGGCAGTCTCCCTAGACAGTAGCACCACCAACTCCTCCAGAATGGTAAACTGGGCCTGTTTCACTGGCTCCGGTTCAAGAACAGCTCCTTAGCCATTACACTTACTTGGGCAGATCGTTTTGCGTGTAGCGGATGAGGTGGACCATCTTCCTGGCAGTCTCCCTGGTCAGAAGCACCACCAACTCCTCCAGGGTGGCAGGCCGGGCCTGGTTCTCTGGCTCAGCGGCGCTCAGGGTGTTGAACAATTCCTTAGCCTTCTTCCAAGCGAGGGCAGGGTCTGTTGCTACCTGATTGAATTTTAAAATAATATTCATTTGGCTCAAATATTTTGTACGGGTGATAATTACGATTATTAGAATGTTAGCAACAGATATCAGTTAGCTGTTCTGAAACCCTCACTTGCCTAAAGACGAATGGTCTTTAGTCAAGTGAGGGTTAAGTATTGGCTAAGTATTTGTCGACTAAAAACTCTCTAAGTACAAGATTATTTCGTTATTGGTAAAAAAATAACATATGATAAAAGTTATTCAGTCTTTGGAGGTCAAGCAATGTTCAAAGCTTTTCAGCCAAACATTGACTTCGAAGATATTAAACAGAAGAAAGAAATACCTATCGGATATACCGGAAGCAATTACACTATCATAAACTTACCAATTCCGCAACATAAGCCAGAACGTGGATCTGTTCCTTAATAGCCTTGGCCTCCGCCAGCGCCTGGCGCGTGAGGCGGCGCGTGAGCTTCCTGCGCAGGCGCGCGCCGTGCTGCACGGCCCGCTCGGCGCGTGCGCGCCCGCCCTCGCCGCCGTCCGGCGCATCCGCGCTCGTCACTATGATCACCACTATGGTAAGGACACGACGTTATAGCGATACAAGGCTCTTTTGGCGCGTGGGCAAAATCGGAACTAACACCGCCATTGGCGCCTTGTTTTTTTTTTTTGTATAAAACTAGCTAATGTAATTGGCAGATTGCCCCATAACAAAGACATTTAAGCGCCAAAAGATCCTTAAAGCACTGTAGGCACCAACGTCGACACCCATGTTTTGAGGAGTTCAGCAGACTGGCTGTTTTTTTTTCACCATCGGTGTCGGCGACTTATAAGGAAAATTATCATACATAATATGCACCAGTGTGATCTCAGAAACAGACTAGAACACCTAATTTAACGGACTTCTAAACAACCCCGAGTTGCTAGTCGGTTGCTAGTCGATCAAATGCAGTGTAAAGGTATATATTAAGTACCCTACTTCGGCAGTAACTTTAAAGTTTTCTATAATATTACTGGGTGGTGATTTAGTCACCTGCATCCGACAGAGGGGTTTCCGTGAAACTCATAAGAACCCGAATAGTAAAAAAAAAATCATACTTGCATCAAAATAGTCTGTCTAATGTGGTATAATATTTTTTTTTTTTTTCACTAGTCGTTTAAGATATTCGTAGCGACAGTTGTTTAGAATTAAGACTAACTAAGTGAAGCGAGTGCGAGTGTGAAGAACACATGACTAAGCAAATCCTCTACATGAATTCAGGTCCAAAGAAGCGAGGTAGACCCGTTTTCACTTGGATGTCTGTAGTCAACAACGACCTGAAGTAAGCCCAAGTGAATGACTCTACGACCCAGGGCCGAGACATCGGGCGAAGAATGTCGAGGAGAGCCGACCCCAATTGAAATGGAATAGTGCTAGGTAAAGAGAGAGAGAGCATGATTTGTTTAGAAAGATGGATGGAATCGCCATCCTTTATATTAATATTTGTAAACAAGATGTTTACTTAAGTTAACAGTCTTAAAATAATATAGGACTGATGATTAAGGAGGCGAGACAAAGTGACTCATAGTCAATTAGTCAGTAACTAAGTGTTATCCCAAAATATTCTAATTAAGCATTATCTGCACTTGTATGGGCACAGAGTCCAGCGCGGTGATATCACATCTAATTTGTCATCGGCTCCAGACAGATATCAGTCAAAAGTAACAGTTATTACTTGTTCATTAATTAGGAGCTGGCTGATAATATAGTCTTTATTACTTTGGAATATGGACTAATTATAAAAGGACGGAGGAGGGGAGGTGGTGTACGCGTTTCCGTTAAATAGGCGTCCAGACAGGGTTCAGACTGAAGTTATCAAGTAACCTTGTGACCGGCAGTTTAGAGCTGTCTGGAGACTGCCGTGAGGGCACTCAATTGGAACCGGATTGTCATAACTTTGTATAGGCTGATATTTATGCTGTTTATGATTTCTGAGTAATGTTCTAATGACATGGTTCGTCTCTGTATAGATTTAATTGAAAGAAGTTTTAGCAGTGGGTGTTTTGAAGAAAAATCAGGTATATTTAGGTGGTACCTACTTTCTTCTAATTATGCCCAGAATGCGTTTTTCCCGCGGCGGGATTTCATCGCGCACTATCAACGCACTGCTTAGCGCCAAGAGTTGAAAATCCAACAGTATGTTTTTTTGCCGCGCTGGGATGCGCTCTGTTGGATTCTCAATATGCTCAACTCAACACCGAGAGTTGAAAATCTAGTGCGCGATAAAACCCCGCCGCCGCCGGTCCGTGCGAAGATTGCATTATTTTGAATGTTTTGTTTAGAAAGGAAGATATTGAAATAGTTTCAACAGGTATTTTATATCCTCAAAGATTAAACAAAGTAAATTATGAGATCAGTAAGTAAGTAGTTGACTAGTCAACTATACTTACTATTTAATCAAAACTTCGTTTCGAGGTTATCGGCCCAATCTCGCTTCTATATCAAAGTTATAAATCTAATCACAAATAAGTGGCCATATTACGATAACGAGGATTTAAGAAATATAATAACAATGAATATCGTCTATTTTGGCAACTTACGGAATTTACTAATCCTGCACCCTAATTGCGTAACACACCATCAATCACAATTTGAATCATTTTGAAGGATATTGCTAATTCATTGCTTCAAAAAATAAACAAACATCATCATCATTGTGCAATAAATAAATAAATGTCAATAACGTAAATAAAGCAATGAATGTTGTTGAACTGTCAAAATGAAACCCATTGCTCTACTGATAGTGTGTTACTCAATTACCCCGCTGTCTATGATAGTGAAAACGACGAGGTATCTGCTACTAAGTTTTTGTTCGCTGGTAGGTACCACAAAGAGGTGTAGACAACGTAACTATATAGGTATATACGAGTAGCTACGCTGTCTACATCTCTTTTTATGTACCTACACTCCTATCGCAGGTATGCTGGAAGAGATTTCTTTAGAAATAAGCATCACCTTTTTACGAATTTTTCAGTTCCTTTATCCTTGTCTGTTTATATGTGTTTTAATAAATAGCTACCAACGAGTATAAGTATTTTGATTTGATAGTGGGGAGGTAGACACGATTCTAGGACGAACCATAACACTCAGTCTGTCAACATAATCTGGATTTGTTTGTGGAATATCAACTGACAAAGTACATAGCCGGCCTATCTGATGGAAATGTCTGGTGAATGGATGGTGACGACCCAGTTGGCAGGTGTAAAAACTACACACCTGCCAACTGCGTCGTCACCCTAAAGCTACCATTCAAACCGTGCCTACCACAGCAGTGCTGCTTGACAGCACGAACAGCGCCCTAATTGCGTAGCACACTATCAATCACAATCTGAATCATTTCGAAGGATATTGCTTCAAACGTTCGAAAAATTTGTCAAGATTCATTGCGTTATTTAAGTACGTTGTTGCGCAAACAACGTACTTAAATAACGCAATGAATGTTATTGAACTGTCAAAATGAAAACCCTTGCCAGTATTAATGTGTTATTACGCAATTACCCCGTAGGTATGGTGGCTCTACTTTCTCCGCCAAACTCTCATTTATTTTCTTGTAAATGTTGACTGTTGAAAACTGCCTTTTAATCGCCTAAGTACTTGAAATAAGTTATTTGACTTTTGACTTTGACTTTGTGCTACAACAACTACCATGCTTACCTAGTAACCCCCTTTACTCCCCCTTCCTTCCAGTAACACTTACCGTCAGACGCATCCTGCTGGTCGGGTGGCAGGTACTTGTCCACGTACTTATCAGCCGTGGTCAGGGCGCGTTCCAGCGCCGTGGCGGTGACGGCCGTTACGCGAGAGTCCAGCACAGCTGTGGCCAGTTGGTTCACAGAGCTGGCGCGGCGCAGAACGAACCGGCGGGTCTCGGAGTACATCTGTTTGCAAAGAACATGATGTTATAGTACCTGAGGACGTTTCACAGCGTTTTGTTGGCGGCTAAAGCACGAGAAACTAGTGTTGTGGGATATCTTTTAACAATAATTAGTATCGACGGTAGCCTACGAACTTTTCGTGGCTAATCAATCACAAAATCCTTTTGTGATTTTCGGACATGGGCTATTCAAAATACGAAATAATTACAACCCGTTTTTGTGTTGTTCACCAACTCGACACGAGAGACACGTGTGTCCAGTTGGCAAAACTCAAAATTAGTATAACTTATTATTTCGTCATCTGGACACGCCAAGGTTTTTACGCGTGTCCACATAGTGAAATTTAAAATTTTGAGTTTCACCAACTGGACACACGTGTGTCCAGTCTCTCGTGTCGAGTTGGTGAAAAACCCCAAAATACAAACATTGGAACAAGATCACTTCTGACAATATATTACTCAATAAAAACTTTATTAAGATCACGCTAAGAACCCAGCTTGAAATCTATATAAGTATAGCTTTTAGAAAAATTATACATACCTATTATAAATTAAAGTGACTTTTCGTGTCTGTCTGTGTAACCGCATCGTTCTTCTAAACTCCGCAACGGATTTTGATGCGGTTTTCACCATCACTTAGAGAATTTATTCCGAAAGGTTTATGTGTAATTCATGAATATTAAACTTACTTGTTTTGTCTACTTACATGTTTTGTCAAGTCGTATAATTGTCTTCATGTACAGACGCCAGCACATCAAGCTACTACAATCTGTCAAATTTCTTTAATAGATTTTCAATTTTATCGCTAAAGCATTAAGGTTCAAGGTTGATTGGGAAAATTTGACAGTTTCGGGTACCTTGACCTGCTGGCGTCTGTACCCATGATTATTGTGAGTAAAGTGTATGTTGTAAGCAGTGAAAACTACATATAGTTCTGTCAAAAAACTACATATAGTTCTGTCAAAAAACTACATATAGTTCTGTCAAAAAACTACATATAGGTCTGTCAAAAAACTACATACCGTTCTGTCAAAAAACTACAAACAGTTCTGTCAAAAAACTACATATAGTTCTGTCAAAAAACTACATATAGTTCTGTCAAAAAACTACATATAGTTCTGTCAAAAAACTACATATAGTTCTGTCAAAAAACTACATATAGTTCTGTCAAAAAACTACATATAGTTCTGTCAAAAGCGTTGACAGGTGAATCACTAGCCTCATAAAGTGCCTAAATTATAATGATTTAGGGCTGACTTTTCCATCGCCAGATAATTTTATCCGAAGAATAGTTTTGAATTTATAACAGTTCTTCCATACAAAAACTGTCAGACGTCAATTGTATTCCGCAAATAAAAATTATCTGTCGATTGAACAATCAGCCCTTAATGTAACTTAGGAATTAGGATAAGTGCATTTTGTTTATTGTTGCGTTGGTAAAAGATATTTGAAAATTTAATGAAATTATCAAGTCGTAAGACCCGTGCGAACCAAGGGTACCGCTATATTAATATAAAACCAAATACTTTTTACCCGGACGTTAATTAATGCTACATGTTTATAACAACATGAACTAAGATGACCTACACCGGCAACGATAACTTTTAATATAAATGTTGTAATCATTCTAGTAACGAATGCAATATTTGTAACCGGACATCAATTCTCACAGCATCCTAATTTAGTAGAGATAAATGTGAATCTATGCGGAGGGACTCGTGACTAAATAATAACAGCCGCAGCGGGTCGATCGATCAGCCGCTACGCTTCGCTTGCCGCGGTTGATCCGTGGATGGGTGACCATATTTACACGCCGAGACCACTCCGTGCATCATATAAGATAAAAGATTCATCATCATCATCAGCCTACAGCAGTCCACCGGTGGACATGCGCCTATCTAATTACAAGTCATTCAGCCCGATTTTCAGTAACTCACATCCAGCTGCTACCAGCCACCCTGCGAAGATCGTCGCTTCATCTAGCCTGAGGGCGTCCTACGTTACGTTTCCCGATTCGCGGTCTCCACTCAAGAACACGTCTACCCCAGCAGTCATCGGTTCTACGGCTAATATGGCCGGCCCATTGCCACTTCGGTTTAAAGAAATTTATTCTCAGAAAAACCTACAGTCCGCTTATACTAGTACTTCAGCTTGCTTATACTGTGAGCTATGTCATGTAACTTTGGTTCTCTGCCGGGTCACCTCATCCATATCCTCAGAGAGACTCCAAGCATAGGTCGTATAAGATATTCGTAATGTGTTGAAAATATCAAATTGCCACTCCTTTAGCTAATATAGAAAAAACATAGTTAGCACCTTACTGTAGCGCTTGAGTGGCAATTTGATATAGTGACAGAATAAAATGACAGGCACATTAAATAGGTTGTTAACACGGATATCGGTTGTAAAGAATTTGTGTTAAAGCTCGCGCCATTTAGGTGGAATGAAATACAGGCCTGTATTTCATTCCACCTAAATGGCGCGAGCAATATAAATGCCAAATCTGAAAACAATGTTTGGTAACCAAACCCTGTTTTGCAAGCTATGTTGCGAGGTTGTGTGACACTTCCGAGACTGTCTTGGTTGCAAATGGAGCCTGGGAATTGGTATGTCGTAAAAAAAAGACTATGGGTGAATTTCACCTATGAAACTGCACGCGATCACCATTTCTAAACCACGTGTCAGTAGTGCTATTACTTAAACATTGTTTTTACGGTTTCCGTACGATTTTAAATAGTAATAAGCGTAAACTAGACTTCTAATCTTACAGAACTTGCTTGAACTAAGTACTCTGATGGGTCTTGAAGTTTTCCGATTATTCGTCATCATGCACCGTAAATACTTACAGCTTGCGGTGGCAGGTTGATGGACGGTACGGTCTTCTCCACAACATCCAGCGACATGCAGAGGAACTTGTCAAGTTGGTGGATGGGAGTCTCGAACAGCAGCACTGCTGGTAAGGCCAGCTGCACGCCTGTGGCCAACGACTTCTCCCCGAGGGATAAATACCAGCGGATCAATGGGTTTGACTCCTGATGGAGGACATAATTATGTTATTGATTATTGCTAAAGCTGTTAGTGATTAGAGTATCCACTATCCGACCACACCTACTAGGACCGTAACCGTGGACTTCAAAATGTCGTAATGACACGGTAGCGTTCATGACGCATTGCCTAGGAATAGGAAAGGACAAGCGAAGTGTGTAAGGAGTTTGACCAGCAGCGGGAATGTATATTTTTAACCGACGAAAAATACGGAGGAGGTTTTCAAGTCGACGCGTGTATATATATATATATTTTATGTATGACCACGCATAACTTTTTACAGAGTAGTCCGATTTTGATAATTCTTTTTTTATTTGAAAGAGTATACCCCAAAGTTGTTCCCATATAGATTTGGAAAAAAAAACCAACCCTAAGGGTGGGAAAATAGGCGTGATTTATTGTTCATTCACAGATTTGAATGCTGAGTTGTGTATTATTACTCTACTCAGTGCCACATATGCCTGCCCTTTGGCAAACAAGATTATAGCAACAAAAAAAAACATTTACAAAAAAAAAAAAACCTTTTTTATTTAACCTTAATAACTAAGTTCTTAAACTAATGTAAGTATACCCAAATAATTTTGAGTCGGCGCCGTTTCAATTTAAGGAAATTTAGTGATCTTTGTTCATTGATTGTTTGGCGCCCACTCAAAATTACTTAGATATACTTACAGTAGTTTAAGAACTTAGTTATTAAGGTTAAATAAAAAAGGTTTATTATTTTTTGCTTTTCCGTTTTTTCGGCGGTTTAATTTTTTTGTTAAAAAGTTTTTGACAAGAAACCTTACTAAAACTAATATTTACCCTGATCTTATGGTAGACCTTCTCGGTGACTTCGATGCCGGAACCCACGATGGGTATGGCGGCCACTCTCTGCACCACCTCCAGCTTCGGAATACTCGTCGGTCTTTGTGCCTGAACCTTTGCCACTGTTAACAAAATATTACTTATATTAATACGTGTATTAAAATGGGTTTGACGTTTCTGAATACGAGTTTATTAAATAAATTAACTCTAATTCTATACAATTAATTATAATAATTAGGTAATATAAATAATTTGATTTGTTCGATAAGCAAAACATAACATAATACATAAAATGTTAGAAGCCTAAGCACTACGCAAAGCGTAGACGATGGTCTACGGCTCGTAGCCTGTAGCGCGGCGTAGCCTAGTATAGGCTACGTAGGCTTTCCTTTACGATCCTGCGTAGAGGTTTAATATTGACGCATTTTCTTATTTTATATTCTTATCCACAGCATTTATTAATAAAATACCTACGTAAAAAATATTATCTAGGTTTTAAAATTACATTATTATTTAATAATTTAAATGCATGTTAACGCATGTCACAGTAGTCTTATCTTTGTTTTGACAACATTTTATTATGTGGTATTTGTGGATTCAGTGCATAAACGTGCAAGATGAAAGTATCTCTTGTTTCGTTTCGGTCATAAAAATTACTCAGATTGTAAGTTATTTTTGTGAAATGACTTGTCTTGGTTACTCTAAAGATAAAAATACAATAATTACTTAACAAACAAATTTATTAAATAAATTAACTAGGTATACTGAAAAATTACGCCAATCGTCTTTTCAAATAAGTTGAAATGAAACTAATTTTGTAAAAACAAAAGTTAAGTTAACAGACCTGCCGGCGTTCCTACACTTTCTTTAACTGCATTTAAATAGGCTTCAGCTTTTTTAGCAATAGAACCCGTGGTCCTTTTGTTAATGCCCAAAGTGCATGTGCCATTAAAACTTTTTTTATAAACGTCACCGTTTTCCGCCATCTTGGTCACTGTTATTTTCGCGCTATATTCGTATGACATTCGAAATTCTAAATGATAACTTTTTAAATCGTTTTTTTAATTGCACTGTGTTATTAAAGATGTTGATTGTAATTTTTCACGAGCTCGACTGCCGCTTATTACAACTACACGTGAATACTGATATTGTTTATTTTATTCCAAAGGTTATCGTGAGTTTTAAAATATTTCCAATCTATTGGTAATAAGATGTTACAAATACGGCTATGGAATTAGGTCATCGTTATTCATGGAGATGATTAAATCTGTCTTAGCTAATCGTGTCATTATAAATCTGAATGACGCCAAAGCAATTTCATCTGAGGGGCAATTCTCGTAATTTTAAGAACGTTCACAGTCTCATCTCAGTCACAATCCCATCCACCCTACATTTTTGACAAGTTTTTGGCATTGATTGTTGCTGAGATGAGATTGAGACCAGATTCAGAAAGTTGTTAATAATTGGCCTTCTGGATGCAAGTTCTTAACAAAAGGACAAGCCACTTAGTAAAAGAGGTGAAATACACAATTATATATTAGAAATAGGGACCAATTAGTTCAACCAGGCTTCAGGCTGGCTAAAGTAGACTCATCTTTCATGGGGTACTGTTTAAAATGTTACAAAAAAATACCTCCCCACATATTTCAACTGAATGAAACGAAATTTAAATCTTGTATGAAACGCACATTATGCAGCCAGGCATATTATAAATTGGGGGATTATATCGCTAATAAAAATGCTTGGCTCAACGCTGGTCCTGCTCCACAAGCACGCATAAACAAATTGATTAGCATTTGAAAATACTTTTGTAGCTGTTGAAGATTAAAAAAAACTATTTTTGCATTATATAAATCAATCTCCTAAGTACTGTATAATTGTATAGCACATGTGTGAGTACTATGTACATGCTATAAAGCTAACATTTCCTGGGTACGTCTTTCATTGACTTCAATGTGCCTTGGAGGCTGAGAGTATGTCATGCTCGCTCTAATGTCTTGCTGATGGTGGCGCATGTGTTGGATAATTTAGCTCCCTTCAAAATGGATGACCTGAATGATGCTAATCCATGCGTCATGTTCGTGAACTGGCGCCGTCAGTAGGTCATCTCTTTGCTGCCATGGCTTATTTTAATTTAATATTTTAATTGTTGTTTTATATTTTCATTACGGACGCTTTTAACGTTCTGAATCGTTCTCACATGCATAATTTCAATGAATGAATGATGTAACCAATATTTTGTAACCACATTATTTTGATTTAAAAGAGTGTCCGTGGAGTTTCTTGCCCAGTCTTCTCCATAGGCACCTACTACGCTTTGGAATAGGCAACTATGTAGTTTCATCTGTTTGACTGACCAAAACCTTGACAATTCAAAAGTGCTTGTAATTGTTTTATTTGAAATAAATGCTTTGAGTTGAGTTGAGTTGACTCACGCTAGTTAAGTTATAAGGATAAAAATCCACAAAACAAGCTTCAATATGTTTATCTCTGTATAGATACTTAACTCAAAGCCGTGTGAGATCTTAAAACTCGTGAGGTAACCAATCACGTGTTACTTTGTAGTAGGTAACTACGTAGTTATGTACGAAATGCATTATTTTTTTCTTTAGCCTTAAGCTGTTGTACGAGTATGTAAGTTAATTTTGACGTAGTTTTATAATTTGTTACAGACCTAATACCAAAGCGCAGTTTAGATTAGCAACAAAACTTCGAGTATGTTTATGTAAGTAATTGTAGTTTTGTAGTGTTCAATTTATTTTTTATCATATAAAACTTGCAAATGTTCAATTCCACAAGCAAAAAAGGAGCTACGTATGCCAACAAACTGTTTTGCAGTTTGGCGGAGGTAAATATAATATGTAAAAAATTGTTTCTGTGAATAAACACTTTTTCATTTTTTTTTTTTTTTTTTTTCATACTTAGGCCCGGCGCACATTGGCGGCACGGCGTGGCCAGGTATTTTTAAGCGGCAAATAAAAATATAACTTAATAGTATGAAAATAAAGTTAAAATTGCAATGTTAACTGTCGTACAACAATACCGCGGTATGCTTAGGCATGCCGTGTCGGCATCCCTCGGAACGCTTTGGCAGTCTTCGGGATACCGCGGCAAAACAGCGCCCGCCCGAACCCGAAAGCGCGAGCACGGTGTCTAGGGACGCCTAGGCATGCCTATGGAGGTTTCGGTATGCTTAAGGAAGTCGCGGCATACTTAAGGATGCCACGGTATAGTTACCGCCAGTGTACGCTTACATGTAGGGATTCCGAAGGATCCCCTGCCGTGCCGGGCCGCCAATGTGCGCCGGGCCTTACTAAGAAAACTGGCGAAAGTGAGTTGCTTGTTTCAGGTTTAAAAGTTATTAGTTTTAAGTTATCTTGCTGCGCCCTAACAGGGTTATGTACTCACTAGTTTAAGCCTAGCGTGTAACTATGGTTGTGTACATTATACATTAAAGAAATAAATAAATAAAACCAAGAGCCAAGTTGTACACAATTACTTGAACATGAGAGAGAAGCAAACAGGCCAACCTGGTAGGTACTTCAAGAGAAAGCTAGTGCGTGCCTGACCTAAGGCTTCAAGTTGAAAGCCTCATGACTGTATGCAACTCCACAAACCAACAAACGCAAAGCGATGCGATGCTACTTGACAGTGGGAACAAAGAGGACCATTTCTAAATCGCAGTGAGGGCCTTAGGAGATATCATCATTAGGAATTTGTCGTCTTTATAATGGTTCATCATCTGCCTAGCCTTTTCCCAACTATGTTGGGATCGGCTTCCAGTCTAACCGTACACAGCTGAATACCAGTATTAATAATAATAAAATAAAGTAATATAAATTTTATTTCAGACTATAAGGTCCATAAATATGTTAGTATTTTGGTGTTAGTAACAATGTTGCTTAAATAAGTAGGTTAGTATTGTTAGTTTTCACAAAAATAATTATAATTATTTATTTAGACCTATGACTGTCCCCACCCAGTGTCCTTGAAAGGGACAGTCCGGTCTAGCAGCTATCATTTTCAGGATTCTGTTGTTACTACCATGCAAGCGCTATAGCAAGGAGGCCGCTTTCTTTCGCATGAAGGCATGGAAGCCATCTGTGCGAGCCTCCGCGAACATTCCTGAAGCGCTACAACGCCATGGCAGTCCCAACAGCATCCTAAAAGCATTATTAAATTGAATACGCAGGACGTTGTAGGCTCGGCGCGTGTATGACACCCACAGGCCACTCGTGTAATGGTTATTTTTTATAAATTGTATAATCTAATATTTTAAAGCTATTTATTTATTTATAAATTTAATTTCTCATCAATCTTCAGGAACACCTACTTTCAATCTAATAATTTACGCAAAGGACAGACAGACTGATGCGGAAGCTGGAGGACAGGGTGTTGTGGCGCAGCATGAGAGAGGCCTATGTCCAGCAGTAGACTGCGACAGTGGACTGAGTTCATTGACGGAAAGGACATGGGCCTTGCAAACATCTGCCGCCCTGAGCCCCGTAATAGTTAAGGCCGCCGCTGCTAAATCGTTATACAGGGTGGGCAAATAAGATGTATACAATTTATTTTTTAAATTTGATTCTATGATATACAAAAATTATTAAGTATTTTTATTTAAATACATCTAGTATTTAGGGCTGGCTATTCAGTATGGAAAATAATCTCAGACAAATGTCCACCTCTAGCAGCATGACAAATGTGAACCCTTTTCACAGCGTTTTTCATGAGATTTTCACACATTTCCTGTGTTATTTCAGTGACTGTGTCTCAGATATTTTGTTTTAATTCTTAAAGGTTCATTGGCCTGTTAGCATAGACACATCCCTTTAGATAGCCCCACAAAAAATCAGGAGCTGTTAAATCCTGGGATCTTGGGGGCCAATGAATATCACCGTTTCTCGAAATTAATCGACCCGGAAACGTTCTTTCCAATGCCTCGATTGTGATTCGTGCCGTATGATGATGTGGCCCCGTCTTGTTGGAACCACATGTTTCCTAAGTCCAACTGATTCACTTGATGTAAGAAAACTGCTTTATCTTTACAATGCCATGCTGCTCAAATTAAATCACTAACGAGTTATTGTTAGCCGTGAAGGTAAGTGATTTCTACCAAAACTTGGCCGCAATTTTCTTAGAGTTTCCGCAATACATGATTGGGTTGAGTAGAATGTTTTAATAATTTTAAATTAAAAAACACCTTGTTCAGTCGTAAAATGCTCCATAACAAATTTGCCGTATTTACACAAAATAATTTTCATGAAACAACTGTCATATTTGCCGCCAAAACAAAATGACGGCAAAAAAAAGTTGTACACCTCCAAGTTGCCCACCCTGTACCTTTAGTCGTTTTTGTTTTTTCCAATACATCAAAACTTCGAACTGTTTAATTACTATTGTATAGGTACCCCTGATTACCTAAAACATTGACTGATAATATGGCTCATTAATATCGAAACTGTGTCCTCTCCCGGAATCGCAGTTATCTGTAAACTTTGAACCGTAAAGTAGTTATATATAGGTACATATATATCATTAAACAGAGTACATGTAAACATGTATACGAATGTCTGTTGTGACTCATTCCTTACAAAATTCTGAACTTGCAGTTCCGCATAATAATTAGAACTGGAAACGTACGGAATACTTATTGATCCTGTTGCTAATTTCTACTATAAAAAATGTACATGCGACCGCACATCAGTGATAACAATTTTATGTTGACAGCTCCTTTGTGTCGGAGCGGTAAGGGTGATTTTCGTAATACAAGTGTTACCATCGATGTGCGGGTTACTGTACCTCACTTGCAGGGGAAGTATGAATTCGTTTTCAAATAAATAAAATCACCAAGATTAGCGGTCATCAAAGGAGATAAGATATAGACAGACAGATATAGTTGAAGTTTAGTAAGAAACCGATGAGTGTTTTCGAATAAAATTTAATCTAATAGAAAACAAATAGTTAATTTATCAAATCAAATTTCATTCGAAAACATCCATCTGTTTCTAACTAAACCGACGACCCTGGTTACTTATCTCCTTTGGTGACTGTACCTATGCAATACAAAATTGTTTGAATTGAAATAGCAAATCCAAGGTATGTACTGACTAACAATTATTGTCAAACGTCGTATTAAAAAGGGCTTTTCATTGATGTATTTCTTATGGCTATTGGGTGCCAAGAATTCCTTAACTGCGGTGCCCAAGTTGTAACTTTTTAAGTCATTCACTCCGTATTGACTAACAATTGGCAAAAGTGGTGTTAGTAGCAAAGGTTCCCCTTGACAAGCTCTTTACATTGGTATATATCTTAACGCTATTGGGGGATGAAGCAGGCTTAACGTTCTGTCCGGCCGACGGACTCTTAGATACTTACATCGTTCTCAAAACTGTATCTAGGAAGCCAGTGATTTAAAATATCTGCTTATAGGCTTAAAAGATGGGGTTTGCATGTCACAGAACTAACGAAAGTTATTTAATTGAATAAATACTGGAATTTCAATAATATTTAATTACTCACATTCAGAGCTCTGTAGCTCCTTACGTATGTACTAACAATAAGAGAAAACGTCATAATAAGAAATACTCTCCTTGGTGCGATCTTTCCATTGGTACTGTGTCTTAACGCTATTGGGCTTCAGGGCAGATTTGGCCAATTTCCTTAGCATTTTTTTTTTGGGTTGTTAATCATCAAATATCTTTTCCCGTCAGGGCGGAGCGGGAGGGCATGTCTGACTTATACTGACTAAAACCCACCCGTGTTCCTTCAGTTACCTCTGCCAGGGGCCACGTTAACACTTTCGAGCGGCCCGCGACCCTGGCAGGCATCGGCCCTAGCGGACCCCACCAGTTAATCTCCTTACTCTCTGATGTGATTATGATTCTATTTGTTTTAGTTCGGTAATAACACCCTAATTGCGTACCAATCAGAATATTAAAGATTTTGAAGGATATTGCTAACCATTTATATATGTTCGAAAAATTTGTCTGCTCAACAACGTAAATAACGCAAGGAATGTTGTTGAACTGACAAAATAGAAGCCATTCCTATTGTTAGTGTGTTACGCAATTACCCCGCTGTTCTGAATGATTCTCAATTCCGCCCATGAAGCCATGATAAACTTGCTATGTATACATTTTTATACCCCTTTCTAACGTTTTCGTCAAGTTCCTCATAATCTAATAGCATCTAACCAATATGAACTCGTAGATTCATTATTCTATTTGGTTTTGAATGGACAGTGAGTCACGCGACCCAGCCCTTGCTTATCGACGCAGGGGTCGGGGGCGGGGTGGGGGGGGGGGCTGGGTTTCTTTCTTTCTGTGTGCTCATCTCTGTATTCTGTTTGCTCGAAGCATGCTTGCACTTTGTCCACCATGCTCACATGCTTACGATCACGAGTGCATGCGCGAACGCATCTCAACGGAACTATCTAACGCGGGTCAAACATTAATTTAATTACTATAACATATTATGTATAAAAAACAAAGTCCCCCCCGCCCCGCCGCATCTGTCTGTCTGAATGCGATAAACTCAAAAACTACCGAACAGATTATCATACGGTTTTCACTAATGGACGGAGTGATTCATGAGGAAAGGTTTTGTATGTAAATTGGCTGAAATATGACAATAATTTACTGGCGTGCGCCGCGTAAATACTCGATGAAATTTGGCACACAGATAGTTTACAACCTGGATTATCACATAGGGTACATTAAATCCCGGTATTACGTTCCCGTGGGATATTTGCCGACGTCCACGCGTGCGAAGCCGCAGGCAAATGCTAGTCAAAATTAAAAATATCTGGAGCCTATGTAGATCTCTTTTATAAGAGAATCGGCTTTAAATTTTGAAAGAGTAGGTACTAGAGTAAGTACCTACCAAACACGTTATTTTACGTAAAAAACTAAACCTGAAGGCACTAGACAAGACAAGTGACAATCGCTTTAAAACCCTTTCGTATTTCTACAACGACTTTTAATAGGATTGACTGCTTTTCGATAGCTTATTCATGTCAATCTAAGAATCGCAGGAATCTGCTGGATGCAAGAAGCGCAGAACCAGGCCTATGTCCAGCAGTGGACGTCTTTCGGCTGAAACGATGAGATCATCAAAAAATAAACATACCTTATCCATTGACTTACGTGTATGTACCACCAAGACAATAGAATATTTTAGACATTTCAGTCACACTTGACTCTGATTGGTTGTTTCGAATTTTGGAACAATAGAGCAAACTCATCCTTTCTCGCAGGTAAAGAAATTTGCAAGATGATTCTCTGAAACTACTCTTAGTCTTACCTAATTAATACATTTGTAAAAATATTGGAATGAAGTGAACTTGGATAGCATGTATTAGGATCACATAAAAATATTAGAAAACAATTTGATTAAGTAGGTTTGACTGAGCTGACAAGTCCAAAGTCCAAGTCCAAATTCAAGTTGTTAGTATTCGTTCGTACATTAAATTTAATTATTTAAAAGAGTGATATCCGTTCGGAATAGAAAATAAATATGAGTTGAAACAAATGTTGTAGGTATTAGAACGGAATAAATCATGTCAATCTAATACATTTTTGAATTTTCCATTTCTGCTATCGCTGATAGTGATAGCGTGTCCATTTGTCTAGGCCCTTTGGCTGGAGTGTCCTATTTGTACATTGATAACAATAGTTATCATAAGAAATTCATGCTATCGTTTATTTAGACATGTCTATCCGTAATCAATGTAATTATCATCAATAATAGTCCTCTAGACCGTACTTCGGCCATGCACAAGTGCACAAGTGTGAGCGCAGACACAGGTCCACTCTCTCTTCCCTCTCATCAATACCTCAGTAGATAATCACAATCAGGATGGTAGTTAGACTGTTTGACCACTGTACCTCTGAACCCGAGAATCAATTTGTAAAATCATTAACTCCTAACATCACGCTTATTTTCTCCGCAGGGTTAGGCAGGGGTACTTCCTACGTAGGCACGTTCGTGACTCCTACCATGAAGCAACCGAAAGTTGCAAAGTAGGTACCTACACATTACATGCATTACAAACAAGTATACAGAAATGGAATGTTTTCATTGATTCAATTAATATTGTCCTAAATTTGAATGAATACCGTAATCAATTGTTATTGTATCGTTCATTATAAAAGGCATCCATTGAATTAGGTATATTATTTACAATTTTACAATGAGCTTTCGTTGCTAATTCAACTAACTACCTATTAGTAAACTTTAACAAGTCTTATTCTAGGTAAATAAATAGATTTATGGGACGGATTTCTACAGAAATATTGAAAAAGCAAGGCTAAAAGTATCTCCATAAGATTCAATATTAATTGTATGTTTTTACTTAGTTAACGGACTTATCGCGCTGGTCAGTAAGACCTTAAAATCAATTTTAAAACTGGCAATAAAATAAAAGTAAAACTCACTTGTGTATCGATAAGGGTGCGTTGATTCGTGAACGAACTGCTCTTGACTGAGATGGGTTCTACGCCGGCGCACGGCCCAGGTCCGCCCACAGGCGAGCAAAGCGGACCTTATCTCGGGTCAACACTTGTTAATAGACGATCATTGATTTGTTTACACCAGATACATAAATTATGTCGTTAGTTGATTCTTAGGTGGTTAAGCTAAACACTTTTCTTGATGCATAAGACTGATTCGTTGTAATTGAAATGTAAAGTTTTAAGATTACCTTTAAATATCTTTGCATACACATTGACTACAAGACACCATTTTTTTTTCAATATTTTTTTATTATTTTTCAGCAGGATAGGAACTGCCGGTGTATTCTGTAAAAATCTCACCGTGAAACTTATAATTCAAGTGAGATATCAGTCCACCTGACGCTAGGGATTGACACTGTTGACAGGTCACTTCACCTAAGTATTCACGGTGAGAATTTATAATAAGAGAATAGATCGGTTCGTCATCTAACTCAAAAGCGTGCAATCATTACGCTTTCCTTTTGTTTTTGTTGATAGATTAGATTTAGCTTTCCCCTTTACACCTTTAGGTACCTACACGTTGTAATACTTTCTTTCAACAAGTCTTGTAAAAGATTTGTCAAAAAAATGTCGTGTAAAAACATGTATTGTCGTTAACGAATCTAGTAGACACAACATGTACTTACCTAGAATGTGTATTCTAGGTAAGTACATGTTGTGTCTACTAGTTTAAAACGTATAAATACGTAACCAAATACTGTACTAACAAGTTGCATCAACCCAAAATGAATCTCACACTCGCATCCAACAACAGCTATATATACCAGCTGACTTTTTTTACCGTCTGGACAAAAACAGGGTATAAAAGGTGAACGCAGTAGAAGCCTATGGACACATAGACAACAGAAATCTTTTATTTTTTTCAGAACCTATTATGAAATTAACCTATCAATAAATACTATTACTTATTTGAAGTTAACTTTTCATACTAAAACAAAATAAATAAATAAATAAATCGTCAATATAAAAATTTAACTTATAGGCACTTTAAGCGCGGAAATAATAAATGAATTAGTAGCGACATTCAATCCTTGAATGAAAAAAAAAAAAGAGATTTTTTATATTTTTTTTATGATCCACAAAATCACGTAAGAGTTTTAAAGGTCCGCTTTACTGCTGTGTACAATCAGCGTACTCACGCGCAGCGTCCGGACGAGTGAAAGGATAGTGACGATAAGAAAAAGAGATAAAAAGTAGTTCTGTTTATATTTACCGTTATGTTTATCTCAAACACATATATTTTTTCAATAAAGTTGCGTAAAAGTTTAATTGATTCCTGTCGTCAAGGACTGTTTTCTCTGATTTTGTGAAAGGTGACCCCAACATAGTTAGGAAAAGGCCCGTAACAGACTAACAGTAGGAATGACTTTCATTTGACAGTTCAACAACATTCATTGCGTTATTTTCGTTGTGCAGCAGATAAATTTTTCGAACACATGAAGCAATGGATATAAATATCATCGCAGAAATTCCTAACCTACAGAATAAGATACTAGAAAATAGACAGATGTGTTTACTGCTCAATCGCCTAAAAGGAGTATTCTTTGCTACTGACATGCAGAGTACAGACTAGATGAGCTCTTCTTGACTACATTAGGTACCTGCTTACTTTATGTTTAGTTAGGGTTTCCAGTCACTTTATGTCGTAAATAACCTCGGTTCTAAAGATTCCCATTAGGTGCTCACATGCTTAACTACTTAAGATAAGTATTACGCAGATTAGAGGAAATTCAGACTGTTAAAGCCATTCAAGATGGCGGACGTCCCGTTATCGTAGTTATTCTAATCGTCACCAATCATGTGTGCAAATTATGAAAATATTTTGATCCCTTATCATTACGCAGCTATCGTCGATACAGAAGCGATAATTAAACCAATTATGCAAAGAATTTTCTGGATCTTTACCTGGCTGGTTGAGACGCTGTATCTATCTAAACACGTACATAGGTAACACCATTTGAGCGTCCACTCCCGCATGAACCATTCGGACCTCCTCGTAACTTTCTTCCTGTGATGGACAGGCGACCCATTTCAGAGCCCAATCCAGTTATGTTGCATTGGGTAACTAAGCCAGAATCGATCTGGCATAGTTGCAACATAACTGTTCATCCCTGGCCACAGCAATATCTCAAAATTCTCTGCATGGGCGGGTACTGAGAATTGCTAAATCATCAATTGATTTCATCCACCTTGACCTTCAACTTCAGTATCGAAGCGTGTATACTTACTATGACACATCGAGCTCCAGAAATTGACTTGTCACAAAGGTATAGATGACAAAGACGACGCTCTACAAATTCGAACCTTTTCTAAAATACGATGTGACGGCGGGGTCAATCAGTGCACTTAACATTATTCTTTTAAATCTTATGTCATGTAAATACACTATCCACTGAACTAACAAAGATTGATCATCATCTGCCTATCCTTTTCCCAACTATATTGGAGTCAGCTACCAGTCTAACCATACCTATGCAGCTGGATACTAGTATTTTACATGGAGCGATTATCTGGCGTTGGAAAAATCAGCCTTAAGTATAGTTAAACAACGTTATTAGAAACATACCAGCTGTGGACTTGTCAGCCATCTTGTGTCTTGCTAATTCTCGATCACCACGCCACGTGGTTGAGAAGCGTGAAGAGGTCAGAGATCATGTTTGTGCGTGCGTGGTATCTTCATCTTTCGTCAATCGGTGATAGAGTTGGAAATTTCTAAACGTGACGGTTTTGATAAGATGCAGAAAAGCGTCAGTCTTCACCTTGAGTTTCTCTTCAATGGCAAGCATCCTTTGAACGGAAAAAGAATCAAGTGAATTTAGAATGTTCCTCTTCTTAGCGCGTCAATGCCAATCTAAATTGGGTCACTGGAGAATTTTCAGTCCGTACTATTAGGTATCTATTCTGTGCTTACCTGTCAATTTAAGGATATATATAATGATCTGAAAAAAGTATGACTAGATGTTCATAGAGACTTTTTGATCTCTGCGCTGCCACAGACGATGCCGTGGAAGTAAAGAAATTTTGGGCCAACAAAATCTAATTTACTGTCGTGCTATCGACACGACGAAGAAGAACATCACCCCAAGTGAGATAGTGTTTCTAAACATATACAGGGTGGCGGGACATCGACGCGTAAACGGAAACCATGAATTTATCACTAGGGTAGAAATTTTTCGCAGTTTTATAAAAAAAATATTAGCTGTTTCATAGAAAAGTGCAATACCTACGCGGTCAAAATGTATGGAACAGCTATTTTTTTAATAACCGACGAAAACTTTCAAGACAGGGGGTTCAGTATATATTTAGATACTGCATCCATGGTAACAGGTTGCGTGTCCGATGTACCGGTCACCCTGTGTATGGTATGAAGTAGAGTAGTGTGTGGTACTTTCCTTTAAAATAAAGACCCAAGAATTCAAGAAATTAAAAGTAGACAATGTAAGTATGTCTACTTTGGCTATCGGAGAGGTAGCTATCGTTTATAAGTATATCGATAACATCTTAATAACTCCATACTTGAAAGAAACAAAGATATTCCTAATATTGTCAGCTCACAAAAAAATTACAATCGCAATGTGTTATCGTAGACTCTATCGCCCGCCTTAATCGATATGTAAAATAAGCAATTATCGCCCAATTTTATCACTTATGACGATTTGGCCAAAAAATAACACATTGTCGCACTCAATTTAGAGAAACAAACTTATCGGCTTGTGTTCATTAAAAAAGAATAATACGTTTTTAGCGTTAAATAAGTGACCTTGGTGTTAAGTGAACCTACCTAGTATTACAGAACTTTGTGAACTGGGCTAAGCTACAACAAAAAGTCGAGTAAACAAATAAACGGTAAGATGTATCATCTTAGAATAGAATACTCTTTATTAACCTACATCATAAATATTACAGATATAAATGTAGAAATTTTACAAGGGGTGACACAATGGGCGGTGGAAGCGATCTTTGTTCTTTATTTTTTCTTTAATGACCTTTTTTTTTTCTTAAACAAGAGGACACGGACACAACCAATGATTAATCAAGTCGATCATCCGGTTCCGATAATTCATTGAATGTTTATAATTGAGTCATTGGGAATTCACCTAACTCCTATTTTATTCGCGAACTAGGTAGACCGTGTACTTTTTCTAGCCTGTGTAAGTGTGTACCTAAGTTGGAAAATAACGATTCCCGTGACCTGAAATGAAACTGTTTATTCTGTAAATGGAATCGTTTTACATGTCATATTACAATAAAGCTACGCTTGCCGCGGTTGGTCCGTGGACGGTTGACCATCTTCACATACCCCTCCGTGCCTCGGAAAGCACGTTAAGCCGTTGGTCCCGGCTTTCGTTCGCGTATCTTTGACAGTCTTTACGGGTCGTCAGTAGCCCGAAAGTCTGACAACCAGCCTTACCAAGGGATATTGTATTACCCGGTAACTGGATTATAGAGGGCAGATAGGCAGTCGCTCCATGTAAAATACTGGTATTCAGCTACATCCGGTTAGACTGGAAGCCGACCCCAACATAGTTGGGAAATGACTAGGCAGATTATGACGATATTACAAAAAAAAAAAAAAAAGCTGGATGGAGTCAACATTTCCTATCGAACTACCCCTGAGAAGAAATGATGAAACTCAAGGGCCAAAGTCTCTTTCAAAATCCAGACATATTCCTGGTCAGATCATGTCTGGCCTTCCCGACTAGGTGGGTATACTTGTAAACACATGATGTGTTTGGAAGTAGGTAGGTATATATTATGTTTATTTATTTAGGAGATCGATTCAATTCACCTTACCCATTCGGATTAATTTGGTGACAAAGGTATTATGTAAACCTGCCGGGGTAGCGGGATCGTCCGAAAGGGTTACCGCTGCCCTGGTACATAAAGGGCTAAGGAAGGAACACGGGTGGGTTTTAGTCAGTAAGAGTCTGACACTCCCTTCTGCTCCACCCAGAGCGGAAGGAGTCATTTGATGATTTCCCATCCACAAAAAAAAAAAAAAAAAAAAGGTATTATGTAAACATAAACTGAAAAGTATTTACGTAGGTTCAAAATCATACAAGGTGCAAGAAGAAAACATAGCAGTCATCTACGCATTCTGTACATCAAAATAGGTAACATTGCACAAAAATAATCGCTAGGAAACGACTTTTAAATCTAAATCAAAAGTAATTTATTCAAATTAGGTTGAGAATCAGCACTTTTCGAACGTCAAAATTACAAAAGCCAGTCCCCCAAAAACGCCCGCCCTTCATCTCTTCCTAGTGCTATCGCTGGGAAGAAGAAGTGGCGCAACAAACTCCCCAGCAGCACAGCTGTCTGTTTAGTTAGTTCGTTACAAGACACAGAACATAAAATTAAATTATTTGCCATATGTCAGCTAACCACGCCAATATACCAACAAATATAATAAAAACTATACGAACTCAAGCTAAAAAATAATAATATTAAATTAAAATGTAAATAAAAACTTACTACCTAAATAAAAGCCTCCAGGCATAAAGGGCGTGACAGCTTACATATTTATGCATTGCTGGGTTTTGTTCACATAGCTGTCACTTGAAGTCACAAATGATAAACTAGGACCATCGAAGTAAAATAAATAAATAAGTTAATACTGATAACAATAACCTGTCAGTAAGCTAATTCTGGAGAAAGAACATGAACATTATCTTGAGTTAATTAGGGTGACCAACTATTCTTATCGTGTAAGTAGTCGTTGATGGAATATTATGCCTTTAAACGCATTAAAAGGCAAGTCTAGCAAAGAAGAGGGTATCTTGTTATAAAAGGTTATACCCAGCCCAACAAATGAGTTATGAAGCCGGTGAAAGGGGGTACGTAGCTTGTCCTTATTTCTAGTGTTAACACTGTGAATATCACTGTTTTTAGTGTACAAGTGTAAATTTGGCCTAATATATATAAGATGTTGGCGAAAATGAATTGTGATGCAACCGTGAGAATACCAATATCTTTAAAAAAATCTCTTAGAGAAACTCTGGCACCTAGCTGGTAAATTGCTCGAACAGCTCGTTTTTGAAGGACAAATATATTTTGTATATCAGTGGCTTGGCCCCACAGCAGAATACCGTAGGACATAACGCTGTGAAAATAACTAAAATAGACTAAACGAGCTGTATCAACGTCAGTGTATTGTCTTACTTTCCTGACGGTGTAGGCAGCCGAACTGAGCCTTCCTGCTAGACTTGATATATGATCATATATCAAGTCTAGCAGGAAGGCTCAGTTGAGGTCCCCACTGAAGATTGGCATCTACTGTTAGTCCTAGAAAAATTGCCAAGCCTACAGTTTCAAGCACCTCTTTATCTAAGACGATATGTGTTGGGTCCTAGATTTCTAACATTCGGTAAGGCGAACTTTACACATTTCGTTTTCTTGGCATTGAGAACTAGGTTCTTTGACGTAAACCAATCTGTAACTATTGAGAGTGCACTGTTTACGTCGTCAAAATCTTGTCTCTTCCTGTCTACTTTAAAAATAAGAGAGGTATCATCTGCAAACAGTACAACGTCACAGATGCCCTTCAAATGGAATGGTAAATCATTGATATATACTACGAACAAGAATGGACCCAGTATTGAGCCTTGCGGAACAACTGAACTGGTAGCCCGGAAGATTTCACACCATTAACATCTACACATTGGACCCCCCTATTATGTAAAATATTACGTTGAGAGCTTCGTTTTGGACACCGTAATGACGTAACTTACGCAAAAGCGTGTCATGATGCACGCACATGCACGTTTATTTTTGGTATGAAAATTTTCTGTTTGTAGTAGTGTGTAATGTAACACACGCAAAACATTGTGCTTATGGGTGCACGCAACAGTACAGGGGTCGTGGGGGTATTCAAGTTGTGTTATTACATTTAAAACTTGTTTTAACCAAAAAACGTCAGAAGTTGCAATTTTGACCTTCAATATCTTCGTAACCAGAAGTTTTCCAGGTATGTCCAGTACAAAAAAAATATACAATGACGAGGAGTACAAGTGACTCTCGGCTTTGATAAGTGTCTTTTTACACCCGTTATATTATTATACTTAGCTGATTATTTACTATTTGTTTATTGTTCTTCCTCTTGTTTCCTGTTGTTTCTAACTATTAGAAAGAACTTCGTTTTTCCCCTCATAATTTTATAATAAAATTATATTCCAATTGTGTGCGAATTTAGCATTATCACAGCTACTTATCTGAATATAGTCTTGATAGCACAAACTAATTATATCTTTTGTAATTTTAGTTATTTATTTTGTTTTTACTTTAAAGCTTTTGCTTTTTTGTCTTTTATTGTTAAATTCTAGCTTCGTAGATTCCTGTGTATTAGTAAATTTGCATGCCTTATGGTAGGATATGGCTAATGGACACTATTTTTTGTATGAGACCTTTTCTTATGTAACCATATTCGCAAATAAATAAATGATTATGATTATGATTTTAAGTAGATAGGTAGCTTTTCCCAGGTACCTATTATGAAAATTAGGATTTGTTTTTTTTTAAATCAAACGTAAATGAGGCAAAAGGAGTTTTTAAGGATCGCAGCAGGATAGATTCTACCTACCACCATGGGAAGAAGGCGTGAGTGTATGTAAAAAAACAAGTTCTCTAAATGAAAAATAACAAAAAAAAACCTGATCTAAGTCAACAGCTGGATTCGTGCCCAGTGGATAGGTATAGGATGATGGCACTAGCCTCGCCTCCTATAACATGAGACTTAAAAATAACTGGCTAATTCAAGCTGCCCGACGAGTAAAATCTAAAGTTACTTCGTGGTGCGTAATTTAGTTTTTGTGTAGTTGATTACACTATAGGCGTATCGGCGTATCAATCAACTAATCATTGAGATAAAAGATCTATATACTATACGATGTGCCTCAAGAATTATCGCTCCGGCACACAGCACGTAATTTTGTCAGACTAGTTGGATCTGAAAGTAGACCTGCACCCTCATAGCGTAACACACTTTCAATGACAATCTGAATCATTACGAAGAATAGTGTTAATCCATTGCTTCATATTCGAAGATTGAATTTGCTCAACAACGTAAATATAACGCAATGAATGTTGTTGAACTGTCAAAATGAAAGCCATTGCTGTATGGTGCCGCCTTTAGCTGTAAGAGAAAAACCCAGGAAGGCGATGCTCACGCATCACAAATTCGTGATCGTCGTCGGATTCGTAGTTTTACCAAGAAAACTATAAATGGACGGATGGCTCTTATCTGTTTACGCTAACTAATGAACTTAAAACCTCACGGGTGACAGACGAAAATAAACAAGGCTATATACTTATTGCGTAGAACTGAAGAAATGTATCGTCAACGGTGTATATGATGCAAATCATAATAAAATAATGCGTGACGTATACAGCTAACTAACCATACGATTATAGATACATGTCATCTGTCTCAAATTCAATCTCATAAAATCCCCGTGATTAGAATGTATGAATATGCCAACTGCATTATCTATAATAATACAATTTTATTTAACATACACAGATTAATTACTATTTTTACAAGCTTTTTACTTATATATATATACTATATACAAGTATATAATACGAAAAAATATAGAAAAAGGCAGGAGCACATTGGGCATTAAAAAAATCGTCCGCATCACTGTCAATGGGATAAGTGCCCAAAAGGTTGGCAGCATTACCACGTTGGATTGCAATGCTGATTCTTTGGGCTAAAAATAGGCCAGCCTTCCGGTCACGTGAAGAGTCAACCAACCGTTTGGCGATGTCCCGAAAAATTCGATGAGCACTCGGACTCCAAGGCCCTAGTGTTTCAACCCCAAACGGCTCAAACATATAGCTCCAAATAAGGTTGTTATATTTGCGCCGTTTGAGGTTTTCTGCTCCTGCAGCAGCCACCCCAGCACAGAGAATAATAATAATATAATAATACAATAATATACAATAATAATACCAGCTTATTATTGTCCCACTGCCGGGCAGGCCTCTTCTCATACAGAGAAAGCACGACGTTTTGTATTCTAGGTATGAATATAGATAATTTGTTCTAAATTAGCACCTATCACACAGCATAAAAAACCGGCCAAGTGCGAGTCGGACTCGCGCACGAGGGGTTCCGTACCATTATCTATCAAAATCACGTCAGTTGTATGGGAAATAAATATTTATTTTATTTTAATTTAATTATTTATTTTTAAAGTGAATATACAACTAAATATTCTGTGAATATTTCAAGCGTCTACCTGTGGCCGTTATTAATATAGAGCAAAAAACGGAAAAAATCATGTTTGTTGTATGGGAGCCCCTACTTAAATATTTATTTTATTCTGTTTTTAGTATTTGTTGTTATAGGGGCTTCCTTTCTTTCATCATCTGTGAAAATTTCAACTGTCTAGCTATCACGGTTCATGAGATACAGCCTGGTGACAGACAGACGGACAATGGAGTCATAGTAATAGGGTCCCGTTTTTACCCTTTGGGTACGGAACCCTAAAAATGGTCATCAATAAGTACTATAGCTTTTAGATTATAAAATAAAATATAATTACCGATGACTTCACATTGTTATTTGAATCTTTTATTGTCTAATTTTGTGACTCGATTGCAGTTTTTCTGTATTTCACAACAAAAGTATGATAAATGACGCTTCAGTGTTTTTTAGATCCCTAAAGCATTCTTATAAAAACCTACAACAATTTGTATTTTTCCACAGAGTAACAATTCATACAGAGGTGTGCTTGCCATCAGAATAAGTAAGAACATGAGATGGCTGTCGAGGTCCGGCTACTGACGGCAGCGCTGGTGGTCCTCGCTGCTACCACCACCTCCGCACAAGGTCATAAACATTCTCTTGCCCTTATCCCAATTCACTTATTTGAAGTCGACGCAGCATGTCTTCTTATTCCATACTTCTCTATTAGTGTTCATCTCAGTAGTTACCCCCATTCTAGCGTTTCCTTGGTCTTCCCCTACTCTTATAGCCATCCATATTCATAGTCAAAACTTTCCTCACATTTTCATAATTTTTTCTTTGCCTATAGGTGGTTTCGAGCGATGTGGGTACATGATCGAAATACCAAGACCGGAAAGACCTGAATTCACGGATCAAAATTTTAATGGTAAAATTACTTATTGCTTTATATTAATGGTGGTTTTACTGGGGAAAAGATTATTATTATTTGGTTAGACAGAATAGCAACTAATTAGCTGACGCGTATGTATCAAAAGCTTGGCTATAATGTACCTAATTTTAAGTTGTAAATATTTAATTTAAGTGTAGTTAATCATAATTCATCGTCAGGAATTCCATGGAGCCAGCGGCCGCTGGTGCCTGCCGAGGACAGGCTGGATGTGTGCATGGACATGTTTCGCGAAGGCACCCAGATCATCTTCATGGAAGAGGAGATCAAAGGAGACGTGCCCATCGCCAAGCTGAACTACCAAGGTTAGTGATGACAACATTGCTAATTCCTGCCATATTAGCCAGTGGCACTTATCCCAACTGGCGATTAACAAGAAGCTAGTTTAGCAAGCAACTATAAACGAGTCTGCGACCAACGAGCAGCGAGTACGCCACGGCGACGAGCGAGTACTCGCTGATACACGTATATACGTATATATTGACGGCACGGTTGGCTGCTGCGCTGCGTGTCGCGGGTTCGATTCCCGCACGGAACAAATATTTGTATGGCCTACAAGTAGTTGTTCCGGGTCAGCTGTTTGTGTATGTGAGTTTAAATGTTTGTAAACGCACCCACGACACAGGAGAAATTCCTAGTGTGGGACAACGTTTAAAAAAAAAAAAACCTACCAAGCGCGAATCTCTCAGCGAATGTTCCACCCGCCAAGTGGGCGTCGCTGAGCGAGTACTCTCTTGATGGCTCTTGACGCTGCGACAAACGAGTACTCGCCGGCTGTGTGAACAATCAGCGATCAACTATCAATACATACATATGTATTGATATGTCAATACATACATACATACATATGTATCTCTTTATACACGGGACCTACAATCTGTTGTACGTTTCTTGAGCGCGACAATCGTTGATAGCTAGTCTCTTTCTCGTTGACGGTGGAACGGACGTCTACGGACTGAATGATTCTATGCTGATGAAGGTGGTTGCCAAGCTTACCGACCTGGGGGCTGCAGGCGCTAGCCACAAGTGGAGAATATTTTACATACCAATAACTTACCGACCTGGGGGCTGCAGGCGCTAGCCACAAGTGGAGAATATTTTACATACCAATAACTTACCGACCTGGGGGCTGCAGGCGCTAGCCACAAGTGGAGAATATTTTACATACCAATAACTTACCGACCTGGGGGCTGCAGGCGCTAGCCACAAGTGGAGAATATTTTACATACCAATAACTTACCGACCTGGGGGCTGCAGGCGCTAGCCACAAGTGGAGAATATTTTACATACCAATAACTTACCGACCTGGGGGCTGCAGGCGCTAGCCACAAGTGGAGAATATTTTACATACCAATAACTTACCGACCTGGGGGCTGCAGGCGCTAGCCACAAGTGGAGAATATTTTACATACCAATAACTTACCGACTTCGGGGCTGCAGGCGCTAGCCACAAGTGGAGAATATTTTACATACCAATAACTTACCGACCTGGGGGCTGCAGGCGCTAGCCACAAGTGGAGAATATTTTACATACCAATAACTTACCGACCTGGGGGCTGCAGGCGCTAGCCACAAGTGGAGAATATTTTACATACCAATAACTTACCGACCTGGGGGCTGCAGGCGCTAGCCACAAGTGGAGAATATTTTACATACCAATAACTTACCGACCTGGGGGCTGCTGGCGCTAGCCACAAGTGGAGAATATTTTACATACCAATAACTTACCGACCTGGGGGCTCCAGGCGCTAGCCACAAGTGGAGAATATTTTACATACCAGTAACTTAAAAAAAACAGTCTACACAGTTGTTGCAAGAAGTTAGAAAACTCTGTTAGACTAGACTTAGGATGGTCTTAATTGGTTTCAAATTTTCCATTGTTGTAACTATAGGTTCTGTTGCAGTAAACGTGTGGGGTTGGGTACCTCATTGCCACCGATGTAGTTTGTTATTATGTGCAGAGTTAAATTGACTTCAAGGAGACGTCTCCTTGAAGTCAATTTAACTCTGCACATAATAACAAACTAAATCGGTGGCAATGAAGTTAGGTAATTCACGTGAATTACTTAATTATATTTCGTCAAACCACATGAACCAGCAAAAGCGCTATATACAGGCTGATTTTTTAAAGACCAGCCAAATTTAAGGATGTGGTACAGACCATCAAACTGAACAACTTTCTCCATGGGACAAATAGCGTAATCGATTCGCGTAATCGGGTTCCGTAGAATTAGCGTAATCGGGTTCCGTAGAATTATTTTCACAATATTTTGACAACGACACTTTCGCGATAAAGATTGAAGTAAGAAATTTGATATAATGCAGACTTTTAACGCTTACCCGTTCGAAAACAAACTTCAAATGATTAAAAGCTGGTTAAGGCAAGGAAATAAACCATTGGAACAAGTTGCTAAAAAACTTTTGGAAAGAAATTTTGTTGAAATAGAAACTTTTAATGAACAGAAACCTAAATGGCCATTCGTTAAAAAGAGCAGGTGTAAGAAGGGTATAACAAATCGTTTTTGACAAATGATAATCAAGTTGTGGAAACGACTGCCATATCACTTGATGGTACTTTTGGTAATAACGTTATATGGCTAAAAGGTAATCGTATTGAAAATGTAAATGATGCTTTCGAACAACCTATAAAGTTTTCATTTCATAAAAACATTTGATTTACTAATCCTTCTTATAGTAGCAATTACAGGAACTCACAAAAGTAAAATAGTTTTTAAAATTAAAAAAAGATAGAATTAACGAGGCGCATTAATTATTTGCCATAAAACTTACCCACAATTCTCACAAATCTGCTTTTCCACGTAAACTTCCAGTACAATACGAAAAAAGAGCGATGGGGCAATGTCTAGTAATGCAGGCCATTAATATCTTTTATAAATCACATATTGAGGCAAATAACGCGTGGGCACGCCACGATAGCGGCGGTAAGACCCCTCTTTGAGGAGTGGCTAGAGAGGCGTCACGGCGCTCTCACCTACCGCCTGACGCAGGTCCTCTCCGGACACGAATGTTTCGGGAGGTTCCTGCACATCATCAGGCGGGAGGAGACGCCCGGGTGTCACCACTGCGAGGATCGCCCAGAGGACACGGTGGAGCATACGGTGGAGGTCTGCCCCGCTTGGGCAGAGCACCGCCGTGTCCTCGTAGAGGCGATCGGCAGCGGCGGCGACCTCTCGCGCCCGGCCCTGGTGCAAGCCATGGTCCGGGGCGAGAGGGAGTGGGAGGCGGTCACCTCCTTCTGCGAAGCAGTTATGCTAGCGAAGGAGGTGGCGGGATGGGCAAGGGAGAGATCCTCACGCCTCAGCCGCCGAGGGAGACGCTCCGGGCGTCGGGAGCCGCGTGACGACTCCCGGACACCGTAGGCGCGGGCCTGTGGGCGGAGAGCAATGGGTAGCTCTCCGTCCGATCAGGACCAGGCCCGTGCCGGACGGCGCGTATGTGTTCCACGTGCGCCTCAAAGAGATGTCAGCGTAGATGACGGGGCCCGAGAGGGCCGAAGCCTGCCGGGGTAGCGGGATCGTCCGAAAGGGTTACCGCTGCCCTGGAACATAAAGGGCTAAGGAAGGAACACGGGTGGGTTTTAGTCAGTAAGAGTCTGACACTCCCTTCTGCTCCACCCAGAGCGGGAGGGGTCATTTGATGATTTCCCATCCTGAAAAAAAAAAAAGGCAAATAACGCGTGAATAAATCATGAACTTCTCATATTCGCATTGCGTTTGCAGCAATACGAGAAATTCCCTTATAGCCGAATTTTGCTAGCGGTTATATAAGCGGTTATAAGGGTAATTAGTTACATAAAAGCAAATGTCTAATCAGCCATACAATATGCCTTTACATGGCGAGTTTAAGACGGATTAGCTTATTATATGGTAACTATAAAATCTCTACAAGGTTTTATTCCTTATAATTTGTGCCCATACGTAATCTTATTAGCATTAATATGGGCTTTATAAAATATATTTTTTTGGCTTTAATGATATTTATAGAACAACTTTTTGCTACTTGGTGCAATTATGCATCAACTAACCATCGCACGTTTTGTAACGTTATACCGGCTCTCCTTATTTAGTGAAATCTCAACCTGAGAGTCCATTCTAAATACTCTGAACGTGTGGTTTAGAAACGTTGTGGACGATTTATATGAATGTTTTGTTTGTTACAGGCAGTGCGATTCCTTACGTGGCGGCTCCCTTCATGGTGGGTTCATTCAGCTTGCTCGCTCCAGTCATACGCTGGATACCCGCACCCACCAAATCCGGTGGTGGAGACTGGCATCTTGTTATTACAAATAGGTAAGGTAATAGTAACCTTTTCATTTCAAATTACTGGCTATAAGTGTGGGATAATATAAGATATTCGAGAAGAAAGATTTTACATCTTTCACAATTTCATTTAACTATATGAATTTGTCGGTATATTTATGCCTATCTCATTCTCATCAATTTTCCTTGATATGTTAACATGCCATAGTTTCAATGTTTTACAATAAAAAATAATAATAACAATAAAACCTAAATATATTACTTAAATTAATAATATAAATTAACAAACTAAAATATGTCGTCGAAAATTTCCTCCGCATCGCTGTCGCTGGTAATGTACCCAAGAGACTGGCGGCATTGCCACGTTGCAAATAGCAATGCTTAGCCTCTGGCTAAAGTAAAACCCAGCCGTTGGGTAACGGGAAGTATCAACCAGCCTTTTCGAGATTTCGTTGAACAAATCATGAGCACTCGGACCTCACGGCCGTTAAATAATAATTAATAGTTTGTTAATTACCTGTGTAAAAACAATCATAAAACGTGTGTCATTAAGTTTTATTGTTATACTAAGAATTATCCAACAAGGCACGGTGGTGGCCTAATGGTATCGGCCCGGACTTCCGAGTTGTAGATCGTGATTTCGAACCCAGGCAGGCCCTTTACTTTGTTTATTTAATATCATCTGGCCACTGGTCTCAAAACGGTGAAGAAAAACATCGTAAGGAAACCAGCATGACCTAGAACCAAAAATTCAAAGACATGTGACATCCACCATCCCTCACTGAGCCCGCATGGTAGATTATGGCTCACTCGGAGAGAGGAGGCCGGTGTTCTTGCAGTGGGAAGTAATTATGCTTATGCTAATCCAAAAAATCTAGATAAACTGAAGTCGATAAAAAACTTGTGAATATTGTGCATTTTTAAGGCAGGATTACGAGACTCCTGGAATGCAGTATTACATGTTCGAAGTGAGGGTACCAGGCGAGTCAATGGTAGTCCTCGTGTCGCTCATGATCGTCAACATCGACGACAACGCGCCCATCATCCAGATGTTAGGCCCTTGTGAAATAGCTGTGAGTGGTTGAACTTTAATACACCTTTGACTTCAAGCCAACACCTATACACTGCTACAAGAATCTTCTGGCGCTCGAATGACGTTGACAGGGGGCGCTATTATTCAACATTTGGGACATTAAGCAATTGTTACTCGAAATATATTCAAAAAACAAGATGGAGGCGTTCGTTCCGATTTTGACCACGTGCCAAAATAACCCTAAAGCGCTATATCGGGGAAGGATGAAGAAACTGGCATATGCTAGAACCAAAAATTCAAAAACATGTGTCATCTACCAATCCGCACTGGGTCCACGTGGTATATTCCAGCCCACTCCCTCTCGAAGAGAGGAGGCCTGGGTCCCAGCAGTGGGGACATTACAGGCTGACTATGCATACCATACCATGCATGCTATACCATAGGCTGTATGTAGTGTGACTAGCGTTGAAAAAAGCAGGAAAAGTACCCGTTTTTTTTCCAATTCCGTTGTTTTTTTCAATGTTTCATTCGAAAGTTTCAAGGAAATTTGCCAGTATATATTTCATGTTTTTTTTTTCAATAAAACCGAAAAAAACTGAAGAATATGAAAGAAACGGGAAACATTTCATGTTTTTTTTTTAAATAGTTACTTAACATAACTCTTTCTATAATAAAACGTACTAAGTACCTAATAAAATGGAGGGTAGAATAAAAAAATATATTAGCGCCTATTTTAGTTGTCAGTTGCATAAATAGCTTTATCATTTTTTTTTCAATTTAATTTATTTTTTTTATTTTTATTTATGCAAGCAAAAAAAAGAAATTTTAGAATTCGAGATCGAGCGTAAAGATGACGATTCTTCGGACAGTGAAATTGAGACTGTGGCCGAGGAGAGCTAGATTCTATTATTTTCTACCTATTTGTTCCATATTTCACCTATTTATTAAAAAATATTTCAATAAATCTTGTTTTTTTTTAACTTTTCAAAACATCAAGCGAAAAATTCGAAGGAATCCTGTTTTTTTCCAAAGGATTCTTTCTGTTAATTTTTCAATGAAACATTCGAAAAAAACGGTTTTTTTCGGCATTTTCAACGCTAAGTGTGATGCATCTGGACTGCGCGGGTTAGCAATAATGGTAGGGGCGCGGATTCAACTTCAAACATTTTTTTTTTAAATGATATAAACTAGTGCTTGACTGCGATCCCGCCTGATGGAGAGCAGTGATCAATCAATCATCAATCAATCAATTCAATTAATTTTACAATAAAGAGAGATCAGAGAGTAGAATTACTACTTTCTTATGGAACGCGCTTAACATTTGCGCTGAGGGGTAATTTTCGTAATTTTAAGATGTTCACAGTCTGATCTCAGTCTCAATCTATCAAAAATACCTCTAATTTCCCTACATTTTGACATTTGTTTGACGCCGAGATGAGACTGCGACTAGATTTTGAACGTTTTAAAGCGTCACTATCACATCAGCGATATTTTTAAACCTCTCTGAATCTACTAATTTTTATAAACAAACCTAGTATTTCTAATTTACTACACCCTAATAATAATTATAATGAGCCCTGACCGCCGGTAACTTGGACCCGATACCGGTGGGGTACTATTTTTTATATTATTAAATGTTTTTTTATCTTTTTGTTTATAAAAATATTTAAAAATGTAATATATAATTATTTAAATGAAATAAGGGAATTAATTATAATTGTCAAATGTAACTGTTGCAAATGTGTCGTAATTAAACAGTACAACTTTCGAAGACTTTATAAAACAACGAAATATGAGTTCCCAACCGAATAATTCAGCGGTTAAATTTTACTGAAATGTATAAAACGTATTCTCCCAGGAAACTGCCGAGACTGGCGTCACAACTTGCAACTACGAAGTCAACGACGCTGATGGAGAAATAAGTACACGTTTCATGGAATACACCATTGATAGCGATCGAGGAGACGAACAAGTCTTCGAATTGATCAGAGAGATTATTCCAAACGAATGGATGAAGGTGAAAATGGTGATGGTCCTTAAACAACCTCTCAATTATGAAGACAACCCGCTTCATATATTCCGAGTTACGGCTTGGGTGAGTATTTCTGAAAAGATTGATTTGGTTAAAAAACAAAAAAAAGGTTTATTGTAGAAACTGGATTGGTTTTTTGGTTGTTGATATTCTTTTTTTTTATTTTTATATGTCAGATATTGAATCTATCGAATTATATCAACATTCATTGTACACCAAATACGTACAATACAAAAGTCTTTATTCATCCAAACTTGATTGGAATTAAAATCACTTAAAATCCTCAGGACTCCCTTCCGAATAGGCACGAAGTAACCATGATGGTTGAAGTTGAGAACGTGGAACAGCGGCCGCCGCACTGGGTGGAGATCTTCACCGTGCAACAGTTCAATGAGAAGCTCAGGAAATCATTCAGAGTACGGGCTATAGATGGCGACACGGGGATCAATAAACCTATACACTATCGGCTAGAAACTGAAAAGCGAGGTAAGAAATAAGAAAAAGGACAAAAACATTATTCTCATTGGCACCACATTATGTAGGTAGTTGGTCACATATGTATGTATACGATTTGGAGCAAGCTTGTTACAGCAAAACACCCTTGGGATAAAACTTATAATATGATAAGTATTAATTTTGTAGAAGTTAAATAATGTCCTTCGGATTTCAGACGAAAGTTTATTCGAAATTGAAACTATAGAAGAGGGTCACGACGGTGCTTGGCTTCATGTCGGGCCAATAGACAGAGATGCACTCAAACGGGAAATGTTCTACTTGACTATAGTAGCATACAAGTACGGTGACAACGATGAAGAAGGCAGCTCATCGTTCGAGACACCAGCCGATATCGTCATTATAATCAACGATGTTAATGACCAGAAACCACTGCCTCTAGACCAATATGGTATATATTCTATTAGCATTATGGAGGAGACTGCGATGACCCTAAATTTAGAAAACTTCGGTTTTCACGATCGGGATCTTGTAAGTACAAGACTCTACATTATTACTTTACTAATAGATCTAAATATTCACAATTAACAGAAGAGAAGTAACGGACTATTTTGTCGAATAAAATTATTCACTCATCTACATAGGTAAAACAACGAATGTAAACCCTTATTCACCGTCATTTCGAACAAAATGTTCGTATTTACACAATATAAAAAATCTAATTGTTTGTGCTGGTTTCTTCTAACTTATTGTTTAATGTTTACTTTATTTGTTACGGCTTTGATAGGGTCCAAACGCACAATACACAGTGCACTTGGAGAGTGTATATCCGGAGGGAGCCCATAAGGCCTTCTACATCGCCCCAGAAGTTGGATACCAGAGCCAGAACTTCATCATGGGCACTTTGAACCATCACATGCTGGATTTTGAAGTCCCTGCGTTTCAGAAAATTCAACTAAAGGTATTTTGATTTGTTTGTCATACTTCTGCGGTATTATTTTTATATTTGCTGTTCTTTTTTACTTGAAATAAACTGCCTTCGTTAGTCTTTGATGTAACTAATTTAGAATTACCATCATAAAATTTTGCGCCGACCCCAAGTACCATGGTGCAAGGGCCGGACGATGAAGAAGAAAAACTATTGCTTACAACGAGGCGAGGTTATTAACGTAATCATAATTTTGCATAAATTTGCAGGCGGTAGCAATAGATAATGAAAACAATACATTGACTGGAGAGGCAACGATAAACATTAACCTGATCAACTGGAACGACGAGCTGCCGATCTTCAAGCATGCCGTACAGACGGTCTCGTTCGCCGAGACACAAGGTGCGGGCTTCAACGTTACGAGAGTCCTGGCTGAAGACAGGGATATAAACGATAAAGTCGAGTAAGTTAATATGCATAGTTTGGACGTTACATCTTTCGCTGCTGGAATTATTCTTTCCTCTGTTTGTGACAACAGGAGACGTTAGTCAACATCTGTCTCATTTTTCTTGTCCTGAAGTTGGTATCCAGTATAATCAGCCCATGGCCACTTTAAATATCCACGCGTTGAGAAGGTTGTATAATGGTACCAGAGTCAAGGGTACTGATTGCCTTATTTTAAAACGACAATTTCATTAGCCTGTCTTTTCACTCTTATAAATACAACTGGCACTAGGCTCTCATTAATGTAATGTAAATCAAATTATTAATAAACTTAATTTGCTCTTTAGGCATTCACTAATGGGCAATGCTGTTGATTTTCTGAGGATTGACAAATACACCGGCGACATCTTCGTTACAGTTGACGATGCTTTCAATTATCACAGGCAGAATGAGCTGTTTGTTCAGGTAGATGTCAATTGTTATTTTTTCTTAGACCGAACTAACCACAACTGTGGTTTCTTTTAGTTTGTGCTTTAAGCATTATCTACCATTTGAAGTTCTTCTTCATAATATTCTTTGGTATGCCTAAGGGTTCTTATCAAAATATGATAAACTCTTATCACTTTTCCAGTATTTTAACTAAATCAGGATCATAACTTACATTCTTACTCTAATTGTAGGTACGAGCCGATGACACGCTCGGCGATGGCCCCTACAACACCGCTACTTCTCAACTGGTGATACAGTTGCAGGACATCAACAATACACCCCCTACTCTTAGACTGGTAAGTAAGGTGTATGGGACTTTAGAAAACACACAAGCTATCATTTTCTGATAAAAAAAATTTTTCATGTTGAAGTAGAAATATTTCCGACGCCATATTTTAGTTTTTTACCTAATAGTTTTAGTAAGGTTATATAGGTTATTATATTATAATTTTAATAGTTTGTTAGTTAGTATAAACTTACGCTTTTATCCCATGGGAAGAAACTATAGAACGTCACCAGCTACGATCCTTTTATTCTCCTTTTGGAACATTACGTTTTATTTTGTATGGCACTGAACCTCTGTATTATCTCTGTTTGTAAAGCTACTAACTAAAAAGTAGTGTACTACATCTACTAAAAGTATTAAACTTTATAACTTCAATCAAAAGATCACATAGATCTATGTTGTGGCCATATGAATGAAGCCATTTGATTATAGTCATTCATTATCAACGTATATTAGTACGTTACTAGTACGAGAAGGTATAAATTATAATGATTACCGAGAGTTTTATCAAGCTCACGGCAATCACTCTAATTTATAATTAGTAAAATGAGATAAAAGTTATATTGCAACGACTAATGGTTTTACGTCATTCTTTGATCATAAATGCGCGGCTCTAGTGATAGTCATAGCAGGTCCATCTGTATTAATTTGTTCCTCCAGCCTCGCGGCAGTCCGCATGTAGAAGAGAACGTGCCCCACGGGTACTTGATCACCGAGGAGTTGACCGCTACGGACCCCGACACGACCGCCGAGCTGATCTTCGAGATCGACTGGGAATCCTCCTACGCCACTAAGCAGGGCCGCGAGGCACCGGCCATCGAGTTCCACAAGTATGTTACACACCTACAACGGATGTAAAAATATTCTTAACGAAGCCGAGAGTAACTTAATTCGAAGAGAGGAGGCGTGTGTCCCAGCAGTGGTAACGTTGTAGGCTGATTATGATACATAATATGCTATGTATATTCTTTGTACTGGAGCACATCTGGGAACTGGGAACCTTCTGGTTACGGAGATATCGAAAGGTCCAACTTTTTTACCTAACTCCCACAATCCCTGTACCGTAGCATGCACCCATAAGCACAATGTTTTGGATGCGCAATACCGTAAACAGCGAATTATTACACCAAAAAATAGTCGTTTCCAAGACTTTTCTATTGTTGTTCAAAGTTACTTAGTTTTAATGTACATACTACAGAATGCGTTAATGGTTTCGCGATGGGTATTTTTACAACCTGTGTAATCAAAATCATATTTCATGTCCAGTCTATCTACCGTTTCAAAAGATCACACAACTGTACTATGATTATGATATGTAAAAATGACTTTTGAAAAATTTCAAAGCCACCAAGTAACTTTTTCACCTACCTATATCTTATTAACTTATTACGTAAGTGTGATTTAGAACTTCTCTTTTTTTAAAAGAATGAGTTACTTTCCTTTACGCATCTCGACATAGCCCGAATAATTGCAGTAGGAAGGGCACATGCTCGCAGAACAGTCGGCCGATGGGGCCGAAAGATTCTGGAGTGGCGACAGACGTACCGGAAGACGTAGCGTTAGAAGGCGTCACACAAGGTGGACCTTATGAAGGCCGCAGGAATACGCTGAATGCGGGAAGCACAGAACCGGTCGAAGTGGGGGTGCGGGGGGGGAGGCCCATGTCCACTATGTCCAGTAGTGGACTTCTTTCGGCTAAATGAATGAAATGAAACTTTCTTTTGCGCATCGGTATTACCCAATACCATTACTGGTCGTTAGAGTCTCTTACCATCTACTAATTTACAATGATAACATTTCCAGCTGCGTAGAAATTAAGACGCATTACCGAGATGAGAACCGCCGCGGCGTCGCCTATGGGCGCGTTGAGGTGCGCGAGATCAGTGAGGGAGTCACCATCGACTATGAGGAGTTTGAGGTGCTGTATCTCACCGTCAGAGTCCGGGACATCAACACCGTCATCGGCGATGACTATGATGAATGTAGGTGCCAGTAAAGAAGCATTTTATTAGTAACGATTTAAAGCGGTAGTTGTTTATAGTTTTGGTAAATTAAAATTTACAAAATGCTGTTTACGAGTATTAACAAGTTTGGCAGTAAAGAGTGAGCAGTAAAACAAATATTTAAATAGGTAATAAAATAAATAATTGAGCAGTAAAATGACTGCCCGGGCAGTTACGTGTGGGCATTTAACAGATCGGAAATAGCGGAATGAAATTTTTTTTTTGTTCTGGGCAGGAAAATCCTCATTTATGTCCTCCGCCCTGGGACGGGTGGAGGGTTCTGTCAGAATCTTACTGACTTAAAACCACCCCGGTGTTCCCTTGGACCGGGGATCATAGGAACTTGTGGTCGGAGTGCCTGGCTTAGTTACTGCGACCATGGTAGGTTCCAGCCTAACCTATGAACTGCCGAAGTATTTATGCCGCCCTTTCCAACATTTTTACTGCCCATTAATTTGTCTACTTGAGTATTTTGTGTACTGACATTGTAGTGCTAATACGACCAATTTTCTTTTGATTATTGTTTATTTTTTACTATCACACTAACTTACCAACCGTCGAAAAATTAAATTGATTTTTTCAACTGATCATAATAACCACCCTAATGTTGTAATGGACAACCTGGTTTTGTTCCCGGCCATAAATGCGTTTATGCATTCAAATTCAATCATTAGGTAAAATCATCATGGGGAGTTCGTGTCCATATAGTTAGACAGTGGTCAGGAAAAGAGCTTCTACACCGTACTAGAGCCTATTGTGTGTACTAGGAGGAGTACACCTAATCGTGATATTAATGCCATTGTATTGAGTATTTGATAAGGTCCTGTGGCCCGATATTAATTGAAACCCAAGAAAGCACCCGCAGAAAGACAATCGAGCTTTGTCTTATTAAATGTTTCTGTTCCAGCAACATTCACGATCACGATCATAGACATGAACGACAACGCACCGATATGGGGGGAGGGGCAGCTGGCGCAGGAGTTTCGCGTTCGAGAGATGTCTGCCAGCGGAGTGGTCATAGGCTCTCTGTATGCCACCGACATCGACGGACCGCTGTACAACCAAGTGCGGTACACTATAACGTGAGTACCTTATGTTTTTTATGGTATCCGGTGAGGAACGCCATACCAGAGGTTGAGCTGAATCGAACGACAAATGTATATGTACGAACGGCGGGGCTGGTTTGACAACAGCTCAGTCAAATTAAAAAATACACGCGGTGTCACTAGTCGACTTACAAGCAATGAAATCACCCGTACGCTATAAGCCTGGCTCAAATTGGGTGTGTAACGTTTGAAATAATAACAAAATTTCTAATGATCATATGACCTAATTTCATTTAATATAGAAAGAAAGAAAAAACATTTATTTATCACAGACTAAAAGACACACTATACACCAGAGACATACATCAGATAACAAGAAATAAAAAAACAAACAGAAAGTATAAAGTCCGATGTAAGAAGTTAGCAGGTAAGTGTGCCTCGCGGCTGCACCAAAAAGGCCCAGTTCAGCAAAAATGCCAGACAACTAGTGCCGGACGCTGGTTTTCAACTGAACCTGATGTGTGAGGTGACGGGTGTAAATCAGTTTTACACTGCAACGTGACGTGTGTATGCATAGTTAAATAAGATAAATATGTGACAAATAAAAAATAGTAACGAATATGTAGGTACATAAATAGTGTGAGTTGAGTAATATTGCAAAAATAAACTAAAAAAAAAAAAAAAATTACTGACAAATATAATGAGACGGCCGCGTGATAGACCTTCCTTAGTAGGTATGTAAATAAATAAATTCTTCGAAACGACTCAGAACAACATAAAACGTTCACGTTCCACATTCCATATACTTTTTTTTAATATAACGATGAAATGATATAATGAATTATTGATATAATTTCCTTTTACCTAATTTGGTTTAATGAACATTTTCTATAATACATATTTGAATTAATAGTCAATTAGTATATGTTTAGTTACAATAATATTCAAATTCTTTAAGTAACGTTTAATTTAATTTACCTTATAAATACCTGCGTCAGATACCATCCACTGTTATAGAATCATAATTATGGGCTAACCCGTTCTAACCTAACCTAAGTTAGGTTAGAACAGTGACCATTAACGGAACGGCCAGATTCCCTCTATTGTTGGTGTTGTGAGTTGTGGTTTGGATTAGATGAGGTTATAACACTATGATGTTTCCTGTTATTTATGTATTCATTACAGATTTTGGCTGAAAATTAGTGTATATGAAAATTAGGTCAACTCAACGTTATATAAAAAGAGCATTATACAAATTGAAAATTATATAAAATGAACGTTATACTAAATGTTATTAGAGCAAAATCTGAAGGTTATAAGAAATATAACAATCGATCTCATTAAATTATGTTATTTGTTTTTATAGCATATGAAAATTATATCACGTGAACGTTATTTCAAGTGATATTAATTATATAATCTGTTAATATACTAGAGCTTGGTAACTTCGAAGTTATGGATGTACCCAGAGAAGTTGCTTAATAACTTTATTTGCTCAACACTTTTGTTATATTTTTTTAGACCAAAAGAAGGCACTCCAGAAAATTTGGTAACTATTGACTTCAATACCGGCCAGATCACAGTGCAGAAGAACCAGGCTATAGACGCGGATGAGCCGCCAAGATTCCACTTGTACTACACCGTCATAGCCAGCGACAAATGTTCCATGGAAGACCTGACGCAGTGCCCGCCTGATCCGACCTATCATGATACTAAGGGAGACGTAAGTCTTGAATCAGTACCTGGAGAACTAAGTTCATCCTCTTTGTTTGAGCTCGGTGGTGGAAAAAAGCTTGCTTTATAACGGGTGTAAAAAGACACTTAACGAAGCCGAGAATCACATGTCATTTTAATTTTGTTTTTGTACCTGGGAACTTTCTGGTTACGGGGATATTGAAGGTCAAAATTCCAACTTTTACTGACGTTTTTTACGAAAACAAGCTTTTAATTAAATCCCCCACGACCCGTATAGTTCCATGCACCTTGCACCCATAAGCATAATTATTAGCGTGCGTTACATTGCGCACAACCGCAAACAGCAAAGCCACACCAAAAATAAAAGTTGTTTTCCAGCATTTGTTTTTTGCAATGGTACTTAGTTTGATGTATATATAGAATGCGTAGTTGACGGCTATGTGATGTATCTTTTTACAGCCTGTATTTTTTCAGTCTACTCTTAAGTTTTGTAACCTACGGCAAACTGTGGGTTCAAGCATTCTGTGGTTAGGTGCTATCATGGTAAGCTCATGTACATAGCTGCCAAAACCAATATTTTATTCACTCGCTGGAGAAGTACTCAAAGACACAGTTGATGGTTGAAGCACTGTATTTGTGTTGACAGATAACGATCCAGATAATCGACACGAACAACAAGGTGCCTCGCCTGGAGACGGACCAGTTCAAAACTGTAGTGCGCATCTACGAGGACTCAGTCACTGGGTTCGAGTTCGTCCAGCTCATTGCCAGCGACCTGGACAGAGATCGTAAGACACCTAGACACTATAAATATACAGTGTTTTTTTTTACTCGTAAAAATGACTACCGCGTTAAGGAAAATTGGTATTTTTTTGTAATTTTTATAGACAACTCGCACTTGACCGACAAATTACGTACCTATGCCATTTTTACACGAAACTAAACGTTAGTGGAGGAACCATTCGCGTTTTTTTTAAGACGGTTTTCCTGAATCTCTTATGGATTAATTTCCTCCTATCATCCCAGTTAAGAAAACACTTTTACCTAATGGCTGTATCTGCCTCATGAAATAATCATACCTCAAAGTAAAGTTGTTAAATGTTTAGTTCGATTTCAAATGGATATCCATGATGAATATCGCAGTAACTATCTTCAGAGTTTCAAAATATATAAATAAAAAGCAAGGTAAATGGAAAAAATATCGTTCCCACGGAGTTCAATAATAAATAAGTGGACATCGGTAACCTACCAGAAGGTCAACTCTCGTAATTTAAAACGTTCAAAATCTAGTCGCAGTCTCATCTCGGCGACAAATAAATGTCAAAAACTTGTCAAAATGTAGGGAATTAGAAGTATTTTTTGACAGATCGAGACTAAGATCAGACTGTGAACGTTCTTAAAATTACGAGAATTGCCCCACAGATATTGTTTAACGATTTTATTTTGCAGAATATGTCGAGTGCATTTTAGTCTGTACTGAATAAGTTTATTTTCCTTTTTTCCAATACGTTTTCAGTTCCGAACAACAACGTGAGCTACCAGATCAACTACGCTGTCAACCTGCGTCTACGCGACTTCTTCGCAGTGGACCTGGTGACGGGTTGGGTGCGTGTGGAGTACACCGGGACCGACGTCCTAGACCGGGACGGCGATGAGCCGCAGCACAGGATCTTCTTCAACATCATTGATAACTTCTTAGGTGAAGGAGGTACGTTCTACAGTGTTTTTTTTTCAGACAAGCATGGGGAAGGCTTCGTGAAATGAAGGGTATAGGTAGGGTGGCCAGCCCTACTATATAATATAGTATCCTGTTATATTAGTGGCCTAAATACTATAGGTATTAAAAATATATATATGTTACCGGCCAAACCCGATTTTAGGATGAACTAGTTTCGGCTAGGCCAAACCAGTTCTCCCTACACGCGATAGGACAAACCAGTATAGCCTAGGCCAAACTCGTTTATCCTGTTACCGATAGGATAAACCAGTTAAGCCTAGGTCGAATCGGTTTAAACTACTTAGAATTTACATGCTTTAGGATGAACTGGTACGTCCTGGTCTGAACTAATTTTGCCTAGTCGGAACGCATGTTGCTGCCTATACGAACGGGGAATCCCCGAATCATCTCTGGCTCGACCCTCGCCGGACATACGGACATGGCGAAACTGTAAGGATTCCTTGTTGGCTACGGAACCTTAAAAATAATAAAATCGACTATAAGAAGATAACATCTAAAGAGATGTCACCTTATTTTTACTTCGATGTTTGTTTGTATTTCATGAACTGTTAAGAAATAAATGTTATTATATTCTTTCTTTCTTATCGATTTCTTTAGACGGCAACCGCAACCAGATCGACGGGGAAGTTCTAGTAATTTTACTGGATGTGAACGACAACGCTCCTGAGCTGCCGGACCTCCCCCCTTGGGACATCTCTGAAAGTACACTACAGGTAAATCTTATCTTATCTGTCTATAATAATAATAATACTAATAACCCCACCGCCGTATCTCTACGTTGACGCCGTGGTAGGCCTTGCGCGTTCTAAACTCTAGGTCTGTGACGGAAGAGTTTACTTCGCCGGATCAGGTCTAGCGTGAGGAGTCAGACCAAGAGAGATACAGAAACCCGCAGGGCACCATGTGGCGAGCTGTTGGGCAGTAGCGACCCCACGGACCCTATCTCCCGGGAGAAGTCTTGTTCCTCACCTCTGGCTTGCCTTTATTGGCCAGCTGGAGTGAACACTGACGAGGAACAGAGCTCCCATCTCATTCTTGCCTTTATTGGCTGGCTTGAGTGGAGATTCGCAAGAGCAAACGTGCTCGGAGGAAGGAAGTATTTCAGTAAGATTCTGGTAGGGATCTTGACCGTACTTCCGGGATTGTCCTGATAGTCCGTGGAATACCTCTCCACTCCTCACAAGAACAGCACCTCAGGACATGTTGCCCCCTTGTTGCTACGACACTATGTGCTAGCAACCGTTTTGGGGGGCCCATTATTGAGTGTGCAAGTCACCCCCTGCCATTTTATCTGTGAATTATATTATCATTGGTCAGGCCGGGGACATAGACCTTCCATAGTTCAAGGTAACCGATCTACAATAGCCACCCACACCCATAGCCCAGTATATTTGGTTTCCATGTTCTGCAATAGTCCTGCACCAACCGGGGGTTGTCCTTGGGTGCACTTGCATGGTGCATACAAGGATAATCGTCGGTTGGTGCCTCCTCATCATTTAAAAATTATCTTAAGGGCCTCTGCGAGTTGGCTTCGGCCCCTGGCACGCCTTTCAAAGGTCCGGGACCCCAGGGTCCCGAGATTAATAAAAAATACTAATAATAAAGCTAAAAAGTTTATTTTGTTTTTTTGTTTGAACGCGCTAATCTCTGAAACTACCAGTCGGATTTGTTTTTTTTTTGCATTTGATAGCACAATTCTTGAGAAAGGCTATAAGGTATTTAACATCATGCTAGAACCCTTAGGAGCCGAGCAAAAATAAAAAGAGGCAGAGAGAACTCTAAAAGAAAACGAAGTATTTAGCGCGAGCTGCCGATGCGATGCGATGGAGTGGCTCAACACATAACACGCGGACGAAATCGCGGGCAGAAGCTAGTCTTAACCATGAGTCCAAGTTTCTCATATAAACATAGCTTATTTCGTTTTCTGTAACCTAACTATTCGTTTTTATCGCTGCAGAAGAGCTTTTTTTACAAATTGACTGAATAAAGCCTGTTCCTTTGAATACGCCAGAAATGTTAAGTGCGAAAACCAATTTTAAAATGACTAAAGTAAAACGGGATATCTCAAGGCGCAACACTAGGTTTGTGTATTTTTGATGCAAGAACCGGCACACCATTGTGTTGAGTTACTGTTAGCCTGCATCATCCGGGGCGAGAGGGAGTGGGAGGCGGTCACCTCCTTCTGCGAAGCAGTCATGCTAGCGAAGGAGGTGGCGGGATGGGCAAGGGAGAGATCCTCACGCCTCAGCCGCCGAGGGAGACGCTCCGGGCGTCGGGAGCCGCGTGACGACTCCCGGCCACCGTAGGCGCGGGCCTGCGGGCGGAGAGCAATGGGTAGCTCTCCGTCCGATCAGGACCAGGCCCGTGCCGGACGGCGTGTATGTGTTCCACGCGCGCCTCAAAGAGATGTCAGCGTAGTTGACGGGGCCCGACAGGGCCGAAGCCTGCCGGGGTAGCGGGATCGTCCGAAAGGGTTACCGCTGCCCTGGTACATAAAGGGCTAAGGAAGGAACACGGGTGGGTTTTAGTCAGTAAGAGTCTGACACTCCCTTCTGCTCCACCCAGAGCGGGAGGAGTCATTTGATGATTTCCCATCCACAAAATAAAAAAAATAAAAAAAAAGCCTGCATCATCATTTGTCATCAATTTGTGTTGAGTAATCTTATAAAAATACTATATAATAAAAATCAGATATAAAAAACATAATCCTTTCAGGGCGTTCGTTTAAAACCTGATATCTTCGCACCGGATCGGGACGAGCCAGGCACACCGAACTCTCTGGTCGCATACGAAATTCTTAGCCTCACCACAGAACGAGACATCGAACTACCGAACCTGTTCGACATCATCACTATAGAAAAAGAAGACGGCATAGACCAGACTGGAGAACTTGAAACCACCATGGGGTTAAAAGGATATTGGGGCACCTATGAAATTCACATACAGGTGAGCGATGGGCTTTTACTTTGCTGTTTAATTTAACATTCCACATGCTGCTTGGCGGCAAGAGTAGGAATGGAGGTAATACTTCCTCGGACGAGCTCATTCACGAGGAGCTGGAGCGAGGAGCACTGCTCAAGTCATCATCATTCGCTTGCCCTTTTCCCAATTTATTTGGGGTCGACAAAACATGTTTTTTACTTCCACATTTCTCTATAAGTCGTCATTTCAGTAATTACCCCTTTTCCAGCCATATCATCTTTTACACAGTCAAGACGTAAGTCAGTCAGTCAGGTTTTGCAACAACTAATCAAGTGTGTCTAGACAATGATATACAGGGTGACAGGGACATCGACGCGCAAACTGTAACCATGAATTCAGCACATGAATTTAGACCCCATAGCTAAGAAATTTTTCGTCGGTTATCAAAAAAAAGATCTTCTGTTTCATAGAAAAGTACCTACGCGGTCAAAATGTATGGAACATCAATATTTTCTTTGAATAATCGACGAAAAATTTGGGCGCTATGGGGTCTAAACTCATGTGCTGAATCCATGGTTACAGTTTGCGCGTCGATGTCCCTGCCACCTTGTATTATCCTAATAATTATAATCTAGCACTATCGCCCTTTTGTTCTATCCTAGGCATTCGACCATGGCGTCCCACAGCAAAAGTCAAATAAAAAGTACCAGATAGTGGTCAGACCGTACAATTTCCACGAGCCTGCGTTCGTGTTCCCGAAACCTGGATCCACCATCAGACTATCTAGGGTAAGTGCTTTAAAGAATTTTATGTAATAGCACTGAAGTAGCCTTTCAGCGCTTAATGAAGAATGAGCGTAACGATTCCTTACTATATAGTGATGCTATTTTTATAAATGATTGTATTTAAGTGTTATATACACAACGCCGGGTAAATAAAGTACATCACAATTTTTCAAAGTGCGTGCGGGACTATATTAGGACATTTCAATTTTATATTCTTAATTATAATTTTTTTAATTCTTTCACTGACAGGCAACGCAAAGCCCAAACTGCTGTACCTAGAAGCATGAAATTATGCACAAGAGTGCCTTGTACAAAGAGATTAAATTATTTATGTAACTTTAGTCTCTTTGGCCTTGGCCAATTGGAAATACCAACGAGCGGCGAGCGCTTCTTTTAATGAAATTATTTGTTTTATGTTACCTGCGTAATATTTTACAAAGATTTAGTCTCTATGCCTGGTGCAGTCACCTGCTTGAGTACGCGTATGTTCTCATAAAGGGGATGGCGCTTGGCGTCAGGTTGGAAAGACACTCTAATCTTATACAATATTGCTGGCCGCTCCGACAGCATACACATAATTCCGATCCAGCCGATAGGCTGGATCGGATACCTTGCTTCCCTCTCCCAGCGACGTCTTGAGCCGAGGTCCGTACCCCTTAGCGTGTAGTCGCTTGGTTTATAAGTTTTTTATGCCCTGGCTGGAGGCCTTAATTTATAGAGGCATCCACAGGCAAAGCCGCGGTTAAGCAGACGACAACCTCATAGGTTGAACTGCGAGATGCTATTCAAAAAAACAAAAAGAACCAAAAAAAGAAGTTTCGCAATCTAACTCACCTTTGGTTCGCGTGTTCGCAATGCTGAATTCTCTACTGACGGAATGACGTATGTAGCGTATCTTTAAGATTTTATGAGATGATGGACGAAAGATGAGTTTTTTTTTATTGTTATTTGTAAATTTTATTTCTTACTATTACTTCTTATTGTTATTCCTTCGTTATTGAAAAATTGACTGTTTTTATTGAAAACTAGCTGACCCGGTGAACGTAGTACCGCCACTGTTTTATTTTTTTATTTTCTTCTATACAAACCTTGTCCTGACAATAACAAACACAACAAAAAGAATTATCCAAGTTGGTGCAGTCGATCGGAAGTTATGCACGTATACATACATTTCGGTGATTCATTTTTATTTATATAGATATAGATAGATAGATATAGAATAACTTGGAACTATGTCTGTAATGTTGTGCTTGTTTTTCCCAAATAAATGATTGTACCCTCAGGAGCGGGCAGTGGTCAGCGGCGTGCTGTCAGTGGCGGGCGCGGAGGGCGCGTCTCTGGAGCGCCTCTCTGCCACAGATGAGGACGGCTTGCACGCAGGAACTGTCACTTTTTCTATAGTAGGAGACGGTGAGCCCTTATATCAGTTCAGTCCATAGTTTTATTTACTCGGTTTTTTTCCCTACGAGAACAATATGGTTCAGTTGGCGAAGAAAGTGGTCTATTAGTTATAAGTTTATGACGAAAGATCCTAAGGTTTAACTATAATTGAAAATTAATAGTCTTTATTGTTTTATGAAGTATTTTTCATCTAAGGCCCCTCGTCCGATGCTACTCAAAAGTAACGTATTACAAATTCAAATCACCAAGGCGTAATTAGAATGTCACAGCACTGCAGCACTGGTACGCAACGCGACTTGAGCAGAGGTCGCTGCAGTCGCCAACGCGTCGCCGGCTGCAGTTGCGTCTGCCGTCGACGCGTGCCACTCTTGTGTATGAACACTTATTTACGCGATATAATTAACTATTCGGAATAATATTAGACATTTTAACAAACCTTTTTTACAGTCCATTCAACCGATTTTGACGTCTATTGCGTTAGCAGCATGACATATGGCAGCTGCAGTAAACAGGTGGTATTGTAATAACTTTTTTGCTTTTAATGCCGTCCTCATACCTACATAATAGAAGTTAAAATCGGTTGAACGGAATGTAAAAAAGGTTTGTTTAAATGTCTAATCGTATTCCGAATGGAGAGTTTGTTGATTGGCTGCGTCGTGTACATTGACGATCGGCCTAAAGAGGTAGACCACTTTTTTGGCCCACATTTCTCAATATTATTTAAGATAATCCTATTATACCTACTTCGTGCAACACAAGCTTTTATAAGCTGAAGCCTTCTTTAGCTGTAATAAATTATATTTACGTAGTTAGTATAAACTTTTCGTTTTACCAGGTGAGGCGGTGAATTACTTCGACGTGTGGAACGACGGAGAGAACTCCGGCACACTCACCCTGAAGCAAGCCTTGCCTGAAGGCATGCAACTGTTTGAGGTCAGTCGTATAGCTATTAACTGTTTCTACAAATAAAGCAAGGAAACATGAATATTTTATTTATTTTTGTAAACATCATCAACATTAACTTGGTTTATGATACTTTATAAATTAGTACAAAATATGAAAACAATACAAAATAAAGTTGAGCTTTTTGGTGTTACTCGAGTAGCAAGATTACGCGAAGGTGCAGCGGATTGTCTGCTACGACGTCGCTACGATACCGTAGCTCGCGTAGCGGTCTACATGACAGCTACGTCGTAGCACCGTGCACCGGTAGCACCCGAGAAATACTGGCCTGTGTTCCGCCTTTTATGATAATAACATAACATCGCGACTGCATTCATTCTCAGAAGGGGTATATTATATCACTTTTCATCAGGCGAGGTACAGGTCCAGAGCAGGCCCGTTTCGCAATCAAACAAATAAAATACATAAATAACGGGTGTAAAAAGACGGAGTCACTTCGCGTCATCGTGATCATTAGTTTGTACTGAACCATGCCTGGGAACCTTTTAGTTGATATTGAAGGTCAAACTTCTTTTTCAACAATTTTTTTTTAAACATTTTTTACGAAAACCTGTTTTAAATTATACAGGCTGATTTTTTAAAGACCAGCCAAATTTAAGGATGTGGTACAGACCATCAAACTGAACAACTTTCTCCATGGGACAAATAGCGTAATCGCGAAAATTTTATCAACTGTCCCATAGAAAACTTCAATACCTACTCGACCTAAATGTATGGGACGGCTGAATTTTTATTCGCGATTACGATGTTGGTCCCATGGAGAAAGTTGTTCAGTTTGATGGTCTGTACCACATCCTTAAATTTGGCTGGTCTTTAAAAAATCAGCCTGTATAACTTAACTTTAAATACTTCCACGATTCGTGTACCGTTGTGTTTATTGGTGCTTACCCATAACACAATGTTGTACGTGCACTATAGTGCGCACGTGTTTCCCAGTAATTATTTTTGCACAAAGCTACTTTGTTGATGTACACAATACCTACGTAGATGATGATGACAGTACAACCTCATTTCACCAGCAATAGTGCCATAAAAATAGTAACTATATGGGTTGGTTGGTGCACAGTTGACGATCCGCGCGACGGACGGCGGTGACGAGCCCGGCCCCAGGAGCAGCGACAGCACCGTCACGGTGGTGTTCGTGCCACAGGGCGACCCCGTGTTTTCGCCCAACACCTTTGCAGTTGCTTTTGTTGGTAAGATCAATAAAGATACTAACATCACGGTATTCTGCGGGTTAGGCGGAGTTGTTAAATTATTTTTTTTACATTGCTCTCACATATATAGAAGCAACAAGAATAATGTACCCCATTTTATAACATCTTGATTTAAAAGAGTGTCCTTGGAGTTTCTTGCCCGTTCTTCTCCATATATAAATCTACGTATTGGAATGGGCAACTAGCTTCAACTTATCTACTGACTTGCTGACGGACTCTTTGACAATTCAAAAGTGCTTATAAATGGTTTAATTGAAATTAGTAAATGCTTTGAGTTTAACGGTTTTTTTAGTTGTTTAGTTCAGCCATATTTCGCAAGTCCCCTGTAATCGAACAAACTTTGCTCATGATCATCTGAACAAACCACTATTTACTTTTGACAGTATTAAGACATGTAGTAAAGGGAAACCCTTATGTTAGTTACCAGATGCAATCACCATCTTCTAACCTAGATTACATTCAAAACATCATGCTTCTCAGAAATCTTAGAAGCCATCATTCCGCCAGACATAACCTGCTGCTGAGTAGGTATAGGCATCCCCTTTTTCTGCCACACTTCCCGGTTCCCCAAGTCCCTTATCCAGGAATTTCCCGTGACTTTGATGATATCATCAATATCCGTCGACCCAACGCGCTTTTGGACGGGCCTGGTTTCTTTAACCTAACCTCATCTAACTAGATGTCCTGCTATTACTCAAAGTTTTTCATTGACAATTCCTTCAATCATTGCAGAGTTAGAAGCAGGCTTGTCGGAGCGGCATGAGCTCCAGGACGCAGCAGACCCGAAGAACACCTTGTGTGATGAAGATTGCTACGACATCTACTATAGCATCATTGGTCAGTACACTTCCTTGCTAAACGCTTGCTAGCCTTGCGAATTTTTTAAGTTTGTTTTCCTAGACTCTTCTAACTATAGTCCAGTCTTGGTATATCACATCGTAACACTGTGTATTTACAAGACTGATAAATAAAAGACAACAGTAAGAATAATCTGGTGGAAGACTGATAAATAAAAGACAACAGTAAGAATAATCTGGTGGAAGAGGAGTTATAAAAGACATTTTATTCGCCAGCCTTATGAGCTGAGATAAGTTACTGCGCATCTCGATATACAACCAAATGTATTTTTCGGTATCAATAATAGTTGGCAGCAGTTGAGAGGTGGTGCAGTGGAGGCAGTGGTGGCCCAGTGGTGAGGGCCATGACTTACGAGTCGGTCGTGAGTTCGAACCCTGACAGGCACTTTACTTTGTGTAAATTATTTTACCATCGCTGGTCTCAATAATGGTGAAGGAAAACAGTGTGAGAACACTGACATGTCCTAGAACCAAGAATTCGAACACATCGTCATTCGTGACATCTACCAACCCGCACAGGGCCCGCGTGGTAGATTACGGCCCACTAACTAATACAGAGGGGAGGCCTTTGTCCCAGCAGTGGGATCATAATAGGGTGATTATGCTAATAATAGTTATTCAACAAGGCCTCATGGCTGTCTGCTGCAGAGATAATACACTATAATATACTAGGCTACTGAGATCATAAATAGTTTAAAAGTAAAGCTAGAAAATAAAAAACAGGTTTATTGGCAAAAAAGAAAAGGTGATGAACAGGCAATAAGCTTACATTTAACACAATTAGGTATGTGCACCGCAATGTTTGGGTTTGACCGCTAACCCCTAAACTAAGCAGGTCTTGTATCTTGGGGGTCGGAGTACGATTGAGCAGAAGAAATATATCGGTTTACAAATCCAGTTTAGTAAAGCGTGTATATTCTGTGTGTCTGTTTGTGGGATGTGTCTGTAAGCATAGACACGAGCGGCACGTGCCAACGGCATGGGTAACTGCTGCCGTCGCCGAGTGTCGACGGCTGCCGTCGACGCGTGTCACAGGCAGTTGACGCAGCCGACGCAGCTGACAGCAGCTGCCCTGGGCATCATGCCGCTCGAGTATTTGAGCAAGCGGCACTAAAGGTGAAAGCGTGAGACGATATTTGACGGCACTTTGCCTTGTCGACAAGTGTTATAGAAAAGGTTCGGTTTGGCTGTAAGTTACATCTAGCTGATCTAGCAGCCAATAAGTAAAGCTTATAAGCATAAGCCAAGAACTACATACATATAAAACCTCTTAACTTCACAGACGGCAACGCGGACGGTCACTTCGCCCTGGACGGCAACGTCCTGTACCTGCTGAGAGAACTGAACCGCGACGTGGCCGAGACGCACACGCTGTGGGTGGCGGCCAGCAACGCGCCCGGCGCCAGCGCCGCGCAGCCCGCCTCCACGCTCACCGTCACCGTCACTGTGCGTAACTATATATTATAGCTGTAAAAGTATCTTTTGTCGCGTGGCCCAAATCAAAACTATCGCAGTCGTCTTGTTTTCGTCAACAGTGTCAACGTCATTCGAGCACCAAAAGATCCTTGTAGCAGTACATTCTACCAATCTATTAAATCGACCGTCCACTGCTAGGTACAGTCCTTTCACAGTTATCTTACCTTTGATTTTACATCACGGTCCAAATCACAGTGATCTTTCGTCTAGTTCCAATAAGGTTGCTGTTGGGTTGCTGCCATTGACAAGTCTATCAAAATAATTGTGATCTTTACTGTCGTCACAATAAGGTTGCTGCTGTCAGAGGTAATATAACGGTGAACGGACTATAGCATGTGCACGGAGAGGTTACCCACGTTAGCAGCGCGTTTCATTGGTTTGTAAGCTACGCTTAGTGTGGTCGCGGGTCACAGTGGACGATCCCGCCTACATTTTCATACATAGCGCTGGTATCTTGCACACGTACTTACGTTGCTTAGCCGGCGGCTGCAGAGGACCAGCGCTTTTGCTATGCCACTGCAGGACACAGGCCTCTTCTGATACAGGGAGCACGAGTACTGATCACCATTCTATTTGGTCAGTGTGAGCCATGCCGCTGTCTCTGAAGCTAATGGCGACCAAACATAAAGTTGTGTGGTATTCACGTGATAAACTAAGGGAAAAATACTAAACGTAATTGGCAACATTAACTTCCTCGTTCCAGGTGCGAGAGGCGAATCCGCGGCCGCACTTCGACAGGCCGCTGTACACAGCCGGCATATCCACCGCAGACGACGTCGACAGGCAACTGATCACTGTACAGGTTTGTATCACACCAGCCGGTAAACGTTACGTAAACCATTAGAAGGACGTAAGAGATAATGCGGAAATTACCAAACTTGGCGGACAAGTCTGTGATTGAAATTATCTTGGTACAAGTTAAGAAAAAGTAATCGCAGAAAGAATACAACCTCCTTGTATAATTTAAACATGGATGATGTATATTTTATGACAATATTTTTTATTTTTTTGTCCGTTCTGCTCCATAGGAACCTACTACGGTTTAGAATGGGCAATTGACTTCATCTTTCTGACTGAATGACTCCTTAAAAATTCAAAAGTGCCTACAAATGGTTTAATTATACAATGCTTTGAGTTTGAGTTTAATTTTGAATAAAAGATGTCAATGAAAGAAAGGATGACATAGCGATCGGATGGTCATCCGATTCACATGCCATACTTTCTCCCACGAATTGACTCATTCATTTCCGGGAGACACCCGATTAAACAAAATTGATATTTACAGGCATCGCACACGGAAGGCCTAGCTGTCAAATACTCGATAGACCAGGAGTCCATGATCGTGGACCCTTCGCTAGAGACCGTCCAGAAAATCGCCTTCGAGCTAGACTCTGTCACCGGACTACTGACGCTGAGAATCCAGCCGACTGCCTCTATGCATGGCATGTTCGAGTTTGATGTCGTGGCTACTGATACAAGTAAGATAACAGATTGATTATACCAGACTGGTCTGTCTGACGTAGGCTGCCGATAACTTTAACAATAAGAAAGATCTCCGAAAGCAAGTCTTCACAGCACAAATATTTCACAGTCTTTTCTTAGGGAAAATCCAAAGAGCTGATGCCGTAGTAAAGAATTAGCTTGAACATGAAGTCTCTTTTCATGCACACAATACACTGTTTTACGAGTATGAGCTGACCTTATGAAGAAGACTGATTTAAATGCAAGAATAGAAGAGTAATTGACAATTCTACAGTCCGTTCACGGTTATTTTACCTCTGACAGCAGCAACCTTATTGTAACGGTCACAATGGCAATGTGATCTTTATTACCGTTGGCACTGTTGGCGCAGTGGTTAAGCGATTGACTACTGCGCTGCGTGTTGCGGGTTCGATTCCCGCACGGAACAAATATTTGTATGAACTACAAGTAGTTGTTCCGGGTGCCAGTGGCTGTTTGTGTATGTGAGTTTAAATATTTGTAAACGCACCCACGATACAGGAGAATTTCCTTGTGTGGCGCAAGGTTTAAAAAAAAAATATTTGACTGACTTGAAAGTAGCAGCAACCCAACAGCAACCTTATGAGAATGAGAATAAAGATCACTGTGATTTGGACAGTGATGCAAAACCAGAGGTAAAATAACTGTGAATGGACTGTACAAGGATGTTTTGGCGCTCGCATGACGTTGACAGGGTCGTTTCTGTTCGTTAAAATTTGTGTTTTGTGAAATGTAACTTGAAATGAATTCAAAAAACAAGATGGCGACGTTAGTTCTGATTTTGACCACGCGCCAAAATAACTTTGGATCGCTATAATAAAAGTATTGTCTAATGCAGATGGAGAGACGGGCCACTCTGCAGTGAAGGTGTACCTGATCTCGTCACGCAACAGAGTGTACTTCCTGTTCTTCAACGAGCTGGAGCTAGTCAACACTCACAGGGACTTTGTGAGTATGCTAATAATCGTAACGTTATCAAACTAACTTTTATCTTCGGCGTTTCCTTTGCTATTAATAAACAGGTTGAAGAGAAAAAATTAAAAGAAAAAAAAACTTTTTAAAAACAAGCTTTTATTACTTCTATGAAAAAACTTGATAAGAAATAAATAAAAGCGTGTTACATTTTGATGGAACATTAAAGAACATTTAGAACACAATGCAACACGCTTTTATTTATTTTTTATCAGGTTTAAATTATTTTTAACTTTTTAGTCCTTTTTAATAATAATGTTACGAGCTTAGGGTTCGTGACAATAAAAACTGCCGATGAAAATTACCAAAAGTTACACTTTATTTAAACAACACTAATAACAACTTAAACACACTAATTATAAAACACAATCGCTCTTAAGTCGCACTTGAAGATCGCTTTCGATGTATTCGCTTCTATCGCAGAACCAAGTCGGATTAGTCGCGGCTAGTCCCGGCCTTATATAGTGCCGCGGATTATTCCAGAACCTTCTATCGTAGACACATCTAGAATGTTCGAGTACATACCGGCCCCGACTGACCAGATGTCGATAGTTCTAGTAAGTTCAGCCAATCGATAATAGATGGCGCTAGTGGTAACTAATGTTACCATGCATCAGGCATTAATTGTGGCGCGCAACACTGCCCCCTCCTAAGACATGCTCGTCCCGAGCATTATCGGCTCCATAATAACGCGCCAATCGATCCACATGAACGATCTTAGGAGTACCTCTTGCACCTTTCTGTATCCGGTAGGTTACGTCATTGATCTTTGTCACAATCCGGTACGGTCCATCCCATTTCGCTTGAAGCTTAGGAGATTTCCCCTTGCTGCGAACTGGATTGTGCAACCACACTAGTGAACCTTCGTCGAACCCTTTACTGTTCATTTTGCGGTCATAACGGGTTTTCATCTTTTCAGACATTTGCTGGCCCGATTGTCTGACGTGCTCATAAATGTCATTCATTTTGTTCCGCAAGTTATTCGCATAATCGGTTATACTGCGTGGGGCATCAGGTGGTATTCCAGTGATCAGATCTGCAGGCAGCCGTAATTCTCTTCCAAAGTTTGCGAAAGCTGGTGTCACCGATGTACTTTCGTGAACAGCGCTTCGATATGACAACAAAAACGGTTGTATGTGCTTGTCCCAATCTCGTTGCCGATTTCCCACAACTTTTGCTAGGTACCGCTCCAGTGTCTGATTAAATCGTTCCACCATTCCATCCGATTGTGGGTGGTAAGAAGTTGTTCTTGTTTTATGAGTACCCATAACTCGACAAGTTTCCTGGAATATTTGGGACTCAAAATTCCTTCCTTGATCACTGTGAATCTCTAAAGGTACTCCAAACCGACAAAAGACTTCATAAACTAATTTATCTGCAACTGTCGAAGCTTCTTGATTTGGGATGGCGAAGACTTCCGGCCACTTAGTAAAGTAATCCATCACAACCATGAAATACTTGTTACCACTTTCACTTTCCGGAAACGGCCCCGCAACGTCAAGGGCTATCCTCTCCCATGGTGCGCCAACATTGTACAATTTCAATGCACCTCTACTACGAGTCTGAGGTCCCTTTACAGCTGCACAACTTGTACATTTGCGACACCAGTTCTCGACATCGTCCCGACAGTGGACCCAGTAAAACCGTTCTCGTATCTTCAGTAGAGTCCGTTTTACTCCCAGATGACCTCCTGAACAACCATTATGGTACAGCTGTAGAACATCCGGTACTTGAGCTTTAGGGACAACCATTTGCAAATGACAGCTGTCTCCCCGAGCATTTTCCCATTTACGGCACAGGACTCCATCCTGAATCACCAAGCTGTCCCATTGGGCCCAATAGCTTTTTGTGATTGTACTCATTGCTGAGACGTCGCTCCACCTGGGCTTAGGAGCTCTGGCCTTCATCCACTCGAGAATCGGCTTGATGTCCGAATCTTCCTGCTGTGCACGTTGTAGGCTTTCCTTCCACTCGTTGCTGAGGTCTGTCTTGAGCATCCTCACAGGTACGACTTCTTTACTTTCTTGCCTAGTACCAACTAGTGTGCCTTTTTCCATAACCTGTTCCTGATCACAAAGGTTCGGCACACGTACCCCTGACATGTCGGTGGCTCTGACCAAAGTTCGTCCCACTTTCCATGGACGGTCATTGTCTACCCTTCCTGTAGTTCGCTTGGGGCAACTGGATCGAAGGTGGCCCCTTTCCCCACAGCCGTAGCACCTAGGGCTGTATCTTTTATTGCAGTCGCGAACTCTAGCCGCTGCAACCTCCCTGACGCGATGGGAACGATGATCCTGTCGCGCGGCTTCCACCTCCAGTACATGGGCCAAGGCGTCCTTCAGCGTCCCGTGGTGCCCGAGCCTCACAGCAGCTCTTACTTCAAGGTCGCGGATGCCGTCGATGAATGCCTGCACCAGGTTCCCAACAATAAGCGCAGGTACGGACTGGTAAGCTTTACGCACCAGCTTCTCCACTTCAAGGGCCCACTGCTGCAGGTTTTCATTACTGCGTTGCACGCGATCCTTGAGCTGCGCACGAAACACGTGTTCCAGGTGAGCGTCGCCATACCGAGCCTCCAATGCCTCAAGGAGCTGCTCGTAAGTCACTTCCTTACCGAGAGCTTCCAGAACAGTTAAGGCCTGGTCGCGCAGGCCTAGGGTGAGGGCAGTCATGGCCTGACTTTTATTCCAACCGTTGGCCTTCATGACAGCCTCAAACTGGATTTTGTAGGCTGACCAGGAAGAAGTTCCGTCGAACGGTGGCACTTTGAATCCACGTAGCGAAGGTGCTGTAGCTACGGGAGCTGCAATTCCATCCCCAAGTTTAAGATAATCCAGCGTTTTCTTTACGTCAGCCATCACGGTTTTCTTCACGTCAGCCACCGCGTTGTCAATCCGACTATACACTTGGTCGATCCGGATTTCAGCTTCCGACAGGCGGTTGTCATGTTGAGCAACCTTATCCTTCACCTCCTTCATGTCTTTCCCGAAGGTAGCGTGAAGGTCCTTCATAAGGAGCATCTGCTCTTCCTGGCGGCGCGTTTGCTCCTCCTTATCACGTTGGAGCTGTTCTTCCAACCGACGAGCCTGTTCCTCCTGTCGGCGAGCCTGTTCCTCCTGTCGGCGAGCCTGTTCCTCCTGTCGGCGGGCCTGTTCCTCCTGTCGGCGGGCCTGTTCCTCCTTGTCCCGCTGGAGCTGTTCTTCCAACCGACGAGCCTGTTCCTCCTGTCGGCGGGACTGCTCCTGCAGCATCATCGTCAGGGCAGCAAAGTCTGGTGCTGCTGATGCTGGAGCTGCTGCGGACGTTTCGGCCTCCGTAGTTGGTAGCTGGCCCTCCGACCTCTGCGGCATAGCTCACCAAAACGTCTCTGGTCCGTCTCCTGTTGACGTTGACTCCGGGTACGGATACCCTCCGTGTCGTCTTTAGGTAAAATCGGCATGATTTTAATCCTCGCTTCTGACACCAATTGTTACGAGCTTAGGGTTCGTGACAATAAAAACTGCCGATGAAAATTACCAAAAGTTACACTTTATTTAAACAACACTAATAACAACTTAAACACACTAATTATAAAACACAATCGCTCTTAAGTCGCACTTGAAGATCGCTTTCGATGTATTCGCTTCTATCGCAGAACCAAGTCTGATTAGTCGCGGCTAGTCCCGGCCTTATATAGTGCCGCGGATAATTCCAGAACCTTCTATCGTAGACACATCTAGAATGTTCGAGTACATACCGGCCCCGACTGACCAGATGTCGATAGTTCTAGTAAGTTCAGCCAATCGATAATAGATTGCGCTAGTGGTAACTAATGTTACCATGCATCAGGCATTAATTGTGGCGCGCAACAATAAGTAATAAAAGCTTGTTTTTTAAAAGTTTTTTTTTTCTTTTAATTTTATTTTTAACTTTTGAGTATTATTTATGCGAGATTGACTATGGCGTAGTTCTTAGCGCGTAGCAGTGTTTTTCCGTTATATGCGTTGACTGCATTTAAGCTACCTGTTCATCTTTAGTCCCTGGTTACCTAATTAGCACCAAAGTACTCGTCAAGACGAATCAAACGTGCCCAAGCTCGATGGGGTTATGTCGTTTAATTACCGAGTTCCTATGGCCATCTTCCAGCTCCATCATCAGACCCTGGTTACCATCTAGCACCAAAGTATTCGTCAAGACGAATCATACGAGCCCAAACTCGATGGGGTTGTGTCGTTTAATTACCAAGTTCCTATGGCCATCTTCCAACTCCATCATCAGACCCTGGTTACCATCTAGCACCATAGTATTCGTCAAGATAGATCAAAGGAGTCCAAACTCGATGGGGTTGTGTCGTTTAACTACCGAGTTCCTATGGCCACCTTCCGGTTCCATCATCAGATCAGCTCCATGTCATAATATTTTTGCATTGTCATCCGATTTACACATGCATGCAAAATTTCAGCTCAATCGGTTGAAGTTATCTGCCGCAAAATAGAGTTGCAAGAGTCCACCCGAACAAACATAGTTACATACATACATCGTAGGTAGTAACCAAAACCTCCTGATTTTTTTCACACGGCTCTCCTTGATAGGACATGTTTTACAAACGGTTAAAGTCAAGATACATAAAATAATCTAATTAGAATATAATTGAAAATAAAATGTCCTGTACTGTTCACAGATAGCCCAAACGTTCTCTAATGGGTTCGAAATGACGTGCAACATTGATCAGGCTCTGCCCGCCACCGACTCCAACGGCATCGCCAGCGAAACTACGACAGAAGTCAGGGCGCACTTCATACGAGACGACTTGGCCGTCCCAGCTGAAGAAATCACCGAGTGAGCACATTTGTAATTTCACACACACAACCTGCCACCCACACGTCTTACACCCTCGCTACACTAGTCTCGTGAGCCAATATCAATATTTGGCTCAAGAATTTTTATTTTGCCTCGATGGTCTAGTGGTCGCAAGCGCTACTGCTGAGCATGACGGCTTGGGTTCGATTCCCAACCCGGGCAAGTACCTATTATTGGGTTTTTTCATCAAGAATTTCTCAGTAGCAGGCCGGAGCCTAGATTTGTGCCCTGGTGATGGCAATAGGCTCGCCCCCTACATGGGACTTAAGCATTACTGGCGCAATGCGGATGTACTATGGGTACGCCTCTACTCATCGGGGATTACACAGGCGTGATGTTATGTCAATTTTAATTTATTTTTCTTTTATTTCGTTGTCCATCACCGCATATAACCAAGATTGTTCTGCTTTGCTAACGGCGGCTCTTCGTCTCCTACTCGTATATTCAAATCTGAAAAATGTTAGCCGTACCGTACGTAAGGCGAAGACGTCAGAGTAGCCTGCAAAATTCAAATTTTAATACTTTTGTTGCAATTTGCAGATCAGTGTCAATCAGTTTACATGTTGAAGAAAGTATGATTCGCAACCTTACCTAACAACTAGGTTCTACTTATATTCATTCATCAATTGTCATTCGATCGAGTAATTTGAAAGTTGTATGTATATACAACTTTCAAATTACTCGATCGAATGACAATTTCGTATAAACGAATCAGTTCGGGCTACCATAGCGCATCCCCTTTAACTAACCTCGTGGTGTGTTCAGACTGCGCGACGACACGCAGCGGCTGCGCATGATCCAGTCGACTCTCCTGCTGGAGCTGCTGGAGCTGAGCGACGTGCAGGCGGGCGCCGCGCCCGTGCTGCCGGGCGGCGAGCACGCGCTGGCGGTGTACATCCTGGCAGGGCTCGCCGGCCTGCTCGCGGTGCTGTGCATCGTGCTCCTCATCACCTTCATCATCAGGAATCGCGCGTGAGTATACATGGACATTTTGGCGCTCGAATGACTTGAACAGGGGGGCTCTGTTGGTGAACATTTGTATTTTGTGAAATATCATTTGAAATGTATTAAAAAAACAAGAGGGCTGCGTTAGTTCCGATTTTGGCCACGCGCCAAAATAAACTTGTAAACGATAAAAGATAATTTATTTGTCAAACATGCGTTTACATAAACTGAATAATCAGACATGCAAGGTATTAAATTAATAGATGTGAGCGTCCATGTTTTGCCAATAACGGCGTACAAATTTTGTAAGTATAAAAAATTACATTTAATTGCATTTTACATATAGTCATTCTAAATTTCATTACAAAATACAAAACAAATAAATAATAATTGATGTCCAGATTTTATAGTATAGGTATATTATAGTCAAAATAAATTACATTATGTTCAGAATATTCATTAATATGCAGTCAAGTATAAGTCAAATAGAATCATTCAAAAGTCAATTGATTTAAAATCACATTATTAAATTGTTATTGTATATTAGAAGTCGGAATAGAAAAGTCCTTTTCATTTAAAAAATCTACAACATTGTAATACACTTTACTAATTTTAAAAAAACTCAACTTATTTTTAAAAAGTGACAAGGGCAGTTCTCTCCAAGTTTTAGGTAGTTTATTAAATATGACAGGAGCCATACAGAAAACACTTTTGCGCATGAGGGTTGTTCTCGCAGTATGAGAGCATATCCTGCTGTTGTCGCGCCTATTACGTGGGACTACTTCATCTACTCGTTTAAATTGTTGAGGATTTGTTTTAACAAAAACAGCTACTCCTAAAATGTACAGACATGGCAAAGTAAGAATTTTATATTTTTTAAAGTAAGGCACGCAACTATCAGTAGGTTTAATTTTAAATGCTGAACGAACGCACCTCTTTTGAGCCTCTTTGTAGCGCTAAGAACCACGCAAATGACGAATAAATAGCCGCCACCATGGATTTTTATTTGTACCCGGTCACCATCATCATCAGAAACTGCGTGTGAATAAAGAACTACATCACGAAAATGCCAATATTGGACAACAGACTGAAACAATTATATCCGGGTTTTATGGGCTTATCCATTCTGACCTTGAAATCGGAATCTACTGCTGGTAATCCTCGTACGAATTTAGAAAACCACTTACTATCATAATCCATTACAGTGAACCATAATAATTTTTAGACCAAAGTTCAAGTTCAAATTCAGCTTTCATTTTCACCTCATATTAATTTTCATCTCTGAAATAAACTTCAAATACTTGTTAACAACAGGCTCAACCGTCGTATCGCAGCCCTATCGATGACAAAGTACAGCTCCGTGGATTCGGGGCTCAACCGCGCCGGCCTGGCCGCGCCCGGCACCAACAAGCACGCGGTGGAGGGCTCCAACCCCATCTGGAATGAAACTATTAAAGCACCTGACTTTGATGCTGTTAGGTAAGACCTTACGCAATGTGGATGAAAAAGAAATTAAATGTGAAATGAAGAAATGAAAAACCACTTAAAGAAAATATTTTGTTCCACGTTAAACACATGAACGAACCGAACTGTTCACTGCTGGACTTGGTCTCGTTTCAAATCAAGCTTCACCTTTTATTTTTCTGTTACAGCGAGATGTCCAATGATTCGGACCTGATCGGCATCGAAGACCTGCCGCAGTTCAGGAACGACTACTTCCCGCCAAAAGATGACAGCTCCATGAGGGGCATCGATATTGAAAACCCTGGAGAGGTACGCATACATAATACCTACGTTTTTAAAATCTCTTCAATTCCTTAAAACGTACACGCCTGTCTGGTCCGGGTTGCAATTGATCGTTTCCGGGACCCTTTAGGTATGCCATAAACCACTAAACATGCCTTAGAGCCACGATTTTCATCCCTAAAGAGGCAGGCTAAGTGATGATTCTCCTGCCCTTATCACAATGAATATGGGGTCGTCGCAACATGTCTTTTTCTTCCATACTTCTCTATTAGTCGTCATCTCGGTAGTTACCCACTTTCTAACCATATCACCATTCATACATTCCATCCGTCGCTTTTTGGTCGTCCCCTACTCGTATAGCCATCGACATTCATACTCAATACTCTCCTCACGACATTTTCCTCATTTTTCCGTAGCACATGCCCATACCATGACAACCGATTTCCACACAATTTTTCAGTTACCGGTGCCACTTTCAGACTTTCTCTTATGTACTCATTTCTTACTCTATCCATTCGTGTAACACCACACATCCGTCTTAGCATTCTTATCTCAGCTGCATGCGATTGCCTTTTATTCATCTCTTTTGTAGCCCAACATGGGATATATCTACACACGCTGCGCTAATCGATAGGCGAGCATACTGCCATTCACCGGACCTTACTTAGTATTAATAATAACACGGTTATTATTTTATTTCAGACCAGTGGTGCCCGCAATCCTATAGCGAGTCATGAGAACAAATTTGGGTTCAACACCACTCCCTTCAGCCCAGAGTTCGCAAACACACAGTTGCGGAGAACTTAATAATACCTAGTTATTGTGTATATGCAATGTAATAAAATAAAGTATTTATGAAATCAATACAATACAAATGTTGAGATATACTCGTTTTATGTAATTCAGTAAGTGCAATTATTAATGTTTTACAAAAACCTGATAAAATACTGCATCCGTTTTCTGTGTTTTATTTATTTTATACTTAGATAAGTTATACTTAATAATACTCCTGTTTTAGCACATTTCACGCCCCAATAAACACCCAAAGACTTCCTGAACATCAACACAAAAATATTAGACTTCTGCAAAGAGTTTTTAACGTATCGACATTAGCCTAGCCAATATATCGAGCCAAAACCACACAACATTTATTCAGAATTATAATAATATGTACGTAAATAATAACTTATATGGTACCTAATTAACTTATAAAAATAACAACAAAAAATATAAAACTGTTCACAATCTAAAATAGGCGTCGAATAATTCACAAAACAAGATGAAATTGACAACTAATGTCATTTTAGTTGTGATGGGTCCAACAGTGTTCGAGGAAAATAATGTTTATTTCTGCTTCTAATAAGCGTTTCTTAAAAATAAGAGCTTTCTGATTACCTGGATCTGGACCTATTGTGCAGCCACAAATACATTTTTACTGTTCGAGATCAGAACTTTAAAATGCCGCGCAGGAAACACTATTGTTATCTGGACCTCGGTATTACCCAGTTTTTTTTACAATATTCAGCTAATAATTTATTCAATATGGACCTTAATTAAGGTCTTATTATATATCTTGCAAAGAATCAAATTGTGATCAAGCCTGTGATTGGACATTCGAAAAATATAACTGTTCTACAGCTTTTTCCGCAACCCGTGAATGACTCATTTCAATACTTGATCATTTATTGCATACCACAATATGTACTTTAGGTGATAACGTAAAATTTTAATAGATCATTAATGACCCTGTCCAAACGCGTGTTGGCTAAACCGGCTCATATCACTCGGATTAGGAACCCATAACGTAATATAGTAACAATAGGTTCATTCTTTAGGTTCAGACAGTATGTTACCCATACCGACGTCTACCCTCGGGCGAGTCTGTCGCAAGCTGCGCAAGTTGGGCCAGCTCACCAAGCACCACCCGGAGACCTTAAATCACTACCGCAGTTACTCTGCCGTGGTCGCCGAGCGGCAGAGACAGCTCCTCGAGGATGGAGGGGATGTCATACACCCACTCAGCTTGTTTAGGTATAAGTAAAGCAATAAACAGAAAGCAAGTTGATAAAAAAAGAAAGAAAAGATTTGTTGTTTACTTGGACACGCACAGAATTAAAACAATAAAAATTTAACACTAACAAAATAATGAAAATACAAAAATTAGACATGTGCGGGGCCTAAAAGGCTTCTATATCTGCATAATGCATTTTTTTTTAATACCGCAACGCTGGTAGTACATAATATATTGTTGATATCGCGGGTGGAACCCTGGATGAGACTGGCACAAGAGCGTGGAGATTGGCACAACTTTTGTGTCGGATGCTGATGTTCAATTGCATCATTGTCAGTCCGTATTAAGCCATTGCTGTATGTCTCCTTCACCCCGACGTATATGACGTGTATAAAATCTATTTGATGTAATTCTCTGCACTCCAAGAAATTTACACCTATCCAATATTTATTGCAGTCTGTCCTGGACGTCTATCATGCTAATAGTGAATATCTCGCATATGTGCCTGTCGACTTTCCGCCTCTTCTTCATCTTCCAACCGATAGACAATCTGACAACCCACATGTTGGACCGAGTGTTTTTGGGGATCAACGCTATCTGCCTGGTGGACATCGGCATCAAATTTAATACGGGATACGTTGTAAAACCGCACTCTTACGTTGTTATGAGCAGGAAATCTATCTTCTGGTAAGACTTTTACAAATACCACTTTAGACTATTCAATGTAGCTAGCCGCATAAGCGAGATCGTCAACGTCATAGACATCTTCTGTCCTACTTAAAACTTCACTATGATCCTCCAAAGTTTAAAGCACGGGAAACACGAGGTCATTGAAAGAAGAGAAACTGCCATTTTACACCTTTTATTAAAACAGATGAATGTTTCCAGGCGCTACCTCAGCCGCTGGTTTATGGTGGACCTGGCGTCATGCCTGCCCGTGGCATACGTACTGCTTCACATGAAGATTAGCGCTCGGTACATCCTGATCGCGCACGTGCTGTCCACGCTCAGAGTCGCCAGGATCTACACTGTCGCCGTTGACTCGAAGGTCTCCATGAGAGTACGTCCTTACAAAGAATTTTCGCTTTTTTCTTACAGTTGAGAACATAACACTGTCACGCCTGCAATCGCCGAAAAGGTAGGGCAGAGGCGGTTTACTTTCACATTGAGCCAGTTAAGTTTAAAAGTTATAAGGCGCGAGCCTATTTGCACAACTGCATAAATCCAGACTCTGAACTGTTGCTGAAAAAATGGTCAACAATATTAGTTACCCGGACGACATGGTTCTGTTGAACCCGTCAGTTAGTGTATTCAGGCACTACTGAGTAGTTGTGAGACATAATTATGTCACGTAGACTCAAATATAATACTAGTAAGAGTGTTCTCATCAGAAGGCGAATTCTCGTAATTTAAAACGTTCAAAATCTAGTCGCAGTATCATCTCGGTGTCAAACAAATGTCAAAAACTTTGCAAAATTAGAGGTATTTTTGACAGATTGCGACTGAGATCAGACTGAGAACGTTCTTAAAATTACGAGAATTGCCCCACAGTTCTCTCTCAACGTGCCGTCAATTACATAAGATCGGTGGGTCGACACTCGTGAGGGTGTCTAAAGTATTTGGGCAACATGCTGACAGATCGGCTACAGGACGATGAAGACATATAGAGGGAAAAGAAGGCGTTGGTAGTTCGCTGCAATACGTTGGCCCGCAGATTCGCACGATGTACAGACGCCAGCTGCAGGTCAAGCTACCCGAAACTGACAAATTTTCCCAATCGACATTGAAACTTAATGCTTTAGCGATAAAGTTGAAAATCCATTAAAGAAATTTGACAGATTGTAGTAGCTTGTTGTGCTTGCGTCTGTACCACAGATGTTAATCTCTTACTTTTCAGTGCCTTCTGTCAGTCTACACGTGAAGTCTGTGGATCAACTTTACGCGGCGGGCTTACAACGCCCTGCGGGTTCAATGCAACGCTCTAAGGGCAGTGTTGAGAAAAACCCCGGTAGTAATGCCTCCGCAATGGGCACGTGGGCACGTGTTCACCTGCAGGGAAATTGAAAATAGACTTTAATTGAATTATTGTGGATAATAATAACAAATTACTAACACCTTTTGATTTTTTTTGTGTAAGTACTACTAATAAACCCTACGAACGCCTTCTATGTAACAATTTTCTTAGTCTTCAATAATATGATGTGTGCAGGTTTTCTCGGAGTCGTACATCGTACACGGACTGGTGCAGATAGCGGGTCTGTTCGTCATCTCCGTGCACTGGTGCGCCTGCCTCATGTATTTTCCGGCCATCTTTATCTATTACTGTCAGTATTCAAACTCCTTACACCGTGTGGTATACTTATTAAGCTCTGAACAAATATTTGTGATGAGTTGATGACTATTTCGTGCGTAACACTATCAATTTCAATCCGAATCATTTTGAAGGATATTGCTAATCCATTGCTTCATGTGCTCGAAAAATGTGTCTGCTCAGCAACGTAAATAACGCAATGAATGTTGTTGAACCGTCAAAATGAAACCCATTGCTACTGATAGTGTGGTACGCAATTACCTCGCTGATGTTGGTATGTCTATTTATACATCATGTCTTTCATCCTACAGGGACGGGTGTAATGCCGACTCAATACAATTATTACATGCGCGTCAAAGAAAATGAGAACGTGATGGTTTCCGACTTACAGACTCGATACAATAAAGCGATAATCATATCTATCTCCGCGTTTTTTGGTGAGAATTTGAACCTACACATGAAGCTATAATTTCCAGTTTAAGTTGACCTCGCTTGTATAGATTTTTCGTACAATCAAAAGTCTGTTTATACTGGTCATATATAGCTTGATGTGTAGCCGTGCGCACCATTGACTGTCAAATCTGTCGACGTGCCGTTACCATCAATGAACTGTTTTTTTTCAGGTACTGGTTTCACGATGTTTCGGTCTTCTGAGCCAGATGAGATTTTGATTCATTCTTTCATCATTGTATACGCTGCATTTTTCATGGTATTTACGCTAGGTAACCTATTTACAAATCTGTACCTACAACATATTAAAGCCCCCAGTCGTCTGTCTGTTTAACCCTTGGGTTCTCAACGAAGGCGTTAAATAATAATAATCATTTATTTGCAGACGTTGAAGTCCATAGAATTAGATTAGTAAAAATTTACATCAAACCATATTCATGAATTACAAATAAGCATCATAACAAAAATAACATAATCGAAATACATCACAAATTACATAATAATGTCATAATAGAAACGAATCACAAATAACATAAAAATAACACAATACACACAGATAAAAATCACAAATAGGCATAAAAAAAGTTAAAGCCCACTCGTGGGCGTTTGAGACTTTCTGGGGGGCAGTAGAAGACCCAGACAAAATTATATCCGTCTTACAACTGTAGGTATATATATTATTACACGTTTAAATATAATCGTGGTAATAGCTGTTTCAGATTCACAACAGATGGTAAGTAAAAAAAATTGGGTGGCTCTAGAATAAGATATATGTATTGTCAAAGATGGGCAAAATTAGGTTGAGAACCTATGGTTTAATCTAATCTCGGTCACTTCAATTTTAACAATTTTTATTTTTGCTTTGGAACTGCTTCGAGGTAAACTGAATGCTTGTTGTTTTGATATGCGTAGTTTTCCTGATAAAGAGTTACCTCACGATCTATGACTCCACGATGCGGTACCAGGGATTGATGAATCAAGTAGAGGTGAGCATGTTTAGTTCACCTTCCAATTTAATATATTCTAGAACTAGGCCATTTAGAGTTCAGAATGCATTGAACATCGCCATGATACTTGCTATTGAAAACTTGTGTTTTTTAATCTTATGGAATTATATACATATATAGTTAGTTAAATATTTCATCCACCAGGAGTACATGAAATACAGGCAGTTCCCTCTTTACCTAAAGAAGCGAGTCCGTGCCTTCTACCACTATACGTACCAGGAGCGATACTTTAAAGAGGAGGCCGACCTCGACTGCCTCTCAGGTGAAATTCTTATTTTTTTAACAGGTAACACAAATACATACGCTTTCCTTCAGCTTTAGCACAGGCACTTCACTTGCCGTGCCGACAGCCGCTATCAAAGCAACATCGTTCTGTTTCTGTCCGCAAATTTTAATAATAAGTTGAATGTGTGGTTGGCGGCGATAAATATATATTTAACACAGCTCACTGTGTTAAATATAGATATATCTATTTGTTGCTGCCAAAAATTAAAGTTAACACGTATGTGTCTTAGGTAAGAACACATACGAGTTAACTTTAATTTTTACAATGTACCTATATTCTATTGGCGAATCTATTTTAAATAAATAATTTTTGGAACTGTCTGATACAGAGGAGCTTCGCGACGAAATCAAACTGTACACATGTCGCACTTTGGTCCACAAAGTGAAGTTGTTCGAAGATGTGCCAGCGAGCGTAGTGGGCACCGTACTGGGCTGCTTGCACCCCGAGGTCTACCTGTCAAACGACTTGGTGGTGCGAGCCGGGGATATCGGCGACTGCATGTACTTCATCGCAACTGGAACTGTGGCTGTGTATTCCTTAAAAGGGGTGGAGGTATAGATACATTTTTGATAGTAATCATGTAGTTAGACAGCTCAGGACCGGTGGCTGCGCATGCAGGACGCCTATGAACATTAAACATATCTATTGATTTACTGCAGGTGTGTCATTTGGAGGACGGCAACCACTTCGGAGAGGTGGCGCTGCTCATGAAGGACAGCAAACGCGTGGCCACCGTGGTCGCCGTAGAGAACACTCAGCTCTACAGACTCGATGCACTCGACTTCAAGTGCGTTACTGATAGTCTTGTATGAAGTTTATAGGTCGTCACTCGTTATAACCGCACCGCTCGTGCGCAGTAACACCCCGGTACTGCCTCAAAAAAATCCACCCATTTGTGTTACGCCTCCGACGAGGCGACAGCTTGTCGTTCAAGCGCCGCTTACTAGTTGGTTGCTCACCGTCCACGCGCCAACGGCTGGTTTTTCAGCTTACAGACTGGTTTGCGACCATCAGTGAGTGATCTCGCGCATTTATATGTCTCGTCTCAGTTTACGTTACGCGAACTGGAATCATAACTATTGTACTCAATGAAAAAGAGAATAATTTGAAAAAAAAAAAAAAAACATTGGGTTCATAACACATAAGAAAGACGGCGCGGTGACCTCCGAGTTGAGGAGTCTCCGCCAGAACGGTGTGGCCCCGGCATGCAATACCGCTTGCAGGCGTTTCTTCCCCGGGACCGGTTCCTTACAAATCCAAAATTTCCGGTATGCTCGATAGATAGCGTTCTACACAAATAGCACTTTACACAAAAAACTCATTGATAAGTTTCGTCATCCACGCGAACGAAGTCACGGGCACAGCTAGTTTTAACTAGGTATATAAAAGAGTAGTATTTAAAAAAAGGCCCGCTGGCTGGACGTTTGTGTAAATTACGAATATCTTCTAAAGTAGGTACATATAGCTCACAGAAAGTCGAAATTTATTAAAATACATTTTCTACGACTATCTATCATCATTGTAACCTTAATTTGAAACTCGAATAACATAATAAGTAGTAAAAAATCTACAGTGCGGCCGTCGAGAGAATGCGTTCTTGACGCATGTCAGTTTCATACAAACGAAATACGTGCATTTCGAAATTGATCTTTATTAGCTACCTACTAGAATAATTATCGCAATGATAGGTGTAAGGAACGCATTTTCTTAACGGACAATTAATTACGTTTTTTTTCTTTTGTCCCGCTTTCGACGAAAGTATCCCACTTTTTATACTAAAAGGGCTTCAAAATCCCGCTTTGCCAGAAAAAAAAATCTGGCAACGCTGAAAAGGATGCACTTCACCCCCCTGGCTTTAAAATAAAATATAGATACAAACGCATTCAAAAATATAAAAAATATCCGGTAAACGCCTAAAACAATTCTAGAGAACCAAACCTATCCGAGGCGGGATCCTAAAATTGCATTCTACAATCTCTTAATTCTTAAGCTTTTCTGCATAAATTGACAAAGTTATTTCTATTCCTCTTTCTGAATGAATGGACAAAAAATAACTAACCTCTCCGAATCAGGAGCTTAAATTTTCGAGTTGACTTCGCTCGCTTTTCTGCATTACTCCCATTTCTGTATCAATGGGAATGGTCAACAGAAAATCGAATTTACCCAAGGAAAGGTGCTAACATTTTCGGAGCTTACTTTGTTCGCTCTTACATCCTACCTACTCTCTCTTAATTCTTAAGCTTATTTGTATAAATCGATACAGTCGACCCCCTTTCTGTGTGAATGCACAAAAGAAAACATAGGTACCTACACTACCTACCTACCTATCCCATTCGAGACGAGATGCTAATATTTTCGAGCTCGCTTCGCTCGCTCTTGCAGCCTATTATGACTTTCAGTTATTAAGCTTTCCTGCATAAGTCGAAAAAGTTATGTACTCCTTGTATAAATAGACAAACGAAAAACTATCATATCCGAGGTGAAGTGCATTATCGGGCTCGACATTCAAAAAGTGCTGGTGCACAGCCAGTCCTAGTTGATAGTCAAGCTAAATAATCCGTTTTCCTGACTGTACAGTGCAATGTTATTATCGTTTTCCAGCCGTTTCGTACTGTCCCACCCGACATTGTACGGGCGCATCGAAGAGCTGGCGTCGCGTCGCATGCACGAGACGGTATTGCTGGACGACAAATTCCGCCGCGACCGAGGAGAGCGACACGCGCTCCCTCAACAGTCGCAACCCGGCTCCGAGTCCGCAGAAGTTCAGCCATAGTATAGAATTCCCCACAAGAAAGAAAGGTTGTACAAAAGGCGTGAGTCTCCTAAAAAACGCTATCGGTGACGTCCAGCGTCATCGTTAATTAAAGCTGTATTAGGATCTTCTGGCGCGTGCCCCAAATCGGAACTAACGCCGCGATCTTAGTTTTACATTTTTACCAAAAACGCCCCCGTCAACGTCATTCGAACGCTAAAAGAGTCATGCAGCAAGAGCATACAGTCCTTGAAGTTATCTTACCTCTGATTTTGCATCACTGTCCAAATCACAGTGATGTTTATTCTCATTCTAATACAGGTTGCTGTTGTGTTGCTGCACAAGTCGGTCCAAATTATTGTGATCTTTATTCTCGTCACAATAAGTTGCTGTTGTCAGAGGTAAAATAACTGTGAACGGACTGTACACAGAGTACCTATTTTTAGAACGAAGTTCGGAGTTGACTGGTAGAAACCGTTACGAAAGGAAAAATCGTTATGAGACTTTCTCTATCTCTCTATTATATGCGAGTGTGTGTGTGCGTGCGAGCGTCGCGTAAGGATCTCCGTTCCTGTCGGGGGTCCCCCGACCGCACACATTTTCTTTAAGGTGTAGTGCTTTATTTCATTCCCAAAGCAAGCGCCTTGACTCGGTGTACGGCAAGTCGTTGTATGTGGCCGATGACTTGGTACTGACATTTATTATTACTTATGAGTCTTCACCCATAACAAACAGCAGTACTTTAGTACGGCGTTTTATACGGCAATTGCCATATTAATAGTAGTCAATGAGAAGAGAGACTTCTTCTTCTTTAATTGTAAAGAAAAACAACAACAATAAATACTAGGTGGACCTGCCTAACCACATTACAATATCCCCGTCTGTTAGGCAAGCTTTAACTTCGGTAAGAATAGAAAAAGTAATTGTCTTATAAGTAATAGTTGACCTCTTAAATTGTCTTATAATATTTTTTTATCCGATAGTTAGTTCTTTAGTAATCAACATTTACCATCCTACAAAGAATTATTTAAAGTTACTTTTTCCTTGCTCTGCCTGATCAAGGATTAGAGGTGACTAATATATTCGTAATAGGTACAGGTATCATAATACAAGCCATGTATATTCATATTAGGATGTGCGAATATAGAATAATAGGTTACCAGGTCTTAGTCAAATAATAGGCACGCGTAATAGCGCGGCGACTGATAGCGCCCTATGGTGACCAGTGACCAAAGCTCACAGCGACTCCCTATTATTGCTGCACGTAGTGATTGATAACTATTTTAATAGTATAACTATTCATTATTTTGTTAGTGTTTAGTGATTGGGTTGATATTTTATTTATTTTTGTTGGAGGTTTTGGTCCAAGGAAAATTGAATCACCGTTTCACTTCTATAATAGGCATACGTGAATAATAAACATGCAGAATCTCGTATTTCATATTTATAATTATGGAGACTATTACCGATATTACACAGATATGCATATTATATTGAGTAGCTATATTGAATCGGTTCACTAATATTTGACTAATATCCAGTAATAGGTATGGTATCAAAATATGTGTTAACTAATATATTCAATAATAGGATTACCTAAAAATGACCCTAATATAACATCTCTATCAAGGATTAGCTTTTTTATCGGAAATTGGAATCAACTCAAAATAACAATGTAAAGAACATTGCTTTTAGGAGAATAACAACATCACGCCTGTTTTCAATTAGGGGTCAGGCAGAGGTTACCTATTGAAGGTACACCCACATTTCCCCAGTTATGTTTAAGTCCCATGTAATAGGGGGGTAAGCCATAAACAGGGCACAAACTAGGAGAGTTAGTTTTAATTTAATAAGTTCATCATTAAGTTACTTTTGTTATAAATGTTTTTCCATATGAGTAGTAGAACTCTACATAGATTATAAACTCTGGGGGTAGGTAATATTTTGTTTGCTTGATGGTTGAATGTTCAAGATTTTACATTAAGTGCTTATTGTGGAACATACATTTAAGTTTAATTGCATTAACAATAAAAATGGTAAGTAATAAAGTTTTGCAAGAGAAATAAAAACAGAGTTTTCTTAAATATAAAATTTATGAATACAAACAAACATTTGGTCTAACAGAACCAATCTCCGTGCCAACCACACTCGGAATGCTATACATAGCTTACAAACTAATATTTTCTGAGTTATCACACAAAGATGCCAACCCACAACAATAAGAAGAGAATACCAAAGCCTGAAAATAGGGAGGCGACCAGTGATAACAATAACTCTTTGAAGAGATCTCTCGATACTTTAGTGCTAGTAACTTCGTAGACGAAGAACCACGCAGTGAAGAAGATGCCGATGCCGAGGAGAAGTAGTGTTAGGTGTGGGAAAGCTGCCGGGTTGATCGGCGACGTGTAGCGTATCATCGATTCAATTTCCAGCTGAAATAACAATGTAGAATTGCAATACCAGTTTGTACATTACTTTCAAATCAAAGGTATATTATAATATCGGTGTACTCACGCTCATTTTAGTAGTTTTTGCTTTACTTTTGATAAGAAATATCACACGATGCTCAACTCTGACATCAATGGGATACGTCAGTCAATTCGCCGGCCATAGACAAGTTACAACAAACGAAACGTCATAATAATCATAAATCAGTTTAGAGAAGTACTGCATAAGTCGACTAAAATTACTCACAGGTTAAGACATCTCTAGAAAATTGACATCTCTCGTTGATTTGTCAAACGAACGGTGCTGTTATATCTCTATCTTTAGCATATTATTTGTTCTCTTTGTCATTCTTGCCCAATAAGGTCTTCTTTTTGTCTTCTTTTATCTTTATACCTTCAAAACGAAAATGGTGACTGATGTTTACAGCTGTTTTGGAATACACTTTAATATAACTTGTGAATATAAAATGGTAATATAAATAAAGTGCCTTTTATGCCGGGAAACATGACTACTCAATGCTACGTATTAAATTTAAATAAAATGGCGAACCAAACACCAACAGAAACAAAGCCTGCTGTGAAGGAGAAGGTCATGTCTTACGAAGAAAAGTCGCTGGGATCCACTTCATTTTTCAAATGTGAAGCCTGTCCTTACATGGCGCTGGCTGAGGACGACATAAAATTTCATCTGTTCACCGTACATCCAGATTTAGCCAAGAGCAATGGTCTATCAGATAACGTTCAGATCCTTTGTCCAGGCTGCACCAGTGTGTTTGACGCTGAGGAGACTCTCAGGATACATCTCCGTAACCATCATAAAATGGGCATTAAAGATATTAAGAAAATGATTAAAAGTCTAGTTCAAATTGCTCTTAAAAATGCAAAATTAAAAAAAGAGAGCCCCAGTGCTGAACCAGCACATGCAGCCCCAACTGGGACAATCCCACAAAATTTGCCTGATATAAAAATACCACAAGTTATAGAAATAGTTCCAGATGCAGTGAATATCAATAATGACTTGCCCAAAGGGGTGGCATTTATATCTGTAGATGAATTACATAAAATGAGCACACCAAACTTTGAAAAAGTAGATCCTAAAGAGATAATACAGGAAGCTAGTATAAATATTGTGTATACAAATGAAATCTCACAATATGTCAGTGTGTCAGACGCAAACTCAGTCAAACCACATGGTAACATGATCCAAGTGGGTAGCGTCCCTCCGGACTTGATAGCATCCATACAGCCGTGCTACATGGAGCCCTCCATGGAGGCCACACTGTCTCCAACACAAGCAAAAGATTTATCACACATTCCACTGCTGCTGAAGGCTGATCAGATAACTGAAGAGGTGAAACCAAGTAGTATAGAAGTAGAAAAAGGAACAATGTGTTTAGTAAATGGATGCCGTATTTGTATGAAAGAGGATCAGATGCTTGCATATCACAGGCAATGCCACAAGAATGGGAAGCTCGTATGTCCAGAGTGTTCCAAAGTGTTTGGAGCAGTGGACACACTACACACACACCTGTGGAAGGTGCACGAAGTCGACATGGAGATGCCAACCTGTGAAGTATGCGGCTTTAAAACATACAGTAGATATAGACTACACAATGTCCACATGAAATGTCATAAGAAGTTAAAACTTTGCATATGTGAGTATGAATCTCAGTTCACGATGAATTCTGGTCAAAACTCATATAATTTGGGACAGTTGATACAACGAAGAGGAAGCTTCTCAAGGCTTTCACAATCTTTGTGAGATGCACTTTCTTGTATTGTTGATGCAAATAATCCAGACTTTGTTTTATCTATAGCTGACCCGACAGACATTGTCTTGTCCAAATATTATTGTTTCAATAGTTCATACGAAAGTCCCTTATAAAAACGAAGAACCAGAGTCAGCAGAGTTTTCCAGAATTTGAAAATTTCTAGGAAACATTTCTAATTTTTCTTTCTGTAAAAACTTAATTTGGACTATGTCAAGTGATGGGCTTACCAACAAACAACATTTCATTTTTATTAATATAGATGTAAATATTAATCCCTTTTCCTAAGCTATAAATAAAAAGTGTGGGAACAGTAGGCTGATCATGCAATGCTTTTTAAGATCCTTGACCTTAAATTCACATGCTAATCATAGAACCCTCTGCAGGTTCCATATGCTCTAAGGGTTTCAAGAATTCCAACCAGCTGTCGAAGCACAAGCTGATTCACAAGGAGGTAACCGAACCCCAGCGCTGTACCTTCTGCCAGCGAGAATTCATCAACAAAGGGAGACTGCGGATGCACATAGCTGAGGTCCACGAAAAGCTCAAGCCTTTCAAGTGCTCCCACTGTGACTACTCCTCCTCTAGGAAGCAAGAGCTTAAACTGCACTTAAGGGCGCATACTGGTATGTATATTGTTGTTTATTACGATATTATTTCCGCTAAAGACTGACAGCAGGTGGAGGTTTTTCCGTGTGTTTCCAATGTATACAATAAGTCAAGTATTAACTACCTGTCTTATTGTCGCATCCTGGTATGTTAGCTGCCCTAACATCAACTAAACAACCTGCTCGAAATAAAGTATATAATATATTTCTGAACTCGAAAGTGTAGTCATACATCGCGGCTCATTTCTCTCCTTTGACGGGCCGCCGGTGTGCACTGTCTTTAATTCCTGTCGAGGCATGAAGCCGTTGCAATTCATAAACGCATTATATAATGTTTGGTTACATGTAGAAAATGTTCCTCTTTCCAGGTGACAAACCTTTTGAATGCGATCAATGCGACTACCGGACGGGCGACCACAATGCGTTGCGGCGACATAAAAAACAACATTCAAAAGAGAATGTGTACAAATGTAAACATTGTCCATACACGGCTATCCAGTCGACGATGTTCACCAAACACATGGTCTCCGTACATCCCAACGTCACCAGCGACGTACATCGGTGTCCGTACTGCCCCTTCAAATGTGTCAGCAAAGAGAAGCACTTCCAACACCTCACCACCCACACAGAAAAAGAAAGTATACAGGCACTCATAAAAATGAACGGCAAAACGAATAAGCCCGCGTGGACGATACCCAGCGAAGCAAAGAAAAACGACGAAGATACTATCATAAATACCGAGCCAAGTACAGAAGCTTCCCCAAAAACTGTCAACGAAATACCGATCGAGGTGTACGACTATGACAGCTATTCAGAGAACTTGCCACAGAACTACGCGAAGAGCTACTGCACCACCGCAAGTACCAACGCCCAGCAGACAGACTATAACTCTCAAATAATGGTCACGGACCTGAGCAAAGAGGACAACAACTCAGACTGCCTCATCTCCGAGAGCTCTAACGACACGATGATGGAAAGGCACCAGTACCAGGCGCAGCACCCGATGCTCACCTACGACGGCACTCCCTCTAATCTGCACGGATTCCTCAACACTTCTGTGGCGATGGAACAAAGTCTCTTACAAAATAATAACGTCAATCCTCTAACTGCCAATCACTGTCCGATACCGGGCAGTATAACTAACAATATCATGGCTAATTTCCCCATCCGGTTGCCTCCCGTACCACAAATATCCCTGCGCAACAATATCATGTTTAAACCTGCCGACATGATATCATTTTCGAGCACTAAAGTATCGGGTCCAATAATAAAACCGACGCAGATATTACCCGTACTGTCGTCCAGTAACTCTCCAGTAAACATATCGATGGAACCTGAAGGAGTTCCGAGAAAGAAACCTAAAATATCAGTGAAGAGCAACCTAATACTGAAGGGCCCTGATCAAGAGAACATGTTCCACTCTCAGCAGAAGATGGCGTTCAGGAGACTGGAGGACAATGAGAGATTTGGACTAGGCGGTCCCGTGACCTTCAACAATTTGATCACGACGCAGTTCATGCAGCTACAGCCGGGGCCGTCGCTGAGCGAGTCTCCTAGCGATATAATGGCGTATCCTCAAGAGCCGATGTTAACGGACGCGGCGACCACGCCCGTCGACAACGAAATGAACAGCAACCCACAAATATTCTCATTCAACCAGCAAATCAACGTCAACTCCATGACGATGCTCCCTCCACCGCAAAAGATACAAAGTACCGACCCCAGCTACATCAAACTGGAGAGTACAATCAAACAAAACACGCAGTCTCCGAGCTTGGAAAGAATGTGCAACGCGAATCTTCTCAACAATTCGGCACTAGCCCGCGAATATAAAGCGTCGCCGCCGCTCGAAGAAATACATAAAAATATGAGCGAAATTAAGAACGAAGTTAAATCAGACTCATTCTACAATTTACAAATTAACAACGAACCAGCGAATCCACCTGCCATCACGATGGACAAGTTCTTTTTAGACAACTTGGTCGGGGAAAATTATACGGGGGGACTGGATCTGTCTGGAGTTACCCTTCAGCCGATATCGGAGGAACAGAATGACGTCATAGAGATCGATGACAACTCTGACGACAACAAGCTGCTGCCTCGGTTAGATATGTACTATAACCTAGAGGGGTTATATACGCACAACGACTTCCACTTTTTAGACAGCGACACCGGCTTCCAGCAGGATGACATCAACCGGATGGTCAGTGAAGTCCCGACGATCAACCAAAAGGACTTGTTGGACTCTCCCAGTGAAGGCGCCGAGAACGACTTGCCGACCTGCACTCAAAGTGTGATGGATCCTATGATGAACACGGCTGTGAGACCGACCACTAACAAAATCAATGTAAAAAACATTGAACTCATGAAAAACTAATTTTTTTTTTAGTATGCTGTCTCACTGCTGGGCAAAGGCCTCCCCCAAATCCTTCCAGGAACTCATTTCCCACGCCACCTCGAACCAGCCCTCGCGGTACGCGTTCAGGACCTCTCGCCACCTCTTTCTTTCTACCGGCCTCGGCAGCGCCGTCCATCTTCAGGCACCCATTGTGTGTGTGCAATTGTGCATACGGCTGATGTGACCCGCCCAATGCTATTTGAGCCTGGTAGCCTTCTTTCCTACATCCAGTATGCCCGTTTTGGAACGCAGCGTTGTGTTCCGAATTCTGTTCTGTCTTTTAACACCCAGAATGCACATAGCATTCTGGGTGTTAAAAGATCCATCGCTCTTTGGCAGACTCCAAGGCGGAACTTTTGCGACTCGGTGAGCGACCAGGTCTGAGCACCGTAGGTTAGGATGGGCAGGATACACATGTCGATGAGTTTGCGCTTCAGGGAGATCGGCAGACCACCCATCATTAGCAGATGATTTACTAGATAGTAAATCAATTAGGCAAACTATGTAAGTGCTGTGCACACCTTTAATTGATAAGTTCACTGTAGTACTTTATATAATAAGAATAAGCTCTGTTAGTTGGAGTGCCATAATAAATAAATGAATTAGCATATTCAGGGGCCAGTAGCTTTTCCAGGCGTTCTCAATTCGGCGATCGATTACCCTTTCCTGCCTGTTTTCGAAAGAAACTAACTGGCCCAAGTAGATTTACTCATCGACATAAATTATTTCCTGTCCATCTACCTCGACCCTACGCTTAGTGCTGTTGGTCATTTAATTAGATGTGTTTTAGACCCATTCATTGCAAGCCCCACCCTGAAGCTAGCCGTGCTCAACTCTTGGAGCATGGTTTGGAGTTCTAGAGCTGTGGCATAAAGGACGATATACAAAATCGTTGTTTTCTATGGACAAAAGCTGAACAGAGCTGAATAAGCGTGGTTAGTCCCATCGTCAGCAAATCGGGGGTTTGTCAGCCTCTTCTTGCCGACGTCAATGCCCTTGGTCTTCCATGAGGCTGCCAGTGACTTAATATCTCCTCAAGTGTGCTCGTAAACATTTTGGGACAGAGTGGTGAACCACTCTGTCCCAAATTGTTACAAGGCGTTACAAGGTGGACCTTGTAACGCCTTTTTTAATTTGGAATGGAGGTCCAGCAGCATTTAGTTGTATGTTTGCCGTGCTTTTGTTGTAAATGGTTTTTAAAAGGTCAATGAATTGTTTTTCAAGTTCTTGGTGTTCTAGGGATGTGAATATTTCTGAGTGTTTAATACTATCAAAGTAAGGCCTTCGTGTAATCTACAAAGTCCAGATATAATGGTTTATTGAATTCTGTGTATTTTTCTAGTGTCTGGTTTAGTGTTTGAAGGTGATCAGTTGTTGAAAAACTTAGGTGAAATCCGGCTTGTTCTAGTAGCTGGTGTTTATCCAGATTCCCGTCTATGCGATTGTGTATCACTTTAATGAAAGTCTTATAAATATGAGATGTCAGACTTATTGGGCGGTAGTTGTCGATATCGCTTTTGTCACCTTTTTTGTGCAGAAGGACTATGTTTGAATGGCACATTGACTTAGGTACATATCCTGATGTTAATATTGTGTTAAATATTATATGTTGGTAAGGTGGGGCAACAATGTGTTAGAGCCATTTTTTCTGTTGTGATTCCATATTCTCCAGAATTTCTGTTGTAGCGTAAGGTAGTAAGTGCTCTGTGCACTTCATAACCGCTTATTAAAGGAATGGCATCTGGGAGACTGTATTCTGTGCTGATCGGGGGTGGTGAATGATCTGAATATAATGATGTATAGAATTTGGTCGCTATTTCCATGATGTTATCTATGGTGTTTTATTCCGTTATTGTCTTTTAAGCTAATGATCCAAGTTTTCCCCTTGGTCACTCCATGTTTCAAACCCCTTAAAGATGAGTGTTTTTCTAAAGCTGTTTTTACTAGATATGTATTAATATTTCTCAGACCTCTCCTAATACTTCTTTTAACTTCTCTATCTATTATTCTGTATTCTTCTGTCCTCATTTCTTCCTTTGTTCGTTTTTCGATCAAATCCGCACTATTTGTTTTTATTTCTTGGTGAGTTCATTATGTTTTTACTGCTTTTCATTAATCCGGTAACTATTGAATTTTATTGGTCTTCTGCGTCTGCTTTTTCAACTTTTAGTTTCTTAAAATAGTGGGATAGTTCGAGATTAAAGTGTTCTATGTTTTTTATAAGCGTCTCTTTACAGAGGTGCTTAGTTTGTTTTGTAATCAATTTGGCTCGGTGGAGTTTGAAATCAAATCCAACTTTTCCACGGATTGGTCTGTGATCAGAGCTGTGTTTAATTCTATTGATAACACCAACGTCCTTGATCATTTGTTTGCCTGATGATAAAACGTAATCAATTTCGTTTCGCGTGGAACTATTGGGTGCGACCAAAGTCCATCGCCGTCGAGGTTTCTTTAAAAATAAGCTGTTGGCTATGTGCATGCTCTGTCCAAAGGCAAACTACTTTAGACGAACACCCCGTTCGTTACGGTCCCCTAAGCCAAAGTGATCGAAATTATCCTCGCCTGCCAGTTCTTGCCTCCTTTCTACCTTAGCATTAAAATCCCCAATGACCATGTTCCAGGTCTGCCAGGGTCACGGGTTGTTCGAAAGAATTACTGAAAGAACAAGGGTGGGTTTTAGTCAGTAAAAGTCTGACTTCCCGCTCTACCCAGAACGGGAGAAGTTATTAGAGTAGTTAAGAGTAAGCGCTTTTTTTTTTCAGTGTTAGAGTACCGCGACATGTTCAGAATAGCCCACGAATTCGATGATATTTATTATCTTTCCACTTCTTTGCGTCCATGAACCCCACTCCATGTGTTCCGCTGGTTACACCGAAATGCAAGAATACAGCATCGTCTCTTTCTTCTGTGTTTGCCGTCTCTTCTTACTTCTGAAAGGCCTACAATGTCCCAGTTGATATCTTTTAGAGCGTTTTCAAGCTCAATTAATCGCTCGTCCATCATCAGCGTTCGAATGTGAAGTGTATCGGTGTCCGTTATATAGTTTGCAGAGGTCGTTTGACGGGTACCCCGACCCTTGCCCGAGCCAGCCCGCACCGCTGAGCCTGTAGTTTTAAATCCGTCTCTAAATAATTCCTATCCAGCCTGTCCCTTACTGCCCTCTCCCAGCGACGCGCTAAGCCGAGGTCCGTACCCCACAGGTACACACAGGCCCACACAAAAAACAAAGCGAATATGCGCTAAGGACACCCTCCTTAGCGTATATTCGCTTAATTTTTTAAGCCCTGGCTGGAGGCCTTCATTTATTGAGGCATCCACAAGCAAGCCGGGTTAAGCAGACGACAACCTCATAGGTTGAAATGCTCCAAAAAAAAAAGTTTGACGGTTGGTCGATCTCACCCGGAGATTCTTAGCTCCCTTCCACGCCAGCACAACCATTGGAATCGCCGGGCACTTGGAGCCTGTCTATTATTCCTGTATCCATTTGGTATCGATAGGGCCGTAAACCACCCCGCTGGTCCAGTGCGTGATGGCGGGTATGAAATCTCTTATTTATTTATTTGCTCCTATTCCTATTGTAGCTAAAAACTCCCTTCTGTGATGTTGTTATTAGGAAGTTATTTGTTAAGCAATATTTTCTAGCTATTTAATTATATTTTTATTAAAGATATCAAGTGTATGCTTTTATAAATGTATGATGAGTTAGATACATATAATTTTAAAATGTATATACATATAGTCCGGTCATATTAGACCAAAAAAATAGGGGTGAGGTTATAATAATTCACACTCGGCTGAAAATTGGTAGGATTGTTCAAAATACTATTATAAGTGAAATGTGAAAAGTCCTCATCGATCCCAACACCTGGAAAAAAAATTACTCGGGGTCAAAGGTCACAAAAACACGTTTTTCGCGATTTTCAGCAAAACGGTAAGTTTTATCATAAAATTTGCCCAGACAAAAATTGTAGATCAGATCTATAAAAATGTCTAAATACTTCTTTCCTAAGAGCCACCGTTTTTTGAGATATAACGATTCAAAAAGTTGAAAGAGTTGTAATCGTATATGCACACGTTCGTTTAATCGAACCTTTAGCGTCCTGTTATCTACATGTTTAGTTTTGCAAAGATTTCTCAATTCGTTCAAAGTGAACTGACAGTCATCGTTATTTTCGATGTAAGCGAATATTTCCTCCATTGCCAGAGTCGTAGATTCATCTTGAGGTCAACCGACTTTAACCCCAGTGTTCGGTTTCAAGAAGGAAATGAAGCAGACATGATGATACTTAGCCTCAGCAGCAACTAAATCGTATTCGTTTTCTACTCGAGCAAGAACAGCTTTAGACATACCTAGCATCAGAACGAGCCTGAGCTGTTACCAGAACCAAGTCATTGAATGTTTGATTGAGTGTTTTGAACAATCCTACCAATTTTCAGCCGAGTGTGAATTTTTGTAACCTTGTAGGTCTAAATTGACCGGACTGTATAGTAAAATGTAACATAATTACTAAATTGTAGATACCTGCTTGTAAGTGAATGTTGCTTAACAAATAATATTGTTGTTGTATAACTGCGTTTAAAGTCTCGAACACACTTCTAAAAGTTGATCTGCACTGTGTGCTCGAGACAAAATTTAAAAAAAAAAGAGACTGTTAATCATTAAATCATTATAAATATTTATTTTTATTATTTATTAAATGGAATGTGTTTCTACGTTTAGTTTTGTATACACCACTATGAAATCTCCACTGCTTCTGATTTCTTGCGACTTGTAGAGGAGCCAGTCGTCTGTGACGTCATTGAATGGTTGGGGGTCAGTGTGGACCCCTTTCTGATGTGGACCGATGATAATCAACACGTTCCCGATATAATACTTGAGGTAGTCATCAAACGCCTTCCGGTTATTGAAATAACAGAACAGTAGAGCAGTATTTTTATTTCTCTGCAGTACAGTGATTGTGTCCTTGTCTATTTCCGCTGGACTGAAGTGGAGGGGTATAAAATTGGGCGGGGCGTACTTACAGCGCCACCACGCCCCGTCTACCTCGATGCCTGAGACCGGCACACCTGGAATATTAAAAAGACATTAAGTTTTTATGTAAACAACGTTGTACCCTCAGTTCTAAAAAGTCATAATAAAAGTCTGACTTTTTTCATTGATCTACTGATTCACAACGCGAAAGTTGCGTTGTATATTCTCCTAATGTTAGTTTGAGTTATTACATAGAACATTCTATGAACTCCAGAAAACTAGTAACGATGACATTCTAATTGATCCGGCACCATTTATAACTATCTTCACAAACCCGAAAGAGTTGGCGTTAATTAGATACCGGAAGCAAAAAACAAAAAATATTACTTTACCAGTAGCTTCGGTGATCATCCACTCGAGTAGGCCGCTTCCGCAGCCGATGCTCACAATCCGGTCACAGTGCAGCTGCTTCAAGCACTTCTTGACGAAGATAAAGTTTTCCTCACTGGGGTACACCCACAGCAGCTTGTTCCTCTCAGGATGGTCATGATACCGGTGAACTATTTCCTTCCAATTGCTGTCTTTGAACAGATCGATGATGTCCGCCACGATGTCCATCGCCGGTAGAATGCGGACGTGCGTAGTAACATTGACTGTGAACTAGTCTGCTAGCCAGTAGCATGTGCTAATTACGTAATACCCTTTCAGTGATTTATCTGCGAACTAGCCGGCAGAGATGGATTTAGTCCATTTTAGATTTATTTGTTGTGTACGTTATTTTAGTTTTTGTATCGTGATGGCCTAGTGGCTAAGACCTCAGCCGTCATGCACGAGATTGTGGGTTCAAATCCGACCAACTACAAATGTGACTCGTTCGTTTATCTTGGACATTACTAGCATCGGTGAAGGCAAACATCGTGAGGAAACCTGGACTTACAGTTAATGTAGGTAAGTCTGAAATCGCTAACCCATCTTGAGCAATCGTGGTGATCAATGCTCGTCCCTTCTCTGTCTGAGAAGAGGCCGTGGCCCTGAAGTGCGACAGTGATGGTAATATGCTATAGGATGATTCTATGCTGTTTTATCATAAAATTGTCTATCAACTAAACAAGAAATGCTTGCTTGGCCAATTTCATCGGTCAAGGAGTCGCGGTCGAAATCTCTACTTAAGATGTTGAATTAAATTGGCAGAGTTAATTTGCAACGGAATCATACAAGTAAGGAGATCGACTTCACTGCATGTTCTTTTGTTCGCGACTCATTCGATTGATCGAATTTGAAACTATGACAAAATGAAATAGTCAGTCACGTGTGCTACCAGCACGCTCATTACGTAGCACATACTTTCAATCACAGTCTGAAGGATATGCCAATACATTCGCTTCATTTGGCCGAAAAAATTGTCTGCTTAAACACGTAAATAACGCCATGAATATTGTTGAACAAAAGCCAAGAGTGTTACGCAATGACCCCGCAGTATTTCATTTAAATAAGAAGTACATAGTATTATACAGTTAGTTCGTCTCTGTACATTTCCCTAATACACTACAAGAAAAAACTGGCTACAACCCAAGATAGTTTCAACTGGCAATAGATACAGGTAGTGATCGGACACTCACTGGCCATTAATAACAATAAAACAAATGACGAGTCGTTTCAATTCATTTATTTGTATCTAAGTTCAGTAGTTACAAACGTTTAGATATAAAATATTAGCAAAATACAGATACCAATAGTATAAAATACGCATTTCATGATTGTGTTAATAGTTACAATGATGATCAGTAAAGTATAAACGGATAACTTATAAAAAGGCTCGTTATTATTACTTCGTTTACTTCATAGTACTTGTATAACTGTCTCGTTCACTTGTGCAGTTATTTATCTACTTAATAAGACAACTGGTTACTTATTTATTATTGTTGCATATATCGGTTACGTTACTACTATTGTCTACTTACGGAACCATTCTAGTCATCGGGTATCTACCTACTGTGGGACTGTGTGTACAATAGTACACCACAGCCTATTGCTTGATTGCTATATCACAAACGTGCTGGTAAACAAACTCCAAAAAAAAAACTTGCTGCTCCAGGGACTTAGGGACATCGACGCGTAAACTGTTACCATGAATTCAGCACATGATTCTAAACCTCCCACAGCGTAGAAACATATCGTCAGTTATTTAAAAAAAATACCTGTTATCTATAAAAGTGCAATACCTACACGATAAAAATGCACAGAAAAAAAAAACAGCAGATTTGTTTTTAATAACCAACCATAAAGGGCTTTGAATATCCGTGATATACCTACTGTCGCGCCATTTTGAAAATGGCTCGACAGGCTCCATATAAAAATCTTCAAACCCATTTCTATGCTAGGGGCCTAGGGGGTTTAGCATAATGTGTTGAATTCATGGTAACAGTTTGCGAGTCGATGTCCCTGGCACCCTGTATAATGGAAGTCTGCAATTATGTTAGTTGATTTTGATTATAATATTATTGCTAATAAAGACATGAATGTGGCTACACATACAAATCACAACCTTAGTTACAGTATACGCTTATCAGAAGTACAGCCCAATTCAATCTTTATCGGGACATGAGGCGAGTCGCTGCGCAGTAACGAATTCACGTGTCAGGGGGTGAGGGGTGAGGTAATGCGCAGCGGTTAGAGCACTTCAGAGCCGCCACAAAGTTTGAATCGAACTGTAATATTATAACGGACTCGCTATTATTATAGCAATGATTTATTTATTGTAATGGGTATTTTGCTTAGTTTTTATTTTAATCCGAGTTAGGCGAAGTGAACGAGTCTATGTAAAAGTGCACCGCGCAATAATGTTAAACATCAACTTAAAGTACGTGAGATCAACTTACATCAGAGATCATGATCTTCAGTCGACATTATAAAAACTAATATTACATATTTTATTTACTTATATATTTTCCCACAAGATTCCGGACTCAAATAACCTTTTATCACATTCTTTGAATCTTTCGGCAGACCAATCTAAGTATATGAGCATTTATTGTGATAATATTAACAAAATGTCGCCTATTTTTCATTCCAGCTTTCATTTCTATCGTTACCGTAAAAAGTATTATCTATAAATTCATTTAATTATTCAATAGGACATTTTCATATGTATAAATGGATACATACTCCTACCAGATACCATTACCTACCCCCATTCCAATCAGTCTCAAACCCCGACATTTCAGTTCCAAAAATTTCAATTTATAAACAAATTAATTCAGTAATAAAAACCTTTTTCGAGATCAAAACATAAAAACAACATTTGGTCCTCTGCCAAAAACATCCAATGTAAATAATTTGAATTTAAAACATTTTGTATAACATGTTAAAATCTGATACATTTATAATACACGGGTAATGTAATAACTGTGACAGCTAATAATATGTAACTTCTTATGACTAACGCGTCTTGGACGCACTTACTTACGAACTAGTGTTAGTAACATTGACTGGTTAAGTTTTGCATAGCAGCCTGTACAGCACCTCTAGCACCAACATCATGCAAAATTGTATTGTCTCGGTTATATTGTCACAACGTAAAACATGTATATAAGTTCTGCAGCAAGAACAATAGCGCCATGTGTTAATCCGATCCAGCCTGTCCCCAGCGAGGTCCGTACCATACAAAGAGGTGCCCTTAGCGTATAGTCGCTTAGTTTTTAAGTTTTTTAAGGCCTGGCTGGCTAATTTATTGAGGCGCCCACAGGCAAGACCGGATAAGCAGCCGACAGCCTTCTTGATTGACCGGCGAGATGCCATGTATATAAAAAAAAACAACAGCGCAATGTGAGCTCAAGGAATATTTTGATACATGGGAATTGTTAGGATCATTATGTTCATGCTAGGGATACTGAATTGCAAAAAAACAGTAACTGTATTACCAAAGCGGTTAGTTCTCTTTCTAATACAGTTACCAGTAAAATAACGTGCTTTGCTAAGGAAGTACGTTGGAAGAATACACTCAATAAAGTATAGAGCGACGTCATCGCCGCGGTTTGTATACATAGAATATTTCGGTATCTTAATCGTAATATGCATTAAATACATATAAAATTGATGGTATACTAAACTAACAACTATCTTTCCAGCCCACCCTGCTTCGCCTCAGCCTTCGTGTCATTTCAAATCTGCAAAAGAGAAACGACAACTATGTATTTTTTGCTTACGATTAAAAACTAAAAATACTAATAAAGATATTGAGTACTTTGAGTAGTAGTGGTAACGACCGCGTCTTAAGAGTAGTTCGAACCCAGACCGGCGCTTTACTTTATGTAAATTATATCATCACCACTGCTCTCAAAACGGTGAAGAAAAACATCGTGAGGAAACCGGCATGACCAAAAACTCGAAGATATGTGACATCTACCAACCGCATTGGGCCCGTCACATTATAGGATGATCATGCTTATGCTGCTAAGAACTTTTCACTTTATGTTTGCAATTCGAGAAAAACATTGTACAGAATAGATTTATAAATAATAGATTCCTTATTATAAAATCAATTATTGAGGCTTACCTATAGAAACCGATTGCTTCAGCTTCCTCCTCCAGTGTATTCCCGGACCCGAGTCACTATTCGATTCCTCATTTTCTCTCCTATCTCTATCTCCATACAAAATCTTCTCGTACAAAGTCTTCTTATCTTTCGGCGGAGCACCCAAATCCAGATTATTTAAATTAGTTTGTTCCTCTAACTCTATCATTTTCCGCAAATCTATCGGCGGTAAGGGTATAATAGACGCTTTTCTAATTTTATGCACATATTCACACTCCTGAGAAGGACTCGTGGCGGCTTTCGCTTCGACGCTAGCTGTTTTGTTACCAACGATGACGCTTTGACGCGCATTGTTAGCGACTAAAATTGTAGACTTATCAATAGTTTTGTCTGGATCGACATTTTCTTGTTTCATGCTGTTTTCGTGCAAATGTTTCTGTATTACTTCTTGTGGTAGAGGTGGAAGAGGGTTGAGTATCTTTAGTTTGTTTTTCTCGTCTTTTGCGTCAAGTTTAGAGGCCTGTCCGTCGGCCCGGATCTGCTTGAGCACGGCCTCGTCGCAATCAACCGCGGTTGCAGGCACATAGTCTGGATGTGTGTTACGTATGTGTCGCTCGAGATTGTCTTTTCTTCTGAAGCGACGGCTGCACACTTTGCAACCAAAAGGCTTGGAATCTGCAACGAAAAAAAAAGAACTTTATGACTGGATTTAGTCATGCACAATATGAGAGTCCACTGAAATAATGTAAAAAAAGCAGATATCCATTAAATTAATAAATAGGCAGAGATATAAAGTGAGTTCGTCGTACCGGTGTGGACGGCGGCGTGTCTGCGCATATCCTTGCTGGAGTGGAAGGCTTGCGGGCAGCGCGGACACTGGTGCGGGCGTCGCGCGGCCACGCGGCCCGCGCCGCATCCTCGCACGCACCCGCCCCACCCGCCGCAAGAGCACTTCCTTTCTACGACATACTAGCATGCATTAATATGAACAAGGCAACCATTGTTTGCAAGACATCGGGGACACATGACTTTGAACACGTCAAGTTCTTCTAACAGATTTAAATGACATAATTATCATCAAATACTATTTTATTAACTTCTGTAGGAAGTATATCAAAATGGAATACAATTTATTTGCAAAACAATGGAGCATTCATCTCACCGTGTTTGCGGATGTGTTTCCTCAAGTTGGAACTATCTCGGAATCTGCTCCCGCAGGTAGGACACGAGAAAGGGCGCTCGTCTGTGTGCGTGAGCCCGTGTTTGCGTAGAGACGCTAGGTTGTTGAACGCCTTGTTGCATTCGCTGCAAGCAAACTTCTTTTCCTCTGCAAGGAGACATAGTTTATCACTGTAGCTAATCATTAAACCAATATAGTCAATTAAGCCTTCGTATCATCGAACGTCAATCCACGAGAGACACAATGGCTTTTTAATTATTTCTGTAATTACGGCATTCAACTGGTTAATGAAGTTTAGATTCTTATTTCTCTAATTTTGTATGTTTGTCTTGCAATTAAGCTTTTCATTATGTTGATCACAATGCCCTCTCACATTTTAAACCAGTATGGAATATCTTTTATGACATTGTTGAAGAGAACATGGTCTAAAGGACACAAAATACATAATTTAAGTGATATGTAAAGATAACAATCGCAACACCTTGTTTCTAATGGGTATACCGCAAGGTCTAATTCAAGGCCCATTTTTTTCTTAATGATCTCTTCTCTTCTCTTCAAGCTTTAATAATACTATAAAGTCAAAGTCAAAACATTTCTTTCAAATAGGCACATAAAAGGATATAATAATACTCACTAAACATATATAATAATACTCACTAGTATGCTTCAATTTGTGTCTCTGCAACTTTGACATCTGGAAGAAGCCTTCGCCGCACACGTCACACGGATACGTGCGCTCGTTGCGGTGCACACGCATGTGGTACTTGTAGTGGGACATTGTGGCGAAAGTCTGGAAAATATTTTAATATTATAGTTTTATGCCTGACAGACAGGATAAGACCAATGAAGATAGAAAAAAGAAGAAATTAAAACCTGTTTGGCAGGAATAGTGGTGTATTAACCCAAATTTGAAATGCTTATAATATGATTATGACTGTAGTGGCCATGTGTATGTGGCATGACATGAAACAAATAATGATCACTACACCATGAGCCAAATAATTGCAAGAAACACAGGTGTATAAATATAGACTCATCAATTGCCAATCAATTCACTTTCAATCTATCTCAATTTCAGGTGAGCCCAGAAATATTCTCAGGTATAAAAGGCTTACAAACTACTACTTCAATTGTGAATATGTGAGCACCATGTATCTATCAGAAAGTTAATTTATATGTCATGGTTTCATTTATCCATTTTAATTCTTTTACCTATTGTGGTATAGTAATTTTATTTTTAGGTGCATCGTCTTCACATATAATTATATAATTAATGTATGCAAAATATTGTAAAACATTTTAAAAGAGTAACGGTGGAGTTTCTTGCCCATTCTTCTCCATACGAAAACTACCTTTTGGAAGGGGCGACTAGAATCAATTTTATTTTTATTTTATTTTTGACGTTTAAAAGTGCCTTTTATGTGCCTATTTGAAATAAATGATTTGACTTTGACTTTGATGGGGAAAATATTTCCACCATGTTCTGATCAACACATATTTGTATTAAGGCGAAACCGTCAGGGTAGCCTGCGAAATTCAAATTTTCTTACGTTTTTAGCAATTTGCAAGTCAGTATCAGGTTGCATGTTGATCTAAATATGATTTGCAGTCGTAACAAATACTTATTTATAGAATTACAATCATCAGCAGTCAGTTCTTGTAAAATAATAGTATTCAGCTGCATCCGGTTAGACTGGAAGCTGACCCAAACATAGTTGGGAAAAGACTAGGTAGATGATGAGAATTATTATAAAAATTATCTGTCTCTCCTTAATTTTAATCCATCCAAAGGTTGTCTTTAAAAAATAGCCTTTAGTGATAAGACTGCCCATTGTGTCACCCATTGTAAAATTTACATAGTTATGTTCTGTAATTTATATGGTGTACAGTCGCGATCATTAATGCAGTATCACCTTAAGGACTGCATTGCTGTGAACGCGCGGTAAAGGCCGTACCTACGTCTGTGTGCATAAAGTGATGTATCAACACAGAACACTCACCTCATAATTCGCACACTGGCTGGCGTCGAACAAAACAAAAAACATACCGTCGCTTTTGCACACAGGCTACGTAATTACGTATGATCTTGGTTGGTTCATACCATTGCTAAGATTGAACTCATTACATCAAGTACCGATAGCTGGTAGTCTTACGTATTGAATTATTGAATGCATAGGTCTGGGTTCCAATCTCGAGTTGGGACTTTTATTTTTCTTTTCCAACAATAATCTTAACAAGCATCATAATGTAATAATTATTTTATTTTCATTATTATATTGCTATTGTAATACGGGGTTAAAATAAAAATGTTTTATAAGTGATTTCAAAATGTTTATTCGTTATAATTTTATAAACTAAAACAAAAAAAAGAAAGAAATAAACTTCTACTCAAAACAGTTCATTTTCTCATAAAGAACAATTTATTGAAGTAAAGCAGGTAATCAGTGAACTACGACTCTTAGACTTAAAATATTGTATCTTAGTAATATAATAATATTGTGCTTTAACTACTAATGTGTGTGGGTACTCTAAGAAATCACAACTAGCAAATCTACCCACGTAAATAAAAAAAGTTGGAACTCCTTGTCACAATACAATTAAATTACTCAGCAGGACTACTTTTTGTTTACTGCCAGTGCGTTCGTTTTAACTTTAGTTGCCTATCTCAAACGTCAAAGTTAACAAATCGTATTCATTAGGACTTTTCATTTTCATTATGAAAAGAAGATTGAAACTAAACCTCAAAATAATCCTTATTACGGATATGACACAATATAATTTTAATATTACTAAAATCAATTTGTAATTTATAACTTAATACTTCGTATGTATAACCCCCATTATTATCAATGCTATCAAGTAAACGCTGGCGCATGAATCCAACAATATTGAAACATATATCTGTTCCTCTTAAATGTTCCCATATTTCCATGCAATGCAACTTCAACTGCTCATCAGATCTCTCATTCCGTACTTCCCATCGCTGTATCGCAAAATGTAAACGTTCTTGTTTATGTTTTTTAATCCAATATGGGTGAAACGAAAACCAGCTCAAAAAGCTGGTTTTCGTTTATTTTCGTTTGCACGGCGAACGGTTTGTAAAGATGTGTCGAAAGTTTGGGCAAAATATCTCGTTGGTATGAAACCACTTATTTCATTATTCACTGACTAGCTGGGGCCATCTTTTGAACCTTCGGCTCACAGTAGGTATTTCTCTAAAACATAAAAAGATTACTGTTAGGCTACTAGCAAAATACGAATATTACCAATTTGATACAAAATTATTTTGAAAATAGAAATGTTACATTTTATATTATTATTATACTTAATGTTATATTTTATATTCATCATTAAGTTTTTAAATATAAAATGTTTTAAAAAATATCTAAAAGGATCAGCAGTTATACTTTAATTAGAAAAAAAATTGATAAAATAATTACATCATAATACTCACACTCAGGCCGGTTTCATCAAATATCTGTGATATAATATTAAGTCCACTTTTACGCAGCGCGATAATATTTGCTTTCATCTCAATATTTAAATTTCCTTGCATTTCAAAATGAACTACAACACCGCTAATAGATCAAACACACGTCACTAATCTACAATAACAACCAACCAAAAACCAATAACATTCTATTTAGTTGCGGTGAATGAGCCATAAGCTAACTGCATCTGTCTACCTTATAATTTATTTATTTCGATTTCTGTGCAAGGCGAACATGATACGGAACTATATTAAATAGCGTGATTATTCGAGTAGGTAATTATAAAAACATTTTTTTAAATTATCACCGCACGTGAGATTCGAACCCACGGCTCACTACGCATGAACGTGCTTACCGACGTATGATAACAGCTAGGCTATCATGCCATATAACCTAATGGTTGAATTTATGAACTACAATCAGTTGCAAACGAATGTGAGAGTGTGTGTGTCTATAGTATAGAAATTACTCATTAGAAGCAGGTTGTAAGTTAAACAGAAGTGTCAATCTATTGCTTCGTGACAATGTCACTCCACTTTTGATTCTTACTGTAAATACTAAAGAGTATTATATTCTATTATAATCATCTATACATCTTTCTAAGTTCGTATTACCCTATTGAATAACTATTTCATGAAATCATGACATTTGAGGCCAATTCTAACTCAAGGAGTTGTATTGCTGATTCTAATGATTATAATTCTATAAAGCCGTATTTGTTATGGTGGCGAATCATATTTTAATCAATATACAACCTGACACTGACCTGTAAATTGCAAAAAATGTAAGTAAATTTGAATTTTGCGGGCTATCTTAGCACATTCCCCTTAATACTACAGTCATAGTAACATAGGAGAGTACTGCAGCTCTGCAGCCATTCTTGATCACCATAACCACAACGTAATATCACACCTGTAATGCCTGAAAGGTTGGGCAGAGGTGTACCTTAATAATCTCTAATTAAAATATTGTTACCTTGTTGCATTCAGGACATTGATATGGTTTTCTCTGTCCATTGCAGTAAGCATGGTATGCCACCTGGCTCCGAGCATGGAACTTCTTCTTGCACACAGTGCACACAAACATTTTACCATTTGCATCTGAAACATATCAATGATACTGAAAAGTTCTTCACTTAATCTTCACTTCTTCCAAATTACTAAGTAATGCAACAGAAAGATAATGGTTAAGGACCATGCATACTAATTGTTACTACTGTATAGCTTTCCCATAAAGGATAAATCTATTTCCGGATGTTTTCCTTACAATAACCATATTAATACAGTTGCTAATACAATGGCCTTGGATGAACAAAACCTTCCTTCCAATACTCTCCTGGGAGCTTCCAGCCAGTACCAACACATTTGCATTGTTTACAAACAATCTTTTGTATTGTTTAATTTTTACATTGACTGTAATACTGTTCGAAATTACAATGTAACGAATCTTACCTGTTTCTACTTTAATATGTGATGTTTCAAGTTTCTTTTTCTTATAAAATTCATCATAAATCTCACACTGTATCTCCTTATCAACGTCGTCGTCACACGACTTGTCATCAGTCTCTGCCGGCGGACAGTCGTCCGCCAGCTCCTCCTCTAAACTTTCGTTCAAAGCTGCCTCGATCGTCGGCTTTAACTTCTCACTAAGGCAAGCTTGGCAACCAGTCTTCTCGTGCAGTAAACAGTCCATACATTTCACATGACCACAGCTCTCCGTCACCAGTCGATTATCAGTCGTATTCACGGCCTTCTCGTTATGACAATTCGAACAAACTTGCGGATTCATATTGTTAAAACTAAACAGAGGTTATATGATTATTATTTAATGTACCTACACAACTTTTTCTAAATATTTACATTACAAGAATGACAGAAAATGTTTTATTTACTACATATAAAAATGTCATTGCAATATTAAAAATCACAAAAACACACAAAACAATAATTCACATTTTCGCGAAGTGCGATGCTAAAATGCGAATACGTTCCAAACGTCAAAGAAACGAATATAAACATCTTTGACGTTCAATTAATAAAACCTTTACTTGCGCTAGAATCAGTTTTATAATCATATTACATAATATTCTTTACAAAAACAACTTAATTTGACCATATTAAAGGGTTTATGGCTTTTTTATACCTCAGTCTAAAAGAAATGACGATTAAAAACATTTTAATTTTTTTTAAATTATTTGTTGTACAAGCTTTAGAACGCACCGAAAACTGACGCCTGCGCTGAACCCACAGACTATGTGTAGTAATGCCGATCTATAGGGAATGGTAATAATATCATCCGTAGTAAACTGGAAACAAAAACTAACAGAATAATAGCGTAGTCATCTCTTCACATCTTTCCCTTGATTTTGTATATATATATATATATTTTAGTATATATTAAAGTAATAATATGTATGTGTAGATAACCTATTTATGTATTTGTGTACCTAGTTTTAAGAGTTTTTTTTATTATTATTGTCCCTCGCAACCAAAGCACCTGCCATCTAATCTCTTCACCACCCTTGGTTGACTGGTAGAGAATGCCTAAGGCATTTAAGTCTGCCTTTGTACCTTTTTGTGCGAAAGGTTTAAATAAATAAATAAATAATAATATTTTGATAACTGTTTCAAGACTTTAGTGCTTTCACGTTGCTTATTTTATAAAATATAAAAGATGTTTAGATATTCATTTTTTTAGAAACCACTTGGAACTAGACGATTTTCTTTTCACCTATTCTTCCTGACAGAGAGATGGCGATCTTGCTGCTTGGTGGTTCTTGATGATATTATTGACCATGGTGATGATGTTATATTGATAACTTTGAATAATGTTTTTGTATGAATTATTGGAAATTGAACAGAACAACGTCTAGCTAGTTTTTAATAAAAATCTGTGTTAATGGATGCCGCTTCTGTCGCAAATGAAGGACATCCACTCACTTGACGAATGATCGAAAAATTAAATGAAAGGAGCAGATGCAAGATATAAAGAATCGGTGTCGTGTGAGCATGGGATGAAACAAAAATGAACCTTCACTCGAGTGAAGCGTATAATATCAGCTTTAGCAAAAATATACTAAGGCGCTAGGGTGGGCCGCATTACTTAACCTACTACGTTATTTACGGTATTTATTGATAAGACCTTTTCTTGGACTGCCCAGCTACAGGAAGTTAGCCGCAAGCTATTTGCATCCGCCACGTCTTTGAAGAAATTGCGTAATTTCCTACCGACTGCCACCAAGATTGCGCTTGCACCAAAGACCCCATCTTTGACTATGCCGATGCCAGCTATCTTGATCTTACTCAAGGCCAACTAGGTAAGCTTGACCGGCTTAATTTTTTTTGTGTAGGGTTCATATTCGGTTTGCGCAAATATGACCATGTTTGCCAATTTCGTGTGAAGCCAAGCTCAAACTCAAACTCAAACTATTTATTTCAAATAAACCAATTACAGGCACTTTTGAATTGTCAAGGTCGGTCAGTCAAAAAGATGAAGCTAGTTGCCCATTCCAAAGCGTAGTAGGTACCTATGGAGAAGAACGGGCAAGAAACTCCATGGACACTCTTTTAAATCATAATAATATTGTTACAAAGTATTGGTTACATCATTCATGTTCAAAATTATGCATGTGAGAACGATGCAGAACGTTAAAAGCGTCCGTAATGAAAAGATAAAAAAAAAACAATTCAAATATTAATTTAAATCAAAATAAGCCATGGCAGCAAAGAGTTGACCAGTCCCTACTGACGGCGCCCGTTCACGAACATAACGCATAGATTAGCACCATTCAGCTCAACCATTTTGAAGGGAGCTAAATGGTCCAACACATGTGCCACCATCACCGAGACATTAGAGTGAGCATGACATACTCTCATCCGCCAAGGCACATTCAAGTCAATGAAAGATAATTCTGTAAATACATATTTTTTACGGCCGCGAATCATATTTTAATCAACGTAAAACTTAGTACTGACCAGCAAATTGCAAAAAACGTAAGAAAATTTGAATTTAGCGGGCTACCTTGGGGCATCCGCCTTAATGTCATCAGATAATTTGAACCTCAAAATGCCTATGCATTCCACAACTTTCCTTGATAAATCCTTTACTGTCCAGGCCGCTCGTTTGTGGAATTCATTGCCAGTTGAAATAAAACGCGCGCAGTCGTTACAGGTTTTCAAAAGACTTGTAAAGGACCACTACTTGTCGTTGTGATCTTGTTGTGTGCAATCATCTTCTTTTATTTTTCGTTGCTTGTATACATAGTATGTATGTATCTATACCAATGTATATATTTGTGTATCTATTTTAGTGTATTGTATACATAATATTTGCACCAACGACAGTCCCATTTTATTTCCAGGAAAAATCACTGTCCATTCTAAGGTTGCCTCGAAGAGATCGCAGTAATGCGATAAGGCCGCCCATTGTATATTTTGTAGGGTGTTATGTATTTTTTATGCTATGTATTTTTGTGGTGTACAATAAAGTTTATATAAATAAATAAATACGGTTGCCTGAAAGAACACTCCCTGTTAATACGACACATGAGCTGTCGTTTTTACAGGATAATGCCTAGCTTAGTATATAGTAAGTACCTACTCCTCTTCCGAGGAGGATTATTTTCTAGAAGTAAGCTGTGTTATATAAGCAGAAAGCATCCATGAACATGAGGTTCAGGATTGAGGGACTAGAATCTAGTTGAAGAAAAATGCTAATTAAAAATAATGAGTATCGCGTAGTTAGACATAATTTCCACGGCGTTGTCGGTGGCAGCGGAGAGGTCACTTTGACTGCATGTTTTGGGACACAGAGGGAACAACGCCGTGGAAGTGGCAAAGTTTGGGAAAACAGCATTTAAAACACAATCGTAACAGCGACACGAAGAAGAAGAAGTATAAGAAGAATTTCGCAGAGAATCGATTGACAGAGTTAAAAAAAATGCCGTAACATCGATTTTCAAACACTACGCAGCATAAAATTAATAATCTGTGGATTCTTGTAGTTGTCATTTCGTTATAATTTCATTTCGTAGGTACGCCTTGGAGTATTTTTCCTGAAAATAAATAGTTACTAAATAATAAAAATAAACTCAACATGGTAAGTCTCCAGAAGTATGCATTTAGCTATAACTGTGACCAATGAATTGTGTAATCAGTGCTCTATTGACATGCGATTTTAGCTTGAAAGACGTAACCTCAAAAATGGAATTTGTTTTCAGGATGTCTTTCTAATGATTAGGCGAAAAAAATTTACCATCTTCACTGATGCGAAGGATACGACAACTGTGCTAGAATTGAAGAAAATGATCGAAGGTGGGTGCGATTATCGCGATATGAGAAAATTCTATTTATAGTCGGGATACAATGTCGGGCGCGCAGCGTAGGTTTTGTTGTTAAGCCTTGTGTTATTCTTCATTGTTCGTGAATGTTTAATGTGCTGAAAATGTACTATAATACGATATTTTTCGATGGAGAAAATATGACTCATTTCATTATCTAGGTGTGTTACTAAACAAAGCTTTATAGGTATGTTTGTGTCCATTCATAACAGAAAAAATGTTGATAGCATTTACTGTACCACAAAATCTTAAAAAAAAAAACTCGAGGAAGTATATACAATATTGTAGGCAGTGCACTTTCTTTGTGTGTCTAGACTTTGGACTATGATTACAGTGTAATATAATCAATGTACAGCAAGATAAGTAAGCCACACTCTCATTTACAACAAATATATAAAATTAATTATTACATTACCTATTTATTTATTAAAAAAGAAAACACTACAAGGACACCTTGAAACCTAGGTGTATTATGAGAGTATACAGGAGATCAAAGATGCACATTGACTTATTAAAAGTAAATAATGGAACTGAATTGAGTGATAAAAAGAAATATTTTTTATCTTGACAAGAGATAGTAAATAATTTTAGGGGCTTCTGTTATCCTTGTGATAATAATTTAGTTGGTGACATGGGAACATTCCATAAACTGCATGAATACTCTTTTATTAAATACTCCTTGGTCCTATAGTTACACAATTGCAACCAAAGCTTTTTCTTGCAAAATTATCACTGCATGGCAGTACAGGAGAATTAAATTCAATATGAATGGTGTAAGCAGTATTCTACATTTTGATGACTACTGCACCAGTGTTCTGAAATGTTTTAGTTTTATGTTGCCCTCCATAATGTTATGACAGCCAGCTGTGGGAAAACTAAACTAAATAGTTCTACAGTGACAATGACCTGTTTCTTGAGGGTTATTGTAGCAGTGAGGGGATCAGAGGACATTGTACAATAAAAAAAATATAATTATAAAGGGTGTTTTTTTTAGAGGTATACAAATTCAAAATGAAATAAAACTAAAAATTAATTTCATTATCATAGTATTGGTATTATTTCAAAGATATTCTTATGCCATTAGTGCTTAAAAATGATTTCGGGCATATGAGCGCCACGGCTGACTCGAATGAAGCGTAATTGGGAAGTCCAATTTTCGACCACTTTTTCGAGCTACTGGGGCCGTATATCGGCAATAATGCGGCAAATGTTGGCTTCCAAGTGGTACAACGTCTGTGGTTTATCTGCGTAGACGTTTGACTTCACATATCCTCAAAGAAAGTAATCCATAGGTGTGAGATCAAACGATTGTGGAGGCCAGCTCACAGGTCCATTACGCGAAATTATGCGCTCTTCGAATGTTTCCTGCAATAAATTGATAGTGTCGCGCGGTGTCCAAGATCTTTCCTCAAAATCTTCCACAAAGTGGATGGGCACAGCTCTAATAGCTGTGCACGATGGCGAATCGACTCATTCGGGTCCTCTTCAACACTACGCTCCACAGCAGCAATAACTTCTTCTGTGCATACTGTACGGGGTCTTTGTGTATGCGTATTATCAACTAGAGTGTGCGTGGTACGAAAACGATCCATTGTTTTTCGAATATCTTGCTCGGATGGACGATTATGTCGACCGTAAACTAGGGCACGGTAAGTTTGGCGAACTGAACCATGGTTTTCAAAATAAATTTGCACAATTTGCAAGCGTTGTTCTGAAGTAAGTCTAGTCATTGTGAAATGGCAAAACGTACTGGCCACAAATATACCGCCAACTGTTAAATTGACAATCACTAGAAACAGTGTTGCCAATTTAAAAACCAAACCTCTAAAAAAAACACCCTTTACATATATACTACTTATATGCTTATTGTCAAAATCACCATGTTTGCTTGAAATAATAATATATTGCCTTTGGAAAGAGTAGCTTAGTCAGCAAATCATTTGTTATTTCATTTACCAGGTATCTTGAAAGTGACACCACCAAGTCAGATGCTGTTCAACAAGGACAGCCAGCTGATGGAGGATGAGAAGACCCTGGCAGAGTATGGCCTCACATCCGCCACTGCCAAGGCCCAGTGTCCTGCACCTATTGGATTGTCTCTAAGGTACAGACACATTCTTTTAAAGTTACATGGTAGGCATCAACTATATCAATTTGCCTAGCCTTCTCCCAACCCTACATATTGGGGTCGGTTTCTAGTCTAACCGGTTGCAGCTGTATACCAGTAATTAAATGGAGCAATTGCCTATCTGACCTGCGCAACCCAGTTAGTGAGTAATAAGAAACCCCTCAGTAAGACTACTTGCAGACATTCTGGCTTCTGACTATCCGTAATTACTGTCAATCATCTACAAATGACATGCTTTCCGAGGCACGCGAGGAGTTTCGATATGTCATGGATGGTCACCCATTCATGAACCGACCGCGGCAAGCGTAGCTTAACCTTCGACCGATCCGTGCGGCTGTTATTATTTAACCACGACCTCCTCGACACGACATCAAAAACTATATATGCCTTTTGAAACAAATTATCATAAGTACCCCATATATTGACAATGGTGTCTTAATCACCAGCAAACACCGGTGGCATAATGACGAGTAACATCAATCGAATTCTTTCTACTTCATGAAAAGTTGCATTCAATTTGGGAAAGAAAAAAATTTAGTAAGAAGATTTTTTTAGTAATGTTATTATTTGACTTACCTATGTTAATTTGTTCAGTGACAATGTATTTGTTGACAACAAACGTGTCCTAGATTAACAAGTACAGAAAAAGGACAAACTACTGTTTGGTATAAGGTTTAAACCAAAATAATAATAAGGCGGATGTGTCTGTTCAACCTGCAATGTATTCAAGTTAGCTTTCATCATAATATATTAATACATAAAAGAATCACATATTTAAGAATAGGTATGAAGTGATTTTTTTGCTGATAACAAGAAAATATTGCAAAACAAAAATAGGGCGCGCCACAGAATTGCATATTTGTATAGAATTATGACGAGTTTGTGCTCATGTTTTCGACACAGCACCATACTGCGTTCACATGCATTGAACAACATGTAAAATTCCTTGCATGCCTTTACAAATAATGCGATCATGGCCAAATCATATTCTGTCTACCATGTAGGCAGACGGAATAAGATGAACCTATATTTATACTAATAATAAAGCTGAAGAGTTGGTTTGTTTGTTTGAAAGCGCTGATCTCTGGAACAACCAGTCGGATTTCAAAAAATATTTTTGCATTTGATAGTCCAAGTCTTGAGGAAGGCTATAGGCATTTATATCACGCTCGGACCCTTAGAAGCCGAGCAAAAACAAAATAAGACAAAGAACGCTACGCGAATACGAAATGATAAAGCGATGCGATGCGAAGTCGCGGGCAAAAGCTAATCACAGTATAAAGTGGCATACAATCTGAAAACTAGCGGTACGAGTTCATATCGACTGCAATGGCAAAATAATTAAGAACGACATTGGTTTTATTGCCTTGACATAATATCGATTTCGAACCAATGCTGCAATGTTTGTATTTTTAAACATGGACCTGTACACGCCATCATGACTTGGAACTTCCAAAATTATGATGTGCGCCTTTTTTAACGACTACAAAAAAGGTTATGCATTTTGCACAAGGGGTTTCTAATACCGGATTTTTTCAATACCGGTATTATTACCGCGTAGAAAATTTCCAATACCAGGATCCCGGTTTTGGAAATAAAATTCTGATTTTAATTAAGTAACTACTAAGTTTCACCACAAATCATTAAAATAAAGTTTTTTTAATATAAAAACAGTTTTTTAATATAACTATACTATATTAGAGGCCAGTCAACGTAGACACAAATATCCGCCTACGCGTTTGGTCGCAAAAATTGCACTGCACTGATTTTTTGCGATGTTAGGATAGATACCAATACCAAGTTTGCAGTTTCGAAAGACCTGTGCTAACTAGCACAGGTCTTTCGAAACTGCCTCGAAATGTTCGGACCTCTTTCAGTTTTTGCCTTATAACTTCTAGCATGCTACGGAAAAGTCGCCCAAAACATTTTAAAGTATACAAAACTGTGTTTCGAGTTTTATTGGACCTACAGAGCTTTGGCAGCGCTCAAATTTGGGCTTCTATTGTTCTATGTACCTCTCGCCTTGACCGAAACCAAAATACAAAGACCACCTTTTTTTTTAAATCCCATTCTTTACCTGCGAAAGTAGTAGTAAAATGTAACTAACTGTATTGTAATGTAAAACTTACCCAGATAAAAAAATTGTTGGAAATATAATATGCAACAGAACGAAATTGTGTCACTGTAGTTTCTATTGAAAATAAAATAACATCACGAAATTTCAATACTGGTATTGAAAAATGACAAAAAATTACCGGGATCCCGGTAATGGAAGCCCTAGTTTCTATGTTTACGACATGTGCGAGTAAACGGTGACGGTGACGCGCTTGGTTCGCATGATAAAGGGTTGACAATGCCGCCAACTCTAGCAGTCTCCATGCCCACAGTATATTGGCGCATAGTTTTAGCAGTTAGTTGAAACTTCATGGAAAATTCGATCGCAAGAAGTATCAGGAATGAAACGACTCGCGACTTAGGGTCTGCACGCACTGGCGGTACGGCACGGGAAGGGATTTTTATGCGACGAATAGAAATATAACTTAATTGGTATGACAATAAAATTAAAATTTCAATGATGATGCTTAAGGACGTCGCGGCATGCCTAAGGATACCGCGGCATCGTTACCTTCAGAATGCGCTTGCATGTAGTGATGCCGAAGCCAAAAAACACACTGTTGTATTTCCAACTCTCCGTGCTAAGAAGTACGTTGAAAATCCAGCGAAAAATATCGCCACGCAAAAACGCGTCAGTCCACTAACTATATTGTAGCAATATTACGCGTCAGTCCAATCGTTGTCGTCGCGTAACGTAATCTCCTCGCATAAAGTAGACCGTAACATTTTGTTTTTAATTTTTTTTTTCATGCACATATCATATATCATTCATTTGTAGCACATTTATGGGCGTTTTGAATAGAAAAGGCTTATTTCTACGTAACTGTAAATGTTCAAATTATAAAGTAGAAAATTATTATAGAGGCGGACTAAGGGTAGGTACAGCAGTTGCCAACAAAGGTGTACCAATATTATTTATTATGATGCCTAAATAGTATTGTATTTTGATTTTTAAATAGGTTTTTTTTCTCATAATACAGTGCAAAACTTTCGGTCGGCAATTTCGATCTTAATCTATACTAATAATAAAAAAAACCGAAGAGTTAGTTTGTTTGTTTATATGCGCTAATCTCTGGAACTACCAGTCGGATTTGAAAAAATATTTTTGATTTTGATGGCCCAATCCTTGAGGAAGGCTATAGGCTATTTAACATCACGCTAGGATTCTTAGGTGCTGATCAAATCCGTGCGGGCAGGCGTGGCGATGCGACGGGGTGGGACGGGGGAACAAGAGGGCGGGCAGAAGCTAGTTAATTTAAATAAAATACTATCGTGTCCATTACAAGACAATCGCCATCATCATTCTCCTGCCTTTATCCCAATTGATTTGCGGTCGGCGCAATATAATAATAATAATAAACTCTTTGCCCCCAACAATTTGCAACTGAGGAAGCTACTGAAAATTACTGAAACTTTCAGTAGCGCCATCAGGATGGAATTTGGTGTGGACAATTGTGCGGTCATGCATGTAAAGCGAGGGGAGATTGTGGAATCCGTGGGAACCCAACTCTCGGATTCCACAAACCTTAGAACCCTCTCCGGTATTTGGGTATGTCGGAAGCGTTGGGCATCAATGTTACTGACATGAAGCAATCGTTGAAGGAGCGCTTCTTTGGCCGCCTGAAAAAAGGATTTAATAGTCTTTTATCAGGCGGAAACAAGGTGCGCGCCTTCAATAGTTGGGTCTTGCCGGTTTTGATGTACTCTTTCGGCATACTCAAATAGACTCAGACCGAACTCGAGGCCCTGGATAGAAGGGTCCGTACGCTGCTGACTACAAATCGAATGCATCACCCACGGTCATCGGTAATCGGCTGTATATCCCGCGAAAATGTGGAGGTCGAGGCTTTTTAAACGCTAAGACCCTCCACAATCGCGAGATATGCAGTCTCAGGGAATATTTCCTAGAAACCGACGTGGGGATGCATCGAGCTGTGGTCGCGGTGGACAAGGGCCTCACCCCGCTCTCCTTGGCTAAAGAGAACTGGCGCAAGCCAGTAGTGCTTGACACCAATGATCGCATGGAAGTATGGCAGAGTAAGGAGCTTTACGGACGCTTTTACCGGGCCCTACATGGACCCGATGTAGATCTACTAGCGTCCGTAGCCTGGCTGCGTTTTGGTGACCGAAGGTTTTGTCTGTGCAATAGGGTAGTTGCCTGGGTAAAAAAACAATTAATATATTTAGTCCGTAGTTAGATTATCGAAAAATAATGGACACGTATTTTTTCTTTTGTCAATCAAACAAAAAATGAAAAAGATAAAGCACGTCAAAACTTGGGAGTAGGGGGTCGTGACGTCACGCCTTGCTAAAAAAGTGTAGCAAGGCGTGACGTCACTCGGAACTTTAACGGGCGATATCTTCATCATTTTTTATATAATTGACAAAAGAAAAAATACGGGTCCAATATTTTTTGATAATCTAACTGACGGACTAATTAGATTTTTTTAGGCATCTAGCCTATTATGGACGAAGTTATGATGACGAACAATTACCGGAGATTTATTGTGAAAGACGGCACGGTTGACATCTGTCGGGCATGCCACCGGCCGGGAGAATCAATCAGGCATATTATCTCCGGGTGTTCTCGTCTAGCTAACGGAGAGTACTTGCATAGACAGAACCTTGTAGCCAGGATAATCCATCAGCAACTGGCTCTGAAATACAGCCTTGTGGAATCTGAGGTGCCGTACTACAGGTATGTGCCCGAGTTAGTTCTCGAAAATGGAAATATCACATTGTACTGGGATCGATCCATCATCACTGACAGGACTATTGTTGCCAATAAGCCTGATATAGTGGTGGTGGATCGATCAGAGCGGCGCGCAATGTTTGTCGACATAACCGTCCCGCATGGTGAGAACCTCTTGAAAGCCGAAAAAGATAAACAAATCAAGTATCTTGACTTGGCTCGCGAGGTTGTCGACATGTGGCATGTGAACTCAGCAATCATTGTGCCGATAGTCGTGACAGCCAATGGCTTAATAGCCAAGAGCCTCGACCAACACCTGAGGAGGCTCTCGTTGGGCAGCTGGATCAAGTGCTTGATTCAGAAAGCGGTACTTCTGGACACGGCTCGCATTGTCAGGAAGTTCCTTTTTTTGGAGCCCTGACCACCGGTAGCTTGGACCCTGTTCCCGATACCGGTGGGATACTATTTTTTATATTTTTTAATGTTTTTTATCCTTTTGTTTATAAAAATATTTAAAAATGTAATTTATAAGTATTTAAATGAAATAAAGGAGATAATAATAATCGTTTATTTATAAAAAGGGAATACATTTACATTTAATACCTTAACAATTAAAAATAGCGCACAGTTGCTAATTTGCCTAAACTAGGTTGAACCTGTGCTTCAGGCTAGAAAGTGTGTAAATTAACAATAAATATACTTAACGTAAAAACTAAATTAAAAACTTAGGAAAATAAAAGTAAAACAGCATGTTAGTAGTTTTATTTGCATACAATAAGTAGGTCTTCTGTGTGTGCATAATCGATGGTTAGTAAATAATTAAGTATCATTTTTTTACAGATATAGTAATTTAGTTTATAGATACTTAGTTTTCTATTTAATCTATTGTACAGGAATGGACCTAAGAATGTTAAAAATCATTCTACAAAGACATGTTTTGAGGCTGCATTAGACATGCATACTAGATCATTCCGTCTCTTGTTAGTGTTGTCGGCATTGTAGGCAAGTATGGTGTGCTGTTTTAATACTAAGTGCAAAATGAAAAGCTGGCGAACAGAGAACTGCTATATAAATCTTGCAATGTACTAACATTGCAAGATTAGATTTTTGATATAGCAGATCTGTGGGAAAAAAGAAGGGATGGAAGTTTGCTACCTTCAAAATGGCTCTCTGAGCTCTTTCAAGAGGAAGCAAATTAGCTTTTGGTGCGCCACCCCAAGATGATGATGATTATTGTGTTTATTACAAGACAATAATCTAAAAAATTGTTCTCTTTAAACAGGAAGGAGAACGGCGAGTTTGAAGCCTTGGACCTGACTCCGTACTCCTCGCCACCGGACTTGCCAGATGTGATGAAGTCACAGGAGACCAATGGACAGGAACAAGTAAGTTTCTTTCAATTTGATTAGAATAGAATAGAATACTCTTTATTGTACACCATAAAAATTACAGAACATAAATATATAAAATTTTACAAAGGGTGACACAATGGGCGGTCTTATCGCTAAGAGCGATCTTTTAAAGACAACCTTTGGATGGATTAAAATTAAGGAGAGACGATGGATTAGCTAGTAAATTAACTTTTTGGGGTAGCATAATCAGCCCATAATGTCCGCACTGTATTGCACGACTGTGCTAATGTTCACATAGGCCACCTCTAGATGAGTGGGAGTGGCTCGACACCACGCGGGCCCATCAATCTAGCAACGTCACATGTCTTCGAATTTGTGGTTCTAGGACATGGCCGGTTTTGCACGATGTTTTCCTTCAACGTTTTGAGAACAGACGTGATTAAATAATTTACACAATGTAAAGCGCCTTTCTAGGTTTGAACCTACGACCTACCATTCGTAAGTCGCGGCCTTTATAACTGGGCCGTTACCTACTCTTTTTGGGTAAAAATAATCATTTTAATATTTGACCTCAGTAAGTGAAGGTTGGCAGATATTTTTTTCATTCGAAGATTGGACTGATAAAGGGTTATTAGTTTGACTCGACTGTGGTGGGGAATTTTTATTTCTGATTTTTCTAGGACTTTCGAACTCGGGCCAACAATCAGTTTGATAATTTTACTATGATATATTCTAACGGTGTCATAATTGATTTCCAGATGGATCAACACTAAACGAATCGGCTGTGGTTTGGACGATAAGGATGCAGACACCAACTTTGCATCGCAATGATTTTGTAATATACCTAGTTCATACAACTGAACTAACTCGCTCGCAGCTCTCCACCATCGGTCCGCGAGCGACACCTTAATTATATTTTTTTTGCATATAACATATTTTGTTATTAATTTATCGATCATTTTGCTCGATTTTAACATATTCTGTTACATCTACACGTTTCTTTGTAGTATTTTTGTGATGCTTTGTACGAAAAGGGAGTGTAGCTTTTTGTAGTTTATTGCGAAAATTTCAACCATGTTACTCTGTGGTTGCACATTTGTATGCGATTGATACTAGTTTTGTTACATAGATGTTGAGGTGACTCCTGCGCCGCGTAGTGCACGCGGGCGGTGCACTGTAGGCACGCGACGCGCGGGACGCGCTGTGGCGTGCTGGGATATCCGAGTGGTTCAGGGATGTATCGGTAGTCGAGTATTAGTCAACTAGTCTACAATAGATTCAATGTTAATAAACATAAAGAAGCGCATGGAATATTACAGGTCTACGAATGAATTACATCGATTAAGTTAGCTCAATGGAAAACTTAGGTTTTAGTGCTAATAGTATTTATTTTAACTATAGTTGGTTGAGGATATGGCAGCCGGTACATCTCTAGCGCGGTAGACGTCGATGCGTACGCGTCGAGAGCTCGCCGTACGCGGTGCGGACATACTACTTATTGGCACAATTGATATTAATCATTCATCATCTATTGTGGCTTTATTAGACTACCTAGGCCATGACATCACACCATTTGAAACTATAACTAAAATATTAAAAGTAAATGGTATCTCAATTATTAAAGTGAATGTTAGAAAGTTTGTGCCTATAATTTTTCGCACTTAACTAGTTAATAAATATTTAAACAATCTATGTTACTAACTCCGCGACACTATTTGATTTTAATAGCTTGACGCTTAAACTTGTACCGTTTTGTCATATACGAGGGTACCCTAATTATTAAACTTAACTCATCTTCACGATAACACTGTATGCGTAGTAGGTGTGAACATCTGATCACTTGTAGCGTAAAGAACATCACCATATTTTGGGTCTCAAAATATGTAGGTTATGAAATTGTTGGTAGATTTCTAGTACAATGCTTTGTTTAATGGTAAATGAGTTCATGTTTGAAGAACACCATTTTCGAACCTTACTATGTAACTTTATGCTACAAATGAACAGATTCAATAATTGTAATATTCCGATTTCTTAGAATCATAAAGTAATACTGAGAAACTAATCAAGGCTCGAGTCGGACTGATCTCGTAACAACTCATTTTGTATGTAGATTTTTTATTTTTATTTATTTTCTGTTTCACACAATAAAGCAAGTTCTTACGGCTATATTTATTTCCGCTAGGTTTTGATGAATGTAGGTAGAACAATATGAAGTCAGTGTTATGATCGTCGTGATTGCCAATGTTCCAAGCAATGTGTGGACACTTCGAGTATTGCATTGCACTGCATAGAGTGGCACGCTGACGAATGACGAATGTTTATCAGTGTTACTTTACCTTTCAGTCACGTTCATGTGTACACATTATAAATATGTTTTTAAATAAAATTAATGATACGGTATTTAACTGAGATAGTATAGAATGAACTATAGATAGTAGCTAATTTAATAGGGGTAAAATAGGGGCTTTTTATATTTCATAACTACAAAAATAATCTTCGTTTCTCTGTAACATTCTTAATTGTGATTTATACTAAAAAACATTGTATCGCAAATGAATTTGAATAATGTTTCTAGTTCCTTTCAACGAAACAATTTTTCTCTATTTTTTATGTAATTTTTCATTTGCACCTTTATTGATGTAAGATGTTTTGTATATTTTGGTTGGGGTTCATCCATTATATACGGTTCGTGTCAGGGGCGGCGGCGTGTGACCGAGGCGTCTCGGCGCCACGCTCTGGCCACGCCCCGCCGGCAGACAAGCCGCTTACGGTGCATAGCTAGATAATAACAAACGAAATCTCTGTGAGTCAGACTTGCTACCAAATACATTTTCTTTTAAATTCAAATCCAAAAATAGTAGGATAGTTGGGTAACTATATTGCACCTAATTGCACTTATAGTAAGATAGAGAATCGAAAAACCGTTCTATTGTGATTCGAAAACCACTACCATGAGTTTACCATCAGTATTTGCGTATCGTGATAAGTCAATGTTTTGTACCATATGCTTTCTCTCTGACGAATTTCTAGTGTTGGGTAAGCCGTGGTAGTGGGATGAAGAGCCTCCCGAACTTGTCGAGTTCAAGTTGTATGAGACTCTGGAGTAGTTAGCGGTTATTTCTCAATTTTTGTGTTACTCTGCTGGTACAAATCCTACTGTCATGGAAGTACTCGGCACCAACATTATTGAAATATGTATTTATTCGTTTTAACATTTAAGCTATTGTAATCTAAGGTCTCACATCGGAGAGGTTTTGTATACCAATTAATAATTAAACAAATTGAACAAAACCGCTTAAAATACATGAGACTTAGACAAAGAATACCTAGTGTAGTTTCAAAAATCCACTGATGAGCCAGCAGGAAATAAAGCTGTTTTGATTTGTTTTGATGAGTTTTATTTAACAATTCTTTTATTTTAACTAGGTACCAACTAGGACTAATATTGAGAAGAGCATCATTTTATGTAAAGAGGTTGGAGGGTTGTTATGAAATAAGTTAGGACAATCATCTCTTAGTACTAAGTAGTTAGTTGCCATTACCGATGTCAACTTAAACGGTTTACTTACATATTTGCCAAAATAAGCCTTGTTTCTGTGTAAAAAAAAATGATAAAACATGAAACCTCTCTTTTTGAACACAAAAATACGTGAACATTGTTTGTGACTGTACTGTGTTCGTTTGGAAACGACGCAAAAGGTTAGGTTCGCAATTTATAGTTTTGACAAATTTTAAATGCAATAAACAAGCTATAATTAAAATATATAATTATTATGAACAACTATAATAAAAAAGGGAAAATTCTCATTGGGCAACAAAAAATTGTTTTGAAAATGGTTTCCGAACCATGACTGTCATTTGCCTACCAGTGCCACCACTGACCAAATGTCAGTGTCAAAATTATTTTAATGGTGCATGTTATAACCTCAAAATAAATAACTCGCCGATTTTTTGTTTTATAAAAAGCTCTGAACATTTATTATGTGTAGATATTAACTAAATAAAGTAAACTGACCTTTTAAGCACAAAAACTTAAGTCATAAGCGTTGATCTAATTGCGTTTTACAATGGGTAAACGCAAAGGGAAATGTGTGAAGAAGAATCCGGCTTCCAAGGAATCTTTGGAGCCGGAGAACCTGGTGAAGGCTCCCCATTCCTTCGTGATCCACCGCGGACAGTGCAGCAAGAACCTCGTCGACCTCATGAAGGACTATAGGAAGATCATGGAACCTTTTACTGCGTCGCAATTGAAGGTTAGTTTTGGATTGTTTTTGTTAGTTTCAAAACCAGTAATCTCATGACTGGGCAGTTCGTATTCTTCCCAGTAGTCCACGAATTTCTGTTTAATTTAATGAACATTTGTTTTTTGTTTATTGTATGTTTGAACTGCAGTATGGCTCAATAGTTGTCTATAATTTATTTACCTGTGGGTTTATTATCTCTTTAGTATTCGGCAATATGTAATAACTAATTAAGTAAAATATTGTTATAGCATCTTGAATTTCTCATATTCACACAACAAATAAATATTGATTTTTAGCTTTAATTCATCTTTTTTATTTGAAAAGTATTAAATACCAAAGTAAATCATTAAAATTAATGTTGTATTTCAGGAAAGAAAAAAGAACACAATAAAGGACTTTGTATCAATCTCTGGCTACCTCCATGTGTCTCACCTGATGATGTTCACGGAGACTGAGCTTGGCTCCTACATGCGGATGTCACGATTACCTCGTGGACCTACACTCACTTTCCGCATACACAGTGTAAGTATGGAATTGCCTTTAGTTACTTGATAAAAAAAAAATCTCCCAACACAAACCCTTGTTGAATTAGGATGCTTTATTGGCAAAGGCATCAATACTGACAAACAGTAATAGATGCATTTTACGAGTGTAATAGTATTTATTTTCCAAAACACATTACTTCAAAGAGGTCTGGATCCCTGGACTAGAACATCCTGTATAACAGGGGTTGAGGTTTCTCCAGTTACATGGACCAGCATGAGAAGGCTTAGACTAAATACAATTAAGTGATTTTGAAAATAATGACAAAAAAATTGAAATAAAATAAAAAAAAAGACAAAATCTTAATGAAGAAAGTAAATGATAAATGAGTTATATTCTGTAAGTAGGTTTGCACAAACACTTTTACACGTCAATCATATTTTTTATGTACTTTTTCCCCGCACGGCCCCCCAGAATTTTCGTTTTAGGTGTGCACTAATGCAATGTACTCGCCTCTAGGAGTATATGTACCTGTTTCTTTTTCAATGTAGCTCTGTACTTTTTAAGATATATGCAAAAAAGGGGGCCGTCCCAGCCAAACGTTTTTAGCACAGCCCCCGTGTAACTTGAAAAATATAAGGCGTATTAAAAAGTTTCTTAAACTCAAGGAATGTACTCTATTAACACATTATATGTACCGCAACAGATATTGTGAATTCGTAATTAAAAATAATATATATAGACGGGGCTGGAAAAAACAGTTATAAGAAAATATCTACAAAAGACAAAACAATCTAAGCCAAAAACTATTAGGGGTTAAATATGAAATTGCCGATTTGTACTGAAAAATTGAAATTAGTTTTTTTTTTAATTTAACATATTTATTTAATCAATTTAATTACCATTATTATCTATACATTGCTGCCATCTAATAGGAAGGTCATTTATGCCTTTGCGATAGAACTCTTGTGATCTAGATTCGACAAACTGAGTGATAGCATTTTGTACTGCCTCCTGAGAAGAAAACTTTTTATCACATAGAAAATTGTCCAAATCACGAAAAAAATGGTAGTCCGTTGCAGCAAAATCTGGCAAATACGGAGGGTGACAAATGGTTTCTAATTGCAGTTCCTGTAGAGTTAAAACGGTTTCTTGTGCTGTATGAGGTCCCGCGTTATCATGGAGCAATAATGGTGAAGATCGATTCATGAGTCGGGGCTGTATCACTGCTAGTTTTGCTATCATTGTTCGGAGTTCGGCACAGTAGACATCTGGCGTTATTGCTTGACCAGATCGGAGAAAGCTATAGTGAATAACACCATGCTGAGACAACCAAACAGTTACCATTACCTTTTTATTGGTAAGCTTTGCTTTTCCATCACGAAAGCGTTTAAACCAAAATCGCACCGTGCGTTCATTAGCAGTCCCCTCTCCAAACGCAACATTGATATTGCGAGCTGTTTCTGCCGCGTTAGTTCCGCGTCGGAACTCGTATTCAAGAATAACTCGAATTTTCGAAGTATCCATCTTTCTTGTCTAAGCTAAATAATAAAAACAACTGAAAGTCGATAATCAAATGTTGCACATTTTTTAAAAGAAGAACTTCATAGGTACCATGTGAAAAAAGTTTCACTCAAAAATCTCAAACCATGAAGGTTCTATGTGAATTCGAAGTACCTATTACAATAAAACGGCAATTTCATACTTTAACCCCTATTATTAAAAAATAATTGATGTTTAGCAAGTAACATATGTAACGCATTGGTTTCTCATACAACTTGCTAAATTTGAAAAATAAACCAATTTTAGTTCATTCAACATGGCCCTCCATAGTTGCCTATATCTTTTTAATTGAGACATGTTTTTTACAAAATTCGTGTTCCTAAATTATGTATAAGAGTACATTCGTTCCAAATAAATTGCGATTCTGCTATATTCGTACTTAAAAATATAAATAGGATCAAAAATATCATAAATATTGCAACTGATAGGGTGACCATGATTCCATATATTAGGTACATATTATAGGTAGGATAGAAAATATGTACATAATATATGGAATCATGGTCACCCTATCAGTTGTAGATATTTCTGTACACGCATTTGTCAAAAATCCTGCAGCTCAACTCAGAGCTTGAGGAGCACAACGATTCGACGAACAATACTAAAGAAAGAAAAAATATAATCAAAGTTCATAGGGGATTTGACAACTCTTGACACTATTGTTATTGTGTTTTATTAGGAAGGCATAAATATATTAGACTCCCTAATGGCATTAGATGTAGTTTTTAAGTAGGAAGCAAGTTAGCCCGCGAAATTATTTTGTAGTATATACATATAGTATATAATAGAAAGAAAATATAAAACATAATATAATAGAAAATATATATATGCTACTTATAACAAAAAAACTTAAAATTTTTGTCTGTCTGTTTGTTCCGGATTTTCTAAGAAACGGCTAGACCAATTTTGGCTGGACTTTCACAGGCAGATAGCTGATGTTATAAGGAGTAACTTAGGTTACTTTTATTTAAAAAAAATAATTAGTGGTCAGCACAAAAAAATTAAAACCCATGAAATCTAATTTGTTTTTCGACATGCACGCGAAGAAAGTCGCGGGCATAAATAGTAGCATTTATTTTCATGACGATTTTATCTCTCTTTCAACAGTACACCTTATCCCGTGACGTCATATCATCTCTCCGCAAGCAGTACGTGATGATGCGCGCGTTCCAGCACGCACCACTCATAGTACTGAACAGCTTCTCTGGCGAGGGCATGCACATGAAGCTCATGGCCACCATGTTCCAGAATATGTTCCCTACTATCAATATTACTACTGTGAGTATTTGATCATTTAAAATGTACTGTGGATACAAATGTATTGCTCTCTGATGTATTTTATCTGGCAGGGGTTAAAAATATTTTTGATAAGTGTTGGTCACTTAAAAATTATAGCCAATGCCAAGTTATGTTTAGACATATTTAAATAATAATATAGCTGACGAGTTTGTTTGAACACGATAATCTCAGAACTACCAGTCGAATTTGAAAAATTCTTTTTGCATTTTATAGCCTAATGCTTAAGGAAGGCTATATGCTATTTAACATCACGCTAGGATACTTAGCAGCCAAGCAAAATGAAAAAAAGTCAGAAAGAACGCTAAGCGAAAACGAAGTGTCGGGGTAACAAGAAATTGCACGCGGACGAAGTCGGAAGCAGAAACTAGTATTGAAATAATTTTGCAAAACAATACAATCTGAGCTGTTTTATCGAATGCTTCCTTTTTTAAACAAAACACCTAAACTGAGTTATTTTACTGTGACATGAAGAGTTTATTCAGAATTCTTAAAATCAACTCTTTATTTTAGGTGAAACTAAAGAACATCCGTCGTTGCGTACTGATGAACTACAACCCTGCCACAAAACTCGTGGACATGCGACACTACGCCATCAGAGCGACACCAGTCGGACTCAACAAAGGAACTAAAAAGGTGATTTAATCATGATTTAATTAAACATTTTCCCCTTTATTCATAAAGGTTGCTTAAAGTTAAGTAGTAATTAGAGACTGTTTAACCATACATTTTTGACGTTTAAACGTCACTTGACTTTAATCATCGTTTTTATATAAGGGGTTTGTTAGGAGTTGCCACTAACTAGGTAGCATTGTTGCGTGTCCGCATGTGCTTTTTTTATCGTTTTAATAATGTTTCTTTTTTGCTTACAGATGGTGCAAGGCAAAATTCCAAACTTAAATCGTTGTAAAGACATGTCAGAATTCTTCGACAAGTAAGTACTACATCGGAATTTCTTTCTTATATTATGAAACAACTGAAAAACTAACTTATTATATATTTTCATCACTTTTGTTCAGAGCTGGAATGCTGTCAGAAAGTGAATTCGAAGACGACCCCAACGCGCAAGTTGTCCTACCACAGAACCTGGCGTCGAGAGGCGCCGCCGCAGAATCTAAGTCAGCCCTCAGACTGTTCGAACTAGGACCTAGGATATCTTTCCAACTTATCAAGGTATACATTACTTATTACTTAGTTCCATCACAATAACAAAACAACTTAGATATAACATCACGGCTGTGTTCCCTAAATGGTTAGACAGATGTGTTATGAACAGCCAAATGTACCTCTTGTATAACGTATCGTATCACGAGCCATGTATATATAAGAGTCGCCTCTTAGCGTAATCAATAAATGAATTCAGCCTGTAGCTATCCACTCCTGGACATGGGCGTCTCCCAGGTTGCGCCACAACACCCTGTCGTCCGCCTTCCGCATCCAGCCAGTCCCAGCCACCTCTTTATGGTCGTCAGACCATCTAAGAAAGGAATCTAGCTGGGGGCATCATACGCTACGCTTACCGATATGCTAAAATGTAAATTTTGACAAATATTTTTTGATGTATAGGTAGAAGATGGATTAATGGATGGTGAAGTGTTATTCCACGAGCTAGTCGAGAAAACAGAAGAAGAGAAAGCATTGATCAAAAAGAAGAGAGAACAAAAGAGGTAAGGGAAACATCTTCTTACAAAGATAATATTTGTCTTGGGGACTTGTTCGTCGATGTTCTGCGATCTTCATCTTCTAGCGCAAGCCAAATGAATACTTATAGCGCATACTTTGGTTTGGTAAAAGTTTATTTGAAGGTTTTGAAGGAAATAAACTAGGATTGAAGTATTAATTGCAGATTAATACAGAGAGACAGAAAAGCTTTTACCCCGATATTATTATATTACTTTTGGCTTTTACATTTACACAACCATGAGAGTGTATCATCTATTTAAGCGCCTCCAGTGGCGTTTTTCTGTACTAAGATGACACTACAAACTGTTTGGTTTATACATTCGTTCTAACAACTAACCCTAGTCGCACCCTGATACGCCACTCGTACTAACTCACTATCAATAACTTCATAAGAGTATATTTGAATTGAAGTTGAGACTAAAAACACAATATTTCACTATTTCAGACGACTGAAAGAGAAACGCAAAGCACAACAAGACGAGAACGTCAAACGGAAACAGAAGGAGAAAGAAGATCACAAACAGAAGTCTATTGAAGGCATGCAGAAGAAGAAAGGCGTTACTGAGAGCCAGAGGTGAGTCGAAGAAATAGACACAACCTATACATAGAAACAAACAAATTACGTGAGCATTTTCGTGTTGTTTGTTTCTTCTTAACTAGCCAATGGATTTTGGTGTGGTTGTCACTATAATTTAGAGCAGAGGTTCCCAACTTTTTACATACGCGCTGCCACCATTTTTGAAGTGAAAACTTCTTTAGCGGCGTTGTGCACTTTTTTTGTCATGGGTAAAAAACGTTAAACTCGCGTCAGGACACGTGACCTGATCGAAAATTCGTAAGACTGAGCTCGCGTTAGGACACGTGACCTGATCGAATATTCGTAAGACAGGGAGAGTAGACTACATTCCAAAATATCAAAAATGCACAACGTTAATATTCAAGTTTTCACTTCTGCCGGCACTCCTGGAGTGTTTTTGATGTGAAAACTTCTTTAGCGGCGTTGTGCACTTTTGTTGTGATGGGTAAAAAATGTTAAACTCGCGTCAGGACACGTGACCTGATCGAAAATTCGTAAGACGGAGGGAGAGTAGAAATGAACATTGTCTTTTACCACATAAATGATAGTACTTTTATACTGATAATTAAAGCAATTCGTGCACAAAATTATTCCCTAACCATTCCAAAATATCAAAAATGCACGGCGTTAATATTCAAGTTTTCACTTCTGCCGGCACTCCCGGAGTGCAACCCGTTGTTTTTTTTTTTATGCGAATTGCTCAAATAACTGCTCCGGCTCTGGGCGGAGCGGGAGGGCGTGTCAGACTTTAAATTATTATTTTTTTACTAAAACCCACCTGTGTTGCTTCCGTTGCCTGTGCCAGGGGCCACAGTAAGGTAACTCATTCGAACAACCCGCGACCCTGCCAGGATACGTGCCCCCTGTACTTTCTTTTATATCATTACGAATGACTTTGTCGAATAATGCCGAAAAGCTAAAGAAAGCTTTCGAAAGCGAGCTGGAATTTTTTTTTGCTTCCGCTGATGTAGATTTCCTTTTGATCATACAGTAAAAAGAGTAACTTTATCAAGTTATGAAGTAAAACTCAGAAATCATGAGAATGCATAATTTAAGAGCGAGCGAAGCGACAGTAAATCACTGCCTTGACAATAAATTGATGTAAACCGATATTACTGACTATTACTAAATTAATTATCCGACTAATTGATTTGAAATTGTGTAGGTTGATGGAGCTAGCCAATGCGGAGTCGCAACATGCTGACATGGATCAGGACAATGCGGATGATGACGCGGAGTACTACCGGCAGGAGGTCGGCGAAGAACCAGAGAAAGGTATAATTTATTCCCATTTTCATAAAATCGTTTGCGTTTTCGCCAGAGATGTGCGTAAAATTTAGCAATAACAACGTTAGCTTAGCTCACACTATAAAAATGGAGCGATGTTATTGGTTAATTTCACACCCATCCCGGCGCTATCCTCCCAGCGTTATCCTATCAAGCCTTATCTAATGAGACACAATTGATTATGGCTACGTACGCACTGACCGGTGGTTTGCTTAGTGCCTAGAGCCTGGTGACTTAACATCCTTCGGTGCACGCTAGGTTGTGAAAGCTCTAGAGCGGTCTGTCAACTCGCTACTCGCAAGGTGACTCGCTAGACTCTGCGCTAAGCAAGTCATCTGTCAGTGCGAACGTAGCCTAAGTATCTATTTTTACAACGGGGCCAACGCGCATCTGTTAAATTACTGAAAATTGTCAAATATTTAATATGGACCAGATTTCAGAAGTAAATCTCAACATGAAGTGCTACTAAAGAATAGTGTCTTATCTTATACAATTTTTTTTTTCTTAGATCTGTTTTCACGAAACCCGAATAAACGGAAAGGCGGCGAAGACGGTCCACGAGGCTTCAAGAAGATGCGACTTGACAAAAAGATTATGAAGAAGTACCAAGGAAAACAGGACCCAAGCAAACAAAACAGACAAGATGGCAAGAGGCCTTTCAAGGGGAACCAGGATGGTGGCAGAAAATTCCAGAGCGATCAAAAAGGTGGCAGGAAGTTCCAGAATGACCAGAAAGGAGGTCGTAAGTTCCAGAATGATAACAAAGGTGGCAGAAAGTTCCAAAATGATAACAAAAGCGGCAGAAGGTTCCAGAGAGATGGTAACGACGGAGGACAGAAACCTTTCAATAAACAAAAGAAAGTGTTTGGTGGTAAAGTTAACAAGTCTGGTAAGGGTAAAGGTAGGGAAGGACACAGCAAGGGCAAAGGGAAGAAAGGTAGAAAGTGACCTGACAGTAACTAGTTGATAGGATTGTGTATTTAAATAATAATAAAAAATTTGGTTATCAAAATCAGATGGTTTATTTTCTTGTCAATCTTCATTTACCTTGATTTATGAATTACATAATTATGAAGGCACTTTATTGATATTGTAGGTACTTGATTCTATAACAACTTTTGTAACAGTAACACGGATAATGGATATGAAAATACAAATAATTGTCTTAATTATAGGCGGAAATTGTACATATTAGTGATGATTTTCGTATGTTGGATCTGTTAATCACACTCCATAATGAACATTATATTATTAAACAACAAAAAATACCCAGACTGGCAAGGTAATATTAAAATAGCAGTAAAAAATGATACAGTGTTCAGCCTGTTTCAAACAAATCCATCAGTATACCTATACATTCAATCTATGGTTTCAACTATGGCAAACCAGAATATATTGGAGACAATTCCTATTTCCTAAAGGTACCTGTTTAGTCTTTACAAAAAAAGCAGTAACAACTTTAAATCACATCAATGCCAAACAATGCTGTGACGTCATGATTTTTGTCACATAGACAATACCTGCGACATTATGTCATACTCCACAGCAAGCTTCCAGATCTATCAAATACTTAATCTTACCGTCTCTAGATCAAGAACACAATATCATCCGCCATCATAACTTGGTTGTCTTGCGTCATCTTGTCCAGCGCTGCGTGGATCTCTCCGTCATCGAAGGTCTCGTGCGAGTACTTGTCGTTGACGTATGACGTCACACGGGATAGAGGGAGCGAGTTGGCGCGTTCTTCGCGGAATAGTTGGTGGAGTGCTGTCTTGAATAGTGCTAGCCTGGAAGCAGGTAATTGAAGTTCTAAAACTGGTGTAAAGAAACATAGTAACTAAAATAGTAAGACAAAATCTGATTTTCTAAACTGTCATGGCGATAGTTAACAGTTGCGCGGCACATGGTCCTAACTCGCTTAGCGCTAACATTTTAGCTCTAATATTGATGTGCTATAATAGCAGATTAATCACAAAGTTGAAAAAGCAGTGTCTTATGTCAGGGGCGCTATATTGACAAAGGATTCAAGCAATACGAAGACACTTTTATCCCAGAGGAGAATACTCAACTTTTCACTCTTTCCGCAAGGTAATAAAAAGCGATTCACTACCTTTTTTTTTTGTAAAAGTTTGCATACGAGTTCTTAGTCGAGGTTTCAAGTTCAAATCACATTATTGACCAGCGGGGAATAATGCAATTCAGTTCAATTCAATTATTATTACCCGGCTAGACTCCTGAGCTAAAATGTCTCGCTTTAGGTAAAGTTTGCGTGACATATTGGCTTACCTGTTGGTGTCTATAGTCTTCTGCGAGGCCCTCGTGGCGCGCGGCGCGGGCTCGGGCTGCGCGCAGTGCGCGGCGCGTAGCACGGGCGCGGCCTCCTCGTCCGACGAGAACGCGAACGGGTCCTCGCCCCGGTCGGCGGCCTTTGGGGGAAGCTAAAGTGGTTAGGCCTAGATAGATAGGTTTTAAGAGTATCAGAAGTTAATAATTAATTATTATTATTTATTTTCCCATCACAAAAGTTTCATTATGCTGTTTTTAATACTTATTAACTAAAAGTTTAGAGATAACTTTGTGAGGGACTGGTGCCTGATGTAGGTATGTACAACAACCTGTATTACAAGTCACCAGGGCCCTCCCGCGGCTAGTATGCTAGATATGGTATTAGTTTAGCATTTAGCAGTGAGCAAAAGTGGAAACTTACCTAAAAGAAAAAATAATAATAATAATAACTTGGGTTTACAGGGATTGGGAACGACAGGACCAATGTGTGACTGACACACACCTACCAGATGATGACGCCATGTGTTCGTTCTGGCAAAACATCTGGTCGGTGCCTGTCAGTCACACCGAAGGACATTGGACTGGGAAGATCGAGCGAGCGTGCGAACTAATACCAGAAATGGAGTCACTTATCATCAGCCCCCAAGATATTGCTCGTGCAGTCCGTCGGTTGCCTAACTGGAAATCTCCAGGGCCGGACGGGCTGCACAACTTTTGGATAAAGTGGTTCCAAAGATCGCACGCCCCCTTGGCAACCCAGTTCCAGTCAGCCTTAGAGTCAGGGTCGCTGCCCCAGTTCCTAACGACAGGAATAACCCACCTGCTCCATAAATCAGGTAGTACCGCGGATCCTCTGGGATCCGCGGTACATCTCACTTCCCATATAACTTCTGAGTTATAGACCGATCACTTGTCTACCGACGTTCTATAAAGTTCTTACATCCATTTTGAGAGCTAAAATTAATAAACATATAGACAGCAACTCCATCATGTCTGTCTCTCAAAATGGATGTAAGAACGGGTCCCGCGGTACTAAGGAGCTACTTCTCATTGATATGGCCATTAGCCAACAGGTTCGTCGTTCCCGAAAGGATCTGTCGACATGTTGGATAGATTATAAGAAGGCCTATGACTCGGTGCCACATACATGGCTCATGAGGGTGCTGGAATTGTATAAAGTAGATACAACTCTGCGCACCTTCCTGATGACGTGTATGGGGCAATGGAGGACGGTCCTTCGCTATCCAGGATGTCGAAATATCCAGAGGAATAGCGAGCCTATAAGGATCGAGCGAGGCATATTCCAGGGCGACAGTTTGAGTCCGCTTTGGTTCTGCTTAGCCTTGAATCCTCTAAGCACGCTGCTGGAAGATTCAGGTCTAGGCTATCGGCTGAGGAGAGGTGGTCAGGTTATATCTCACCTCCTCTACATGGATGACCTAAAACTCTTTGCCCCCAACAATTTGCAACTGATGGAGCTACTGAAAATTACTGAAACTTTCAGTAGCGCCATCAGGATGGAATTTGGTGTGGACAAATGTGCGGTCATGCATGTAAAGCGAGGGGAGATCGTGGAAACCGTGGGAACCCAACTCTCGGATTCCACAAATCTTAGAGCCCTCTCCGCATCCGAAACCTATAAGTATTTGGGTATGTCGGAAGCGCTAGGCATCAATGTTACTGACATGAAGCAATCGTTGAAGGAGCGCTTCTTTGGCCGCCTGAAAAAAGTATTTAATAGTCTTTTATCAGGCGGGAACAAGGTGCGCGCCTTCAACGGTTGGGTCATGCCGGTTTTGATGTACTCTTTCGGCATACTCAAATGGACTCAGACCGAACTCGACGCCCTGGATAGGAGGGTCCGTACGCTGCTAACTGCAAATCGAATGCATCACCCACGGTCATCGGTAATGAGGCTGTATATACCGCGAAAGTGTGGAGGTCGAGGCTTTTTAAACGCTAAGAACCTCCACAATCGCGAGATATGCAGTCTCAGGGAATATTTCCTAAAAACCGACGTGGGGATGCATCGAGATGTAGTCGCGATGGACAGGGGCCTCACACCGCTCTCCTTGGGTAAAGAGAACTGGCGCAAGCCAGTAGTGCTTGACACTAATGAACGCATGGAGGTATGGCAGAGTAAGGAGCTTCACGGGCGCTTCTTTCGGGCCCTACATGGGCCCGATGTAGATCTACTAGCGTCCGTAGCCTGGCTACGTTGTGGTGACCTCTTTGGAGAAACCGAAGGTTTTGTCTGTGCAATTATGGACGAAGTTATGATGACGAACAACTACCGGAGATTTATTGTGAAAGACGGCACGGTTGACATCTGTCGGGCATGCCACCGGCCGGGGGAATCAATCAGGCATATTATCTCCGGGTGTTCTCGTCTAGCTAATGGAGAGTACTTGCATAGACACAACCTTGTAGCTAGGATAATCCATCAACAACTTGCTCTGAAATACAACCTTGTGGAATCGGAGGTGCCGTACTACAGGTATGTGCCCGACCCAGTTCTCGAAAGTGGTAATATCACATTGTACTGGGATCGATCCATCATCACTGACAGGACTATTGTTGCCAATAAGCCTGATATAGTGGTGGTGGATCGATCAGAGCGACGCGCAATGATTGTTGACATAACCGTCCCGCATGATGAGAACCTCGTGAAAGCCGAGAAAGATAAACAAATCAAATATCTTGACTTGGCTCGCGAGGTTGTTGACATGTGGGATGTGGACTCAGCGTTCATTGTGCCGATAGTCGTGACAGCCAATGGCTTAATAGCCAAGAGCCTCGACCAACACCTGAGGAGGCTCTCGTTGGGCAGCTGGATCAAGGGCTTGATTCAGAAAGCGGTACTTCTGGACACGGCTCGCATTGTCAGGAGGTTCCTCTCTCTGGAGCCCTGACCACCGGTAGCTTGGACCCTGTTCCTGATACCGATGGGCTACTATTTTTTATATTTTTAAATGTTTTTATACTTTTTATATTCTAATATTTAAAAATATGATTACATTAAAATAAAGGAGATAATAACTCTAAAACAAAAGTAAGACATACATAAACAATTTATACTGAGGAGATTCCAGAACATGAGTGTGAATGCTTAGTTGATGTGTGCTTGATTGCAAATTTATGTGTTTATGTGGGGGTGTGTTTGTGTGTGTTAGAGTATAAGTTTAAAATGTCTGCAAGTTTATAAAAAGAAGTTTAGAAGAAAACGAAAGAAGCAGCCGAGTATAAGGTTAGAATCTATCTGAGTGGGACCAGGAGATTTTCAGTTTGACAATAGTCAAGAGTTTTAAGGTATTTAGAGACGGCGGCTTTACACTTCGATCTTAGTTGTGGGTAAATGAATAGCTTACTGTTTAGCTTGTTATAAAGGTATGGGCCAAGAACACAAGAAATTATGTGACAAGAGCTGAATGTAAGGGTTTTGTTACACATACATTGCCTTTACGGCGCGAGTTTTAAGAGTATCAGAAGTTAATAATTAATTATTATTATTTATTTTCCCATCACAAAAGTTTCATTATGCTGTTTTTAATACTTATTAACTAAAAGTTTAGAGATAACTTTGTGAGGGACTGGTGCCTGATGTAGGTATGTACAACAACCTGTATTACAAGTCACCAGGGCCCTCCCGCGGCTAGTATGCTAGATATGGTATTAGTTTAGCATTTAGCAGTGAGCAAAAGTGGAAACTTACCTAAAAGAAAAAATAATAACCGCGGTATAGGTATAGGTGGGTATTCGCGGCGCCACCCTAAGAAATTATGCAATAGTCAATGAATGATTGACCTAAGGCAAAATACACCATTTTAATAGTTTGTATGTCTGCCGTCTACCTCAAGGTTTTAAAAATATAGATTAGCTTTCGCAGTCAAGACACTAGGGCTTTTATGTGTAATTTGAAAGTGAGTGATTGATCAATGACTACACCAAGGTATTTTAGATTGTCAGTTCTATGTAAAGTGGGACTCTGTGGGACAGGTACAGACATCAGCTTTAATGCCAAGTGAGTCTGGAGGCAGAAGGTTCGTTCTATAGGCAAAAGTTACATATTTTGTTTTGGTAACGTTTAAAGTCAACACATTGCTTTTCAGCCACGCATTGACACTAGTAAACCCCATCTGCGCGACACCGAATACCTCTTCCCAGCTATCACCACTAAATAGTAGTGCAGTATCGTCAGCAAACGTAATAATTTTGCCCTTTTGGAGTTGGATTTGACAGAGATTATTTATGTAAATAAGGAACAAGGTGGACCCGAGTATACTGCCTTGTGGCACACCAAATTTAATAGACCTCTCGTCGCTTAGCCTATGGTCAATTTTAACTCTTTGTCTTCTATCGGTTAAGTTGTCTTCCAGTAGTTTTAGGGGTACACCTCTTACGCCAATCCCTCCAGCTTCTTCAGTAAGTGTGGAATAGAGACTGTGTCGAAGGCTTTAGCCAGATCTAGGAACACCGCCAGGCATTTCTTCCTACCATCTAAGCTGGAGATGATGTTATTCAAAAGTTCGTGTACTGCGTCGTCGGTAGATTTACGACTTCGAAAGTCAAACTGGGCGGATGAAAGGAGCTTGTTGGTTTCGAGGAATTTAGTAAGGCGACGATTGATCAGCCTCTCCAAGATCTTAGACATAGATGGCAGAATGGAGATAGGACGGTAGTTATCGACACAATCTCTATCCCCACCTTTGTGAATCGGCTTAATTAAAGCTATTTTAAAGGCCCTTGGAAAGACTCCTGTTGATAACGCTAGGTTACAAATATGGATAAAAGACGGAGCAAGGAGGTTCACGTATCTCTTAATTATTCTGCTAGATATAAGATCAATTCCCACGGCACAGTTATCCTTTAGGCCCAATATAAGCTGCACAATTTCTTCTTCATCGGTAGGGAAGAGTGCAAATGAGTTTATGGGGGGAGTGGTAGACTGTTCATGAAGTATTTCATTTGTAGTTCCTGAAAGAGTAATTTGTTCAGCAAGCTTTTTACCGACATCAGCAAAGAAACTATTGATGTTGTTAATGATAATTTCAGGGTTGTCAGAAGTTATGAGACAGCATGAATGATCAGAAACACCATTAGCGCCATTCATTCTCTTAATAACCTCCTATAGTTGTTTCTTGTTTCCTTTTGCATTCTCAATCTCTTTCTTCTCGTATGCTCTTTCGACTATTTTTATTAGATAGTTGCATAAATTGCGATAACGTTTAAACGTTATCTTAAGAATCTCATTAAGTGGCAGTGACAAAAGGTTATCGTTTTTCTTTGCCATTATACAATAAATATGATATTAGAGGTCCATTTAGCAGTGTCAGTTAGCCCTCACACCCACGGGAGATTTGCTGACGCAGCGGATAAAATCGCCTACCGACCTTGGAATGGAAGAAATGGAAAGCAGTAGAGTAAAGAAGCAATTTTTTTATCGATTTTTGTACGCTGCGATAAACAATCACCCATGGGAATGGGCCAATGGGGACTTGTAACGTATTATCACCTAATGCTGAAGTTGGACGTAGGTACACTAACTACATTGAATAGATTTGATGTAAAATTATTTACATTACCTATATAAAAATGATCGAGACGAGATAATTTTTTCTGGACTCAATCAGTCAAAACAAAATTAGATGGAAAATGTTCCATATTTACCGTTCTCCTAGATTTCTTAGCGCGAGGCGGAGCGGCTTGCTCGCCTTCGTCCGCGGCGGCTTCCTCGTCTGATGAAGCACGTCGTTTGCGACGTTTCTCTTTTGTTAATACCTGATAAATAATAGATCATAATATTATAGTGTCACTACACCACGCTGCGTTCAAAAACGGGCATACTGGATGTCGGAAAGAAGGCTGCCAGGCTCAAATGGGATTGGGCGGGTCACATCAGCCGTCTACACGATGAGCGCTGGGCAAAAGCCTCCACACAATGGGTGCTTGAAGATGGACGGCGGCGCCGAGGCCGGACCAGCAAGAGATGGCGAGACGATCTGGACGCGTACCGCGAGGGCTGGTTCGAAGTGGCGTAGGAATAGTGTTCCTGGAAGGATTTGGGGAGGCCTTTGCCCAGCAGTGGGACAGTATAGACTAATAAAAAAAAATATATTATAGTACAAAATATTTCGAAGCTTTATCAAAAGCATATTCAGCCTATAATATTCCCACTGCTGGGACACAGACCCACAGGCCCGGCAAGGCTGGGTTCCCAAGTTTTAATTGTGCTTTAAGATAGTACTATCTTTTTTTTTTCGTTAGCCTATTTTGTGTCCCACTGGCGGGCAAAGAACCTCCCCTATTTCCTTCCAAACCTCCCTGTCTTGAACGATCTCCGACCATATTGGCCCTGCAAACCTCGTTACAACGTTACACCACCTCCGCCGAAAGCCTGAAGGAGGGCATCGCCGTCGAGGTCACTTCCATCTTATTTCGACTAAACCATTGCTCACTCCCAACATTCAACAAGCACGTTACCTTCTTGAAGTACGCGAACTGCACCAGCTCGATGGCGGCGAGTGCGTCGTCCTGCGTTATCTTGAAGCTCAGGCGACACTTGGCGTGTGCTGTGGACAGACGGATCAGGGTCTCTAGTGTACGGACCGTCACGGGTTGTGTCTGGGCAGAAGAAATATAATAACATTATACAAATGAATAAGCCTTTTTTCAATGTTTAAGAATTGAAACCGCTCTGTTTGGAGCAGTCCATAAAAAGTGGTTTCTGTGTGCTGCTCATTCGGCAACAAACTCAAAACACAGGTTTGGTCTTGCAAGCTTGGAAAATTCTACCAAAAAGATTGCTTTTTATTAACATTAGACAACCTTTGGTCTACCAAAGGTTAAGATTAAGTTTGGTAAGATGTATGGCTGATTAAGTTTGGTAATTTGTATGGCTGATTAAATTTGGTAAGATGTATGGCTGATTAAGTTTATTAAGATGTATGGCTGATTAAGTTTGGTAAGATGTATGGCTGATTAAGTTTGGTAAGATGTATGGCTGAATAAGTTTGGTAAGATGTAAGACTGAATAAGTTTGATAAGAAGTATCGATCCTCAAACGACGTCGCACGATGTGCATGAACTGTGTTGGTACTCACCCTAGCCACGTCGCTGTCCATCATATCCTGGTTGCGCAGCCTGGCGTACTCGTCGGCGATGGAGTCGGAGGCCTCCTGGGTCAGTTTAGGCTTCATAAGGCGCGCTATGTGGATGAACTTCCGCATGAACTTGGTGTTGAGGTACTGCTCTTTTTTGTTGCGCATGTTGCCGTGCAGGAGGGGGTCGTACTTCTCGTATATTGAGGTGTTTGTTTCCTGGAAACGAGAAGGCGGCACAATGTGCGTACACCTCGAGATAAGTACCCAGTATCATAACTTTTAAATTTAAAGGGCTTCTTGTTATATCATCAATAATTTTACATCTGCAAGCTTTTTAGTACAAAACATGAATGTTACCTCAGCTTCATCATTGTCTGGATTCTCTGTTGACAGCATCTCTACATAGGAACCCATTGGTAACACTTCGCCATCTTGTTCTTTGGGGCTCCTAATAAAAAATAACATTCAAGTCAATCAGTTAGAAGAAAAGTATAATAATTATGTGTTTACATTAGTTTCAATCCTTATTCTAATTACACTAAGGCCATTCGAAACAAATACGTGGCTGAATTCTGGGCCTGGTCTGGGACATAGGATAATCAGCCTATAATGTTCCCACTGCTGGGACACGGGCCCTAATGCACCACGCGGGTCTAGTGCGGGTTGGTGGATGTCACATGTCTTTGAATTTTTGGTTCTAGGACATGCCGGTTTCCTCACGATGTTTTCCTTCACCGTTTTGAGAGCAGTGGTGATGAAACAGTTTACAAAAAGTAAAGCGCCTGTCAGGGTTTAAACCTAGGACCTACAACTCGTAAGTCACGGCGTCACCACTGCCCCCCCCCCCCACTGCTCTTTGGGCCAAACATACTTAATATTAATTGTAGTTTCTCAACAACTTTTTGATATGCCATCGATACGTTCAGAAGAAGATTCGCCACAACTAGCGCTAACGTGTCATAATTAAATCATTCCAATTCTACAAAATATACTCATTATTCACCTGTATCGATGCATCCTGAGCACGTGTTCCGAGATCATATTGTCGTGATCCGCGTCTGCGATGTCTAGCATCACGAAGAGCAGGTCGAAACGTGACAGCAACGAGTCTTGCAGCCCTATGTTCTCCATCGGCGTCTTGTATTGGTCGTACTGTGGGGAGGATAATGATAGTAACATTGGTGTTGTTTTATTGCTTTAACTCCACCGTTAGGAACTTAGGAGGTTCAGTACCAGGCCGACTATAAGGCGCATTGGCTTCTAGAAAGAGTTCGGCCTTGTATTGTCTGTCACTTTCATTTTTTTGTGAAGCTCGATGGACTATTTACGCCCGGAAACAGTATTTTCAATATATTATACAGGGTGTTTGGTGCATCGTGTGCCAAATTGAAATGGTCGACTGGGGGGTCATCTGCTATCCTTTCAGACCCCTAAACACTTCTCATGCCCTGTGGATTTTTTTTCATCGACCATTTGTTGTTTTATTAAAAAAATACCCACATTCTACATTCAAATACAAATTTTAAAAAAAGTATAAGTCGTAGACTCTGAATTTTAATTTTATTTAGATGTGTTTTACAGTACTTTTAAATTCAAAATTAGTGACATTGTCAATCTTGTTTTTTTTAATTTATTTGCAAACTTTCGGACTTCAATTAAAGCTGTCCATGCTATTTAGATGGCTATAAAAAAAAACCAAAAGCGACCGGGATCTTCCAACTCCCTCAAAAATTCTGTAGTCTATCATCCTCTTGCTAGTGATGTGCCACATGCCATAAAATTCTTTTTACAAGTTTATGAATTCGCTAGAATTGTGAACCGAGTCACAAAATACTAAATTGCAAATTCTAAAGAAAGTCTTTTTACGTAATTGTTACTTGAGAAACAGGTGAAATTTGTTTTCTCACTCTCGCGAAGTAAAATCTATCTTCTATCTCTTTCTTGCATAGCGTAAACTAGTTTGAACAAACGACGAACTGCCACCGACGCCGTCAATCCGTCTTTATTTTAGTCGAGACATCACTGCCTCTGACGTGTGTGCTAGGTCACCGTACTCCGCGATTTTTTCATTTTGTTACTTTGTTTTGTTGAGTTTTGTTGGTTTTTGTTACGTTTTAACTTTTGGTGTTATTGTTAAACTTTGTTAACTTTTTTGTTGTTGCAATGGCGACGTTCTCTAACGAAGAATATGCTGACATCATGATGGCTTATGGAGCCGCCCATGGTGTCCTGTATTATAAGCCTGTGTTGTCTCACTGCAGGGTAAAGTATTGCAAATACGAAGGAGGGAAGGGGGAGCCCCTTCCCTCCTTCGTATTTGCAATGCTTTAAATAAATCTTAACGTCAATCCATGCTTGCAGTCCTTATGTTGGCCATCCACATTGACCCACAAAAATCTATCTCTAGAAGGTGGTGCCCGCCCTGACTGAAAGCTGGCAGGATCTGATCTTTAGCTCATTATGTTGGAGCAGTTATTTATCCACGACTTTTCATCTAATGAACTTTAAAACGATACAATAAACTCACTCGTCCATACACCGGGTTGGCCGCAGCGAGCACAGAGCATCGCGCGTTGAGCGTGGCGTGTACTCCCGCCTTGGCGATGGTGACGCGGCCCTGTTCCATGACCTCGTGTATCGCCGTGCGGTCGATGTCCGACATTTTGTCGAACTCGTCGATGCAGACCACGCCGCGGTCGGCTAGCACCATGGCGCCGGCTTCTAGTCTACAAGAAAAGAACAATAGTCAGTCAACAAGAACAAGAGCGTGACTAAGGCTGACTTCAATGCAGCCACAGTTTAAGTCAGTTACACACTTACACACCATATAAGCTGGCAAATACATATTATGGCATTCTTTTTTGCTTTCAATAGCAACTGAACCACCAACGTCGCCCGCACCCCCCCCTGCTGTGGTGTTGGCATATGTCTAGCAGTAAACTGCTAAGCTGTGTTAATTTAACCATTTAAGAGTAGCACTGTCTATATAAAAATGCTTGCCTGTATTTGGACTTACCTGCGGTCTCCAGTCTCAGGGTCAGTAGTGACAGCGGCAGTGAGACCGACGCCGGAGGAGCCTCGTCCCGTCGTGGTGATGGCGCGCGGAGCAGTCTGTAGTACGTATCGTAGTAGCTGGGACTTCGCCACTGACGGGTCGCCGATGAGAAGGATGTTGATGTCACTGAAAGGAAGGAATGGTTGATATACTGTAGGAGGTAGGTACAGTAACCAATTTTGCATTCAGTTCTTCTTCTTTTCGAGTTCATGGCACTTTTTAGAGTATGAGGCCGGCTACTAGGACCAACTGCTTAGTAGCCGACCCCATACATAGCAGTATAGAGGTATGAGGAACAGCGTATAAAGTTCACTCGTTAGAAAAGGGAGGATCTCCCGACCAGACGGGTGTTGTGTCTGGTGGGCAACTGGCCGATGATTTATATAGGGCTGTTGTATGTATGCTAGTCGCGCGGCAAACTGCTTGCGCGATACAGGGTTTTGCGTGACGTCAACATGATGCGTAGTTCACATATGGAGGTGTAGATACTGCTGCTGAATAAAATCATTTAATTAAACAACAACAACCTAAGCCCGCAAGGGTTGGATCGAAGAGGCTCTGGAAAAGGATATCGGGAAGGATTTGGGAAAGGCAATGTAGGATAGCTTAAAAAAAATAAAAACGCTCACCCTCTGAGTCTCGTGCCATTAGGCAAGACCTTCTCCATCCCGCCCAACAGCAGGCAAAGTATAGCCTTCTTGATATAGTCATGTCCGTGTATAGACGGTGCCAATGACTTGCTGAGTAGGTCGAACATGTCCGTAGTACCGCGCTTTGCTAGCCTCTTGCACAGTTTCACGTCTTCAAGCGTTATGTTCATGTTCATGTCTTTGTTGATTTGAGTTACGTTGTTAGCTATTAGGATTGTCCTAGAGAGAGAAAATAAGGAATTTTATTGTTGTTGAAATTATTTACGAGATCAGTTTGTACTGTTACAACATTGACTGGTTAAAATTACCTGTCAATATTAATACATCATAACCAAACATTTAAAATACTTTTGCTTGCAATAAAGTCTTTATATATTAAAATTATCCTATTAAAAGTCCAGTCAAACATTTGCCTACTGGAAGCTATTTGCCATGAAGTACTCGACGGTTTTCATGATTTTATTTAGTTTTTTTTCTTATGAACAATGGGGTTTAACACTGATCCAATACAATTTAACACAGAAACTTTTAGGTCCAGCTTGATGGAAGGAGTCGATGGAGGCCTTTGCCCAGGAATGGGACAGCGTGGACTAGTAAAAAAAAAAGGCCAGCTTTTCTATTAGGATACATTTGGTGTTTTATTTCACATTTACCAGCATGGGTAGTCTCAAGTCTTTCTTTTTTTGCTAATGAATATAAAGAAATAATGAACTCACCTAAAAGTACCTGCAGTGAAGCTACCCTGTTTACTAGGCAGACATCTATAATTCCCCACAATCTGCACCCGGTCTCCAGGCTTGCACTTGTCCACCAGGTCATCATCACAGATGATGTCCACACTCCTGGGCAACTGGCCGGCAGGGGCCCGCTCCGGCATCTCCTGGACTGTGATGGTCTGGTGGTCTTTGTAGCGGGAGAGACCGTATTCTGTCTCTAGGGGATTACCTTCATCATCCTGGAATTTGATAGACAGAAAATCGTTAGGACCAGGTGTAAGATGAACTTTGGCATTGAGTTTTTCTACACATTTCATTGTTGCTACTGTAATAAATTCTTTATTTTGAGTAATTAATACTTGTATTCGTGACATTGTATGACAAATAAAAAAATCTATCTAAAGAATAATAATACAAATATCAATCTAGGATTGTTTTTGATGGTGTCAGCACAAAGCCTTGCATTCCTAAAATTACAGAAAACTAGTTTTTTTTGTAAGACATTTATAGCTGATTATATCATTTATATGGAGAAGTTAGTCACCTTAGTGGGGTAGACCGCAGAAGTAGGGAATGCTTCAAAAGATGTCAGGTCTGTATACTTCCTCTCCATCACCTTCTTAGTGGTGGGGCAGTAGTGCACACTACGGACAACCTTTGGTCGCACCAGAGATACCCTCGTCACTATGCCTTCTACACATATTAGGTTCCCTAAGTACCTGAAATATAAGTTTATTTGTTTCATTGTTAACCCATTGAAGGACATGTAACAAGACACAATACAAGTTTTGTTATTACATCTGGGGGATGTAATGTATCATAATGTATTAATATGGAAGAATATTATAGAATATGTTTAGTTATCTTGCTTCTGCTTATTATAACAATATTACAATGGTTGCAGTGAATAGTTTAACTTAGACTTAGAAGATGAGATTTGCTTGCATAGGATTCATTCTGCCAAAGCAGATGAAAATTGAAAGAATATTGAAGAAAACTTCTTTGTTGACAACCCTAAGCCATAGATATCATAACAATCTGTTGTGCTATGATTTCCAAATGAAGACAATATGAAAATCGGCACATTAACTTACCTAGAGGTCAAACTTCTTGGCGTAACATGTTTATTACCGAAACTACCATTGAATGCGACGAAGAACTCCTCCTGTACCTTCGCGTACGTGGGGTCGATGGACGAGACGTACTCTTTTAGAGCTTTTTGGAACGCTATCTGTTCTTCAAAAGCGTTGTCGAGGAGCGTACGAGCACGTTCCGGATTCTTTCGCCTCAAATCATTTACGCTCACAACTAATCGCTGTGATTTATCCGCTATCATCTGCTTAACTTTTTCCATGTAAATTCCTTGATCTTCCTGAAATTTTACCGAGTAAAACATAACTGACCAGTAGAAAACGGTGACCGGTAGAAAACATTAAGGTTAGTTCAAAACTTACCTCATCGTCCAGGAATTCCAAATACTCTCTTTGTAAATCTCTCAAACGCTGATCGAAATCACCGTCTTCCATTTTCTTAACTACAAGAATCTACAAATTTTCAAATAACACCAACTCAACTAAACAATGCTCGGTTTTGTTCACAGTATGCACACAACAAATCTGACCTGACTGACAGTTGCTTAGCTTTTGGCGCCAAATATCACTAGTGACTAGAGCTAATCTTTTAAAGAATCCTACTAATTTCTTTAGCCGATTTTATTTCTCTAGCATTTTAGCTTAGTACACGAGCATGTTCCAGAGCACGGGAATTTAAACATGTTCAGCATATTCTACAAGACTTTTCTTTAGTTTCTCGTTTACACTAGCGCTTTTATCTCATTCTCTCACTAGAATAAAGAATTATGAAACAACATTGAATCGAAACGTGACCGGTGACGGACGTCTTTTTTCTGAAGCGAAAAACTAACCTCTCAAAATAAACAAACATTCGTATCTAACTCGATTAGTTTATAGATTTCATGGGATAAACTATTATTTGCCGAAGACATTTAATAAGCGGAAGTCTACTAGCACAATGTCTGAACCAAATTCTAGTTCTAACCACTCTTTATCTCCGCCGCCACAAAACAACAAGGAAAAGGAGAAAGATGTAGATCGGCCTAAATTGAAGATCTTGGCTTTGCATGGCTACAGGCAGAATGGCGCAGTGTTCAGAGCTAAGATCGGGTCGTTCCGCAAAGCTGTTGCGAAGTACGCACAGCTCGTGTTTGTGTCTGCTCCACACAAAGTTGTGAATGAAGACGGTGGCGGCGACGAAGGTAATTCAACTCCTCAGCACAATATTGATCTATTTAGTAACCTAATTACGATAGTATGAGTCGTTAGAGGCCTTATTATTAAAAAAAAAATATATATTTTCATCTCCCAATCAACAACTACAGTCAGTCATTGCTTCAGCATTTTCTCAAGTTCGTATTTAACACTGTGATTGCCACGCTAAACAACAGTATCCTCTAATAAATGGTTCCGCATCCCTCGTCTGTTAGGCAAGCTTATTAAGTTTGGCAACAATAGAAAAAGTAATTGTGTGTCTCATTAGTGACAGTTGAGATCATAAATGTCCATAACACAAAACTATGTTTGATTATAATCATAAACCTCTGATTTCTAGATTCCCGATCATGGTGGTTCAATGCTGAGGACAACACATTCAGTGGGAAGTGCCTCGGAGGACCAGCACTTGGGTTTGAAGACACCCTAGAAGTGATAAAGAACGTAGTGGAGGAGTATGGGCCATTTGATGGGTTCATGGGCTTCTCACAGGGAGCCTGTCTTGTGGGGCTGTTGGCTGCTATGCAACAGAAAGGATGTAGGTGTTCAGTTTGTGTTATTTTTCATAGTGTATTAGGAATATGTATATTATACATACTGCTATAAAAGTAATCACTTGGTATTCTAATTTTCTATTATTAGCTAATTCTGAATGTCGAATTTTTATGACAAAAAATATTACAAAGTAGGTACCTAGAAAAGTTTAGTTGTTGTAAAAAGCTTTCTTGGTAAGTCCCTTAGGTGCATCACACACTACAACGCGCCACGCAACGGGGCCCGGGAAACGGAGGCCAATTCCACGCGCGAAAGCGCGTTTTTGTTGAATAAAATAAATAAAGCGCCCCCGCGCGTGATTTTTTACATTTAATGTAAAAAATCACGCGCGGGGGCGCGTTATCTGCGTCCCGTCGCGTGGCGCGTTGTAGTGTGTGTTGCGCCTTAGAGTGTGAGTCCGACTCGCATTTTTTCAACTGTATTTTTATAACAAAATAGCCATCCATATTGATTTTTTTATATATCATATCACTATTTATGCTGTGCCCGACAAGATCTATAATGATCTCATTAAATTCTTAAAGTACACACTGTGGAATGCAATAAATAATTGAGTACTGAGTGTCCAATCCAAGTTATTAGGTTCAGTAGTACCTTTGCCCAGCAGTAGGACAGAATAGGCAAACAAAAAAAAATACTTCAAGATCACAAAACCAAGAAAGATAAATAATTATACACAATGTGTTTAATTTTTTAACAAGTGGTGTTTGTGCCTTATTCATTATGTCATAAGGCACAAACACCACTTGTGTGTGGACACTGCTTACTTTTAACAAAGAGATAAAAAAAATTAAAGGATACATTTTATTTCAGATTTACAATACACATTCAAGTTTGTTATATTCACATCTGGGTTCAGATCAGGCAGCCTAGTTCACAAAGGATTCTATGATGAGGAGATCACCCTGCCATCACTGCATGTCTATGGAGAGAGTGATTCCATTATACCTAAAGGTAAGTTAATGTAATTCTGTTAATGTTAGTTATTAATAATAATATCAGGATCTACTTTAGTTTATTAGTGTACATACAAATTAAAAAAATAATATTAGAATCTAAAAACGTTTAAAAATATAAAAAATAGTAGCCCACCGGTATTGGGAACAGGGTCCAAGCTACCGGAAGTCAGAGCTCCAGAGAGGAACCTGAATGAATTCCAGAATTCTGAATCAAGCTCTTGATCCAGCTGCTTAACGAGAGCCTCCCTAGGTGTTGGTTGAGGCTTTTATATTATGATCACCTACTTCTTAGTTAAAAGATTGAGCTACTTTTTTTTTACTTTTTTGCTTGCATAAACTTTCCAAGCCCTTACATTAAGTGGCACACTAATAATTTAAGCTTCTTAAAATCTAGCTAGAATCAATAAAAGCATGACTGCCACCAAATAACACATTTTAATTCCTATCTATTGCTTTCTCTGCAGAAATGAGTGAATCCCTAATCAACCTGTTCATAAAGCCAGTAGTGGCCGAACATTCTGGCGGCCACTACGTCGCATGTTCCGGCGCCATCAAGGACGCCTACCAAGATTTCCTCAGCGACAGATACCAGGAAATGCTTGAAGCCAACCATACAGAAGAAGAGCAGAAGAAGTCATAGCATACGGCCCTGGGTCCCCACCCACTGTTGTCCAAGCTAATGGCCAAACATAACCCATATTGGCACTTGGATACCGTCTAACAACTCAATCGTTTTGGGGTATCTGGTGGCGTCGGCACTTATTCGTACTTCGTAATAAATCTGAAGTCCGTTATGTGAGCATAGGGAATATGTTTTAGTTGAACTTTAGTTGACTATTATTTATTAGCATAATTTCTTTACTCCAAGCAACTATGAGACTTATAAAGTGTGTCTGTTATCTAATATACTATTTCAAATTATGAAGGATAAGTTCTGAACAAAAATGTTTGGTAAGCTAATATTTTATTTTTGTTGTACATACATAGCTAGGTATTTTTAGGTAAATAAACTGAATAATGATCATGTTTGTTTATACTTTTTCCACTGCCTACCTTTGCCAGTAATAAGGAGGGGCTAAGCCTATTTTTTTACTACTACGGGAATGGGTCGGCTAGACGTCGCGACGTCAATTGCCGAGAGACTAAAATAGATGGACGCGTCGACCTCGTCGTGATGCTTGAAAGAAAGAAGTGGTTTGCCACTTTGCCACCAAGATAGTGTTATTTTTTTAATTATCATGTTTGGTTTTTAAATGGCTTTAGGATGGTTCCAAATAAAATTCGCGTAAATTTTGACTAATAGGGGGCAATGACTAAAAATTCGTTATTAGAAATAGATAAGAGTCGAAAGGGACCACACACTCGATGATTTTTTTATTTGAGCTTGCTTGGATCTAGCAACACCGCTCAGTAACGTCATAATAACTCATTTATAATTATAATAGTCTATGATAATAACTATCTATCGCTTCGATGATCGAAGATCTATCGACTGAAAGACTTGTATCTATGGTCATGAAAAATATTATAAATAAAAAAATGTCATAATAAACGCATACCTACTGGCTGGAGTGCCAATGCCAACTAATTTGAGGTTATGTTGTTCATAAGTTATGGAAACAGATAACACATTTACAAAATAAAACAAAATGCAAGACGAGCACAAAATGTGGCGAAGGTATTTGATGTGGTTCGCCCATGAACACATTGATTTTCGTCATGCAGTAAGTTTTATACGCATTTTCATTTGACTAGATTATATCCAAAGATTTGAGATAAATAACTTTGTAATTTTTCAGGAAATGTACAGTATAATATCACTGCTGAATATACCGGTTAAATTTGTAGAAAAGCCATGTGTTCAGAAGCCGTATTGGATAGTTCAATTGCCTTCAGAAGACTGTGTTAGAAAAATAGCTTCTAGGTCTGTTCTGGTGAAAAACTGTATAGAGTTGTGGTCCAGAGCGAGGACTGAGACACAATTACATGAGAACTTAAAGAATTCACTGAAAAATTCGACTGGAAGTTGGGTTCTAGGACATAACAAGGATGGTGTCAGTGATACCTGTTTGTGCCCAAAAGAGTTGATAGAATCGAGTTTTTCCCATAAAAAGTCTTTTAAAGTGGATGTCGAGACATTCTGCAAACATTTTACCATGAAGGAAAAGGTTGAAAAGATTGAGGTAAGTGAACATTTATAAAGCTATAACATTTTCTCGCAAAATCAGGCAATAATTTACTGAAATTTACCCAGTTTGTTTCAGTTTTTCCGTTTAGTACAGCCCCAAAGTTGGATGCCATATGTCCAAATTGGCATACGAATATGCTTTTCATCCACAATGGTCCACTTGAAGGACTAAGTGCGGAAACCAAAACCTTAACATAGAACATGCTTGTATAATATAACTTTATGTATTGATAAAATTGTCTCAGATGAGGTAATAAAGAGTCTGAACTTACAAAAATAGACAATGCTTTAAGACATTTTTATTCATATAACATTAGGTATGCACTTTATTCTTTCAGAGATTCAGTTACTTACCAATGGGGGGTAGTCCTGTAAAACTCAAAAACCCTGATGTGACCCTCGCTTACCTAGAGTTCTATGGTGTAGACCCCAATGATGTGCCCGAGAATCCACACGATGTCTTCTTTGGGAAATGGGTGAGAAAACCATTTATTTATAAGTATGCATAATAGGTAATAGGTAATAGGTACAGCGGGCTGGTGTCCGCAACTCCACAACAATGCGCGTATGTGGTGGAGGTTTGTCTGGAGGACTTTACAGGCCGACGAAAGGGACGCCATCGCTGTCTGAACCCTCCTCGTCCCCCAGTTTGAGCCCGGCAAACAGGTCGCCCTCGTCGAAGCCGTCCCCACCCTGGTCCGAAGCCGGGGACAGGATCATGTCGGCCAGCTCCTCACCCGATGAAGGGACGGCTGCACGACCCACGGTGGCGGCAGCAGGGGTGGCCGACACTGCCAGAGCAGGTTCAGCCACGGGTGCTTCCGGGTTGTTTAAGGCGGGAGAGGACTCCCCCGCTAGTGCTGGTGGCTGGTTTGGCACCTCGCCCATGGTCCCGGTAGCGGGGTCCCATCCCTGAGGGGTGTCGGTGAACCTACCGTTCCGGCCTTGGAATTTGACGTACACCGCCCCCAATCCAATTGAGAGGCGGCGCCCGGCCTCCATCAGCGTCGGGATTTGGTCCACAAGGACACCGACCACCACGAACTATTGCGCGTTTTGCTTGTCGGCAAAGAAGAGTACCCACCTCTTGATGTCGACCTAGGGGTTCTGGTAACTGAGAGCTCGCCCAATGTTGGTTGACTCTCCAAATATCCCCTGTTCGTCTGGGATCACGATTCCGCACCTTGATCGCTTTTGGATCTCTGACTGACTCTTGACCACCAGCGAGGTGCCGTCAGGAAGAGATAGGTCGGAGACTGTTTTCATCAGCCATGCTAAAGTGTGGTCGTAACCGCACCACAGTTTCACGACACCAAAAGTATAAGTATGCAGTAGAATGATGCAGTATTATTATTATCTTCTCGTTTATTATTTTTTTTACTTTTTAAATATAAAATTTTATTTATAAAAACAAAATAGAAATAGTAGTCCGATGGTATCGGGAGCAGGTTCCAAGCTCAAGGTATCAAGGAATACTGTCTTCTTAAGCAGGCCCTTTGTCACACGAGTGCATTTAATGTATGAAGGGTATTAACAAAAACTAAACCTCAGAATCTTAATATTATGAGAAAAAAAATGTACACAGATAGTAGATGGCCAGCGCGACCTCATCCAGGTGCATTCGCTGAAGAAGCGCAAGTTCATCGGCAACACCAGCATGGACGCCCAACTCGCTATCATCATGGCCAACCAGGCGCAAGTCAAGTTAGGAGACATGGTCCTCGACCCCTTCGTCGGCTCGGGGTCTTTGCTGGTCGCTGCTGCACATTTTGGAGGTGAAAATTGTCTTTTGTAAATGTTAATAGCTAATCTTAACATATTATAAATGAAAGTCGCTTTTCATGTATGTCTGTGAGTCTGTGTGACCACGTTGTTCTAAACTACGCGTACGCAATGGATTTCGCATCATTTAGATACTGTAATGTCCGGAAGGTTTACGCATATAATACTTTAATATTAATCTTATACAACTGTATAATAAAGAAATCTCGATGTTTTGTCAAGTCATAAAAACCGTGGGAAGCAGGGGCGAGTCGCTAGTATTTTAATCAAATGTTCCAAGTTTTTGTATAGCAATACGGTGCATCACCTTCTTCTGAGTCAACCCACAATAAATAAATACCATATTGCTATTTACAACTACGCGCGCATTTGCGACTACGCTTTGGGAGATAGTCAGGTCGAAACCTATAATTTGAACCTTGTACTTAATGTGATTATTGCCTGTTGTAGTTGCCTTGTGAATAAATAAAATAAAATAAATGCATACTGTTGTGTGTGTACTATCGCTAAAACCTATATTTGACCATTTTGAAACCAAAATTCCATGCATATGATGACCACAGCTGCGTCCGTAAGTAAAACAAAAGAGGATCCTTTTTGGGTTGACTAATAATATGCGGTGCAAGCAAGAATAGTCCTTACGGTGGTCAGATATAGATTTTGGCGGTAGTACATGCCTTTGTGCTTATAAAGACTAAAACTTAATTTAATATTTCCAGCATATGTGTGGGGCTCAGACATCGACTACTTGATGCTGCACGCGCGTACGCGGCCCACCCGCGTCGGTCAAAAGGTAACAAAGTATGTATTGCAATTGATGCGCCGAATAGTGGTTTCACCGAATAACCGAATAATATTCTGTCAAGTTCTTACCGAACCGAATAAACTGCCGGATAGTTCGGTTCCCAGTTCCAACTAAATATGCACATCTTGCCAATCTAGCCAGAATATGCTTGAGTGCACCTGGTAGCAGTATATACAATAGCGAATTTTTGTTTTCTGAAGCAGGAAATGTTTATGAGGAGAAATGAAATAGGCTTTTGCCAGATAGCGCGGAAAGCTTGGTCTTCTTGCATCATAATCTACTGCTGCTTGATTATAAATATAAAATTTTAATTACAAATATTCTTGATTTATCTATGTTTAAATTTATTAGTGCCATAGTTGAGAAAACAACATAGTTTATTCATTATGCATAAGTAAAACTTTCCTATTACAATATAATTGTAATTTTCTAGTGGGATCTTTTAAGATACTTGATTTTATGTCACTATTAATGCTAGGATGTATTTGATTACCTGTGTTTAATTATATCTTTGTTTGAGTACCTTACAGTAAACGATTTCTAATAAATATGATTGTTAGAATATTGGATTCCTTTAATTTATTTTGCCCTAAAAGCTGATTTTCAATGTCAATTAAACCGAATACATTCGGCATTTCAACCGAATGATTCGGCCGAATACGAATACCTCAAAATTCTGACGAATACGCCGAATACCGAATATAAAACGAATATTCGGCGCATCTCTAATTGCAATGGTTAAGGTGCTTTTTAATATGTTGGGGTCGACTTCCAGCCTAACCGGATGCAGCTGAATACCAATATTTTACATGGGGACTATCTGACCTCCGCAACCCAGTTACTGGGAGCTTTAAACATGCATCTAAGATGTGATTACATCTCATTTATAGCTTTTCATGAGTGGACTTCACATTTGCTAACTTCTTCGTCAACAATTCATTCATTTAAGTTATTTCCAAAATGGTACGCGGTCATGGGTTCCATAATCTTCATTCTAACAAAAGTACTTTATACACAGATATAACATAAAACATTAATTGGTTTTTATAAATATAAATATTCATCATTATATCTAACTAGCGGACCGGGCAGACGTCGTCCTGGCCGAAAAAGCAGCGCCACCTACCGGGTCCAATTGTGTATACAAACCTTGTCCTGACAATAACAAACCCAAAAAAAAAGAATTATCCAATTTGGTGCAGTCGATCGGAAGTTATGCGCGTACATACATTTCGGCGATTCATTTTTATTTATTTAAAAGATACATTAAATTTTCAGATACGGACCAAAGATGAAAGTATTCGTGGCAACATGAGACAGTACGGAACAGAGTCTCGATATCTAGATGTGGTTGTGAGCGACTTCTCATTGCATAACTGGAAACCAGGCTTGAAGTTTGACGCCATTATTACTGATCGTAAGTATTAGTTGTCAGCTTTTGCCGGCGGTTTGACTCATAAGCTTAAGCAAGGATAGGGAACAAACCCAAAACATGGTCTAGCTGTGTTTCATTTTATCAAAATCTGGTCAGTGGGCCTAGTGCGAGCTTTTGTACCTTTTCGTAATCTTCAATTTGGACTGAAACTGAAGTAGTCTCGTTGTCGTCTAGTGACAATACTGAGAAACACAATTATTCCAAACAAATTCACGTAAGTGAACGTTAACGCGATCGAATGTGCGCTTTTATAATTTCTAACGTGACGATATTATCGTGGACGTCCACGTGCATAAAACGTATTAACGTATGTAAACACGTGCACGTTATGGTGGACGTAATTTTAAAACCGTCTTCATATATGATTGGCGTTCTGTAGTTTCTGCATACACCCATGGCTTGAGTTTATGTAATATCATCATATATTTCCATACATTTACCCTGTATGTTATCGTGATGCCGTTATGTGATCGTGGACATCCACGATAATACCGTTGCGTTAGAAATTATATAAGATAAAAAATATGGTATAAAAACTTTAGGCTCTCAGTCATGCGTTTTTTGTTTTTTAAGAAACGTTGCGTGATTGATTAACAAACATCCAAACTTTCTCATTTTATTATTAGTACGATTAGTATGAATCTGCACCCAACCTACGTAACACAAACACACTATCAATCACAATCTGAATCTTTTTGAAGTATATTGCTAACCCATTGCTTCATATGTTCGAAAAATTTGTCTGCTCAAAAACGTAAATAACGCAATGAATGTTGTTGAACTGTCAAAATGAAAGCCATTGCTACTGTAATTGCGTTACGCAATTACCTAATTAAATGCAGTTTTTGGTAAATTTATTTTTCAGCGCCGTACGGTGTTCGAGAGCCTACCGAAAAGATCGGAATAGGGAAAGAGAACTACACACTACCTGACCACCACCTGCCTAACCACGTGCCTTCTAAAGTGGAGTACGGGCTGTCGCATATCTACAGTGATCTGCTCAACTTTGCTGCCACACATCTTGAGATGGGGCGGCGACTGGTCTGCTGGTTCCCGCTTGTGAGGTAAGAAAGTAATGTATTTCGATTTCGATTCCAGTTTTCAATGGGCTTAGCTTTAATTGCTATTTGTCCATATCTGACGGCATTCAATTAGCAAAGGGGATTGAAGATTTTATATGGAGCCTGGGCAAACCTACTGTCGCGCAATTTTGTTTTTTTTTTTTCAAAATGGTGGAAATGTAGGTATGCCACGGATAAAAAAAAGAGGTAACATACAATTTTATTCTGGTATGTTGGTCAAATGAGGTGAGGGTCCATAATGCGTTCGGGTTCGGCTTCCCCTTTTAATTGCCTAATACACCGTTAAATTTTGATCGTTTTAATCCTTAAAAGGGGTCATTGTACTCATCATTATGAACAAGTTTTACTACGGGACCAACCCTGAAATCGTGAAAAAAAATATCAGTTGACCCATACATTTATGTTCGCATAACTCGACATAATGTATGGATCAACAGATTTTTTTTTTTTTTTCATGATTACAGGGTTGGTCCCGTAGTAAAAGTTGTTCTAAACCCGTAACTAAACCCATCTACTAGTCCTAGTAACATTTTAACCTATTGACCGCCCCCAGTCGGATTAATACGACAAATTTTCGTGCCCGTGCCGCCTCAGTCGTATTTATACGACTTAGAATCTACGTTCGATTTTTTTTTGTTTTTATTTCATTGTATGACCCTATTCGTCGTAGATATTTATTTGTCGATTTCTGAGCTCGCTGGGGGCGCGTCAATTTATGTAAAACCAAGCGGTCAATAGGTTAATCAATGAGTGCCCTTTTTTTTTTTTTTGGTGTTGAAAAATCATCAAATGACCTCTCCCGCTCTGGGCTGAGCGGAAGGGCGTGTCAGACTTTTACTGACTAAAACCCACCCGTGTTCCTTCAGTTGCCTGTGCCAGGGGCCACGGTATCTCTTTCGAACAACCCGCGGCCCTGGCAGGCATCCGCCCTAGCGGACTCGCGTGGAACACAACGCGCCGTCGACCCGGGCCTGGTCCTTACCGGGCGGCGAGCTGCCCATAGCTCGCCGCCCGCAGGCCCGCGCCTACGGTGGCCGGGAGTCGGCTGTTGACTCCCGTCCAGGGCGTCTCCTGCGGCGGCTAGGCGCGCGAGGGTGCAGAGATTGCCTCTCCCTCGCGCGCTCCGCCTCCTCCTTCGCGAGCATTACTGCTTCGCAGAAGGAGGTGACGGCCTCCCATTCACTCTCGCTCCGTACCATGGCCTGGACCAGGGCCGGACGCGAGAGATCGCCGCCACGTTCAATGAGTGCCCTGAGCCTGGATTTTTCCTTTTTTTTTGTGGTTTTCCTCCGTACTCCTAACCTGCCAAGTCCTAACAGAAACAGTATCTTGCTAACTTCATCCTCTTCTCTCCAGAGAAGAGTACCAAGAAGACCAACTGCCTTCCCACCCTTGTATGAAGCTGGTGGGCAACTCGGAGCAAGTGATATCGAAGCTGGCGGCGCGAAGACTGCTCACGTATGAGAAGATCACGGATGACGTGCCCAACATGCCGCTTGACCCTAATGCTGGGGCGCATAACTTTAGGTACATATTTAAACATTAGGCATCTATACTGTATAAATGGCAGGACCATTTATGTCCGCGACTGGAAAGAAGAAAGGAAGGAAATTTGTTTATTTTGTCCTAATAAGGGCCGGCGCCCACTTTTTCACAATTTCAATTTTATTGTCATACATTTAAGTTATATTTCTATTCGTCGCATAAAAATCCCTTGCCATGCCGTGCCGCCAGTGGGCGCACGTTATAAAATAAAAATAAAATAATCTTATCTAAGTTCAAATGTACTTGATTTTTGTACAGAAGTCATATTTATTATGACGTTTTAGAACCATGATTGGTCCAGAGACAGATGGAGCTTTTTAGGACGGATAGCAGTAGCACCATTACATTTTGGCTTCGGAACAATAGGCTATTTTCCTAAAAAAAATCTAATTAGTCCGTCAGTTAGAGTATCAAAAAATATTGAACCCGTATTTTTTCTTTTGTCAATTATGTAAAAAATGTTGAAGATATCGCCGTTAAAGTTCCGCGTGACGTCACTTGCTTGCGACATTTTTGCAAGCAAGTGACGTTACTCCCAAATTTTGACGCGTTTTATCTTTGTCATTTTTTGTTTGATTGACAAAAGAAAAAAATACGTGGACATTATTTTTCGATAATCTAACTGACGGACTAAATATAATAATTATTTTTTTACCCAGGCAACTACCCTATGGTGGCTTTAACACTTTCTTGCACCCTGTTCTTAAGAACAACAAAGACCGAGCGAGTCGTAACGATGCAATGCAACTAAGGTTACATCAGTAGAAAACTTAAACTAATTCGTATAAAACTGAAATTGGAATAACAAAGTCGAGTCTCTCAGCACACCTTATCGAAAATACGAATGCTTGTTTTCAGGGAGAAGTATTTCACAATGGGTGAAACGACACGGCGAGAGAGGAAAGAAAAACGCGCCGGCGAAATAGCAGCCTACCTCGCGAGCAAGATGGCGGCCACGAGAACTGACGACACTTGACACGTAAAGAGAGATATTTTAAAATAAAGTTAAGTTTTAATTGATATGAATTTTAATTTATCCATACTAATCTATAAAGTCGTAGCGTTGGAAGGCGTCCCACAAGGTGGACCGATGACTGGTGAAGGCCGTAGGGATCCGCTGGATGCGGGAAGCACAAGTCCAGCAGTGGACGTCTTTCGGCTGAAATGTTGATGATGAATATTATAAATGCGGAAGTAACTCGGTAACGCCCGCTTTCTGGAACAAAATACAACACAAAAATTTGCTAACAAATTGTCAAGCGCACGGAAACTACTGATTGGTTGAAAGAATTGTCAAAGACTAGCGTTTCATTTTGACGCGTACATAATTTTCGTTCCAGATACCGGGCGTTAGTCTGTTAGTTACCTTTTCACCGCTCAATGATTTTCGATGAGTGGCACATGAGTAGCCCATGACCCTATGATAATGTTTATCCCTCCTGGGATAATTTTCGACTTTACGCGGGCGAAGCCGTGGGCTAAGTTAGTAACTTATAAAAGCAGGAAGGAGAGGTAGTTAGTACAGCCAGCAAACTTTATGGCGGCTCGGAACATGATCCGAGTTCTTCTTTTCTTGTCGATGGTACTCTTCGATATTTTATATTGTTTGAGCCCAGTAGGTAGCGACGTTAATTGCGGCATCAGTGGTATTCATTAAGTCATCCAAGGTGCAGGTGAATGGGCACTTAGGGCGAGAGGCGAGTCGCTGCGCAGTAACAAATTCACGTGTCAGCGGGTGTGAGGGGTGAGATCCTGCGCGAATATTCCCGATCAGTGACACCTTGCCGTCCACACTGTTGACGATCGGGATTTTTTTTCCCCGATTGTCAATAGTGTTAACGACAGGGGTATTACTGATCGGTAATAATCGAAAAGTATTTCCGATCGTCAACAGTGTGAACTGATCGGGAATATTCGGTACTGCGCAGCGAGCTGCTGTGGCTCTTCAGATCCGCCATAAAGTTAGACGCTTACTATTCCACCTATTTCTGCCGCCAAGCAGTGTTGCTGTCTTTTCATTAAACTATGAATAAAACAAGAAATTGGTGGTAACATAATAAAACTTTAATTTATTTTTAATAATTCATACCCACAGGAATAGTCCAGTAAATCAAACTAACTTAAAGTTTACACACAACCAAAAATATTCCATACACCATAAATGCTCGCGTGCTTTCGATAAGTTTACATAAAATATTCTTATAACCTAGTTCATATTAATATATGTATTATTATACGTAAATATTTAGTATAGTTTTCCTGGTATATTTCCTAAATTCCTATACATTTTTGTTACCTACAATAATAATGGAAACAGACAGTTTTAGTTGGGCTTTCGATAGTCAATGTTTTATTTGTGTCCCTTTTGCGTTTATCCAGTTAAGTGCTGGTGAATTACGCACGCTATATTCCGACCAAATTGAGTTACCCAGGTCCGCCAGGGCCAGCGCCCACTCGCGGCACTGCACGGCAAAGGATTTTTATAATATGAATACAACTTAATAGTAAGACTTTCGGAATGCCTCGGGATGCTTCAGCGGGCTTCGGGATGCCGAGGCATTTCCATCAAACACCTGGACAATGTTATGAAATTCACGTGTTTATTGTGATTATTGATAACGTTCTGACTGCTTTAGCTAAACGTATGAAAGCATATCATAAAATTACTGACGTGTTTGGAATATTTCGACAGCTAAAATCTCTTCCAAATAAAAATTGCATTGTGCATATATTTGTCTCTCATGTTCGCCAATTGCAGTGGTGAACGTTCTTTCTCAACATCAAAACGTGTTAAAAATGACTTAAGGGACACGATGAGCCAAGAACGTCTTAACCTCACTTTGATGAATAATGAATACGATATGCTTAAAGAAGTCGATATGAATAATCAAATTTTTTCAAATTACATCCAGAATTTTTTTTTGTAACAGGTTTGTTTTATATAATATAATAATATTTGATAACCTAAAGCACACCAAGGGGCCCTTGATAACATTTGCTACAGGCCCCGCGCTGGCTTAATCCGGCACTGATGTAGTGAAGCCGAAATATACCGTGCCGTGCCTCAAGTGGGCGCAAGCCCTCACACTGACAGATATTAAAAATTATCTAAGGCCTGTTTCGGTGTCCAAATAGGCACTATCTACCAGATAAATTCGGAATTACATTTTTTTTTTAATCATCTGGGAGATATTGGAACAGGCTACAAAAGTGATATTTGTTAGTTTTATTCAGTGATGGCTAACGAAAGCATCATGGATGACAAGTCAGGCGTGGGCGGCAGCGCCCGCGCGGCCCGCTGCTGGCGCGCGGCCGCGGCCTGCGCCCACTGGCACAGCTTCCACACCTCCGCGCGCTTCGAGCTGTTGCCCGCTGACTTGTAGTGGTTTAGGAGGTTGTTTGTTACCTGTGAAGGAGAAAAATAAAAAAAAATAATGTCTAGTAGACTGTGTTACAAAAATTATTAGATGGCTTTATGTTAAAATGATACTATGACAGTGTTTGACTTACCAAGAACAGTCCGAGCATAGCTCTCATGTTTTCTGGGTTCAACTTCAATGCCTGGCAGTAGTAGGTCTTGGCTAACTCCATGTTCTCAACGCCACCCTGAAATAATAGCAGTGCTATATCAACCTGATAGACAAATTAGCAATAAGTAGTGTTAAGGCACTTGGCAATGAAACACTGGCTATGTCCCCTAGAGCAGTGGTGCCCAGCGGTAATGGGCCCGACCTACGAGGTGTAGCTCGTGAGTTCTAACTCAGGCAGGTGTTTCACTTTGTGTAATTAATTTCACCACTGCTCTCAAAAAAGTTGAAGGAAAACATCGCGAGGAGACGGAGTGTCCTAGAACCAAATATTCGAAGATATGTGACATCTACCAACCCGAACTGGGCCCGCGTGGTGGATTACCGCGCGCTACCACTCACAGAGAGGAGGCCTGTGTCCCAGCAGTGGGAACATTATAGATAGATGGTATCCTGAGGAAGGACATAGGCTTGTTTTTGTCTCGGTAGCACGTCCCCGTGGTATACTTTTCGACATCCACGCTGGCCAAGGCCCGGGCAGAAGCTAGTACTATCATAGTTCGATCCCAAAAGAAGTCATTGAATAGGTTCAATGGCCTTATCCCAGTTTATTTAGACTCAGCTGTCCTCATCATTCTTTATCATGTCTGTTCTGGGTCTTCAAGACATGAACCTATACATACCATAGTGTAGCGAATGTCAGCCAGTCGCTGGTGCATCAGATGGTTGTGCGGCTGGTGCAGGATCAGCTCCTCGGCGCAGAAGGCGGCGCGCGCGTACTCCTGCGCCTGCAGGTACAGCGAGCACAGTTCCTGCCACGCTTCTACGTCTGACATGAACCTGGTGACCACAGAAAGGTTAGGATATTTGATTTGAAGACCTAATACAATCTGAATTGTTATGACTGTACAGAATCTCACTGTTTTAAGTATGAAGACACTAAAAAGCAGCCAAGTACAGAGAGACTGGAATGTTTACTATATTCATTTGCAATATAAATTTAGTAAACCTACAACAAGGTTTAAATACTCTGGCACTCTCCAGAGAGGTGAGCTTATCATTGAATTGATTTCACCATAAAAAATACTTACTTCTTCAGATAGTCTACAAGTTCTTTGATGGCTTCAGTGACCAGTCCCTGCGCCTTTAATATGGCGACGCGGCGCTTCCTCGCCGCCGCGTTGGTTTCATCCGCTTTAATTATAGTGTCCAACACTTCTAAAGCCTCTTCGTATCTGCAAAAGTAGTTCATATTGTTGTATCAGTGCCATACAGGGTTATAAAACAGCACATTGAGATGACAAAATTTTAGGACCATCAAAAACCAAAAAACATTGCCTGAACTGCAAATTAAAGCCTGGACCACTCAGGATTCATGATTGCAACTTGAAGACTTGACCAAGAAAGTAGTCAGAGTATAGAATTCCAATTGTATTCAAAGTTTTAACAATTTTTTTGAGACTGTAGTGCACTCTCTTTGACTTTGCCCAGACACGTTTCTCTTGCAGTAAAAAACTTTTTACGGTAGTCACAGTCGTCAGTGTTCTATTGATCACTATAGAAGATACAGAGGCGATTTATACACCGTACCCTAAAGAAAACGTGCCTTATACAAAGAGCCTCATAGGATCAAACATACTATAGCACAATTAAAAGCATGCACCAATTGCACCATACTAGCACTCACAAGGATTTTCATTTACTTTTACTAATATCCCGTCTCTATAAGGTACTCTCACTCCTTTCTTTCTTAGAAACCAATAACTTACTTCTCCTCAGCCTCCAACAAAGCGGCTTTATATCTCATGACGCGCATGCTGCCTGGGAACTCATTGGACAGCAGGTAGATGCACATGGTCGCTACTCCATATGTGTGGCAGTCCAGGGCTGCGAAAATGACTTGCTCCAGCACCAAATGCTCTGGAAGTTATAAATATGTTGTTAATTTGTGGAAAACTTGGTAATGGAAAAATATATGGCTAGGTTATATAATTAACCCATTTAAGAACACTGAATAAGACACAATATAAGTTTTATTGTTATTACGCCTGGGGGGATTTAGTGTCCTGCAAATTGTTAAGATGATGGATGAGAGAGATGTATGGAGCATAGCACAAGCAGGCAGGCAGGGTCAGGTGGGGGTGGGGCAGGTGCGGGGCAAGTTACAAATAAAAGACTTCTGTAAATTTTTATAAATAAAGAAACGTAACAACATGCTGTGCCCTATTATAATGGGATAAGGGACCAAGAGCACAGGCATCAGTAATGAGATGAGTATCTAACACAATCTACGAAAATCTCCCCTTTCTTCTACTCATAAAACTAATAAATCTTATAAAATTATGTGATTTGTGATTATTGAGCACATTAGTGTTCTTACATAGGTGAAATTACTGGTACCTACTTTCATTGCCAAGTTTGGCCAAGTCATCGCTGAAGACTGTTGTCCACAACTCCATGACATCCTCACTCCTTCTCTCATTGTTCTCTCTCCACTGCCGGAGCAAGTCCTTGGCTTCTGAAAATTAATTATTTATACAATTAAAATAGGTTATAATTTCAGTTTCAGATGTTTGCTGAAGTAATTTCTTGCTAATAAGATACTTTTGGTCCGAAAGTAGTATTTTTTTCTAAATGAGTTTCGTCATCGTCCAGGTATTTCAAGGAAAGATTTCTTTATAAAACAATGACCAAAACAACACAACTTGGATCAATTTAGAATTACATACCGTTACAAGTAAGCTCTTCAAAGTTGTAAGACATTTTTGGTTAGACTGTTTATTTCCTAAGAAATGGTAAATCCCGCTTTGTTAGTAGCGCTATGCTTTTTCTGGTTGTTTAAATTTTTTTATTGATATAAATAAAATTTTCCTAGTCACACAGTCAGTCGGGCTGTCGTATCATTTAATTGTCAAAAAAATGACAATCAAAGTCAGGCGCTGATAAAAAAAAATGTCATTGGATTGTCAAAAAGGCAATATCGATTTTATTTTCAGGTAATACTTCTCTGCCTACGGTACATACATACCATACATACATACGTTGCTAAAAAAATATTTTGTAAATATTATGTTATGATTGATTTTAATATTTTTTTTAGGATCCGAACAAAAGATGACATAAAATAAAGGGCAATATCAGGTAATAAGTAACAACATGCAAGAGACAATTCACTCCTTTTCCATAGGTGTATCAAAATATAGGACGAGAACCTGTGAATCAATAATAAACTTAATTATGGCGTGGATGGTATATCGATTTTCGCATCTACATCGTTAATCGATACGTTATAAAAATATGATGGAACAACTCTAATGTCATTGACCTATTTAGCGCGTTCCAGCGCTCAGCTATCTTTGATTTAATAAACAGGAGATCTTTTTGTTTCCTTTGTAAAATAATATTATACTATTAGCTATGTAGTACAGTATTAATTTTAATTAACTACTTACAAGATCCTACGTAATAATTCATTGTTATATTAATAAGCAAAAGGACACCATGAACAAATTATTTATATTCTCTATGATTTGACTATGAATCGATTCCGTTTCACGCATATATGATTAGCGTTATTTCCTCAGTTTACGAAAAACCTATAGAAATTCGATTATAGCACATCGCCACGAGCGCATATCGATGTTCGGGTTCGTATATCGGAATATAAAAGTTTGTGTGTGAACGTGAACAAGACGTCTGCAATATGTCTGACTATTTGGAAATATTTTTAGATTTAGCTTAGTCGTAAATAATTAACGGATCTATTTAGAGTAATTGATGTCATGGACTATACATGACAAAAAATATAATAGGTGAGTCCTGTTCGTGTGTTTCTGGTGCAAAATCGTTATCCAGCTCATTCTTCATTGTACATAATGCTCGACTTTTTTATGTCTCAATGGCCTTTATCTCGGGGTTTTGTTTTCTTTTGTCCTCTGTTTGCACGTTGAGCAAGTTTGCAGAATGTGATGTTGTGGATTTGTGTAGTATATTTATACAGAGTATTTTGTCTGACAGATCGATAAGGAGACGACGTGCAACGAAGATATGTATTGTTGTGGGTCGAGCGAGAACCTTACGTGTGAATAGTAGATATGCGCGTCACGGACATTGTGCGGCCTGCCTCTGTAGACTGAGTGTGCGTTCTGTGACGACATTATATTGATACGATCGCTAGGTCGCGGTGCGGGGCTGCGGCCGCTGCTTTTGTCGCCGAGTGAACACCCCGTGACGTCAACATGGACCAACTCGTGGTGCAGTGCCCTGTGTGCACATTATTCTTGCACAATGGGATTACCCTGGAGTCCCACTTGGATACCCATCCCAAAGACCAGGTCATAAAAGCTTTGTGTAATATAGCAAACAAGGGCTCTAATTATGCCAGTAGGACTTCCACACCCGTACATTCTGAGCGGTCATACAGGAGCAGGTCACGGACACCTGCCACTGATGACAGTGCCAAGTGGACTGGTTCACGAAGTAATGAACACGAGCGCTACTGGCGTAGGACACCTAGTAGAGCCTCCAAATCGACTCCGGTATCAAATACATCTAGAAATGGTACACCTGATATTAGAATGCTTGATGTTAACTTTGAGAACCATGGCATTGCTGGTGGTGGTGCAGGACAACATGTAAATAATCCATTTAATTTAAAAGCTGATAAGCTTCAGCAGACCTTCCAGTGTCCTCCTGTTCCAGAGTATGATCCACAGTTTGTTTACTATCCAGAGCAACAAGAGGACAGGGAGATTAAGTATTCCCGGAGTGCTGAGTACAATGCCATGGACAACAATATGTTTTCTTACAACGTGCCACCTATGGCAGGGCCAGGTGTGAAACTGTTACCAGGGGTGCCTAGAAAAGCTAATGACCTTGTTAAAGTTCTACCAAAACCAAATAACATACTCCTTAAGACCAATATGGGTGGTGTGCAATACATAGGTCCAGGGGCCAAGCCCATGCATGTTATGGTGCCATCTGCACCTACATTCATGCAGAAGAATGTGCAAAACAACATGATCATGACTGGCAGTGTACCAAACCCACAGATGCACATTGATACCAAAACAACTTCACCCCCTCTAGCTAGCAACCAACTGAACCAAATGACTTCTGGTGCTTTCACTCCAGGAACAACTGTTGTTACCCAAAACTCCCAAATTATTTACAGAGAAATGGTGCACAACATAGACGGTAAGCCCTTTATAACTACCATGCCCACAGTTCTTGGTGCTCATGACAATGTCTCTAATTTAGCTCAAGCTAGCTCCATGTATCAAAATGTTATGGTTGTAGATCAGTTTGGAAATACTTCATGTATGTATACAACACCTCAACAAATGATGAACAAAGCTTGTCCCACATCCATTTATAATGAGTCTGGTACTCTTATGCCTAGTGCGCACATTGATAAATCTGTACCAAATATGACTGATCCGAAAACACTTATTATTGAGGTCGGTCCACTCATAGCTCCAACTCATGAAAATATTTGTGAAGATCCAAGCTCTACCGTGCCACTGCCAGTCACCAGCAGTCCAGTTGGCCAAACTGACATACCCATTGAGACAGGGGACCCAAAATATGATATGCCAGGCAGTACTAAAGGCTTAAAAATTCTGAGCAACATTAAGGTGGAAGTTCCTGTGCAACATCACAAGAACATGGTTAACACTGTGATGGATCTAACTGGGCCTAATGAAACAGACTATCCTGTAGAACGTGTGGACTCACCTGACAAAATCCTACCTGATCTAGAAGATAACAACCAACTGTCATCTGATGACACTCAGCCTTCATCAATCTCCAGTGCTGATAGCATGGTCTCCCATACATTTTCTGTGATAAAGAATGTCGGTAATCCAAGCAAAAGTTCTGACAGTAAGTTGGACACAGACTTTTCGGACAGCTGTCCTGTGCCAGATTTAATATGTAATGAGAAGCCTTCCATTTCACCATGTAGTGAGTTGTCTGAAAATGGCGATAATTCAACCGATTGTACCTCAATTTCTCCCAAACCTGAGAGTAATCAAGTTAGCCATAGTAACCTAGGAATTCCAGAAAAGAAAATTCAGCTTTCACAGAAGCCATACCGGCACAACACACTAAGACTGAACAATATTTTTGTGAAGAAGCACAAGAAAGTTTTGCAGATTAAGAATGCCAAGGCGTTTCCTGTGAGCATCACAAAGAAAACTGAACAAACAGACACCATTCCGACTTCATCAACTTGCAAGTCGCCGGAAAATTTTACCATGAATAAACTGCACCAATCTGATAAGACAGAATGTAAGGAGAAGACCAATCTCTTGCAAACCATATCTGTGGAGGAGATCAAGGAGAATGATGACAATAACGACTTTGATGCTGACACATCTATGGACATAGAACCACTAGCATCTGCTGATTTGAATCAGCCTGAGTTTGCTGCCAATATTGATATGATTCAGGTGAAAGAGGAAATAAACTCAAGCAATGAAGGAGGGTTTAGTAACGAGCCAGTGACGACGGACCGCATGCTGACTCCACTTGAAACATTGCGACCTATTAATGTTATTAGCTACGGCACTCTGTCCAGTGAGGATTTCAACGAGGAGTCCAACGACAGGGAGTTACTGGACCTCGAAGCGGCGTCTAAGAACAAACAGTTTGTCACCATGATGAACGAAAATTATTTCGGTGACAATATTTACGCAGATTACTTTACTCCCGACCGCGTGGAGGCGTTCGACGCCGAGCGCGAGGCGGCGGGGTTCAAGGAGGGCGCTAAAGACGGTATGTACCTGTGGGGTGAGTCTTCACAGAAGGACAACGACTTTGTGTTGCCAAACTTTATACACGAGAGTTACAAAATAGCAGATAGTACTGGGATAGATTATTCTGAGCTAGGTGCTAGAGAAGTGCAGGTGGATGTGGAGGTGGACGGGTGCGAGCGAGACAGCAAGGCGGACGTGCTGAGCGAGGGCCGCAGCGAGAGCGACGCGCCCATGAACATCTGCGCCGACGAGCGCATGCCGCCGCGCGGCGAGCTCAGCGGGCAGGAGAGCAACGGCGACATGGAATCGCCCTGGAGCGGGGTAAGTTATCTCACCACGCTCTATCTAACGCATCTTTTATTACATTCAAATCATAACAGTCCATTACAAACCACTCCTTGTCTTGTTTTTATAGTTTGATCAAAATGTTATATAATATCATCCCCTCACCATGAAATGTTTCGATTTATTTAGAACGATTTCTTTGATTTTAATTTATTTTATGAACAAACCAACATCAAATCAATCATTTTCTTTCATGCATACATAATATGAATGAATGAATGAATTATTTCTGTAAGTTGGTCATTTTACAAATCTTTTTACATGTTATAATGAATATTATATTTAAAAACAGTAAGAAGTTGATGTTGGGACGAAAACATCGTTGTTTGCACGAAATATAGAAAATAACTTGACAATGGATGTGTACTTATGTTAAAAAAAAAATCATTTCTCTTGATGTCTTTTTTTTTGTAGTTAGGATTCATATCTTATATTTTATTATTTATTTTAAATTCAGTAGTAAATGTTGTGGGAGCTAAAATGGCGTGTTTTTAGTTGTGTGATGATTTCCTCAGATGTACACAGAGGTGACCCCCGCGGAGCCCTACGATCTAATCGCCCGGGAGAGCTGGGTGTCAGACGGGTCAGAAGTGGACGCGAGTGAGAAGCGGGAGCCCATGTTAGTAATGTAGCCCTTTTAACGTTACCCGGCCGTAAACATGGTACACCTATTATAGCATTGTTCATAATCTCGGATAATTTACATTCCATCGCTACTTAATTAGTTATCTACTTTAGTGAAATGTATTCCAAGTCGGTTTTTGAGTGACCATTTGTAACAAAAAGGTTATAATAAGTTTTTGGTTGCAATGGAATTTGAACTTTGTTAAAATTGACATTCAGTTTTAAAAGAAGCTCTACAAAGCTCAAGTTTTTCTCAAACTCACACACATACATAACATCGCCCCTGTATTCCCCGGAGGGTTAGGTACAGTTGTACCTATAGTACACCCACATTTCGCCAGTTGTGTTTAAGTCCCATACAAAAGGGGGGGAGGGGATGGCAATACCATCAACCGGGCACAGAATCCCCGACTCCGGAAGGACTAAAACTTTTTAGTCTTTCCGGAGTCGGGGGTTTTAGACGATTATACGATATTAATTATCGACGTATAATATTGTTTCCCAAATCTGTCGCGATACAAAAAGAAACTTAACTCACTTAACTTGCTTTTGAGAATATACTTTTTTCACTCAAAAAACAACCCGCACTGGGCCCGCGTGGTGGATTATGGCCCACTCCCTCTCACAGAAAGGAGGCCTGTGTTCCAGCATGTAGGCATATAGAGTGAATTATGCTATGAGGAAAAACATAACAATTATTGAGTTGAACTTTAGTCAGTTGCTCGATATTTTGTCGTAAATGGACAACTTCAAATGGCTAGTCCACAGAATTGTTATGGTTATTAAAATAGGTAGATTTTTAGTGCGATCTTGTTGACACTTATGTCGTGCTGTTGAACGATATTGGTAGTTCGCTTAAACCCTTTGAGAACAACAGTGAGGACTTGAAGCTCATTAAAGTAACGATTATACGATTATCACGAGCGAGAGCAGTGGTCGCCCAAAAGTAACGGCCCCGGCTTACCGAGTTGTAGGTCGTGGGTTCGAACCCAGGAAGGCGCTTTACTTGTAAATAATTTCATCACCACTGCTCTTAACACGGCGAAGGAAAACATCGTGTGGAAACCGGCATGTCTTAGAACCAAAAATTCGAAGACATGTGACATCTACCAACCCGCACTGGGCCCGCGTGGTAGATTACAGCCCACTCCTTCTCGAAGAGAGGAGGCCTGTGTCCCAGCAGTTTACATTACACAGTGGACATTATAGGCTGATTGATTATACATCACGAGCGAATCATGCGCTTAAAATGTAATGATGTATGTACCCTGTTGGATACAGCAAAATAGTATGAGAGAGGAAGCTTTAAAAACTCAACTTATTAGACTTCTTAACTACAATGTGTAACTGAATTAATGCACATTATGAAAGTCGTTTTTTCAGAATCGTTTACTAAATCGATTTCTTTGATTTTTAATATAGGTTTTTTTTATCAAAAATAATTAATACTACGTAAATTACATTTACACGGACGAAGTACCTACTACGCTAGGCGCTTATAAGTGTGCTACTGTGTGCGTGCGTACATTTGTAATGTAACCACAAATTTCTTCTACAATCAGTACAACTAATTTAGTAAGGGCTGATTTTTCAATCATCTGATAACTTTTATTCGAGGAATAAAATTGACGTTTGACAGTTTTTGTATACAATAACTGTCAAAATTTCAAAATTATTCCTCGAATAAAGTTATCAGATGATTGAAAAATCAGGCCTTAATAAACTAGTAAATAATCAGTGTATATTATATCTAATGTTATTAGGGTTTTTTCTAATATGAATGGATTTTTAAATAAATATAGTTTCCGTTTAATTTTTTAGCTGCAGTTTGTGTAGTTTTCTCGGATACGTATATTTTTCGTGGCGAAATGGCGATGGTTTATTGATTTTGTATCCTCAACTCTCGAGAAACTACTCCCATAATATTATTATTAACATGTGAAATATCTGACTTGCAGCGAAGAAGACTTACAGCTGCCACTGGCTCCACAACTGGCGCCACAATTGGCACCAGTGTTCAGCCGGCCGCGCGTGCACACGTGCGCGGCGTGCGGCGCCACATGCACGTCGCTGAAGGAGCTGCGCGCGCACAAGTCGCTGGTGCACGCGCTGCCGACGTGCTCGGCCAGCAAGACGTCCTACAGCAGGCTGGTTACAGCGCGAGCCATCAAGAAGGAAGAAAAACCTGACACTAGTAGGTTTCATTGGATTGGTGTTGCTTAAAAGTTATTCTCTCATCTATGTCATCTTTGCCTGCCCTGACAATAATAATACAAAAAAGAGTATTGTTGATGCCTGTACTAATAAAAATATCTTTGTATCGCAGACACCAGTGCTTGCACAAACAACGTTTTCGAACATAGTGAACTGCTCAAACAATGTTTCTCGCATCAATGTCATCTTCAGCCTGCCCCGTTTGGTAACATTTTGCACTGACCCAGCGCAAAAGGTTTTCCTTTAAAATTCTCCCTTGCCAGCCGTCGTCTAAAGGCTCTCCCCCACAGGCGCGTTTTTATCGGTCGATAATATCGGATGCATTATTGCAATATCTGTTTTCAGTACATTTTGTATTAGAACGGCCGCGAAGTTACGCACTGCTGCGATAATATCGACGCAATAGTAGTAGGACGCTTGCGTTCCTCCGTCCTGCGATATTCTGATATGAGTTCTTATGACATTTTGTATTAGGACGCATACGATCTTACACGTTACGTTGAGCTAATAAAGTAGTAACGTTTAGTGCGGGCGGGGGCCTGTATTGTGTAGGTTACACGCACATGTTAGAAATATCTGACGATAAAAACGCAGCCGTGTGGCAAAGAATCGGCACCCTAATTGCGTAACACACAATTAATCTCAATCTGAATCATTTTGAAGGATATTACTAATCCATTGCTTCATACGTTCGAAAAATGTGTTTGTTCCGCAACGTAAAACACATAATGAATGTTGTTGAACTGTCAAAATGAAACCCATTGCTACTAATAGTGTGTTATGTAATTACCCCACTGGACGAATTATAGCAATAACCAATCCGATATTGCTATAACAAATACGCGCCTGTGGGGCCTTTATCTTTCAGTCACATTTCTTTGAAATCATCCCGCACACAATGAATCCATCAACATCCTAAAATCAATGCCATTGTTCTTCATCATTTCAAAGATAGTAATAATTATTAAAAACATTGTCAAATTCTGACGTAGTACTACTTCGCTAAGTAATCAGCGCAGCATATCTTGCTCTTTACATACCTATCTATTTGCATCTCTGTGCTCACTTCTTCTGTTACCACTAACTTCACAAGTTAAGGAGACATATTCAACCGAGGTGGACCAATGACCTTGTAAAGACTACAGGTATCCGCTGGATACGAAAAGCACACAACCGGTAGAAATGGCGGTGTTTGCTTTCTGTGTCCAGCAGTGGACGTCTTTCGGGCGAACGAATGAATTCGTAGTTGATCGCCAACCTCCAGTAATTGGAAGAGGCACCAAAAAAAGAAACTATTTTTATTTATTCTATGTTTTCCCATTTCAGAAAACCTACTACCACCTATAGACTCTAAAGACTCGATATCGTCGACGATCCTCGAAGTTTACGAGAGTATTCAAGTTGAGGAGGCCAAGCCGAAGATCGAGGTAGACCGGCTGATCAAGCAGGAGGTGAAGCGCAAACGGAAGGACTACGTGTGTCCGACGTGTAAGGTAGACCAGGCAACTGACGTGCAGTTCCACGCTCATCTGAAGATACACCCGCTGGAGTGCCTCACGTGCGGCAAGTGCTTCTTCAGGAGAGCCTACCTGTCCCTGCATATAAAGACACATTTAGGAATTAAGAATTATAAGTAAGTGTGGTTGGAGCCTTTTCAATATTTTTTGTTAAAATTATAAACATAACAAGCGGTGCGCCCGATCTCCCGTTACTAAAAATGATGAAGGTTCATACAAATTTTCATCCCCTATTTATCCCCTTTGGGGAATGAATTTTCAAAAATGTTTAGATAGATAGATAGATAGATAGATCATTTATTTGTTCAAAACATAAGTATGCACACACATGCCATGCAAGATGTTACAAAAAATTATAGCACAGTCATGTTTTGCTTTAACGGCGTACAAATATAAACAGGAAGTTTATTTTTATTAGTAGGTTTGTCATTATACAAAGCAATTAACATATCAAATTAAATTAAATTAAAACTGAATCAATCAAATTATAATAAATATACAATATATTAGTGTCAAAAACTCGTCATCCAAATGTATAATAAAATTAAATTAGCCAGTCAAAAATCACAGCAATTAGGAATATAAATCTACATTATTTATGTCACACGAGTCAGATTAATTTACTTAAATACTAAGCACAACATCAATAATGAACCAAAAAACAAAAATGTCAATAAAACTTAAAACTATAACAATACTTTGTCAGTTAAAAACTCTGATATATTATAATAGGCTTTTTGAATTAGAAAGTTCTTTATTTTTTTCTTAAATAAATGAACATTCAATTTCTTAATGTTGGCCGGAACGTGATTCAATATCTTTGGCGCCATGCAGAACACACTTTTATGCATCAGTGCTGTATTGGACTTTGTTACACACAATGCACTATAATCCCGTCGACTTCGGGTATTAGTATCTGATAGCTTCTTGAAAAGTTTTGGGTTTGTTTGTTTTTGGTGCTCACATATGTTATAAAAGGAACTTTTGTGCAAAATTTCATGCTTCTATACCAAGTGGTTTAGGCTGTTAGTCTAAACCGGGTCTAGAAGCATGAAATTTTGCACAAAAGTTCCTTTTATCTGTCAGTAAATAAACGAATGTATTTAAATATTCTAATATGGGCTGATTTTTCCAACGCCAGATAATTTTATCCGAGGAATAATTTTGAATTTTTGACAGTTCTTCCATACAAAAACTGCCAGACGTCAATTTTATTCCGTGAATAAAAATTATCTGTAGATTGAAAAATCAGCCCTAAGAAGGTACGTAAAAAATATATCTACGAAATTGAGAACAGGCTACAAATAACAACTGCATGACTTAATCCATCGAAGTAAAAGTGGGAAACTCATTGCCAAAATAATTGTTAGGGAAATACGTTAACAAAATTATAGTGTGGTCAATGACCTCATGACATTGTCCGTAGTCGCCGATACGACGATGACAACTCGTTTGACCTTACATATTATGAACCGCAATGTTTGAATGAGAGCCATTTATTGGCATTTTTTTAAATAGTTTGTTTACTACTAGACTCGCGTGTAACCACGTACTCGCGTGTAACAACTGTAGTAATTGCTTTCATTTTGACAGTTCTACTACATTCATTGCGTTATTGACATTATCGAGTAGACAAATTTTTCGAACATATGAAGCAACGGTTTAGCAATATCCTTCAAAATGATTCAGGTTGTCACTGAAAATGTGTTCCGCAACTAGGGTATTGATGGTAAGCGATGATGCATTTCATGAACGTGCATGCTTGCTATGAAGTAACCTATCTACAATGCTACAAGGTTATTGTAGCACAAGATGGCGACGTTGGTTCCGATTACTACTGACGCCGCCATCTTGTTTTGTCAATACAATTTCTGTGACACAGTTTCGCAAATGTTTACCGACAACGCCCCCCTGTCAATGTCATTCAGGCGCCCAAAAAATCCTTGTAGCTCGAGACTTGGGCTCCCCCAAGTCTCGAGCTACAAGGTCACGGCTATCCTACTAATATTATAAACGCGAATTTTGTGAAGATGTTTGTTACTCTTTCACGCAAAAACGATTGAATGAATTTTGATGAAACTTTACAGTTATATAGCTTATACATCAGAATCACACATACGATTCTTTTTATCCCGATATTCCCGCGGGATCGACACTTATGCGGGTAAAACCGCGGGGCGCTGCTACTCCGGAAATATACACGCAAGCATTCACAGTGACATTCATCTGATTTAGGTTTTTATTAATTAATAGAACGGTTCTGTCTAGATTTCAATGAAATGAAATAATTTATTTGCTATGAATGTAGGTACAAAAAGTATGGTGTTAAGTAAGAGAAGGATCCAGTACATTCTACCGTGAGGCATGCAAAAACTCTTTTTAGTACAATTAATTATGAAATAATCTTAAAAAATCGAATATTTAACGAGTATCAAATTATTAAAATAGTCAATAAAAATATAAATCATTCAATTTGTAAGTTAATTCAGTGGTAAACAATGTCAATGATAAGTTAATAATTAGTCAATAATACAATGTCAATAATAAGTTAATAATTAGACAAAAATACAATGAAATTTGAAAATTAAAATCGCAAGGGAAATCATTGTATATAAATAATCATATTGATTTGTCATTCAAAAATGTGTCAATTGTATAATAACATTTTTCAAGTAGCAATTTATTTAATTTCCTTTTAAATATTTGTAGTGTGCAATTTTTTATATCAGCAGGTATTTTATTGTATATCACTGGTCCCATGTGCATAATATTCTTTTTCAGCAGTGCTGTTTTAAATTTACCTGTATGTAAAAGATTTTTATATTGAGATCTTATTAATGTTGGCCTTGTTGAGTGATCAATATTTGAACAAAATAAATTTTGATTACTTTTCACAAACAGTCCCATTTCCAAAATATAGAGCGATGGAAAGGTTAGTAAGTTAAGGGATTTAAACATAGGAACGCAGCTGTCTGGTGAATTTATTCCAGTCATTGATCTAATGCAATATTTTTGGGCTCTAAAAATCCTTTCTCTCTCACTGCAGTTACCCCAAAAAACTACTCCGTATCTTAAAACAGAAGCAACGAGACCATGATAAGCTATAATAATCGTGTCAGTGCTAACTTTTTTTGTCAAATTATATAAAATGTAGGCAGATTTGCTAAGTTTCTTGCAGATCTCCTCGGCCTGTGGTTTCCATGTCAGATGATTGTCAATAATTATACCTAGAAATTTTGCAACATTTGTATTGTCTACACTTTCTCCATTGTATGCGATAGTCACAGTGTCTGGACGTAAACGCTGGTAAAAATGCATTACTTTGGTTTTTTTCAAATTGATAATTAAATTATTGATAGAAAGCCAATTTATTATATTTTTTAATGTGTCATTAATATCTGTTTCATAATCCGCTTTTTCTGTACATTTAACAATAGCCGTGCTGTCGTCAGCAAATAATACCATTGGCTGTTGAATTTGTCTAGGCAGGTCATTTATATAAAGCAAAAATATTAAGGGTCCGACAACAGTACCTTGCGGTACTCCGAATTTGACTTCCCTACTATCTGATAAATATTTACATTGAATCTTACTTTTGGGACATATCCTAGTGATTTCTGTCTGTTGTTTGCGTTTGCTTAGGTAAGATTCAATAAGTCTCAAGACGTTTCCTCTAATACCGTACCTGTCAAGTTTGTGCAAAAGAATGTCATGTTTAACGAAGTCAAAGGCTTTAGTCATGTCAGTATATATTTCACAAACTGGTGTTTTGTTGTCGATATTTATCATTATGTTATGTAGCAAGTCGTAAATGGCCATGTTAATATTTTTATTTTTTTTGAAACCTTTCTGCTCATTGCAAAGGATATTATATTTATTTAAGAAAGAAGTTATAGATTCATAAATTAGTTTTTCGAGTATTTTAGAAAATACAGAAGTAAGAGCTATCGGTCTATAATTTGACATTCCTTCTTTACTGTCTTTTTTATGTATAGGTATAATAATTGTAGTTTTTAAGCTATTTGGAAATATGCCATCAATTATGCAGAGGTTCATTATGTGGCTTAAGGGAGAAGCTATTACATCTGCAACGAATTTTACCACATTGGTTGCTATTTCATCGTATCCGACACTTTTTTTATTTTTTAATGTTTTGACAACTTTCACTATATCTTCAGGTAGAACTGGGGCCATAAATATTGAGTGTGGGTTGTTATCTATACCAGTAATTTCGTTTGTGGCATTGTCATTACTTAGGTTTTGTATTTGATCAATAAAAAAGTTATTAAAGCAATCGGCCATTTCCTTAGGATTATTGATAATAGTGTTTTCTTTCTTAATTTGTAGTATAGGTTCTGCAGTTCGATTGCTACCTTTTATTATTTGCCAAGAGGCTTTAGATTTGCTTTGAGAATTCTTTATAATGTGGTTGTTTTGTGCTGTTTGCGTGAGTTTAATAATTTTTTAAAATGTTTTCGAATATTGTTTGAATGCACTTTTAGTTTGTTCTGAAGGTGTTTGCCTATATTTCCAGAGCAAAAATCTTTCGTCGTTTTTTACTGCAAATTCTTATACCTTTTGATACCCACTTTATTTTTCTAGAGGGTTTTATGTTAATTAGTTTTACTGGAAAACATAAATCATATATTAAGCGAAATTGCGCTAAAAAATTGTCATATGCCTCATTAGGATTGTAAGCATCGTATACCTCTATAAAAGATAGACTTTTTAGGTGTTTCTTAAACTTGGTCAAATTAACTTTAGACATGTCCCGTTTTTTTATTCGCCATGAATTAAGTATGCAGGTTTTATTCACGTGTATTTTTAGTATTTGAGCTGAGTGGTCCGATAGAGCGAAGTCTATTACCTCGCTATAACACTTTTTACGACAGTTGTGCGCAAAATTATCAAGACAAGATAAGCTCCTTGGTCTAGTTGGTTGTCTAATTTCTAACTTGAGATTGTGATTGAGAAGTAAGATTTCAAAGTCTAAAGTGTATCTATTTTGTTTCAAAATATCTATGTTGAAATCCCCACATAGCAATATCTTTCTATTCCTTTTAGTACATATTTTTTTTAATAAGGCCTCCAAGCTATCACAGAATAAATTGAAATTTGACATCGTTGGCGGCCTATACATACAAATAATTACTAAATTTTGTTTGATTAACTCGATTGCACAGCATTCTATAATCCCTGAAATAGACAATTTTTCTATCTCTGTCAATACATTAAATTCGTAACAAGTTTTGACTAAAATGCAGAAGCCTCCTCGCTTGTGTTCTTTTCTTGTATATGCTGTGGCAAGTTTGTAATTCGCAATGTTAATTAGTCCGTCTTGTCCCGAAATTACAAAATGCTCTGTGATGCACATTACGTCAATGTCAATTTGCTTATTCAGCAGCTCTTGGATATGGACAACTAGTAAGTCAGTCTTGTTTAGAAGTCCGGCTATATTTTGGTGCATGATGTACATATGTTTATAATAGAAAAAACTCATTGCCACTTCAGAATATAAAGGGTGTAAAAAGAGAAGACCCATCACATAGCCGTTATATTACGTACGTTATACGCATTCTGTGTATCAAACTGAGTAACATTGATCAAAAATAATTGCTGGGAAATTCCTTTTATTTTTGAGGTGTAAAATTGCTGTTTACGGAAGAGCGAAAAGTAAATTATAACATTTAAAAAATGTTTTCGTAAAAAAACTTCAAAAAAAGGTGGAATTATGACCTTAAATATCTCCGTAACCAGAAGGTTCCCAGGTATGGTCCAGTACAAAAAATTATCACAATGATAATAAGAATAAGTAACTCGCGGCTTTGTTAAGCATCTTTAAAATAACCCGCGTTGACACGTTCAAAGCTTAAACAAAAAACCCCACATTTCTAACCAAATTGCCTTGTTGTTCCAGATGCGAGGTGTGCGAGAAGCGCTTCGCAACGCGCCAGAAGCTGTCGGAGCACCACAACGTGCACACGGGCCGCGCGCCCATCAAGTGCACCGTGTGCGACGACACCTTCCGCCGGTACTCCAACATGGTGCAGCACAGGTGCGTGGGGGGACTGAAGGGTATTCATGTTCTCTGTGACTTTGAACCCTTTATTTACTTTTACATAAAACGGCAATGTGTTAATTATATTGGGTAAAGATAAAATTACGCAAAAAATCATACAGTCGTCTCACAGAACTACTGACATACTGACAAGATCGTCTTCCATTCATCCGCGAACACATCACAGCCAGGTTTAACGTCCTAGAGAGCTTAGAGCGCGGAGAGAGTGCGAGGATCTTAGCAAAATGTAAAGTGCCAGTTGATCAAAGAAAGTGCTGGTCTCTGTAAGTCACCCGCAACGCACGCAAGAAAACGTGCATATGTGAACGGAATGTTATGGGTAGGTCGGCAACGCGCGTATAACTGTACAGGCACGAGCATAAATATATTACTATGAACAGCTCTGCAATAATATCTGATTTCATGATTCATCCATTAGTATATAACAGCAACTGCATATGTGATGATTTGTGGAAGGTATATACAAATGGCAGCACAAATATGCGATCGGTGTCGCATATTTGTGCTGCCACTTGTATATACCTAGGAACACCAAAACTATCTGACGAGGCAAGCGGCGCCAAAATGTAGCATGGTGGATGCACCCGATGGGGTTCAAAAATATTTAACCATGCATTTTATTGATTTAACCATGCTTAAACTGCAACACCGCAAAATGCGAATTTAAAATGTATGTGGCCCACACAGCTACCTTTGACTTCTGTAGCTGAGACGATAAAGGCTTTATATTTTTTACTCTCAAGTTTATTATAATTTTTTACGTATCTGAAACCTGTAAATTAACCTTCGGCCCAAGTTAGCAGGTCGCGTACAGCAGTGCGATTCTGTAACCATATCACCGTGAAAACTGAGGTGAAATGAGCGTGAAGTGTCAGTGTCATTCCACCTGATACTAGTGATTGACCAAGCGTACATTTACAATCATAATCGAGATTTTAAAAATATTTATATGCTAATTGTATGTATTTTAGTTGTCAAAACATTCCTATTTTGTGGGGTTTTAAAATAAAGTTGCAAAACAGAAACTTAAGTTAGAATCTCGATGTTGTTTTTTTCTCTTTTTTTCTAGACTAGCCCTTATACAGGGTTACTGGGGTGGGATACTTATCTTCAAAAACCAAAACTACAAGAATCAAAATATCAACACCATATAATCAACAGTTAAATTTTTCAATGAATCAGAATAACATTACCTTAAAACATAAACTGTTCAAAATGTCAACACTTCAGGTTAGCAACGAATGTGAATAACATTGATTTATAACATAAATGGTTCAAAATATCAACACTTTAGATGATCCACGAATCTGAATATCACTGATTTATAACATAAATTGGTCACTTGATCAACACTTTAGAAAATCGATGTTTAGCAAAATATCGTGAAATATTCAGTCATAACATAATATTCGTTGCAGACATTGTTATATGCTGCAATTATAGGCAATTTTTTTAAGAATACTAATACTTCTAGTTCTTCTCTTTGATCTATAATTTGTTGCAATTTATTTTCAAAGCGTATTTTTTCTTCTTCTTTAATAGCTAATGTCCCTATGACCCCCCCTGGGTCATTGGGACATTAGCTAATTTTCTTTCTATTTTCTGTGTTGTTACTATCCGTTGTTTCATTAATTCTTTGCTAATATTCTTTCTATTTTCTGTGTTGTTACTATCTGTCGTTTCAGGTTTTTATATAGATGATATAAAAACCCATGTGAATCATAACTATCGCCATCACAACATTCTCTCGCAAAATATACGTAGTATTTCATGCAATATGCAAAACTTCATTACGCTTCTGCATAAGTCTAATGTAGCATGGGACGTGTTGGTTCTTTCCGAATGCTGGCTACGGTCTGCCAAGAATATACCCATCCTTAATAATTATTACCATGTATCAACCACCTTGCATAGAACACAAAACGAAGGAGTCGTTATTTTTTACAGAAAACAACTGAAAGTGTCATTTGAAGAACCACCATTTAGTGACACAAACTGTCTATTACTCAAATTAAATTCAGATACATGTATTCTTGGAATCTACCGCCCTCCCGGCTAACATAACACTAACAATTTTACTAACGTCCTCGATGTACTCCTCACTTCCTTAAGCAACTACAAAAACATAATACTTTGCAGTGACATAAACATAGATATAGTGATGAATAGCCCAGATAAGCGCTCTCATGAATACCTTAATGTCTTGGCTAGTCACTGCATGCTGCCAGGTCATGTACTATCAACCCATGGAAAAACGTGTCTGGATCACATCATGGTTAAGACCAGATTGAAGGCTACCTGCTTTGTGGTCGAATCATCAATTACAGATCACGAGAGTGTGGCCTTTAGTCTTGACCTTGCTCACAGGTCTCAGCTAGAGTATTCAAATGAAATTAGTACCCGCATAGATTATGATAATCTAGAGTCAGCTCTACGTAAGACAGATTTTCAAATCATCCTAAATTGCAGCGATGTTGATAAAGCCACTGACTTGCTAGTGAGTTGTCTGTCAAGGGCCATAAAAGATAACTCCAAATTAGTAACAATACCTAGAAGGAAACTAGTCGGTAAGCCGTGGATTACAAAAGGACAGAAGGTGGATTGCATGCGGAACAGGGATAATCTGTATAAAAAGTTGAAAAGGGATCCAAATAACGAAATACTTCACACAACATACAAGCGTTACAGAAACTTTTGCACTTCACTTCTGAAGAAAGCAAAAAGAAGCTACGAAAAACAGGAGATTGAGAACGCAAATGGCAACAAAAGGAAGCTATGGGATGTTATTAAACAGATTAGCCGCTCCAACAGGGCAATAGATCACTCCTCCTGTCTCATCTCAAGCGACAACCCGGAAAGGAGTATCAACGAGGTCAATAGTTTCTTTGCAAACGTTGGACGCAACCTAGCCGAGCAGATCACTTGTCATTCATTCCCCCCTAGAAACAAGACTGATAGTCTCGCGGAGACCGCTCCTCTTAATTCCTTGGTCATGCTCCCCTCGGACGAATCTGAGATCCTTCAGCTCGTTCAGGGATTAAGGAATAATTGTGCTGTCGGATTTGACCAGATCCCGGGCCGGCTACTGAAAAGATATGCTCACTTTCTATCCCTAGCTATTACCCACATCTGCAACCTTGCCATATCTACAGGGACATTTCCACAGGCGTTTAAATCAGCACTTTTAAAACCCATACACAAAGGACCCATCTCTATTCTTCCAACGCTCTCAAAGGTTCTGGAACGCCTAATGAATGACCGGCTGATTAGGTTCCTCGAGGATAACAACCTTCTTTCATCTTCCCAGTTTGGGTTCCGGCGCGGCAAATCTACAAATGACGCGGTGCATGAATTGGTTAGCTCGATCATAAGTAGCTTGGATAGGAAGAGGAATTGCTTGACGGTGTTTCTGGACTTGGCAAAAGCCTTCGACACAGTTTCTGTCCCACACTTATTGCGCAAAATGGAAAATATGGGAATACGGGGTCTTCCCCTAAAATTATTCCAGGACTACCTAGCTAACCGGAAACAGCAAGTTAGAATTGATGGTATGGTGAGTAATGAAGAGCCGGTGACCTTCGGAGTGCCTCAGGGCAGTATACTCGGACCGACCCTCTTCTTGATCTACATCAACGACCTGTGCCAGCTTCACCTTAATAATGGTCAAATTTTTGCATTCGCCGATGACACTGTTCTCTTCTTTAGTAATGATAGCTGGGAAGGGGTCTTTGGTGTGGCACATGAGGGGCTTGACGGGGTTGTTGCTTGGTTGCGGAATAATGTGTTGACTCTCAATGTCACAAAAACCGAATACGTGGCATTTGCACACCGAAAGCACGTGCTACCCCCACGGTCACTGTCATTAACGGCTCACACGTGTTGGTCAACCTACCAGCCTTGCGAGTGTCCTTCTCTTCAAAGGGCAGATAACATTAAGTACCTTAGAGTTACACTGGATCAATTCCTCAGCTTCAAACCACATATAGACGTCCTGGTAACGAGATTGCGCAAACTCATTTACATATTTAAATGTCTAAAACATGTAGCCGTCCTTCGTACCATCAAGATGGACTATGCCTTGTGTCAGTCGCTTATTGACTACTGCATCATCTCCTGGGGAGGTGCGGCTAAAACGAACTTGATAGAGGCGGAAAGAGGTCAACGTGCCATACTTAAGGTTGCTGCGGGTCTTCTCTTCCGATTCCCTACAGTCGACTTATACAAAAAATGGGATGTACTGTCTATAAGGCAAACTGTCGTTCTGCACAAAATCCTCAAAAAACACTCGCAGCTAGCCTATGACCCGGATCTAGTGAAAGATAAACGAAGAAAGGGTACTGTGTGCAGTATAAAAAATTTCCGGTTACGTTAGACCCACAAGTTTTTCTGTTACCTAGGGGATTATCTATATAATGTTATCAACAAGGGTCAAAATATTTATTCACTGCACAAGCTCAGTTGTAAGCAAAAAGTAACTGAATTCTTGAAAACTCTTTCCTATGAGGACACAGAGAAATTGCTCCACTCAATCAAATAACACTTGTAAACACTTCAAATAATTACCTACACATCCACCACCATTCACATACACACCCGCCACCATTCACCCTCACAGTAACCACCATTATCCTACACATTCATCTCCATTCAACCTACATATTCACCACCACTCACCGACACACTCACCACACACTCTTTGACTGCTTATGTTGTCTTATTTTTTATTTAATTTTTTTATTTCTTCTCATTTATTTATTTTTTGTTTTAAGTGTTTAGTAGAAATACATGTTACGTACCTGTCTATTTGTATGATGCCACTAAGTGGGGCCTGGTGACCTGTAATACAGGTTTTTTTTCTAAAACCTACTTCAGGCACCAGCTCTCACAATGTGAATTTATGTTGTTCAAACCGTTAACTACTACAAACCATTGTGAGAGAAAATAAATAAACTTATTATTATTAATTCTCTAAACATTATATTTAAATTCCATTTTTACCGTTCAATAGTGAGTTCCACCTTCTGTGCCAGGATTCTACATCAATTGTGTGCATCATGTTGTTATGGGAATTATCAAAAACTGACCATAGTTGTGTAGCAAACAAAAGCTTGGATTTCTGCTTGTTTAATGATGGTGCTCCCGTACTTTTACTTTTTAATCTGCCATTTATGTAATAACAATCAAACCACGCCAAAAGCTCATGAGCTGTCTCAGGAATTACAGGTTTCAATTTGTCGAAAGCTGGTGGTATTTGATCAGGTGGTAGAAATGCTAACGCAAATATATGCCGAAGTTGCAGTGCGAACTCGCTATTTTGACCATTGTCTTCGGCTAATCCAAATTTTTTAATTTGTTTCCACACATTTTGTGTGAAATGAAAGTAGCAACCTTTGTGGATACTTCCATTAAAAACACGATTACAGGCATTTATAACTGCCATCTCGAAGTCACTTATTATAAATTCCGGACACAATTCCAAATTGTATGTTTCACCACATTTTTTGAGTTCATCGAAAAAAAATGTATAACATTCTTCAGTCTTACATGGAAGTAAGCCGTATACAAGAGGAACTGATTGCTATGAATCGCCTGTACCCACTAGTGCATGTACAGAAAACAACTGAAGAAAAGGGTTAGAAGTTCACCTGAAGGTGCCGTCCATTATCCAGTATCTAGTTGTATCTAAATTTTTTAGATTAATTTCTGTGGTGAATATTACAATTCGTTCAATATCATCTACCTCCTCGTTGAAATGCATATATTTTTGACCATCAATTCTGGTTACCGCATCAGAAATTTCACTTAAAACATTGAACTTTTATGATTGTTTCTTCTAGTCCGATTTATTATTTCTTTCATAGCAGTCTTATGAGGCAAATACGATGCACTTGTAGTAGGAGTGTCCATCAAAGTAGATGGCCTTAATTGCATAGGGCCTTCCATGTAATTTCGTGGAATTAGGCTGAGAATCAGCACTTTTCGAACGTCAAAATTACAAAAGACAGTCCTCCAAAAACGCCCGCCCTTAACCCCTTCCTAGTGCTGTCGCTGGGAAGAAGAAGTGGCGCAACAAACTCCCCGGCAGCACAGCTGTCTGTTCAGTTAGAAAATACTTGATTGTATACAATACTAGGTGTTAAGTAATTAACATCACAAGACACAGAACATAAAATTAAATTATTTGCCAAACGTCAGCCAGCCTCGCCAATATACCAACAAATATAATAAAAACTATACGTACTCAAGCTAAAAAATAATTTATTTAAATTAAAATGTAAATAAAAACTTATTACCTAAATAAAAGCCTCCAGGCATAAAGGGCGTGACAGCTTACATATTTATGCATTGCTGGGTTCTGTTCACATAGCTGTCACTTGAAGTAACAAATCGCATGCTTAATGGAACACTGACCCATTAGTAGATAGGTCAGATGTGATTTCCGTTTTTTTTTTACTCAGATATGATCAATAGTTAATCATAGACGTTCAAAATACAAGCATTCATGATTAATATAAATCAGTTTTATTTTTATGCATCCTCAAGTAGGATAAGTCCTCATAGCAAGATCTTTTGCGATTTCCCAAAAAATCGTCTTTTTTGAGTTAAGTCAGTATTCCATTAAGCATGCGAAATGATAAACTAGAACCATCGAAGTAAAATAAATAAATAAGTTAATACTAAAAACAATAACCTGTCAGTAAGCTAATTCTGGAGAAAGAACATGAACATTGTCTTTGAGTTAATTAGGGCGATCAACTATTCTTATCGTGTAAGTAGTGGTTGATGGAATAGTATGCCTTTGAGCAAAGGTTGGATTTTACTTGAGCTTTAAACGCATTGAAAGGCAAGTTTAGCAAAGAAGAGGGTATCTTGTTATAAAAGGTTATACTAAGCCCAACAAATGAGTTATGTACCTTATGAAGCCGGTGAAAGGGGGCACGTAGTTTGTCCTTATTTCTAGTGTTAACACTGAATATCACTGTTTTTAGTGTATAAGTGTAAAGGAGACGTTTCATTTTTGTATGGAGCTTTGGTTAGGCCGTGTAAATTTCAGAAAATCTGTGAAATATATCTATAAACATATAATAGGCAATGACTTATAGAATTCATTTGTATTAATTTAGTACAAAATTAAAATTGAAAATGTTTGACATTTGTTGTGAGTAAAATGGAGACATATTGAGTCAATGACAGATGACAATGACGTTAATGTCATTATAACATAAACGGGATATTTTATGTTTTTTCTTTATTGTTAAGCTCTACTAACTACAACTACGTAATAATATGGCATATCTTATGGGCCGACTACAATAGGTAGGTACCCCAAGGGTGATGCATTTTACAAGACAGGTTGATTTGGGGTCAGTACATTGACGTATATTACTAGCGGGTTAGACATTGACAGACTGTATATCAAAATAAAACGTTAGGAAGTACACTGGCCAAGTAGATGAATCGAACTAGAATATTATTATCAAAATATTACATTGATATTATTTTTTTTTACATGTGTCCATTAGAAATCGGTGTACTTAATACATGAATTAATAATAAGTGTAAATGTTTTTGTATTTACGGTTTCACACTCATTTCAGATCCATTCTGATTTCAGAACGCATGTTTGCTGTCAGGACGCCGCCATATTGGCCATAACGATAACAAAAGGGCAAAAATTGAAAAACTTGTAATTTGTTTGTACACAAAGGGTTATTCTCAAATTCACAGATTAATATTAGGGGTTAAAGTATGAAATTGCCGATTTGTACTGAAAAATTTAAATTCGTTTTTTTTTTTAATTTAACATATTTATTTAATCGAAATAATTACCATTATACATATTATTACATTGCTGCCATCTAATAGGAAGGTCATTTATGCCTTTGCGATAGAACTCTCGTGATCTAGATTCGCCAAACTGTGTAAAAGCATTTTGTACTGCCTCCTGAGAAGAAAACTTTTTATCACGTAGAAAATTGTCCAAATCACGAAAAAAAATGGTATTCCGTTGGAACAAGGTCTGGCGAATACGGAAGGTGACGAATGGTTTCTAATTGCAGTTCCTGTAGAGTTAAAACGGTTTCTCGTGCTGTATGAGGTCTTGCGTTATCATGGAGCAATAATGGTGAAGATCGATTCATGAGTCGGGGCTGTTTCACTGCCAGTTTTGCTATCATTGTTCCGAGTGCGGCACAGTAGACATCTACTGTTATTGTTTGACTAGATCGGAGAAAGCTATAGTGAATAACACCATGCTGAGACCACCAAACAGTTACCATTACCTTTTCATTTGGTAAGCTTTGCTTTAGTACACTGCTGCGGCGTTTGACCTGGGGTCAGCCATTGCAGTTTTCGCTTACGGTTATCGTAAAGAATCCACTTTTCATCAAATGTCCCAATTCAATCCAATATTTCTTCATATCTGTATCGATTCAACAAGGCAACACAAGGTTCAACACGCGTTTCGTTCTGCAGATCAGTCAAATCATGAGGGACCCATTTCCCATATTTTTTTATTTTATTGATTTGACGCAAATGAGTCAATATTGTTGGTAAGGTAACGTTAAGCCATTCCGCTAATTCCTGGGTAGTTTGGCTCGGATCGGCTTCCACCATCTCTTTCAATTCATTGTTATTCACCTGTGTGGGCGGTCTTCCACGTGGTTCGTTCTTCAAATCAAAGTTTTCATCACGAAGGCGTTTAAACCAAAATCGCACGGTGCGTTCATTAGCAGTCCCCTCTCCAAACGCAACATTGATATTGCGAGCTGTTTCTGCCGCGTTCGTTCCGCGTCGGAACTCGTATTAAAAAATAACTCGAATTTTCAAAGTATCCATCTTTCTTGTCTAAGCTGAATAAAAAAAAACAAATGAAATTCGATAATCGAATGTTGCACATTTTTTAAAAGAAGAACTTCATAAGTACCATTTGACAAAAGTTTCACTCAAAAATCTCAAACCATGAAGGTTCTATGTCAATTCGAAGTACCTATTACAATAAAACGGCAATTTCATACTTTAACCCCTATTATTTTTCCTAAAATCACGGTATTTTTCCCCGATTTTTGATATACTGTACAAGTGCTAGCCAAAAATGAAACATCTCCTTTGCCTAATATATGTATAAGATGTTTATGTTTTTTTGTTTTTTGTTTTATAAGATGTTGGCGAAAATGAATTGTGATGCAACCGTGAGAATACCAATATCTTTAAAAAAATCTCTTAGAGAAACTCTGGCGCCTAGTTGGTAAATTGCTCGAACAGCTCGTTTTTGAAGGACAAATATATTTTGTATATCAGCGGCTTTGCCCCGCAGCAGAATACCGTAGGACATAACGCTGTGAAAATAACTAAAATAGACTAAGCGAGCTGTATCAACGTCAGTGTATTGTCTTACTTTCCTGACGGCGTAGGCAGCCGAACTGGGCCTTCCTGCTAGACTTGATATATGAGGTCCCCACTGAAGTTAGGCATCTACTGATAGTCCTAGAAAAATTGCCGATCCTACAGTTTCAAGCACCTCTTTATCTAAGCCGATGTTGGGTCCTAGATTTCTAACATTCGGTAAGGCGAACTTTACACATTTCGTTTTCTTGGCATTGAGAACTAGGTTATTTGATGTAAACCAATCTGTAACTTTTGAGAGTGCACTGTTTACGTTGTCAAAATCTTGTCTATTCCTGTCTACTTTAAAAATAAGAGAGGTATCATTTGCGAACAGTATCAACGTCACATGCCCTTCAAATGGAATGGTAAAACATTGATATGTATTAAGAACAAGAATGGACCCAGTATTGAGCCTTGCGGAACACCTAACTGAACTGGTAGCCCGGAAGATTTCACACCATTAACATCTACACATTGGACCCTATTATGTAAATAAGAAATTATTACGTTGAGAGCTTCGTTTTGGCTACCGTAATGATGTGACTTACGCAAAAGCGTGTCATGGTGCACGCAATCAAAGGCTTTGAAGAGATCACAGAAAACTCCGATAGCATTTTGCGATTTCTCCCATGCGTCACATATGTGTCTCAGCTGAACAACACCCGCACCTGTAGTTGAACGACCTTTTGTAAAGCCATATTGCTCATTATGGAGGAGGCTATTTAAATTAAAATGTCTTAGCAACTGCTAGAGTATTAACTTTTCAAATATTTTGCTAAATGCAGGTAAGATGGAAATAGGCCTGAAATTGCCAACGTCATTCTTATTACCTGATTTAAATAATGGTATGACTTTACTACTCTTCATGAGGTCAGGAAAAGTTCCTAAATCAACACATTTATTAAAAGTAACAGCTAAATAGGGGGGCTACGATATCTATTATATTACTTAAAAGTTTAATGGAGATGCCCCAATAATCACCGATGTGTTTAGAGTCCATCACGCGGGGTTACATGTTCGAAACTAAATAAAGGACTACATTTAGGTACACTACTATGCAAAAGGTTTTCAGCTTTACACAAGGACGAATTTAAGAAGCGAGTCGTAGTTATCGGTATGTTGGCAAAAAACTCATTAAATGCCTCAGCTACGTCAGCTGCTTTATTAACTAATTTGTTGTCGACCATAATCTCAAGTTGTTTTTCTTGTATAACCGATTTACCCCGTTTCATTGTTATTAATTTTCCAAGTGGTTTTTACTTTATTATTAGAATTTTTAATTGTATCGCCTAAAAATTTTGATTTAGCAAAAGCACTAATCTGTTTGAATAATTTTTGGCATACTCTAGGAAAGGAGTATCAAACCTGTATTTTTTCAAACCATATCGTCTCGTATATTCTCGCTCTACTTTTATAAATACCTGGAGTAGCCCATTGGTTAAAGCCAACAGAGTATCAATATCCATTGGTTAAAGCCACCGTTAATAGATATCTGAGGTCATCGGAAAACCGGAGACTAGGGAAGCCGATGCATTCCACCAGTTTCTATGACAAATCTTTTACTGTTCAAGCAGTACGGCTATGGAATGACTTGCCCGTGTCGGTAAGGCGTGCTCAATCTTTTTCCACTTTTAAAATTATATAAAAAAGCACTTCCTCTCTCCTTAAACATCATCATTATATTTTCTTTGCTCTTTTCATGTTTATTATATATATATATATATATATATATATATATATATATATTTATTTAGACGAGTAAAATATACTTTATGTATATATTTATTGTATAATCTAAATGGTACACCACAGACTACCTACGGTATTTGTCTCTCCTTCCCCTTGGTAATCCATTCAGAGGTTGTCTTTAAAAGATCGCTCTTAGCGATAAGACCGCCCATTGTGTCACCCTTTGTAAAATGTACTTATGTTCTGTAATTTATATGTTGTACATAATGAAAAATATTTTATTTTATTTGTCAACTATTAATTTTGAAAGCTACCCTCAATTTAATCTTAACATTGATTTAGTTTAATATCTGTCTAAACGTCTCTGGACCAAGAAATCATATTTATATTGTTATGGGATGCACATACGAGTACCAGGAAATAAACCTATAATATTAATTACCCATTGTTTAATTATAAACGCAATTTGTGCAATGATAAAATGTAATGCAATGCAGAGTGTTGATCAAGTGATCAATTTACGTTATAAATCAGTGATATTCAGATTCGTGGATCATCTAAAGTGTTGATATTTTGAATTGTTTATGTTATAAATCAATGTTATTCACATTCGTTGCTCATCTGAAGTGTTGACATTTTGAACCGTTGTATGTTTTAAGCTAATGTTATTCTGATTCATTGAAAAATTAAACTGTTGATTATATGGTGTTGATATTTTGATTGTTGGTGTTCCGATTTAGATCCGATTAGATCACAACCGTCATTTTTGACAGCGCTCACTCATCATCACCACTCATAAGACTTCATCTTTTTCGATTCACGGGACATCGTTATCGGCCTCACGCTAATTCGGAAGAGGTGTAAGCACGCACTAATCGATTACAGCGTAGTTCGGAATGTACCCCCTACACGCGAATCTCGTAACCCATGGCAACATCACTTAGGCGTAGGGTTGCCAGTGCCACCAACCACTTGTTCATTTAAGGGTTACTAGCATTAAAAATACGGGTTTTAGTTATTTTTACGGGAGACAATCTGATTGCGAGCACAGTTGAACTGTTGAATTTTGCAATAGTATTTGATTAATATTCTTTTATTATTGGCATCGACGAGTTACCTAAGTAGGTATCTATGTACAATAAAATATTTGCTTTGCGCTTATTGGACGTTGGTATTGAATTTTCCATAAATGTTCTAAGTGCGCATGCGCGACGGGTTACAGGTTACATAAGTAGTCTGTAACTAGTTAATACAAAATCTGGTTAATTATTGAAGACAAAATGTGGGCACTAAACTGACTTTTTAAATGTACAAACACTGTTGGATTTAGTCACTAAAATATCTTAAAACATTAAAATAAATAGGAACTAATTATTTTCCTCAACTCGATTATGAACAGGTTTATGGCAATGGCCGTTCATAACAAAAAACATTTAAAAAAAAAAACGGGTTGCACTCCGGGAGTGCCGGCAGAAGTGAAAACTTGAATATTAACGTTGTGCATTTTTGATATTTTGGAATGCGGTTTACTCTCCCTCCATCTTACGAATTTTCGATCAAGTCACGTGTCCTGACGCGAGCTCCGTCTTACAAATTTTCGATCAGGTAACGTATCCTGACGCGAGTTTAACAGTTTTTACCCATCGCAAATAACTCCCTGCGTCTTACGAATTTTCGATCAGGTCACGTGTCCTGACGCGAGCTTAACATTTTTTTACCCATCACAAAAAAAGTGCACAACGCCGCCGCTAAAGAAGTTTTCACTTCAAAAACTTAATATCTATTACTTCACGAGTTTCCCGTCACATTTCTCGTAACATCACTTCAGCAAGGTGGAGTGAACACGGGCGCGCGATGTATTTGTTGATTGTTCTCTTATTATGAGCGTCAAAGTCAAAGTCAAAGTCAAATCATTTATTTCAAATAGGCACATAAAAGGCACTTTTGAACGTCAAAAATAAAATTAAAATAAAATAAAGTTATCCAAGTAGGAAACTATCTGCAATAAAATATTTGCATTTATTATTCGACGTTGGTCTTGTATTTTCCTAATGTTCATATACGTGACGCGTTACAGTTAAATGAGTAAAAACAAATCTCCAATATGATAATGACAGTGCCTAACGCGCAAGCGCGGCGTGATCTTATCACTTCACCCGATTCACAAACGAAATGTCCTGAATCGGGTGAAGTGATCACGCCACACAAACTACGTCGGGTTGAATTCTATGGTCCGTCAGCCAGGCACACCGTTAGCACTCAATGACTTGACACACTCGGTTATCTCTTCTAATTGAATATATTTGGGTTAATAACAGCGCTGAACATCGTCGCAGTCTTTACTAGATGCGTATTTTCACCAGTCTTGTAGCTGTGCACGGTCGCACCTCTAGCTACATAAGGACTAGTCGAGAAAAAAACAACATTTAGATTCTGACTGAGTTTCTGTTTTGCTATTTTATTTTGAAACCCCCACAAAATAGGAATGTTTTGACAACTAAAATATTAGCTTTGAAATTATAGAATTAGCATAAAAATATTATTATAATCTCGATTATGATTGTAAATGTATGCTTGGTCAATCCCTAGTATCAGGTGGAATGACACTGTAACCTCACTCCACGCTCACTTCACCTAAGTTTTCACGGTGATATGGTTACAGAATCGTACTGCAGGTCGCGTAAACGTACGCAAACGCGTACGTTCAAAGTACATACTAACACTAGTCTGTCCCACACATTTCGTTACTCAGAAAATAATGTCTTAGATCCCAGGTCGCCTTGGGATCTTGCTCTATAAAAAAGGCGATGAAGTGTGTGTGTGTTTGAATAACAAGGAAACTGAGTTCACGAACTCGACAAACCAAATACGAGCATTCTGCAATATGTAGACTCCTTCGAAAGTATGCAACTTTTTTATGTGATATTCATGAAGGTTTTAAAAATAATAAATAAAAAAACAACATGTCAAAAAATTGCATTAGACAGTTTGTCGTTTGACTTGTTTACAAATATTTGTGTTATATTTTTTTAAGTACAGAGCTTTTAATCTTATTGTGTGTGTAAAATACACAGTTTAGAGAACTTATAATTTTAGGTCGATTTTATTATTTTATTTGTAATTAATCATGCTGTGAGTACGATTCTGTCGAACAGAACTTAAGATAGTATTTTGATGTTTTAGAATGCAATTTCTAATCGACTGATTTATAAATGTATTGTGTAATCTTATGAAGATAGAGTATAAATAAGATGGTTTTGAAGTAAATATAATTAGGATACAAGGCCGTCTCGCTTCCGTCTCAGCGCGGACGGGGCTTCTGTAACTTCTACGATGGATGGTCCGCGCCACGTAGCAATGCTGTGTTGCAGAAACCCACTCGCGGACCGTCCGTCGCGAACATCCGCCTATCGCGGCGGACGGCCTAGATACAGGCATCTTAATTTTATTAATATGTTGATTTAGAAACAAATATAAATAAGTATAAGCCTATATTTATACGTGCCTGTGTAGGGACCGCCACCACCTGTCCAAGCGCGCCAAGGTGCGCGACTTCGTGTGCCAGTGCGGCCTGGTGTTCCACTCGCGCGCCAAGCTGCACTGGCACCAGGAGACGCACGCCGACCGGCCGCGCGCCTGCCTGTACTGCAGCGACAAGTTCGTGCACGCGGCGTCGCTCACGCGCCACGTGCGCCGCTCGCACAACGAGTACTTCCTGGCCGAGCGCCACAAGGGCAAGCAGGAGAACGTGCAGTGTCCCGTCTGCAAGCAGGTCAGTCAACTTTAATTGAAGGCGGTTTTTTTGGCGTTTTTAATTTTTAAACCACTTTCCATAACTTCAGTTTGTAAAAGTATGGGATTGGTTTCAATATTTAGGAAAATGACTAAGTATCTATTTTTTGTTGATTTGTTTGACTTTGAATATAAGACCAATCCTATTCGCTAAAACAGGCCAATTCCTATTTGATTTAATTCACCACAATTTATGTATTCTCTTTCAAGTAATTATGATGTCAGATGATTAACATGCAGCAGTTTCAGTAACAGTGGGCCACGTGTTACAGGTGTACCTGCGCGCGAACCTGCGCACCCACTTGCAGACGCACAGCGGCCAGCGGCCCTACATGTGCATCATCTGCAACAAGTCCTTCACCACGAAGTGGAACCTGAAGCTGCACCGCTGGACGCACGCGTCGCGCTCGGCCAAGCCCTACAAGTGCAGCCTGTGCAAGGGCGCCTTCGTCCGCCAGACCGAGTACATCTCGCACATGAACGCGCACAAGTCCGTGCGGCCCTACACCTGCAACTACTGCGGCTGCCAGTTCATCCGCAAGTACAACTGCCAGCGCCACGTGCGCGAGCACGAGATGGCCAAGAAGTACGTGTGCAAGGTGGCCGAGTGCGGCAAGTCCTTCCACCGGAGCTACTACCTGTCGGAGCACATGAAGGTGCACAGCGGCGTGCGGCCCTTCGCCTGCAACATCTGCGGCAAGACGTCCAGCAACAAGTCCAACCACAACAAGCACGTGAAGATCCACCACGCGCGCGAGCCCGTCGCCACCGAGGCGTGAGGTCCGCCGGGCGTTGCTGCAACGCCTGCCACTCTGCGACTCATCACACTTGCGGTTGTTAACTTACTGATGTATCCTAGCTAGCTTGACACTTGTAATAGTTAACCGTTTCTTAGTGTTGGGGTGTAATATCATTTTCTTGATAATAGGGTTTAATGAAACAGTTCGCAGCAACGCCGCGCGCCGGGTAACCATGTAAATATCTAGTTAAATTTGAATTTATTATAATTATTGTAAATATAGGACCAAGCGTGTAAATTTTGGGGTGCAGTTGTGTGGTGAAGAGCATTTCGAGGTCAGCGGTATGGCGCACCACACGTTGTACGCGAGAACTTCATTCGTGTATTATACAAGATTTGTTCGTAGATTTGTTAGTGTCGAAACAAGCTTTAATTGCGGAAAACTGCGAAATAATCGTGAAAATGCGACGAGTTTGTTTTTGTGCCTTATAGATTGAACAGAGAGAATCTTCTTGCAATTTCCACTGATTTGAGGAAATTATGGAATTAATGACTGCTTGTAACAGTAACACGGCCACCTACCTAGAGACGTATCATTTAACTTGTCTTGTGTTATAATATGTCGTAGCTTTCTCCCTGTGTGACGCAGGGCTCTGGTTGTGAAATACATTTAGTGCGCTGTGTATAATCTGTGGTGCGTCATAATCAAATATTAAATAGTCAAATTAATAAGGGCATTTCGGTATAGGTACCCCGCTACACTTTATATTATTTTCTACTTGTAATAGTTTCACTATGCTTCCATTTTATAAGCTCGGCCGGGGGCTGTGGCTGGCGCATGTGGTCAAGGCAACATATCATTTTTGTACAGATTTATTATTGTCTCAATTAAACAACCACTAAATTGTATGCAATGTTTTCATTGATTGTTTATCTAGTAAGAGCATGAATGAAATAGCATAGCCAAAATAGATTCCTGTTATATATTTTTTAGTCAGGAATTTAGGAATTAATTGATGATGCAGCACAGCCACAGCCGCCAGTCGCGAGCTGTAACGTGTAACTTTAAAGTTTAGTCAAATTGACATCCCCCAGGGACTTACTAATAACTCATTGTAAAAGTATTTTAACACTTACGTTATTTAGATTACTTTATGTAAATATCACTTTAATTACATTTAATTTATTATTATTACACTTTTGTATTGTTACTACGTATTATTCCGTTTTTTTTACGTAACGTGAGAGGGAATACAATGTGTGCTCTAAGCACTGCTTGTGGTATATAATATCTCAATTCGCGGAGCGAAAGAGATATACATGGAAAACTTGTGTCTCTTTGTCTTACTCGAACGGGGATTGCTATACATCACAGACTTCGGGATAATTGCGTAACACACTGTCAGCAGCATTGACTTTCATTTTGACAGTTCAACAAAATTCATTACGTTATTTACCTTTTTGATCGGACAATTTTTTCGAACATATGAAGCAATGGATTAGCAATATCCTTCAGAATGATTCAGATTGAGATTGATAGTGTGGTACGCAATCAGGTGCTGGTTTTAATTAGGTTATGTTTTGAGAACACAGTGAATTCTCTGACAATGAAATTTGAGACAGCATCCCATTGAAAACAGTCGGTATTCAGAAGGCACATGTTACCAAAATTTTGCGTTTTTTACGCGTTTGTCACATTTTATCGGTGAACTTTATTTTAATGGTCTTTTCGTTTCACAAATATTATTTCTATATTATTATGTTTGTTTTGTATTTGCCTAAAATATTTAGACGAGCAGTGCAATCGCATTTGTTGTTAAATTATTGTTATTTATCATTTGATGTACATCTATGGTGATCGTGTATAATCTACATTGTTTTCAAAGATACAAAGCAATAAAATAATATCATTAATATCAATTATAATTATTCATTTTTATCAAATGTCCTCTTTGACGATAGTGATTATACATGGTCAGTGCGCGTTACGTTCGAAAGGTCGAAATTAATGAGGTCAAAACCTCTGATAGTCTTGTCTTTTCGTAATGTTATATAACAATTGGTTTGCAAATGTACTGTAGGTATATTTTTCTATATTTTGATATAAATTCTGTCATGAATCACACCATCTGTGTTCATAAGACTCTGAGCTATAATAGGGTGAAGCCCGACGACTTAGTTTCGAAACGGATTTGTTATGGTACTTACCGATCCTAGTTTATATCATATTGCGAATTTTTATAATATGATCATTTAAGGTATTATTCAAGCAATAATGAAGCTCTTTATTATAAGTTGACCGGTCATCAACGTTGGGAGTTGGAATAAAAATAGTTTTGCCGGCCGGGTTACTCCGGCGACACTGACAGACAATATTGTTCGCAGCCAACGTGTGACCGACACGGTCGCGTGCCGAATTTTTTGCCAGAAATTGGCGCTGCACAAATGTCAAAAGCAAGAATGTCTTACGAAAGTTTTAAACGTACTTATCTCACATACTTATATTTGCTCATTTTTATGTCAGTGCCATTGTGTGCGTACACGTATGTATGCATTCATGCTTCCACACACGTATTTGAAAACGTTGATACATTTCTGAAGATTATATGCCGTTGTCATTTCATATTCAATGGAGCGAGACGAATATATCTTTGTATAGAAGAGTTGAGATCAACGTCTACGTCGTATTAAGTCGTCGGGTCTCTCAAAGCTCTTGAGTTAAAACGATGTATGGTATATATTTTACACATAAAACAATGATCTCGTATTTTATAAACACAATGTAAAACAAATTGATGTTTTTTTTTGTTTATGTTGTATTTAAATCGTTTATATAGCGCAAGTTGGTCGGCTCGCAATCATCCTCCAGTTTTGTCGACAGAAAATGCTATAGCTTTAATTTAACACGACTTATTTGAGTTCACAAGTTCACTACAGATGAAAATGTTGTGGAAATGTAAAACTGCCATACGATTATCATAAAAAAGATATCGAGTTTCGTTTCGAAGCTGCTGACTTGCGCTAACCCTACATGGTGTTCGACTTTTTTGTATTAAGGACTTGATTTTTAAGTAAACAGCCTTGTTCTACAATCTCAATTCAGTATCCGATCCGTTTTTATTAAATAAATACTGTGCCGATAGTAAATCTGATGGATTTAATAACTGGTTTTAGAATACCAGAAAAAGATTTTCATCGACGCGCAAATTGTAACCATGAATTCAGCACATGATTCTAGACCTAGCGACCTAGAAATTTTTCATGGGTTATCAAAATAAAAATCTGCTGTTTCATAGAAAAGTGCAATACCTACGCAATAAAAATGTATGGAACAGCAATTTTTTTCTCTGGTCTAAACACGTGCTGAATTCATGGTTACAGTTTGCGCGTCGATGTTCCAGCCAGCCTGTATAGTGATAGAAAAGTGCACAAGAGAGTCGCATACCGTGCATGGTCTGTGTAAGAACAACGTAAATAGCTGTAATCTTGCTCGTAACTCAGTTATTAGAAGAAATTGGTTATTTATTTTATTGGAGTAAGTTCTTAGTTTACTTGTACATAATGTTAGGTAATTTTGTAATTGATCGTAAAATGTGGGTGGTACACCAAATTCAGTTCGGCGGGGTCACTGGACTGAACAGTTTGTGTCTGCAATAAATTATATTAAGAACTTATACATTAAGTCGTTTTTATTTGAATCCTGCGAACTAGAATATGTTCCCAATCTATGAATGATTGTGGACTGCGAATCCATCTATACAGCATTTATCAGAAAGGCGTGGTCATATGTGTGTGATACAGACCATAAAACTTTCTTTTTACTCGTCTTCGCTGTCCCAGACCTGGGCAAAGGCCTCCCTCCACTCCTGCCATCTTCCGCGAGCCCGCGCGTCTGCCTTATAGTTTTGACGGAACCATTAAACTAATCGCGAAAAAATAGTCAGCCGTCCCATATAAGTCCAGTAGTTATTGAAGTTTTGTATGGGACAGTTGATAATATTTTCGCGATTACAATGTTGGTCCCATGGAGAAAGTTGTTCAGTCTAATCAACCCTTTTTTTTTGGATGGGAAATCATATGACTTCTTCCGCCCTGGGCGGAGCGGGAGGGCGTGTCAGACTTTTACTGGCTAAAACCCCCCCGTATTCCTTCAGTTGCCTGTGCAAGGGGCCACGTTATCTCTTTCGAACAACCCGCAGCCCTGGCAGATGGTGTATCAACCCTTAAATTTGATAATAACTTTCTGATACATGCTGTTAACTGTATGATTGAAGTTCCGTCTCGTTACTACTTACTAGAAGAATCGATCTCGTGCAAATATTATTGTTGTAAAGCCATTTGTTTGACAAGACAGCGATAACTAGGCAGTTTATTGACATTACATCTGATTTATTGTCTCACAATCAATAATCAACGGATTGCTATTTCCCTTTGCCTAATGCGTCTTTACAAGACGCAAGAGATATCGTATTCTAAACAATAGTTGGGTACACGCACGCTCGCTCGCATGTCGAGAGATTGTGAGGCTGACAGTGCTGGTCGTCATCAGTACCATGTATTTACATTAAAGGCTAGTGCCCACTGGGAGTCGGGCAGTAGAGTATTTAAATGTTATATTGAATATTGATACTTATGCAATTGGAATAAAGTTCATATTTCAATGATTTGAGAGAAATATTGCGATCCTCCTCGATGCTCCAAGGTCGTTCTCCGAGCATTGAAACATGAAATTTATGTCAAAAAGATTAGTATTAACATACATTGAAACACTTATCTGTCCTAGCTACTGCCGTCTGCTGATGTGCGCTGGTCCTTATATACACATTTTCCTTCTTCTGGGAACTCAATTCATGGATTTTCACAACGTTATCAATAATTCTCTAGAGGTCGTCCCTGATATTATTATATCGGATCATTGCTGCTGATATATAAACATAAATATTAGTTATTTTCCATTAAGAGTTTTATATTTAGCTTGTCATGCAACAATAGTGGGGTTTGCGTCAATGAGTTTTACGTAACGCGGTGCGGTTGCGAGCGGGGAGCGGACAGAAATTGGGCCGTAGCTACCTAAAACTTTGAAGAAGACTTGTTTCTTTCTCTCTGTGAAGTCAAGTTTTCAGGAATTTCTTTAGGGCAAGACCTGTGAGCTGGAAAGATTAATTAGGTTGGTACCAGGTTTGAAGGCCTACGGTATTTTAGAGGTATGAGGAACAGGGTGTAAAGTTCACTCATACTCTATAGAAAAGGGAGGATCCTCCGACCAGACGGGTGTTGTGTCTGGCGGGCAATTGCCCAACGATTGATGTTGGGAAATTGTATCTATGCTAATTGCGCGGTAAACTCTGCTTGCGAGATGCAGGATTTGCGTGACGTCAGTATGACGCGTTGTTCGCATGTGGCGTTGTAGATACCGCTACAGTATTGTTGCGCGCCACAATTAATGCCTGATGCATGGTGTTATTAGTTGCCACTAGCGCCATCTAGTTTCTAGTAGAAGAACTAATAGAGTCACTAGCGCCATCTATTATCGATTGGCTGAACTTACTAGAACCATCGACATCTGGTCAGTCGGGGCCGGTATGTACTCGAACATTCTAGATGTTTCTACAATAGAAGGTTCTGGAATTATCTGCGGCACTATATAAGGCCGGGACTAGCCGCGACCAATCAGACTTGATTCTGCGATAGAAGCGAATACATCGAAAGCGATCTTCAAGTGCGACTTAAGAGCGATTGTGTTTTATAATTAGTGAATTTGAGTTGTTATTAGAGTTGTTTAATTAAAGTGTAACTTTTGGTAATTTTTATCGGCAGTTTTTATTGTCACGAACCCGAAGCTCGTAACAATTGGTGTCAGAAGCAAGGATTAAAATCATGCCGATTTTACCTAAAGACGACACGGAGGGTATCCGTACCCGGAGTCAACGTCAACAGGAGACGGACCAGAGACGTTTTGGTGGAGCTATGCCGCAGAGGTCGGAGGGCCAGCTACCAACCACGGAGGCCGAAACGTCCGCAGCAGCTCCAGCATCAGCAGCACCAGACTTTGCTGCCCTGATGATGATGCTGCAGGAGCAGTCCCGCCGACAGGAGGAAGAGGCTCGTCGGTTGGAAGAACAGCTCCAGCGGGACAAGGAGGAACAGGCCCGCCGACAGGAGGAACAGGCCCGCCGACAGGAGGAACAGGCTCGCCGACAGGAGGAACAGGCTCGCCGACAGGAGGAACAGGCTCGTCGGTTGGAAGAACAGCTCCAACGTGATAAGGAGGAGCAAACGCGCCGCCAGGAAGAGCAGATGCTCCTTATGAAGGACCTTCACGCTACCTTCGGGAAAGACATGAAGGAGGTGAAGGATAAGGTTGATCAACATGACAACCGCCTGTCGAAAGCTGAAATCCGGATCGACCAAGTGTATAATCGGGTTGACAACGTGGTGGCTGACGTAAAGAAAACCGTGATGGCTGATGTAAAGAAAACGCTGGATTACCTTAAACTTGGGGATGGAATCGCAGCTCCCGTAGCTACAACACCTTCGCTACGTGGATTCAAAGTGCCACCGTTCGACGGAACTTCTTCCTGGTCGGCCTACAAAATCCAGTTTGAGGCTGTCATGAAGGCGAACGCTTGGAGTAAAAGTCAGGCCATGACTGCCCTCACCCTAGGCCTGCGCGACCAGGCCTTAACTGTTCTGGAAGCTCTCGGTAAGGAAGTGGCTTACGAGCAGCTCCTTGAGGCATTGGAGGCTCGGTATGGCGACGCTCACCTGGAACATGTGTTTCGTGCGCAGCTCAAGGATCGCGTGCAACGCAGTAATGAAAACCTGCAGCAGTGGGCTCTTGAAGTGGAGAAACTGGTACGTAAAGCTTACCAGTCCGTACCTGCGCTTATTGATGGGAACCTGGTGCAGGCATTCATCGACGGCATCCGCGACCTTGAAGTTAGAGCTGCTGTGAGGCTCGGGCACCACGGGACGCTGAAGGACGCCTTGGCCCATGCACTGGAGGTGGAAGCCGCGCGACAGGATCATCGTTCCCATCGCGTCAGGGAGGTTGCAGCGGCTAGAGTTCGCGACTGCAATAAAAGATACAGCCCTAGGTGCTACGGCTGTGGGGAAAGGGGCCACCTTCGATCCAGTTGCCCCAAGCGAACTACAGGAAGGGTAGACAATGACCGTCCATGGAAAGTGGGACGAACTTTGGTCAGAGCCACCGACATGTCAGGGGTACGTGTGCCGAACCTTTGTGATCAGGAACAGGTTATGGAAAAAGGCACACTAGTTGGTACTAGGCAGGAAAGTAAAGAAGTCGTACCTGTGAGGATGCTCAAGACAGACCTCAGCAACGAGTGGAAGGAAAGCCTACAACGTGCACAGCAGGAAGATTCGGACATCAAGCCGATTCTCGAGTGGATGAAGGCCAGAGCTCCTAAGCCCCGATGGAGCGACGTCTCAGCAATGAGTTTGATCACAAAAAGCTATTGGGCCCAATGGGACAGCTTGGTGATTCAGGATGGAGTCCTGTGCCATAAATGGGAAAATGCTCGGGGAGACAGCTGTCATTTGCAAATGGTTGTCCCAAAAGCTCAAGTACCGGATGTTCTACAGCTGTACCATAATGGTTGTTCAGGAGGTCATCTGGGAGTAAAACGGACTCTACTGAAGATACGAGAACGGTTTTATTGGGTCCACTGTCGGGATGAGGTCGAGGACTGGTGTCGCAAATGTACAAGTTGTGCAGCTGTAAAGGGACCTCAGACTCGTAGTAGAGGTGCATTGAAATTGTACAATGTTGGCGCACCATGGGAGAGGATAGCCCTTGACGTTGCGGGGCCGTTTCCGGAAAGTGAAAGTGGTAACAAGTATTTCATGGTTGTGATGGATTACTTTACTAAGTGGCCGGAAGTCTTCGCCATCCCAAATCAAGAAGCTTCGACAGTTGCAGATAAATTAGTTTATGAAGTCTTCTGTCGGTTTGGAGTACCTTTAGAGATTCACAGTGATCAAGGAAGGAATTTTGAGTCCCAAATATTCCAGGAAACTTGTCGAGTTATGGGTACTCATAAAACAAGAACAACTTCTTACCACCCACAATCGGATGGAATGGTGGAACGATTTAATCAGACACTGGAGCGGTACCTAGCAAAAGTTGTGGGAAATCGGCAACGAGATTGGGACAAGCACATACAACCGTTTTTGTTGTCATATCGAAGCGCTGTTCACGAAAGTACATCGGTGACACCAGCTTTCGCAAACTTTGGAAGAGAATTACGGCTGCCTGCAGATCTGATCACCGGAATACCACCTGATGCCCCACGCAGTATAACCGATTATGCGAATAACTTGCGGAACAAAATGAATGACATTTATGAGCACGTCAGACAATCGGGCCAGCAAATGTCTGAAAAGATGAAAACCCGTTATGACCGCAAAATGAACAGTAAAGGGTTCGACGAAGGTTCACTAGTATGGTTGCACAATCCAGTCCGCAGCAAGGGGAAATCTCCGAAGCTTCAAGCTAAATGGGATGGACCGTACCGGATTGTGACACAGATCAATGACATAACCTACCGGATACAGAAAGGTGCAAGAGGTACTCCTAAGATCGTCCATGTGGATCGATTGGCGCGTTATTATGGAGCCGATAATGCTCGGGACGAGCATGTCTTAGGAGGGGGCAGTGTTGCGCGCCACAATTAATGCCTGATGCATGGTGACATTAGTTGCCACTAGCGCCATCTAGTTTCTAGTAGAAGAACTAATAGAGTCACTAGCGCCATCTATTATCGATTGGCTGAACTTACTAGAACCATCGACATCTGGTCAGTCGGGGCCGGTATCTACTCGAACATTCTAGATGTTTCTACAATAGAAGGTTCTGGAATTATCTGCGGCACTATATAAGGCCGGGACTAGCCGCGACCAATCAGACTTGGTTCTGCGATAGAAGCGAATACATCGAAAGCGATCTTCAAGTGCGACTTAAGAGCGATTGTGTTTTATAATTAGTGAATTTGAGTTGTTATTAGAGTTGTTTAATTAAAGTGTAAGTTTTGGTAATTTTTATCGGCAGTTTTTATTGTCACGAACCCGAAGCTCGTAACAGTATTAATTCCTACACTCCATCCAATTCTAAATATTTAAAGCCTAATAGTCTTATTTGGATTCTGGAACAGAGTTAGGTACTACCTACTTTTATAGCATTTCTTTCAATCATTTAATGGGCTTGTGTTGGACCCATTATCTCAATAAACAAACGATGATGCAGAGACCAACGGTGCACGCCGTGCAACGGTGCACCTAGAAGTAGGTATAAGTGCTTCAAGGATCTTTTTGCGCGTGAATACCATTGACGGGGTAGGGTTTGGACAGTCTCAAAGTCTCGGGACACGAGAAAACCCATGGTCAAAGTCCTGAGACGTCCCGAGACTTCGAGACTTCTCTTCCCGAGAATCGAGTTCATTTTGGGCCTATATCAATTAAAAAAGCAATTTGTATGTGATTTTTGTAATAATGCCACCGGACAAGGAGGACACTCGTTTTCAACAGATGTCGGTTTTATTGTGTTTAAAGCTTTATAAAATAAAAATATGTAGTTTCAAACTTTCAGTACGTTTTCCGGTTGTTTCAAACAATTGGAACTACTTCTTTAATGTTGCTCTTGATTTTTGTGCAAGAATTTCGGGTACATTTTCTTCGATATTTTTTATTGCGTGTTCCATTTGACTTTGAAACGACTCGTCGGGTTCATTGTGTATTGTAGAGCTACTGGTTCTAGGTTCGGCGTTCATTATTTCCAAATCTGGCGTTTGAATACGAGATATTTTGAAAAAGCCTGCAATACAATTCTTTCGCAAAAGCAATAAGTGCAGTTTTACTCAAATTCGAAGTAAATTATCCGTAATTTGAGACTAATCTCGAGTCGACCTGAAAGTCTCGGGAGCCGAGACAACTAAGTTTACAAAATGTTTGGGTCCCGGGACGTCGAGACTCGAGACGTCCCGGGATCCAAACCCTAGTAACGATGTGTGAAATTGTATTAATAAAACAAGATAGCGGTATTGGTTCAGATTATTTTCACGCACTAAACATTTCTTGTACCTGAATACGTACAAGAATTATGTTTAGTGCCTGACAAAAATCAAGCACTAAACATTTCTTGTACGTATTCACTCGAGACGAATTATTACGTTCATCAAAATCTTTAAAAATAAACACAGATAAATATTGTACAGGCATGTTATTATTATAGTACCTAATAACATTATCTACTATAACGTAACCTTACTAACTTAGTAAGTACAGTTTCATGCAGTTTGTACCTATCAGTTGTATTGCTATTTGTGATTTTTGAGGTAGGTTAGTTACATTTTTTATTCGATTTGGAGCTTTTGCTCGTGTCTTTGTCCGCGTGAAATTTCGGCCCACGAAACACCGCGTCGCATCCTATCGCCTGCTCGCGCTATTACCATCTTTGTATTTGCTCAGCGTTCTTTTTACCTTTTTGTCGTTTTGCTTGGCTCCTATGGATCGTAGCGGAATGTTAAATAGCCTAAATTGTTTCTCAAGAAGGCTATCAAACGCAAAAAGAATATTTTGAAATACGAATGGTAGTTCCAGAGATTAGCGAGTCCAAACAAAAAACAAACTTTTCAGCTTTGTTATTAATACCTACTTATAGACTGACTGAAGGCCTTCAGGACGAGCTGCTTCTCACCAGACCTAACTCTCTGTATATTTTAGCTGCTGAGACCAAAACTGCAAACGTAGTCAGTGCCGGTTTTAACACTACCAGCGCTCTGGGCGAGATTTCTACGGCGCCCCCCAACTGCAGTTCAAACCCATACGATAAAAGGGAAAGGACATAACGAAATAACTATTTATTCAAAGAAATAATTATTTATTATAAAAAATAACCGTTTATTAGAAAAAAACTAATAAAATTTTATTTGCGTTCCCGTTGAGGGACCACATTTGAATTTTGAGCTTTTGAATGCGTCAGCTTTTAGTAAAAGTTCTCAAACAATTGTAAATTCAGCCTCTAGTTTGTAAAAGTAGATACAATCGGTTAAAGGTGGACCCTCAGTCGTGACTGACAGGCATCCATATCTCAAAATCTAGTTAATCTAGTTAAACACCTCTATCTTAGTATTTCTTCCCCTATTAATAATATTAAAAAAAAAGATATAGAAAAATCTAAACTTTTTAACTAAAATGTTAAAAAGAGATAAACAATGTGTTTCTCTATGATTGGGGATTCCCTGTAAAATGAACTGCATGCGAACAGATTGAATACTGCGTTCCATTCAAGTGTTGCTAAAATAAAGATTTTTTCGGTTAATTTAGGGAATTTACGAGTAAGTAAACCTCGAACTATGAGCGATGGGCTACAAAGGGGCGCCTGTGGCGCCCTTTTTATCCGGCGCCCTGGCCGATCGCCCAACCGCGCCCTACCCTAACGCCGCTACTGAACGTAGTGTACCTACAGGAACGTTTTATAAAAATAACAGACACACTGTTATAAATTAATAAGTATATTGCAGAGTCATACGACTTCCACGCGAACGAAGTCGCGGGCTGAAGCCAGTATTTATTAAATATAATGTAATTTAAATAATAAATACCTACGCAATTGTGACAAAGTGAAAAGATACTGTTTTTTAACTTTTTTTTAAATACTGCAACAGTTTGGTAGTCCCTAATGTCAGACGGAAATGAATTCCACAACCGAATCGCGTGCACAGTGAAAGAGTAGGAGTAGGTAGAAGTCGGTTGACTGGGGAGGGGATTTGAGGAGATTCTCTCTAACATGCGACCTGCAAGACGCATCAACAGGACGGTCGCCTACTCCAGAACAGTACACACAGTCTACAGATAAACTACTCCAGAAACTCATCGAACTTAATCGAACCGAACAAGGAATTCTTGCTAAAACCGAATGATAATTTCTTCATGAGTGCGTACCTACTTACAACTATTACTTAGTTGTACTACCCACACTATCTTCACGTACTTACAACTATTACTTAGTTGTACTACCCACACTATCTTCACGTACTTACAACTATTACTTAGTTGTACTACCCACACTATCTTCACGTACTTACAACTATTACTTAGTTGTACTACCCACACTATCTTCACGTACTTACAACTATTACTTAGTTGTACTACCCACACTATCTTCACGTACTTACAACTATTACTTAGTTGTACTACCCACACTATCTTCACGTACTTACCGCCCCGCCGCGCGTACAGTGGGGCCACGACCTGACTAACGTAATTAAAACAATCAAATATTATAAAAATGGTAATTTATTGCCGCAATTAAACAAATCATATTATCTCCTATCGGGTAACTGACCTCTGAATAAGAACAAACGTTTTAAAAGTAACGTCAATACAAACAGATAACCTTTACGGACGAGTTTTGCGTTTCAATTATCTTAATTTAGCCATCTTTTTATATAGTTATCGCCTGGTAGTGAGTAAGTAATTATAATTCAATAATTTGATATCAATGAGCACGAGGTTGGGTTTTTTAACACTACTGCGCTTTATTTTAATGTCGATGGCAATTAAAATTATCAGCGAGATACCATTCAGTAATTCTACACTAGGTGTAGGTAACTACTACAGCTGTAAATGGATTATCTCATCAGTTTTCGGACAACATATCACATGATCAGCAAGGTAGTGTCGTTACTGGATATTGAAAAGGTCTCCAACATAAATGTTCATAACGATCGGTTCTGGGCAGCTTGCAACAATTATTCGCGTTTGTTAATAAATTCAACATTTGTTGGGCGCTGCTACCAGCCTGACTCTTACAATCGCCTGGCCTAGCTACCATAACTACACCTAAGTTTCTGGTTGAATTTCTCGCCCACACGAAGGAGCTTCGAAGTAGGTCGGTTATAGACGGGCACCACACGCAATCTCAAACTGAATCATTTTGAAGGATATTGCTAAAACATCGCTTCATTTGTTCGAAAAATTTGTCTGCTCAACAACGTAAATAACGCAATGAATGTTGTTGAACTGTCAAAATGAAAGCCATTCCTACTGTTAGTGTGTTACGCAATTACCCCGCGGACTGATTGTGTGGTGACTGCTATGAGCTACGGAGGTCTTTGTCCAATTGTAGGTTTGCGACAAGCTGGTAATGATACCGCTGACCATTCACACATCCATATAGCGGATGTCCCCATGTTAGAAAGAAAGAACAGGATTTTACTACGGCGTAGGCATGTGAACCCTACGGGCTACGACTTCGGCTACGGCGTAGCACCCTCTACGAGTATTTTACATGTTCTGATGTCCCTTTTTACAAGCTCAACCAGTCGGGTAGCTGGCTACCCGACTGGTTGAGCTTTCTGGCTACCCGACTGGTTGAGGTTTCTCAGATTGCATACATTCATCTCTGGAGATGAATGTATGCAATCTGAGAAACTGTTTTGTACTTCAACAAAATAGGTATTCATAGGTCAGTGACAAAAGTCTCAGATTAATTCAGAACTTTAATAATTTTATGTCGAAGAACCTAATGATTATTTTTATTTAAATAAATATAATTATCATAATACTAGTCTTCAAAGATTCAATTATATTACTCTACTCGCTATTTGTTAGCCCAAAGCAAGTTTTAACAAAACTTGCTTTAGGCTTGCTTGCTTAGTCAGCAATTGGTCAGTTAACACCAGTCTAGTGACTTGTGTTAACTGACCAAATTGCTGACTGTACTCCATTTACAGTACCGCCCGATTCAAACTTTGGCGGCTCGAACATGAGGCGAGTCGCTGCGCAGTAACAAATTCACCTGTCAGCGGAGGTGAGGGATGAGGTACTGCGCAGCGGGTAGTGCACTTTCGAGTCGCAATAAAGTTTAAATCGGTCTGTAGGTTACGTCGATGGGATAAGTAAGTACGTAGGTAACTTGCGTACTACATGTAAGCAAAAACATAGCCGCGATAAAACGATGATAAAACATAACAACAACATTACATGAACGTAAGCGCATATTGTTTTATGAGAAAATTCCCAAACTGCCCCCTATCGTACGCTAACGCCGCAATGTACCTACGCACTGCCTTATCTACTGACACATAAGGAAACTTTACAGAAGGCCCACTGCTAAAGAACTCTTGAAGGCACGAAGTAATGATGTTCTGCCAGCGCAATGGGGCCAAACAGTCCTACCCGTTTATACAGGGTTAAATTAAATTAGCTAACGAAACTCCGCAAACGTGATGGGTATCGTTAGATTAATGTTTTATCGTGTTAAGATATTGATACCTATAACGTACCTACCTATGTGAAGTTTGCATAAAATGAATCTAGCGTTTTAAACTCATACTTCATCGGTAATTTTTTTTCGATTAATCATGTTTAGTTATTGATACCCACCATGTCTGCGGAGTTTCGCTCGCCAATTTAATTTGACCCTTAGCTTTGATTTTTGAGTAATTTCGACCGCGTAATTCAATTAAAATACTATCTTCCAGCTGATGAACTTTATGATGGACGCAGCTCATGTAGCTGTGGGTCATGGTGGTCGTGATAGGATGTTAGCCGAGACATCAAAAAAATATGCCAATATCACAAAGGAAATTATAGGCAATAAAGAATAAAGAAATTAAAGGAAATAATAGGGAAATTATATTATCAATGTGTCATGTTTGTCAACAAAAGAAGACAAAAAAGAAAAGAGGCAAATCAACGAACAGGGCGAGCGAAGACGGGTTGAAGGGCGCGAGGGGCAAGCCAAAGATGATTCGGGGATTCCCCGTTCATACAGGCAGCGATATGCGTTCCGACTAGGCAAAATAAGTTCAGACTAGGACGTACCAGTTTATCCTAAAGCATGTAAATTCTAACTAGGATAAACCGATTCGACCTAGGCTAAACTGGTTTATCCTTTCGGGAACAGGATGACCGAGTTTGGCCTAGGCTATACTGGTTTGTCCTATCGCGTGTAGGGAGAACTAGTTTGGCCTAGGCGAAACTGGTTCATCCTAAAATCGGGTTTGGCCGGTAACATATATAAGGTTTGAGTTTCAATAAAAAGCTAACCGTAGTTGCACGTTTTTTTGTGAATCCCCGAAAGTTATGATTATATTGCCACTTCGGGTTCAACGTGAATTTTTTTGTCAAGTGTTTTTAGGATAAACTTTTAATCTGCTTAATTTCTAGTTTTGTCAATAAATATCAATTGATATATAAAAACCAATTGATATGTATAATATCATGATATGAATCCACTGATGTTAAGGTTAAAGGAGGAACACCAAAGGAAAGGCCGTTATAAGGATTTCATATATCAGCGAACCGTGAAGCAAATATTTGAAGCTTAGTTGGAGCCTTGGCCTATTCGAGGTTGGAGATTAGTTGGTGATCCATCATATACACTTGTCATATTTGCGTGTATCAGCTAGTTATCACGCATTGTAACAAGTTGTTATAGCTAAGTATATAGCTAAGTTATGCTATCATGTGCTTACGTCAAGCAATTGTCATCGCTGTAGTGTTTATAAAAAGATGGGTAGTAGTGTTTATAAAAGTGGACATGGGTCAGTGAGACACAACCCAACACGTGAAGCGTGTTTACGTGACGGCATGTTATTGTTGCTGATAGGGCTGGTAATGGCCTTGATAAGTGATTGTAGACTAGAGAGAACGGAGACTTATCTAATAGTGATGTTTTTTAGGAATCACCGAGGCGCGAGGCGGTACCTACCAAATTGTACGCGTGTATTTTCACGTGAATGATGAAATGATTCATGTAAAAGATACAGGTGCCTTACGTCCAAAAATTAATGATCTATGACACTAAATTAACGCTTGTTTTATAAATGATTATCATCTTGTGACTAAGTAATAACAGCCGCACGGGTCTACCGATTAGGTTAAGCTACCGCTTGCCGTGGTTGGTCCGTGGATGGGTGACCATCTTCACATACCAAGACCCCTCTGTGCCTCGGAAAGCACGTTAAGCCGTTGGTCCTGGCTGTTATATGTTATTCTTATTACCCAGTAACTAAGTTGTGAAGGTCAGATAGGCAGTCGCTTTTGTCGGTTTGACTGAAAGCCGACCCCAACATAGTTGGGAAAAGGCTAGGCAGATGATAATATCATCATTGCTGATTTCTTTGATGTCTCTGGTTTGCCTATCCTATTTTATAAGTAGGCACCTACCTACTTTAAACGTTACAGCGCTACAGAACGTTACCCGCTAAATTATTACTACATAAGTATACCTACCTAGAGACGCCCGGGTGTCAGCACTGCGAGGATCGCCCAGAGGACACAGTGGAGCATACGGTGGAGGTCTGCCCCCCTTGGGCAGAGCACCGCCGTGTCCTCGTAGAGGCGATCGGCAGCGGCGCCGACCTCTCGCGTCCGGCCCTGGTTCAAGCCATGGTCCGGGGCGAGAGGGAGAGGGAGGCAGTCACCTCCTTTTGAGAAGCAGTCATGCTAGCGAAGGAGGTGGCGGGATGGGTGAGGGAGAGATCCTCACGCTTCAGCCGCAGCGGGAGACGCTCCGGGCGTCGGGAGCCGCGTGACGACTCCCGGCCACCGTAGGCGCGGGCCTGCGGGCGGAGAGCAATGGGTAGCTCACCGTCCAATCAGGACCAGGCCCGTGCCGGACGGCGCGTATGTGTTCCACGCGCGCCTCAAAGAGATGTCAGCATAGATGACGGGGCTCGACAGGGCCGAAGCCTGCCGGGGTAGCGGGATCGTCCGAAAGGGTTACCGCTGCCCTGGAACATAAAGGGCTAAGGAAAGAACACGGGTGGGTTTTAGTCAGTAAGAGTCTGACACTTCCTTCCGCTCCACCCAGAGCGGGAGGGGTCATTTGATAATTTCCCATCCTCAAAAAAAAAAAAAAAGAAAAAAAAGTATTCCTACCTACGGTCAGCGACAAAATGAGCACTGCTACTTTTACTCATAGATACCTAAGTATGTTGTGTTTCAGCATATACAACAGCTAACAGTTATGTGTTGTGTTATGTGCTAACAGTTATTAAGTACGAGTATTATTTTAATTTTAGATCACTTAAGAATTTAATTACATATTTGCTTCAATAATTAAGATTAATAAAACGGAAGTGTTATCGACTTTACTCCTACTGTACGTTACTTTTGCTTCGTCTAGGTTCAGACCAAGTCCATGTCCAGTCCTGTTTATTTATTTGAATTACATTCTAATATATATTTATGTATGTTCTATTATGGAATGGTATTATCTCTATTATAGAACAGAAAGCCTTTTTATTAGAGAATATAAATCATCTACATACAGAGCTACATATTACAATCCTGAACATTGAACTATACAAATTTTTTTTTTTACGTTCCTGGGTCCATTACCTCTAAGATAGACTATCGTAAGTTGTTTCGACGATTGCAGACACATATTGCGACATCGATTCGCTATACGAGTATTTGTCTCTCCGAATTGATATCAGATTTCGCAGCAATCCAATCCTTTGTTTCACTCAATATTCTGACAGGTTACCTTGAGCAGCCTACAATAAGGAGCAGTTCAAACACATTTTGTACGGTACAAATGATTAATCATATCAACCTTAATGTTCTGCTACAATTGAAGATTTTTTTTTGGGCAAAAGAAAAGAAATACTGCCCATTTTCGGTTGTCATGGCCTCCAATCGTTTTTCAGAAAACATCAACTAGTGTAATAGCGTAGCAATTTTTCTTTTTTTATCCCAAGAAAACAATGCTTCTCTCAAAAACATTGCTCGAACAATCAATCTGCCTAGCCTTTTTGCCAACTCTTTTGGGTCGGCTTCCAGTCTAACCGGATGCAGCTGAAAACCAGTATTTTACTTGGAGCGACTGTCTATCTGACCTCCACAACCCAGATACTAGGTAACAAGGTATACATACATTACCCTTGGTAAGACTGGATGCCAGACTTTTGTGCTTTTGACTACCCGTAACGACTGTCAAAGATCCACGAATGATAGCCGGGACCAACGGCTTAACGTGCTTTCCGGGGCACGGGGGGGGGGGGGGGGGGGTCTCGATATGTAATGTAATGGATGGTCACCCATCCATGAACCGAGCACCGCAAGCCTCCGATTGACCGGTACGGCTGTTATTATTTAGCTACGAGCCCCTTGCCGAGTCGAGAAACAATGCTAGCACAAACAGGGAAAATACATCACAATAGCTACACGAGGCGATTTGCATCAGTAACTGAAGGGTCGACTGTCACTGTCTTGTTGTTATTACAACAATCGAACGATGTGCTGGCGCGATAACTTATCTTCTCGCCATTATTCATTAAATGGTTACTTTCAACGATAAAACAGCCTTTCGACCGATGACTACGATGAACTACAGTTGACTTGAGCGAGAAGGTTCTAGAATCTTTGTAGGTTATTGTAACAAAGTATAAAAGAGCATGTTGATATCAACATGCTCCAATATCTGCTTTTATTATTATATCTATATGCCGCCGCCAACTAGCTTAATAATTAGCCGTTCATTTAACTGCCTAGCCTTTTAACTAAACGGTGCCATTCAACTAGCGGCCTGAATGATATGAAGATGTCATTTAGTAATTTACAAGCTATGGTAGGGGTTGCAGGGTCTTGAATTACAAGAGGACCACCACATTTTTATCCTACTAATATTAAAAACGTGAAAGTTTGTATAGAAGGATGGATGAATGTTTGTTACTCTTTCACGCAAAAACTACTGAAGACATTTGGATAAAATTTGGCACACATATGGTTTATAACCAAGATTAACATGTATGATACTTTTTATCCCGATATTCCCACGGGATCGAAACTTATGCGGGTGAAACCGCGGGGCGCAACTAGTAATTTAATAATTTTATATAAAAGGTAAAAAAAATCTAAATACGAAACACGGTTATTAGGTACTAGACGATATTGCAGCTGTAGAAATAATAGGAAGACGAGAAATCAGAAGAGTGTAATAACTTCAGAGTATCCTATAGGATAAAATTTTATAACGAATTTTACGAACTAGCGAATCGATTGCAATAGGGTAGCTTCCTGGGAAAAAAATAATTATTAGATTTAGTCCGTCAGTTAGATTATCGAAAAATAATGGACACGTATTATATCTTTTGTCAATCATACAAAAAATTACAAAGATAAAGCGCGTTAAAATTTGGGCGTGGGGGGTCGTGACGTCACGCCATGCTAAAAAGTGTAGCAAGGCATGACGTCACTCGGAACTTTAACGGGCGATATCTTTATCATTTTTTATATAATTGACAAAAGAAAAAATACGGGTTCAATATTTTTTGATAATCTAACTGACGGACTAATTAGATTTTTTTTAGGAAACTAGCCTATTGGTTTTTAGACTCGTTAGCACTAATTTGCACAGATTTTAAAAGGAATTCAATCTAAAATACATTGACTAAGTTGTTAGCTTGAGTGTTCACAAAATTAGTGTGAAATCGTAGTTTCCTGGACACAGGTGAAGGTGGCCACGAAGTTCAGCAGCCATCAACGTGGAATAAAGTCGAGCTGGACTCGCAGTACATTAATACTCTGCAGCTGGGTTGATGAATGCAACACTTTGGATTCGCAAGCCTGTTAGACGATCCGGTATCCGGGAAAAAGAGCAAAGAAAGCGCCCTTTTTGACTGGCTCTACACCTACGACAAATAAAACAAGGTGTTACACCAGAGAAAAAGGGGAAAGGTTCGCTGAGGGAGAAAAAGGCCGGAAATTAGAAGAATTGGGTACCAGATTTGAAGAATTTATTATACCACCAGTCAGTGTGGTCAACTTATGATGCGAAGCTCAACATCAAGACTTCAGAAATCGCACGCTGGCGGGGATCAGTGCATGCTTGTACTCGTACAATATGCAGCAATTTGGAAATAGATTAAGTACTAGAATTCCATCAATATTAAAATTATTTCAGGTGAAACCAGAAGGCCAATTCCCGTAATTAAAAACGTTCAAAATCTAGTCGCAATCTCATCTCAGCGACAGTCAATGTCAAAAAATTGTCAAAAATGTAGGGAAACTAGAGGTATTTTTGTCAGATTGAGACTGAGATACTGTGAACCGTCTTAAAATTACGAAAATTGTCAAGTAACAAAAGAAAATTTTGATCTATCAAATATATTTGCTTGTCAGGTTGCAAAAATAATAAATCCGTTTAAAAAAAAAAGGTTGTAACATAAGAGGTAAGGTTTTAACCGCAGAAGTAACATGCATTATGTAGAACTGAAAAATCAAGGAAAACTAAACAGGTGAGAATGCATGCCTGCGGTTTTGATCAGTTTGATCAGCGCGCCTTAATCAAGTACCTACAAAGTTACAAGTTAGGAAAGTGTTCAATTGTTCAAACTGAAAGAGCGCCTTTTTGGCTTTCCGCCCGAAGGGAATAACGACATTTTAATGTTTTAATCTTACAGAAAAATAGGTAGACGAATGTTCTTACACTTCTGACACACCGTTTTTTGTTTTTTTTTATCACGATTGGACGAGGTTTTACCGAAAAACTTAAACTGCGTAGCGGCGAATAGGCATCTACTGAAAAAAAAAGATCGTTGTTTTCATAATATTAATCTTTTGTACTAATAATTATATTAATAATTAATTTTTTGTAGGCACTCGTAAGTACGACGTATGTCCATTTGAGGTCATTGAGTTTGTTTTTTTTAAAAACGTTGCCCCACTAGGAATTACTCCTGTATCGTGGGTGCGTTTACAAACATTTAAACTCACATACACAAACAGCCAGACCCGGAACAACTGCCTGTAGGCAATACAAATATTTGTTCCGTGCGGGAATCGAACCCGCGACACGCAGCGCAGCAGTCGATCGCTCAGCCACTGCGACAACCGTGTCGTCATTGTGTAGGTACAGTTGCAGAGTTTTAACAAAATCCTACGCCTAGTAAAGAATTATTAGGGAAAAATAAAGTAAATTGGTTAAAAAAACCCGATGAGAATTTTGCTATGTGCGGAAAACAACTTCACTTTTTACTTTTTTTTTTTTTTTTTTTACTTTACTTTTGTTTAGTTTAGTTTGTGATGTTCCTGTATGAGTCGAGTTGAGTAACGGTGTGAGTTTAAAAAAAAGTTCTTTCACACGCTGTCTACATCTCTCTATCTCTTGTCCTATCGCAGGTATGCTGGAAGAGATTTCTTATGAAATAAGCATCACCTCTGTACCTATTTTTCTGTTCTGTTTTTTTTTCTTGTCTTTCTATATATATGTGTACATAATGGTTAAATAAATAAATAAGTAAATTTTAATTTCACGAGCTACCTTAGCGCATCCCCCTTTGTTTTTTTTTTTTGAGGATGGGCAATCATCAAATGACCCCTCCCGCTCTGGGTGGAGCAGAAGGGAGTGTCAGACTCTTACTGACTAAAACCCACCCGTGTTCCTTCCTTAGCCCTTGATGTACCAGGGCAGCGGTAACCCTTTCGGACGATCACGCTACCCCGGGAGCGCATCCCCCTTAAATAAATAATATAACAGCAGTCGATGGTGGTCCGCAGACAGGTCGAGGTGCGACATGTTCGGTCACTGTGTCACGTCAGCGTCTAGACCAATTACTCGTTGTGTATGAGGGCACGTATTCCTTATCTCCTTAATTTAAGTTTACTTTTAGCTTTATCATAAATCTCAAATTGATGACTAAGGTACAGAAGCCAGCACATCAAGCTACTACAATCTGTCAAATTTCTTTAATAGATTTTCAACTTTATCGCTAAAGCATTAACGTTCAAGGTTGATTGGGAAAATTTGACAGTTTCGAGTGGCTTGACCTGCTGGCGTCTGTACAACAAATAAACACAGACAGATAGGTACTTACAAATTTTCTTTACCAATGTAAAGAAAATTTGAGAGCAATGGTGGCCCAGTGGTAACGAGGACTTACGAGTTGTAGGTCGTAGGTGCGAACCCAGACAGGCGCTTTACTTAGTGTAAATACGGCCTGTGTCCCAGCAGTGGGAATACTATAGACTGATTATGCTAGGAAAATTTTGGATTTAATTTTCATCATTTCAGTCAAAAGACGTTGCCTGCTGGACCAAGGCCCAAGGATAGTCGATTTATAAAAGATGAAATTCATTGACATTCTGTATTTTTTATTTTAGAAAACACGCGCCATGTTTTAGTAATGTTAGTTTACCAAACCTAGTCTTCACCTTCCCTAACCGGCTTCTTTATAAGGATTTACCTTTGTCTAGCGTGAACTAATCTTCGATAGGAGTCCAAGTAGTAGTGTTGCAATATTAGATAGAGTTGAAGTCTACGTTCAATGTGGTTTGGGGCTGGCGCAATTTATATTTTTTCAAATGCATGAAGTAGCCGGAATTTAATACCTAGATAGGTACCTATTTAAGCAAATAACGACAAGTTCCAACTCGTTGTAGTTTATCAAGAATTACTAGCGATAAATGAGCTCTTAGGCTACGGTCTCTTTATAACTTTACACGCTACCGACAGCGTGCGGTGACGTCACGACGGATGACCGACTCGCCGTCGGTGGCCAAAACGTTTGTGGCCGCCGTCAGACCTGGCAGTCGCGGTCAGTGTGCGAGCGAGACGGAGTCCGTGTATTTACGAACACAGTATTCGGCGGCCGAATACTGTGGCCGAATTTCGGCCGCCGTCGGTGACGGACGGCTGAAATTATCCACACGCTCACCGCGACCGGCGACGTGTACGTCGCCGGTCGCGGTGAGCGGTGAGCGTGTGGTCAGATAGACCGCCGCAACCTTCATAGAAATGTAATTATATCTATGGTAGCCTTAGAGTTGTTAAATCGTTCCATGATGAAATAACATGTTTGTAAAGCCTACACTGCTTGCGCTCGTGATTCTCATTCGTTTGATACTGAAACTTACGTCATGTCAATAAGTTAATTAATCACGAATATGCTTTAATTACTGAAAAAATAGCACGGTATAGTTGCCTGTGTCGATAATAATATAATTAATGTTATAAAAAGACATCCTCTTTCGTAAGATAATGTATCTATTACAATACATCGTACGATTTATAAGACTGTTAAGATCTTTGTGTCAAAAGTACATCGTTGGGATAAGATTGGAAGCTGACCCCAACATAGTTGGGAATGGGCTAGGTAGGTCGGCTGATTATGTCATAAGTAGGTACACATGTAGTTATGGGATGACGTAAAAATCTAAAGGTATGGGAACATCTAACCAAGGAAACGCCGCCTATTCAAATTCTAAATATTTTATTTCACCTAGGTAAACCTACATGGGCACTTATGAAACATCACAAGCTAGGTGCACGGTTCCAATTGGTCGTTTCCTATGGAGAAGGGCCGGCGAGTAACTCCACGGTTATTCTTTTAAAATATAATTGGCTTTCTTTAATGTTTTCAAATTACACTGGTAATAGGTATGGGAGGACAGTGAAGGCCTGTCAACAAGTACTAGGAACTCAACAAAATAGAAAATGTTCAACGAATCTAGGAGTCTAGGCCTAATATCACTTAGGATAAGTCACAGGGGGCGTGGTGTGGTGACAATGGAATGCTCGTCAATCTTGGATGTATGAGTTTTGGGATCCTCATAGGAGATCCCAAAACTCCTTAGGTATTGCTTCTAGAACTTGTTTAGAAAATAATAACAACACAAAAAACTGATTTTTAAACTGATATTTCAAGTACTAGAGAGAGAGCGATCGACTACCCCAGAAAAAAAATATCATCTAATTAATTTATTTTTTAACCGACTTCCAAAAAGGAGGAGGTTCTCAATTCAACTGTATTTTTTTGTTATGTTTGTTACCTACTTCAGAACTCCGTTATTTATAGCCGATTTGCGAAATTCTCTTCTTTCTTCTCTTCTTTTCATTTGTAAGGATATACTTTCAGATTGGTCCCATAGAAATTTCATCAAAAACGGTTCAGTAGTTTGTTTTTAAACCAAAATTACTGGTAAAAATTACGATGATACAAGAGAGAGCGAAGCGACCTCTAAAATTTTAGCAACCAACATTTATATTTTGAGTACGTGAGGGGCCTCCAACTCCAAATTGCTTCTTACTGATCATATTTTGACCCTGTTTAGGATTTGATTAAAAATACTTCTCAAGATTTGGGGGCCCCCAGCACCGGGGACCTGGGGCAGACCGGCCCTTCCGCTCCCTCCTTAGTCCGCCAGTGGGTGACTATCGACAGTCTTGAGAAGATTTAACGTGAATGCCGTCCATAGGGATACCTAGTAATTATTCCATAATCAGCAAGAACTTACTGCGTAACATAAGGCTTACCGAGTTAGCGTGATGGATGGCAGACGCAGACCTTCGGCTTGACGTGACATCTCTACGTAGGTTAGTACCTATCTGTCTGTAGAGAACATTATAAATTTTATTGGATTATATTAAATCTCTTTGATCGATCGCTACACCTGCTACTCTAATCGGTATAGGATGATGGAGTCATGACCAGCTGCGGTATCGATGTTATCTATAAATATATAAATTTATCAAGTCGGGCCTCTGAGGTTTATAATACCTACTCGTGATTAATTGAATTATATAAGAGCAAGTCTTAAAGTGGCACCGGTAACTGAAAAGTTGTGTGGAAATCGGTTGTCGGTTGTAGCATGTGTTACGGAGAAATGACGAAAATGTCGTGAGGAGAGTTTTGAGTATAAATATCGATGGCTATAAGAGTAGGGGAAGACCAAAGAAACGATGGATGGAATGTGTGGATGATGATATGGTTAGAAAAGACTACCGAGATGACGACTAATAGAGAAGTATGGAAGAAAAGGACATGTTGCACCGACCCCATATAAATTGGGATAATCGCAAGAATCCGCTGGATTGGGGAAGCATAGAACCGGTCGAAGTGGCAGTGTTTGAGGCCTATATACGCAGCGGAGGTCTTGCAGCTGAGATTATGATGATGATGACATGAAACATTTAATCTGATGACGACAATCTTGTTTTATCATTGTCACTTTGCTTTTGGGTTCGTTAAGCTTGATCCCGAATAAAATGTTCTTGACTGCTGCTCCAAAATTTGAAACTACCCAAAAATGGTAAATGTATCGTATCGGCCGAATGTTCGGCCGTTTCCTGCTACGAAGTTACTATTTGGTTCGGTCGGTCTCGATCCTACACTCCTACACTCTTTCGAATATTAACTATGGTCCCGACCCAACTAAGCCGATCCGAACCTTTTTCGCATTTTTTAATAATATTCAGTTCGGCCATGTGTCGGTCCGATCCGATCATTCGAGTGTGTCACTTCGGAGTAGACCTCCAGGTCTCGATGTGTCGCACGATTGTGTCGATGTGTCATATGATTGCAGATTAGGTATTTCTGTGGCTTCTTGTTCACCTAATAAATTATTATATTAACCATAAAAGTACCTCAGGTGGCCGGTCTTTCTCGTAATTTAAAACGTTCAAAATCTAGTCGCAGTCACATCTCGGCGACCAAAAAATGGAAAAAAACTTGTCAAAAATTAAGGAAAATTAGAGGTATCTTTGACAGATTCAGACTGTGAACGATCTTAAAATGATTGCCCCTCTGGTGTTAAGTTATTAATCACACCATTCACCTGTTTAGGTATATCTAGACTAGATATTTATATTCAGAATTATCTTATAGTTTATTTTAATTTATATTTATTTAGAATTATTTGTTGATTATCTAGTATTCTAGTAATGTCAGTTAAGATAATTGAATGTCAACGATAAGGAAATTGGCTACCTACCTACAATCCTATATATGTAAAAAACTAAAGAAAGATTGGCTTTAGCATTCTCAAACTGAAACTCAAATCATTTATTTCAATTAAACCATTTACAGGCACTTTTGAATTGTCACGGAGTCAGTCAGTCAGAAATATGAAGCTAGTTTCCCATTGCAAGGCGTAGTAGATACGTATAGGTACCTACCCTATGGAGAATAACTCCAAAGACTTTTCCATGTAGTTTCTTGTCCGTTCTCCTCTTCCTTTTAAATTATATTGTTACAAAAACATTAGTTAAGTACATCATTAATGTTGAATTTATAATTAAATAGGTATATGTAAGAATTATGGAACTATATAAATCTGATATCTATGGTAAGAACGATGTCAAAAAGACCCCTGCTTAAGTGCTTACTTTTTTTATTAATTTGTGTGTTATCAGTATATATCACGTCGCGTGTCCGCCACCGGGGGGCGTGTTCTGATGTAACATATAAATAAATAATAGCCCGGAGCAAGTCTCTCCTGAGGTCGATAAGCACGTGTCACAGATTTTGGCGCTTCTTAATTCGAATTGAGTGTTTACTATGTATAATGAACATCTGTTTTTATAGCCATTCTAGTAGCTTGAAATATGGGATGACTAAAATTTAAATAAGCTCTAACGGGGTAGTTGTTATTTATGTAGCAAGTACTGCGCCCATCGCCGTGGCATAGGCCACCGCTACAAAAAATGCTAGTCCAGTAGTAGTCTTAGCTGCCAGGGCCTATTTTTCTGTATTTCATATTTTTTGGATAGTTCTTATTTTGTTTATATTTGCTGTACTCTGGACGCTTTTAACGTGTACGTCTTTTTGACATCGTTCTTACCATAGATATAAGATTTATATAGTTCCATAATACTTACATATACCTATTTCATTATAAACATTAATGATGTACTTAACTAATGTTTTTGTAACAATATAATTTAAAAGGAAGAGGAGAACGGGCAAGAAACTACACGGAAAAGTCTTTGAAGTTATTCTTCATAGAGTAGATACCTATATATCTACTACGCCTTTGAATGGGAAACTAGCTTCATATTTCTGACTGACCGACTCCGTGACAATTCAAAAGTGCCTGTAAATGGTTTAATTGAAATAAATGCTTTGAGTTTCAGTTTGAGAATGCTAAAGCCAATCTTTCTTTAGTTTTTTACATATATAGGATTGTAGGTAGGTAGCAAATTTCCTTATCGTTGACATTCAATTATCTTAACTGACATTACTAGAATACTAGATAATCTACAAATAATTCTAAATAAATATAAATTAAAATAAACTATAAGATAATTCTGAATATAGATATCTAGTCTAGATATACCTAAACAGGTGAATGGTGTGATTAATAACTTAACACCAGAGAGGCAATCATTTTAAGATCGTCCACAGTCTGATCTCAGTCTCAATCTGTCAAAGATACCTCTAATTTTCCTTAATTTTTGACAAGTTTTTTCCATTTTTTGGTCGCCGAGATGAGACTGCGACTAGATTTTGAACGTTTTAAATTACGAGAATTGACCTTTAAGACCGGGCCACCTGAGGTACTTTTATAGTTAATATATCTAATAATTTATTAGGTGAACAAGAGGTCACAGAAATACCTAATCTGCAATCATATGACACATCGAGACAATCGTGCGACACATCGAGACCAGTCGATCGATTCTGTAAAAATCTCACCGTGAAAAGTTAGGTGAAGTGAGCTGTCAATAGTCTCAATCCCTAGTATTTTGTTGGAATGACAGCTCACTTCACGCTCACTTCACCTAACTTTTCACGATGAGATGGTTACAGAATCGCACTGCTGGAGGTCAACTCCGAAGTGACACACTCGAATGATCGGATCGCACCGACACATGGCCGAACTGAATATTATTAAAAAATGCGAAAAAGGTTCGGATCGGCTTAGTTGGGTCGGGACCATAGTTAATATTCGAAAGAGTGTAGGAGTGTAGGATCGAGACCGACCGAGCCAAATAGTAACTTCGTAGCAGGAAACGGCCGAACATTCGGCCGATACGATACATTTACCATTTTTGGGTAGTTTCAAATTTTGGAGCAGCAGTCAAGAACATTTTATTCGGGATCAAGCTTAACGAACCAATATGAAAGTGACAATGATAAAACAAGATTGTCGTCATCAGATTAAATGTTTCATGTCATCATCATCATAATCTCAGCTGCAAGACGTCCGCTGCTGGATATAGGCCTCAAACACTGCCACTTCGACCGGTTCTATGCTTCCCCAATCCAGCGGATTCCTGCGATTATCCCAATTGATATGGGGTCGGTGCAACATGTCCTTTTCTTCCATACTTCTCTATTAGTCGTCATCTCGGTAGTCACCCCTTTTCTAACCATATCATCATCCACACACGCCATCCATCGTTTCTTTGGTCTTCCCCTGCTCTTATAACCATCGACATTTATACTCAAAACTCTCCTCACGGCCTTTTTGCTCATTTCTCCGTAGCACATGCCCATACCACAAACGATAACCGATTATCACACAACTTTTCAGTTACCGGTGCCACTTTGAGACTTGCTCTTATATAATTCAATTAATCACGAGTAGGTATTATAAACCTCAGAGGCCCGACTTGATAAATTTATATATTTATAGATAACATCGATACCGCAGCTGGTCATGACTCCATCATCCTATACCCAAACAACATCATATATACAAATAGACCCCTGCTTAGTAAACTTGGTGCGTCGTGTCGTAAGCTTATCTTTATTTAGTTTGTGTGTATATTTTTGGCGTGTTCGATGATAATTGCCTACTGTATGAATGAGGTGTTTGTGGATGGCCACGTGGCCGCGGCGCCATGTTTCGTAAGCATTATCGAATGATACCTAGATGGAGGAATGCCCAAAAAAAGTTATCTTAGTAAAGTAGGTAGGTTTTGTTTAGTTAGGTACTCATGTTTAAAACAAACTTCAAAGAAACGAAACAATTGATTATGCTATGCATACTTATTTATCTTTTGGTTAACTAACCAAGAGATCAATATGCATAGCATAATCAGCCTATAATGTTCCAACTGCTAGGACACAGCTCTCCTCTCTGTGAGAGGCGAGATACATATGCATATCCAGGCAAACAGGACAGTCAGTGCTGCTATCTACTTCTCTCATCAGTCGTTCCACTACTGGGCATAGGCTTTCTCTGTTGCTCGTCGTTTAGCTCTATCCTTGGGTACAGCTAGGTAGTCTCACCCAGCTGCTCCCAGCCTCCCTGCGAAGATCATAGCACAATAATTTAGACGTTAGTTTTAAAAGCTTGGCTAAGCTTCTCTGCTAAAGCTAATTTACTGAATTTATTTTTTTAACCCCCGACGCAGAAAGAGGGGTGTTATAAGTTTAACGAGTATATCTGTGGCTGTGTCTGTGTGTCTGTCTGCGGCATCGCTGCTCCCAAATGGGGGCACCGATTTGGATTTTTTTTAATCCTTTTACTGCGGCTTAAAACTGTAGCTCGCGACCTCGTCTATAATCCAGGATGAAAATAAGCCTATGTCCTTCTCCAGGTCATGGTCTAGCAATGTGCCAAATGTCATACAAATAGCCATTTTAGCGTAAAAGCGTAACAAACAAACTCACTTTCGCATTTATAATATTAGTTAGGATAGAAATCCCAACTAATATTAGGGGTTAAAGTATGAAATTGCCGATTTGTACTGAAAAATTGAAATTCGTTTTTTTTTTAATTTAACATATTTATTTAATCAAAATAATTACCATTATTATCTATACATTGCTGCCATCTAATAGGAAGGTCATTTATGCCTTTGCGATAGAAGTCTCGTGATCTAGATTCGACATACTGTGTGAAAGCATTTTGTACTGCCTCCTGAGAAGAAAACTTTTTAACACGTAGAAAATTGTCCAAATCACGAAAAAAATGGTAGTCCGTTGGAGCAAGGTCTGGCGAATACGGAGGGTGACGAATGGTTTCTAATTGCAGTTCCTGTAGAGTTAAAACGGTTTCTCGTGCTGTATGAGGTCTCGCGTTATCATGGAGCAATAATGGTGAAGATCGATTCATGAGTCGGGGCTGTTTCACTGCTAGTTTTGCTATCATTGTTCGGAGTTCGGCACAGTAGACATCTGCCGTTATTGTTTGACTAGATTGGATAAAACTATAGTGAATAACACCATGCTGAGACCACCAAACAGTTACCATTACCTTTTCATTTGGTAAGCTTTGCTTTAGGACACTGTTGCGGCGTTTGACCTGGGGTCAGCCATTGCATTTTTCGCTTACGGTTATCGTAAAGAATCCACTTTTCGTCACATGTCAAAATTCGATCAAATTTTCCTTCATTTTTGTATCGATTCAACAAGGCAACACAAGTTTCAACACGCGTTTCGTTCTGCAGATCAGTCAAATCATGAGGCACCCATTTCTCATTTTTTTTTATTCGAACGAAGTTCCTTATCGCGCGTTGTGAAAGGGGGCTAGACGGAAAAAATTCTTACGAAAAGTTGTCACGACACTTTTTGCTATAGTAAGCTATTGTAAGCTGTGCGGCGTCGCATGTTTCTCTGTCTGTCTGTCTGTCCCTCTCTCTGTCTCTCTCTCTCTTTTACGAAAATTGAGCCTACTGATTAAGTTTATATAACATTATATTTGTTAATAAAAAAAAAAACTATTATAACTTAAAAAAAATAAAATTTTATTACAATTCCTTCACTAATTAATCGAAAGGAACTTCGTTCCATCCGGGTGTCCCTTGACACCTCTCAAGTGAGTTTTTTTTATTGATTCGACGCAAATGAGTCAAAATTGTTGGTAAGGTAACGTTAAGCCATTCCGCTAATTCCTGGGTAGTTTGGCTCGGATCGGCTTCCACCATCTCTTTCAATTAATTGTTATTCACCTGTGTGGGCGGTCTTCCATGTGGTTCGTTCTTCAAATCAAAGTTTCCATCACCAAAGCGTTTAAACCAAAATCGCACGGTGCGATCATTAGCAGTCCCCTCTCCACACGCAACATTGATATTGCGAGCTGTTTCTGCCGCGTTAGTACCGCGTCGGAACTCGTATTCAAAAATAACTCGAATTTTCGAAGTATCCATCTTTCTTGTCTAAGCTGAATAAAAAAACCAACTGAAAGTCGATAATCAAATGTTGCACATTTTTTAAAAGAAGAACTTCATAGGTACCATGTGAAAAAAGTTTCACTCAAAAATCTCAAACCATGAAGGTTCTATGTCAATTCGAAGTACCTATTACAATAAAACGGCAATTTCATACTTTAACCCCTATTATTATAAATGCTTTTTATTGTTCTGTCGTAGAAACGAGAGAATAATAAAAAGCAGACTGGTGGAATCGCACTAATTGAAAAATGTTTGTTTTGGCAATGAAAATAGATTAGAACTATAGAAATTCATTCACTAAATGTAGTGATAGGACAAGCTTGAACCTGCAATCACGTCACGTCACGCCTTTATCACGTTACGAATGACTAGATAAGTAGTATTAATGAGCCCACACTTCACTTATTACCTACCTGTAATTATCAGCATAATACAACAAAGTCATATATAAATAACATGAGTAATTTTTGTGTTCCAAATGAGTATAATTATCTAAGTACGTGGGCTGCCTATAATATAAGACTTGTGGCTAAGTGATAACAGCCGCACAGGTCGATCGATCAGGTTAAGCTACGCGTTAAGTTACAGCGGTTGGTCCGTGGATGGATCTTTACATCCTAAGACCCCTTTGTCCCTCGAAAAGGCTCGACTCGGCTGACATTCGCGAATCTTTGATAGTCGTTACGGAAGTCGTCAGAAGCCCGAAGGTCTTACAACCAGTCTTACCAAAGGGTATCGTATTACACAGTAACATAAAGTTAAGAACTTTAACTGAAATATAAATACTTGCGCTCGATGAAATCTGTCAAGACTTCAAGAGATAATAAATCAGTCTTTTACAATTTGATTATTAAGACTCATTCATCAAAAATTAATTATACAGTTGTCGATGTCCACATTATTGTAATATGTATAATGTATTATACAGTTGTCGATGTCCACATTAGTCCGACACCCAGTGCGAATGCGGTGCTCCTGACCAAACTATGTATGTTGGGGTCGTGGCGTGTCCAAAGTGTACACCTGCACTTCTGAGGACCTAAAACGCCACGGATGCCGCGATTGGCGTCGCCACCTGCTGGAACCAACTCATTTAACACAACTACCGACCACCGACTCGAAACGAAGAAGACTGTAGTTGTAACCATAAAATCAAACTATAAAGAGTGGCAGGGACATTGACGCACAAACTGTAACAATGAATTCAGCACATGATTGTAGACCTCCTAGCGTAGAAATTTTTCGTCCGTTAGCAAAAAGAAGAGTCTGCTATTTCATAGAAAAGTACAATTTTACAAGCGGTAAAAACGTATGGAATAGATTTTTTTTTTTAAAATAACCTCCGAAAAACTTCAACGCAGAGTTCAAAATCTTGTACCTATCTACTGAATCCATGGTAACAGGTTGCGGGTTGCGCGTTGATGTCCCTGCCACCCTGTATTCTTTGAGCATAGGTTAAATGCTCTAAGTAAGCTGTTCACGTCCCTGGCGCGGCCTGTACGAATGCAAGTACTGCATTCGTACAGGCCGTGCCAGGGAAGTGAACGGGTCGTGTTCTCAAGAACAAATTCGGTGCTACAACTAGTTTATCATTTAGGTATCCAAACTCCATACATACTTTAATATTATAAATGTCTGTTACCTATTCACGCCTAAACCACTGAACCGATCATTATGAAATTTGACAGATAGATAGGCTGCAAACTGAAGAAGGATATAAAAAATACACATATTACCAGACCTTCACAGTTTTTTTACCTCTGATTTTGCAACACTGGCGCCGATTCCCTTGTTCACAAACTAAACTAAATTTAAGTTCAGTGCATCTTATTCTTTCTATTTAATTAAGAAAAGGACAGAAGATAAATATTAGTTTAGTCCTGTCAAATTAGTCAGCGCCTGACGTAAATTGACGTATTGTTAGTAGCCATGTTTTAATCACGTCTAATTTGTCTATGGAGTATCTTAATTTGACAGGACTAAACTAATATTTATCTCCTGTCCTTTTCTTAATGAAATAGAAAGAAAAAGATGCACTGAACTTAAATTTAGTTTAGTTTGTGAATAAGGGAATCGGCGCCACTGTCAACGTCACAGTGAACTTAATTCTCAATTTAATAAGGTTGCTGCCACTGACAGGTCAGATTTACTGTAATCTTTATTGTCGTTACAATTAGGTTTATGTTAGGTTGCTGCTGTCTGAGGTAAAATATCTGTGAACGGACTGTAAATACTCTTGGCTATTACAGTTTGAGGAAACAGGCATGTCCTAAAACCAAAAATTTTAAGACTTGTGACATCCACCGCACTGGGCCCGCGAGGTGGAATCGTGGAGAGGTTTTAGACTACAAATGCTATACGCCGTATTAAAACGCCATAGATTGATTATTTTTAAATAATAAAAACATTTCCATTCATTCATTTTTAAACGAATGTCCATAATATTGTTACCAAAATTTTTAATTTTTTGTACTTTCAACTCAAATAGTAGCCAGGGGTAACCCCCTGGCTACTATTTGAGTTATAGTTAAAACTATAACTCAAATATTATCTTATTATTTATAGTTAAAACTTAATAAAACATGTTCGGGATGTTATTACCCATAATAAAATAGCACTTTTTTTCTAGCTGACTTTGATTTTTGGCTATAAAATGTTCGACACTTTCGATGGTGGTTCTGAACTTCTGATTCTGAAGAGTGTAACAAGCACCAAAGCGTTAGCTTTTTTGAAACTTGGAAAGTAAATAAACCAACCACTCTAATAAAATTTAAATCATTCAGTTACTTTCTTTTGATTGAAGTAGATCCTGTTAATAATCGGTAACAATTGAAGTTTATATTTGAAATAATTAACATTGCCATTCACTACAAAGTCATTCACACCTAGCTCATTTACATACAAAGAATTGATAACCTTTAAGTATGTATTAAAGCCAATCATCAGGCATCCACGGGGTGTTACAGTTAATTTAATTGTGCGCACGCGACCCCGTGTCACGCTGACATTTTTTAGCCACACTCAACAAACCACGACATTGCATCATGTAGGTACTTACACGATGACAACCTTTATCAGATTTCGTCATGAATTCATGAACACCGGTTTTTTTTAAACAAATTTTAACTGCGTAGTATAAAAATTGGTGAATTATGACTACTTATTTCCTCTTAGATTAACGGCTGGCGTCTGAGTCACCGGCGTTATTCAATACATACATACTTTGATAATGTTGATAATATCTTAATCAGGGGATAATTACTATTGAAATATAGATTGATGTCTGATGCTTATATTTGGATTGATTGGGAAAGAAGTTCGTTATTCCAGTTTTTAAAAGATTACGGTTTAGGCTTTTTACTTAAAATCTAATATATTTTAGTGTAAGAGACGGGAGACGGGACGGCGACGGAGAAGTAGACAGTTCAACCAATCGTCAGCAATCAGATAGACTCAATTGATTGGCGATGTTTTAGAGACACAATATTTTGGCACAATTGGAACAAAGGCTGCCTTTGTTCCATTTGTGCCAAAATATTACCCACAAAAATTACGTAAATTGGCACAAAAACCCCATGGTTTTTGTGCCAATTTACGTGGTGCCTTTGAATAAAAGTAGATACCTACCTACATTTTCTATATGTATCATCATCTGCTTAGCCTTTTCCCAACTATGTTGGGGTCGGCTTCCAGTCTAACCAGATGCAGCTGAACACCTGTATTTTACATGGAGCGACTGCTTATCTGAGCTCCACAAGCCAGTTACTGGGTAATACGATACCCCTTGGTAAGACTGGTTGTCAGACTTTCGGGCTTATAACTACTCGTAACGACTGTCAAAGATCCGCGAATGACAGCCGGGACTATCGGCTTAACGTTCTTTCCGAGGCACGGAGGGGTCTCGGTATGTAAACATGGTCACCCATCCACAGACCAACCGCGGCAAGCGTAGCTTAACCTGATCGATCGACCTGTGCGGCTGTTATTATTTACCCACGGGTCCCTCTTTTCTATATCTATCTATACTAATAATAAAGCTGAAGAGTTTGTTTGTTTGAACGCGCTAATAATCTCTGGAACTAAGTGACGGTCGGATTTGAAAAATATAAACATATTTTTGCATTTGATAGCCCAATTCTTGAGGAAGGCTTTAGGCTACTTAACATCGCGGTGGGGCTAGGGCTTAGGATCTGAGTATACCTAAAGAAAAAAAGTCGGAAAGAGAACGCTAACACAAAACGAAGTTATAGCGCGGACGGGCGATGCGATGCGATGCGATGCGATGGGGTGGGTCGGGGGAACAAGAAATTTCACGCGGAAGAAGTCGCGGCAGAAGCTAGCTTATAATATTAATATTTTTTTATTTATTTCAACAAAAGAGTACACAGATGGGAATACACAGATCTTCTGCCAAACTGCAGGACAGTTTGTCGGCATTTCTTTCTTCTTCTTTGCTTCGCTCTTGACAGAGCGATAGAGGCCAATCGCAGGCGATGTTTATTAAACCATTATAAAAGTAAGGAGACAATCGCACCTTTGATGCGCCTTCACGTACAGACGCCAGCACAACAAGCTACCGGAAACTGAAAAATTTTCCCAATCAACCATGAACCTAATGCTTAAGCGATAAAGTTGAAAATCTATTAAAGAAATTGACAGATTGTAGTAGCTTGATGTCTTGGCTTCTGTACCTACAATTACTCAACAGTAAAGAAAAGACGAAATTAGGAAATAGAAATACATCCTGCTTACCCACCTGCTTGAGCAAAGGAATTTCCAGCTTATAAATAATTAGCTGCGCCCCGCGGTTTCGCCCGCATACGTCTTGATCTCGTGGGAACGCCGGGATGAAAAGCCTATCCTATATACTAATCCAGGTCATGGTCTACCCATTTGCCAAATTTCATCCAAGTCCGTTGAGCCGTTTTAGCGTGAAAGTGTAACAAACAAACATGCAAAAATCATATATTTTCTCTTTATAATTTTAGTTTGGACAAAAAAATGGACTGATTATGATTGTAAATTAATTGTACAAAGTCATGTATGTTTTGTCAGTTTATTTATATCAAAGATGAAAGTAAATATAAAAAGTAATTAGCTACTCCACATAAGATAATTAGTACTAAAGATATTAATCACATGTCATTACTTCATTACCTACATAACAATGTAGTACTTATAAGTAATACATTTTTGTAATGCTCGAATGGATCTTATATAAAAATTGAATTTACACTACTGGCTTTATTTTCTCTAGTAATTTATAATTCTTATAAAATTTACATGATTTCATAAGAAGAAAGAAAAAAATGTACCGCGAAGCAAAGTATTTTAAACATTGTATCGGACGTAGTCATTATCATTGCGGAAAATGCCCAATTAGATATGCGCAGTATAATAATGGGTTAGAATAGAATAAGGTTATAAGAAATTTGTTAGTGTGAGGAAAATAACCGTAAGTGCTCTACATTCCCTATTTAGGCGCGCATACGCACGGTTTTAGTGCATGAATCGCGGTAACTGATAAATGAAGGGGCTATGCATGGTTTGAAAAAAGAACATTTTTGGCTCTTCAAAGCTGTCTCATAATTTTTCAAACCAAGCTTCAAACTCAATCTCAAAACATTTATTTCAATTAAGCCATATTCAAAACTGCCTGGAAATGGTTTGATTGAAGAGTCAAGGAGGCGTTTAGTCAGAAAGATGAAGCTATTTGCCCATTCCAAAGCGTAAGTATATAGGTTCCTATGGAGAAGAACGGCAAGAAACTCCAAACACTCTTTTAAATTGTATTGTTTTAAATATTAGAATAAGGTATCTGTTACTTATCCGGAAAACGGATCATAAACGGAGACCCTGATAGTCTCTAGTTTATTTTGATCGGCCGCACCGTTGTTAACCTAGATAGATAAACAGATACAGGGGTCTAAATGTTCACGTTATTTACTGTAAAATGAACCAAGGTTTTTAAATCTCATTGACCTAATTAGCCCGGCGAGGTAGGTACTAGAGGTCGCATGTGTTCGAACGACGAGGCAGACACGATGGTCTCGTGATGCCTCCGTGAACTTTCCTTGTTTACAGAATATGTTGTCCTATTAATAAATAGTTAGGTAATTCAGTAATTGTGTCTCATTATGATAGTCGTAAATGAGATACAGAACTACTCATAATCTCCGAGTGCCGTTGAGCTATAATCGACTGGTGCACTTACCGTGTACTGTGCAGTTAGCTACACTACCAACCTGCTAACGGGCTATTCTTGACAAGGCATCAACTACGAGTATAGTTTGTAGCTTATGCAGACGCGGACGTGGAAAACGAGAAACAGCTGATGGACTGATAATAAAATGGTTTACTTTGTCTTATGACAATTTATTGATATAGTAGCTTAGTTTAAAGTGGGCTCCATGAGACTGAAATATAAATCCTAGTAAATATTACAAAAAAGAAAACTTATACTCGTATACCTAGTGCTTTAAACGTACCTAAGAACTTCTTTGTTCTGGTTTGGTATTGGTAATGTAGTGTCTTAAATTTCAAATTAGTAAAGTTTTTCCGATTTTTATACTATGTAGTAGGAGTGCCATTCAACGTGGCAATGCTGCCAGTCTTCTGGGCACGTTTCTGGATGACGGCGATGCGGACGAGTACTTCGACGCCTAAGTCCTTTGTTTTTGTATTTATTTGTATAGTAAGTTATGTAGTGTAGTCATTTCATTTAGCATCTAGTGTAAATAGTCGTAGTAGTTAGGAATGTGCAATTTTTTTGGGGTTAAATGTATTACCACCTTCTTTCTTGTCACGCAACAGAGTCATGTTAACACACTACGCGAAGTTATCATTTGAAGGGCGATCTATTTATAAAACTATAGTTATTTGAACTTCTGACCTCATTATATTTTCGTTCAGATCTGCCTGAACCCGGTAAAACGTTACCTAATAAATAATCTGGTTTCATCCACACATGATAATTATTTTTTTTTGTAGATTTTAATTGAATGACTTATTATTTTCTACTTCAATGTTCTTACCTAATATTTTATTTGGTGTTCCGTGCCAGAGATAACAGAAGCTTGTGCTACCTTATCGAATATACTTACCACAGAACTGAAAAAAACCGGCTAAGTACGTGTCAGGCCACGCATAGATTAGGGTTCCGTAGTCACCCATTTCTAATTTACCTATATAGCCTGTATTGTAATTTATTTATTTCAGGCGACGCAGGCCCATAGATAAATAACCTTAACCTAAACATACATATTTTTATTACAAAATAGTACTTCACTAGCTAGTTCTGGTGCTGATCTGTGGTACTTGTCCACGGAAGCGACGGAACACCACGTCCTGCGGCCAGAAGTCTTCGTCCATGACGACGGGCAGATAACAGTTCGGTACACGTACCACAAACGCCTTGAAGTTGACGTTGCGGTGCGACTCCAGTAACTGCACCCTCGGCGTGTACCTCGTCTTCTGGTGCACGTACTCCACGATGTCCTCCGCCTTAGTGGTGTAGTGTAGGCGGGATATGTACAACGGTGTGTTCGGCTTTGCGGCACGCAAGCTGATGACTTCGGGCTCTGTAGGAGCTTTGCCGCAGCGGTTCTTGTTCGTTCGAGTTCGGCGCTTCCTCCTTGCACTGTCACGAAACCCTCATCATCAGCCCTATTCGGTGCCTTTTCTGGCATAGCCTTCATACTTGGAGCACCTGGAGTACTCGCGGTGACGCTAACGGATTCCTTTTGTAGGGGCTTCACTAGGGCTGCAGACACTGACAGCTGGACGGGGAGAGAGGCTCGGGCGGCGCTGCGTGGAGGAGCCGCGATGACGGGTGCGGGGCTGCGGGCACGCGGGCGGGGCGCTCTGTAAGCTCAGCAAACGACGGATGCGCTGGCGAAGAAACTGCTGACGCAGAATTTGACGACGATCCATCGATGCCGGCTCTGCGACACATGTTTACGTTAGATGCATCGACTGATGACCTAGTTACAGCCACACTGTTGCGCAACTCGCTAACTTCTTTGCACAAATCGGCGACGGTGTTTTGGGATGCATCTTACTTCGTCAGCACATCCGCGAGGCGAGCTTTCAGAAAGACAATGTCCTTCAGAAGGCATGTTACATCGACGTGGTCGAAGGTAACGGGTGGCAGCTTGTGCAGCTCCTTCGCCACAAACGCCGGCACGTCGTCCGGGCCGATCTCCTTGAACAGCGTGATAATGCCTTGCAGGCTTCTCTTAATCCCGTCACGCCGGCGGGACACCATCTGATCGCGCTTGTTTAGCACACTGAACAACAATAGCTTGGCAGCAGCTATGTCATCCTCGCTGAAGTTCGTTGCGCAGATTTTGACTGCGGATACCTTCTCCTTCACATCCAGCTTCTGCTGGCAAGACCACCAACCATACCGCAATTCAATAAATGCACAACGCCATCTATATCGAGTGTCGTTGTAAACTTTTTTAAGCCCCTAATTTTAATTATCCTCTTAGACTACCATCATGAATTTTTCAGAATTTTCGAGTTTAGCTTTTAAAGGGGGACGACGACGACGACGACGCCCTATTTTAACAAAAGTTCAATATCTCGCAAACGGATACCTAAATCAAAAAATCGTCTTACCAACCTCTCAATGTTTTAAAAAAAAGATCTATCTAATGATACCCCAAGTACGGGGTAGACGGGAGAAAAAAAAATCATCCCACTTTACGTGTAGGGGAGATACCCAAAACAAATATTTTTCGTGATTTTATTTTAGCACTTTATCGACGTGGTAAATACACATCCATGTAAAGTTAAAGCAAAAATCTTTCTAACACTAACCTTAGTAACCGTTTGGAAGGTAAGCCGAGGACGGACGGACGGACATGACGAAACTATAAGGGTTCCGAGATGTGAACTACAGAACCCTAAAAACAATTTACCCAATGTTATTGATATGTTGCAATTTTGTTATGCACATTTTATTTTGACTTATAAAAACTGGGTGTTTAAATACCTACGAAAACAAACGGAAAATTTTGTCTACAGTAAAGTTTTTCTTAATGTTTATAAAAATATGGCACAGGTCAAGCATGACGCGAGCCCGCGAGCCAGTCTTGGAACATTTTTTTAAAATCGGATGTTGATGTTAATGAGCTGCCACAGATAACGTATCGTGAAGTAATAAGAAAATGGCGACGCCCTACTTTGGCGGGAAGAAGACTGAATGAAGATGAACGACTAGCATCGCGTGTTTGCTTTGTTTCTTTTAACTTGACCGATTAAATTATTGGGTTTATAAGGTTGAGGTTTTTTATTTGTATTTTATAAACGTATGACGAGTACGAGTACTACCTATTTGTCATATTATTATTTAAATATTATAAAAAGTTGCAGTTGAAAGACCTTTAAACTATCATGAAAGATGTACCTATATACTCACTTTACATAATATAACTAAATTGGTATTAATATTAAAAGATGTAAAATTTGACAGTTATCAATGCTGATGCAATCTCAATATCATATTGAAAGCAACCACACAACTATACGTTGGTATTTCTGGATTTGGGGAAAAAAATGGGCACCGATAATTCCCCAGTTTCCTGTTTCATCATATAACGGATGTGGTGGGGTAATACGTACGACGTACGTACCTAGTTAATTTGTTTTCATATAATAAGTATTAAGAACCAATTTACCCAATTATAAAAATCATACGATTTTAATAAGCAAGTTGATAATCTTGAACCTACCAATTGTCTAAAGGACTTTGTACCTACCAAAAGGTCAAATAATTGATAGTTAAACACCTGCATGTTATCGAGTGAAGAAAGTTATAGGAAAGACATGCCCCTGTCAGTACGACAATTCTAGTAACTAAAATTCGTTTTTTAAACCAAGATACTAATTTGACAGGTGTAATGTCAAATTTCTATACTAAAAAATGCAAACACAAAATTCTTCAATGTCAGATTAGTATCTGGGATTAAAAAACGAACTTTGTTAGAGATCAAATTCGCAAAAAACTTATTCGTTTGTATAAAACTGACGGGTGTAAAGAACGCATTCTCTCGACGGCCGGTCTGTAGTTAGCGTGTAGGTTAGTATATATGACTAGCTGTTGCCCGCGACTTCGTCTGCGATCCAGGATGAAAAGTAGCCTATGTCCTTCTCCAGATCATAGTCAAATTTCATCTAAATCCGTTCAGCTGTTTTAGCGTAAAAGCGTAATTCTTAAATTTTCTAATTTTCTGCGCTACTTTCTTAATTTTTTTTTCCGTAAGAACCTTCTACAAAGTATTAGAAAACTTAAAAAAAAAGATGGATGAAAGCGGTAAAGTCGTTCTCAAGTTATGGCGCGACCAAGGGAAAAAGGGATTCATTTATATATATTTAGATATTTGTATATGGATAACTGCATCAATCTCATGATTACCTACACGAGATGATATGGTACGAGATGGTACGGTATACGAGATGGTATCAAAGATAAGCTCTTTAAATAAATTGAGGTAGGTTCCACTATGATACACTATAGAGAACTGCAGATCACTGCTTCATTAACTGGATCGATATCAGTTCAAACTTCCAGCTTCTCGTATGTTTATGTATTATAGATGTAGGTATCTTTGTTATGTAATTTAATGTAATGATGCTTTGTCATGATAAAGTTAAAGAAAGTGGTAAATAAGACGTAGGCTATGATGTATTAGGGTTGTATCAGCTACATAGCTATTGATGTTCAGTATTTAAAAAGATTTTTTATTTTTTTTGAAATAATTGTTTGATTCGCTTTTTCTTTTGGTTTCTGATTATATTTTTTTAACATTGTTTTCATTTTCGACAGTATCTGCGATTTGATACAGATATTGGAATCTTTGAAAGTTGTTACACTTTATTACAAAATAAGTAGGGTAGAGATCTAATTAAATACATTGTTGTAGGTACTGAGCCATTATTATGTCAAGATCAACAGGGTCAACTTATCAGAAAAACCTTCAGTCATCCACGCGAAAAAGTTACCACGTCAGCTCCTCTCTCAAAAAGTTTTTTTAATGAGGTCTAGGCAAGCTCTGGCACGTGGCATTTTACCTAGTTATGATAATTTTACTCCAATACCTATCTCGCGAGTGACATTGAGGCGCAGTCATCGAACCTCGCCACTATCTGCCACTTATTTCATTTCGGCGGGTTATCAGCCACGCGCGAGATAACCCGCGCCGCCTATATAACCCGCGCATCTTAACACAACCATCAGTACACAACCAAGCGTCCTACGATAAACACCAAACAGCTACATCCACTGCTTTTGGAAATTATATACAAGCTTTTACGAGTACATTTTTGAGTGAAAAACAAATAATCAAATCCAATCAAGATGCGTTTCCTGCACTTCATTGTTGTCATCCTGAGCGTGCTGCTCCTGGCGTCGGTGGGGGAGGCTCGTCCGCACCAGAGGAGCCACAAACAGAAGAGGGCATCGTTCTGCATGCTGAAACTCTGCAGCTACATGCCGATGGCGTATAAAGTGCAGAGGCTGCGCTAGTGCACGTCGACCTGCCAGACCGCCAGCCGCGCGCCACGCCACAGGCGACTCGCCGATCACAGACTGATCACAGTTTGCAGCGAAGAAGAACCATGGACATTTAACACGACTGGAGCCGTCCATGACGTAGAAACATCTACGATGAAAGTTTGAAGAAAAGAAGGTTATCCAAGTGAAGAGAAGAAGCGATGCGTCATGAAATCTGGACGCTGCACGGGTATTCTATTAATTTACCAGAAAATTAGTAGTTTACTATTTTAATTATCCGAGACGATCCGCCTCGATTTACTTAGCCTATATTAGGCTGCCGCCTAACAGAAGTATTCTGGACTTAATAATGGAAAAGAAGTATTTTAAATTATGCTTAGGGCTTAAAGTCAAAATAGTGTTAGTAAACAATCAGTACTTTGTAGAATGTTCTTATGTTCCTGACACCGTAGACTTATGTAACGCTAGTATTGTTTTGGTTATTGTCCAGTAAATTAAATATTTATTGTTTAGTTTAAGATAATGATTTCGTAGACAATAAAATAAATTGGTTTCTTATTAAATAAGTCTCGTTATTGTATCATGTCCTCACCCTCGTTAAAAGAATCACAAAGTTTAAACGTGATAAACTTTAGACAAGGTGAAAAAAACTGCCCAATTAATTGACGCGTATATTTGCAGATTTACACACGTCATCGACTCACCATCACACATGATCTGATAAAAGTCTTCGACAAAAAAATAAATACCTACCGAAATCTCTAAAAATAGAACATATACCTACTGCTGATTAAAGATGTCACACCTTTAAAACTAATCAGGTGAGACGAGCTCGTAAAAGTCCAAAGGTGTAGACACGTGAATGAATTAGTTAACTGATAATTAACATGCGTTAACATATAGGTGATCATTCGTTAATAAATAGGTAATAATTCGGACACTCATGTTTCATGTTATCGTGTCTAAAGCGTGCCATTTTTGATTAATAGAGACATATTTTTAATTAGTCAATGACACTTTTTTATTGAGCAATGTGTTTCGAATTCATAAAGCCTTTAAAATTTAGCTTAATGCAGTAGAGTAAAAGAGATGCATTTTGGCTGAGTCTATTGCACTATACTCTGATTTTGAATTTGCTAGAATAAAATGACAGCCGCGTAGTAAACACTGTCAGCCATGACAAAAAATATCGATCGCTGCTGATATTTTGGTCTAGCAAATTAGAAATGAGTTTTTAGAAGAAAATGAGCAACATAGATTGACACACTTAAGTTTGTCTTAGCATGTTTCGCTTGTATTATAATGTTATTTGAAAGGCGTGGAACATGACTTTCTTCATAATAACGCGTACGTGGTCAGTCGGCGTAAATCACGAGCACATTAACTCACACACATGAATTGCGTACGTAAATGTGACGTTAAACTGAACAGTTATCTCCCAGAATAACGGCTATTTGTCAACCATAATTACAATATTACAATAAGCCTCTGCGTCCCTTTTTGCTAAGAAAGCGTCAGCAATGATTTATCTGTGCGATGTTATGTTGTTGTATGTAACTCTACATATTATTGATATATCTTTGATTGATTGGCTTTACGACTTTTTATTTTATAATATGAGAAGGTCACACAGGACAGAGGCTTGTAGAGTTACTTGTTATAGCTACTGCTAGCCTCTGAAATTCGAAATCGAAACCACGGAGAGCTTTCGATTTTGGCGGTGATAATCATGATTGGTGATAAAATCGATGCTTTTTTTTTAGGAGTGGGTAGTAAAGCAGATTATTATCTATATCTGTGTATATACTTACTAATAATAAAGGTAAAGAGTTGGTTTACTTAGTTATTTTGAACGCGCTAATCTGTGAAATTACTAGTCGGATTAAAATATCTTTTGCATTAAAGCCTAATTCTTGAGGAAGGCCTGCTCAGCAGTGGGGAAGTGGGGCTGTGGGTGATGATGATGATAAATGTAGTCATAGAGATTTGTGTCTGAATTTTGCTTAAAATGATCTTTTTAATTTTAGATAGGTAAGCAAAGGTATAACCCGACGTCCCGACCTGTCGTCTAGATGAAGTAAATTCTTGTTATAGGTACTTCAAGAAACAGACACAAACTCAAGCTGGGTTGATAACATTATTTGGAGTCTCCTAACACGCACACATATCTGAGGGGTAATTCTCGTAATTTTAAGAACGTTCACAGACGGATCTCAGTCTCAATCTGTCAAAATAAATACCTCTAATTTCCCTATATTTTGACAAGTTTTTGACATTTGTTTGTCGCCGAGATGACACTGCAACTAGATTTTGAACATTTTAAATTACGAGAATTGGCTTTCTGCTTAAAGAAGTTTCATTACTCGTTGCTAAGGTTTAGGTATTTGTTCAAATAATAACCTATTTTTCATTGTTAATTTCGTGGTAAATTCCAAACGAAATTGGCACTATATAGGGGCGGTGCGTGTAACGGGAAAGTTTAAAATGAAAATAGGAATTAAGCTTTTCAGAGATTGTAGAAAACCCATCACTGAAGGATTTTGAGGATCAAAATTAATCGATGAAACTAATAAAGACTATCCTTTGTTGGTTATTTTGCAATCAATTGCAGTAAAGCCACGACCTAAATCAAGTTTTATTATAATAGCCAATGTTTACAAATGAACTAGAAACTAACATAACACTTGAGTTGCAAGCACGTAAAGAATGGCGCGATATCATACAAGTAACCATAGGTCCTTACACCACGCGAATTTGCACCTTATCTCCAAGTAATAAGAGTTAAGAGTAGTATCAATTTACGGTAGTTGATTGATTGTAATAGGGCGACCCTGCTGACCTGCGGTTCTTTCAGCGTCGTGAAGATAGGCGACGTGGGTGGAACATTCAGATAAAGAGATAGTGGAAATGTGTTATTATAACTTATAAAACAATGTTTTTAACGATATTTTATAATTATCTTTAAGAAAGAAAAGAGTTTATCAGTAAACCTTTTAACTAGAGTAAGTTGTATGAGTCAGTTGAGATAAATAAATGGGAATATGGGCACGATATGTAGCTGTCAGCTAGATGGACTGACGATCTTAAGAAGGTGGCGGGGACAGACTGGGTGCTGAAGGTGGAGGACTTAGTGTTGTATTGTAGTGCAGCCTGGATGAGGCCTATGTATGTCCAGCAGTGGACTGCGATAGGTAAGAAGGTTCCATTGTCCGTAACTCCATAATAAGTACGATAAGTTTAATTCACTCGGGTATGTTACACTTCTACGGGATGAATAATTCGGTACAGCCCCGGCGGCTAAATTGAATAACTGTAATGTAAAACTATGTTCGGGTAAAAGCCGCTCCGCTTAGCTCAAATTTTGCCGAACCGAAGTAATTGCTTCAGGGCGGCTATGTTGGTCAACGAATACTGCCGAATCAAGTGTGTGGCACCCCTCAGGCCATTTGTACACACGTTTTTCTTGTCGTGAAAAACTACGGTTTATTCGTCGTGCGTAGTCACGGTCGTCAGTGTTGTATGGATCACTATGGAAGCTGGTTGACGGACACGGGTTTTCTACGGCGCGATTTATTCACCGTGTGTAGGCCCGGTCGTCAGTGTTGTATGGATCACTATAGAAGCTTGTTGACAAGTATGTTTTTTTCGACGACGTGGCTTATAAGCCGTCCCGTAATGAAACCGTGCCGTGTACAAAGGGCCTCATTTGTTTGGAACTGAGTAACTGTCACTGTTAGAACATTTACAGCTTCAGTTTGATAGAGCGCAACTCCTGAAGCAGAAACTCGGAAAACTCCAGAAATTGTAGCTACGTACTTAATTAAGTCTAAACTCTACGAAATAGATTGAGACGCTCATAATAATATGTAACAACACATGTTTAGGATTCAGCAGTTTATCCGATACCTACGTAATTTCACTTAATTAGGAATTCCTACGTTAAATCAATTATAATATTTTCATGAAAAATGTTAATATTTTAAGTAGTGTCCGACCAAAACATGATTTTCAACCGAAAATAAAACCGTAAGCAATGCACCTGCCATGTAATCTCTTCACCACCCTTGGTTGACTGGTAGAGAATGCCTAAGGCATTAAGTCCACTTTTGTATTTTTTGTGTGCGAAAAGTTTATATAAATAACCGAATCTTGGGCTCCTTACCGAAAGGAAACTAGTACTAAATTTAGATCGTGTTTTGGAATAAGACGCTCAAGGGAGTTAAATTGACATTCATTTCTGAGGTTTGGAACAAATAATATAATAAGGGCTGAATTTTCAATATCTGATTTCATTTCTTCAAAGATAAAATTCACTTTTAGCAGATTTTGTGGAAAAAACTATGAATTTTTAAAATGGCGGTCGAAACTTCGTGCCTAACGTAATAAAGGCCTTAGTGACTGAGGTCTAAACACCGCATTTTAGCCGAGTCGCCAAAAAGCGATGCAACGTCGAATTAATCGCTGAAACGTGTAATTTTGTTATCGCTACGGCACACAGAGTCACTAAGATGCATCTGCTGCGATACCTACTAAAAGCGGTATGTCTGCTAATGACTTCAATTTATAAGTAAACCCTTTTTTTTGTTTGGACGAAGGGGTGAAACTGGTCCCCATTTTAAGTCTACGCCGTCTGTGTATATCTGTCATATAAACATGTTTAGGACATATTGGACATTACTTTACTCTTATGTTTTGAACCCTAACCCCCTTATTACAAAAATAAAGTTTTTCTTTAGATCCTGGTTAAACCACCGAGCCACTTACCGAATGAAGAACCTAAACTCTTATAGAAATGCAGTTCTTTATACAAAAATGACAGCTTGTTTTGGTGTCAAGTTATCATTTTAGTATGAAGAACTTTGCCTAAATCGAAATAAAGTAGGAAATACAAATACTGGCTCAAAGGTTTTGGCTAGAACTAAAGTTCATTGGCCGTGGTACTGTAGTATCTGCTCATCGGGTTCGTTCCGGACACATGCCGCTGAGAGCTTTTGCGTATCTAATGCGAAAAGTTAGTTCGCCTAATTGCGAGGTTTGCGATAAAAGAGAAGATGTGCAGCATCTTTGGGTGGAGTTTGTCAGGAACGAATCTGAGAGAAATACAATTATTAGAGAATTAAAAATACATAGGTTAGACTTTTTTTTTTTGAGTATTGGAAATCATCAAATGACCCCTCCCGCTCTGGGTGGAGCGGAAGGGAATGTCAGACTCTTACTGACTAAAACCCACCCGTGTTCCTTCCTTAGCCCTTTATGTTCCAGGGCAGCGGTAACCCTTTCCGACGATCCCGCTACCCCGGCAGGACATAGGTTAGACTTAGGCATATTTAATAATTTCCTGGCCCAGCCTATGTCCCGTGAGGCTGAAATGATTAATTCATTACTTACTAAGTATTTAAGTACTGTTTTTGTTTAGTAGTAGTTTTTGTTACGTAACATAAGATCAGTTTATGATGGGACTGGCGTGAACTATGTATGTTCAAAAGTCCCTTAAAATAAAGTTAAAAAAAAAAAAAACTAAAGTTAGATTTCGTTTTGTAATAAGAGGGCTAATGTCGGACGGGGGTCTGAGCCAAAAGATCAACCAATCAACTTAATTACTCACACTCGGTACAAAACGACCTGACCTATCGTGGCATGTTCTCCACAAGTCTAACAACCGAAGTTGTGGTCGCATATCTAGGCGCACTTACGTCAAGATCACCAGGTCAGATCACATTATAAGATAAGCCGCTTTGTTTAATTGTAATGCTACAACAGTAATCAGAAAACACGTAGAAAGTTATCAATAGAACATAATATTATACATGACTAAAGTAGCCTTGGTTGCGGTGTGGTTGCACTGGACGAGTGCGCCTGTACTTGCGGGCTCTGTACGCGCTCTGGTGTTGACTATTGTGTCACAGGGCTGGGGAAAATAAGTTGTATTCAAAATACTTGAATGATTTAATTAAAAACTGATACATCTTTTTTTAGATTAACACAAACTTGTCGGTGGCAAAAAACGAAAATAGAAAACCGAAGACAGCGACTTCCGAAATGGTATTAGGTATTTTTCACTATGTAGGGTTTCTTTTGGAAGTCCGTTGTTTTTTTAATTTCTAAAAAAGTTTTGTTTTCACTTTTTAGCTGTCGTACTTTTCCCACACGAATTCATATACCGCTACTTGCTATGTATACAAGAGTGACAGGAAGTTTTATAACATGATAAAAGTGGATTAAATACGTATTATTGACGCTAACTCAACCCTAATTCACATACCTACTTAATGAAAAAAGTATTTTCATAATCGGTTCAAATATCGATGAACATACATAAAAAATACATAAAGACGAACATAGAACCGCCTTTTTTGAAGTGGGTTAAAAATATGTATAAGAAAATATAGCACAGTAGACCAATCTTTGGTTTCACACTCAGCTTACCTAAGAAACTGGACCCAAAAAGTGGTTCTTTAGAGGTTACTAAATAAAGCTGCCCTCTTACTGCAATGCATGCATAATCAGCCTATAACGATCCCATTGCTGGGACCATAGACATATTATATCTATGGCTGGGACACAGGCCTACTCTCTGTGAGAGGGACTGGGCCGTAAATCCACCACTCGGGCTCAGTACGGGCTAGTAGATATTACATATCTTCGAACTTTTGGTTCTAGGTCATGCCGATTTCCTCACAATTCACCTTTTTTGAGTGCAGAACCTACTTTCATTTATGGAAAACAATATGTAAGGATCGTAGCAGATGGCGTTCTGTAGTTTCTGCTTACCCTTATGGGAAAAAGGCGTGAGTATATGTGTATGAACAAAGTTCCTGAAAATGCTATCAGATAAATGTATTTTGAAAGGCAATTTCAATTCTAATTCTGCGCAGCCCTGATCGTGTGTACGGGTTAGCAGCACGCACACAGAGGTCGTGGACGTCTGAGCCGTGTGTCATACGTTATGTACTGGCTTGCTCGGTAAATGTGCGGGGTGTAAATTGTGCATAACGTACGAACGAGTAGGTAGGAACGTACGAGTAGGTACGCGGGTACATTACACGTGCCCTCGGGTTGTTATAATCATGAACGCACGTTGCCTTCTGGAAACTTAAATGATGCGTTAGATTGTAAAAAGATGTGTCGGTAACTTTCACACATGATGACTTTCCTGCGTTATTCAAATAAGATACCACTTTTTATTAAATACACCAAATTGAGTCGTATTCTGTAAAAATCTCACGGTGAGCCTACAGTTTAAATGTTATTTCATTGTGATATGAATCGCACATAGATCATATTATGAATTGCCAGTTTGTGACCATTTTACGATTTTTAATATGATTCATATTGTTATCCTATTATGATTCTGCCAAACTTGCCTTTTTAGGCCCCCAGGAGAATGATGAGACCGGTTTATTGCAATGGTTGAAGACTATCGTCTTCAAAAAATTCGTAACTATAAATAAAACTCTGCACATATCTACACGCTTTACTATAGATCTGAATGTCATACTTATTTTACGAGCACAGTGTACAAACTCACAATGAAAAACTACTTTACAACAACCGACACAGATTAAAATGTTTACAAAAACAGGCACCGAGATATAATGTAAATACAATATATTTACAAAACTATGAGTATTGACATCGACTTTCATAACGAAAACAAATTTTGTTTAAGTTTATATAGAACTACAGGTTTTGTAACTCATCACTTGAAGCTATATTGGCTAAGACGGGGCTGGTTGGTATTCAGGAAAGTACTCAGGATTAGGTCTGTCTTTACGGTTTACATAATATTGAAAAATATAATGTTACTACCAGAAAGAAACGTATCTAAGTGTGGTGGTCTGCTAGTATAAAACCCAAGATAGCATAGCTTTTAGAAAGCATTAAAATGCAAAATTAAAGTTGTGTCGTGAAATATCTGGTGATAAAGTAGGGGAAATAAATCACTTCAAAAATCTATTTTAAAATTGGGAGTGCTCTCAAAAACTGCTCCGGGAGTGTGATGGCCGCCAAATCAGATAAAAGCGTTTAAAATGACATCTATCCTGAATGCCAATCAGTCTTGCAGTGCTCAAATAACATCAGTTTGCAGCGTTTTAAATAAACATTCACATTTCTTTTTTGTGATTATTTTTCGATGTATTTTTCTGTAGTATTTTTTTATGAATTAACTATTTATATTTTTGAAAATCAGAAAAGCACTAAAAGATTCGAAGTACATTATCCTCATTTAATTAAAATTAAAATATACTTTCCTTGAACTCGTAAATTAATTTGATGGTGTTAAGGAAAACAGCTTTTGACGAAGCTGAAAAGTGTGGGGATATCCAATTTAACTTTATCGAAGATAGAATGCTGGTTGAAAACATCACTGGTGGCCCTGCTTCGTCACAGGCGAAGTGACCGGCGCGTACTGCTCTACGACACATCGTCACGGTCGCATGACGTCACCTGCTGGTCGGTGGGCCGCACAGCAGTAGCTGGTCGTACTTCTTCATCTGTCTGGAGGCCAGGTCCACGTCCACGTCCGTCAGGTAATACGCCTCGAAGTTTGAAAGCGGACGCAGCATCGAGTACAAACGTTCAGCGTACTTTCTACGAAGAAAACTGGTGGTGAGGAGTTTTTAGACATCTGCTGATGGTACATATTTTTAAATTTTTAGGGTTAGGTAGGGTTCGTTATTCCCGGAACGGGCAGTGTTAGTGGGTTTTTCCAACAGCAATTTCTAGCAACCAGGAATCTGGATTTGAGCGAGGCTTGCGACTATTTACATGACACTCACACATAACTGGCGATGGCGCTTGCTTGTGTGGATATGGCGCAAAATTTCCCCCAACTTGTTCTTATTATGTTTGTGTGCTTTTTATTCTTTATGCGTCACATTTAGTGAAAATACATGTATTTTCTTTCTTTGCGGGGAATACAGGAGTGATGTTACACTACAGTGTTAATACCTCACCATACCTGGCGTCAATGCTCTTATCGTCCAGCAGCGCGGCGAGCGAGCGGAGCGCATGCTTGCGTGCGCACGCGGCGGTGGGGGGGCGCGCGCGCAGCAGGTCCCGCCCCCCGCCCCCCAGCGCGCAACACACTACTAGCAGGCGAGCTGATGCGCAGCGGACTAGCGCGCTTTTGTGACTGGCGGGACAGAAAACCATTCGGTATAACAAGAAAAAAAGAAATCATTTATGAGAAAATAATATGTATAGCGTTACAAGGTTATAGGATAAGAACCAACGCCGCCATTTTGTTTTTTGAATACATTTCAAGTGAAATTTCACAAAACAATTATACAAAGGTTTACCAACAGCGTCAAAAGGTCTTTGTAGCAGTGTACATAAAGAACGTACACATTACAGAAAACATATGAAATAATAAAATCTGTGAGTCAATGAGCAGAACGCAGCCCATTATGACACGAAACAAAATATTACACGGTCAGGTATAGTCACTTCATAGGGCTACGGTTTACTAGCTAAGCGCTACGGGCTACATGCTACGAGCTACACGCTACGGGCTACATGCTACGAGCTACACGCTACGGGCTATATGCTACGAGCTACACGCTACGTGGGTCTACGAGCATCGAACTTTCTATTGTATGATGTTTTTTTCACCTTTGAATGAAAAACTATGGTTATTTTAGTCATCTCCTAGATGAGCTACGGGCTACGCGCTATGCACCACGAGCCACACGCTACGGTCCACGTGATACGAGCCTACATGCTACGGGCTACACGCTACGTGGGTCTACGAGCATCGAACTTTCTATTGTATGATGGTTTTTTCACCTTTAAATGAAAAACTATGGTTATTTTAATCATCTCCTAGAAGAGCTACGGCCTACGCGCTATGCACTACGAGCCACATGCTACGGTCTACGTGATACGGGTCTACATGCTACGGGCTACATGCTACGGGCTACACGCTATGGGCTACATGCTACGGGCTACCCGCTACGGGCTACATGCTACGAGTGTCTGTGAGCATTAAACTTTCTTTTAGCTGTGAAGTTTTTGTCCACCTTTGTCTGAGAAAACAAGGCTATTTTACCTCTTACACAAGCTATGGGCTACGAGCTACACGCTAAATGCTACGAGAGTCTACGAAACCTTAACTTTTCTAATTTTTGAGAATTTGTCATCCACGATTAGTTAACTCACCAAGAGCCGTGGATACATAAGGCAGTGACTGAGTGGCTCAGGTCTACACTGCAGACGATGTCGTCTAGTGCCACGTTGGCGGCTCGTCGGACCGGGCGGCTGAAGCTGCCAGTCTTGATCAACAGGATCGTCACGGCTTCGTAGAAGTCCTAATAAACATCGGTATGTAAAAATAAATTATTTATTGACTTACTCCCATAAGTTACATAGATTATAATATATGTATACAATGGTTTGAATATGGGGGATAGGGGCTCTTATTAGTAAAACCTGTGCGTCTTCTGGTCTCCATTTCGCGAATTCTTATAATAATTTAAAATCTCTACTAAGAGCCAGAATAACATTAGCAATATGATTGTAAAAAACAATAGTTTAATAAAATTTAAGTAAGAACCTTTTTAAAAACAAGCTTTTAATGTACTGAAAAGTACTAAATATTCTTCTCAGTAAACCCTTTTGATTGATACCCATATCATGGGATGCATAAATAATAACTTCATTATATATGTATATTCGAAGCAGCAATGATGGTAAAAAGCCATATAGGTAGTTATGAAACATTGAGAAGTGCGAGACACAAAACGCAACTAAGAGGCTTTATATGTAGAACTGTAAAGTATAAATCAAGTGTGTTTGGGATGGGAATAAAAATTTATAACAAACTCCCAATTTGTGTTAAAAACATCCCGTCCTTGAATATTTTCAAGGTCAGGCTTAAAGAGTTTCTTTTAAGTAAAGCTTACTATTCAATTAATGAATTTCTGAATGACCGAGCTATTGACTAAATATGTATAATATAATGTAATTATAAAACAGCTAAATTGACTGTTTAATTGTATTATTATGACTAATTACTGTATAATTATAAATTAAGATTATGAATCCAAAACGAATTTTACCATATTAAAGTACAAAGTGTTCATGACGTAATTTATTTTAATTGAAATTGACATGTGAATAATATTGTAACCAGTCATGTATTTTATATTAATTGAAATTGACATATAATTATTGTAGCCGGCTTAATTTATTTTATTTTTAAAGGAAAATGACATGTATATATTGTAGTTAATGTAATTATGACCAGTGATGTATTTAATTTAATTTAATTTTAATTATTATTATTTTTTTAAACATTGTACACCCCATGGGTATGTTACAGAGACATTATAACAAATAATCATAAGAACTGACCATACACCTGTAACAAGCAATAAATGAATTTGAATTTGAATTTGAATAACTAGTCCATCATCTTTAGGAGTCCACCATATTGGATTTAAAATGACGTCACTTAGCTAACCATGCATTGTCATTCAAACTAAACGTGTATGCAAAATTTCAGCGCAATCGGTTGGGGCAGTTTTAAAATCCAGTTGCAAGATTAAGGCCTAAACAAACTGTTCAGGATAAAGCGGGAGGAAACGCCAGGGTGTCACCACTGTGGGGATCGCCCGGAGGACACGGTGGAGCATACGGTGGAGGTATGCCCGGCTTGGGCGGGGCCCCGCCGTGTCCTCGTGGCGGCGATCGGCGGCGGCGACCTTTCGCGTCCGGCCCTCATACAGGCCATGGTACGGAGCGAGAGTGAATGGGAGGCCATCACCTCCTTCTGCGAAGCAGTAATGCTCGTGAAGGAGGAGGCGGAGCGCGTGAGGGAGAGGCAATCGCTGCACCCTCGCGCGCCTAGCCGCCGCAGGAGACGCCCTGGACGGGAGTCAACAGCCGACTCCCGGCCACCGTAGGCGCGGGCCTGCGGGCGGCGAGCTATGGGCAGCTCGCCGCCCGGTAAGGACCAGGCCCGGGTCGACGGCGCGTTGTGTTCCACGCGCGCCTCAAAGAGCTGTCAGCACGAACTGACGGGGTCCGCCAGGACCGATGCCGCCGGGGCTGCGGGTTGTTCGAAAGAGATACCGTGGCCCCTGGCACAGGCAACTGAAGGAACACGGGTGGATTCTAGTCAGTAAAAGTCTGACACTCCCTTCAAAAAAGGCCTAAACAAACTAACATATGTAAATACATACAAACATTGCAAGTTCTTAAATAAAAAAAAACTTGTAATAAAAATAATTAAGGTGATCATATTTCTGTAATTCAGACAGCAATAATATGATTTCAATTCACGTTTGAACTCCCGCCATCATTTATTTTTGTGGCGATGTATTTGTGATCTTTCTCATTATTATGATTAAATTGGTTTCTGACACGTCAGGGGTAATCATCGTAGCTTATGTTGGCATGTTTATAATATTAACTATTTATATTAAACATTTATAATATTAGTAGACAGTTGGATACACTTTCTACTAATGTTGTAAATGTTTATTTATATAGTAAAAATCCTTATTAAGTAATATGTGTCGGTACGTTTGGATGTTTATATTTTGTTAATCAGTTACGCCTAATGGGGATTTACACGAAAGTTCTTATCTCGGTAGTACATTCCTGTAGGATAATTTTCTACTGCCATGCGGGTGAAGCCGCTGGCAAAAGCTAGTAAAACTATAAATTAAAAGCGACACCTACCGGTTTCTTAGTATAGTTGGTGTTCTTAAGAATCATGGCGAGAGTATTGCAAGCGGCGCGTGCGACTTGCGTCCTCGGAGATTCTACGTGTCCCGTCACCTTTATAGAACAACCAACGATTAAGCTTTTACTAACGGCCGCGATGTAGGTCGTAGGTTCGAATCCTGACCGGCTCTTTCCTTTGTGTAAATTATTTAATCACCACTGCTCTCAAAACGGTGAACGAAAATATCGTGAGGAAAGCGGCATGTCCTAGAACCAAAAATTCGAAGACATGCACCAATCCGCACCGGGCCCACGTGGTGCATTACGGCCTACTCCTTCTCACAGAGAGAGAGGGCCTGTGTCCCAGCAGTGGGAACATTATAGGCTGATTATATTAAGCTTTTCGGAAAGCTCTAAAGCTTTGGTTTCCTAAGATAGCGGTGAACGCTGGTCACACAATAACGGCTGTCCAAATACGGTGTTTTTTGACACCATAATGTCAAATACTGGTGAAAACAATAGATTTTAATACAACAAAAAAAAAAAAAATATATATATATGTTTTCGCGGTTCAAGTTTTGCCAGTGACTTGCGTTGGACTGTACCTACCTATATGCACCGAATTCATAACACGAGAAATAACATTTACTTGTCTTATGAGGTCTGCAATTCTATGTTCCGCCATCACGCCCCAAAACTTGTCCAGAACACGAGGGAGGTCGTCCAGCACGTCTGCTATTTCAAACCTGTGGCCAAATTGCACGTTAGGTTGAAATAGTTGGTTGGTGTGTGCTAGCTGATGATTGATATACAGTGGCGATTAGGTTATCACATTCATGAAACTACGTATTTTACATTATGTATTTGAAACATACACAATTAAAATCATTCAATCGTAGTATTGTATACAATCAAAAATTTTCTAACTGAACAGACGGCTGTGCTGCTGGGGAGTTTGTTGTGCCACTTCTTCTTCCCAACGAAAGCATTAGAAATTGATGAAGGGCGGGCATTTTGGGGGACTGTCTTTTGTAATTTTGAGGTTCGAAAAGTGCTGATTCTCAGTCTAATTTGAATAAATGACTTTTGATTTTTTTTTTGTTTTAGTATTATCAACATTAAATTTATTTTTTGATTATTTCTGTTGAATTGCTCATCGGCCTAGTGACGCGTGGTCTAGTTCCTTATTATCAAGGGTGGTTTATTTCGAGCTAATTTTTACGCTATTTATTTTGTTTAAAGCATTCAGTTTTTATTTTTAGTAAAATTCTTTATTTAATCATTTTAACAGACTGATAACAACTTGTAATAATCGCTGTAATATTTAGGGCTGATTTTTCAACCATCTGATAGCTTTATTCGAGAAATAATTTAGAAATTTTGACAGTTATTTCATACAAAAACTGTGTGTGGAAAATCAGCCCTCAGGGCGCGATAACTTTAGTACTTACTTTACTTTAGCCAGTAGTGTAGTAGGTTAGGAGTAGGGTAGGAGTAGGGTAGAAGTAGGGTAGAAGTAGGGTAGGAGTAGGGTAGGAGTAGTGTAGGAGTAGGGTAGGAGTAGGGTAGGAGTAGTGTAGGAGTAGGGTAGGAGTAGGGTAGGGGTAGGGGGTAGAACACCACGCGAACGAAGTAGCGCCGGGCAGCTAGAAATAATTTATATGCCAAAACAACGTTTGCCGGGTCAGCTAGTATCGTATAGAATCAATTTCGTCGAACTTAACAGACAGCTGTCATGCTGCTGGAGTTTGTTGCGCCACTTCTTCCTAGCCAAAGCACCAGGAAGTGGTGAAGGGCGGGCGTTTTGGGAGACTGTTTTATATTATATAGCCTAATTTGAATAAATGAGTTTTGCATGTCCATACACGTTGTCTATATTTTTTTTAGGGACGTTGGGCTTTAACTCATTGGAGGTGAGAAGAGGCCTTGATCAACTCACTGTAGCCTGTAAGATCTTACGGGGACGTATCGACTGCCCAGAGCTCCATGGGCTTTTCTGTCGACTATTTGTGCCCGACAAATACATCGGACACCGTCAGAGCCGCCGGCACGATCTGTTTGGCGCAACTCCCAGCGAAAACTGTAGCCAGAGCTGAATCCCCAATCTTTCGTACTCTAAAGGTACTGAATGCCCTTCTGGCTGCCAACCCTGAATGTGATGTGTTTGCGGATGAATGGAAGAAAATTATGCGTATATGTCTGGTGTTCTGTGAGAGAATGTATGCAAGGGAGTCCACTGTTCCATGTTAGTTTTAAGTTATATTATTGTCAACTTAACTATTGTCCTGTATGTTAATTAATGTAATTGGTGTTGTACCGTTTTAATTAACTATAAATAAATAAATAAATAAAATAAATTAGATGATAAATAGGTATGTGTAGGATATACAATGTATAACTGAATTAATGCACATTATGAAAGCACTTTTTCAGAATTGATGACTGAATCGATTTCTGTCATTTTTTATAAAGGTAATTTATTATCACAAAAATAATTAAATTTACATAAAATAAAACACTAAAAAGTGAAATATAACTTTATTTTCGGTCGGTGTCGTTGATTCCGCATTTTCGTTTTTTGACCACAATTTTCTCCCACAATCGGTATAACTAATTTAATAAAATATTAATGTTTTATACATAATATTAAAAATTCAGTGTACGTATTATGATTATAATATACAATTCTTATTGGGATGTTTTAGTGTGCGTTAATTCCGGGACATGTTGTGTTGTATAGATTTATAAAAAATAATTTTCATTCGGTAAACAGATGGGTGATCTTACTTCGGATTTAGACTATTCTTTGCACTAACCAAGAATGTGAGCGCAGTCTCTTGAGCAGTTCCACGCAGAGCAGTTCACATCCCCGCTCCGTGGCGTCTGTCAGTCTATCTGGAGACACCGACCCGGGAGACCCACTTCTGCTTTCTGACCCGCCCCTTTAGTAAAACAAGGTCATTATTCAAGCTCCGCTCACTGCTCATGCTGAATATCTACTAGGATGTACGAACATTGATGCACTTATATTGGCAAAGTTTTGTTTTCTTACAGCTTACGGAAATTGATTTTTGTAATTCTTAAAGAACAAATGACTGTTGACAAACGTAAGAAAATAGTTTGAACTTCAGAAAATAAAAGGTCCTGTAGTTCAAACCCTTTTTTTGGAAGAAAGAAATACCTACAGGTGTAATATTACATCATGCTATCGAATAGTTTTAGGCTACGATCTACGATATAAAGAGAACCTGCCAAATCATCAGAGACAGTGGCACACGTGTCTTATAACAAAATCCATCAATTAGTTCTATCATACTTACTTCATGTACTTAGACTGGGTCCAAGACTTTCTTGGCCTGTGGCTCAACTTCAATTCTCTGATTTTATCTTTGATGCTGATGGCGCACGGCGACTCCAACAGATTTTCTGTCTTGTTGACGATGGATGCGTGGTGGTCGGTTCTGCTAGAGTTGCTGGTGACGCAACCCTCCGCGTGGATGGGAGGCAGCTGGACGCCCGCGTGCGGTGCCCTCTCAGGCTCTGGGTAGTAAGTTATCAGGATAGGTTGATATTGCCATATGTTAAATTGTTTGCCTATTATATGTATTTATTACTTGTCATCACAATGGGCCATTATTTTTTTAATACTAAGTTATAGCCAACTTTAAACTTACCACTTCTTCCACTGATAAGTGCACTTTCTCCTGCTGCTAGATTCTTTCCTCCCATCTCCCACCTATCCAAACTCCTTTCCTTCGGTTCTTCATAAACGCACGGCAGGTTGCCAGTCCTGGTCACCATTTTATTGTGAGTTATGTTAAACATAAAATTTAAGTTGTCTGGACCATTGGCGTTGCCCTGTATTGGAGGCAATTTAAAGAACTCAGATTCATGACTGTTGTCTGCTTTTGGGAACAACTTGACTTTTATTCCAGCATTATTCGTAAACAACACATCTTTATCAGTTTCTTCGTTTTGACTTGTAATGTTAACAGGCGCACCAACTACAACGTCACCTGTACTATCTTTTCTTGCGACTGACTCTTCAGTCAAAGGAGTTAAGTATCCAAAACGTTTTCTTTCATGTTCAGAAGGCGAGTGCACGCGGAACTCCATGCTTTCAGACAACTTAGTGTACAGTTCGGCTACGTCATCATCTACAGACATGGGCGTGCGGCTACCATCACTTTGGCTTTCACTTTTGTTAACTTTACGCTTAGGTTCCATGAGTGAATCTTCTTCTATATCGGTAATGTCTGCCGATTGATCGAAGTCGCTTGTATTCTCATACTCGTTTTGATCTTCACACAATAATATATTATCTTTAGAATCGCCATTTGCTAAGCTTGTCGTTTTTAGGTTTGTGGTTGAACTATTGTCACTGGTGCAGTCGGATTTATCGTTTTCTGTGTCAGAAATCACGAATTTAGAAGAACCGTCGTCGACAGAATTAGGAAATATTTGATGGCAAGAAATTTCATTGGAGTTTTCTCCACAATCGCCTATCATTTCATTTGAAGTAAAGTTGTGTGTGGATCCTGATACTTCTATTCTATACTCTACAGTTTTGTTTTCTGTTATTGATATGAAGGAGGTTTGCGTCTCTAATGTGTTACTGTCGACAGGTCTCCGGACTGCGCCGTCTATTTCAGCTAGCTCTATGATAGTTTTGCTGGTTTGGGTGAAAATTTCTTGTGCAAATATAGAGCATTCGTTGATGACGCTGGAAGTAGCTTTGTTGATCTTCTTCGCAGCTTCACATTGCGCGTCTGTGTTGATAAGAACCGGTTTGGCAGATCTGTCCTTCATGCTGACGATGCTGACGCCGCCTCGCAAAGCAGAGGATACACTGTCTTCGCTATCCCACTCTATCACGTATGTATCCATTCCTGAAGAGTTCTGTTTATCGGAGCCACTGTCCGTGAAGTCCATTGAGTATACATTCGATACGGTTACACTTTTTTGTGACTCTGTGAGCTTTACTTCGCCGACAACGTCTTCTATTTCATCATCCTGAAACATAATTGGTACAGCTAATGGGGAGATTGTTGAATTAGTTTAATAATGTAGACCTTGTGTATAATTTAAGCAGTCGCCTTAGCAGGTATTTTTACTTAGTTTAGCTTGTTGAGCACTGGGTGGGTGCACACGGTGCCTTCTTAACATTGTTGCCATTTCTACGTGCAACTGTGAAATCATACATGTGTTGGTGAGTTAAAAAACTACTACATACACAGCAACAGAATAGGCTTCTGTCTCCTAATTTTGATCACCGCAGCTCGGCTTTGTTACCTGAGAAAATTGCAATTCTATTCCTGCTTGCTGACTTCACTAAGGAGACGCGAATCTCAGCGAACTAATATTATTTGAGTGACTTACCATATTTGATTAATTTAGAACAAAAATAATATAAACTATAACATCTACCACTAATGTAACCACATAAACGAGTACTCTTAAGTATTTACAAATATTTCAGTGCAATTCTGACAGGCCATGATAACTTTGAACTGAGAAACTGTCACTTCATGTTTTGTTTTATTTTCGTAAACGACGATGGTTTTCAATAGCTTGTTAATGTGAAGCGGTGACAAGACCTACTTCATCATGCACTCTTATAATTAAACCCGAATCACCGATTGGTGACAGCAATGAAAATCAATGAGATGATACTCAATATATTTATTGTATTTATTACTATTCCACAACGTGAACATAAAGTCGGTGTACAACATGTGTTTCAAATTGATGTTATTTCAAGTTAAACAAACATTAACTTTTAATTTAATGGTAATTAAGTTGATTTCAGAGTGACTAGCACTATTGAAAACGTTATAAAAATGTTTGATGTTGTAGCGCAAACTGAACTTTATTGTGTAGGAATTAGTTATTTTTCCATAAACTCATATTTGTTTACATTTTTGGCAAATAAATCGCGATTGCAGATTAGGTGGTAGGTTTGACAAAGATATGATCATTGTGGACCCTATCGGGCACAGCAAAGTAGGAGAGAGGCACAGGGTTTTGAGAATCATGTTTTGATTTCATTGCACCTTTTATGTCAAGACAGCATGCGCGCCGATTACGGTACAAATGAGTACCACCAAGAAGACCAAACTAATACGTCTTCACAGCATCACTGAAATGGCTGCCGAAACAGCGCGAAGGTATGTTTAGCAACGTATTTCACATTTACTGCTATCTCTTTTCTTAACGAAACTATACGTGAGGGAACGACTTTCCCCGGCACATTGAACTCCGGCCTCCCCTACTAGTAGTCGGGCGTATGACACATCGAACTCTAGGTAAAGACTGCCACAGAGACCACCGACGCTTTCTTAAGCTCGATGACGCCATATTTACGACCGCGTGCTGTCGAAATCTTATACAACATTGAACCGGTAGGTTGGAAATGGAAGGTAAAGTAAAATAAAACAAGTGTTACATTAAAATATGCCAAAGTATTTAATCCACGTGTAGTAGTCTCCATGAGTAGCATAGACACAGTACAATTTCACAACGACAGATACCCATGTTAGATAAACAGTAAAATATGGAACTGTAGACACAATACTTAGGTGTGGTGATGGAGAGAATAGTGCTTTCGTCGAGACTATAACTTTTAGATGGTAGTTAAGTACCTACAGCGGGGCAATTGCGTAACACACATCAGTAGCAATGGGTTTCGTTTTGACAGTTCAACAACATTCATTGCGTTTTACGTTGTTTAGCAGACACATTTTTCGAACATATGAACCAATGGATTAGATCTTTTAAAATGATTCAGATTGAGATTGATAATGTGAGTGTATGCAATTAGGGTAAATGGCTACGGTCTGACGCGATTGTTTGTATGAATTTCAACGTACAAACGCGACTTGATTGATCGCGCGAGTAAGTCATATTCATGCCCTGCGTCCTAACAAAAGCGACGGACGCGATTTTCTCGTTCATATGGGAAACTGGAAGCCGCCTCGCGTCTGTTGGTGCGTCATCATGCGTTCCGGATCGTCGAACAAAAAGTGACACATACATGACATGAACGTGACGATCGCTTTTGGTAAGGACGCGGCCATATAAAAAACCTCGACGACCGCGTATTCGCGAGACAGTCGCTTTCGGTTAGGACGCAGCCGAAGAGACGTCTTTTAATCTTCAATTTTTAAAACGGGTTAATATTTTCTGTAAAGTTGTTACATACATGACGGGACGAAAGCATTATTTCTCTTACAAATGTTTTTGTAGCGTGAGAACACGATGTATCTAAAAAACTGTACCTACACTATACTCCATTTGGAATGAGATTACACATTTAAATAAACCTTTTTTACAGTCCGTTCAACCGATTTTGACTTCTATTGGCATGACAAATGGCGGCTGCAGTAAACAGGTGGTATTGTGACCACTTTTTTGCTTTTTTGCTTTTTTGCTTTTTTTCCTTATGCCTACGGCATAAAACTTAAAATCGGTTGAACGGACTGTAACAACCTTATGTATTTTTGAGATTTCTAAAAGTCTTTAGCAGAAGCTTTTAAAACAACATCTAGATATAAAGTGTTCTTATCGGTTGCAGGACACTGAACGAGACAAAATAGAAGTTGTATCTATACAAATAAATGAAATTGATGTCTTTTTGTAATGTCAAAATAACAGCTTTTTTACTAAATGCATAGAAAGTATACCTATACGGTACTTGTAATAAAAAAAAACTGAAAAAAATAATTCTGTCTGTTTGTTCCGGCTAATCTCCGAAACGGCTGGAGCGATTTTGACGGGACTTTTACTGTCAGATACTTTTATTTTAGGAAAAGAAACAACAATGTCACGCGAACGAAGTTGCGGGCAGCAGCAACTTAGTTGTTATCACGTCGAGCGTGTAGTGTCCCGCAACGTGTTATGTTTGAACCAATTTCTTGCTCCCTTCTTATTCCCCAAACTACCCGTATGTTTATAGATCATCGCGTCCCACGCTACTGTTCTGGAAGTAAGTTTAGCCGTCCTATATTGTGCTGATAAATCACTGCATTTGTGAAAAAGTCCGCAACTGCATAATCAACAGAATGGAGAGTCAAGGGTTATAGGAACACTTCATTTGGCTTTTCATGAGAGTCATAACACTTTATTAAGAAACAGTCGCGAGCATTCGAAGATCTTTTGGTTTTTGTCTGCAGTAAAATCTCATAAAATTATAATAATAAAAATAAAAAAAATAATAAATAAATAATAAATAAAATAATTTTAATTATATTATCATCAAGCGCGTACGACGATGACACTCAAAAACAATTGAAAAGCTCGCATTAACCAGATACGACTTTTTCACAAACAGCGTAGTAGTTGATTTGTTAAAACTGTACCTTATTGTCAAGTACATAAGGAAGATATTAGAACACACAGATAGTACAACTAGATACTTAGAATATTTGGATCGAATACTTGAAGAACACGGGAACCGCTTGCTCACACATCAACGTTCCATAAAATATGATAATATAATAGTTATAAAACATGATATTTAGTACACTTACACAATCAACGTTTGCATGTGTTGGTGCAGTTTCTATTTCAATTTTATTGATTTTAATACAAATATCACACCTGTACTCCCCGATGGGTTAGGGTTTTCGCCAATTATGTTTAAGTGCATGCGAGCCCATTGCCATCAACCGGGCATAAATCTAGACTTCGAGAAATTATTTGAGGAACAACCCAATAATACTGCTCAACCTGGGAATCAATCCTAGCACCCCATGCTCCGCAGTCGTGCTTGCGGCCTTTAGCCCAACGAGGCAGATTTGTTTAGGAAGAGCCATTTGCAAATAACTAATTAGTGCCTTGGGCCACTTCAAGTGGTTATTTGTGATGGAGATTGCCACAGCAAAAAAGTGTTTTTATAATGTTAAAAATATTTCTTGAGACAGAAAAACCCCACCCACACATGCAAACACACAAACAGGTATAATATAATGTATCTACATAGAACATTCTATAAGTCTGATATAAACACCACTCCGGCACAACATCTATACGATAAATACCCTTTATATCCAAATACACCACATTTACTTATTATTTAAACACAGCATTTAATACATTTTCCAAACAATATACATTAACAATTTACAGAACCAAGTCAAACAATAAATAAGTTGCAATACTTATAACGAAAATAAAGCCTAGCATACCTACTGCCCGCCATTTTGTTTTTTTTTTGTCAAAATGGCGGCCACGCGTCAAACCTATATAAATCGACGCGACGCTTTAGTCTTATTCTGTTTGCATTAATGTTAGCTATCGATTTATATAGGTTTCATGCGTGGCCGTAATTTTGAAAAAAAAAAAAACAAAAAAATGGCCGACAGGTAGGTATACCTCTGACCTTCAAAGCCCTATAAGCATAGGTACATAAATACTTTAATATCAATTAAAGTTCAAAAACAAGAGCGAATATTCGTTGTGAATATAACTCGATAGTGACTTTGTTTTTAAAAGTGTCTACTTTAATCAGGATTTCGCACATATTTGCCGGGTTGATATGTCAGTGCTTTCAACTATTTATAGACTTACGCTACGGTCTCCTAGACGAGCGGTGGCCGCCACACAGCGGCCGCAGTGACGGTTGTCGTGAAAAAGATGGCAGCGGTCTTAAACGCTCTCTAGGGAAACACGAACTTACTTTCATTAATAACATTCTAGTGACGTTATTCGACGGTAAATTGCAGACGATATGTGGCGGCCACCGCAGTCTAGGTTTATAGCAAAGTGCAGCGAGAGCAAATCAAAATAATTGATCTTTAAGTTTGCTGCGTAAAGCATTTAAAAAAAAGCTATGGTCCGAGTTTGCCTATTCGCTACATTTTGTATGCAGTCTCTAGATTGGGTGCAAAATCGTGGAATACTCAAGACGTTTTTTTTATATTTAGGCTCATACATAATCGATCAATACATTTAACACCTTTTCCATACAAATAATAATTTAATAAAATTAACTTTGACAATATCCAACACCTTGATGATTCCCTGCTTACCTTGTCTTGGAGTGCGAAACTATCTCATGATTCCTATACACAATGGGCATATTAATATCAGTATTAAGAACCACCATAAAATAAGTAAAACAAAAATCATGCCAATTTTACTCAAAATAGACTATAAACCATTCTGTATACTTAGTACTTTTTCTAAAATATATTTAATAAATATGATACACTAAATTGATTAAAACTTTCGAATAATTAACTATGATTTTATAAAAGACCGACAATATTTCTAACAAACACAGTAACGTTCAATGGAGCACCTTATATGATGAAATTCACACATTCTACAAAGAATTTTAGCAAAATATTTTAGTTTTAGTCGGTTATTTTAAGGCCGAGAAGTATAACAACTGATTTCGCCTTCAAAATACCAAACATCTGGATGGCAGGGCCCAGTTGGTCAAGTCTGGAGGTTCTAAGCAGAAAAGAGATGAAGCTTACCATGTATAACGCCATCTCTCTCTATCAGTTTCTCAGAAAATTGTTAGTCGGTATAATTACATATAATGTAAGTCTGACAACCAGTCTTGCCTTAGTTACCCCGTAACTGGGATGTGGAGGTCAGATAGGCAGTCGCTCCACGTAACTGGGATGTGGAGGTCAGATAGGCAGTCGCTCCACGTAACTGGGATGTGGAGGTCAGATAGGCAGTCGCTCCACGTAACTGGGATGTGGAGGTCAGATAGGCAGTCGCTCCACGTAACTGGGATGTGGAGGTCAGATAGGCAGTCGCTCCACGTAACTGGGATGTGGAGGTCAGATAGGCAGTCGCTCCACGTAACTGGGATGTGGAGGTCAGATAGGCAGTCGCTCCACGTAACTGGGATGTGGAGGTCAGATAGGCAGTCGCTCCACGTAACTGGGATGTGGAGGTCAGATAGGCAGTCGCTCCACGTAACTGGGATGTGGAGGTCAGATAGGCAGTCGCTCCACGTAACTGGGATGTGGAGGTCAGATAGGCAGTCGCTCCACGTAACTGGGATGTGGAGGTCAGATAGGCAGTCGCTCCACGTAACTGGGATGTGGAGGTCAGATAGGCAGTCGCTCCACGTAACTGGGATGTGGAGGTCAGATAGGCAGTCGCTCCACGTAACTGGGATGTGGAGGTCAGATAGGCAGTCGCTCCACGTAACTGGGATGTGGAGGTCAGATAGGCAGTCGCTCCACGTAACTGGGATGTGGAGGTCAGATAGGCAGTCGCTCCACGTAACTGGGATGTGGAGGTCAGATAGGCAGTCGCTCCACGTAACTGGGATGTGGAGGTCAGATAGGCAGTCGCTCCACGTAACTGGGATGTGGAGGTCAGATAGGCAGTCGCTCCACGTAACTGGGATGTGGAGGTCAGATAGGCAGTCGCTCCACGTAACTGGGATGTGGAGGTCAGATAGGCAGTCGCTCCACGTAACTGGGATGTGGAGGTCAGATAGGCAGTCGCTCCACGTAACTGGGATGTGGAGGTCAGATAGGCAGTCGCTCCACGTAACTGGGATGTGGAGGTCAGATAGGCAGTCGCTCCACGTAACTGGGATGTGGAGGTCAGATAGGCAGTCGCTCCACGTAACTGGGATGTGGAGGTCAGATAGGCAGTCGCTCCACGTAACTGGGATGTGGAGGTCAGATAGGCAGTCGCTCCACGTAACTGGGATGTGGAGGTCAGATAGGCAGTCGCTCCACGTAACTGGGATGTGGAGGTCAGATAGGCAGTCGCTCCACGTAACTGGGATGTGGAGGTCAGATAGGCAGTCGCTCCACGTAACTGGGATGTGGAGGTCAGATAGGCAGTCGCTCCACGTAACTGGGATGTGGAGGTCAGATAGGCAGTCGCTCCACGTAACTGGGATGTGGAGGTCAGATAGGCAGTCGCTCCACGTAACTGGGATGTGGAGGTCAGATAGGCAGTCGCTCCACGTAACTGGGATGTGGAGGTCAGATAGGCAGTCGCTCCACGTAACTGGGATGTGGAGGTCAGATAGGCAGTCGCTCCACGTAACTGGGATGTGGAGGTCAGATAGGCAGTCGCTCCACGTAACTGGGATGTGGAGGTCAGATAGGCAGTCGCTCCACGTAACTGGGATGTGGAGGTCAGATAGGCAGTCGCTCCACGTAACTGGGATGTGGAGGTCAGATAGGCAGTCGCTCCACGTAACTGGGATGTGGAGGTCAGATAGGCAGTCGCTCCACGTAACTGGGATGTGGAGGTCAGATAGGCAGTCGCTCCACGTAACTGGGATGTGGAGGTCAGATAGGCAGTCGCTCCACGTAACTGGGATGTGGAGGTCAGATAGGCAGTCGCTCCACGTAACTGGGATGTGGAGGTCAGATAGGCAGTCGCTCCACGTAACTGGGATGTGGAGGTCAGATAGGCAGTCGCTCCACGTAACTGGGATGTGGAGGTCAGATAGGCAGTCGCTCCACGTAACTGGGATGTGGAGGTCAGATAGGCAGTCGCTCCACGTAACTGGGATGTGGAGGTCAGATAGGCAGTCGCTCCACGTAACTGGGATGTGGAGGTCAGATAGGCAGTCGCTCCACGTAACTGGGATGTGGAGGTCAGATAGGCAGTCGCTCCACGTAACTGGGATGTGGAGGTCAGATAGGCAGTCGCTCCACGTAACTGGGATGTGGAGGTCAGATAGGCAGTCGCTCCACGTAACTGGGATGTGGAGGTCAGATAGGCAGTCGCTCCACGTAACTGGGATGTGGAGGTCAGATAGGCAGTCGCTCCACGTAACTGGGATGTGGAGGTCAGATAGGCAGTCGCTCCACGTAACTGGGATGTGGAGGTCAGATAGGCAGTCGCTCCACGTAACTGGGATGTGGAGGTCAGATAGGCAGTCGCTCCACGTAACTGGGATGTGGAGGTCAGATAGGCAGTCGCTCCACGTAAAATGCTGGTAATCAACTGCATCTGGTTAGACTAGAAGCCGACCCCAAAAATAGTTGGGAAATGGCTAAGCAGATGATGACTTAAATATATGTAAGTATAGATTTTAGATAATCAAAATCAAATAAGAACAACAGTTCACTGGTATAACTTGATCAAACCGGTCCCTGGTTATCTTTTTAGTTTATCAGCAAAATTAATTGTGTTAAAATTATCAGTAGAATGACTAACGCACGGAATTATTACTGAACGCTTGAACAATAAAATAAACAGTCATTTCCAACGGTTCACGTACGGCGAACTATTCTGTGCTTCTGATATGTAAAACTCTTCAATATATACCAACTGTAAACGTTCAAATAAATATCTATTACCATAGAATATTAAATTTCTATAACAAAACGATCAAAATGTTATTTTTTATTAACTAACAATCTAGAACAAATGCTTTTTAAACTATACACTAATGAGTTTCGAAATAAGGCATTTGAAAATAAGGCTTCAATTCGCGATTTTGCGATTAATCGATATTTCGATCAATTGTGAAGTCATGTCTATTTAGAGTCAAACGCTATCTTACATGTTGCATCTTGTAAAGTCCTGGTCCAGAAGAATACATTTAGTTAGAAATAGAAACTAAAACCTTAAAAACTATACTCGATACAACATTTAACATTTTGAGAAATATAACACCTTTATTAAAATACCGTTACGTAAATAAATATTATAATTAAAATCTTAATTAGTTTGTAGATGAAAAGAAACGAAAGTAGATTATTTCGCATATTATAAATATAGAGATTTAAAAATTAAATCAATTATTAAAATGCCTGCAAATAAAATGCGAAACAATCCGTACGTTGAACAGTTTATTTCTGCAATACCAAATACACTACAACCAAGAATCATGTCCGGTCAGAATATAGGCTTTCCGAACCTTTCACGCATGTTCTCTCACTCACATTCGCGTCATGTTACAATTTGGTTCCAAGAAAATGTTATTGCGCAGCCTTTGCGCGAAGTTCGGACCGGCCATAATTCATCAGACGTACTGGATGTTGATATAACACAGGTGCAGGTGAACTTAGGTTATCACTACTTCCGATTAAAGTGATTTTAAAATTATTGAGTTCTAAGGCCTATCTGACCAGAAGCCGACTGCGCCCGACGACGGCCGAATACTGTGTTCGTAAATATACTGGCGCGGTCTCGCTCGCAACCTCTAGGTTCGACAGCGGCAACGAACGTTTTGGCCACCGGCGGCGTGTCGGTCATCCGTCGTGACGTCACCGCACGCTGCCGGCAGCGTGTGACGTGGTAAAGAGACCGTAGCCTGAATCACTATCGTGCTTTAGTACAAAAATTAATACAGATTATGTAGCATTATTTCCTCATCTTTCTATTTGGGGCATCCAACTGTGGCTCACACTTAGGCCCACCTGCACCTAAGGCCCTATCGAACTTATCTTAACGTTAATATAACCTGCATTACACTAATATCTGAGATTAGTCTACACATCAAACCATTTACTAACAACTAAAACATTTCTGTTAACAGCAAAAATGGTTTAATTGTAACAGGTTTCCGTGGCTTGCAGAATTTTCTTGAACTAGGTTCTCACGTGCCATTTTACGAAGCTTTAAAAGCGTTTATATACTTAGTGATTTTTAAATCCATTTTTGTTGTTAACAGTGTTGCCTATGACCAAATACAATAATAAATATTACAGTTATGATATATTTTTATAATTTATTATAGAATAAATATTTAAAATCCTATTGGAAGTTCGTGATAGATATATTTTGAATATTTTTCGTATGTACATCTACACTATATTACTCTTAGATATAATTTCATAGTTACACGTATTTAGTACTCAATGTTATAGACATATAAAATCTAGTCATAGAAGATACTGGGGCACATAGAGAGGTAATATCTAAATATTTATTCTTCTCATATAAACACATGATATTTCTTATAGCAAAAAGCATGTATATGCCTATAAAAATATTGATGTATAATAAAAAGTTATTGAACTTTTTATTATACATCAATATTTTTATAGGCTGGCAATACTCTAATATTGATTTTCTGGTCTGGTAGCATTGTTCGTATTTGTAATCTATTTCATACTGTTTCATCAGCCAAAGCCTTTGTTTCGGGAACCAATAGGGGCCAAAATACGTAGATGACCTTAAATTGGCCAAGAGCTATCGTATCAAATGATTTGACCCACAAACGATATGATAGTGTGAGCGGTCAACGAACCACGTGCCCCCTTTAATTTGATTCTTTGATACCGACTTCTCATAGTGTTTTATACACATACGAATATTATAATATACCTAAGTCGGTAACTACCTCTTGATATCGATTTATCGTTGTGTTTATATAAGAATAACCAAATTAGTGCGCAAGATTAATATCGATGCAAATTGTGTTGTATTTCTGTCCAAAATTAGACTTATTCCAACTAAAGCAGTTTTACACATTTGATTTGTCTCAATTTGCATCAATACAAAATACCCTACGTATTAGCAGTTCGAAACTGCACAGTCGCACCTAAAAAGTGAATATCGATAAAATATTACATCGATAAGGACACCTCTATGCAGCTCATAATTACAACACTAGAAAAATTATGACAATATCATCGATATACAGTTACACATAGCTGCTTCAGATACATTTGATATTCACCTTGAGAGGCCCAGGAGGTAATATAGATTTTAGTATAGACATAAAACGACACGATTTCGCAGTCGACATTAAAATACAATGAGTACTTACGTACAGGGTTTAAACGTCACAACAAAATGATTAAAGGATGAAGAATATTATAAAGGTCCCAACAAATAATGTAATTTTAAAGAAAGCATAGCAGAATGAGATAATCGAAAAAATCTGTAAAATCGCTGGATATATGGAGAAGCTACACGCTTTAAAAGTTTATGCCAGGGATTATTCCTGTCCTTGTCGCGCGGTACGGACAATGTATGGCGCTAGTATGAAGTTACATAGTCGTGACGCTGAGATAGTGCCGTCTTTGTCTAGCAGTTATTTGAAAACGTAACTTTTAACTTTTAATTTGACAAAAATTTTTGAGTTTAAAGTTAAAAAATGTCATCATCCCTTTTCACACTTTGGTGCTGTTACACGCGGGTTTGCTCGCGGGCATTTTAGCGTTTTTTGCACACCACTGCCGCTTTCCTCACCCCTCAATACCACACCATACCCTCACAATAAATCTGATAAAATTATCTGAATCTGATCTGTGATAAAATACCGCGTATTGCGGCAGCCTGTGATGGTGTGCAAACCGCGCGCGCGTTTTCTCAACGTGGTTATTTAGATGCAACAGACTTGATTGCGTTGTCACATAGATTCATTTGAAACACATACAACAGTAAGTATTCAATTAAACATAACACATATAGTCTGTAGCCGTCACGCGTAGCGGCGCCATTTTTTAGCTACCAAACACACACCTGCCGCTCCCGACCAAAAAACGCGCGACTGCTCGCTTGCAGAAAGATTACTTTTAGTACGGTTTCGTCGCACAAAAACACTTTTAGAACACAGACAGAGGAAGTGAGACAGTCTGAACAATCCATAAACACAGTTGAGTTGAGACACAGTAAGCAGTGTGTGTGCGGCGGAGCTACCTACTCGTTGGTGAGGTAGAGGCGGCGCCGCGCGCGCGCACATCAGCGCGGCGAGCGCGGCGGGCTCACGGCCTCGCCCGCCAGGCGCATGTGCAGCGCGTGCACGCGGACTATCTCGCACACTATCGACGATTCGATGTCTACGCCTGCGTGATCAAAATTTACAATAAAATTACCCAAATGTATAATAATATTGTCACTATTTATGTAGCTTTTTTTGTGTAAATATTGCCTATAGCTGATTTTTAACTGGACATGAAACAGGAAAATCCTAAAAAATCCATCTCTTATTGCCATATTTTTGTTAGGCTAGCTGTATGTTACATGCTTCCTTAACAAAATGTAGGCGTCGCCTGTTTGGCGGAACATTACATATTAAAAAAAAAAAAATCAAATATGAGACACGTGTTCAAAATTTAAAGTGATCTGCTTTGCCAACAAAAAATAAACATAACATTTGGTCTACAAGACAGTAAATCTCAAAAAAATCTAGAATTTATGAATAGGTTACAAAAAAGAATAATGTATTCTTACCCGCGTGTACTTCTTCCCTGCTGAGCACGATCTCCTGCGAGATGTCGGGTGACACCAGGATCACGCGGTGGTGGCGCGTCTGCAGCAGGTTTGCTACCACCATCTGTCACAAACGGGGGAAATTAACATAGGTACAGGTCAACCAGAAAAGGTATGCGCTTCGGTAAACTTCCTGTTTCCGAATTAGCACGAACGTCGCGCCACAGAGGCAAAGCTTCAAAGTTTTGTTCTGCCACGCTTTGTTTTGTTTGACGTTTTCTATCTGTCATGTACTTCCATGGTCATCATCGCGCGTTCGTATGTTCGAAGATAGACGATGATTCCCGAAGCGCATACTGTTTTTGGGATATCTGTACATGTGTTGCAAGCTAATCTGAGCTCTAAATTGTAGGAAATAGGTCATGTTTTTAAGACTTCATTCGAGTAATAAATCCTTACAATTGCTAGAAACAAACTTGTTATAGTAATTTGACATTCTTAAATGTCAGGACTATCTTTTCCATAGGTATGTTCGTGTTGCTATTACCATATGGGAAGCGACGAAATGACTAGTTCTTAGTAGCGAAATGTTACCAGCCAAAAGTCCATAAGAGTTTTACAATTATCGGGAAGTCTTTACCACACTCCCTTTATTAAATTTTTGTGGACAAAAACCTTGAACGAATTTTGGCGAACAAAATGTTTCTTTTGAAATTATTTTTTTCCTAAAGTATAAATAATCGCTGAAAATATATGGGGGGTTTAAGGAAAGCCTTTGGCGAGAGACTTCCTACTATAAAATATCTAAGACCACTGCAAACGGGCCACCTTGGTCTCGTATTATGACGACGTAATGCCATCATGATTCCAATGCGAGAGAGAGACGGAGCTATACATGAGCGATAGCATCATCCCTTTTTCAGAATTCATAATACTGCTCCAGTATAACTAAATAGGAAGATGGTTTCTCTTTCTCAGTCCATAGCTTACCTTATGCTTGTACTTCTCAAGCGCGGCCCTCGCTTTAGGGATGAGTAGGTTCTCATCCGTTTCCAGCTTGAAAGACACGACGTAGGCTTCCGGGACCCACAAGCTCACTAGAGGGGCCAACATCTTGGGCACCAGGTGCAGCTGGATGATGGGTGCTCCGCAGGCGGATTGTAGCTTGTGGGTAGGCTGGAGGGGAGAACAGATATTGTTGTTTATGACGAGTTGCGACTATGACCATGTTCTAGTAAGATAAATAAATATGGTCATCTGTACGACAATCAAAACTTTCAGTTTGGGCCAAATACTGAAAAACTCACAAACTGCAGTTGGCACACGTCATTAAAAATTATCACTAATATTTAATACCCCGCCCTTGAAGTAGCCGATGGATAGGTGGTAGGCTCTCGTTTGACCACCACCTCCCTTTTTTTCAAATTAATTGAAACCTCTCCTAAGTAAAGTAAACTAAGTTAAAATCATGAGATAGAAGCGTGTTCACGGATTTGGCACGTGCAATACTAACAGACAGGGTTGAAACTACGACCTACGACCTCTCACTCGCCTGTCCATTTACTGTGGCTGCCTATTTTACAATCGTAGAATGACTTACCACTCGATCCTTAGGTATATAGAAGTCCGACACGGCCGCGGCTAGATAAAGCATGGCTCTCGCTCCCAGGTTAGCGAGACACTCGCAAGCGGCGCGCAATAGCCAGAAGTATTCGGACACTGTCGTAAAGGACACGTGCAAGATGGCGCCCGCCGCGTGCGCAGCCTTGTAGCGCAGCAGGACGGGAGCTAGCACATCCACGCTGTCGGGTTTCACTGAGGAGTTCAAGGGTTGAAGGTTAATATCTTTTTTGTGCTGTGTCCAGTGAGTGAAGACGGGTTTTCAGTTTTAAAAAGAGACCTTCTACGACGCCGTCAGACGCTCTACGAAGCCGAAGTTTTCCTAAAAGTCCATGTGTCGTTTTAAATGGGTGGCTTACGTGCGTAGCTTTTGGGCACTCTGAAATATAGAAAAATCTGCTTCTGCGTTGTTCAGTGTTAATATGATTCCTAAATATAAGCATTCAAAGCGTCTAAATAAAAGCATTGTTCAATCTAAAGGCATCACATTGGCAATAAGTACAATGAGCTAAACATTCCGCGTCTATAAATGGCTTAGCCATCTACTAATCTACTCACCTGAAATAGAAGTATTAGGTCCTCGATCCTGGATCTCAAGCATGTCCAAGAGCTTCTGTCCAGTGAAGTGCCGGGTGAAGGGCTCGAGCGACTTCTGGCGGTGCATGAAGATGACGGCGTAGCCCTGCTCCAGGAAGTACTCGGCCGAGGCTGCGCCGCGCGTGCCCGCGCTGAAGTTGTCCACGAAACGGACCGTGTTGTGCTCTAGCGGGACTGTCGTGCCGCCGGACTGGAAGGGGGAGGGTGAGGAATTAGATGTCGTAGGTTGTATAAGGTTTAGTTTTATGTACTTACATAAGTGTTTAATGAAAAACATACTCGTCGGTTAATTTACGTCGTAGCATAAACATATGTTGCCAGAACTACTCCAAAACAAGTAGCGTCAAAAGTTTTCGTCGGGAAAGTTTAAAAATGTGTGCAAAGATTATAGACACTAGTTTTGGCTATAAGTTTCGTCATTAAAAAGGGAGCCCCCCTCCGGCCATACTAATTTGCCTTTTTTAAAGAGGGTGCCGAAATGAAATGTGTATTATATTTTTTTACTATTTGTTCTTCCTGTGCGTATCGAAATATTTTTTATTCTGACTTCAATAAACCCTTTTTTTTTGGGTGGTTAATCATCATATGACTTCTCCCGCTCTGGGCGGAGCTGGAGGGCGTGTCAGACTTTTACTGACTAAAACCCACCCGTGTTCCTTCAGTTGCCTGTGCCAGGGGCCACGGTATTTCTTTCGAACAACCCGCGGCCCTGGCTTCAATAAACCCTTCGCCACTATTATAAACTATTACTGAAGTAATCATAAATCCGTGCGTAAATGCAGACCATTAATAGCTGGCAGCTCGTCGCCGCTTTATTTAGCATAATATAGCCCCACTACTGTTAGCGCTTTACGTCTCAGGGGACACCTTATTAAGTAAGTCTGAACACGCAACGCAGCTATCACCTGAATGTGTGCGCGGTGCGCCGCAAATAAGACGTCCTATGGGACTCACGTGTAAAACGCTCGCGCTCTGATACGTTGCTGTAATTGTATTATTAATTGTTTAGATCGCCGCCTTGCTGTGTTTATAAGATATTCTTGGTGTCGGACAAAACGGCTTCTAAAAAAACTATACAGGATAGCAGGGACAGCGACGCGAAGCCTGTTACCATGGATTCAGTTGGTACACGATTCTGGACCCTCGCGTAAAGATATTTAGTTGGTTACAAAACAAATAAATGCTGTTTTTTACATTTTGACCGCGTAGGTGTTGCACTTTCGTATTTCTGTCAAAAGGAGAGTACTTAAATGTTTTTATTAGTAGGTTTGGCTCTCTGTTTGTTTATACCATTTTCTATTATTATCTAGGCGAATTTAGGTCACGCCCGTCAAATGTTAACTCATTACTAAAGTACCTAGGCTAGACCTCCAGCCATGCCATATTTCGTCCATTCCGCGAGCAATTCCCTGATGTTAGTCGGCAGAATCTCGCGCTAACGTCGTTAAGGTATAGGTCAAGGCTGGTACCACATTACGTAATTACTTAATTGCCTCTGCCGTGCTTAACGGCCGGGAGATATTTAGAAAGAAAATTACCTTCGAATATTTAAATACTGTAGGATGTGCGTCCAAATAGCATATTTAGGTATTATTATGTCAATTATCTATGTATACTGCGTTTGCGTTTTAGTTTCCAAACATGTAAACAATTATATGTTTTTGGAAAACAACTTTAAAACCCACGTTTGACGTCCAATTTGTGCTACAACTTTAAATATTTTTAACTATTTCAATAGTACTAGTCATTCTTTAATCAACGTAATAACCAATAACACAAAGTTGATATTCGTTTAAATGGAAATAAAATCAATTAGAAACAAAGATTTGAATAGACTTCATGTATATCGATATCGATGATACGGTCAACAAAAAAATTACTTCGACGGGTAAAATAATAAACAGACAAAACCAAAAGAATAAACAATAAGCTGTTAATATCCATTGTTATTGTGTGCGTTATTATTAAGTTTGTAACGACACACACACGAAGCGATGTCAAAGACTTGCCTACTCAGCACACGTACAATTAAAACTACTTGCAAGAAGTTAATAGTAGTACAAGAGCCTGCATACTGTCTATTTTTTTGACTGTACCCGAATCTTTAAACTAACAGATAAAAATAAACATGTCATAATTGTTTATGTAATATTCAGCTGCTTTACAAAATATTGTGCTGAATTACACTTGTTACTGAAGTGAACTTGCATAAAGTGGGCGAACTAGCACATTTAATATGATTAACCTACTTTTGCGAGATCACACCATTATGATAAGTGCTTGGTAGAATGTTGTTGTAGAAATGTGGAATATGTACAGTCACGAACACTAATATGTCAACTCTTGGAAACTTTCAATACCGATTTTTTCGCGAAATACCGAAAATAACAATGAAATACGACACATTGCAAAACCCTTGGTTCGAAAATACTATGTTCGTAACAACACAAAATTTCATTAAAAAATAAAGGAGGAAATCGCTTTTGAATATAGCCAAGTGTATACATATTTATGCTCGTGACTGTACCTACGACGTTAAGAAAGTGCCTACCTACCTACCTATGTCTGTTCAAAAAGTATCTAGTATAATCTGCCTATAATGTTCCCACTGCTGGGACACAGGGCTCCTCTCTGTGAGAGGGAGTGGGCTGGAATCCAACACTCTGGCCCAGTGCGGGTTGGTAGATGTCACATATCTTCCGACTTTTTGGTTCTAGGACATGCCGGTTTCCTCACCGTATTTTCCTTCACCGGTTTGAGCGCAGTGGTGATAAAATTATTTAAGTAAGTACATAAATTAAAGCACCTGTCTGGGTTTGAGCCTATGACCTACAACTCGTAGGTCGGGTTCGATCGGCCAGTTACCACTGGGACACCACTGCTCTCTGGAGCAGAAAACGTATCTGCAGATGCAAATTTGTAGAGCCACTTACGAATCGAGTGATTTGATTTGTAGAATACTTAAACCCGACATTATAATATTAAATCACCTTAAAGACGTTTTTCATTTGACAACTGAGGTTAATTATTATCAAATGTTATTCAAACAATAACTGTCGGAAAAGTGGTGAGCTATAAAGTTGAAACCTTCTGAATACAGGTGAATGTGTTACTAATTCCCTTTGGAGAGTGATTGCATACCAATTTAACCTGAAAAAATTGCACTGAAGAATTTAACTGTTTGTTCACACTTTCATCAGAAAGTTTTGGTACAAACTATACCTACCTACCTGATGTAGCCATGTACCTAATACCTATCTACGTACATACTTTGCTATTTATGCAAGACCTTAATGCAGTATTTAAATATAAGGTGAAAAGGAAATTTGCATAATGATATCAAATGATGTTAAAAATAGGTAGTTACCTAACTATTTTTAACATCATTGAAAACCCAAGGCATCTCTTTAATATTCATTAGGTATGTATAATAGGTATGGGACAGACTGGCTAGTTTCGTCACATTGAGGGCAAAAAATGGTAAAATGGTTGTTAGAGGCCTAGGATAAACTGGCATAATGACTTGGACGAGTTCATAACATATTGGCCAGAAAGGGTAACCATTTACATAATATTATATGGGAGAAGCAGTACAGTATAGTACAGTTTATAGTAAAGTTTGACGGCGCCGCCGAGGCCGGCCCAGGAAGAGGTGGCGAGATGACCTGGACCCGTACCGTGGTGGCGCGGGAAAAGAGTTCCTGGAAGGACTTGTCCAGCAGTGGGACAGTAGATTAATAAAATAAATAAAGTACTCACCGTGACAAGTACAATTTTGTTGCCGTACTGGTCATGCCTCTCACAGAACTCCTTCAGCAATGACCGGTTGTCTTCAAAGTCTGGAGGTGGAAGGTGGACAGCAAAGAATTCCTCCCATGTACTACTCGCCATCTTGATGTATTGCCTTGCGCCGTTATGTTAAGCTGTGGGCAAATAAAATATGTTTATTGTGGAAGAAAAAATAATTAGACATGGAGTCATTAATATCTTCTAAAAGAATATTCACAGTCTACAATTTAATATTTTATACAATGTTTTTTGTTTGTAGATTCATACGGAAACAATTGATATATATAATTTTGCCATCTAAAGTAAATATTATTTGCCTTAGCACTGAGAATTTGTGAAGGCAATATTGGATGTTTATCTATGTACTTATATGGATTTTTTGTTCTAATTATCATGTAATAAATTAAGTTACATTAAAATTGCTTATTAGTCTTATAGGCTAGATTGTAATTAATTATTTAGAACCTGGTTCTTTTTATAAAGGATAAAAAAAAAAGTAAAAGCCCTCAATACATATATTTTGGTACAAACTGTCAAAAATTCTCTGATAATTGAGAAAAATAATAATAGACTTGCTCCTTCTTCACTAACAAAATTTATTATTTATTTATTTAAGCCACAATATTGTAACACCTTTACAGAATCATCCAAGGCAATGTTATAAGTCACCATATCAAGTCTTGATAGGCAATAACCAAAAAGACAACACAATTCACTTATAGTTATTTCTTCTCTTGTCCGTATACCGTAACATACACTATTCCTCTATTAAACAACTACCAATATTATAATTATGTTACACACACATTCTAAGAAGGAACAAATGCATCTAAACTCCGCAACAGACCCACTACTGTATGAGTACTACGGTAACAGGATTACCTAAATTTAAAATGGATCAACGGTCACTTGATATATGCTGATTAAGCTTAACTCTTGTGGGATTTCATGTTAGACAAACAATAGATTTTGTGTAAACTGTTTATTTTGATTAGTATGTTAATGTTGGTGGTCATTTACATACAGGTGATAATATTATAATGTAGCATAATCAGCCTGTGATGTTCCCACTACTGGGACACAGGCCTCCTCTCTGTGAGAGGGAGTGGGCCGTTATATTATATTATAATGTAGGTACTAATAAAAAAACATATCTTACAAAATTCTCTTAATAATAATAAAGAGAATTTTGTAAGATATAATTTTTACAATTTGCAAACAGTTTTCAGCTCTAAATGTAATGACACTATGGTGTATGTATATTTAATTAATCATTTTACAAATGCATTTTGTGCCAAAAAAATAAAACTAAGTTTTAAGTTAAATAAATTATTATAATTTACTACAAAACCGGTTAATCCTGTTTTATGTTTCTTTATCCTAACATCATATAGCAGCGACTGATTCAAAGAGAAAACCAAGTTTATGTTTATTTTAGTAATATTACTATAAAACCTACATTAAAAGATATTTCAGTTACCTACTGTGCAAATAGTGATTCAGGTAGTGTCCGTCTTATCATATCATTTTTATCAAAACAATTACAGGTTAAAACAAATCACCACTTGGTACTTGACAAATCTGTTACATTTGATTAGATTTAATAGGCACCAAAAGGGCTATAATTTAATTCTGATTTATCAAATTAAGTATATTTTTATGCCTGTTTCCTGTCCCATATCTTTATAATCTGTAATTAGTTTGATTATCTGCTTACCTCTAATTATCACGATTTATTCATAAGTCTTGATAATGTTTTGTGAGGGTGATACTTTCGGTTTCTATACACAGTGAAGGAGATTAGCTGCACACTTCGATGTGCCCCCGCCGCACACGACCGAATGTTTATACGGCCGACACCGTTAACCTCTAAGACATCTTATACTGATCAACGAGCGTTAACCAATATTTACTAGCTCGGTTTATAGAAAAATCAATGCGATAGCCCACCTCGTCGCGTCGCTGTTACAAGGACGATTCTATTAGCAAGTAATTATTGTCACCTTTATAAACAGCTGATGAGCTGAGTGTCCTTGGACGTTGCTCTGCGGGGTACAGGCGCCGCCCGCGATCGATGTTTTTAATTTAGAGTCTAATTCACTTCCAACTGATAGAAATCTTTATCACGACGACTTTTTGATAACCGAGTGTGACAAGCACTGTGAGCGTGTTTACGAAAGCAGCTATCAACATGTCAGAAATGTCATATGATGCGTTTAGCTGTCTTCGTAAACTGTATACTTTTTTATAGAAGGCTTGGCCTAGGCTTTGAAATGAAATAAATCGGTCTAAATATTTACAAAAAGTTTTTAATGGTTTTATAATTAATTGAACAAGACTGTGCTAAATGCCTTAACATGTTAAATTCTAAATCAAAGTAACTATTTACAATATTTACATCTTAGGGATTTAGGCAGTGGCGTAGCTCATCCTAATGGAGATCTGTATAAAATTTTTTTGGGGGCCCTTTTTACCCAACTGTGAAGCTACAGAGGGTATAGTTTTTACAAAATAAAGAATATAGCATACTGACTTAGAAGGTGAGCGGCTCGTGGCTAAGTAATAATAGTCGCGCGAGTCGATTGAAGGTTAAGCTACGCTTGCCGCGGTAGGTCCATGGATGGGTGACCATCGTAACATACCGAGACCCCTCCGTGCCTTGGAAAGCACGTTAAGCCGTTGGTCCCGGCTGTCATTCGTGGATGTTTGACAGTCGTTACGGGTCGTCCGAAGCCCGAAAGTCTGACACCCAGTATTACCAAGGGACATCGTATTACCCAGTAACTGAGTTGTGGTGGTCAGATAGCCAGTCGCTCCGGAGGTAAAATACTGGCATTCAGCTGCACCCGGTAAGACTGAAAGTCGGCACCCAATAACACTTTGCCCGACCCGGGAATCGAACCTAGGACCTCATACTCAACAGTAGCGCCTACGACCACTAGACCCAGTTTTCTTCGATACTTCTCTTGGTCTTCATCTTGGTACTCACACCCTTTTTAAACATATTTTTGAACCAATTTACAGAAATAAATATAATTTATCAACAAGAATTTCAGGGGCCCCTGTAGCTCAGGGGCCCCGTATAGTTGATACGGCTGATACAGCGGTAGCTACGCCCCTGGATTTAGGTATAGCTAGGTATGTATCTACATTACAAACAAGTATTTTCTTGTAGCAAAATGATTTATAGCTGATTCTTCTGAATATCTTCTTCTGTGATTGTTGGTGGAGCTGCTTTTTGTAGGTGACGGTCGTCGGGCAGGAACAATGAAACAATCGCCGATGCTGAAATATTTCAAAAAGAGTAGTTAATTATATTTTGCCCGCGAAGAGGTTGGAAATTATCCCACGGGAAAAGACTAGATAGATAGTTTTTATCCCGGTAGTACGCACTGGTTTGCAAAACTCGAAAAAGTTTAAGTTTATTACCTGCAAAGAGAGACGAAAAGAGGTAGAAGCCAGCTTCGCAGCTGCTCGACAACATCAGGTTGAGGATCTGGATGGAAGCGAAGGTGCCGATACGTCCACCCGTCATGGGAAGTGCGATGGCTAAAGCCCTGAAAAATGTCGGATCAACGTTTTAAAAACGAAAATAAAAAAATGTGGAATACAAAGTTCGTGTTCCCCAGAAAAGAAAGAACTCGGGCAATTTTAAGGAATGCTTATAAAATCCTGGACCTGAGTGATAGAAGGATGTTTTGCCGCCTGAATGACAGTTTCAGAGGGGCGTTGTTGTTAAAAACAAATTGTCACAGAAATTGTATTGACAAAACAAGATGGCGGAGTTAGTTCCGATTTTGGCCACGCGCCAAAATTACCTTGTACAGTCCTTTTACATTTATTTTACCTCTGACAGCTGCAACCCAACAGCAACCTTATTAGGACAAAAGTAAAGATTACTGTGATTTTGACAGACTTGACAGTTGCAGCAACCCAACAGCAACCTTATTATCACAACATTAAAGATCAAGAAGAAAATCAGAGGTAAATTAACTGTAAATGGACTGTAGTTTAGATCAAGGGTTTTTCATATATGTTTCTAAAAACTCGTAGGTACTCCGTTTACCTCAAATGTGTAGGGAACAGCGCCACAACGATGGCCGTGTACAACCCAACGACGACGACGCCCATGACTAGCACCACGAATAGTATGGCACTGCCGATGGCGTTGGGCACCAGGTTTACTAGTATACCGCTCACTCCGCAAAGAGCTGTCACCAGCAGCACCATGTTCCGACGACCGGTTACGCCTAACAACTGGAGAAGAGTTTATCATTCATCACGTTCTTATTGCAGTTAATTTTTTAGGTGGAACTCATAAACACTTAGGTACTAGTGTGTGGTGATCTGGTTGTACGGGTTTCCTTCATTTCGTTTTCAGCATGGACAAAGTTACCAATATAATATCGAAAAAAATACGTAGGTTTTATTTTGGGCGTTTTTCAAATGAGTGAACATTTTTCGTTTCTTCGGCTAACAACAGCTGATGTTTCAAGTGAGGATGCGCTTGCAGGAAGATGAATTGAAAGTTGAAGATGAAAGCGCACGATTGTGGACAAACCAATAGCTCATACATTCTAGTCGCAGACTCCAGATAAAAGTCCCGAGATCGCCACTTATCACACTATAACTTTCAGAACGAACTCTAGGGTTGACTGAGCACGGTTGTAACAACTGAAAAATGTATGCGGGAGAATCAGCAGGTGGCAGGTTTAAAAAACAACCCGGCTCGCGCACCGTATACGCTTCCAGATTCCAGAAGGGAACCCAATGTTAATTTATTATTTATTTATTTAAAGATACGTTATTGTAGACCACAAAAATACATAACAAAAAACAGATCAAACTCTACAAAATATACAATGGGGCGGCCTTATCGCTTTCTGCGATCTCATCCAGGCAACCTTGGAATGGACAGTGAAGAGGAGGGACGTTAGGTGGTCAGTGTGAGTGTGTTGTGACGGTCAGTGTGGCAATGTTACACTTACCATACTGATGATGATGTTGAACACAGACTGCATCGTCGCCACACCCAGCACCATCAACAGGGACGACTCGTTCAGGGCACAAGGCACTGCGTTACTCTGAACAAGAATATTGGTAGATATTATAGCTTGTATTTACATAATATAACATGACGCGTGTATCTAATGGGAAGGGTAAGGTAGAGGGTACCTATAGTACACCCAAAATTCACCAGTTATGTTTAATTCCTATGTAATTGGGGCGAGCCTATTACCACCATCCGGCAGTAGGCTCTACCTAGTATATTACTGGTTAAAGACTGTTCGCAACCAAACCTATTTCCTGACCGTATCCGAGATAGGTTTGGTTACCATTTTTCCTTTTTACAAAAAGCTGGACTTTTGCGAAAAGTCCGGACATTCTACGATTAAATCTTGTTTTCTTCAGTATTATTTAACTTTTTTATTTTATAAATTAAATCCCATTAAGCCGACGTTAACACAGACGTGAAGATATCGCGCCGGGATTTCTCGTGTTGCTTAGCGCCGAGGGTTGAAAATCTAACAGTGTGGTTTTTGACGCGCTGGGATACGCTCTGTTAGATTCTCAATGCTCGGCTCACACCGAGAGTTGAAAATCCAGTGCGCGATAAAATCCCGCCGCGATATTTTTACGTGCGAACGTCAGGCTATGTACATAGTTACATATAGTGTCGCTCGTAAGAGACTAATGTAGGTAATGTATAATTAGGTAATAATGATTGAATAGCAATTTTAATTTCTAATTTATGTGTTGATGTTGTATTTATATTGTATTTATTCGTTTGTATTTATTGATGTGTGATGTTTTGAATTTATAAATTTGTAATCGTTTTCTAATATGGGTTATGTGGTACCTGAAATAAATGAATTTATTTATTTAAGTCTATAAGACCGGACGGGGCACCAAAAAGCTTGATATGCCCGGACAAATCCGGACGGATGGTAACCGTTGCGCAAGTTGGGATCCTTAGCACTAACATCAGGAGGTGCATCCATGGTGATGATGCCGCACATCGTGAGGTCTGAGTTCTCTCCAGTCTGCAGGATTCGCACGAACTGGTCTGCGATGGTCGGCAGCCACACTAGGAAGGCTCCCACCCTGGAACATGATGTTGACTGTTTAACTAATACGCAATTATGGGTTCAACTACTTCATCATCTTGCCTTGTTCCAACTGCTGAATTTAGGTCTCCTCCCTTTTGTGCCATACTCCCCTGTTCTGTGCAAGTCTTATTCAGGTCCTATTCCCAGGTCTTTAAACTACTTCCATAACACAAAAATAATGGATTTGTTGGCGACACAAAAATTCATCAAAAGACTGAGGTTTATTTCATTAGCTTTTTTAAAATAATCACGTAATCCCTTAAAAAAGCACAGAACTGGTCGAAGTGGCAGTGCCTGGGGGAGGCCTATGTCCAGCAGTGGACGTCTTTCGGATGTACTGATGATGATGAATCCTGCACCATGAGTACCTGCACCCTAATTGCGTAACATACAATCAATCAGAATCGGTTTCATTTTGACAGTTCAACAACATTCATTGCGTTATTTATGTGTTGAGCAGACTTTATGAAGGTAACCTTTTTCGAACTTATGAAGCAATGGATTAGCAATATCCTTCAAAAGGATTCAAATTGAGATTGATTGCGTATTTCGCAATTAGGGTGCTGATTATTTTTACGTACGATTAGTTTTGCGTATTAAAACCAAGTAGCACCTGGCTACACACAGCTTTGACAGTCGTCCAACATTGTAATACGCCGCAACACTTTACAATTATAACGAACATTATACAGAAAACCAAAATACCAGATGTATTTGGAACATTAGGTGCTAACGATAGGGGTTTGTGGCTAAATAATAACAGGTCGATCGATCAGGTTAAGCTGCGCCTGCCGTGGTTTCTTTGTGGTGGGATCTATACATACCGAGACCCCTCCGTGCCTCGGAAAGCACGTTAAGTCGTTGGTCCCATGTCATTCGTGGTTCTTTGATAGCCGTTACGGGTAGTCAGAAGCCCGAAAGTCTGACAACGAGTTATACCAAGGGTTATCGTATTATCAAGTAACTGGATTGTGGAGGTCAGATAGGCAGTCACTCCATGTAAAATACTGGTACTCAGCTGCATCCAGTTAGGCTTGAAGCCGACCCCAACGTGTTTGGGAAAAGGTTAGGCAGATGATGAGGTGTTAACGATGATGACTGGGTAGAAAGAGGGTGCTCCTGAGGTGACGACTAATGAGGAAGTATGGAGGAAGACTAGCGACTGATAAGTAAGGTCTGTGTGATTATGATAACGATGATGACAGAAATGTAAGGTTAAGAAGTAAAATATTATACTGACTGTTGGAATACGAAGAGTGTGATCATGATGATAGTGAGCTTCAGCAGTGGATGCTTGAACAGCGGCACTATCTGGTCTTTGGGAGATCCTCCTGATGCACCTTGTGCGTTAACTTCTTGTAACAATCCTTTCACCTGAAAAAAGAAAATAAATTTGGTTCAGCATCTAGTTTGACAAAAAAATTCGAAGATATGTGACATCCACCAAACCCACTCCCTCTCACAGAGAGGAGGCCTGTGTCCCAGCAGTGGGAACAGTATAGGCTGATTATGCAGCATCTAGTCTGTGATTTAGCGTGAAACCTTCTTGTAAATATTTTTTTCGCCTTGTCATTGCAGTCACATCCCTTTTGTTGGGAAAAGATTGATACGTTTTGAATTTGGGGTACAGCCAACAGATGACAAAAGTTCAAAAAGATTTTAAAGGCGTTTGCTTATTTGTAATGGAAAGGTAAGGTAACTAATATACAGTAGGCAAGATCTACAAGGCTTCAAAACAAAAAATCAAACTAGGCTGAGGATCAGCGCTTTTTGAACGCCATAATTACACAAGACAGTCCCCTAAAACGCCCGGTCTTCACCACTTCCTAGTGCTTTAGCTGGGAAGAAGAAGTCTATTACCTGTAATTCCTCCTTGGATCTGACATGGTTAATTCTGTGGATGGTTCTCAATATATCCATGGCTCGATCTTCATCTCCCTTAATGAAGACGAACTTGGGGCTCTCCTTCATGAAGAACAGCCAAATGGTGGTAATGATGCCAGGGGCGGAGTACACCACCAGCAAGGTGCGCCAAGAGTTCCACTTGATGCCCAGAGCGGGAAGGTCGTAGGAGAAACTAAGAGGAATGATTGGTATCGCCAACACTGGAATTTCGAAAGTAAACAGTCAGAATTTTAATGACAGTTAAAACATTTGTGGGTCACGCAACAAGACCCAAGAGATGTGCGGGTAGTGAATTTTGCGAGATATTTCCTGACGCTTCCCTAAAACCGCTATAAGTAGAAAAAGATGTGCTTCCCTGACACGTGTTCGCGGCAGCACCAACACCATTCTCATTGAGTTCGCAGATGGGGGGGATTTTCGGTGAAGCAGAGGTGGATGCATTTTTTTGTATTTATCAAACTGTGTCTGTATCTACTAACATAAAGTAGGTATGTGAAGTATAAATTACTTAATTAATTATTTTTATTAAGTACTTTGTCCGAAATAAAAGTTTTTATTATTATTTACCTACTGAGTTTCCTCGCTAAAGTGCACAGCCTAGAATGTACTTTTATTTAGTTTCCTGCATATTTAGAGTTTGGACCAGTTAATGTCTTATTCTCTCACCTGCCATGATACCCTGTGAGAGCAGGAAGATGCTGGACACCAGTAGCACGACGAGGTTCCTCTTCGCCATCGGAACACTTTCACTCAGCAGGGACATCGACATCGAGTACAACCCTGATGCGCTGAAAGAAGAATTCTAAGATGACACTTAAGGTGGAGCTGATCGAGATGAAGATGGCGGGAAGAGCTGGACTCCTTTAATAAAGATTGGCCCTTGGCAGCAGACAGAGAGAGGTGGAAAGAGTAGGGAGGCCTTTGCCCAGCAGTGGGACATTAATAACTAAAAAAAAGGTGGAGCTATGACGGTGGATTTCAAATGAGTTGTTAAGTTAAACAAGGGATTTAGTAATTAAATTCTTAGTAATCTGTGTGCTTTTATGTGTGGTTTTATGAATCTCCCTTTTATGTGATCAGTCATATTTAAGTGCTATCGAGTCTATTTAGATAAACAGAACGCTAAAAACGCTAGAAAAAACAAGTTTCTTGTATGGAGACCCCCATTAATTATTAACTTTATTTAAAGAGTCTTTGACATATCTCGAGACCCTGTGGTCCCTGACCTTTGGAAGGCGTAAGAGGGGCCGAAGTCAACTTGCAGAGGCCCGTTAGACGTTTTTAATGAAATGAGGCACCAACCGACGATTATTCCTGTTCGCACTATGTAAGTGCACCCAAGGACAACCCCCGGTTGGTGTAGGACTATTGCAAGACATGGAAACAAAAATATTGGATTATGCGTTTGGGTGGCTAACTTTATTTTATTTTTATTATTTGTTGTTACAGCGGCAATAGAAATACACACTATGTGAAAATTTCAACTGTTTATTTATTACGCGGTTCTTAAGATACAGCCCGCTGACATACAGACATACGGATAACTGAGGCTTAGCAATAGGGTTACGTTGGCACCCTTTGGGTACAGAACCCTAAAAAGGACAATAAAATACGTCCAAACTGACACTAAGTTAGTTATTCAGAATTAAAACTGATAAAGAATTTTTTTTATTTTTTAAGTTTTATCATTAATTCATAAACTATCGAACTACATACCTTCAGGTTTTTTTGATAAAATCATTCATTCTGAATTATTTTGTATTGTTCATCGTGTGTTTATTACTCACTCACTCACGTTTGAGGGTATAAGGTAGTATTTTAGCAGATTTTATTTAGATATAGCTAATTACGTAACCTTTTTACCTTGTAAATATATCTCTTTACTTTATCGCAATCTTAACAAATTATGAATGAAAATGATAGGCAATTAGGCATCGTAAGTATTACTGAGAGACTTCCTTTTCGATATACCTACAATTATTATCATTACATAGTTTTAGCAGATACATATAGTTGGACTGCTTGGGATACTGCTGGGGTGTTTATTGCGCCACTTCTTCTTCCCAGCCAAATCACTAGGGAGTGGTGAAGGGCGAGCGTTTTGGGGGACTGTCTTTTGTAATTATGAAGTGCTGATTTTCAGCCTAATTTGAATGACTGACTTTTGATTTTGATATAAGTCAATGAATTTGCCTAGCCTTTTCCCAACTATGTTGGGATCGGTCTCGAGTCTAGCTAGATGCAGCTAAATACCAATATTTTACATTGAGCAACTGCCTAAGTACCTGGCCTCCACAACTATGTTACTGGGTAACATGATACCCCTTGGTAAGACTGGTTGTCAACTTTCCGGTTGACGACCCATAATGACTGTCAAAGATTCAAGAATTCCAGCCGGGTCCAACTGCTTAACGTGCTTTCCGGGGTATGGAGAGGTCTCGGTATGTAAAGATGGTCACCAATCCTCGGGTCCACATTAAAAATTTACGCATTTGTTTTAGATTTTTCAAATCTCTACCGCGTGTGCTTCGAATATTCGGACCTTAGGACCAATTTCATATGTACTAGGTTCTGGAGCAGCTGAGACAGCGGTACAGTCGCGAGCATACATTTTATTTTTGCCTTATAGTTATGCAAAATTAAAAAGCGTTAAAAATGAAAATAAATTGCAATAAAGTTGCAATGTATATTTAGAAAAAACTGAATATTATAAACGTGAAAGTTTGTGAGGACGGATGGATGGATGTTTGTTACTCTTTCACGCAAAAACCACTGAACGGATTTCGATGAAATTTGGCACACAGATATTTTATAACTAAGATTAACACATAGGATACTTTTTATTCCGATATTTCTACGGGATAGAAACTTATGCAGGTGAAACCGCGGGGCGCAGCTAGTGTTTCCATAATTCTATGTTCGTGACTCCATAAAAATCTACCAATACTTTAGAAGAAAATCTCTTTTGAATCTTTCGTAAGTATAAAGTGCTTATGACTGTAACGGCATACCTAGGTACTCCTAAAGGACTCCTTTAGGACTTTGAGAGTAAAATACAGTTAAGTATTCACACCAAATGATTTAAAATTAGGAACAAGACTTACAAAAGAGAAGCGATAAACTGGAAGATTATGAGCATGAGCCAGTTGACTGAGATGCTGGCCACCAGGTTGAAGAAGATGCCGCCTATGAGGGAGACCAGCAGCATCTTGCGTCTGCCGCGGGTGTCAGCCAGGTAGCCCCACAGGATACCGCCCAGAATTGACCCTGGAGAAGGTAAAATTGATATACAAGTAAGTACTATGTAAGCTAATGTAATGTATGTGCATTCGTATTGGTAGCTAAAATAATAAGCTAGAATTTAATGACACCAAGGTACTTAACCTTATTATTAGATTTTCCGTCAATTTTCGAATAAAATTTCGATTGCCTACAAATGAGTAAATTAGATACTATCGAAGTTGAGAGCGTGCCCCGGTTCAGCGCAAATATAGTGTACCTACGTAGTACCCAGGTGCATAGGTACTTAAATTTTTGCTGGTTATTCATGATGACGGAGCAATTTCACTAAAACCCAATATTTGATTAAGACGACGATAGCCAAGTTATTTTTACAAAGATGTTAAAAAAAAGCTAGATTAAATAACCAGGATTGCTTCATCTTTAGGGTTCCGTGCCTAACGGGGGTGCCAAGGGGACTTTATTACTAAGCCTCCGCGGTCCGTCCGTCCGTCTCAAACTCAAACTCAAACTATTTATTTCAAATAAACCAATTACAGGCACTTTTGAATTGTCAAGGTCGGTCAGTCAAAAAGATGAAGCTAGTTGCCCATTCCAAAGCGTAGTAGGTACCTATGGAGAAGAACGGGCAAGAAACTCCATGGACACTCTTTTAAATCATAATATTATTGTTACAAAGTATTGGTTACATCATTCATGTTCAAAATTATGCATGTGAGAACGATGCAGAAAGTTAAAAGCGTCCGTAATGAAAAGATAAAAAAAAAACAATTCAAATATTAAATTAAATCAAAATAAGCCATGGCAGCAAAGAGTTGACCAGTCCCTACTGACGGCGCCCGTTCACGAACATGACGCATAGATTAGCACCATTCAGCTCAACCATTTTGAAGGGAGCTAAATGATCCAACACATGCGCCACCATCAGCATTAGAGTGAGCATGGCATACTTTCAGCCGCCAAGGCACATTCAAGTCAATGAAAGACGTGTGTCAAAGTGTTGTATCTCATGAACCGTAATAGGTAGACAGTTGAAATTTTCACAGAGTGTGTATTTCTATTACCGCTATAACAACAAATAATAAAAATAAAATAAAGTTCAAAATTAAAGGGAGTCTCCATACAAGAAACGTGTTTTTTGCCTTGTAGTACGGAACCCTACGAGTCCAACTCGCACTTGGCCGGTTTTCTTTTCCTTCTATATTCATAAATTTTTTAGTTATCTCAACATCATATTACAGGCACTGGTTAATAAAATGCACGTATTCAAATAGAGAAACGTGTCTCAGTTAGAAGGGTCCTGAGTTACAGATCACCTCATCTCATCTGCTTAGCGTTTTCCCAACTGTGTTGGGGTCAGCTTCCAGTCTAACCGGATGCAGCTGAATACCAGTATTTTACGTGGAGCGACTGCCCATCTGACCTCCACAACCCAGTTACTGGGTAATACGATACTCCTTGGTAAGACTGGTTGTCAGACTTTCGAGCTTCTGACGACCCGTAACGACTGTCAAAGATTCACGAATAAATCCGGGACCAACAGCTTAACGTGCTTTCCGAGACGCAGGGGTCTTGGTATGTGAAGATGGTCACGTGATCGATCGTTCCGTGTGGCTGTTATTACTTAGCCACAAGTCCCTCTAGTTACAGATTACAAACCTTGGAAATTTTGGTTAGAGAATGGCAAATAGGTGCGATGCGGGTCAGCAGCTGGCTAGATAAATTATTCTGAATACGTAAATTACTAACGTTTTTAAGTAAGTACTTAAAAACTGGTAAAACCAGTGCTAGTGGCCGTAATTTATTGTTGTTTATTTATTTATTAAGCAAGGCACACCAACGACATGTTTACAAGGATACTTTACATACCAAGAGCCCTCGGTGCCTCGGAAAGCACGCTAAGCCATTGGTCCCGGCTGTCATTCTTGGGTCTTAGACAGTCGTTACGGGTCGTCAGAAGCCCGAAAGTCTGACAACCAGTCTTACCAATGGGTATCGTGTTACCCAGTAACTGGATTGTAGAGGTTAGATAGGCAGCCGTTTCATGTAAAATACTGATATTCAGCTGCATCCGGTTGGACTGGAAGCTGACCCCAACATAGTTGGGAAAAGGCTGGACAGATTCATTGAATATGGATTAGTATGGGAGTACTTATCCAGTTTCCTACCCTTACCGGTGACTCAGGCGTTTAGCATTCACTACGGTTACATTTCTGTCAATAAACTTACCGACGACAGGTCCAGCGGCCAACAACCCTTGTTGGCTGCCCGTGGTCTGCAGCTCGCAGGCGCTGGTGGGCACTATGATGGTGCTGGCGTACACGATGCAGACGAAGGAGATGATCGCCACACCCGTCAGGCTTGTCATTATGTAGCTGTATAAGCCGAAGCCTGGAATATAGTGAGTTACATATTAAAGAGGGGAAAGACTAGCATTAGGTAGTGAAATAAATATTTGACAACTTCCAGATAATGATAATATCTAATGATAATCATAATGTGGCTTAATAGTCAAGAGCCTCGAACAACAGCTGAGATGGCCCTCGTTAGGCAGCTGGATCCAGGGCTTGATTCAGAAAGCGGTACTCCTGGACACGGCTCGCATTGTCAGGAGGTTCCTCTCTCTGGAGCCCTGACCACCGGTAGCTTGGACCCTGTTCCCGATACCGATGGGCTCCTGTTTTTTATATTTTTAAATGTTTTTTTTATCTACTTGTTTATAAAAATATTTAAAAAAAATAATGTATAAGTATTGAAATGAAATATCATCATAATAATATCTCATATGGAATGCAATAAAGATTTGAGTATTGAGTATTGAAATAAAGGATCATAATGTTGTCTATATATCTGGTTATCTACTCTCCCATCGCAGGTATGCTGGAAGAGATTTCTTTAGAAATAAGCGTCACCTTTGTACGTATTTCCCTGTTCCTTTCTTCTTGTCTGTTTAGATGTATGTACATAAATGGTTAAATAAAGAAGAGGAGGAATTAATGACAGATGCCCAAAAAGGTCGATCCTTGATAAGGAGCCATATATTGGCATTGGTCCTTCAAAATAATAAGAGATTCTGGTACATCCTGAATAAAACTACCCTCGCCCTCACACATGGGACACTTACATGGGACTTAAGCATAACTGGCGAAATGTGGGCGCACCTCTGCAGCCTCTGCCTAGCCCAAGGGGGAATACAGGCCTGATGTTATTGTTATCTAATGTAAAGTAATTTAAAACTTTACTTACCAGCTTGGTCAATTGCAGCCTCGAAGGGCAGTTTTTCAGAGGAATCGCTGCTTTTGTCCGCCATGTTAACTTTACACTTATGAATTATAAAAAAAAAAAAATATAAATAAATGAGTTAAAAATTACAAAATAATATTCAACTAGTAATCACAATATTTATAACCATTTATTACTAAATATAATCAAATAAATATATTATGCTTAGACTCCCTTATGTGTTAACGCAAGGAGAGCCATACAAATATTAAAAAACGTACGTACTATTGATAGTGTTATGAAGATAATCGCATTGTTCCGATACGATACTACTAATTTGCAATCAATTATCTACAAAGATATTAATTTAATGGATTATTTTCGAGCTCTAATGCTGCCTTATTTGCTGTTAAGATTTTAATAAAGCTATTATGAACGTTAAAATATTGGAACCCTTTATAATTAATGTCATTTAAAAGAAAATATCTACAAAAACGGTTCCTTGAAAAACCTTATAAGATTTCCTGGTCCTAAGGTTTACCCCCGATAACTGATGCGTGTGGCAATTTTGTTTCAAATGTGGCTTGCTAAACCGCAATGCTAGCGGGGAAGGGATAACTCGGTGGCCTTAGCACAGACTATTCATGGTTACGAGTTCACGTGCATACTGTTACTGTTAGCTTGTATAATCCCACTGCTGGGCAAAGGCTTCTCCCCATAATGTCCAGTGCTTGTCCAGGGCTAATGAGGACTACTGATCGTTTGTTTTCAGCTCGTTCCACCATCTTCTACGGGGTCTGCGACGCACATACACAAAGAATAATATACATTGCGTACGAGGGAGAGCAGTCATGGTGGCCCAGTGGTAACAGCCGCGATTTACGGGTTTTAGGTCGTAGGTTCGACCCCAGACAGCCGCTTTACTTTGTGTAAATTATTTAATCACCACTGCTCTCAAAGCGGTGAAGGAAAACATCGTGAGGAAACCGGCTTGTCCTATACCTAACCAAAAATTCTAAAACATGTGACATCTACCAACCCGCACTGGGCCCGCGTGGTGGATTAATGCTTGATCTCTCTCAAAGAAAGCCTGTGGCTCAGCAGTGGGAACATTTTAGGCTAATTTTGCTACATAATCGAACATTTCATATGGTCAATATTTTGCCTCAGAGAGGAAACTCTCCACATGCGAACTGTTATTTAAAGACTTCAACACAGAAAGCCTGTATTAAATTCAAGGCCGGGTTAGCACGCACGTCGACGTTTCGATTGAACATCGATTTCTTGTTCAATTAATGTTTTTGCGTAATTATTTTTGTGGACTAGGTGAAAATGCAGGTAGGTAGGTAAGTATGTGTGGTGCACGAACTACTTAAGTATGTTTATGACGAAAGGGTCAGGGTAGCCCGAAATTCAAATTTTCGTACGTTTTTTTTGCACTTTTCAGGTCAGGTTGTATTTTGATCAAAATATGATTCGCGACCGTAACAATTTATTTATAAAGTTATAATCATAAATATCATCAATACATCTCTGTAAGTTCATGTTATATGACTATTTCATGAAATCATGACATTTGAGGCCAATTCTAACGTAAGGAGTTGTATTGCTGATTCTAATGATTATAATTCTATAAAACCATATTTGTTACGGTCGCGAATCATATTTTAATCAACATACACTGACCTGCAATGGCAAAAAAACGTAATATAATTTTAATTTCGCGGCTACTTTAGTGCATCCTCCAGTAGTAAAAAGTCATATATAGGTCAGTTTTTATCGAGGGTACAAAATGTTGTACCCGCGATAAAAACACAAGACTTTGGACTTTTGACTAATGAGTTAAATATTAAATGTTATGTTCTTTAAGCCGGTAACGACCTTTTTTTAATTAGTGGCCTGAAGTTTAATAAATAATGTTCATATATCGGAAAATGTATGAAGACAATTGCATTATTTGTGACGTTTTCGTACCTATCTGATGATAAAATTATTTGCTATCAGTACAAACTTATCTGCCATTATTTAATCATTTAATCTTATCCATTAGTGGCCAATGTTCAGTTCAAGAGCGGGCTGAAGGTTAGGTACGGTCACCAAAGGAGATAAGTAACCAGGGTCGTTGGATATAGTTGATGTTTCGTAAGAAACGATGGATATTTTCGAATAAAATTTAATTTAATTTATAGAAAACAAACAGTGCATTTATCAAATTAAATTTCATTCGAAAAAATCCATCGGTATCTTATTAAACTTCAACTTTATCCGTCGACCCTGGTTACTTATCTCCTTTGGTGCCTGTACATATGTTGTGGTGGAGCTGGTGGATTCTCATAACCTTTTTCTTTTACCAAGATACTTAGGCCAAAATGTACCATATTAGGTATCTAATAGACCTCGGCATTGTATATTTGACTCATTTTATTTCACATTTAATTTATTTACGAATGGAAAGCGGGAAAGAAGGCCTTTGCCCTGTAGTGGGAAAAAGCAGGCTTATAATAATCATTTCATTAAAAGCGTCTACCGGGCCCTCTGCGAGTTAGCTTCGGCCTCGTACGCCTTCCAAAGGTCCGGATAAACAAGATAACCGCTGTTTCATAATAGGTTTCGAAAATACTAGATAAGTACGTTCGTAACAATATAACAATTCTATCAATACTTTAGGAGATAATCGATTTTGAATCTCGCGGAATTGTATTTGTGCTAGAAATGCTCGTGACTGAACATTAATATGTAGATCTATTCGTAGATATTCTAGATAAAACCTAATGTAATCAATTTAGATACTAACCATTCACGTGTTTTGAGCATAATTACTTGAGTATCGATATTAGAACAAAAGAAAACAGTTTTTTTTAAAAAGGTTTATGATATTCAGCAATTTATTTGTAATGATCTCAGAATACCAGATAATCAAAACACCAGATTCTCAAAATACCATATTCTCAAAATAACAGATTCTTAATATATCAGATTTCGGACAGTCGGAATCTAAATATTTATATTATAAAAAAAAACCAAGCTACTTTTTGCAGCAAATAGATTGCATAGATAAACACATTCAACAGTAAACACATTTAGCAATAAATACTGTTTGGTTTTCCTATATTACCTATTTTGTTTTATTGACATTGTCATGACGTTGAAAAGTCTTCTCCTAAGTTTTTCACATTTATGTATTTTATTACTAAATAATTGAATAAAATGGATCAAAGTGATATGAAATTTATAGTAAGTCAGAAAGGCAAACCAGCGTAACTGCATGCAGGGTTCAGGTACAATTTCTGTTTAAAGAACAAGTCTGGAACAACGAATTGGCGTTGTTTCAGACAAAAGGAATGTAATACCTCGATACTTTTGGATGCGAATAATAAAATAATAAGGGATGGGAGGCATACATGTAAACCGGACAACATTCGGAATGTCATAGACGGCTGCATGGACGTTTGCAAAAAAGAGGTATGTGTAAATTTCAAATCGGTGTAAAATCATTTTTGAAAAACATTTCTTGGATGGAGATAAATTTAAAAATCTAGAGCATGAAATACCGGAATTTATCACAAAAAAGGACACCTTATATAGGGCACGAAACAAATATTTAAATTTAGCCCGAACAGCGTGTACCAATTCAAAGGATGTGAAATTGCCGGAACATATTGTAAAAGATTTTTTTTTTGTACGATGATTATAATCATGAAACAAATGACAGAATTTTGATTTTTGGCACTTTAATGGCCAAAGAACTCCGCGACTTTTTAAAGTCAGTACATACGATATACGGTGACGGTACATTTAAAGTGTCTCCAAAACCGTTTTATCAAATGTACACTTTCATGTGGACTTAGCACGCAGTGAAGATACAATTAGTATTGTACCTTTAATTTACGCGTTACTGCCAAATAAAACTCAACGCACATACGAACGTATATTTTCAATACTTAAAGAACAATTTGGAATGGAGTTGGCAGTATATAAATGTGACTTTGAAGTTGCTGTTATACAAGCCGTGAAAGAAATATATCCGGATGTGAAGATCAAAGGGTGCTATTACCATTTTTGGAAAGCTGTCGAAAGGATGAGCTATAAGTTAAAATTTAGTGAATCCGATAAAGGTCGCGAAATAACACATCTTTGCTCACAATTAGCATTGCTTCCTCCAGTAATTATTCCCGAAGCATACCTCGCTATAAGTGAAATGGCACCAGTCAATGAAATTTCATCAAAATTTCTGGATTACTTCAATAGTCAATGGACACAAAAAATAATTAATGAAGTGTACAGCTGTTACGGTGAAAAAAACAGAACGACTAATGCCGTAGAAGGTTGCCACTGAAAAACTAACGCCATCATTCCTCCCAATCCTTCCCTTTTACATTTTTTAAAGAGAATGAAATTTGAAGCACATAAAAAAAGAATCACATTGAGAAGAAACGCCGTCCACTGTCCTGATAAAAAAAGAAACGCAAAGGACATGGCAAAAGATAAAAAAAATATTAACATTATTAATGATTGCATGACCAACAAAATCACAGTAACCGAGTGTATAAATCTTTTAGCAACTATAAGACGTCGTTGAAGAAAACCTGAAGTGTAGTTTTAGTTTTATTTACTTTGTTATTTCTGTTGTTAATGTTTATTGTTATTTTTGTGCAAATAAGTAGCTATAATTTAATTTTTGTGCAAAAAGGTAGGTACCTGAAATTTCAGTTTATTTTACTGTTTTCTTTCTGTTGTTCACGATTTATTGTTATTTTGGTGCAAATGGGCACCTATAATTTGATTTATTCTTCTTTATTTTTACATATTATACTTAAGTATTTACCAGAAACAATTTTTCATTTAACTGTACTTCTGGTATATTGCGAATGTGGTATTCAGAGAATATGGTATTTTGAGAATCTGGTATGTTGAGAATCTGGTATTCTGCGATAGAGCCATTTTTTATTATTGACAAAATCCACAGCGCTTTGAAATGTTATCTTAAAATATATAAACTAATCTACTAAACTAAACAGCCAATTACGGATTTACAATTTAATCACTATACAATACATGCAGCAGAAACAAACATACAGACTGAAGTGAAATGCTAGCAAAGCATTTCAAGCATTATGTTATGTCTACAGTGTGGGTGAGTGTGTAGGAGTGTGCGTGAGGAGTTGCGAATGGGTGTGTGAATACGTTAAAGTGGTATATGGTGATTGTCTGTGTACCTTCTATTCAATTGCAATATTTTTAAAATATTTTTTTCAGGCCTGGAGACTTCGCGCTCATTATTTTCAGCAGTCGGCTCAGTTAGCTGGACATTTATTTTTTTAGTAAGTCAAAGAAAACGATGTTTTAATATTAATTATGTACATTTATTAAAATATTCTTATCAACTAGGTATATCTAAACATGTTTTACTTAATAACTTTTCTAATATATTATTAAGAAAACAACTTTTATTACTGTTTAAATACAAGAATGGCTTTATCAGGAACTTACATATAGATTAAGAAATGGTTTTATTTACATGATTGATTAATTCGAAAAAAAACATTCAAGAAAAAAACAATATAGGCCTTTTTTTTTTTTCGTGTGGGAAATCATCAAATGACCTCTCCCGCTCTGGGCTGAGCGAAAGGGCGTGTCAGACTTTTACTGACTAAAACCCACCCGTGTTCCTTCAGTTGCCTGTGCCAGGGGCCACGGTAACTCTTTCGAACAACCCGCGGCCCTGGCGGCATCGGCCCTAGCGGACCCCGTCAGTTCGTGCTGACATCTCTTTGAGGCAACAATATAGGCCTGACTTTAAAAAAGGAATTTTCAAAATATTCATTCTGTATACAATAAATAATGTTTATGTAGATAAACTTAATTATTTGATTAAAAGGTAATCCTCTTTTACTTTACACACGACGATATAGTAAGCTATACATAACCAGTATAGGCTGACTTTTCATTGTACGAAAAGTCTATACTATGCGAGGTCAGCTAAAACTGGAAATGAGTTTCATGTGTCGTCTTGTGTAATATATACTTTATGGCACTAATATAAAGTATATCGGAAAGATAGCCAAATATTATTGTCTTACAAAACACAAACTAAACAAATGCATCATCATCATCATTTCAGCCGAAAGACGTCCACTGCTGGACATAGGCCTCCCCCAAGCACCTCCACTTCGACCGGTTCTGTGCTTCTCGCATCCAACGGGTTCCTGCGGCTTTAACAAGGTCGTCGGTCCACCTTGTGGGAGGCCTTCCAACGCTACGTCTTCCGGTACGCGGTCGCCACTCCAGACAAACAAATGCATACAATAAAATTATCAGTCAGTCAGTAGCACTTACATAACACATCGCTCGGACTCATTCATTCACTATGTACAACTAAGAGAAATTAATGTTCAGTCTTCAGTAGATCCTGTCATGTTCTAGACGAATCTTTACTTCTTAGGAGCTTTGTCTTTGGGCAGGAACCATGCTACTATTATTGCACCTAGAAAAGACAAAAATATTTAGTTAAAAAAGTAAACAAAATGAAAAAAATAATGCATCAGGCATTTATGAAAGTTTCTTGGGGCCTATGCACATTGCACGCTGCGTCTTTTTAGACGAACGGTCGACGCGTATTACGCGCTGCAAATGCAACTAGCGCCAGCGCTGCTTGTTCAAGGCAGAAAACATGGAACGTGCGTGTACAAAACGCCGTGTGCATACACCTTAAAGTTAACAAATACGTCTCTAGGAAAATGAGCCTGTGGGGTAATTGCGTAACACACTGACAGTAGCAATGGCTTTCATTTTGACAGTTCAACAACATTCATTGCGTTATTTACGTTGTTGAGCAGACGAATTTTTTTAACATGTAAAGGAATGGATTAGCAATATCCTTCAAAATGATTCAATTTATCTATTAAATGGTGCTGGAAATGGAACCATATAAAATAGTCAATATAAACAAACGCTGTTTTTTTGGTAAGCGCATCACTTGAGAGGCTGGACCGATTTAGCATTTTTTTTTTGTTTTAAAATATTTGTATTAAACCAAATAATGTTTTCGTAGACAGAAACATTGGGAAAGTTTTCCGGAAAATTGTCAACGGAAAAGCTAAAAGTGCTTTTTTCTATGGGATTTTTGTATGAATTATTTTACAGGACAAGGTCTATATGGGTCAGCTATTATAGAAGTGAATAAAATGATGTAATTTTAATATTTCTGAACATGGCCCTGAATACAACATATAATTCGAATGCGGAAATTGTAATGAAATTATGAATTGGTGAATGTTTATCTTATTGATTTATCTCAATCTGTTTAATTGCATGTTTCAATTTGACTGATAATATTGTATTCCTTATATGCAGATAATTGTGACTTATATGCAGTGATCGGATAATCGGATGCATATTTACCTAAAGTGTAGGTGTTGGTTATTATGGAATGCACTTTTGTATCGAAAAAATCCCGGGAATCCGGAATCGACAATTTTTTTTTTTTTTAATTTAGAATCAAACCGGGTGTAGGAATATTTACTTAGTTTAAGGCGTTGGATAATATTATGGAATGCACTTTTGTATCGAAAAAATCCCGGGATTTATATTTAAAAAAATATGTTTTAAGAAGCCGCTTCCATAATTTCCTAACCAAAAATGAACTTTAGGTAAATATGCATCCGATTATCCGATCACTGCGTATATGGTAAATTAAATTGTCACATAAAACAAGCAGGCAGATAAGACAATTTGCTTTGTGGACTTACTAGTTTTGCCATGAAATTATGGATATTATATCAATTTTATTGCGCTACCGTTTAATTATTTACTTATATCAATATTTTGCATGCCTTCTGGCATGACATAAGTAGTTGGGTAGGTATTGATGTGATTTAATTTGATAATTATCGGATATATCTACCTACGTACGGATTTAATTATTTTCCAATGATTCAATATTCATATATTAAGTTCACAATGCTTTTGGATTTTTTATAATCTTATAAAAAACAAAACAAATGTTAAATTTCAGTTAATTAATTGACATTTGCCACTGCTACTGTAACTTTTTTTGACTCTTGTATCTTTACCAATAATGAAGCAAATACTTTAGATGAAGCTTTGCACAATAGACCCTCCCATATGGAAGTAGCTATTACAGGTAAAATCAATAGAACCATTGATAAGCAAATCGATTCGTTTTTGTTTGTAGGAACCGAGCAAAAGCTAATGTATGATACATTAGCTTTTGCTCGGTTCCTATAGAACCTATACCTATTCTAGCATAGCACCGAAGGACCAATTGTTAGGTCCTTTTGTACAGTACCTTTTAGTTTTTGGGGTATGATCGTCATTGTAATAGTAGAACGATTTAGTAATATTGTTTTTTTTATAGCTGTTAGATTATACTATTGCGATACAAACTTTTGCGATACAGGGGGGTTTAGTATATGATATAATTTTTCGATAAGCAAAAGAATATAAATATTATTAGGTGTAATCAATTATGTAACTCGTTCTTTATCTAGGTATATTGCTTCCTAATCGCACGTGAAATAAACACGTTGTATTTATTACTACCTTGTCATATTGAAGGTTGTTGAAATTGTTGTTCACACAAACAAAAGAGTACTTAAAACGCAGTTGGTTGGTTTTTATTCATCAGGCCAGCATTATCTGTAGCCAATATCCCAAGCAAGAAACGTTAGAAAGGCCTAAATAATAATGACAAGAAGAAAGGTTAAAGGTAACTTACTTAGAAGCAACAAGGACCATCCATAGAAGGTGGCTTCGCAGCTGGTTGAAATCAGGGCTCCTATTGCGTTCACTCCCATGAATGCGCTGAGTCTTCCTAGCATCACTGACAGACAGGATACCATCCCTCTGTAAAAGAACATATCATAAATTTCGTAAAATAATTTTATAATTTGCTTGGTGAGACACCAAGGTAGGTCGACTACCTGGTGGAGGTTACGGGATTCCACTGGATGCGGAAAGCGCAGGACAGCGTATTGTGGCGATTTTTGGAGGGAACTATTATAGTTCTCCTAGGGGACGAAGGTGATGATGATGCTGTGATGCTGGTCCTTTCCAACGCACAATTGAAGGCAAACAAGTCTTAAAGAGACTATTCACGTAACTTTCAATTTGCATGATATTATGTATACAATATTTTCAGCCACAATATTAAATGCCAGAGTTTCATCGATCCACTTCCCGATCGCATCGCGAGCGGTAATTAATAATTAGTTTATTAATGGCGTACATTTTAAGTGCCTGCAGAGATACGACAGCAGCTTTATTGTATTAAATGCGTTGCTCATACAATTTATTAAGACTGTAAGTTGCTTTTGCAATGAATTTATAATTTATATTACCTACATAGTGTTTTAAAAGTGGTTAATCACAATTATTCTTTTTCTTACCGTGTCGATGGCAAAAGGCTTAAGGACGTTACGTAAACCTTCAAAATCTAGTCGCAATCTCATGTCAGCGACAATCAATGTCAAAAAAGTAGGGAAATTAGAGATATTTTTGACAGATTGAGACTGGGATCAGACTGTGAACGTTCTTAAAATTACGAGAACTCTGATTTATCACTCACCTCAAAGAAGTAGGATACAGCTCCACAAAGTACACGCTCAAGATCCCCATGGACAGCGCGCACATTAGGAAGAAGAAGAAGAAGATTCCCCCCGCCAGTGGCACAGCCACCACGTTCAGCAAGACGGCGGCGATGGCCGACATGGCCATGATGCAGATCATAGCCATGCGCTTGTGATTGCCGCAGGTGAGGGACAGGACCACGTTGGAACAGCTCGCCATTGCGCCATAGGTCATAGCGGAGAATAAGGTAGTGTCTTGAATTGTGTCGTCACAGATTTCTATGTCCTGCAAATGGGTTAGACATAATTAGAAACATGACAATGTAAGATCAGAATTGAAGTTAATAAAAATACTTTTACTTCTACATTAATTATGCCAACTTACAATTGTCCTTATTGTTGCATGAGCATACATGGACACGCTTGCTCAAAAATACTTTTAGGCCTCTTTAATTAAAGAGCACCCTAATTGCGTAACACACTTTCGATCTCTATCTGTATCATTTTGAAAAATATTGCTAACCCATTGCTTCATAATAATAATTAAATACATTTAATAATAATTAATTAATATTAATATAATAAATAATATATTAAAAAATATAATATAATAATAATATATTATTATTAATAATATATTTAATGAATATTAATTAATTATCTATTGTATATGTGTATCCTTTGTTGGAGATCCTCAATAAATAAATAAATAATGTTCGAAAAATTATTCTGCTCAGCAACGTAAATAACGCAATCAATGTTGTTGAACTGTCAAAATGAAAGCCATTGCTACTGATAGTGTGTTACGTAATTAGGCCGCTAATCTCTCTACTAATGCGAAAACCATTGGGGACTATGATGTAACATATAAAAGAAAAGAAAAAAATGCAATATATTGCAGACATAAATGAAGCACTTACAGTCACATTTCCAGAAGCGAATCCGGCAACAGAGGGGTACTTGATGACAGCGCAGAGGTTCATGCCGTCGCCGCCACCAGCTTCCAGCACGAAAAACAGGTTGTTCATGATGTACGGCAACCAGAGGATGAAGCCACTGCCACTAGAATAAAAAGGTTGTTTTTAAAATAAGAGAGTTAGAGGAATTTATATTTCGTTGCTATCAATGTTCTAAAGATTTATTAAGCTCTTTGGGCGGAGTCGATTGTAAAATGTTATACGTGTTTTAATAGGGTTAACGGTTTTTATTTGTTTTTAAAGCAACTTAATGGTTATAAGGTTTATACTAACAGCTGAAAATAATCTTAAGAACTACCTATGTATTTATTTTACGGAAATACTTACGTCATGTAAATAACAGCGACTAGATAGAACAGCCTAAGAGTCTCCTTCAGTAATGGCGCTTTGAAGAGTGGCACTGTCTGCTGCCAAACTGACTTCAAGAAAGTAACCTTCGTTTCATTAGACTGGTTGTCTTTGTCTTCCAGTAGCTTGTGGACCTAGAAAGAGAGAGGTATAACATAGAATCAGTATTAAATCAATAGTTAACCTAAAAGTAATAAATAACATAAGTTGCGGACAAAAGGACCAAAAAAAGTTTTTCCGAGTCGATTTCTATATTGTAAAGTTAAATATCTTTAAATTGATTTATTGATTTTAGTATTTTGGAAACTCATTTAATTGCAATGTTTCAGTGGTTTATTTGTTGACCGATTAGGTATTGGGTAAGAGTCCAACGTTTGGCTTTTTTCTGACATAGCGAAGTTTACAATATCGTAAGTATCAAAACTGCAATCTTTGTCGTCACAAATACAGAAATCCCTTAGGTACCTACTGTCACTGTAATGTTTTATACTTACAGGAAAACTATCAGGCTTATTGCCAGTATTAGCAGCATAGATAGTCTTCAGGACTTGCAGAGCTTCATCAAGTCTTCCAAGGGAAACAAGGAACTTGGGGCTCTCTTGGAAGAATTGCAGCAGACAGGCAGTGATGGCACATGGCAGGGACATGACGAGTGCCAGTAGACGCCAGGGTCTGTACGTGATGCCCAGGAAGTCAATCTGGTAGGCAAACTGCATCGGAAGTATGGGGTAGGCGAACACTGGAAGAAGATTTATTTTATGTTAGGATGATCAGCTGTTTACAATCAGGGATCGTTAATTGTTATCGTTGTGGTTGTTTGTTATTGTTGTTGTTGGTATTGTTTGTTGTAGAGCTACGTCTGTGATGGTCTTAATGCTACAGATGTAGGTAATACAACATAAGTATTTTATGACGCTTGACAGAATCAATATGCAGCCATCTTATTTGGGTGTATGTTATACTAATTCTAAAGTCAATGATAAATACCTGCAACAGTAGCTTGCGAACACATGAGCGCGCACGTGCACAGCAACATAGCGCGACCACGAGCGCGTTCAGAACAGCTCTCTCCTAGCAACGTGTAGGCTCCTGAGTTGCTGGCTGAAGTACTGGGGACAAAGAACCAATATTATGACTTCAAACAAAAAAGGAAGAACTTTAAAGGCACGTTACTATATTGGGTATATGCAAACCAATCTCTTCATTCCTCAGAGTTGTTATAAAGTCTTGCAAAGGGTTGCTTTCGAAGTTTTCGACATCTATGTTGGCAGTAGCAATGGGCCGGCCATATGAGCCGTAGAACCAATGACCGTTACGGTAGACGTGTTTTTGACTGGAGACCGCTAATCGGCAAACGTAAGGTAGGACGCCCTCGGGCTAGGTGGAGCGACGATTTTCGCAGGGTGGCTAGTAGCAGCTGGATGAGAGTTGCCGAGAATCGAGCTGAATGGCGTGCAATTGGAGTGGCCTATGTCCAGCAGTGGACTTCTGTAGGCTGATGATGATGTTCGTAAAGTGCTTGCAGTTATTTGTTACATTACTAGAGGTGCTAATATAGTGGCATCCGTAGATAAGTATAAGAAAGAAGGTGGCATCCTATAGTACGTATAAATGTCTTTTAAAATATTTTCGAAGGAAGTAGAAAATGTTGCAGGAACTGCTAATTTGCAGCACATGCGTCGACATGCAGAACATTCTACTCGGTTTCGGTAGGTCAGTTATCTTTGCACGAAGCGCAACAAAACAAATAGCAATCACGCCACTTGTGTACAAGCTACTTCCAGCGTATTATTGACATTCTTAGTATAGCCCTGTGTGTGTTCAGCGGTTATCTTGTCTTTGTCTCGCCAGGGGGTTTTGTTATCTCAATCTAAATACTGACTCGGAAAAGTTTGCATAATAGATACGATAATATTATCGCTACTTCCATGACGCACATTTTCACTACTGCGAGACGCGTGATGTCACGGTTATTTGCTTAATATTTAATATTATTATAATAATATTTTTGTATGAGCTACCTGCGATTTTTTTGGCGTGTGTATATAATAGAATTTTACTTAGAAAAAGGTTCCCATATATTTTCTTTGCCATTGATTTTGTAGACAAAAAATAAGTTCAGAGAAATAAAGTGCTTTTTTGATTACATCTTATTACCTATCTTTACTTAAAGGCTTCAAAAGTACTTTACAGTCAATCAGTAAATACAGTGTGTTGCAGAAGCATCATAGGACCATTTATTCGCCCCTAAGGACCAATAAACACGACTAAATGCCTCCATCGTGCGCTATCTCTAATTGTCAGTCCCGAACATTAAAATTAGAAAGATTGGTACATTTCCGTTACTGTTATTTAAGGGCGTCGACGCTGACGCTGACGATGATGACGCTTTTTTATAATGTTATCTTGTAACTATGTTGACCTATTAGTATGGTGGTGAGTTAGTGACATGCGTTTGGAATCACACGTTGTTGAACACGAAATATAAGATAAAGTGGGAAAAAACGCGAGGCTTTGTGAACAATATTTGTCTAGCTATAGGTGCCACGTTTCAGGTTATATTTACATAAGGTGTCCTCTCTCTGTCACTTTTTTTTCATCATAAGCAATTTCATTTTGTATTTTATATAGCAAATGGCACGATTAACGACAGTAAACAGGAAGAGGAGAGATTCTGAACCCAATTTGAACCTGATTAATGTTACCCGCGAGAATATGTCAACATTTTTCGTAGAGCTTTGAAAACACATAAATAAAGCTATCAACTTACAAAGTAGATGAGATCAGTTTGAGGATTGCCATGGTTTGCCAGTTGGGGGAGAAGCTGGCAAGCGCTGCGAATACGAAGCCTATTGACATAGACAGCACCAGCGTCAGTCTCCTGCCTTTCGTATCGGACACGTAGCCCCACAGCTGAGCTCCTGCCACCACGCCTGGAAGAAAGGAATATGGTAAGAGTGGTTTGTTGAAGCGTAAAATTATCGTTTCTTAATTTTCAGGTTGGCGAAAAACAAAATTACATTCATCAACAGGAAGTCCCATTAACGATTAATAAACATGTCTTATTGGCATGTCTTAATACATACAAGAGGCACAAGAAGCTTTACTAACAAAAATGTGGTCGTAAAAAAATTTCCGACTCAAAGGACCAACTCATCCTTTGTAAAATTGCAATAAAAGAGCAGTCCTGATTTTTCATACAAATGAGGAGACTACAAATAACATTCCACAGGATAGCTTACCAAGAAGTGGCATAGCAGTAAGCAGCGCCCTCTGCTGCAGCGTGAGCTCCAGGTCACAGACGGCTGCAGCCACCACAAAGCTGGTGCCGAACATGTCCATGCCCATCGCCTGCAGCGTCCAGCTGCATACCACCAGAAGACCGAAGTTGTACTTGCCGAATCCTGAGGAATTAATTTATGATATTATTTTGTTACAGATCGGTTGTAGGAAGGATATAAATAGAAAGAGTATCTAAGAATGGCTGGTGGATGCACTTCTTCTTCATGATCATAGTATTCAAAATAAGATACGACGGTCGATTTTGTAAAGGATTGACCTGTAATAGGTACACTGCTTGAGTAGAATTTGGAGTTGTATAGAAGGAAGATATGCTAAAGATAATATTAAAACATCGTATAATAGACAGTCCGCCAATAAAGCCTCCTGAATCATGTCTAGTCCGAATATGATAGAGATGATATATTAGGTCCGACAGTCCACATAAGAGCTAAAGCCATTAAAAACTCACCAGTCATAGATAGAGCCTCTTCGACAGTAGCTGAGTACTTCTTCTTCCCCGTCTCCACGACTCCGACTTCCTTTGTGGTAGCCTGACACATTGTTGAATCTGCAAACAAAATATGTAATGATATAGTCTCAGATTGTCTCTGATATCTCTGTTGCCACCTGCATCCTGAGCTTTAATGCAATGGCTTATGGTATCCGCGTCAGCTGATAAAGGAGTTGTAAACAATAGCGATTGCTATCTTGATTCCAATTATAAATTATCTTCTGTGAACGAAATCAGGGAAGTGACGATTGATATTATTGCAGTGTTAAGAAGCTGCCAACTCAGGTCAATAAACTATCTATAAGTAAATTGTTTGTTTCATGCATTCCCATTCATCGATCACAATTGTATTAGTAAGATAAACTAATTATTCTAATTGGGTTGGTATATTTGATAGAAAACTTCTAAATTGGCATTGACATTATTTTCTCATTAAACTCGAATATAGAAAAATATTTGAGAAGATCCTAGAAATCAGGGCCTAGAAAAAAAAACAAATGAAATAAAAAAGAGTTTAAATATTTCCCTTGGGACTTATGACTTAAAACATTTTGTATGATTTGAGATTTTTCAATCTTGTTATTGAAATGAACGGCGGAGTCAGGGATTCGATTCCAGCACAGAGAAACCCAGGGAGGGAACCCATTTGGGTTACAACAGTTTTCAAAAGTCTTCTAGTGTATTCAAGTGGACAATGCGCTACGTTTGATTTGATCTGATTTAGATCAAGTAATGGTTCAAGTTAGATTTAGGATTCCTTTAAACATGCCTTAATAACAGATGAAGAATAGTCAAGGCTGTTTCTGGGAATTAAACCTAAAGTCTTGAAACCGCTTGTTGAAACTGTTCTCATTGAGTAGACTGCTGAAGTGAAACCGATAATTAGGTTTGCTTTAAACTCGGGATATCATATAATTTCCTCTTTAACACACAGCCAGACAATTTGTTTTCTTTATTATCAACAAAATTTGATCAACAATAATTTAAAAAAATATTGTTTATTTAAATTAAATTCTCATTTAACTTGTGCAACCTTACCAAAAAAATATCCAATATCAATGTAATTAATTAAAATCTTTATCAGGCTCAGGTATCTCGCGCACTCAGGTAGTCTGATGTTGGTACTACGGTATCTCCTAATAACTGTTGCTCTACATCTCCGGTCTTTATATATGGTGTTACTTACGTCACGATTTATCTTATTTCTTCTTTCGTCATCGTAAGGGATCGTTACAGTCGTTGGGAGGTGTACTTAGGTTTACGTTTGTTCATGTGTTTGCGGAAAAGCTAAGTGTGGGTAGGTAAATAGCGTGTGAGTGTCTGTTTGGTCGTTTGATCCCCGGGGACAGGTGATAGCTTCTAGGTTTTTTTGTTTATCTTCTATTTTGTGAATGGAAAATTTGGGAATTCGGACTGTTTTAAACATTCGCTTTATAGATTCAGGGATTTAGAAGACCAGATTAAATGGGTTTACTGATGTAATTGATCTCTTTAAACTTACATAAGTTACGAGTACTTTTTTTTTTTTTTTTTTTTTTTGTGGATGGGAAATCATCAAATGACTCCTCCCGCTCTGGGTGGAGCAGAAGGGAGTGTCAGACTCTTACTGACTAAAACCCACCCGTGTTCCTTCCTTAGCCCTTTACGTACCAGGGCAGCGGTAACCCTTTCGGACAATCCCGCTACCCCGGCAGGCTTCGGCCCTATCGGGCCCCGTCAACTACGCTGACATCTCTTTGAGGCGCGCGTGGAACACATTCACGCCGTCCGGCACGGGCCTGGTCCTGATCGGACGGAGAGCTACCCATTGCTCTCCGCCCGCAGGCCCGCGCCTACGGTGGCCGGGAGTCGTCACGCGGCTCCCGACGCCCGGAGCGTCTCCCTCAGCGGCTGAGGCGTGAGGATCTTTCCCTCCCCCATCCCGCCACCTCCTTCGCTAGCATGACTGCTTCGCAGAAGGAGGTGACCGCCTCCCACTCCCTCTCGCCCCGGACCATGGCTAGCAAGTTACGAGTACTTACCAAAAGACTATTTTATTATAATCTCGGTTTTGGTCCTTCACCAAGGCTATTGTCTAGTACAGAATATATAATTTGTAAATAACTGATTACCTACTATAAATTGTAAACATCAGAAATTATGAAGTCTATGCTACGTATGCCACCGGTATACACACCTGTATACCTGTATGTCATGTATATTTCAACAGTCGTCATAAACCGACGTTTCTAAACAAAGACATTCTTTTCCTCGTATTCCTTAACACTCAAGTTACGTGTTACTTGAACCAACTTACTTTCTTCAAACAACTTATTTAAAGTACTTTTGTAAAAACCGAAATAATTTATTTTTTGCAAATGTAGCTAGTGCTGTAGAGCGAAGCGAGCTCCAGAAATTTTTGCACATCGGATATTATAAGCTTAGCATAATCAGCCTATATGTTCCCACTGCTGGGACACAGGGCTCCTCTCTGTGAGAGGGACTGCGCCAGCCGTAGCCAGTGCGGGTTGACGGATGTCACATGTCTTCGAATTGTTGGTTCTAGGACATGCTGGTTTCCTCACGATGTTTTCCTTCACCGTTTTGAGAGCAGTGGCCAATTCATCTCACCCTTCGGATAGGTAAGGTTTTATTAGACTATTATTCATACAGTAATAGGCGTTACTTTGTTAAATTATACAAGAAAGTTTACCAATAAAGAGTAACTAAGATGCAATAAACGCGAGCTCGAAGATTTTTAGCACCCTTGTCTCAGAGAGATTACTTTCGACAATTTATAAATAGAAATAGGAGTTCCTTTGTAGACTTTTGCAGAAAAGCTGAAGAAAAAAGAGAAACTATGATGTAAAAGCGAGCGAAGCGAACTCGAATTTTTTTAGCATCACGCTTCATTCGTAGCACTTGTTATCCAGCCCTGTCCACCTGCCGTTAGGCAGCCAAGCTACCAAGCTTCTCCGACCAGGCGGTCGGGGAATCTTTGGGGCCCCCAACCTGGCTGGGCTTCTAGGCCGGGGCGTTGTGTGCCTAGGCGTAAATCCGGGACTGGTGCCACTAGATTTACTGTCATCCATACCCTCAAACCTGACCATTGCTGTATTTAACACCTAGATCTATCGAGAAAATAATAAATTCACCAACAAACATTACATCTTACGTCAATGGAAAGTTCTGTTACCGAAAAATATCGTTCCACATTTTATTTTAGGCCACCTGTCTTGGCAACACAAAGATACTGTCAAACATGTCCATTTAAATACTGCGGTAATATTTACTACGTAGATAGCGCGTCGTTAGGTAGCTCACATGTTTCTTGGGTAAATATGCTCAGGCATCACGTCCGGGGGGGTCTGGTGCAAATCTGTGAGTAAACAGTAGATTCTACTATTGTTGTGCGTGAGCGTAAGGCATTGTCCTATGTAAGCGATAGTTGTGATGCGAGGAATCGTAACAATGCTTATTACTAATAGTAATATGGATCTGGGGCTTCTAGTTTGGTAGAAAAATATTTTTTATAAGTAGTCTTTTCTGCATATGAGGCCGATTGAGAAATTCGATATCTTGAGTGCTTTTTAATTGGTTATCTAGATACTGTTTTACAATATTCGGGAATCAATCTCGCTGTACTGTTTCTGCAATTAAAAATGTTTTGCAAAAAAGTGATATAGTTCCATTAATTTACAAAGATTGTAAGTAGGTACCTACTACCGTGCCGTGATTAATTAGCGTTAAAAAATTGGGAAGCCCTTTTTAGCGGCAGCCAGCTAAAAAGTTCAAAACAGCCACCAATTATAGCAGCTCTGCTTGAAAAGTGATCTTGTTTTGAACTTTCACCCCTTTACTCTTTTTTTTTCATTGTTAGTTTTAATCCTGCCCGTCTGCGATACTAATCTTACGATAAATCAGACTGCACTCTAATTGCGTAACACATTTCAAATCACAATCTGAATCATTTTGAAGGATATTGCTATAACATTGCTTCTTATGTTTGAAAAATTTGTCTGCTCAACAACGTAAATAACGCAATGAATGTTGTTGAACTGTCAAATGAAAGCCATAGTGACAGCCTACTGACAGTGTGATTCGCAGTTACCCCGTTGGTCTAGAAGGAATAACATCAGATATTTTCGCATCGGAAAACATATAGGACGACCCACAAAACTGTTGTTTGTGTCACTGAACTTAGGAAGGACGGGAAAATGGTACGGTACGTACTTCATAAATTATACCTAAGTACGTAACATAATGACGTGTTTTTGTTTTTAGTTATAGGTCTATTTGCTTGATTTGATGAAAACATTGAACCTGTTGACGAGATATGCTCTATTGTTTTATTTGTCTAAGCTTTAACGATCTTATTACAAAACAAGGTTTATTTTCAGACCTCTGAGTTTGTTTCGGTCTTCCTTCGCATAGGAGTCAGATAAGAAACACCGAACTCATCTAGTTTTAAAAACATCATTTCTGCCCAGTGCGGGTTGCTAGTTGTCACATGTCTTCGACTTGTTGGTTCTAGTATATGCCGGTTTCCTCACAATGTTTTTCTTCACCATTTTGAGAGTAGAGGTGATGAAATTATTTACACAAAGTAAAGTGCCTGCCTGGGTTCGAACTCCCGACCCACAACTCGTAAGTCGGGGCCGTAACCACTGGACCACTGTTCTTTTGTGATTAGTATTCTATAAATAAATATTGAATACGGCCGCTAATCATAATTAGAGCAACATACAACCTGATGAATTTTCTTACGCTTTCAGCTTGCTCATTCTGTGAGCTATGTAGACAACTTTGGTTTTCTAACACATCACCTCGTTGCGGATTCCATCCCTCAGAGAGACTCCAAGCACAGCTCGTTCCATCGATTGAGAATAGATTACAATTTTTACAGGATGTAATAGAAATGAAATGAAATTAATTGTGGGAAATAACTACATAGGTAATGTAGTTAGCGCAGGCTAGCTCGCGATCAATACTCATGGAATGATACCGGATAGAATCAATCAATTACATGGTTACGACCTTAGGCCTTTAGTGTGGGATGCAACGTGTGTCGATACTCTTGCGCCATCCCATCTTCCAGACTCAGCGTGCTGCGCTGGTGCTGCTGCTGTGGCTGCGGAAAACATCAAGCGGCGTATGTATAATAACCTTATTAGTAATTATATTTTGAAGCCGTTTGGGGTTGAAACCCTCGGGCCGTGGGGTCCGAGTGCTCAAGGTCTTTTTAAGGAAATTTCAAAATGGCTGGTTGACACTTCCCATGACCCAAGGGCTGCTGATGGCTTTTGCCTTGGCCAGAGGCTAAGCGTTGCCATTCAACGAAGTAATGCCGCCAGTCTCCTGGGTAGATTACCAGTCGACAGCGATGCGTATGAAGTTTCAGATAAGTTAGGATATAATTTTGTTAATTAATTAGGTTTTATATAACATGGTATATTTCGATTAGTGTACTTATAAAGGATTAGCCAAACATCCTGGTGTGCCGTGTGTATTGAGGGCAGGGCGTGAATATCTTGCTTCGTTCGTAGTAAACGTGTAAGAATACTGTTTACAAATTACGCCATTGACGATCTGACAACTAAGGCTGTGGTGTTGTTATTAGGAGGAGCGAGCGCGAAGCATTTTATTTTACTTTCAATTTGGATGAAGGACCAATAACTGCCTCATTGTGGTGACCATCTTCACATACCAAGACCCCTCCGTGTTTCGGAAAGCACGTTAAGCCGTTGGTCTGTTGGTTAACATGTCTAATATTAAGACTCTCACTCTCACATCTAATTATAGAACAAACAAGTAGTCTGTCAACGGAGCGAAAGCAGTTCAAACAAAACAACGTGATACGTACATAAATACCTACGCATTTCTTATATAATGTACATAATATATGAGACACATACACGGGTTGCTGACGTACATACATGGTTCTATTTATTTAGCTATGAAAGTACGGATTTCCCCACTTACGTTTTGTCTCTGTTTGTAAATAGGAGAATGGTTTGATACAGGTGTCGGGAAAACACAACCAGACTAGTTCGAGCAAGATTATATAGAACCAAATCATCATCATCATCATCTGCGTAGCGTTTTCCCAACTATGTTGGATGCTTCCAGTCTAACCGGATGCAGCTGAGTACGCGACTGCCTATCTGACCTCTACAACTCCGTTACTGGGTAATACAATACCTCTTGGTAAGACTGGTTGCCAGACTTTCGGGCTACTGACAACCCGTAACGACTGCCAAAGATCTAAGAATGACAGCCGGGACCATCAGCTTAACGTGCTTCCCGAGGCACGGAGGGGTCTCGATATGTTATGGATGGTCACCCATCCACAATCCGGCCGCGGCAGGTTTTGCTTGGCCTTCGATCGACTTGTGCGAATGTTACCATTTAGCCACGAGCTCATGTACTCATAGATACGAGGACAAATTGTAGGTAACTACCACTCTCAAACCGGAGAGGTTTACCTAAGTGGTACCTCCTTTTTAATAAAGTGATATTACACAATGTACTTAAATAATAACTACCTAATTACAGGGTGGGCAACTTGGAGGTATACAACTTTTTTTTGCCGCCATTTTGTTTTGGCGGCAAATATGACAGATGTTTCATGAAAATTATTTTGTGTAGATACGGCAAATTTGTTATGGAGCGTTTTACGACTGAACAAAGTGTTTTAATTATTACAACATTCTACTCAATCCAATCATGTATTGCGGAAACTCTAAGAAAATTGCGGCCAATTTTTTGTAGAAATCACTTATGTACTTTCGTGGCTAACAATAACTCGTTTAGTGATTAAATTTGCATTGTAACAGATAAAGCACTTTTCTTACATCAAGTGAATCAGTTGGGCTTAGGAAACATGTGGTTCCAACAAGACGGGGCCACATGTCATACGGTACGAGCCACAATCGAGACATTGAAAAGAACGTTTCCTGGTCGAGATTTCGAGAAACGGTGACATTGATTGACCCCCAAGATCCTCGGATTTAACAGCTCCTGCCTTTTTGTTGTGAGACTATCTATAGGGATGTATCTATGCTAACAGGCCACTGAACCTTCAAGAACTAAAACAAAACATCTGAGACACAGTCACTGAAATAACACAGGAAATGTGTGAAAATATCATGAAAAACGCAGTGAAAAGGGTTCACATCCGGAATGCTGCTAAAGACATTTGTCTGAGATTATTTTCCATACTGAATTGCCGGCTCTAAATACTAATACAAATTTAAATAAAAATACTTAAGTAATTATTTTTATATTTCATAAAATAAAATTTAAAAAATAAAGTGTGTAGGTACGTCTTATTTGCCCACCCTGTATAATTAACTAGCCTCTGCCCGCGACTTCGTCCGCGTGAAATTTCGGCCCATCCATCGCTCGCCCGTGCTACTAAGTACTTACTTCATTTTCGATTAGTGTTCTTCTGATTTTATTGTATTTTGCTCGGCTCCTAAGGGTCGTAGCGTGATGTTACATAGCCTGTAACCTTCCTCAAGAATTGGGCTATCAAATGCAATAAGATTTTTGAGAAATAGTAAGAGAAGTTTTTATTGAATAATATCAAACATCTATAATGTCTTTGTGCACTTTTATAGACGATGACAATTGAATAGTTATTGTAAGTTGTCAAGTTATACTATTGCTATTGAATTATTGTCAGGCATATTCTACCTGAAAAATTGAAATGACTATTAAATAGAATTGAAAGGTTTTCTTTTAAATATAAGTACGTCTATTTTATAGTACATAACACGTAAAATGATTTCAGACACGAATCATCCATTAAAGTTGTGGATTTCAGCCGATCTAAGCGTGGCCGTGCTAGGACGGATACGCTGTAGCCCGGCCACTGAAAATGGTGTATAAGTCATGAAATAATATGGTACTATTATTTCTCTTTCTAGTACCAAAAAGGTACATTTGCGTACAGTCTACTGCCATAACCATGATCTTGTTTGGCATCGTGGCCGCCAGAACGGATCACACTGTTTTTATTGAATTTGTTTGTAAAAAATCAGTCGCGTGGGCGCATTTATCTGCACCCCGTCGCGCGGCGCGTTGCAGTGTGCAGTCCACCTGAGTGTGCATCTCGTCGACGGCTGTTGCCTCTGTCATTGACGCGTGTCGCTCGTGTGTATGAGCACTTAGTCAACATAGTAAACAAATCACCAACCCCACCATTACTAAGGCGATGGGGTTAGGTCTTCCACTGCGAGTGGAAAACCCTTAGAAATCAGGGATAGCAAGTTGAACGAACTTCTTTATTTCTGTCTCGTCTCAAAAGAGTTTTGAGAAAGCTGGCTGATATTTCGTTATTGTGTATGAGGACCAGACGACCTGACTGAACTTTCTTATCTAACTGTTTGCTTCCGCCTTCTACGGAGCCTACTGCAGTCTACTGCTGAAGATAGGTCTCTCCCAAGATGCGTCATAACAGACGGTTCCCAGCTTCCGTATTACAACCACTTAAACCACAATTTTCATCACGTAATACCAGCTGATTAACACCATATCGACGAGTGTGGGGACAGCCCAAGTACCGTCTTCTTATTTACTTGAAACTCTCAGCTCTGTGGTATAACCGTTGCTTTACAATTAGCACCTCCCAATGTCTCATCGAAATCCCCTGCCTATTATTGTGTATGCTAGTCGTGTTTGAGCCAAACTGACAAATCTTGGAAGTATTTTGCCGAGAATAGTTGTACCAGGACAGCATAAAACTGACAGTCTATGTGAAAATGTGCTCATAATTTAGTAACACATTACATTGATAAAAATACTGGGCTTTTGAATAAGGACTGAGTGAAAATCGTGATTTCGTTTTCGAAGTTACTACGCCAGAAGAGTGGTTTTATCGAAAGAGAGACAGAAAGTGACTTTTTGGAGAAGTAAACAGTTTAACCCAGACATTTCAGCTTCTTTTTCCAAAATGTTATTGCAAGTGTCCAAAGTGATTTTTATTCCCAAATCTGGAGTTCTATTACTATAAGACCTATTTGTTCCAAGTCTCCGTGCTCGTGTGTGTGATATTTGTGTGCAACGGCCAAGGCAATGACTGTCCTAACGTCAGCCCCCTAGTGTTACCTGGTCACGTAATACCGTGATATTTGTGGGATAATCAGTAGCTACCGGCCTGGATCTAAGTAAGTATTGAATAAAGAGAAACTAGAATTCGTCGATAAAACTGTTTTCCTGGGGATAACGCTCGACTCAAGGATGCAATGGGATCCTCATATAACATCTCTTGCAAGACGGCTAAGTTCAGCAGCATATGCTGTAAGAACAATCCGTCAATTTACTAATGTAGATACCGCGAGACTGGTTTATTTCAGTTATTTTCATAGTATCATGTCTTACGGTATTTTACTATGGGGACGGGCTGCAGATATTGAGTCCATTTTTATTCTGCAGAAAAGAGCCATCAGAGCAATATATGGCCTACGCAGGCGCGATTCTCTAAGGGAACTGTTTAAAAATATTAATATCATGACGGTACCTTGTCAATATATCTATGAAAACATCATGTACGTAAGGAAAAATTTTAATCTTTTCAGTAAAAGAGGTGACAGACACGCCTATAGAACCAGAAATAGGGACCAATTAGTTCAACCAGGTTTCAGACTGGCTAAAGTAGACTCTTCCTTCATGGGGTACTGTTTAAAATGTTATAATAAAATACCTCCCCACATACTCCAACTCAATGAAACGAAATTCAAATCTTGCATAAAACGCACACTATGCAGCCAAGCATATTATAAGTTGGGGGATTACATCGCTGACAAAAATGCTTGGCTAAACGCTGGTCCTGCTCCACAGGACGCATAAATAAATTGATTGGCATTTGAAAATACTTCACACACGCCTACCCAACCTACATACTGTTGGAGCTGCTGAAGATTCTAAAATACTATGTTTGCATTATATAAATTCAATCTCCTAGTATTGTATAATTGCATAGAACGTATGTGAGTACTATGTTACATACTATAAAGCTACCATTTACTGGGTACGTCTTTCATTGACTTGAATGTGCCTTGGCGGATGAGAGTATGTCATGCTCACTCTAATGTCTCGCTGATGGTGGCACATGTGTTGGACCATTTAGCTCCCTTCAAAATGGTTGAGCTGAATGGTGCTAATCTATGCGTCATGTTCGTGAACGGGCGCCGTCAGTAGGGACTGGTCAACTCTTTGCTGCCATGGCTTATTTTGATTTAAATTAATATTTGAATTGTTTTTTTTTGTAGCTTTTCATTACGGACGCTTTTAACGTTCTGCATCGTTCTCACATGCATAATTTTGAAAATGAATGATGTAACCAATACTTTGTAACAATATTATTATGATTTAAAAGAGTGTCCATGGAGTTTCTTGCCCGTTCTTCTCCATAGGTACCTACTACGCTTTGGAATGGGCAACTAGCTTCATCTTTTTGACTGACCGACCTTGACAATTCAAAAGTGCCTGTAATTGGTTTATTTGAAATAAATAGTTTGAGTTTGAGTTTGAGTTTGTACGTGTCTGACTTTGAACGTGGAATTCCCCTTATTATCACAATTAACGCCTGTGGTGACAACTGGTGGTATTTGTGGTCATAACATTATTGTAAGTATTTGTATTAATATTATTTCTCAATGTACCATCGCACCTCATTCAGGTTTTTCATCTGGTAATAGGTATCTGGATCTACACCGTTTTTTTTTTTTGGGTGGTAAATCATGACCTCTCTGAGCGGAAGGGCGTGTCAGACTTTTACTGACTAAAACCCACCCGTGTTCCTTCAGTTGCCTGTGCCAGGGGCCACGGTATCTCTTTAAGGCGCGCGTGGAACACAACGCGCCGTCGCTGGTCCTTACCGGGCGGCGAGCTGCCCATTGCTCGCCGCCCGCAAGCCCGCGCCTACGGTGGCCGGGAGTCGGCTCTTGACTCCCGTCCAGGGTGGATCTGCACCCTAATTACGTTACACACTTCCAATTACAATTTGAATGATTTTGAAGGATATTCTCCATTACTTCATATGTTCTGAAAATTTGTCTGCTTAACAACGTAAATAACGCAATGAATGTTGCTAAACTGTCTAAATGAAAGCCATTCCTACTGTTAGTGTGTTACGCAATTACCCCTCTGGTTCTTACCTGCTAGTTATGATCTCTTCTGCACACGGAGTGACCTGGTTTTCAAGACCAAATGGCTTGCTAGTCATCAGACGTCGCACGAAAGGAAGAAAAATTGGCCTGGGTCGCTGTCACCGTACATCCGGTGAAGAGGAGTGCCGGATACGGTAAAGAGGACTCTATATGGTACGAGAACAAGATGTGCCCCTAATCCATCACAATTTAAAGTAGTTTTCATTCAGTATTTCAAACCCTGTAACTTGTAACAAACATTACAGCCTCAATATTTATTCCCTTATTCTAGCTAAGAAACCCGCATCAATAAAATGGTCATCGTAATGACGAAGAGCAATTTATTAGAGTAGAGTTCAACATGTTTCAGCTTTCATCATCATCACCATCATCATTTCACACACAAGCCTACCCCAAGCATCACCACTTCAACCGGTTTAGTGCTTCTCGCATCTAGCGGATTCTAACGGCCTTCACCAGGTCATCGGTCCACCTTGTGGGAGGTCTTTTAAAGCTACGTCACGCGGTAGCCACTCCTTTCGGCCCAATCGGCCACCTGTTCTGCGAGCAATGTGCCCTGCCCACTGCCACTTAAATTGGGAAATCTTCAGCAGCACATATTTAAAATAAAAACACGAAAGAGGGACATCTTTTGTGTTTTTATGCTAAATATATGATAGGTACTGATTTGTAAGTGACAGAGATAAGGTGGCTCTTCATAGGGAAATGTACGGTAATCCACTTCAATCACACACTGCTACTGGCACTTATACATATACTGTCATTAAGATTATTTTGTAGGTACTGATAATGATTATCTATATTATAAAGAGAAAAGATTAGATTTTTTGTATGTTTGTTTGTTACACTTTCTCCGTAAAAGGGCTGAACGGATTTTGGATGTATGGCACATGGGTACACCATGACCTGTACTCCAATTGCGTACATACTATCAATCACAATCTGAATCATTTTGAAGGATATTGCTAATCCATTTAAATGTAAATAACGCAATGGATGTTGTTGAACTGTCAAAATCAAAGCAATTTCTACTGCTAATATGTTACGCAATCACCCCGCTGGATTGAGACATAGGATATCTTTCTATCCCGATATTCCCAAGGGATCGTAATGTAGGTAAGTGAAACCGTGTGATAATTGTCCGTCTGTACGTACTCGGTTACTTGTCAGAAACTTTAGTTTTGCTGACTATTTGTGTGCTATAGATGCAGATATTAATAGAGTTTTCGAGCGTATCCATCCGTGTTGTTATGGCATTCAATTGAATGTCAAGATTATATAGTTTGCCTAAAACGAACAGCTCGAAAATAAACCACAATAGTTTTCTCGTAGTTTTTGATACAGACATGAAACTGCTGTAGAGGTATGAGAAACAGGATGTAAAGTTCTTCGTCCTCCATTGAAAAGGAAAGATCTTCCGACCCACGGCTGTTGTCAGGACGTTGTATACAGGCTGTAAAAAGACACTTCACACAGCCGTCAACTACACATTCTGTACATTAACATTGCACAAAAATAATTGCTGGGAAACGACTTTGGTTTTTGGTGTGAAAATTTGCTGTTTGCGGTAGTGCGCACTGTGACACACGCAAACATTGAGTTTATGGGTGCATGCAATGGTACAGGGGTCGTGGAGGTATTTAAAGTTATGTTATAACATTGAAAACTTGTTTACGTAAAAAAAACGTCAGTAAATTTGGAATTTTGGCCTTCATTATCTCCGTACCCAGAAGGTTCCCAGGTATTGTCCCGTACAAAAAAAAATAATAATGACGGGGAGTACAAGTGACTCTCGGCTTCGTTAAGTGCCTTTTTACACCCGTTATATGCTAGTCACGTGACTCGCCTAGTAAAAGCTTCCGCGTTACAGGATTTTGCGTGACGTCACTGTGATGCGAAGTGCGCATGTGGCGTTTTGCAGATGCCGTCACGCTGCATTGCATATTCGAAATTGCTGACTCAATTTCGACTTCCAATGCAAATACCTATACATTGAGGCAAAATTTAGTTTCCATACATTGTTTTCCCTGAAGACGTAAGCTAAGACGTCACTCACGTCCCATGTAATAAGAGATGATCCCATTAACTTAATAAGAGTGAATTTCGTAATGGAAAAACCAATATCACTTTTCCTTAACGTAGGAAAACACACTCACAACGTACCTAAGTAGTCGTGCTTAAGAATATTAAACCATCGAAGCAGTCATAGTCTCCAGCTATAAGGAATAATTTAAGATACATCGGTACCAGTGGACGTCCAGTAGAGCGAAACAATTGATCGAGAAAGTAATCAGAAAATAAATAACCGTTACTAAAGAAAATTAAGCATCTGAAACGGCACATGTTATTAAGTCTGCTGGACGAAGCCTGGCGCTTGAACTATCACATTAATTACAATACCACTGGGCAAGACGGACAGTGCAGTGCAAAGAACAGATAAATAATTCATTCGCTACGTTTTTGCGATAATTAAGTGTAAACAGTTGTGTGAAATAGTGAGCTATCTTATTAATTTTATTAATAAATAAAAAGTGTACTTTAACAATAATATTCCGGGTTTCGTTGTTTACTTGGATGGCTGGAAGTTTTATTAACAGCATCACGTAAGTTTTTAGCAATTATTTTTAGTTAGCAAGTACTTAAGTTGGGGTCTCTTGTTGAGCAAAGGCCATCGTTTTCTTAGTTTATGCTTCATCAACATCATCAGCCTATAGGCTGCAGTCCACTGCTGGACATAGGCCTCTCCTATTGCACGCCATTCAATTCGATTTTCGGCAACTCTCATCCAGCTGCAACCAGGCATCCTGCGAAGATCGTCGCTCCACCTAGCCCGAGGGCGTCCTACCTTACGTTTACTGATTCGCGGTCTCCACTCAAGAACACGTCTACCCCAACGGTCATCGGTTCCATGGCTAATATGGTCGGCCCATTGCCACTTCACCTTGCTTATTCTGTGAGCTATGTCGACAACTTTGGTTCTCCGGAACACTTTGTTGCGGATTCGATACCTCAGAGAGACTCCAAGCATAGCCCATTCCATTTAAATATTTCATATTTTTTCACTTTAGCTTATCAAGATCTTGAGAATTCTAAGGTAGGTATTCTCTGGTGATTACGATCTTTTTAGCATCGAATTGCTTATCTGTCTGTGGCGAACGACGAATCACGTTTGCAGCGCGTAGACAAATTGTAAACAACCAATTGCTAATTCAACAATATTAATAAATCTTTGCAAAGTTGACAGAAAAATCTTGGTCATTCACTTCAAGTTCATTAAAACTATAACAAAAGTATGACAAATTACCAACTATAACAAATTGCAATTTAGATACATGCTCTCAATTTGTTTTACTCTTTCACGCAAAAATTAAGGAGCTATGGCTCCAACTATCTTTAAAAATAATCATATTTTTAGAATGAAATACAATGTTCGGCATGGAACACTAGGTACACGTAAAATACAAAAACAAACAGACTAGTAAGTACCTCGATATTGCTTTATCATATTAAAGTCACTTTCACGTCATAGAACAAAGTTGGTCTATGTTACCACGAAGAACGGTGGTGGCCCTGTGGTTGTGGGTCGTGAGCTCGAACCCAGGCAGGATTTTGTGTAACTAATTTCATCACCACTGCTTTCAAAACGAAGAAGGAAAACATCGTGAAGAAACCGCCATGTCCGAGAACCAAACATTCGAAGACATGGGACATCACGTCCCGGCCCGTACTTACAAGTTGTAGGTCGTGAATTCGAACCCAGGCAAGACTTTACTTTGTGTATTTAATTTCATCACCACTGCTCTCAAAACGGAAAAAGAAAACATTGTGAGGAAGCCGGCATGTCCTACAACCAAAAATTCGATGACATGTGACATCCACCAACACGCACTAGACGTGCGTGGTGGATGTATAGCCCACTCCCACTCACAGAGAGGAGGCTTGAGTCCCAGCAGTGGGAACAGTATGGGTTGATTATGCTATGTGACAGTTTGATAGTTTTAATCTTAATGGAGTTTAAAAGTGGGATTTGTTGCAACAGTGATGAATAATTACGAGGTCGACTATACAAAGGGCGGTCTTATCGTTCATGACAATTTCTGCTAGACAATCTAACTAAGGTTTAGTTAGATTAGGATGCACAAACAATGTTGTTGGAAGGCCCAACCACTATTTGTATTAAAATTTTATGATAGTTATTTCTTATCATAACAAACAACCTCGTTGGTCTAGCGGTCGCAATCGGTAGAACAACGCTGAGCATGAGGTCCTGGGTTTGGTTCCCAGGACGTGCAAAATGTTATTGAGTTTTTCCATCAGAAATTTCTCAGCTGCCTAGAGTCTGCATTTGTGCCCGATTAATGACAATAGACATGGGACTTTAACATAAATGTTACAGTCTCATGCCCATCCCATAACCTCTGCCTAACCCTGCGGGGATTACAGGCGTCGTGTTATGCAATTTTACCAAACAGGAAATACTTTGCAATTATAAAGGTGAGATGTACATGTTAGGTGAAAGGGGACATGGCTGTTGCCAGTTATCGGTATCTTAACCCTGGGCCACAAGTACTTAAACGATAGATTACAGAAATATCTAATTAGTGCTACAGTGTACATATCTATTAACTTCTTAGCTTCAAGGTCTGTGATCACACATAAGAACGTAACAACACGTCAGTAATCCCCAAAGGGTTAGCCATTAAAAATTCATTAAGCATGTTGCAAAATTAAATAATGTTCTTGATACGGTGTGAAAAATAATGAATCGGGCCTAGATGGGGTCCCTGAGTAAACCCACAAGGGGTTGCAAGCAGTTCATGTGTTTATTTCTAAGTAATGGCCATTGACAACTTTTTTAAAGTCCTGCTTTGTTTTTTTCTCTTTTTCTGGTTGATGTTGATGACATTGATGTTAGCAAATAACGCATTGAGAGGTAACAGAGTAAAGTGATCAAACACCTCGAAGGCCTTTTCAGAATTCGTGGGCCGAGGTGAAGCCGAGGCACACATTCATGAGTCCATCAATCCCTGGTTACGACTACGGCATAAGCCGAAAAAAGAAAGAAAAAAAAGCCAAAAAAAAAAGCCATGGTCATGGTTAGTTATTTTTATGATGTCATTTATATAAATGAGGAATAATATTGTGCCTAGCACACTTCCCTGTGGAACGCCATATTTATTGTGTTTATATTCCGACGAATAGGATATTGTAACATTATTTCATTTTTTTTATTGATGATGACACATTGTTTTCTATTGCTTAAATAGGACGACAGCCACTGAAGTGCCGGTCCTCTAATACCAACAGCTTCCAATTTTTGTAGCAATATGTCATGTGACACCAGATCGAAGGCTTTCGATAGATCAAAAAAAAGGCCTGTAGTTATATAATTATTATTAGTATTTGAAAGTATAGCTTGCATGAGGGGAAAAATAGCTAACGATGAAGACTTGTTCTTTTGGAATCCAAACTGCTGGTCACTTATAATATGAAATTTATTGCAAAAGTCAGTTAACCTTTTAAACATACATTTTTCAAAAAAATTAGACAATATGGGTATAAGAGTTATAGGTCGGTAATTGTTGATGTCACATTTATCTCCCTTCTTGAATAAGGGCTTTATTAAAGACAGTTCTAATTTTTCAGGAAAGGTGCCTTGTGAAAATGATATGTTTATTAAATGTGACAGAATACCAGTCCGTTCGTTGCAGCAGGCTTTGATTTTTCTGTTGATCTCATCATAGTCCTCCGACCTAGTGTTGGACAGAGATATTATTTCCTGTCTTACCTCGTTAACCTCCATTGGTCTAAGAAACATAGAGTTGACACACGTACTTTTGAACCGGTTTTGATTTGTGCTTTTTTCCCCCGGTACATACGTTTATTTTACATAATTGTTATTAAATATAGTAGCCATTTGTACAGGGTCTGTAGTTATTGTTTCATTGAATTTAATACTTTCTATGTTGTCTTTGTGAGTGTTACTGTTTATTTCGGTTTTGATGACATTCCATGTAGCTTTACACTTGTTATCGTGATTATGAATATAATTATTTTATATTTGCACTCATTTTTTAATTATTTCCTCTCATTTTTGAAGCATTTATTTAGCAGACTGGAGTAGTTTTTATATTTAGTTGTATTAATTACATTTTTATTTTTATAATATCCATACCGCAGCTTCCGTTTAGTTTTACAACTTTGTCTAAAACCTTTACTTATCCACTTTTGTTTGTTTTCCTTATTACTATTGATTTTAACTCTTACTTTAGGAAGACAGAGACATTACAACAGACACAATAGCTCATGAAAATCATTAAATGCACAGTTAGCGTCAGTTTTGAGATAAATATCGGACCAAGAAATATTTTCCAGACATTCTTTAAATTATCGGATATTGTCTACGTTATAGTCTCTTTTATAAATATAGTATATTGTTGATTTCTGTGGTTTCTTTTTTATTGGAAAGCTTAACATTCGTGGTGTGTCGTGATCAGACAGATACAGGGGCAGTACAGTGGCAGTTGCGTTGGCAATGTTGCTTAAAATATGGTCAATACAAGTCAATTTGCGAGTTGGTACAGTGATGTGGATTTTTAAATTATGATTGTTAGATAAATCTTGCAATCCATTTGTGATGTTACCTTTTTTAAGAGTATTTATGTTTAAATCACCGGCCACAACTATATTTATTTTGGACTTATATTTATTTGACAAATCGTACAAAAGATTATGTAATTTTGTTTTGTGGTGTTCTATAAACACATATTACTATTAATTTATTATTTATAATTTCTATGCCACAAGCTTCAAACGTGTTTTGAGTTGCGTAGTTTTTCACAAATGATTGCTCTTTATAAAGTAAACCCATTTTCACTAATATGCATGTGCCACCTCTTTGCTTTTCTCTACAGTAGTTCGTAGCCAACTGATAGTTGCAGATTTTCACATAATTTTCATAACCTTTTTTTACAAAGGTTTCAGATAGACATATAACATCTGGATCATTATTCGCTTCTTTTAACTCCTGAATAGTAATTTCTAGTAGTTCTTGTTTAGATAATAAACTCGCTATATTTTGATGAAGTATTCTAAACTGGTGTGTTTTATTAGTTTGAGATATGAAAAAAAGAGTCACGCTTGTTTAACACAGAAAAGTAATAAGGTATAGTCCCTATTTGACCTTTTGAGTTGTGTTGCAAAGAGGAACTAGGTTCGTGGGGCGTTGTACCCTCAATACCACCAAAGTAGTAAGGGATTGTCCCTTTTTTGGGTTTATCTGTAGGAACGTATAGTTTAGAACTTGATTTGTTACTCGCTATTATTTTTCGTATTTCGCTCGGATTAAAATACTTATCACTATAATCACAACAATCTATAAGATAATTTATCGACTTACAAACATCGGATAGATTCGCGGATGTTTGATTTACGAAGTGACAATTTTTATAACTATTACGAAAATTTTTTATACAGTAGTTTAACTTACGGACATTGAGGTACCTGTTATTGACGACATTTAACACAATAATAGTGTTATTTATAAATTTAATACAATGTATATTATATTATCCCTTTAAATCCTACGAAATTCAGAGGGGAACTGTTCTATTAATTTAATTCTTGGGAACCCAACATCGACCTCTAAATAAGAATGAAATAAGTATACATAATTGCGGGAACTTTACCCCACGACGATCCAATCACGTGGTGGGAATAAAAGAGAATTACTATATTATTACTATTTCTTGTAAATGTAACTACTTCTGTTGAGTGTTGTTGACAATTTATAAGAATAATGTGACAAACAGATATATCAGTCATTTGTCGGAGGATACTGTAGTATATTGTCTCTCAAGACATATTTATCTGTTGTGACTTGACAAGTTACAGATTTGATACATAGTGAATCTGTGTAAATAAAAAGTGAATATTAAAGGGCGAACATGATTAAAAGGTTTGTTTACTAGCTGTCAAAACTTAAACATCATGCCTTTATTTCTCGAAAGGAGAGGTAGAGGGTAAACCGCCATCACCTCCATTAAAATGAAATTGTTTACTCTATAATAGGATATCGGATTCACACATCATATTGTGTAAAGAAAAATACGCTAGATGAGGTCAATCTGACTACTCTGAGAAGAAAGGCTGAAACAAACGCAAAGTCACAGTCTCTTTTTAAGTCCAGACATAATCTTGGTCAGATCATGTGATGACCATGTAGGTATATAGCGACAGTTATGCTCATTTCACCATGTAAAAAGTTGTGAGCCTATTGCCATTGAACACATAATATAACTTGACGCCTATAAACCCCGAAGTGTAAGGCAGAGTCGTGCGGTGTCCCACAGGGATCGGTTCTGGGGCCGCTCCTGTGGGACATCGGTTACGACTGGGTGCTGCGGGCCGACCTCCCTGATGGCGTCAGCGTAGTTTGCTACGCTGACAACACGCTGGTCCTGGCGCAGGGGAGGTCGCATCAGGCGGCCGACGCGATGACACGCGGGGTTGCGATAGTCGTGGAAAGGATCCGGCAGTTAGGTCTCGAGGTGGCATTGCACAAGTCCGAGGCAATGTCCTTTCATGGGCCCCGGTACGGGCCACCTTCGGGATCCCAACTGATGGTAGGAGGGGTTCACATCGGCGTCGAGACAACGATGAGATACCTGGGTCTCGTCCTCGACAGCCGGTGGAACTTCGGCGAGCATTTCCGACGTTTGGCCCCCAAACTGGAACGGGCCGGGGCCGCCTTGAAGCGGCTCCTGCCCAACCTGAGGGGGCCAAACGCCTACTGCCGGAGGCTTTACGCGGGGGTCGTGCGGTCCATGGCCCTTTATGGGGCCCCGGTGTGGGCGCGTTCACTGCGGCTTCGAGCCGCACACTATCTGAACGCGCCCCAAAAGGTGGTAGCCGTAAGGCTTATAAGGGGGTACCGCACGATCTCGGGCGAGGCAGCAAGCTTCCTTGCCGGACTGCCACCATGGGATCTGGAGGCGATAGTCCTCGCGCGCCTGTATGACTGGCGCGCGGAGGCACTACGTCGGGGGGAAACTCCGCACCCGCGGCAAATCGCGGTAGAGTGGACGGACATCCGGCGCGGTCTCATGGTAGAATGGAAGGCGCGACTATTGCAACCCAGCGCAGGGCACGCCACGATAGCGGCGGTAAGACCCCTCTTTGAGGAGTGGCTAGAGAGGCGTCACGGCGTTCTCACCTACCGCCTGACGCAGGTCCTCTCCGGACACGGATGTTTCGGGAGGTTCCTGCACATCATCAGGCAGAAGGAGACGCCCGGGTGTCACCACTGCGAGGATCGCCCAGGGGCGCGAGGGAATGGGAGGCGGTCACCTCCTTCTGCGAAGCAGTCAAGCTAGCGAAGGAGGTGGCGGGATGGGCGAGGGAGAGATCCTCACGCCTCAGCCGCCGAGGGAGACGCTCCGGGCGTCGGGAGCCGCGTGACGACTCCCGGCCACCGTAGGTGCGGGCCTGCGGGCGGAGAGCAATGGGTAGCTCTCCGTCCGATCAGGACCAGGCCCGTGCCGGACGGCGCGTATGTATCCACGCGCGCCTCAAAGAGATGTCAGCATAGTTGACGGGGCCCGACAGAGCCGAAGCCTAGGGCTAGCGGGATCGTCCGAAAGGGTTACCGCTGCCCTGGTACATAAAGGGCTAAGGAAGGAGAACGGGTGGGTTTTAGTCAGTAAGAATCTGACACTCCCTTCTGCTCCACCCAGAGCAGGAAGGGTCATTTGATGATTTCCCATCCTCAAACAAAAAAAAAAAAAAGGGTAAGGCAGAGGTAAACCTGTAGTAAAGCCACATTAGAAAGAAAGAAAATGCATTTATTTGCGGCAAACATGACGCATAAGAAAAGAACACAAATACACAACAAAAAAAACAAGTTGGGGGTCAACATGCGTGCGTATTTAGCCAGTTATATCCCATGTAACAGTGTGCGCCATTGCCGATATTAAGTAGACTCATCTCCGGATATGTGATCTCATGTCAATTGTCTCGCTATGCGTTAAGTAAACAAGATTAGTCAGTCTCCAAACCTCGGTACTTTTCCGAAATGAAAAAGATAATGTGTTTCACGAATTAATGTCATGCTTTGTTCTCTATTGAAGACTTGTGAAAACTTAGGTAGGTGTTGTGTTTGTTCTATGAGTACTGTCATCTAGCTATGAAAATATTGGAGTGGTGACTGAATTTCTCATAATATAAGTACAATTACTGAAAGTTATACTCTCATTCGGAGTTTCATTTGGTGAGTACGATATGTGGTGTCCCTTGTATTTCCTTGTTATTCTTTCTTGGAGTTTATTTATAAACGATGATTAAAGTAAAGTGACGTTTAAACGTCAAAAATATATGGGTAAATAGTTGCTATATAATCAGTATTTAACTTTAAGCAACGCTTATGAATAAAGGGGAAAATGTTATTGTTGTTGTTGTGTCTGCATCGATTTCATGGTTTTCTTTCCAATGTATATTATGGTGCTGTAGGGAACGAGGTGTAAAACCGCAGATAGATGATATGATATGATGATGTAAGAGACGTTGGTCCTGCGCTTGATCTCTCTCGGGTCGTGTCTGATTGCCAACCCATCGGAATATGAGAGTAAATGAACAGAGAGTGCATCTGTGTTTGTACACACACTTGGGCACTATAATATCTTCTGCATACCTGACTAATCTCCGTTGAGATTGGCCGTCGTGACCAGAATTCGGTCGAGAGTATATTATTAGATGTAATGATTTCTAAACGTGTGATGTCTGATGTGTGTCCATTTTAGTTTACTTACGCGGTAATATTTATCTAGTGCGAATCTAAGGACCACAATAATCTCGTGGGATAGATGGCGCCAGCTTTAACCAGAGCCGTAATTCTCTATGACACAATGAACGAAACCGCGCGAAATCGACGCGAGATTGGCGGGACTAGCTAAGGAATTAACGTGGTTTTTCAAAACCTTTTTACCTCGACCTGGCCTAGCGCAGTTTGAGGTTTCAGTGGAATAAGAGGCCAGGTTATTCTGGTTTTGTTACACTGACGTGCAGGCTACTGACCTTTTCTTCTCAAATCTTCACCAACATCAAAGTGGGTAGGACCCTTTAAGCCTGAAGTCTGAAAGGGTCCTAACCCACTTGGATGATAAACTGCACCCTAATCGCGTAACACACTGTCAATCACAATCTGAATCATTTAGGACGATATTGCTAATCCATTGCTCATCTGTTCGAAAAATTTGTTTGCTCAACAACATAAATAACGCAATGAATTCTGTTGAACTGTCAAAATGGAACCCATTGCTACTGATACTGTATTACGCAATTACCCCGCCGGTACTTCGCGGACTGAAGGCCCAGTACTATATATATCTACCTAATGCTAAGACTACCAGAATGGTCATTCTCGTAATTTTTAGAATGTTCACAGTCTGATCTCAGTTTCAATCTGTCAAAAACCTAATTTCCCTAATTTTTTTCCAAATTTTTGACATTGATTGTCGCTGAGATGAGATTGCGACTAGATTTTGAACGTTTTTAATTACGGGAATTGGTCTTCTGTACTTGAATGTGACTATCATCCAAGGAATACGAAAAAAGAGAATCATTATCTACCTAGCCTTTTCCGAACTATGTGGCGTAGCTACCGCTGTATCAGCCGTATCGACTATACGGGGCCCCTGAGCTACAGGGGCCCCCGACGTGACATGTATAAGAAAAAATGTTAAAATAATATACAGAACCTAAAATTCTTGTTGAAAAATGACATTTATTTTTGTAAATTGGTTCAAAAATATGTTCAAAAAGGGGGTGAGAACCGAGATGATGACTAATAGAGAAAGGAGTGTGGAAGAAAACTGTGTCTGCCTCATTGGTCTTGTGGTCCTAGGTTCGATTCCCGGGTCGGGCAAAGTGTTATTGGGTCTCGGCTTCCAGTCTAACCGGATTCAGCTGAATACCAGTATTTTACTTGGAAATGAATGAATTAATATATATTATTACATTTTATTAGCCTGACTGTACCCTTTTTTTGCAAAAAAAACTGTCCAGATGACGAAATAATAAGTTGTAATAATTTTGAGTTTCACCAACTGGAAACACGTGTGTCCAGTCTCTCGTGTCGACTTGGTGAATAACCCATAAAATCGAGATAAGAACTTAGGTAATCTACGATTGTGCAACCTCACCCTAGTTCGAAGATAATTTTTCTAAGATTTACTATCTATCTCCACGGTCATTGGTCATAACATAATAGACAGTACATTGTACTTATTGTATAAATATTTTCATAGCACATAAGTATAGTTATATGGTCGAGTTCAGTCGGCAGTCGCTTAGTGTAAAGACTGAAATCTATCACGTTACGATGGGAGACTATCAGGAGGTGCTTGGGAAGAGGCAAGGATTTTGAACATAGTATACAGTGTGTAACGGACATCGGCGCGCAAACTGTTATAAAGAATTCAATATCAGATTTTTCGAAAGGGAGAAATTTTTCGTCGGTTATTAAAAAAAAAAATTGTGTTGTTTCATACAAAATTGCAATTCCTACACCGTCAAAATGTATGAAATAGCAGATTTTTTTTTAATAACACTTGAAAAAATTCTACACTAGATGGTGGTGGAGTCAAGTGCTGAATTCATGGTAACAATCACCCGTCGATGTCCCTTACAACCTGTATTATATTTAATTATTAATTGAATGTTAATTATTTCATTGTGTTGCTTCAGGGACTTGAATATGCGTCATGTGGAGATGGCAAGCATGGCTGCAGACAACCACTCGCCCGTCATGGAGGCGGAGCTTGAGGAGGCGCTGGAGCTTGCAGGTTAGTGTTCTATTTTACATCCCGATTAAAACTTTATGGCGGCTCGGAACATGAGACGAGTCGCTGCGTAATAACAAATTCACCTGTCAGCGGGGATGAGGGGTGAAGTACTGAGCAGCGAGTGGCACTCCTCAGAGCCGCCATAAAGCCACCTCCACCTTCAGAGCCATCTATATTTTGCCACTTATGTTCAAGTCCCCAACCGGTCTATTCGGTAAAAATGTCACCGTTAAAACTTAGGTGAAGTGAGTTTGAAGTTCATTTGTGTCAATCCCTAAGCATCATCACCCTAATAGCACTTTCAATAACAACCTGAATAATTTTGAAGGATATTGCTAATCCATTGCTTCATATGTTCGAAAAATGTGTCTGTTCAACAACGTAAATAGGGCAATGAATGTTGTTGAACTGTCGATAGGAAAGCCATTGCTACCGATGGTATGTTACGCAATTACTCCGCTGGTGCTAATTGCGTAACACGCTATCACCTAAGTTTTCACGGTTAGATTTTTACAGAATAGACCGGGTGTAAATAGCTTAGGGGATATTGCATATGGGATATTGCCAGCAACCGGACACAAATGTATGTACTCAATGTAGGTGTTACAATACATCTCTGACCAAGCATTCGGGAAATACAGGTGTGATGTTATGTTTTTGTGTGTAAATAGCTGTCATACATACCTTTATTCCCAGTAGTTGCATGTAGCTAGTTCCACATGGAACTATTGCAACCTTAAAAAACATATAGTAAACTACACCCTCACAGCCCCCACACGCGTATGTGGGCCTCAGATTACTACCGAAATAGGTACTCTTTTCGGAATCCGTTCAATACTACCTAGGTACTGTGAAGCTCTCTACGAGCTTCAGGGTACCGGGAGGAATAACTTAAACCACGGTTTATGACATAACGTATGTTCAACAATTCGATGGACTGTAAAAATAGTAAACCCGTAAACCTGTACGAATGCGCACAAATTTCATACAAAATCGTTGTTTTCTATGGACAAAAGCTGAACAGAGTTGAATAAGTGTGGTTAGTTCCTAAGGGCGTAACTGATTGCTTTTTTAAATTTTAAACCACATCGTAGCATCACAGCTGAATTGGAAACATGTCAACTAACTTTTGGAGGGCACTGTATATAATAGAAAGAACACAATTAAACGATAAAATGCATTAATAAATTTTATTTTTTTTTGTTAATCCTTGTAATTGTCTGGATGATTGCGCACCCACGCATCGATTATAAACTTTCATTGATAGATAAGTAAGATTATTTCAGTCAAGATAGAAGAAAAGAAAGGTTCAGCACCCTTCAGAAGGCCGCTGGGACAAACAGGATGCAAAAGACGGATATCCCCCGTGTGACGTAAGTTGGAGGCGACTTATGGTGTCCTGCGGAGTAATTGCGTAACACACTTTGAATGGAGGGGCTTGTGGCTAAGTAATAACAGCCGCATGGCTCGACCGATCAGGTTAAGCTTGCCGAGGTTGGTCCGTGGCACGGAAAGCATGTGAAGCTGTTGGTCCCGGCTGTCATTTGTGAATCTTTGACAGTCGTTACTCACCTGGTCAGAAGCCCAAAAGTCTAACAACCAGTCTTACCAAAAGGGGGATACCCCTTAATCTCTTGGTTGTGGAGGTCAAAAAGGCAGTCGCTTCATATAAAATTCTGGTATGCAACTGCAGGTTAGGTTAGACTGGAAGCCGACCCCAGCATAGTTGGGAAAAGGCTGGGCAGATGATGAAAATTAAAATTTCATTCATTTTGGGAATAATAATTTAACAATATTCTATTTATTGCGTTATTTACATTGTCGAGTAGAGGAACATTTCAAACATGTGAAGCAATAGATTATAGATTTCCTTCAAAATCCTTCGAATTGTGATGGAAAGTGTGTTCCAATTGGGTTGTAGGTAAAGACTGAGTTGATTGAAAAATGTACAAGTCAGTTTTATTTGTAGAGAGGTTTACAAATTATATTTATTGGTAAGTTTGTAGGTAGATATGGTCAGAAAGGACATTTGGGTCCTGAAAATCGATAGGTAATTTATGTATCTGCAACCATATTATATTTAGCCTTTGTTTTCTCGGGCCCAGAAGGCCCAGTTGGCATGTGCGTACCTAGGGGGGGGGCAAAGGTGGGTAATGGCTACCCTAAGGAACTTCTTTGCTCACCTTAAATAGACAGTATTGAAGAATTACTTACTGTTTCATCGCTTTTTATTAGGGTTCTTTAGAGACGTACATTTTGACTAACATATCAGATTTGTAGAGTTAGGGGCTTGGCTCTACATTAGATCTACTTTACATGAAATGTTTTGGTGCGATTATTTATTACAAGGAGCCATTTATGATCTCTCATGAGATGACTGTGGTAACTGGGTTGTGGAGGTCAGATAGGCAGTCGCTCCATGTAAAATACAGGTATTCAGCTGCATCCGGTTAGACTGGAAGCCGACCCCAACGTAGTTGGGAAAAGGCTAGGCATATGATGATGAGATGACTGTGGTTAGTTCTGGACGTCTGCCCCCCTAAACAAAATCCCTCGCTACGCCAATGTCAGTGGGTATATTTTGGAAAACTGTTATTAGACCATTTTTGTTCTTTTTAATTTTATTTCAATTAAGTTTTTTTTTGTTCTCGATGTGATTCGTAGTGGTCATTTGTAAACCAAGTTCAACTAATATTACAAAGAGAAAAGATTTTTTTTGTATGTTATTTGTTACTCTTTCACGCTAAAACGGCTGACCGGATTTGGATGAAATTTGGCACATGGGCAAACCATGACCTGGATTAGGATATAGAACACTTTTTATCCCGATATTGCCACAGGATCAAGACTTACGCGGGTGAAACCGCGGGGTGCAGCTAGTTATCACATATTTTTAATTAATTAATGGATATATGTATATAGCTACATTGCGAAAGGCAGGCGCTTGTTCTGTGACAAATATTTAGTGCCTCCAGCAGTTTCCAGGCTGCACCATTGTTTGCTAAGAGAAAGTGATGATAGCGTCCTATTAATAGTCAAGATCACTCACCTTTTCCGCATACATAGATACATACACCTAGTATAATAACTGCTATAATAAACATTAGTTTAATGTGTGTTGCCCCGAGGGCAGCGATAGGCGGTATCATTCAAGTCGGACATAAAGTCTTACGACGTACTTACTTAGTTGTCTATAGGCATACGTAGATAATGTTTTCAGAGAGACATCCAATCGTATTCGTGTTTGCTATTTTCTTCATCATCATGTTTCAGAGTTTATTGAGTTAGTACAGGTAGGATCCTATTATCTTACTTCCTACTAATATTATAAACGCGAAAGTTTGTGAGGATGGATGGATGTTTGTTACTCTTTCACGCAAAAACTAGAGAACGGATTTTGATGAAACTTCACAGTAACATAGCTTATACCTCTGAATAACACACAGGATACTTTTTATTCCAATATTCTCACGGGATCGACACTTATGCGGGTGAAACCGTTGCTTAAAGTTAAGTAATGATTAACGAGTTCCTTTTTCTATCCATTCTTGCAACACCACACTTCCCCCTTAGCATTACAAATACAACACAAATATACCTACTCTAATTAGGAGCCATCCATAAATTACGTCACACGTTAAGGGGGAGGGAGGCGGTCGACGAAGTGTGACATTGTGTGACAAGGGGGTGGGAAGGGTCCTATATTTTGTGACGTCACATTACAAAATCTATTATAATCTAAGTGTTAAAACATGAACTTTGAACTATTAACGAAAAACTCAAAAACATTTGCAACTCTATCTGTATAAACATAAGGTTCAAATTGTTTTGTCGCCCACTCGCTCTACTAGTGTTACGCGCCGACCACCTAAGTGCCCTTTAGCGCGAGTATGTAACCATAGAAAAAGATGACTCCGAAGGTAAATTCGCTCCACTGTTACTTCAGCTAGGTTTGGATCACCTAGCGTCATCATATTTGAAGCAAGTTCCTTGTTTAAGCGATCATGTGGCACCTATGGTCTAAATTTTGCATCATACAAGGCCAGTAATCAACACAAGCAATCACATAGAGTCAACAAGAAGTTTTGCCCATCGCGAAGATTCGTCCACAAAGAATTGCTGCTAGACGTGCCAGAGAAATTCTTTGTCTAGATGATGACGATGATGCTGTATGGTTGGAAGAAAAAGATGTTGACACAACGAATGTTCCTGACACTAACAACCCAAACGAGAACGAAGTGGCTACTATGCCAGTTATATATAATTTGAAGGAGTGGGTTCAAAGTCCATGGACTCAAGATGATTATGTTTTGTATCTTTAATTAATATAATTAATCGTTTCTTGTTTTGTTAATTTCTTGAAATGTTTGATTTGATGTTAGTTTTATTAAAAAATAATTTAAATGGAAATAAAACTAATTTCGGAACTGCTGTTTTAATTCAATAATTTCTAGATGTAAAATTGCAAAATGACGGGGAGCTCAAAAAATCATGAAATTTGTGTGACGTAATTTATGGATGGCCCCTTAGATGATAGCTTTACCTACGAACCTTATTAACACTTCTCATTACATTGCTCTTACAACTCTTGCAGGCATCGGCAAGTACCAGGTCCTGCACAATATTCTGATGCTAGGGACACTGTTGGCCGCCATCCTCGAGATGATTGGCATCGCTTTCGTGTTACCAGCCGCTGCCTGCGACCTGGATATACCTGATAACTTGAAGGGGATTCTCACTTCTTTACCGAATATTGGTGAGTTTATGCAGTTTTAAAAAAACAGGGGCTGGTACCTATTTAGTGGCACACAGTATTTTGGTACATTCTATGATAACTTTAATGGTGTGGGTGGGTACTTAGTTGTAATCTGTGTCTATTTTGGTGGCACAATGATAAACGTTACTAAAACGAACTAATTAGTTACTTCCTAATTATCTTAGCAACATTTCTCCCAGCGAATCTTTGCTGGAACTAAGGTTATGATTTGGTATTGTCTATTTGGTTTGTCTTACAAAAGCTTATGCTTTGGTATCACAACCAAAGCATAAGCTTTTGTAAGACACACCGTACTTTCACCATACTTATTTATTTATTTGCATAATGTACACACAGTTAGCTATGAGTATGAGTGGCTATGATTTGGCTAAAACTTAAGAGGGGAGTGAGGGAGGAGAGAAGGGAGAGAGTTAAAGTCTTTCTACAGCCAAAGAGTAGGTATTGCTGTGTTTTGGATTGCAAATTTTTTGTTTTACCAACACATTTGTAAACTCGATGGAAATCGACTCGTTATCAGAGGACCCGTGATTTTAAGAACGTTCACAGCCTGATCTCCAGTCTCAATTTGTCAAAAATAACTCTAATTTCCCTACATTTTTCAGAAGGTTTAGACGCTGATTGTCACTGAGATGAGATTGCGACTTGAATTTGAACGTTTTTAAGTACGAGAATTGGCCTTCTGGTCTACCTGATTGCCAAAGAACCACAAAAAAATGTATTTTTTAACTGTTACAGGTATAATACTAACAGCTCCATTCTGGGGCCGTGCATCAGACTCCCTTGGCAGGAAGCCAGTGCTGCTCGGTTCCCTAGCAGCAGCCGGCGTGATGGCCTTCACGGCTGCCTTTATGCCTTCGCTGATCACCTTCGCGCTTCTCAAGTTCGCTTGCTCGCTGTTGTAAGTACTTATCCAGTCTTTTCTTTTTGGCGAAAACTACGAGAAATTAAAAAAAGGTTTAATTGTGGTAGCAAATAGGTGTCTCGTTGCTATGGATATTAAAACAGTGAGCCACATGAGGATTATGATTAAACTAGCTGCACCCCGCTGTTTCACCCGCATAAGTTTCGATCCCGTAAGAACATTGGGATAAAAAGTACCCTATATGTTAATCCTGGTTATAAACCATCTGTATGCCAAATTTCATCCAAATCCGTTCACTAGTTTTTGCGTGAAAGAGTACCTACCAGTGTATTGATATTACCATCTTGTATACCGTGTTTTTTGCAAATAAAATATTATTATTATTAACAAACATCCATCCATCCATCCATCCATCCATCCATACAAACTTTCACGTTATTAGTTATTAGTAGGTATTTGATTTGGGTTTTTTTGCACTCTCTACATTGGGTAGGTATTTATTCACATTTCTTTGATTGTTAAAGAAGCTACCTACTAACTTTTGTTATCTGCAAGAATATTGTGTATTTATTAACGTCTTTTGCACTCTTAATTAATTAAAACCCCATTTTATCTCATTCCAGTTTATCTAGTCCGTCATCTCTAGGCTACGCGTACTTATCAGAGATGCTCCCGCGCAGACGTCGGGACTTTGCAGTGCTCGTCACCAACGGACTTATCAATCTACTGACATTCTTAAGTCCTGGTAAGTTGTGAGATACTAGTTTTTATTTTTCACACAAATTGGTATACCACTACTTGCTATACAATAAATATCACTGACAGGAAGTTATTATAACATCGCCAACATAAACTAAGTGGAAAAAATACGTTTTATTGTAGCTAAATACAAGAACACCCATGAGAAATTAATATAGGACCAAATCAGAAGTACACCCTTTCAAACAAAAAAATAAATTTCAAAATCGGTTCCCATCTGATGAAAATATCGATGAACATACATTTAAAAAACATATATATAGACGAAATCCTATTTTTTAGAAGTCGCGGTTAAAAAAAAGAAATCAGCAATCTAAGAAACACAGTAAATATACCTACCTAATCTGCATTCGCGATTTATATGCCAAAAATGTAAATAAAATATGAGTTTATATAAAAAAAAAACTTTAAATCCTCCTCAATAAAGTTCAGTTTACGCTACAACTTCAAACATTTTTATAACTTTTTCAATAGTGCTAGTCACTCCGCTGCATGTCGCGGGTTCAATTCCCACACGGAACAAATATTTGTATGGCCTACAAGTAGTTGTTCCGGGTCTGGCTGTTTGTGTATGTGAGTTTAAATGTTTGTAAAACGCACCCACTATACAGGAGAAATTCCTAGTATGGGGCAACGTTTTCATTAAAAGAAGAAAAAAAAGCTTAATCACCATTTAATTAAAGTTGATATTTGTTTACTTGAGATAAAATCAATTTGAAACAAGTTGGAATAGACTTTATGCTCACTACCTAAATCCTTCTTAACTTCCAGGTCTAGCCTGGCTCATCCTCCCCTCCGACTGGCTGTACCAGTTCGGAATAATAGACCTGCGACCTTGGAGACTGCTGACAGCGGTGTATGCCCTGCCACTACTCCTGGCTGCATTCGCAGTGATCTTCGCTGATGAGAGCCCTAAGTTCCTCATGACCAGGGGCAAAGATAAGGAGGCATTGGCAATCTTGAGGAAGATCTATGCTGTGAATACTGGGTTACCTGGAGATAGTTTTTGCGTAAGTATGCTCGCTGTTTCATGATACTGCGAAGTTGATCTCCCCTTTATTAATAAACGCAGAGTAAAGTCATGACCATTATTTTAACTTCAGATTAACCATACATGGTTGACATTTCCCATGAACCAAGGGCTGGCTTTTACCTTGGCCAGAGGCTAAGCATTACCCTTCAACGAGGTAATGCCGCCAGTCTCTTGGGTACATTACCAGTCGACAGCGATGCGAATGAATTTTTCGACGCTATATTTTTGTTTGTAAATGGTTTTAGTTAAGTTAGGATATAAAGTCAAAGTCAAATCATTTATTTCAAATAGGCACATGAAAAGCACCTTTGAACGTCAAAAATTACATTAAAATATAATTGATTCTAGTCGCCCTTTCCAAAAAGTAGTTTTCGTATGGAAAAGAATGGCAAGAAACTCCACCGTTACTCTTTTTTAATATAAGGTTGTTAATTTAGTGTTAGTTTATTTAAAGTTACCATACATTGTAAGACATCATTTTACATCGCGTTTGGGGAATAGTAATGAAGAAGATATCATGACGAATAACGTTCATTCCTTCAAAGCTTAATCATGACAGTGATTTCTTACATAAAGACATATGAGATATACACGTTAACATATGATTGTGAACACCGTTAGTTTATAATCTAGCTCGCGAGATTGTAAACTGTCGATAAATACTGATTACAATATACCGTACCTATCATTTTTAATTCTGAATTCTGAATTTCCGAATTCTGGGCCGAGTCCATTTAGATTTCTATCGGCACGCTAAGAAGGAGAAGATTTTCGATAGTTTATATTGTTTACAAACGTATTCATCCATGTCATAATCAAAACTACAGCAGTTCTATATGTTTTTTTTTTTAAATAATTTACAGGTAAAGTCCCTAAAAACGCCGTGTGACATCAACGACTCAGAACAGCGCGGCTCGGGGGTTGCGCTGGCGCCGAAGTCCAAGTCCGAGTCGGTGTTCGCGCTGCTGCGGCCGCCGCACCTCAAGTGGTTCGCGCTCACTGGCTTCCTCATGTTTGGATTGTTCTCTTTGTAAGATTTGTGTTATAATTTTAATGGTTTAACGCTATCAACATCTGCCTAGCCTTTCTCCAACTATGTTGGGGTCAGCTGCCAGTCTAACCGGATGCAGCTAATACCAGTATTTTACATGGAGCGACTGCCTATCTGACCTCCACAACCCAGTTACTAGGTAATACGATACCTCTTGGTAAGACTAGTTTGCTGAGTTTCGGGCTTCTGACGACCCGTAACGACTGTCAAAGTTTTTTGAACGCTATACAGGTATTAAAGCCAACCAAAGACAACAAATTAATACAAAATAATCATTTCTTTCAGCTTGAACGGCCTGTTCCTCTTCGCTCCCGATACGATCAATAAGGTGATGAGCAGTGAGGAGAGCAGCGGCACTGTCTGTGAACTTATCAGCCAATCGGATAACTCTGTAAGTTATTTTATGAAAAAATCTTGAAAATGCAGTAATATTCCGGTTTGGGCTGGCTAACGAAAGATTTTGTTTTTTTTTATTGACTTTTTTTTTTTAAATACTGCTAAAGAGAAATTCCTGAAGGGAAAACCCAACAACAATCTATCCCGACATGGACATCAAACCCAGAAACCCGTACCGTGCTCGACTGTCGCGCTTTAAATTAACGACAGTACAGTTCATTCACAGTTACCTCTGACAGCAACAACTCGACAGCAACCTTATTGCAACGAGAATAAAGACCACAATGGTTTTGACAGACCTGTCAGTGGCAGCAATGCAACAGCAACCTTGTTAGGATGAGAATAAAGATCACTGTGATTTGGACAGTGATGCAAAATCAGAGGTAATAGAACTGAACGGACTGTAGTCACAATTTTTATACAGGAACAACTTCAAATTTATGACTCAGGGGGCTAATCACCAGCTCTTATAGCCGGCAGAAGTTGAACTACATTGCCTTTTTTTTTCTATGACTAAGTAGAAACGCCAGCACATCAACCTACTACAATCTGTCAAATTTCTTTAATAGATTTTCAACTTTATCGCTACAGCATCAGGTTCAAAGTTGATCGGGAAAATTTGACAGTTTCGGGTAGTTTGATGTGCTGGCATTTGTACAAAAAGTGCAGTGCAGTTCAACTTCTGCCCTGCTATTAGAGCTGGTGGTAAGCCCCCTGGAAGTTTGCTATCGCAGACAATTGGTATGTCGGTAATAACATGTGACCAAAAAGATTTACGATACTATTTAAATATCTGTGTATGTGGCATATTCTATCACGCGACATTATATTAACATTATCTGTAGATATACATATTAACTTTATTGTTTAACTGCAAGTTATTAGATTTAAATATAGTGGTTGCGTGAGGGGCAGCAGTTTTATTACTTTAAGATTTAGTGACTTATTCCTATACATGGATACATGGAAAAAAACGTGAAGGCTCAGTAAAAGTAAAACGTGACACAAAATTACTTAACAAATTCAGCCTAGTGCAGACTATAGAAAAACGGAGAAAGGTAAAGCAATATTTAGTCAAAAACTCAACAAAAAAAATCGCCTAAACCTACATGGGCACTTATTTTTGCGAATGGGACATTCTGCGTCAGATCCTTATTGTTACGAGCTTCGGGTTCGTGACAATAAAAACTGCCGATATAAATTACTAAAAATTACACTTTAATTAAACAACACAAATAACAGCTCAAACACATTAATTATAAAACATAATTGCTCTTAAGTCGCACTTGAAGATCGCTTTCGATGTATTCGCTTCTATCGCAGATCCAAGTCTGACTGGTCGCGGAGTCCCGGCGTTATATAGTGCCGCAGATAGTTCCAGAACCTTCTATTGTAGAACCATCTAGAATGTTCGAGTATAGAATAACTCAGAACTATAAACATAGCTTTATGGAAATCTTAAACAATCCCTTCTATTATTTCTCCACAGACTACCTGCAGTATTGTCTCTCCTTTCTCTCTAAATCCAAAGGTTGTCTTTAAAAGACCACCCATTGTGCCACCCTTGTAAAATTTCTAAATTTATATCTGTAATATGTATGGTGCACATAATAAAAAGTATTCTAGATTTATAAGACCTTAATGTACCATGATTTAAAGCAATTAAATTTTATTCCAGACTGTAACAGGTGAATGTCTAGACTCGATCTCCTACAACACGTTCTACATAATGGTGGTGACGACGATTGTGTACGGGGTGCTGGTTACGGCTGGCAGCATGAGCCCGCTCTCCAAGAAGACTCTGCTGGTCTCCATGTTCATCGTCGTTGGAATCGGCTGTCTTATTGCTGGGCTTTCCACTAACAGGTACGGTTATAAGATAAATCCAAAATTCAAAATAAAAAATCATTTATTTAAACTAAGATGAAAATCAGCACTTTCTCGAACGTCGAAATTACATAAGACAGTCCCCCAAAACGTGCGCCTTTCACCACTTATTCCTAGTGCTATATCTTGGAAGAAGTGGCGCAACAAACTCTCCAGCAGCACAGTTGTCTGTTCGGTTAGAGTCGCTCACCCCAAATTAGACTAAATATTCTGGTAGGCTAGTTAATGGATTTAAGCCCCAAAATTGCCAGGGTTGATCTTAGGTACCAGTGTTTTTAGCTTGGATGGAAAGTGTGAAAAGTCGGCTGTCTTTGAGTTGGCTCATAATTATCTACTCATAATATACAAATACAAATCAAGGTCTTTTATAAAATATGCAGGCATCATCGATGATAACTTTATGAAGGTATGAGGAGCAGGATGTAAAGTTCCTCATGCCTCGGGAGGAAACGACGGGTTTTATGTCCGGTAGGCTACTGCCCAAGGATGTCGGCACGTTGTATACAGTGTGGCAGGGACAAAGACGCACAACCATGGATTCAATACATGATTCTGGATCCCCTTGCGTTGAATTTTTTTGTCAGATATTTAAAAAAATCTGCTGTTCCTATAAAGTGCAATACCTACGATGTCAAAATATGTGGAACAGCAATTTTTTTTTAATAACACCAAAAATTTCAGCGCCGGTCCAGGACGGAACGGAACTCCAGAATCATGTACTGAATCAATGGTAACAGGATGCACGTCGATGTTCCTGCCACTCTTTATATGCTAGTCGTGCGTCGAATTTTGCTTGCGTGATGCAGGTGACATCGGTGTGATGCGTAGTTCGCATGTAGCGATCTAGATACCGCTAAAACTTTATTGATGCAATGAACGTAAAAATCGTTTATTTTTAAACCCATTGTCATGTGAAGGGATTACGATTATGACGTCACAGACTTACTGCTAGATAGGCACATCATTTGATGCGACATAAAATTAATGACTACGGATAAGTAATCAGTGAAGAAATTACCATAATCAAAAATAAGTAGGTAGCCCAGTCGGTAGCTTAAGACTCCGTGTATCATTGCAGACATGGGTCTCAAAGGTCGAAAACGCTATCATGCATGTGCCTGATAGTGGAGTCTTTATTTACTTTTGCTTTATTCCCATTGGCCACGCGAGCCGCGGGCTCAATGTGAGATTGATAACAAGTCGAAACATCTTTCGGTTCAGAATCTTTAGTAGCAGACTAATTATGTAGACAACGAACGAGAATAGAATACGGATTTAAAAACGTTAAATGAAACTTTGCACTTTTCTAACTCTCTTGAGATGGATGATGAATGATGATGAAATTAATGATGTTTTTAGAGCGAGGTATAGAGTAAAACCTGCTGTGTAAAGTGTGGCTAGGGTAGTAGGAGTACTAGTTTGTATGTCACTGTACTGCAAAAGTTAAGCACCATCCATAATCTATCTATCTATATCTGTACTTTTAATAAAGCTGAAGAGTTTGTTTCAAAATCAAAAAGTCATTTATTCAAATTAGGCTGAGAATCGGCAGTTTTCAAACGTCAAAATTACAAAAGACAGTCCCCCAAAAACGCCTGCCCTTCACCACTTCCTAGTGCTATCGCTGGGAAGAAGAAGTGGCGCAACAAACTCCCCAGCAGCACAGCGTGATATCCCAATTGTTGAGGAATTAAACTAACACACCAGGCCCTTAGGAGCCAAACAAAAAGAAAAAAAGGGAGAAAGAACGCTAAGTGATAACGAAGTGATAATGCGGGCGGGCGATGAGATGCGATGGGGTGGTCGGGGAACCAGAAATTTCATACGGATGAAGTCGCAGGCAGAAGCTAGTCATATTATAAAAAATGAGAAAGTAACTCTGTCGGCCTGGTACTTTTTCGCACTTTAACTACCGTACCTACTGAACCGATTTCGGGTTTATAATTGGCGCATAAATACCATTTTACCCAATAACCTGTAATCCATTGCCTACCTTTGTCCACAGGATCTTAGCAGGAGTAGCGATGTCATCTCTGCAGATCACAGCACTGGGCATCGGCCCTCTCACGGCATACGTCGTGCATCTATTCCCCACGTCTTTGAGGTAACTATTTTAATTATGCGGCTCATCGCAGTCTAATGGTAGACATAAGCCACATTTAAAATGGGAGCATACAAAAAATTCAAAACCATTTGACCTTCATAAATAATACTAACTTACCTACTGAGCTTGCCACATCTTGTTAAAATAGAAGCTGATCTTACCTCTAAAAATGGCCTGGATCGGGGATGGTAAACTTTTATGTAAGTAGGTTTGGCTATTTACTAGCTCAACCAGTGTTATCAATAATTCTTCGCTTTTCACTTTTGAATTTATATGATAACATGAGCAGTCCTGACAGACGTTGTCCTGCCCGAACAGCGCCACCTACGAGGTCCAATTGTAAATCTAATTCGCCCTGGGAACCGCTCAAACACACACAAAAAAATTCATCAAAATCGTTTTGGAGGAGGTCAGTGACATACATACGTAGGTACAGAAGAATTATAAATATACAGGATGAGATTGAATACTTTCGCCAAATCGAAATAGGAGGTGCAGTAACTGCTACATAATCACCTATCAATCTAAATTCATGAAAAAATTCGTCTTAAATAGTGCAAACTAAGATATTGCCTTGCAAGTAGAATTATCGTTATTCCAGTAACTTTTTGTTTTTTTAGCGCGCGCCCGATAAGCAATCCATCTATCGCAGAGTTCACAACATGAAGCAAATTGGCCACACGTTGAACTATGGGGTATTTACCTAATTTTGACCGTTGCCAAATCGCTCCCCTCCGCGCACGTATCTGCACCCCTTTCCTCTAAATTTACTTTATAACACGTTGAATTAGATATTTTGATTTGGCGCACCTATTCAATTACATCCTATAAATAGATAAAGAAAGGAAAACATATAATCAAAGTAGATACTTTAGACAGTACCTTTATGGGTATTGGAACAGGGTGTGCAGGATATGCGTAGTTTACTCACAGGCTGCTAGACACCAAGAGACGAACGCGACTAATTTCTACTTCCTTTTATTTTCTCAGAATACACAGACGCCCTTGGGGTTTCACCTCTCGCGATGCTATATGAAACAATTTACAACATAAAGCTACTGCTATATAACAAAGCAAATATTGTGCTCTAGTCAACCGTTTCATAGATATACGAGGGTTTCTTAACAACAGTACATGTTTTATAATATAATCCCAAATAATATACCTAGCCATAAAGATACTGGAGTACCGAACAACAACTATGCGACAAAGATTAAAAGTATTTTTATCATAGGTAAATCTATTGATAATCTTTATTGGTGTTTGGGACTTTCCAAGTTAATTGAACTATGTGGATGATAAACAACGTTATTTGTCAAAATGTGTATTGGATTTGTAATTATTGATAAATCATTCTCGTGCTGTAAAAAATAGCTGTTGCTACATAAATCGCAATAATCTATTTAGTACCATATCTATACATCTTTATAAATATAATCTGTACAAATAAACTTCTATATAAAATACAATAAAAGTAGTGTCTGTTTGTAATGTCAAAATAAACAGCTTTTACTAAGTATACAGGGTGGTAGGGCATCGACGCGCAAACTGAAACCATGAATTCAGCATATAATTCTAGACGTAGGAAATGTTCTTCGGATATTAAAACAAAGCCAGCTGTTTCATAGATTATGCAATACTCGTACCTACCTACGCGGTCAAAATGTATGGAACAATACCTACGCAGTCAAAATTGATGGCAGAGCTAATTATTATTTTAATAATCGACGAAAAATTTCAACGCTCAGAAAAAACGTGTCTATCAATAAGCTTCCATAGTGATTCATACAACACTGACGACCGTGAATACACACGGCGAATAAACCGTAGTTTTTCACAGAAAAACGTGTGTGTACAAAGGGCCTGGTCTTCAAACACAGTTTTCTAATCCACTCTTATTTCCTCAGGGGCACAGCAGTGGGTGCAGTGATGATGTTCGGCAGGATAGGCTCCGTCGCCGGCGCCAACGCAGCCGGGGTGTCACTCAACGCCGCCTGCATGGCTACCTTCTACGCCTTCGCTTTTCTAGTCTTTTGTAAGTAACCCCAAAATTTTCTTATCACATTTTGATCTGATTTAGTTACTGTGAATCTGGCAAGAGCGGTGGTGGCAAAATGGTAACTGCCGCTACTTCTCCCCGAATCTGGATACTTTACAAATCTTTCGATGTAATCAAATGTTCAAACACATCAAACAGTTAAGTGAAAGGAAGAAGTTTATTAACCATTTCCAAAAATCATCTACATCCATGAACTAAAATTTAACACCAGAAAAACTAACTAACTTACTATACAAATAAATACAAAAACAAAGGACACTTAGGCGTCGAAGTACCTACTCACCCGCATCGCTGTCATCCGGAAACGTGCGTACATTCAACGTGGCAATGCTAATTCTTTGACTAAAGACCGAGCCATCCCTCTGGTCACGTGAAGTGCCGACCAGCCGGCGAGAAATTACGACAAATAGATATAATAGATATACAGAGTGTCCCGACACTCAACGATAGCCTGGTACCGGGCGACAGGCCAAGGTATAGCAGTTATGAAAAAAATAAGAGATTTTTTTTTTTTCCAACATGGAATATCAAAGTTAACTGACAATAATTTTGTAAACCATAACTCGTCAAAACTTAATTTATTTTACGTTAACAATTTTTATTACTTTGATTTGTGGTTGCGATTAATAGCACAGTTATTTGAGATTACATTATTAAAAAAAATCACTGTAAAATTATAAAAAAATGTGATCACAATACTTAAAAATGTCTAAGTATTATCGCTTGACTAAGTGACATGGCCTATTTTAAAAAACGTCCGTGGCCCGTTCGTCAACTGACGGATAACCTCAATGTCCACTCAGATACCGTTGATGGAGCACAGTCCACGACTACGATATTTAAACAGGGTCTTCCCATTACCAACCTTCACAATAAGAAGATAATGAAATGACTAGTAAATAATAATAGATAAATTGTAAATTAGCGTCGTAACTATACGCGACATGCCACCCACAATGGCAGATTTTTATCGAGCAATTTCTATCGTAATCCATCTAATGCTTGTGCTATTTTCGACGAATTTATTTATCGTAAGCAAACTTCATAATATCATAGCTTTATCAGCACTCAGGCTACATACACACTGACGAGTAAGTAGCTTGCTTAGCACCTAGACTTTATCTATTATGATACTAGCTTTTAGCTGGGCCTGGAGCTAAGTAATAACAGCCGCACAAAATCAAAATCAAAAGTCATTTATTCAAATTAGGCTGAGTATCAGCACTTTTCGGACGTCAAAATTACAAAAGACAGTCCCCCAAAAACGCCCGCCCTTCACCACTTCCTAGTGCTATCGCTGGGAAGAAGAAGTGGCGCAACAAACTCCCTAATAGCACAGCTGTCTGTTCAGTTAGAAAACACCTGATTGTATACAATACTTAGGTACCTTTGTTCAGTAATTAACATTAGAAGACCAGAACTTAAAATTAAATGATTTGCCATATGTCAGCTAGCCACGCCAATATACCAACAAATATAATAAAAACTATACGTACTCAAGCTAAAAAATAATTAATTAAAATAAAAAGTAAATAAAAACTTACTACCCAAATAAAAATAAAAGCCTCCAGGCATAAAGGGCGTGACAGCTTACATATTTATGCATTGTTGGGTTCTGTTCACATAGCTGGCACACACAGGTCGATCGATCAGGTTAAGCTACTAAGTTACGGGTCGTCAGATACCCGAAAGTCTGACAACTAGTCTCACCAAGGGGTTTTGTATTACCCAGTAACTGGGTTGTGGAGGTCAGATAGGCAGTCGCTCCATGTAAAATACTGGTACTCAGCTGCTTCCGGTTAGACTGGAAGCTGACCCCAACATAGTTCAGAAAGGCTAGGTAAGGTAGATGACTAGCGACTACGAGTATATATGATAATCCAGATTATAAACTATCTGTGTGCCTTTCATCTAATGTTTACGCGGCGCACGCCAGCATGATTTTTCGGACATCTTTAACAATCATCATCATATTTCAGGCAATTTACACAAAACCATAATGAATTATACACCTACTTAAACCTTCCTCGTGAATCACTCCGTCTATTGGTGAACACCACATGAAAAAAACGTTCAGTAGTTTTTGAGTTAATCGCGTTCAAACAGACAGCTACGCGGCGAGGGGACTTTGTTTTATAATAGAATAGAAAACTTTAATTTCAGACAGGAGTCCATAGGGTTAGTAACAATTTTACTTAACTTCTAGTATTAGTAGGTTACAGACACAATACATATAATATATAATATATACAATTAAATTTCAGCGTGGAGCTGCATCCACCTCCGTAACATCACGGAATACGACCGATCTGTGAACACACAGAATCCTGTTAGAGTGTGTTTACGGAGAAGCGATTTTAGACGCGTTTGCTTGAAATGGAGCGTTTTTTGCGGCCGAGCCCGCGGCTGGCACCGCCGCGTCTCACGCGGCGTTTATCGCGGCGGCGCACGCAGCGGCAATTCTCGATGAAGCGATGCCCGCGGCGGAATCTTCTGCCAGTCATATTTGGAAATTTGGAAATTACAGAACGCAGACGTAGTCACCGTCACAATGGAGACCGATATGATCGATTTTTTATTGGAAGAAAATTCAATGTTAAAAAATGATTATTTATTTGGTCGGTTTGATTGAGTATTCCGCGTGCGCCGCAGCGTTGCCCGCCGCGTGCTTTGCTTCACGCTTGAGGATTCGCCGCGGGTGCAGCGGCGGGCACCGCCACGCTTCCCGCCCCGCGTCTCTATGAACAACGTCTTATATTGCCATACGTTTGTGTTTACGCGTGTGATGATAAATGCCGCTTGACGCGCCGCCGCTCCGTAAACAGAAAATCGTACGACGCGCCGCGAGACGCCACGCCGCACGCGACGCGCGACGCCCCGCGTCTCCGTAAATGAGGCCTTAGTGCTGCCGCGAACACGCGTCATTAGGGGTGCATATCTATTCCTAATAATGGCGGCAAAACCATTCATATTATTATCCGCAAACATCCATGAATCACTACAACGACGCCACGGCAGCTTCAGCAGTACTCTGTGCATTATTATATTGAACGCGTAGGTCGCTGTAGGTATGGGAGCGGTGAATCCCGCACCCCTGGCCATAGGCAGAGGTGGAACACCGCGATAGTTTTAGCCGGTAAGAGTCCGGCATACCCCTCTGTCACCCCTACGATGGAGGAAGTCCATGAGGATTACCACAGTGCAACAAATAAAATAAAAGTTTGCTGTAGGTATGCCCGCCGAGTGAAGTACGTATGTAGTAGATAGATATAAATAGCGCATATTAGGTAATTTTTATTCAAGTCGGCTGATCTTTATCGATACTGGAGAAAACAACGTGATTGATTATATATGGACTTTTATCTGTAAATGACAAATTTATCGATAATCGAGATCTTGACCCGATTTCCTGTTCCAATTATATTTTATTTGTACTTTATCAACGATATTAATACACGAATTATTTGAAGAATTTCAGCGTCTGTGTAGAGGTATATGTACATATGTATTAGAATGTTATCGGTCAGATAACGGACTCCTGTAGTTTTTAAAGTTATCATTAATAAACTGTTTCCATGCTAATCTTTTGAAACCAAGAAGGTATATTATAAAAACTTATCAAACAACTTTTTACAATAGTTGTAAATTTTGGTAACACCAACGAATATTTACAACTAAATATATTTCTACACTGATTAGGAAGTGGGAGGAAAATTTTGGAAAATAAAGATAACCTCTTCAGCTGATTACAACGCCATGTGTGCAAATAGTAGTGAAGTTAAATTTACTGACACGTCCTTTGGTGTAACTGTGTATATTTATCACTTTATGGTAGGTATATCTTGGGTACTACCACAAAAACTCGACTTAGATAAAAACGTATATGTATAAAGCGTGTGGGGAAGTTATCTATATCAAGAAAATTAGCATTAGCAATTTGCACCGTATAATTCTAAAATAACTCACTCATATCTGAATGTCAAGCGATGACTAAGCAGCCTCCTATTATTAGGTAGCTACTGTGAAAGGTTGATGAGCCCTTCAAAGGAATCAAACAACGATACGATTTCTTTACGTTTATATTGACTGAACGTCTTTACATATTCACGACTAAACTAGTACTGTCTTTTCCTAAACAAAAAACCTTGCAAAATATTTGACACCCCATTCTAAGCTTGCTTGAATGTTCGAATGGAGCCCGCGCTAAATTATAGCCAGACTGCACTACATAAGGTTGACTTTAGTGGACAACCTTAACAGTACCTATGTTAGTCTGTATTGTGTACGAAAGTTTCAATGTCCCACGGTCCCACTGCAGGACAGAGGCTTTTCCTTCACACCCTCCTCCTGCAAGAAAAGAAACCTTTGTAAACGAATCCACTGCTTGGGCTACTGTCATACTATATTGTTCCTCGTTTGGGGTGTAGTTTCACAAGGTTAGCTTAGCAGTAGGCTGTCTGGGCTGGGAAGTTGTGTGATGTCACGTACGTCACGAATTAAATAGTGGTCCTGATTTAGATTAGAAAAGTCTGACGAATCGATAAGAGTAATCACAAGAGAGTGATCGAATGTAATATCTTATTCTAAGATAGTAGATCTAGATTAATAACACGTAATATGTTGTATTTAAACTATCATCTTATTCAATTAAATGCATAAGATCATAAGTATATATACTAGTTTTAGTAACTGTACTATAGATATCCATTCTAAATACCACATTTTTTTGTCTAATTATCACCTTGACGTTCCAACATTCAATAGTGATTTAGCTATCCGACTGGATAGCGTAGTTTTGGGCTGAGAACTGGTCCAAATTGGATTGCACTGTAAATGTATATACTGATAGACTCCACATCTAAAGAAGAAGAGATCATGGCACAAACGACTTCGGATGGATCCAACAGCACAACATTCACCCAACAACTATTAGCAAGCAATTCAGCATCGCGTCATGTTTTGCAATCGCATTGATAGTCCTGGCAGTCTACTTGTATAGGAGAAGCAACTCATAGCGCCAGCGGACATTTTTGAGAAAGGAGCGGAGTTCTTTCCGCCAACTTTTCCTGGGCCTGTCGCGCTGTCGTTTCCTGCTACTGCTAATAGGACACACTCTGTTGTTGTGTTTCCATTTTCCGAAAAGTAGAGTGTAGACTACGGACGGAATTATAAGTCATAAATACATTGGTACAATAATAATGGCATATAATTTTCTTCTTCTTTATGTATAAAAACCAATTGCCGTTCGTTAGTCTCGCAGAAAGGTGAAAATGGCTCGACCGAATGTGATAAAACTTTGCCAGTATAAACGTTTTTAAAAAGTTGTCAAGCCAGCAGAGTCTCAATAATGAAGCTTGGACGATATAAAAACAATTACAAAGAATAACACTTTTCATTATAGAATGTAAATTAATAATAAATAACAATATACAATACTAATGTCAATATACAAACCGTATGTCCAGGACCACAATATATGTATTTTATCAGCATGTCAACATTCTTTCAATAAGATTTTTGACTAGAATAGACTACCACAACCCACAACACGAAAGTCTTTATCAACCGATATATCCAGGTGTTTGCTTACGTATCAATTTAAATCTAAAAATGCACAAACAATGCGAAATCAGCCGATTTTATCTGGTGGAACATCCGACATTTTTTATCTTTTGTTTCCGTTTCCAACCAAGGCGACGTCATTTTTATTGATGTATAGAACCTACTTATCTAGATGGCAACTAGTGCTTAATTAACGTTTATTAAGGAATGGGCTTCAATCTATCCTGCCAGTTACCCTATAATCGTATATCTTTTGTGTCATTTTAATCTTTGTTCTCCTCACGTAGATGATTAAGTACTATACGTAATCATTATTGTTCTTAAAATAAATAATTTGTCGAAAACGTTAAGAGAGTCGCTCCACGTAAAATACGGGTATTCGGCATCCAGGTAGACTGGAAGCCGACCCCAACGTAGTTGGCAAAAGGCTCGGCAGCTGATGATGATTGAAAACTTCAAGATATAACAAAATACAACGCAACGCTGCATCCAACGTACCTACATACGAGCGACACGCGTCAACGGCAGAGGCAACTGCCGCCGACACGCGTAGACGGCAGCCGACGACACGCGTCGACAGCAGCTGTGGACGCGTGTCGATTGATTAGATGCCTCGTGTCGCATGTATGCACCCTAAATGTCACCTTTCTCAGTTATAAACTTATACAACAGATATTTATTAACTGCTATCGCAAGTTTCGATAAAGAAACGGCAATGAACTGGATTGAAGTTATTTTGTTTTTGTGATTACAAGTGAACCGAAGTTTTGCGTCGTTCATTTTGAAAAATGATAACGAACGCAACGCAAAATATGAATCTTTTTGTAAATAAAACTGGCTACAAGTCAACTAATCGTACTAAATGATTTGTAGTGCAAGTTCTTGTTGACTTCAATCTTCGTTATAGATTGTTACCGACGACTTACGAGTTATAGGTCGTGAGTTCGAACCATAGATATAGGATAAAGGAGATATGTCCTGTAGTTGAAAATGTACCAGAACTCCATGTCGTTAAAACGATCCCACTACCGCGCTACTACTACACATGTAATTGAGTAAAAGCAATAGATACAAAGTCGCACACTTGCAATTCATAAATCAGAGCGTACTACACAATCAATTATAAACCTTAACTCGTCAAACACAGCGTGCATTTACCATGCACCGTACAACTTACACAAAAACATCTATCGCTATCGTTGTGCTGTGCAAAAGCCATTTATTTTACATATACGCTAGTGATTGACTAAATCGGAAAGTTATCGATTCTCCTATTTATTATTATAGTAAAAAAAATTTGGGGTTCTGAAAATAAAATAAATAAAAACCATATGTCCAGAAAATATTGTATTATAAATCAATAAAAAACAGCAAAAAAAAAAGTTTTAGTAAATAATTTTTTTTAACATTATTTTACCACTTCACAAGGATCTTCCAACCGGATTTCAACGTCATCTTTTAGGTCTTCCGACCGGTTTAAAACGGTTGACAAATTGTAAAATTAACTATATATTCGTTGGGTAATCGACATTGTTGTCGATAGCCTACATTAGTGGATCTGCACAGCCACATCACTAGCCGTACCATGCGATGCACCGCATAAATATCGTTTTGTGATACAAAACATTGTTTTACATTGCTTGTCTAGTCACTTAGTGACATACTTAGGTAGTGGTTAAAAAGCAATGTATTTAATGCGAAAATAGTACAGTCGCTTTGATATTTGAAAACAAAATTAATGTAGTAAAAGCAAGGAATATTTTACAATTTGTTGTTTTTCATGAGTTTAAAGACAAATATGGTAAAATACTTACTTACATTTATATATGGCAAGTGATTCCATGATTTACAAAGTTTTGGTTTTGGCTTCGGTTTTTACAAGAAACCACTGAACGACACGGCCTTCCTATATTTTTTCACGATCACGGTCGAAAGCGCACTAGTTCGCGGAGACGGCCATTTGCGTAGACATGATCATTTTGAACATGCCGCGACGACACAGACACGCCTCCTTACCACTTCTCCTGTTTTTTACATTTCTATGGTTCGAACCCAACCAAGCACTTTAAGTACTTCGTGTTTTTAATTTCATTACCACTGCTCTCGAAACGGCGAAGGAAAACATCGTGAGGAAACCGGCATGTCCTAGAGCCAAAAATTCGAAGACATGTGACATATACCAACCCGCACTGGGCCCGCATGGTACAGCCCACTCCCTCTCGAAGGGTCTCAGCAGCGGGCCCCGTACACGTAGACGAAGTCCCGGGGAGAAGCTAGTGTTTAATAAAAACATTATTTAACAGTCTTTTGTTTGTCCACAGTATGTGCGGGCCTGAGCTTCCTTCTGCCAGCTGCAGAAAAAGAGAAAAAGTCACAAGAACTGGACACAGACAGCTGATACTTTTAAGTAATTTATTGACAACTAGTTGAATATGATTTTTATATTTGAACCCCTTATTTATAAGACGGTACTGAAATGGTGATATTATGTGATATTGTTTATGACTTTCTCACTTCTTTGAGGATTAAGTGACAAGGACATGTTTTGTTAATAAGGGGGGACAATTTAGAATTAAGAATAGTTTAGGTATGAGATAAACGGAAATATGAAACAAGCGCCTATTATAAATAGGCGTAAGCACATCAAGCTACCTGAAACTGTCAAATTTTCCCAATCAACCTTGAACCTAATGCTTTAGCGAAAAAGTTGAAAAACTATTAAATAAATTTGACAGATTGTAGTAACTTGATGTCCTGGCGTCTGTACTTAATATGTGATGATGTATAATGACAATGATGTGAAATAATGACAACGGACTGAACCAAAATTCTACTAGAAAAAAATACATTAATGCATATTAAAATTAGTTTTTTTAAGCGTCCATGTTTGATCCCACAAACGGGGACTAACACTCCTTTTCCTTGTGTATACTGTAGAGATTATAATACTTAAGCCTCTTAATGAATACTTTGAAGAGTAGATAGCAGAAATACGAAACAAACATTGATTTATAAAAAGAATAGAAAAAAACAACGGTAGGGATGAGATAGAATATAATATTCATTATTATGTACACCATATAAATCACAGACAAAAATATAGAAATTTTACAAAGGGTGACACAATGGGCGGTCTTATCGCTAAAAGCTCGCTAAGTTTTAGCTAACAAGCGAAGAGATAAGGAAAAAAAATTAAAAATCTTCTAGGAATAATAATTGAAGTAATATGACAAACTGTTTTTATTTAGTCGTCCTGGTACTGAGAGCTCGCAAAGCTCCCACGTTATGGTGGAGGCTTTTATCGTGTTCAGGGTAAACCGCAGCAAGCAAAAACTAGCTCTCACAGTAACTACTTCTCAATTCCATATCTCTCTAGAGCAGTATAAAGTGTATATTGACTATTTTTGTCGTGTAACTGTAAACTGTAACTGGCTGTACTAGTAGTAAATGTTTGGTATAATTTACAATCACATACTTTTGAATCACTTCGACGCCACACAGTTCTGACGCGAACTCTGTTCATTAGTATTGAATTTCTGATTTTGATCATCTACTTTTGCTGTTGACTGTACCGTCTGACCTACTAAAGGAACTAGATTTCTATGCAATATGATTATCTAATGAAAAAATATATGCACAGTTTTAGTACGTAATAAAAACCCAGTTGGATTCGAAACGAGCGTATTAACACTTGGATCCTTATCAACATGTTAATACGCTCGTTTTACCCGTTTTTCGTTGAACCAAAACATATTATATAACTGACATTTCCCCTTATAATTAAATACATATGTCGAGGTTAGTGGAATCACCGAAAAGGTCGGACAAGAGTGAGGCTGGTAAGTCCCTCTAGCAGAACGTCGTATCGATGGTTGCCTGGCGGCTGTCTTCTAATGACGAATGAGGTCAGGGGAGCCGCTGTCGCACCACGACAAACTGCTGCATACCGGCACAATCCTGATGATAGTGAAGCTGCTGAACTACTAATACGATTACCACTTCTGGTAAACCCTATCCTACACTTAAATACTTAGGGTTATAATGAATAAGTATGAAATTATATGAATATGTACCAAATGCATACAAATCATTCACCAACTCTCACAACACTAGACAACAAAAAACTAAGCAGGTGATCTTGCTAGTGATGTACTCTGTATTTTCTTTGTAGAGGAGCTACTGCTTCCGCACTGCATCCGATCTGACTCCGTGTAATGACAGTCTAATGTATATTGTATGTACATAGTTATATTGGTTGTTCTTAACTAAGTGATAATAGCGGCACGGGTCCAAGTATCAGGTTAAGCTACGCTTGCCGGGGTTGGTCCGTGGATACTTACCCCCATCCACCAGACCAAATTAAGACAACTACAAGAGTAGCTTAATGTGACCATCTTTACATACCGAGACACCTCTGTGGCCATTGGTCACGCAATTTAGAACATCTTGTGACGTTTTGTCCCGTGACGTTGATTGTCATTTCAAGGATTCGAATCTGTGGGCCTACCACGAACGCTCGGAAAAAAACGTGCCGTTACACGATACGACGGCGACCTTACGTGATATTAATTAGTTTTAAGACTTTATTCATGTGATACTAATCGTACTTATCGCCTAATTTTTAACCAGTATTGTATTTTCGATTAAAAATCATTCAAAATTACGTTACGTATACGTCCCGCGTTCGTGCTAGAGGATTTAAAAAACGTTGCCCCACACTAGGAATTACTCCTGTATCGTGGGTGCGTTTACAAACATTTAAACTCACAGACACAAACAGCCAGACCCGGAACCACTACCTGTAGGCAATACAAATATTTGTGCCGTGCGGGAATCGAACCCGCGACACGCAGCGCAGCAGTCGATCGATCAGCCACTGCGCCAACCGTGTCGTCATATCATTTGGAAGGATAACGTTAATCCATTGCTTTATGTGTTCGAAAAATGCGTCTGCTCAACAACGTAAATAACGCAATGAACGTTGTTGAACTGTCAAAATTGCTACTGTTAGTGTGATACCCCGATGGTCCCAAGATAATGTGTCAGTGCACTTTCAGGAGGTCATTATTTTGATCGTCTGTCAGTAATCGTAGTTATCAGTTGTTTCTCATATCGTTCACGGCGCCAACCGATAAGATATTGTAGATATAAGTATCTCTGCTGACTCAACATAGGGACATAGGTATGATGACGTTTAATTTGTTGTTGATAAGCACTCTTTCGATACTCATCATAAACTAATTGAGTATCATAATACCTAATTAGGTAATTACCTAGGTAGGCTTGGTCTTACAGGATCAAATTAAATATGAGCTGGTCCAACTCTGGAAAAAGCGATCAATGGTGATGATAATTTTGGGTGATGGAAAGGTCTGAAACTGCCCTGACTATCCAAAATAAAAAACCTGATTTCACGCAGATTTTAGGTTTAATTAGTCCTTCATTAATATTCTAGTCCTCTGTTTTTTTTTTTCCATGGAAGACCATTTATTTATTTATTATATTTAGGGCTGATTTTTCCATCGCCAGATATCTTTTATTCGAGGAATAAAATTGACGTTTGACAGTTTTTGTATGAAATAACTGTCAACATTTCAAAATTATTCCTCGAATAAAGTTATCAGATGATTGAAAAATCGGCCCTTTCATAATGAGCTGATTTTTCCATCGCCAGATAACTTTTATTCTAGGAATAAAATTGACGCTTGACAGTTTTTGTATGAAATAACTGTCAAAAATTCAAAATTGTTTCTTGTATGAAGTCATTAGATGATTGAAAAATCAGCCCTTAAAAAGCTAACAATCTTAAAATAATAAAAAAACAAAAAAGAAAAGAAAAAGAAAGAGAAATAATCAAAGGGCATCAAAAAATTCGTCCGCATCGCTGTCAATAGGAAACGTGCCCAAAAGGCTGGCAGCATTGCCACGTCGTTGTATGACAATCCTGATTCTTTGGCCAGTCCTATGTGACATGATTGAGCTCCACGCGCGGAGATTCTCAAACGCATTACTATTATTTCTTTTACATCCTAATCGAATTTTACAATATGGTAAGTACCACCGTGACCCGATAAAGATCGAGAAATCCGCTAGATACGAGAATAGTACGAGGTGACGTTATCTGGCTGAAACGATGAACGAATGATGAAGTAGGTACAATATCATTCGTCAAGTTATTCCCTTACAGGATTACTACTCCGGTAAATTCCACTTTTATATATTTTGATCGTATCTTTATTTGCAAACATCCTGTAAGCAGTACTACTAATTAATGCACCATACGATGCAATTATAAGATAACAAAGAGAAAAGTAATTATCCACTCATTGCCATGCTCTTGTCGTAAACATCGAGGTCGTCACATGAGCCATTCCTTAATTATATTTTTTTTAGTTAGCCTACGCTCTTCCAGGGCAAGGGCACCACAGGGACAGTTCCCTGTCCACCATTTCGGAGCAAATGCCTCCCCCAAATTCTTCCAGGCATCCTTGTCTAGAGCCACCTCGATCCAACCCTTGCTGTATGCGTCTAGGTCGCCACCTCTTCCTGGGCCGGCCTCGGCAGCGCCGTTCATCCTCAGACACCCACCGTGTGCAGACTGTTGCCCAGCGGTCACTGCATGCGGCTAACGTGACCCACCTAATCCCATTTCAGCTTGGCAGTCTTTTTGCCATGGTTTTTGCCAATATTTTGCCATAATTTCATGAAATAGTCATTCGATACAAAATAAATCTCTCTAAGTTCATATTACCCAACTAAGATAAATTTAATTTATTTTATTTAGTAGGGAAAACAAACAGTAACATAATATTACATTTTGTAGGAAGAAATATAAAAAGATTCGGCCAAATGTGCAACCAACAACATTATCCACGAATACACATAAAAAAACTAAAACCTACAAACTACAATAATTTAACTTAGGGCTGATTTTTCAATCATCTGATAACTTTATTCGAGGAATAATTTTGAAATTTTGACAGTTATTTCATACAAAAACTGTCAAACGTCAATTTTATTCTTTGAATAAAAGTTATCTGGTGATGGAAAAATCAGCCCTTAAGAAAACATTTCTTTTGTTAAATAATAAAACAAAAGTCGATTTAGCAAACAAAGCAAAAACTCAGAAAGCATGCAAATCTTAATTAAAATGACTACTGACCAAGTGTTTTGAAAACCACATTTGAATCTACCAGGAGAAAGAGCAAAATGTATTGATGATTTTTATGACTATAATTTTATACGAGGAATAATTTTGAATTTTTGACAGTTCTTCCATACAAAAACTGTCAAAACGTCAATTTTATTCCTCGAATAAAAGTTATCTGGCGTTGGAAAAATCAGTCCTTATTAGGTAAAGAAAGCGCCCTTTCACTCATGCAGAAAACTAGCGATAAGTTACCAGACATGTGCAAAAAACATGTGACAATCATGGAAATACCAGCTTTAATTGAATTAAATAAATTATCTCCAATAACGTGTATCCGTCGACAATAAATAACGTGCATTCATCTATACAAAGAAATAAAATTGAAGTGTCTGTTTGTAATGTCAAAATAACAGCGTTTTACTAAATGCATATGAAACTATATATGGTACTTATACCAAAAAAATAATGTTTAATTTTTTTGCCTGTCTGTCTGTTTGTACCGGCTAATCTCTGAAACAGAGCTGCTCCGATTTTGATGGGACTTTGACTGGCATGTAGCTGATGTTATACGGAGTAACTTAAGTAACTTTTATGCTAGAAAAAGAATTAGGATTTCGAGTATTTTTTTAAATTTATTTTCTATTGCTTAATGTCCTGCTCTCGACCACGCTTGATGGAAAGCGATGGATGAGGTCTATGATGGAACGAGCGTGCCCAGAAGATACCTGTTCACTCTTACTTTGAAGGCAGACGGGTTAAATGAGGGACTAAAATAAGCCAAAGTGTGGAACTCTGCCGGCATCTGTTCCCTACAGATGCCGGCAGAGTTCCACCCTTTGGCTTATTTATGAAATCCAATTGTTTTTCGACATCCACGCGAACGAAGGCGCGACACAGCTAGTTTATAAATAAACGTGTTAGGGTCACAAATATGATGTGTTTATCGAGTGCCATATCTGTCACGCTTACTTGTTCTATAAACAGTTTATTGTCGCTGCGACCACGACTTTTTTCGACCTTGTTACTTTTTTTAGGTGGCTAGTAGATACTAACAGTATTTTTTTTTTAAGTTAATAACGTCCTTTTTTTCAACCGGATGGTTGCCGTCATTATAGAAAGAATAAAAAAGCCATTGTTTCTTGCGTGCTAACGATTACGTTTTGAAAGGAGCTTTTCATTACGAAAAATCTGAATGTAGAGGGAAGCACTTTTCAAAGAGCCACCGTCTCTGCCGGATATGTTGTAAATAATACTGTTAGCTCCAATCAGTTCTCGTCATCAGTCACATATCTGTTATCAGTCATAATTATTACTTTGAGTAAGTTACAAAAGTTGGTTTTTGTACAAAAAATCTACTTAGATTTTTTAACTTTTTTTTTTTTTTTTTTAAGTTTTTAGGTTTTAATTTTTCGCCATCCTGAAGACCATAGCGGGGAGTTACGAGTCTCCTCTATTGGGTAATGTTGTTCGAAGATGTATTTCGGACAACAGCCTTGTCTTCAAATAGATAATAAGTTTACTAAAATAGGTATAAGTTATCTTTTTGTTTACTAACTCATACGGATGTTACTTATCCGAAATAAAGATTTTTTGAAGTGAAAACTTCTTTAGCGGCGTTGTGCACTTTTTTTGTGGTGGTAAAAAATGTTTAACTCGCGTCAGGACACGTGACCTGATCGAAAATTAGTAAAACGGAACTCGCGTCAGGACATGTGACCTGATCGAAAATTCGTAAGAAGGAGGGAGAGTTTTTTGTGATAGGTAAAAAATGTTAAACTCGTGCCAGGACACGTGACCTGATCGAAAATTCGTAAGACGGAGCTCGCGTAAGGACACGTGACCTGATCGAAAATTTGTAAGACGGAGGGAGAGTAGACCGCATTCCAAAATATCAAAAATGCACAACGTTAATATTCAAGTTTTCACTTCTACCTGCACTCCCGTAGTGCAACCCGTTTTTTTTTTAATGATGGTCTGGCTCATCTGACTGCTTAAGTACTTAATGCGGCCTAACTAAATATCCTTTCTTTGTACGTCGGTCTTATTTGGCAAACTGTAATATATCACTACCGACATTCACAAGATCACATTATCATGACATAATGTCCATAAGGATGACTACAATATTTTTATCAGGTTGTATAATGAATTAGATAAGGTGAAAATATTATTAGACTGATAAGAATCAAGTTATCACAATGTAGGTAAGAGATTATGCCGAGACAAAATAAGATGTGTGAGCAAGATTTATACCTGAGATTCTTTCACAAACCTGAAAATGATTACTAAACATTGACCTACTCATATCTCATTGCTGGGGCACAGGCCTCCTCTCTGTGAGAGGGAGTGAGCCGCAATCCGCCACGCGGGCCCAGAGCGGATTGGTAGATATCACATGTCTTCGTTTTTTTTTGGTTCTAGGACATGTCGGTTTCCTCCCGATATTTTCCTTCACCGTACTGTGAGCAGTGGTGATGAAGCATTTTACTTCACCGTACTGTGAGCAGTGCTGATGAAGTATTTTCCTTCACCGTACTGTGAGCAGTGCTGATGAAGTATTTTCCTTCACCGTACTGTGAGCAGTGCTGATGAAGTATTTTCCTTCACCGTACTGTGAGCAGTGCTGATGAAGTATTTTCCTTCACCGTACTGAGAGCAGTGCTGATGAAGTATTTTCCTTCACCGTACTGTGAGCAGTGCTGATGAAGTATTTTCCTTCACCGTACTGTGAACAGTGCTGATGAAGTATTTTCCTTCACCGTACTGTGAACAGTGCTGATGAAGTATTTTCCTTCACCGTACTGTGAACAGTGCTGATGAAGTATTTTCCTTCACCGTACTGTGAGCAGTGCTGATGAAGTAATTTACACAAAGTAAAGCGCTTGCCTGCAACCTAATTGCGTAACACATTATCAATCTCAATTTCAATCATTTTGAAGGATATTGCTAATCCATTGCTTCTTATGTTCGAAAAATTTGTCTGCTCACAGCGTAAATAACGCAATGAATGTTGTTGAACTGTCAAAATGAAATCCATTGCTACTGTTAGTGTGTTACGCAATTACCCCGCTAGTTCCTACAAAATAAATAGATCGTTTAACTTTCTGGAAAAAAGTAAATAAATAAAAGCTTTTTTTAGGCTTCAAGATTAGGCTATGAATCTCACTTCATTGAATACTTCTTATTTAAACGAATAATAGTCAGTAAGTAATCTAGTGTAGCACAAATAGTTATTCCCATACTACGTAATTACCACATCATTAAATAGTGCACCTAAAGATAGTACAAATAAGGTAGTAGCTCCTCACTTACACGTTACGCATGTCATGGTCACTTCTAATTAACAAAACCAGTAAGTGACGTCACACTCGCCTTATGGTATCAGGTGGTAACATTACCTGTTTATCTACCGGATCATCGTCTGCCTGATAAAGAGGATTGATTAACGGTTGTTAGTTATAGACATAGTACTATGGCGGAAGCACTGTTGGGTTGGTACACGTTACCAGATACGCCACACACTACCAAACTATAACTTTGATGGTTTTTTCGCCGCTACCCCACTGCTGAGCAAAGGCTTCCCCCAAATTCTTCTAGGCATCCCTTTCTAGTGCGAACTTGAGCCAAACCGGTGGTACGCATCTAGGTCGTCCCACCACCTCTTCCTGGACCGGCCTCGGCGGCGCCTTCCTTCCTCTGGCACCCACCGTGTGGAGATAGTTTATTAATATTTATTATTGATTGATTTCTCTTGTTTCACCTTATCAGTCCTTATCGTAGCCAGGTTTTTTGTTTTGCTCATTTAATCTCTAGGAAAATAGAAACGGACATTCATACTAATACACAGGTTAAAACTCTCATTTTAGGTGACTCCCCAGCCAAGTAAAACGATGGTATGTCTTTATAGAAATGGTTAGGTAAGATCTCTTCGCCGCGTAGACACTGCTACGGCTACGTCGCTACGCCCCTGCCGCGTAGACGCTGCTACGGCACCACCGTTACGCCACCGCCGGTACGCCTGTAACGCGTAGGCGCTGCTACGGCGCCGCCACTGCGCCACCGCCGCTACACTCGTAGCGCGTAGACGCTAATACGACGCCGTCGCTACGCCCCTACCGCGTAGACGCAGCTACAGCGCCGCAGCTACGCCACCGCCGCTACGCCCCTACCGCGTAGACGCTGCTGCTAGAAAAACGAAAAATGCAAAGGAGTAGTGTAAGTGGACATGTGTTGTTTTATTATTAGCATACATAAGGATCCTAATAACCACCATGTGGAGCCCTGACAGAGCTAGGCGTCGCGGCAAACCTCGTGGAAGATGGTGGGACAAGTTGGACAAAACAAACGACCAGTGGTCCACTTTAGCCCTTGATCGAAAGAGCTGGAGGTCATGGGGAGAGGCCTTTGCCCAGCAGTGGGATGATGCAGGCTAACAGTAACAGTAAAGTAAGGATCCTACATAACATACTCTGAGCTGGGATGTCATAATTTTTGCCTAATTTGCCCATGAGTTGAAGGCGTGATTCATGCATTTATCATAGAATCTGAGACATAATATATTATAATGATAGAAAACGCAGCGACCACATTTATCTAATGACTTAAACCCGACCTACTACAATCATAATTGCAATTACATCATTTAGATACATGTACAGAATGCATGTCTTTTTGAAAATCATTAAAAATGCAGTAAGTACGTGTGTATACGCATTCCATTGTATTCAAATAATAGTCTCTGCAGTTTGATTTTACCATTTATTAGAAGACAGTACGAATATTTTCATGAAAAAACCACTATAATTGGTTACTCAAGACACTAAATCGCATCACAACCCAAAGAAACGTTTTTTTTTTTTTTTACTTGTGACTAGTAACGTTAAATAACTGCTAAAAACTAAAAAAACATATCATATACCATAGATGTTACGTAGGGTCAATCATTTTCATTGTTCCCATAATTATGGCGATGTTTACCTCCAAATATCGGACACTCAAATATATCGAAAGACTCATCGACATGTGTATTCTTCCCATCCTCACGTATGATTCTCAAACATGGTCTTTGACAATACAGCAGAGGTCCACGCTCGAGGTTTGCCAGAGAGCTATGGAACGGAGTATTCTGGGTATTAAACTTATGGACCGGGTTAAGAATACAACAATCCGTTCCATCACTAAAATAACTGATGTCACTCGGAAAGCTGCCACGCTTAAATGGAATTGGGCTGGACACATCTGTCGCATGTCAGACGATTAATGGGCCAAACATACGACCCAGTGGGTCCCGCTTAATGGCAAACGACATCGCGGCAGGCCCAGACGGAGATGGCGATGGATGAGCTGGACTCCTTTCATAAAGATTGGTCATTGGCAGCTCTGGACAGGGAGAGGTGGAAAGAGAGTAGGGAGGGTTTGCCCAGCAGTGGGACATTAACGGCTAATAAAAAAAAATGTGTACCATACCTACTACATTCATCGTGCGCGGAAACGTTGAAAAAAAATTAAATTGGCAGCGGGGTTGGACATCCCACAAAGGTTCGAAACCCTTAGCTGATTGCTTCTACTTATAATGTTAATTAGTCAGGAAAGCGAAAAAATGTACTTGCGTGCATTTACAAGGATAGGTATTCCTATTTCTGTGCAATTTAAAACACATAAGAAAGAAAGAAAGATAATACAACAAGATTACAAGATAACATAACGCATAAAAAGAACAAAACACAAAAAAAATAGCAAGTTGGCAGAAAACATGCGTCACATCCAAACAAAACGGCCATCGCTCAGCATAATGCTACGACCCATGTGACATGACATAGCTTCTAGAAAAGAAGTAACTAATTTAATTTAGTTAGTTAAACAATTAATGAAAAGATGGTATAGACGGTGCGGTTGGTACCGAATGAAATACTGGTATTCAGCTCTCTGCAGCCGGTTCGACTGGAAGCCGTTTCCAACATATTTGAAAAAACGCTAGGCAAATGATGATGATGACTGAATGATAAACTCAAACTCAAACTCAAATAATTTATTTCAATTAAACCATTTACAGGCACTTTTGAATTGTCAAAATTAAATAGTCGGTCAGTTAGTCAGAAAGTTGAAGCTTGCCCATAAAACGGAATTATCAGAGAAAACTATTCGTTCTTTAGAAGATAACTATTTACTACGATTTAGTTTATGGGATCAAGATCCTATAACTGCGAATATGGCCAGCAACTTAATTGGGTTACACACTATCAATCTCAATCTGAATAATTTTGACAGGCATGGGGGCACAATGGCATACTAGTTAGAAAACATTTTATCAAAAATGCGCAACTATGTAGTTAGGAATTGTTTTAAGTAAGTATATTCAGTTTATGTCAACTGAATACACAACCTAAATCATCTCATTAGCATAAAATAGACGTGGCGATATTTAAATGTAGGTAGATTCGGCGCACCCTGAACAATAATCCTTGTTGCAACCTTGCTTACTGGCTTTTGTGGTAGCACAACATTTCTTTTTCTTCCATACTTCTTTCTTTATTAGCTGTTATCTCGGTAGTGGCTAATACAGAAGTATGAGTTATTTTCAAAAATACCTAAATTGAGAAATTCCAATGGAGATGGTTCTGGAGTGCCGGCCGCGTTCCGGAAGACGTAGCGTTGGAAAGCCTCCCGCAAGGTGGACCGATGACCTGGTTAAGGCCGCAGGAATCCGCTGGATGCGAGAAGAACAAAATCGGTGCTTGGGGGAGGCCTATCTTTAGTACCGGACGTCTTTCGGCTGAAATGATGATGATGAATGGAGATGCTTGGAAGATTATAACATGCTGGACCGACCCCAAATAAATTGGAATAAGGGTGAATGAAAAAACCGGTCAAGTGCGAGTCGGACTCGCGCACCGAGGGTTCCGTACAAATTTGTAGGTATGTAACTAAAAGTTTACGGTTTTCGCAATTTTTCCTTTATCTGTGCTATAAGACGTTGCTTCGTACCAATTTTCAAGATTCTGAATTCGCGGGACGTAGGTACCCTGTAGGTTTTGATTCCCTTGCGAGTGTCGAAAATTTGCGGCATAAACGACTGTATCTTTTGATTGCGTTGGCTTAGAAGTTTTATTTTTTCACAGCTCCAAGGGTCAGTAGACTTGAGTATTTGATATCAATTTTAGCTTTATACCTCCACGCGTTCCTGAGAAAAAGGGTCTTGACAGACAGACAGACGGACGGACAGACGGACAACAAAGTGATCCTATAAGGGTTCCGTTTTTTCCTTTTGAGGTACGGAATCCTAAAAATGATGTTAGGAAAGCAAAAAAGAAGAATCATCCCATGACAAAAGTGAATACATAGTACTTGCTCAACTTAGCTACACAGTTATGTAAGTTTAATGTAGACAGCCATTGAAGCCGACCTCTAGTTCAAGTGGACAGATACAGCCCTCCCGCGGTTCGTTATCTCATGTCAGATGTTCGCCATTAAATATAGCTCGGACTCTCAAAATTAATCAGTTTTACAACATATTTGAGTGTGTCATGAGTAGCAGGCGCAAACTTTTTATGGTCAGTTCGGAATTATTAAAAGTGAGTTTACCATACATGTAGAGGAGGTGAGTTCATTCCTGAAAAGAAATTTAGTAAAAAGTGTGATTTTAGACTATACTAGCTGATCTGGCGAACTTCGTACCGCCATCGAAATCAGTAAATCAGTTCTCGATATATCATCAAAAAAGTCGTTCCATACAAAATGTATGAGAAATGAATTATCTTATTTTTTTGGGCATTTTTCTCAAATCAAAGATTATAAAAATCGGCCCAACTGTTCTTGAGTTATAAAATAATGGTGTAACTAACGCGACTTAGTTTTATTTATTAACCGACTTCAAAAAAATGAGGAGATTCTCAATTCCGATGTTTATATTTTTTTTATGTATGTTCGGGCATAACTCAATCATATAGGTACCTATAGACGGATATACAAAATTTTTTTTTTTGTTCGAAAGAGGTTTTAATCATAGATTTTAAGTGTAGCGCAAAATTCCAGTTTGTTCTAGTTCGGACGGAACTACCTCAAGTAAATCATTTCAGTAGTCTCTGCTCCTTTTAGGGAAAGAGTCTCGAAGGAGAATTTATTAGGAGTTTAAGTGGATTATAAGTGTTTCTTAAACCGCTAAATTCCACTTAATTCCAGTTATGTCCCAGATGGAACTACCTAATTAAATATAGTACTTTCAGTAGGTAGTAAAGCGCACTTAAAGTTTCTCCTCTGTTATTATTTTTTCAAGGAAAATCTACTTAAGTATTTATTTATTCATTTTTCTATTATGTTTGTTTATCTATTGTCTTCAATACAATGAAGACAGAACAGTTCCAATATGGTGGGAAGTCATTTAATTTTGTCACATTAAGCCAAAAGTGATCAGAAATAAGTACAAAAAGTCAATATTTTTTTTCAATTTAAATATTTCATTTCACCATTTTACATGGCCACTTATGAAACGTCAGAAGCTAGGTGCAAGGTTCCAATTGCTCCTTTCCTATAAAGAAGAGCCGGCAAAAAAACTCCACGGTTACTCTTTAAAAAATAATTGGCTTTAACAATGTTTTCAAATTACAGTAGCTATGGGAGGACAGCGTAGGCCTGTAACAAGTGTAAGCCTAATTAGTATAATGTTCGTCTGTTTAATATTATTCTTTAAATATCCTGGAATTATTATATCTCTAATACATAGATGTTGTATTGATTATATTAAGTAGCAACAGGTAGGTAGATCTTAAAGTTTAAACAATTTTAATTTATAGTGAAATATATTACATTGTTAATATAAATGATAATAGTTAAATGTATTATTAATTATCAACTAATTGTAGATGAATAATCGTTTGTTAATAGCCATTATATTCATTTAAGATAGTGTATTTATAATCGAAGTTAATGTCATAACTGACACTCGTTGCGATCAGAAAGAAGTGAATTTTGCGATTAAAGTGCTGTGGAGATATTACTGGATTTTATTTCTGAAACACTTCTGAGGCTATCCCGATACAAGTACTAGGTACTTGATAAAAGAAAAAATGGTCTACAGATCTAAAGTCTAAAAGGCCCACAAAGTTCTTACATTTACAAAATATAAAAGAATAAGTAATAATAATATATCAAAATTATATATAAAATAAATGATAAATGATTTTATTTTGTAAGTAGGTTTGTACAAACACTTTTACACGTCAATCATATTTTAAAACTAGATGAGGTCGGCGTTTCCTATCTGACTAGTCTCAGAAGAAAGGCCGAAACAAACTCAGAGGTCACAGTCTCTTTTAAAGTCCAGACATAATCTTGGTCAGATCATATGAAGACCATGTAGATTGATGTCTGAGGTGGTTTTTTGAAGAAAGAACCAAACAGTTTGAGAGGACCTGTCCAGTCAGTGCACGCATTTGTCAGAAATCGTGCAGCTCAACACAACACTTAAAGAGCTCGACGATTCGACGAACAATACCAAAGAAAGGACATTTGGGTAGGCCACATTAATTACTCAAACTGCAAAATATAAAAACCTATTAAAACCAAATGATATTATTGCAATTACAACCACTAATAAAGAGGCGAAATTAGAATTGTCTCTAAATAATATCAAATAATAAAAAGATTATGTCAAAGAAGTATGTAAGAAATAAACATCGTAATTTGGGAGCAGTTAATAGACATTTACATAGTTATACCGTTAATGAGGTGCCAGGGAAGCCACATGTGCAGAAGGAATGATTGCTAAACTACGAGTACTTTGTGTTCAACGTAGTCTTTAATCTTATAATATACTTTTTAGGGTTCCGTAGCCAAATGGCAAAAAACGGAACCCTTATGGATTCGTCATGTCTGTCTGTCTGTCTGTCCGTCCGTATGTCACAGTCACTTTTTTCCGAAACTATAAGAACTATACTGTTGAAACTTGGAAAGTAGATGTGTTCTGTGAACCGCATTAAGATTTTAACACAAAAATAGAAAAAAAATAATAATAAGTTTTGGGGGTTCCCCATACTTAGAACTGAAACTCAAATTTTTTTTTTCATCAAACCCATACGTGTGGGGTATCTATGGATAGGTCTTCAAAAATGAATCCCCCCCCCCCCCCTTCTGTAACTTCGAAAATAAAACCATGATAAAACTAAAAAAAATATATGATGTTTGTTTTTACAACAGTTTGTAGAATAAAGAAACTTTCAGTTTTTTCTAAAATTTTCCAATTTTCTCGGCAATTTTTCCATTAAGAACCTGATTGGGACTAAGAACATTTTAAAACTAAAAATTTCAAAATCAGTCCAGCCGTTCTGAAGTGACGCGCTTAACAACGAACAGCATTTCATTTTTATTAATATCGATAGATAGATGGACATAATGCTGACGTCATATCGATTAAAAAATTATATAGTATAGTAATGACGTATTCAAAAGAAAATGATCGGCTATAAGATACAATTACTATTGTGTTCAATCGCTCAATCTTTTCAACATTGAGGATGTAGGTAAAGTTGCTTCACACTCGTATGTTACACTTAAATTTTTTTGAAAATATTCCGCCTGTGATAACCTCATATTATTCACAACGCCCAAAGTTCAAGCGAAGCGGTTCGCGAACTCTTATCTACTGTCCCGATGTTGACGATACTAACCGAAATAAAACAGACTCGAGACTGTCAAAAGTAATCAGTGTTATGTTCAGTGGCATAGCATGCACCGCACCGCGCGCGCTTCTACTTAAAGCTTGTCGATAAGTGAGTACATGCACGTGTTTTTTTTTTTTTTATAAACAAAGTTATTAAAATATAAAGCAAGGAGGATGAAGTTAATCGCTGAAAAACAATAAAAAAAGAATAATAGTTTTTGCGCGGGAAAACTTTGTGTCAAGATGACAGGTTGTTTTGAAATTAGAAAACCATACAGATATTTTTAATCAGTTTTTTTTTATCAGACTTTTTTAATAAAGTCCAATGTTTTAATGGATTGTGCTGTGAACTGAGACGTACCTAAAACATAAATTTTATAGAATATTATAAGTAGGTACTTAATTTTTTTTTATCTAGAATCGGCCCGCGACTTCGTCCGCTCCTTCCTTGTTTTACCACATTATTGAAATAATTTGCGGAATCGGATTTGTAGTTACGAAGATTACCCCTAACATACAATCTCACAAATGAAACTTGTTTAAATAAAATTATAGTGCAGATGTTCTTTAATTTACACAAACCAACTTACACATTTTACCACATTATAAAATTACTAGCTGTTGCCCGCGACTTCGTCTAAGATCCGGGATAAAAAGTAGTCCATCTCCAGGTCGTGGTGTACCCATGTGCCAAATTTCATCAAAATCCGTTCAACCGTTTAGCGTGAAAGCGTAACAAACAAACAAACTTACTTTCGTATATATAATATTATATTATAGTTAGGATAGTGCGGCTGCAGATGTTCTTTTGATTTACATGAATAATTAATTAATTCACTATCTGCATCAACAACTAATACGAGAATGGAGATAAGTTGTAGAAACTGGGCCAGTAAGCCTAATAGGAGTGATAATATCAAACGTATTCAACACGTAATAAGTTCTGCACCAAACAAGTGATGCAAGGTAACCTTCCCGCAATGTGTGGCTTGTATTAACTCATCAAAATTGTTTAATAAACAATAATAAGCTAATATAATAATATATTATTAGGAGCCAGCTAGACAAATTAAGATAAAATCGAAGGTCGATATAATAAAAAGTAATAAAACTTCCCTAGCTAAAATATGTAATATCTGGTTTTTAAGAAAATATAGTTAAATCTTAGTGCACAAAAATGTGTTTTTTGTTCTTAGCAAAACTTACTGGCTTGTAGGTAATATTAGAATCTGGAGCTATGTGTAACGAAGATCGAAATTTTATTTTCTCAAATAAAAGTTTCAATTATTTTTGAGCTTGGCTTTTTCATGTTGCCTTATAATTAATTAGCTGTCATTTAATTATTATTTAGACCTATTAAATAATTAATTACGCATTTCTTATCTATCTAAAGTTGTCTAGTTAGTTCAAAACTATGTAGGTACATAATAAATTGCTTCAATGGCAGTTACGCACAAAAATATTTACGTTAGCCTAGCTGAGTGTATAACACGATTTGTTATTCACGTTACAAATGACTAATATCACAGATTTCTGTAGCACATCAAATTTACAGTCAATAAATTCAAAAGTAGTGTCATCAAAAATTCTCAAAAAAAAAAACGAAGCAAACGATTAATAACGAAAACCATTCCACACTAAACTTATGAAAAAGCGCACAGGTGCAGCTCAGCGCTGATTTAACTGACGTAAAAAAGCATTAAACTTGTTTGGTCCTTCGAGACGCGAACCAAAAAATAAACGAATATTGTAAATTCGCACAGAGACAAGCGAATGTTCTGTTGTTGGTTGGCAGGGACATCGACGCGCAAACTGAAACCGTAGAAATTTTTCATCGGCTATCAAAACTAAAATCTGCTATTCCATAAAAAATGCAATACCTACGCAGTCAAAATGTAGAAACAGCAAATATTAAAATAACCGACGAAAAGTCTTAACCCATGGGGGTCATCAGAATCATGTACTGCACTGCGCGTCGATGTCTCTGCCAGTCTGTATACAGGGTGTAAAAAGACACAACAAATAGCCTTCAACTACGCATTCTGTACATCAAACTAAGTAACATTGCACAAAAATATTTCCTGGGAAAAGACTTATTTTTGGTGTAAAAATTTGCTATTGGCGGAAATGCGCAATGTAACATGACGCAAAACATTGTGTTTATGGGTGCATGCAACGATACAGGACCACCCACGACCCCTGTATCGTTGCATGGTATTTAAAGTCGTGTTATAATATTAAAAACTGGTTTTCGTACAAAAAGGTCAGTAAAAGTTGGAATTTTCACCTTCAATGTATCCGTAACCAGAAGGTTCAGGAAGGTGAAGGTGAGAATACAAATGACTCTCAGCTTCCTTAAGTGTCTTTTTACACCCGTTATAAACTGAAAATTAAGATTTAAAATGAAAGCCCAATAAAAATGTGATAACACCTACTGATATTCGTAACAAAAGTGCATTAACCGTTAGATAAACTTGACTAATTAATAACCTTTCACGTCCTGACGGACTGACGGCTGACTGTCAAGTTTACGATAACATTCTGTTAACCTGCTCTGACCCTGCGTCCAAAGAGATGCAAATTAAAAACATCACTATAATAGGCTTCGTTCAATCAACTCAGCCTAGGCCTACAGCAGTCGCAGTCCACTGCTGGACATAGGCTGCTCCCAGGCTGCGCCACAACACCCTGTCCATCGCCTTTCGCATCCGTCTGTCCCAGCCACCTTCTTTAGGTCCATATAGGCTTCAGCTGGCTTGATTACTTAATGTCGCTTTTCACTAACACTGACGCGATATATTAGGAAAAATTAAATAAAGCAATGGATTAGGAATTTCCTTTGAATTGTGAAAAAAGTAACTTCGTTACGCAATTGGAGTGCAGGTGTCACCCTGTACCTACACAGGCCAAAATTATGGTCACAATATAGCCATATTATGGTAATACAAAAGTTCACGCTACCAGTATGACGTTCATTGCCCCGTGAATATACAAACAGCAACGGTTTGGGCATTGACGACACTACCGCTCGGCACGTCGGTGCTAAACAGTTTTATAGACCACGTAAAATGGAGCATTAAGATCATTTGAGGGTTCATTACATAAGGAACATCTTACGATATTACAAACACATAATCTCTCGATTTTTATCAGTTTGTTAGAGTAATAATAATATGTACAAGTATATAAAACGGAGGGGAAATAATCAAAGGGCTTCAAAAAATTCGTCCGCATCGCTGTCAACAGGAAAAGTACCCAAAAGGCTGGCAGCATTGCCATGTTGTATGGCAAGGCTGATTCTTTGGTGAAAAAATAGACCAGCCCTCTGGTCACGTGAAGAGTCAACCAACCGCTTGGCGATGTCTCCTTTTTATATAACTGTACACATTAATATTTTAAGACTGTTAGCTTAAATATAATTAAATAAAATGTTTACATGTTTTAGAGAACCAAAAATAATTTCAGCTCTTGTCGGTTATCTTATTTTACCACGTTGGACCTTTGTTCAAAGAAAACCATTGACAGCTCGTCGCTCTGCATAGTATTTTTGAAGTGAAAACTTCTTTAGCGGCGTTGTGCACTTTTTTTGTGATGGGTAAAAAATGTTAAGCTCGCGTCAGGACACGTGACCTGATCGAAAATTCATAAGACGGAGCTCGCGTCAGGACACGTGACCTGATCGAAAATTCGGAAGACGGAGGGAGAGTAGACCGCATTCCAAAATATCAAAAATGTACAACGTTAATATTCAAGTTTTCACTTCTGCCGGCACTCCTGGAGTGCAACCCGTTTTTTTAAAGGGCGTTATAAGAGACTGACACTTCTAAGTTTGTTTCGGTCTTTCTACTCAGAGCATAGATATAGGAAACACTAAACTTTATATTTGAGTACTTACTTGTTTCAGAACTGTCCCGAATGTTATCTTTTCAACTAAGTAATTGTCAACATTTTCGTTGACAAAAACAATGATTGAGTTCACTGATATCAGCTCTAGTTCTTTAATAATATTGAGTTCATCGACTACTTAGGTACAACGTGTTTGAGCAAAAACAATACCACTGATAAAATCCATAGAAGTCTGAAATCGTCAACCCGCCTTGAGCAAGCGTGGTGATCAATGCTCGTACCTTCTCCGAATGACAAGAGGTCTTTGCCCTATAGGAGTTCACTCTATCTGGCAGAATCCTGTGCCCGAAATTTATTTGGCATAACACACTTGACATAATCTTCTTTAAACGAATATTTTTAAGGTATAAAAATGATTTAATATAATTATTGTTTGGCCGAATTTACAATAGCATACTTTTAAAATGGCAGAAATTTATTTAGTACAATTTCACTTGACAAACTATGAAGATGGCAGAATTTCATTTTGAATAATTTTATTAGGCATATTGCCATTTGTATAAAATAGCATTTTTAACCTTAAATTTAAATATTGTCTTAAAAAGTCAATATTTTATGCTACAAAAGTTAGTGACAGAAACGGATCGCTGCAAAACCGACTCCACGTAGTCTTGTCTGCCCTACCTCTAGAGTGTAATTTAGGCTTATAAGTGTTTGCCAAACGATTTTCTGCGAAATGAAGTTTATGCTATCCGCTGTTAAGCAAAATCATATTATGACATAAAAAGTTCTGCTATAAAGGGTAGAACCCCCTGTAATGAGAAAATAATAGGATGGTATTATTAATGCGTCTGATAAATCATTTCGTCCCCTAGTAACTGACACAGTACCCTTTAGATCCCCTCCTAAGCCAATAATCTGTCTGTGGCCACTATAAATAATTCGTAGGTATATTGATATTAATTAATACCTTCATTACCCACCTGGCCTGTAATTTTAATTAATTGTAATCTTTAATTATTTCATTAATACTATTTTTTGCTGTAGCAAAAGCCATCTGCAACTCTTTTGATTCCGTTACTGAGCGATTTATCATTACCTATTTTGTAACATCACTGGCTTCTGCCCATATCACAACTATTTTATATAGTATTTTGTTGTAACATTTAACACAGTACCCCATAAAAGATGTATGCACTTTGGCATGTAGAAATGGTTAATCTATTTTATCTTTATTTGTCGTATCAAAATGGACTCGTACATCACTTATTTTAACAAAAAGATGTAGACTTTTTCGTATCGTATTAAGAATATCTATTAACTGACTTACTACTAATAATTAAATCGTAATAATCTACCGCTACAATTGTACATTTTCCTTGAATGACTAACTAAGTAGGTATGCACAGGACAAACATCAATTGATACAATCTAAGATTCTCATTCGTTACTTATCATCAGTGTAGGAAAATACTAGGTATATTATAAAAGGAATACGACCATCCGTTTCATCACAAAGATAACTAATGTCACTTGGAAAGCTGCCACGCTAAAATGGAATTGGGCTGGACACATCTGCCGCATGTCAGACGACCAATGGGCCAAACTTACGACCGAATGGGTCCCTCTTAATGGCAAGCGACATCGCGGCAGGCCCAGACGGAGATGGCGGGATGAGCTGGACTCCTTCAACGAGAACTGGTCCTCAGAAGCTTCAAACAGAGAGAAGTGGAAGGAGAGTAGAGAGGCCTTTGCCCTACAGTGGGACATCAGGCGTTTAATAATAATATTATAAAACTTATATGTGCTAGTTAAGAGACAAACATGTTTATTTGATAAGATTCGTTAATCATTGGAGTCAATGGAATATTTCGCGAAACAATTATCGAGGGCGCCTGGTAAAGCGAGTTTCATGAAAACATGATAACAAGAAAAACAGAGTTCTAATCCTTTTTAGACAATTATTTAAAGATAACACACTACTAATTAGAGCAGATATTTAGGGTTTCTAGGGCGACCCCTCATTTCGGGTGTAGAAAGTTCTTTGTTAGGCGTGCTACGCAATTGCTCGGGTCGGCATGATTCAGCACGATACGGCAGCCGCGCGGAAAAATATAGGTACTTTCGATTTTGCTGCCCAGCTTGTGCCAAATCATGCCCACCCTAACATGTTTGTAGCACCCCATTGAAATCAAAGGGGAACCATAAAAGTTTTAAAAAAATGTATCACTACCCAAATTCCAAAAAATAAGAACCTTTAAAATAAAAATAAAATCTTAAGAAACATCTTCATAGCCTCCTTGTTCACAACTCGTTGATAACGTAGATCCTGCGAAAGAAATACTTATCCATTTCTTTTTAGGCATGACGAAGATAGTTTCTAATTGGTTCGGAGCATGAAATTTTGAGTCTGAATATTAAAGCCCTTTGAACATTTCATAGGAAACACAAATGGAAACTCAGCTGAAAGAAATGTAAAAGCTTCTATCAAACACATATGTAAACATTAGTCGCCATATCATCCACTTTATCCTGTGACCAGCATATCGTAGGAAAACGACAATAAGCAGAAGCATAATCAGTCTGTAATATTCCCACTGCTGGGACACAGGCCTCCTCTCTGTGAGAGGGAGTGGGCTGTACTCAAACACGTAGGCCCAGTGCGGGTTGGCAGATGTCACATGTCTTCGAATTTTTGGTTCTAGGACATGCCGGTTTCCTCACGATGTTATTCTTCACCGTTTTAGGAGCAGTGGTCATGAAATAATTTACACAAAGTAAAGTGTCTGTCTGAGTTCGAACCTACGACCTACAAGTCGTAAGACGCGGCCGGTTCGTCAGGGCCACCAGCCCACCACTGTTCGAACGAAACATTATCACCTTAAAATTTCTAGGTCTCGAGTAGACTGAAGGCCGTTTATCATGACAGCAGAAAGAACATATGAATATGACATAGTACCCGACGTAGAGGTAATTCTGATGCCTGAAAACGACAACATTGTGTGAAAAACAGCTTAAAAACCACAAAACACGCTTTTAGCTATAAAGTCTTGTATCACCGCTTCGAGTTATTGTCGGAACCACTCAGTGTTTTTTGTGATTGTTGATCTGTGAAGGTATTCTGTAAGAAACTCACCGTGAAGGCTTCGATGATGTGAGCTGTGAATAGTGTCAATCCCTAACATCAGATGGAATGTCAGCTCACTCCAGCTATGTAAGTTTTCACGGTGAGATTTTTACAGAATAAGTAATTCGGCAGGTTTTTAAGGGATCTAGGACCAAAATATTTTTCAAGCTTTTTTTTTATTGTGTAGCGTCCCAAACACCCAAAGTTAGCTAAAAAGGTAATAGCGAAAACTGCGTTGGATACCCATTTTTTAAAATTATTGCGTATTTGCGTCATGACAAAGTCAGTATTTTCTGTATTTAGGTGTTGGTAAACACAGGTGAATTGGTCCATATGGTTTCAGATCCATCGGAAACATTATATACTCAATAGTATCTATAATGTTTAATGTAATGAAACATTAATGAATGAATGCGTGTAATGTTTGTTTTGTTTGTGTATAATTCAATAATTAAGTATCTTTAAGTGATCTTGGATGATTTCTTCGTGGAACTATTCCTATGAGGTCGATATTCATGAACAAATTATTTCAGGTTCTAGAGGCAGAGATGGCGATGAACGGCTCAACTGACAAAAGCGTCGTAAAGGTTGACAAAACAGCGGCGTCCCTCGATGACGCCATGTTGTTATCGGGTAAGTGACTTCCACAAAATATTATTGTTTTAAGTAGCATAAGAATGAATGATAAATAATTACAACACAGATTTCATTACAAATTGGATAAATACGATTTCTTTTTGCAAAATTGGGGTGAGGAATGGAAGATTTTCAAAAAGCTTGACAGAATGGTATATTTCATGATTAAAGATACTTTCAATTCCACATCTTGCTAAAAATTTTAGAGTTATCAATACCATTACATAAAAGTAAGAATTAGTATATTTCCCTTATCTAGGTGAAGCAAACTCTTACAAAAAACAATATGAACAACTTAGGTAGGTACCTGCCTGAACAACGTCATGATCAGCGAAATATTAATTGCTATCTAAACGACTCTCAATCATTTCAGTTAAGACGAAGACCGGTCAGATGATGTTCAAAGTTCATTCGCTTACAGATGATATTAATCTTATTTTATTGCGACAAGCCCGTTCCTTTAATTCAAGATGGATTAACAATTTTAGGTTTTGTAGACTCGTTTAATTTATTGTTTTGATGAATTTGATCATTTTGCATTGTTTTTAATTGACTGTGAGACACGTTCTCACACACAATTGGATATGATGAAGAATAATCGCATAAATTCAATATTGGGCTTCTACTTTGTTGACTGAAAATATATTAGTTTATCCTATATTGAGGCATCATAACATATCGAAACCCCTCCGTAACTTGGAAAGCACGTTAAGCCATAGAAATGGCCATAGAAATGTAAAAAAGAGAAAAAAAACTACATCTGTGTCAGTCGTTACGGTAGTCAGAAGCCCAAAATCTGATAACCTGTCTTACCAAGGGGTATCGTGTTACCCAGTAACTGGGTCATTGAGGTTAAATAGGCAGTCGCTCCATGTAAAATAATGGTATTCAGCTGCATGCGGTTAGACTCGAAGCCGACCCCAATGTCGTTAAGAAAAGACTAGACAGATTCATGGTCCTATAAGTCACGCGGTTAACGGTAACATCGCGGTTTTTACAAAGATAAGTGATTTATATCTTGGGTTGAAAGGTTCTGAAGTGGCGACCGCGTACCGGAAGATGTAGCCTTGGAACGCCCAAGGACCGATGACCTTGTGAAAGCCGCAGGAATCTGCTGGATGCAAGAAGCACAAAACCGGTCGAAGTGTCGATGCTTGGGGGAGGCCTATGTCCAGCAGTGGACGTCTTTTGGCTAAAATGATGATGAAGTGTTTTAAATTTGCAGGAAACAGACCTATCTAAATTGTCCATTTTATTGATATGTTTAATCCCGAATATATATAATTTCTAGGAACTATAATTTCTGAGTACTGGGTAGAGAATTTAGTCTAAGTATAGATAACTAGTCGTGACCCAGTAACATAATACCTAAACACAAAGCAACAATTATTTGTAATTAATATAAATCAATCAGCTATTATCTGGGACAATCATATAATACAATCACATACGTAACACCTACTAGTATGCCTATGTAGCTAATGGAATCTATCTGCCTGGCCTTTTTGTGCTGATGCCGGCTTCCGTGTACTTGTACTTTACATGGACGGACTGCTTATCTGACCTCTACAACCCAGTTACTAGGTTACACAATACTCCTTTGTAAGAGTCCAGAGAGTCAGACGTCCAAAAGCCTGATAACCGGCAGACTTTTGGGCTTCCGATTACCCGTAACGACTGTCAACAATCTATGAATGACAGCTTGAGCCCTCGGCTTAACGTGTTTTCCGAGGCACTGAGGGATCTTGATATGTAATGGGTGGTCATCAATCCATGAACTGACCGGCTTTACCTTCAAACGACCCGTGTTATTATTATTCAGCCACGGTCCCCTCCATCCTGCAGCTAGTAGAATTTGCAGGGATATATGTATCTGAAACTGAACTTAACTTCAGCTCGAAGGATCATACAGTGAGTCAGATCAATTCTGCTCATGGTCTTCAGAGTGCAGAAATAATAAGTACCTGCACCAAGTTCTGAACCTCATATAGTACCTGTATCTTTCTTCGTAGTTTTTTTTTATTGTAGGTAGCTCGATTTAGCAACCTTTGAGTACATACTAGTTTGTGTAAAGTGAACATAGACTATTGTGCCAATATCTTTGAGTGCAATGTCAATAATTGATCTTAGGCATCTGTGGACATTTGGATGAAGAAAGATTATAGGAGTACGTAACTGAAGGGAAAAAACGAACGGATATAAATCGGAATTAAAGACATAATAATGAAAACGAAGTGATAGCTAATGTAAGAAGCAATGCAATGAAGTGTTTTAAATATTTTTATTAGTTTAAACAAACAATTTAAGTATCAGTTTGTAATGTCAAAATAACAGCTTTTTACTAAATGCATATGAAAGTATATACTACTTACTAAATGCATATGAAAGTATATACGGAAAGTCAGTGAAAGTCTCAGAGATTAGCCGGAAAAAACAGACAAACAGACAAACAAAAATACAGACACGACAGATAAAAGACAAGCCATTTTTTTTTAACATTTTTGTTTGTCTATCTGTCTGTTTTTTCCGGCTAATCTTCGAGATTTTCACTGGCAGATAGCTGATGTTATAAGGAGGACTTTAGACACTTTTATTTTAGAAAAAGAATTTGGGGTCCGCGAAAAAAAACTATGCCGACTTCTACGCGGGCACAAGCTAGAGTCCGCGCAAACTAAGCCTGCGCGCTGTCAACATCGGAAATAATCGTTTGCCGCCATCTCGACGTTTATAACAAGTGTCAAGAGAGTGTGCTATGTTCCGTGTTTTCCAAAGTAAATATTCGCCATTATTATGCCGAATGTGATGGCGAATATTTACTTAATATCAATACCCCTGCCAGCACTTGTAATCAAAGTCAAATCATTTATTTCAAATAGGCTCATAAAAGGCACTATTGAACGTCAAAAATAAAATTAAAATAAAATTGATTCTAGTCACCCCTTTCAAAAGGTAGTTTTCGTATGGAGAAGAATGGGCAAGAAACTCCACAGTTACTCTTTTAAAATGTTTTACAATATTTTGCATACATTAATTATATAAATACGTGAAAACGATGCACCTAAAAATAAAATTACTATACCACAATAGGTAAAAGAATTAAAATGGATAAATGAAACCATGACATATAAATTAACTATATGATAGAATACATGGTGCTCACATATTCACAAACATTCCAAAAGTAGACGATTTTCATAAATAAATAAGGAGTAATAAGTCCGGGTGTGACCCCAAGTAATTACAGAATGTAAATCTATGTCAAAGAAAAAAAAAAATTATACAATTACATTAGCAACCAGTTTGATTTTGTCTAGAAATCAGCATTAATTACAAGTGCTGGCAGGGATATAGTCTTGAAGTTCAAACACGAGCGCAGCCTTAGCTTGCGCGCACTCTAGTAAAATAATAAAAACGAAACGTCTTTTAAAAGTCGAATTCCCTATCATGTCACGTTCAGACACACGTTTAATTTATCTTTTAACTTCAATTAAAATAAATATTATTTACTCTTTCCATTGCCATCACGAGTAGCCGTCAAAAATATGTAGCAGGAATATTATCATAGTTGTTTTGAAGAGCAAATATTTCAGAAAAGCAACGCAATAAACTATTTTAAACTAACAGAAAATGTTGTCTTATGTCTTTAGACAAACGCCGTAATTAGGGAAACCCCACCAGGTGATATTCATCACAATGATAACTGACTGTTTGTACTACTTACTTACAACATTATTGTGGTTGCTTTATTTAGATAACGTGTGTATTTATGTGTATTATATGTATTTCTTTAAAAATACAGTAAATAATTTAATCGTTAGAGTAAAATGTGACAGGCTGTAAGAGTTAAAAGATTTCCACGAGATCACATTAAACAGCGTCCAAGTTTAAAGATTACCGTTTATCAGAGCGGCAATTCTCGTCATTTTAAGGACGTTCACAGTCTGATTTTAGACTTAATTTGTCAAAAATATCTCTAAAATCCCAACATTTTTGACAAGTTTTTGACATTGATTGTCGCTAAGATGAGATTGCAACTAGATTTTGAACGTTTTTAATTACGGGAATTATAATAGCCTTCTGATTACATTACATTGCCTTTGCTGTGTTAGCAACTCTATGAAGATAATGGCAGCCAACACCAAATAGGTACCCCAGGTTCGTATCATGAGCTACTACAAAAAAGCTCTGCGAGGTACACATACACAAATACAAAGGCAATTATGGCAATTTATTTCATATTGACAGTCCAGTCACGTTCACTGCGTTTTTACGTTGTTGAGCAGACGAATTTTTCAAAGCCATGAAGCAATGGATTAGGAATTTTCTTGTGTAGTGGTTGAAAGTGCTACGCAATTAAGGTGCCAACCAACATAGCCTACCAACTGCTTTACCAACATTATGGAATACAATAAAGAATTGTGAAGGTGCTGGACCTTTTCATCTAAGGTTCCCTAACATTTCTCAGAGAACACCGTTTCGTCGGCTCTCATCATTCCTCGAAAAGACTAAATATAATAATTAATCCATTGTTCCAGGTTTCGGCAAGTACAACATCTGTCACATGCTGATGTCCGGGGTCATCCTGCTGGGCATGATCATGCAGAGTTTAGCCCTCGGGTACATCCTGCCAGCTGCTCAGTGTGATCTGGACCTGACGCTACAGCAAAGAGGGTGGCTTTCTGCGATACCTTTTTTAGGTAAATAATGTTATTGCGTTTGCGTTATTGAGATGAGTTTCGGCAGAAAAGACTGCTAGAGTCGCTGCTAGTTGGGCCTGCAGCAAAAATACAGCTGTTACGAAACGAGTTGCGCTGCAACTTTGCCTAAATCTGAACTTTCAGAGCTCTTGTTTTATCGACATTGCAGCACTACAACGCATAAAGAGTTAATTATAAGATTACAATTATTACAGCTTCACAGCATGATTTCGACGATTGGATAATATGAAACTTATTAAGTTCACACATAATATCTCTTAAATCACTCTTGAATAAAAGATCCCCAACTCAACTTGAAAAATACTAAACGCCTGTTTATTAATATTTCCAGCTATAATCCTGACATCATACTTCTGGGGCTGGCTGGCGGACACACAGGGCAGGAGACCAGTCATGTTGTTCTCTATGTTGATCTCTGCCATCTTCTCCGCGTTCGCCAGCTTCGCGCCTGACGTCATCACCTTCGGCGTGCTGGTCTTCATGTCCGCTATTTTGTAAGTTTATTAAATTTTTAGTTCTGTTATTTAATTTAATGTGAAAAAATAGCAATTTGATCCTTATATCTGGACTATCTTAATATCGAATGGAATGGACGAAAATGCGCTCTTAGGAAGCTATAATGGCCAAAGGCGAGATTGAAGCAGTTAAAAGGTTTTTTGTAATTAGTACACCAGAATAGTACCTAACCTGCATTCGCGATTTATTTGCCAAAAATGTAAACAAATATGAGTTTATGGAAAAATAACTTTAATTTCTACACAATCAATAAAGTTCAGTTTGCGCTACGACTTCAAACATTTTTATAACTTTTTCAATAGTGCTAGTCACTCTGAAATCAACTTAATTTCTTTAAAATAAAGTTTTATTTGTTTAACTTGAAATACCATCAATTTGAAACATATGTTGTACTCCGACTTTACATGTCTATACATCCGATCTTGAATAAATTACACTTAGTTCCTTCTTATGCAATATTAGTGGAAGACAATGGCTAAGAATTACTCAGACCTAAAATTGAAATCCGACTGTAGGTACTAATATTTCTATTAAAATTTCCAGCATGTCAGGCTCATCAGCCGTGGTATATACTTACCTTGGAGAGTTCAACAATCTACGACATAGAGACAAGATGGTGGCTTTTGGGTCCTCGTTCGTCGGGATCGGCACCGTCATCCTGCCATGTAAGTATCCTCTTATACATCTGGAACCTAATTACTTCTGGAATCTCTTATATCGATAATAATCGTTCCAATCATCACGCGAAGTGCCTGCGGCTAGTAGATAAACTAAAATTACACCATGGTGGTATTTAAACATTTTCAATTTCTATTCTTTCTAATACCTTCAATTGAAAAAAAATATGATAATGCCATCCTGAAGATTTAATGTGCTTACGCCAGCACATCAAGCTACCCGTAACTGTAAAATTTTCCCAATCAACCTTGAACCTCAATGCTTTAACGATAAAGTTCACCATTCTTAAATCAATTTCAGGTGTCTCCTGGCTTATTCTTCCTCTCGGATTCGCGTACCCGATACCTTTCCTGGGCATCGAGTACCGTCCCTGGCGCCTGCTGGTGGTAGCCTGTGCGTTACCCTTCGCGTTAGGAACCTTCCTCCTGATGTTTGCGCCGGAGAGCCCCAAGTTCTTGTTCGCTACTGGCCAGTATGATGCTGCCTTGAATGTTGTCAAGAGGATTTACTTCAGAAACACCAAGATGGATGAGGACACTTTTCCTGTAAGTATATTTGGTGTTAAGGGTTTTGTTATTTCCTGTCTCTTTGCTCGTTTTCTTTAACTTATAAGAGACGTCATTGGTTCCAAATGGGATTAAGTCGAGAAACACTGTGAGCGGCACTATGAGTACCCGCGAAAATTACTTACCTACATAGTTTTTCTATTGTGTTCGTTGCTAGGATATAAATTTGTTGAGTCGTTAAGGCACGATTGATGAACATCAATTCTATTTTATGCATCAATGGATTAGTCATAATTATATTTGTTTTATATCTTTTGAATTTGTTTTTCATTTCAACGTGTGCCTAATTTTAAAGCGCCATTATATTTCACTACAAAAATTAATGCCATTTGTCACATCTCTAAGTTATTTCCTTACCTCCTACCAGGTGAAATCCCTAATAGTAGAGAACCAGATGACGAAGGACACCAACGTCAAAGGCGCGGCCGCCATCTGGGCCTCCATGAAGGAGCAGACGGTTCCTCTGTTCCAGAGACCGCTGCTGCCCTGGACTGCGCTCACCTGCTTCGTGCAGTTTGGGATCTTTGCCACGTAAGTTTTATTATTATTTATGTTAAACTAGCAACCCGCCTCTGCTTTGCTCGATTTTTACGACAAAATTCCTTTATTATATATGTAAGTTTAATATTAATGTATTATACACATAAAACTTCCAGAATAAACTCTAATCAATGGTGAAAACCGCATCATAATCCGTTGCGTAGTGTTGAAGAACAACGCGATCACACAGACGAACATAAAAAGCGACTTTAATTTGCATATAATAATTATGTATAGATAGATAGTGCCCTGGGAGCTTTTTTTATTTTTATTTATTTTATTTATTTATTTAAGGACAACCAACAAAGCATACACCATAATACATGCTAAAGATTCCATGTTTTTTTTTTTACATTTTATAGTGTAGCCTTAATTAAAGGCTGCCACGGCATGCACTAAACATAGAAGGAGAAAATGCAGTAACAAAACAGATTTTACTTATAAGCTAGATAGATTGATTGTTACATAAATGCAGATACATGACCCTTTCGACAAAATATCGAGAGCATCATGTATCTCATCTATTTTGTGATATTTTTTTGTTAGGATGCGTAGTAATTATGACCGGAGGGGCTTGTGGCTAAGTAATAACAGCCTCACGGGTCGGTCGATCAGGTTAAGCTACGCTTGCCGCGGTTGGTTCGTGGATGGGTGACCATCTTTACATACCAAGATACCTTTACATACCCTCCGTGCCTCGGAAAGCACGTTAAGCCGTTGGTCCCGGCTGTCATTCGTGGATCTTTGATATTCGTTACGGGTCATCAGCCCAAAAGTCTGACAACTAGTCTTACCAAGGGGTATCGTATTACCCAGTAACTGAGTTGTGGAGGTCAGATAGGCAGTCGCTCCATGTAAATTACTGGTATCCAGCTGCATCCGGTTAGACTGGAAGCCGACCCCAAAATAGTTGGGAAAAGGCCAGGCAGATGATGATGGGTAAGTATTTATTATGACCATGCCAAAAAGCCCCAACTTCTGTTAGTATGGTTATGTTTTCATTTCTATTGACTTGAACAAAACCCAACAAAGTAAAGTAGCGAACATTTTAATGAATTTCTATTCATTTTGATAATTTTATTCAAATTCATTTGAATAAAATCTTTCAACAAGGATTTAAACGCTCGTCAATGGTAATTTTTAAATTTGCTATCATTTTTCACCCATATTGACCTATTTGTATCGTATTCTTTCAGAACGAACGGCTTCTACGTGTGGTTCCCGTCCATCCTCAACTCTCTTGCTAACCACGAGGGTGGTGAGACCAAGATTTGTGACGTGCTGGACGCTGGCAGAAATGCTGTCTCTAATGGCACTGTGGTAAGTCCCGCTTTAATACTTCACTTAATTTTTTCTGTTATGTTTTACATTCTTACATGAGGTTCAAAATTATAGTTCATCATTGGTTTCGTACAAGTTCTATGGAATTTAATAAAAATAACCGTTCTATTAGATTTTTAAATGCTATATGGAAAACAGGAATAGATATAATATGACACATCATTTTTATTGAAATACCAAATGCATTTAACTAAGCAAGTTGTTGTTCTCGCCTCCTCTTATTACATCATACCACGTTCACAAGATGATCACTCACTCTACGCCTTCAGCATTAATTTTTTCTTTGCGCCCTAGTATTTATTAACACTCGGACTCCTTCCTCCACAGATCTGTGACGACACAATCCACACATCAACCTTCGAGCGCTCCATCTACATCGGGCTGGTGTTCTCCTCCATGTACATCATCGTGGGCTTCCTCGTGGACTACGTGGGCAAGAAGCCGATCCTCGTGGTTATCCTGGGCTTCACCGGCATCAGCGGCATATGCGCCCACCTGGCTTATAACCAGCAGTTGGCTGTGGTGCTGTTCGCCATCTTCCAGATGTCTGGAGCCTGTATTGGGTTAATGAATGCAGTCGCTGTTGAGCTGTTCCCTACTAAGTATAGGTGAGTTTTAGAAACTATTGCCTAGCTATTGCATTTTTCTGCTTCTGATACGAGAAGAGAGAAATCAGGTTATTCGTAGTTAAAATAGATAGTCAATATGTAACGGTAAAAAAAAATACAACGGCCCGACATGAATCACCGGGCAGTTGCCCGCCAGACACAACACCCGTCTAGTCGGAGGATCCTCCCTTTTCTATGGAGGATGCGTGAACTTTACACCCTGTTCCTCATACCTCTATAAATATAATCATTAAGTATCGTCTACTGGTGGCTAAGTGCAGCTAATTTCTTGAAGGCAATATATCACAAGCATTTCGTTGATGATGATCCCCGCAATTACCAACTCTAGTAATAAAACTATATCAAAAGTCTTCCAGAGGAATGTGACTGCTGCGGGTTGTTCGAAAGAGATACCGTGGCCCCTGGCACAGGCAACTGAAGGAACACGGGTGGGTTTTAGTCAGTAAAAGTCTGACACTCCCTTCTGCTCCGCCCAGAGCGGGAGGAGTCATTTGATGATTTCCCACCCAGAAAAAAAAAAAAAAAAAAAAAAAAGAGGAATGTGACTGATACAAACGGCTATGTATCAATACGTGGTCCTTAGGTACGAATGCTCTGCTGTCTCATGATTGCGAGGTCCTTGAATACGAATGAACCACGATGTCATAACATACGGCTTCTTGTACCTAATACTTATATAAAATTTTTATTTCTTACAGAGCTATGGCGATCTGCCTATCCATGATGATGGGTCGAGTTGGTTCCATGGTGGGATCTAACCTCATCGGCCTGTTCCTTGAAGTCAACTGCGGTGCAGGATTCTATTTATTCGGATCCATTATTATAAGTAAGTACCTCTACTTTCTTCTTCTACCTTACTAGATACTACGATTTATGGCAATTTCTTCTTTATTAATGCAAGCCTGACATATATTGTGAAATCCATTTATAGTAATTTGTAAATAAATATATTTTAAAACCACGAGCTACTACTACAGTGTGTAAATATTAAAAACTCTCTCTACAATACAAAAAGTAGCGAGGCCCTAGTCCCCTTCCAAATATTATGGCAAATTCTAATAATTTAATGCCATTTCAGTCAATTCGCTGTTCTGCCTAACACTACCAAACAAGAAGAGGATCCCCCACAAGAAGATCGTAGTGGAATCAACCCAAAACGAGACCCACGAACCAGTATGAACCGGTTCACACCAGAAACATGGAACTGGACAGAACTAGTTATTTCTGTTTGCGAAGAAAACCGAAGAATGTTTGAAAAAAATACTCGGACCCTGCCTTAGGACTTATTTATTGGCACCTAGTTCCATTATTATATTCGAGACTACACTGAAACCGAGCCAAAGGACATAACCTATAGATAGAACAAAAATCATTAAAATCGGAACAGTGGTTCTCGAGTTATGAATGCACTAACGGACAGACAGACATTGCGTTTTATAACTATGAAAAGATAGAGAAAAATGGAACTCAGGTCTAATCCATCGCCAATAAAAAATCCTAACACGCTATGTTGCTCGGGCAATATAATTGAGATACGAATGAAGTTCTGAACTGTATTATAGTAAAGTGAAGTGCCTAATAGTTTTAAATGAATGAAGGATTATTTTGGTTCGTATTTTGTGTACAGACAACGAAAGAGATTAGTAACCAGGCCGTGTACCGTTATTTAATACAGTGGAAAGTGTGGATACCAAACTGTTTTGTTGACTGTGACATACCTACAAAATCGACCAAATATTTTTTGTTTAATACTATAATAATTGTAGTTTTAAACATTTCTAATGTATGTGTGTGTGTTTATGACTAGAGATAGAATGAGAATGTCTTAACGCTGACTCACAATAAAATACGATCGAAATATACTTATTTTATTGAGTGTTTTATATAGAGGTTAATATGGCTCAGTCATTATAAGAAGTGTTAATAGATGGTGATCACAAAGAACATTTTTTGAAATCTGTTTAAAGCAATCGATCTATTCGAAGAAACACTCTCCATGCTGTACCGGATTAGCCATGTAGCAGGTGTAGCAAATGCCCCGCGCTTAGACGTACCAAAAACAAGTCATGGTACCCTATACCACCATCAGGTTCATTGAAATATTAGGTAAGAATATGGTTAAAAAAATTTTCGAATGACTAAATTTTACCATAAGGGACCCCTAGGTAAAATTTGCTACAAGCCCCGCGCAGGCTTAATCTAGCACTGTCTCGATGTCTGTATTGTTGAACTTGATACTATGATAATAAATGAAATACCGGCTGCCTATTCTGTAAAAAGGTCACCGTGAAAACTAAAGTGAAGTGAGCCGTACTATTGACAGCTCACTTTAAGCTCACTTCACCTAAGTTTTCACGGAGAGATTTTTACAGAATAGACCGGCTGGTCTTGAATAATCGATACATACCGACCTCTAAGAACTTTAAAAAGGTAAAACGATTATGACGAACGACTACTATCCACTAGATAAACAGATAAATCTTATCACACTTTCATAATTCTGTGATTATTTTTACTGCCTAATTACGTTTTTGTTATTTATTTATAAGAAAACGAACAACTTAATAAATGATTGTTAATAGAACTTTACCGCAGTTTTTATAGTTACTAAGCCTTCTTACTACTTCCTTCATCATCATCTGCCTGGCCGTATCCCAACTATGTTGTTGTCGGCTTCCAGTCTAACCGGATGTAGCTGAATACCAGTATTTTACATGGAGCCTGCCTAGCTGACCTCCACAACCCAGTTACTGCGGGTAGTACGATACCTTTTGGTAAGACTGGTTGTCAGACTTTCGGGCTTCTGACTACCCGTAACGACTGTCAAAGATCCATGAATAACAGCCGGGACCAACGGCATAACGTGCTTTCCGAGCCACGGACGAGTCTCGGTGTGTAAAGATGGTCACCCATACACATACCAACCGCGGCAAGCGTAGCTTAACCTGATCGATCGAGCTGTGCGGCTGTTGTTATTTAGCCACAAGTCTTACATATAAGTCTTATATTATAGCCATATATATACTTCGGACCCCTTCTTATTACATACCTAATCCTTCTTATCCTTGATTCAAATATCTAGTCTCTATATCGACAGTTTTAACTTATCGGTCCTTTTTCGCCTCTTTGCCAGGTTGTTAAGCACTAAATATTTAACTTTGCACACCTATGCTCTTAAATTCCTCTAGATCCATTTATTCATCATCATCACCCTTGTTTTTCCAATTTATTTGGGGTCGACCAACATGTCTTTTCGTTCCATAATTCTCTATTAGTCAACAAGTCGGTAGCCCTTTCAAAAATCAAAACCAATTATCATTTATTCAAGAGAATCAGCACTTTTCGTCAAGTCAACTTCTTGAGGGAAGGAGGCAACCCGACCTCCGACGCTACCGCATTTATAGTTTTAGGTAAAATAAAATAATAAGTAAGCAAATAACAACTTATAGGTCTTAATTAATTAATAAAAATAACAACAGTAAATCCTAACTTAACTAGAACTATACACAAACTAAACATAATTTACCCAGGAGACTGGCGGCATTACCACGTTGAAAAGTTAAATAAAATAAACAATTATATGAAATTAAATTACCAGTCAGTGGGTAAGCTAATTCTGGAGAAAGAAAATAAACATTGTCTTATCGTTTAAGTAGTCGTTGATAGAATAGTATGCCTTTGAACAAACATATTAACGACATCACGAGGCGCTACATGTTCGAAGCTACATAAGCGACTACGTTTAGGCACAGTACTATGCCAAAGATTTTCAGCTTTAGATGGGGACTTTAAAATAGTAGTACTAGGTACTAATAGTTATAGGGTACGAGTATGTTGGCAAAAAAAACATGAAATGCCTCAGCTACGTTAACTAATTTGTTGTCGACCATAATCTCTGGTTGTTTTTCCTGTTTAACCGACTTACCTACCCGTTTCATTTCTAATGGCTTATATTTAACTATTGGAATTTTTAATATTATCACCTTTTAAATAATTTTGAATAAATTTTGACTTACTTTAGGAAAGGAGTATCAATCCTGTATTTTTCAAACCATACAACTAGTCTCGCTCTACTTTTATAAATACCTGGAGTAGCCCATTGGCTATAGCCAACGGAGGTGCCATTAATGTTAATACTTTTGTTCTTGAAAGTAGATTGGTATTATTTTTGCACAACATCAGGGCTCCATAGATTTCATTAGGATTCTCGTGTTCTACTACTTGTGTAAAGTAAAAAAGTAAGCTAGGTAATAATCCATAGTGGTCAGACGTTAAATCACTTAACAGTAATTTATTTTTGTCATCACAATCACTAAATATATTATCAAGACAAGTCGACGAAGATGCCGTGATCCGTGATAGGTTCAAAAAACAAGTAAATTAAATTTAAAAAATCTGCTTATTTTTGTATAAACTTCACTGATAATTGGGTTTTGATATCTAAACATGAAAGAAAACCGATTTTCTCAACTCAATCTTTAAGTAACAAAATTACCAACGGTCGTTGACCCCCAAAAAAACATCAATTTTTTTTTTTCGTGTTTAGAAATCGATACCCATCACGCTAGCAAATTTATTTTGACCCCGTATATACCATGTTTTATGCAATTAAATATTATTTCTATATCTACAGACAGAGAAATATATTGATAAGGACACAGATCATGCGAAATAATGCCAAGTGCTATATTTGCGAACCATAATTTTATTCGATTCATACAATACTACACAATAAACTACCCTATTCACAAAATATATTTGAATGAAAGTCTCATTCACGTCACAAAGTAGCGCTCATTCACCAAGCTCCAACTTGTTGAGCTGCGCAGAACAGATGCGCAGTAACGTAACCTCAAACAGCGCCCACCGACCGAATATATTTCAGGAAAACCATCGCGGAAGCTTTCACAGCACGTTCAGAACTGAAAACGTTGTGCCGCCCTACACAGCGGAAGTCGAAGGTTCCTACTTCCGGGAAACCTGGCGACGAGGGCAGGGAAATTTCAGAATTGTGGGCGGCGGTACTAGGCTACCAGAAACGTTAGGAGATGGGGTTGCGACGGGTTCGCGCGGAGCGAAGGCGAAGAATACGCATGCGTCGAATGTCTAGTATTGATTTTCTTACGCCCTTCCCGCCGTTACCGCGAAGAGTGTGCTGCACATTGAGATACGAAACAATACCGAATAAGTAACTTCGTTAATATGACAAAAATATCACTTAAAAAATCTATTTTTAGTTCTCAGTCTTAATACACAAGCAAACAGGAGGTGTGTGTGTTCTCCTTATCAGATGCTTGTAGAAGCTTGTTATTACATTTATTTACTCTAGAAATCTTTATTTTATATCGTCGACTTCTAAGACAAACATTATTTAGGCCCCCACAACCAGTAACGGAAACTTTTTTCTTTTAGATTTCGTCACACATGGTGAACGCAGATAGCAAAGAAAACTACTATCAACAGGTGATTTTCGTAGCTCAGAGTCGCACCGTACTCCAACCGAATATATGTGACTAGCCAAGTCCCTACTGCCGAGAAAGGAATTTCCCTAACTCCTCGTTCCCCTGTGCGCCTAGTAAGTCAGATGTCGTGGAAAATTCGTTGAAAAGATATCAGGCGGGTTACCAAGCGGAAGGACTACTTAATTTTCTTTGAGAAAAATCAAGGTGTGATTTAAAGGCAATTTTAGAATAAAAATCCACTGGTTTCATTTTCTCTTTTCGTTTTTATCATCTGAACTTATTAAATTATCCTTATGTACTCTCTCAAAGAGAAAATTCCACATTACGTTTCAAGAAAATCGTCAATACTTGAGGCCTTCGTCATAGACAACGTGACAACTGAGGCCCTCTACGAGTCCAAATCGTAGAGGGATCCGCCATTTTCGTCATATTTACCAGGAGTACAGATTCTACAAGGAGGTTATCGATTTTCCACGACGCGCGAGAAAGAGACCACCCACAGTCTACTTTCCCTAGCGCAAGAAAGAGACAGACTTATAGTAACGCCCCCAAGTCACCCCAACCCCTCTTGAGAATCCTCAGCTGATTTCATTCAGTGCTGACGGGTAGTGTAAAGCATTGTTTACGTAGAGACTGAATAAGATACCCTGATACTATGCACAGTGTGCATCTTGACGCAAAGCGCTTGGCTTACCATCAAAGCATTACATTATTGTCGATAAGACAATAAACCGTAAATAAGACAACACACTAAGCCTTTCAAAATCTAATAGCTAATAAAATAAAATAAAAAGTAAAAATGTTTTATTGTCGCCAGTTAATACATTTATATTAGCTTAGAGTAATCCAACATTTGCATTGTCTGATGTATTGTACAAAAGGTTCTGCTACTGATTAATTACCAACATTGATTAACATCTCGCGTTCGTCACCTAATTAGTTATACGTACATATTTGTAATTAAAGTACCATCATCAGTAATTTCATCCAAATCCGTTAAGCCGTTTTAGCGTAAGTAATAAACAAAAAAAACTTTTTTTTCTTTCTGTTTTTTATATTAGTTATGGTAGATAATGATTTTATGAATATACTAGGTCTCTTTTTCTCTGGCTAAGGTTAGCAAAGTGAAATGGTTTACGCCTTGATTTCTCGCAATAAAGACGGAACAAACTCATTCGTCGTCAGACACCATTCATAACTATTTTATCGAAACTACTTACACCATTCGCGTGGCGTCTACGCGCCCTTGCCTCACGACGCTACGCTTCTACGGGACGTCTACGGACTGCTACGCGCCCTCGTGACGGTATGTCGCGTCGCAACGTCAAAGCAATGATCGTCTACGGTTACGCACTGGAAAATCGCCGGATATCGATATCTAAACAAGATAAAATAAAAATCACAAAGATTATATGTTTGAGGTCAACAATCGCTTCTAGAGTTGTTACTTGAAGGGTGAGATGAAAAATTCTGCTTTCTTTTGTTTTATCGTGTTGAGAAATCGATACCAATCACGTCTGTGAAGTTTACTTTAAAAAGCTGTATTTTTAAACTTATATTACACTAACTGCGGTCGTTGACCCCACAAAAGAGACATCAAATTAATTTCTTTTTTATTTTATCGGGTTTAGATCCCATCCACCCATCACGTCTGCGGTGTTTAGCTAGCTAATTTATTTTGACCATGTATAGCCGTTCGTTCGTTTCGTTTCTTCTTCGTTATTTTTTCGCACGTGGTCCACGAGTTTGAACTCTTCTGTAATAATAAGAACACATATTTATACATTTTACAATTTCTTTTTTGATAAACTTGGATAAAAATATTGTTATCTTATGTTTTTTAGTTTGGTTACTATCTAGCTACTCTGACGTTATTGGTGCACGCTCTATCTAACCTACTAGCTTTCGCCCGTGACTTCGTTCGCGTGGAAGTCGTAAGACACCACAGGATAATAAAAACGGAAGTGGTGTATTTTTGCTTAGCGTTCTACCTGGCTTTTGACCTTTTAGCTCGGCTACTAAGGGTCGTAACATGATGTAGCCTATAACCTTCCTCTAGAAATGGGCTATCAAATGCATAAAGTTTTTTTTAAATCCGGTAAGGATTAATATCTTACGAATGTTATCATCTTTTGATTCTACTCGTGAAATTTACTAATTGGAACAAAAAACGGTTATTAGATAGACATATAGCCACGCGGACTTTTTGTGGTACACTACTCGCGGAAAAAACTAAGGTGGCACCAATCAAAAAGAAAACGACGATACCGAGGTTGGAATTACAGATTGCCCCTTTAGGCACCCACCGGGCCCGGTCATTCTTACCAGGCCCGGTCACCAGACCCGCACCCTAATTGCGTAACACCCGATCAATCGGAATCGGTTTCATTTTGACAGTTCAACAACATTCATTGCGTTATTTCTATATTCGTTATTCGTTGCGTTGAGCAGACAAATTTTTCGAACTTATGAAGCAATGGATTAGCAATTTGCTTCGAAATTATTCAGATTCCGATTGGTCGTGTGTTACGCAATTAGGGTGCCGGTAAGTAAACCGCGGCGCGCGGCGCGGTAGTGCCAACTCGTAGAATCTACGTTGCCGTTCTGACGCGCCAATCGCCTCGCTATTCTTCCCGCACGCTGTATACGTGCTTTCTTCTTAGTTAGGTATTCGACGTTTGTCCTTGGTTGACAAATTTTCATAAAATACTTTAAATGTTTCATCGCTAACACAGCCCGGCCGGGCCCGGCGAACCCGGCCGGGTTGGCGACGAATGCAACCGGGCCCGGCCGGGTTGAGAAACATACCGGGTTGTTAGGTTGTAATCTCTAGTTGGAATTATGCGCCGTAGTTTTGCTAGCGTAACTTCTACAAAGGATAACTAAGATCTTGGAAGATTGCGATCTATGGATTACCTGCTGGCCCGATTCTAAAGTCTTTCTTGGCTTCAGGGAAATCAAACTAAATACGAAAGGTATGTAAACAATGTGCCTGCGATAAGCTGGGGTTACGTGAAAACGAACGCAAACCCTGCCGACTGTACAACAAGAGATAGATAGATAAACCTTTTATTTGGCGCACACAAAAGACAGCACAACACACAAAAGTACAATTAAATGATAACCAATTACCTACATGAATATAATATAAAAACAAGGCGCCGATATAAAAACAAAAAGAAAAACATACATATCGAAGTAAAAGTGGCACTAAATTATCAATTCAATAATTGAACGACATAGCAACATAGATTGAATTACAAGAATACTCGTCCAGGTGACACGTTTCGCTGATGCACATTTACGAAACAAAAGAAGGTCAACCGAGTGCCATGAGATGAACTTGAATGAAATAAGTAAACAACGTAATACATATTTATAATTATCAAATCAGTGCAACGGGATTATTTCGAAAATGAAATAAATTCTCTCAAGAAAGGTGGAAAACTTCTCAACCGAAGCACCATTTTGAAACTTAATCCATTTTTGGACTTTTAAGGTGTTTTATGTATTGCAGGACGTCTAACCACTCAAACTTCCCAGTGAAAACGAAACACCCCATCCTCGTGCCAGGAGAGGGAAGTCTTACCCAACTAATTGTTGAAAAGGCTTGGTGATCTGAGTACGTACATTTTTCCCTCGGGAGCATGTCCGAGTCAATAATGCTCATACAGCAAAAGTACGTTTAGCATTATCAGCCTATAATGTTCCCACTGTTGGGACTTGGTACCCAGGCCTTCTCTCAGTGAGAGGCAGTGGGCCGTAATCCACCAGGCGGGCCCAGTGCGGATTGGTAGATGTCACATACCTTAGAATTTTTGGTTCGACATGCCGGTTTCCTCACGATGTTTTCCTTCACCGTTTTGAGAGCAGTGATGATGATGAAAGACAAAGTAAAGCGCCTGCTTGAGTTCGAACCCACGACCTACGATTCTTTAGTCGCGGCCGTTACCACTGGGCCACCACTCACTGCTCCAAAGTACGTTTACGCGTACCTAATTAATAATCACTCAATTCAGTTGTAACTAAACTCCGTCACGCGCTAATATGCGGGTCAATCAGTAATAATTGATACATTAAGTGCGGCTCAGATAACTAAACGAACATAACCTAAAACTGTTTGCATAAATAAACTATTGAACTTAACAGTGGTATGGTGTAACTTAACTAACTAGGTACCTATAACTATCGGCGTATCCGTCAATGACGAGAAAACCACAACAATTATAGTCACTGGGCGCCTTCCTCACCGGATCGGCGTGTTTTCGTTTCTGTACCGAATTTGTACAGATTCTTTACCGAATGCATGTAATTACATGAGAGCCCACTGAGTAGTTTCGGTACACATTCTTTACTGAGCGCATACACACGTCTCTGTACCGAATACTACCGAACCATTCGACTCGCCCGTCCCGTCACTCCCGCCCCACCCCGCAGGACCCATAACAAATGACAAAAACCGTAGCAAACCGAGCCAGTCAAGAAGTGGTTCTCGGCAAAGAATCTGTACAGATTCAGATGTACAGAAACGAAAACGCGCCGATCTGGTGAGGAAGGCGCCTTAGTTTAATTTTATTTTGAAGAGACTATCCTTGTACAAATTGTGATTAATAAATAAAGATCATCGGGATACATTAATTTATAGGTACTTTCGCGTTGTATTTAATTATAAAAATGAGCTCGAATGTTAAATGAAGTTTTATTATATTACAAAAACAATTTTTGAATTGATTCCATTTTAATTGCATGTAAAAGCAGTTCAGAGTAAATAGCCAGGTAGCATCTAAATTAAGTAATTAATTTCAAGTCACAATAAATTATCTTACAAAAACATCGCCCTACCATCCCAAATACAATCTCCACGTTGTATTCCTATCAGTATTTGCATGATTTAACAACAATCTACATATATCTAGGCGCGCGCTAGTTCCGAACACTCACTGTATTCGTATCAGTCTGTCATGGATACATGGCCAATTAAATTATAGCTCGCTCTAAATGGGCAGATGTTGTCCATCTATCTATCTCCACCACTTCTACCAAAACAAGCAAAATATCTCAATAGTCTTAAATTAATAATGAAGTCATAATTGTACTCTTTTATAGAAGATTTGAGAGCAGTGGTGATGAAATAATTTACACAAAGTAAAGTGCCTGCCTGGGTTCGAACTCACGACCTACAACTCGTAAGTCTGGTCCATTACCACTGGGCGACCACTGCTCCCTGATTATGTATGTTATATATAGAAGATTTAATTAAAATCTGGTGTAATTGATCGATGTTTCTAATGTAGAAAATAAAAATAAAATACCTGTGAAATAATTTAAAAAAATGGCGTTCGCTAAAGCTGTTAACGACAAGAAGGAGAGTGGCTTTGAGGAAGCTTTGGACCTCACCGGTGAGTGCTTTTTACAAGTTTATATTACTTAGGGTTAGTTCTACATTATTATTAACCTTGCAAAATCAGCCTATAATGCTCCCACTGCTGGGAACGGCTTTTTTTCCCTTTTATAAAGTATCACAATTGGTGACACTTTATTTACATTACAATCTAGCCTATTAGCTAATAAGTAATTTAAATATAACTTAAACTGCTAAGTAACTATATAATTAAGAAATCGTCCAGTAACGTCTTTCTTATTCACTATAAGTTAAGGGGAAGACACTTGTTTCACGTGTTCTTTATGAGATTCAGCACTTGCACTGCACTAAACTAACTCAAAAGGGTTTACCCTTTTTAGTCTTCGCACTAATTCAGTGTTGTCAAGGAGTTAGAATGCCTCGACATTCACGTGATGATGAAGTCTGTGTTCATGAGCTTCTGCAAATTTTTGTATAGCTATGTTTACGACATCCATCTTGAGGTCCCGGTGAAGGTCGCTGTTTCTAATGTACCAGGGCGCGTTTACTATATCCCTGAGTACTTTATTTTGGAAGCGTTGTATGATTTGACGATTGCTTTGGTTGGTGCAACCCCACAGCTGAATACCGTAGGTCCATACAGGTTTTAAAACTTGTTTATATAACAACATTTTATTAGATATTGACAATGGCGACTGTCTACCAAGTAGCCAATACATTTTTTGTATCGAATATCTAATTCGGTTCTTTTCTTTTTGACATGCTCTTTCCAGCGCAGTTTTGCATCCAGGGTCATGCCAAGATACTTAGCTGTATTCGCGTATGGTATTTGTTGTTTATTCATGAATACCGGGAAGTATTGTGGCTTTTTATGTGTGGATAGACTTGCTTTCATTGAGTTTGATACGCCATGTTGCAGTCCACTCATAGACACGATTTATGGACTCTTGAACCTTTTCTACGACTTCCTCGTGACTATTTCCAACAGCCATGATAGCTGTGTCATCAGCAAAGGTTGCAATGAAATTATTTTCTAGCTCAGGAATATCACAGGTGTATAGAAGATACAGGACCGGACCTAGGACACTACCTTGTGGTACTCCAGCTTTTATCTGCCTAAGGTCTGAATAGGCATTTCTTTGTCTTATTCTAAACAATCTATTCGATATATAGGACTCTATGATGTCTGAAAATTGTTGAGGCAGCATTTTTCTTAGTTTATAAATAAGGCCATCGTGTCATACTTTATCAAACGCCTGTGCAACATCAAGGAAAACCGTGGAGCAGACCTTCTTGTCCTCTAGTGTTCTCTCAATAATATTAGTAATTCTGTGTACTTGGTCGAGCGTAGAATGTTGTTGTTTAGATTTTCAGATTCAATAAGAGGCTTCAATCTCTTTAGAAATAATTTCTCAAATAGTTTTGACAACACAGGTAACAGTGAGATAGACCTGTAAGATGTTGTTACATTAGGAGGCTTCCCAGGCTTGGCTATCATGATGACTTCTGCTACTTTCCACATGTCAGGAACGTGTTTTAACCGAAACGCAGCATTAATGATCGTGGTAAGCTTAACTAGAGCTTTACGTGGGAGATTTTGTAAAACTTCTCCTGTACTCAAGTCATAACCAGGGCGTACCTACTATCTAACGTATTATTTTTGGATACCTAGTTTATAATCTATCCATGACAAACCAACAAATTGTGAACTGATTGGTATCGAACTTTTCAAAATACTAAATATCCAAGTAACTGCGACCAACTTGGAAGTAGCGCTCGTCGGCTGGGCTCTGTCCCAAAATGACCATTTCTCAAAATGAATACTGGTAGCAAAATGTCCCTTTCGCAAAATGTCCCTTTCGCAAAATGTCCCTTTCGCAAAATGTCCCTTTCGCAAAATGTCCCTTTCGCAAAATGTCCCTTTCGCAGAATGTCCCTTTCGCAGAATGTCCCTTTCGCAAACACTTTTACACGTCAATCATATTCTTTTTAAACTAGATGAATTCGGCGTTTCCTATCTGACTACTCTGAGAAGAAAGGCCAAAACAAACTCAGAGGTCACAGTCTCTTTTAAAGTCCAGACATAAATCTTGGTCATATCATAAGAAGACTATATAGATTGGTGTCTGAAATGGTGTTGACTTACCACCTATATGTATGTATGTGTGGAATTATGGATGCAATAAAGATTGAATTGAATTTAATTTATGAATAAGATATCAATAATATGACGCTACTGAAAAGCGCGGCAACTATAGAATTTGGCGGTAAACGAAATAAAATTAAATGTCACCTAGAACGCATCTGGCGTTCCGAATATCCCAGCAGTCTTCAAGTATTGCAAGCATTTTTCTTATTTTTCTACCAGGTTTCGGCAAATACAATGTGGGTATGCTGATAACGTGCTGCTTGCTGGTCCATGCAATGACCGTGGATATATTTGGCTTCTCCGTGGTTCTTCCGGCGATGGCCTGTGATATGTCGCTCAGCAGTTCGCAACAAGGGCTGTTATCTGCGATACCTCTCGTAGGTATGGAGTATTGTCTGCTCGTTTATTTTTTTGCATTTTTATTTAAAGGAACAGCAAACACATTCTAAGAACTCACAACTAATTAACAAAAACCATTTTAGTGATAATATAACCCACAACGCTGTCCACAGATAGACATTTAGAAGAAAAAAAAAGTGTGATCGCTAGGAGTTTTAGTAGCAGTACATGCATTAATTAATTGTATAATGAGCATTAATAAAGTTAAAATTTATACAAAGATTACATAATATAATAATCTTGGCAGTTATCTCTCTCATTGCCAATTTGCCATAAGAACCCTGAGTAACAAAGAGGTCTTGAGTTTAATTTTCAAGGTCAGCTTATTTGTTATTCACTTCTGCTTTAGAAAATTTTTACTTTGCACTCAACAACCACCTTTACCTGTTATTTAATTGAATGATCTTTATTCTGCTTCTGCAGGTGTGATCCTATCGTCCTACCCTTGGGGTCTGTGCGCTGATACCACAGGTCGCCGAAAAACATTGCTTGTCGCCATGCCAGCGAGCCTCGTCCTTAACTTAGCATCAACTATGGCACCCAACTTTGTATCGCTGGCCGCTCTAAAGTTTCTTGCTGTTTCAATGTAAGTCTCTATTGTTAAAACTATTTTTCTCTGTATAAGTACCTCCACAGTGCTCTGACACACCACCATCCTCGAAAAAAACTACCACAGACGAGTGTTAGTACTCCAGACAGCTATTTTTATTATTTTCCGGTTTCAGGTCAACATCAGCGAGCGCCGCTGGTTTCGTCTTGCTAGCGGAGAGTGTGCCCAGCAGACATCGCAGCAGGTTCATGTTTCTGATGGCAAGCGCCACTATGCTGACACAGCTCGTCATGAGCTGTAAGGTCAATCTTCATACAGTAGGACCGCAACATTTTGTGGTTGTTGTGTAATACTTCAGCTGAAATATGTATTCCACGTGTTTTTTTCGATGTTTTCATACGGCAAAGAGCTTTTATTTATTAGATAAACTTATTTATTCCCCAGCCTTCGCTATACCGATATTTACGCTGACCTTTGGTTACGAGATATCTTGGCTCGGCGTTGTGTACAGACCATGGCGGCTGCTACTGCAAGTCGTCTGCATACCGTGCGCGCTTGGTATCCTGTCTATCATATTCCTGAAAGAAAGCCCAAAGTTCTTGCTCAGTAGGAACAGGAACGAAGAGGCCTTGGAAGTTTTCAAGTCAATATTCAAGAGCAACACCGGTTTCACGAAGGATACCTATTCTGTAAGTATGTTAATTGTTAAAGGGTCCTTAAGAACCGTCTGGAGTTACTGTCTTGATCGCATGATATATCTACTGTTGGAATATTGGTGTGTGCTACCTGACATATGGTAAATAATTTAATATAATGTTTTGTTTTCGTCATGTTAATTATGTACTTATTATTGTATAGAATTTGGTTCTTCTAACTGAACAGACACCTGTGCTGCTGGGGGGTTTGTTGCGCCACTTTTTCTTCAAAGCACTGGGAAGGGCGGGCGTTTTGAGGGACTGTCTTATGTCATTTTGAAGTGCTGCATGATTCTCAGCATAGTTTGCATAAATGACTTTTGATTTTGACTACCCTAGAGCATGCAATTCTAGTTTATTAAACAAAAGTAAAAATAGCGGTAAGGATATAAATATTAATGAAATCTTCGTTTTTCAGGCAATGCATGTCTGCCTCGAGGAACCCCCAGTTGACAGTTCTGAAACCTCAGTGCTGAAGAAGATGTGGAACCAAACAGCCCCTCTGTTCAAACCTCCTCTATTGAAGAACTCGGCAATACTTTACTACATAGCGCTAACTGCATACATGACGTAAGTTTTAGGCAGATTTTAGAGGCGGCAATTTTGGGGACAGATATCTTCGCCATCCGTTTTATGATTGATGCCTTGGACGAGGATGTCTAAGACATCCTTCCGATGACTTTCTCCTCTTCCCTTTCATCATTGAACGGTACAGGAAATTTCTATATTCTACGGTAATACACCCTGTTTGCGGTCTCCAAACAGTAATCATTCTTCGATAAACCACACTTATGGCCGAGAACCATCAACATATTTTTTTGATTGGTTTTCTTCCAACTTCCAGTACAACGGGCTATACAATGTGGGTGCCAACTATAACAAACGCATATTTTACCGGCGGGGAGGACCACCATGGTCGCACGTTCTGCGAAGTTGCGAGTCAGAGTATACAGACTCATTCTAATAGCACTGTAAGTTACATAAACAGTTCTCTAAAAAACTGATTGATTATTTTCTCAACTACTCAGTTTGTATCAAAAAACAAATACTTGTCCACAAAACAAATCTGGCAAAGACTTAGGCTAACCTTATTCTGTGTTGCCAACACATTGAACCTAAAAAATATCATTCATGGATTACCTATGATAGTAGAAACCAATTGAATCAGGTGTGCAATTTTTTTAATTTGTGTTCTTTACTTCACAGGAATCTGCAGACTGCACCGGCAGTATAGAACCGAAGGCGCTGTACGCAACTATAATATACTCTGGAGTCGCAACAATCTTATTAATCCTCTTGTCCTTCATCGTGGCGCTTGGCAAGAAAACGATAACCCTTTTAGTGTTCACTATTTCGTCTCTCTCTGGTTTCCTGCTGCTCTTCATCAAAGTCCCAATGCTGAGCATTGCGTTGTTTTTCTGCTTCCTATACGTTACGGTACTCTTGGGCAACATTAATACGTATTTAGTCGAGTTGAACCCAACCCATTTAAGGTTTGTATATTATATAGTTTTTGTCCTTTAATTTTATTGCCTCGTTGTGTTTTTAAGTCACGTTTCCTTGTCGAAACATTGCAGTTTATTGACTTATTATATTACTCGATGATATAATCACTTATCTGAAATTAAATGCAGAGTGAAAAGACTCCAGAGTTGTGAACATAAAAATATATCCTTAACTGTGATTGTTATTACAGAGGTATGACGACGTGCTTATCAGTGGTGGTAGCCCGAGGCTCTGGTTTCTTCAGCGTGCAAATCATCGCCATCCTGCAAAAAGACTACTGCACGCCCATGCTATGCGGATACGTTGCCCTAGTCACCTGTAAGTAGAATTAAGTATAAAAAGGGGGACTATAAACAGTCAAAATAAAAGAATCCACTAAGTATCTTACCAGTGCTGGTAGTGGTACGGTTGCTATACAGGGTTATTGGTAAAACACTAACAACCTTGCAGGACTGGATTACTAACATAATAAACAACAACTTTTGTTATATGACTTTTAAGAAAACATAGTACATTTACCAAAAACAAACCTTTAAGATTTCGTTGTTCTATCTAACCCCCGCTCCCCTCCGCTGAATTTTGTACTAGACACGGCAGATTGTTTACCTAACTAGCGCTTTCAATTCGCTGAATTGAAATATTTTATCTTTGTATGAAAGTCTGATGAATTAAAATCTGTTGAATAAGTAGAAGTCATAGAACAAAACTTGTTGTTTATGATGTCAGTAATATCGCTCTGAGACGTTGTTAATATTTTACCAATAACCCTGTATAAACATAAAAGATTTCAAGTACTTAAATAAAAAATGTTTACAAACAAATACGATAATATAATATATAATATAATAATAATAATAATATTTAATATTTTTATCGGCTTTATTTAATATAATTTTATTCTCATTGTTTCAGCTGGACTACTTGTTGCATTTCTCTTACCACCAGATCGGAAATGAAAAGGAGAGAAGAACCAATTTGAAAGAAATAATGAAGTTGATAGCACCAAAATGTAAGATATAATAGAGTTCAATAATTTAATTATTGTGAAGAGACTGTTGATACTATAAGCTAAGTACTTTCTCACTGTGTTGTTCATTAATTTTTTTTTTTAAATTCTGGATGACATTAACCTGCGGAAGGGCGGAGCATCCTAACACAAGCAAACTATTTGCTTAAAAGGATTCTCCCCATTGTAACTAGAATAAGTTACTAAGTTGATGCAATAAACCTTTTTTATATTTATTTTATTTATTTTTATTAAGGTGGTCATTTCTAATTTTTGTTACAATTTGTTAAAAAAAAGTTAGACAACAAATGTTATGCAATATTCTCCAACGTTATATAGCTGCTGTGTGGGAGCACCTTTAGAGAATTTACTAAAACAAAGAGTTTAATTAACGATATTTTCTTCTGAACATTGAGGCATTGTGAACTTTTACTTAGAAATATTTTAGGTAACAAATAACATAACGACACTCCTGTAATCCCCGCAGGGTTAGGTAGAGTTGGACCTATTGCACTCACACGTCACGCCAGTTATTATCATGTTTAAGTCCCATTGAATAGGGGGCGAACCTATTACCAGCAACCGGACTAGGGGTTGCTACTGAAAAAAAAACTAATAACACTGTCTGACCTGGGAATCGAACCCAGGACTTCATGCTCAGCAGTAGAGCTTGTAACTATTAGACCAACGAGGTTAACAATGTTCCACAAAATAAATAAAAAACTTCACCTATACCCTAAAAACTACTAAATTAGGTGTGAAAATTATCTTTGATCTGAAGGCCAATTCTCGTAATTCAAAACGATCAAAATCTAGTCGCAGTCTCATCTCGGCGACAAACAAATGTCAAAAACTTGTCAAAATGTATGGAAATTAGACGTATTTTTGACAGATTGAGACAGAGATCAGGACTGTGAACGTTCTTAAAATTACGAGAATTGCCACATATGCATATGCATACACATGTAACATTTCATTTTGTGGCTGTAGGACGGATGATCTGCCAATACTTTAACTGTCTTATGCATCACAAATTGAAGTTAGTTAGTATCAAAGAAATCCTCGTAATTATGAATACTTGCAGTGGTGGCCCAGTGGTCAGTGGTATCGGTCGCGACTTAAGAAATGTAGGTCGCAGGTTCAAACCCAAACAGGTGCTTTACTTTGTGTAAATCATTTCATCACCACTGCTCTCAAAACGGTGAAGGAAAACAGCGTGAGGAGACCAGCATGTCCTAGAACCAAAAAATCGAAGACATGACATCTACCAACCCGCACTGGACCAGCGTGGTAAATTACGGCCCATTCCCTCTCACCGAGAGGTGGCCTGAGTCCCAGCAGAGGGAACAATAGTGGCTGATTATAAATGCTAATCTAGATACATCAGGCTGTTAAATGTTTCTATTCTTCTGTTAAAAATCAGGCAGTAGTCGTTCATTGTATTTTTTTTTTTTTTTTTCATTTTGCATCAATGTTATCGACAAGCTTCTTCAGTCCAAATTTGGGGTCAAATTGATAATTTAGAAACGTATCTCAAAATCAAACGTCATTTATCAAATTTAGCTGAGAATCAGCCCTTTACGAACGTCAAAATTACATGAGAATCCACCAGAACGCCCGCCCTTCATCACTTCCTAGTGCTTTCGCTGGGAAGAATTAGTAGCGCAACAAAAACCCAGCAGCACATCTGTCTGTTCCGTTAGAAAAAATTGCTTCTATGCAATATTAGGTAGGTACGCAAAATTATTATTAAATAATTACGAGACACAGAACAATAAATTAAATTATTTGCCATATGTCAGCTAGCCCACGCCAATACCTCTATGAATAAATACAATGAAAACTGTACTCAATCAAAAATAAGTATGTTTAATAACATAAATATATCTTCTTCGATATTGTTATTGTTATTTTTACTTGTGATAACAGAATTCCTTGTAATTCTTGCGAATATCCTGTTCGCTATTAGAGGTTTCCATACTATTAGAGACCGGTTGGTTTTTGGGTGAGGATTCCGAAACGTTACCAGTAGCGCCATCTGTTGTCGATAGATGAGAATCTTTGCAACTTGTATGACTTCATATCTCATTTATATATAATAGTCTATGACTTCATAATCGGACGACAGACTGTGGTCTTTTGTAATTTTTTTGCCAGACAGACCCTGCATATTTTAATGATAACATTCAACATTGCAGCTCACCCTTTGTCGCACCTATTAGTTTAAACTACAAGGCGTATCAAAAGTATTGTTAGTATCTACCTACCACTACTAACAATAATCGATGATACACTACAAGGTGTCATTAAGTATATAGTATGCTAAAAGATTAGCAATTTTTCTCCTACGACTAGTTGTCAAATACATTGCTTATCTTGTCAGTTTTTAATCAGTAATAAATTGATTACAATTAAAAATAAATACAAATAGCGTCACTGTGACGACATGTCCTATTATAAAATAACACATATATATATATATATATGTATATATATATATATAATAAAACTGCCTATTTTGCTCATCAGACAAACATTGAGAATAAGGCAAGGCACAGATAATAAATTTACAATTATTGGTCTCATTGATATGTAACATTAAATAGACACATTCAATTATGTCCTTTTTTGGCAAATGTTTGCCTCATTAAATAGTAGTAAGTAAGTACATTTATTTTCTTCCTTATCTGTATAGTTTTGAATTATTATGTAATAATAATAATATAGCACATTTACTCGTATCGTATTCCTTAGACATCTTCATTATTATATTATTATCAATTTTTTTATTTGCTCTTGTTTCATGTTTATTATTATATGTATATATTTATTTAGATGAGTAAAATATACTTTATGTATTTATTAATAGTATAATGTAAATCGTACACCACAGACTACCTACTATATTTGTCTCTCCTTAATTTTTAATCCATCCAAAGGTTGTCTTTAAAAGATCGCTCTTAGCGATAAGACCGCCCATTGTGTCACCCTTTGTAAAATTTTATATATTTATGTTCTGTAATTTGTATGGTGTACAATAAAGAGTATTCTATTCTATTCTATTCTTACTCGAGCCTGGTGGGATTTTCGCTTACTATAAATGGCGTTATCAGTCCCGTAACACACTAATAGAGAGTTGATTATCTCTCAAACAGCATTCTCCACTTTCCTTATCTTTATCTCTTCCTTATCGGCCGAAATTGGATTGTTATTAAAAGTGTGTTACGCAATTAGGGTGTAGGTTTATTTAACTGTATATTAGAAATGTTGTTATTGTTGTGTTTTTATTTTATATTGTATATTAGAGTACAGATGTCCATAGTATAAGTCGCATGCTTAATGGAATACTGACTTAACTCAAAAAAGACGATTTTTGGGAAATCGCAAAAGTAAATCTTGCTATGAGGACTTAACCTACTTTTTGATGCATAAAAATAAAACTGATTTATATTAATCATGAATGCTTGTATTTTGAACATCTATGATTAACTATTGATGAGATCTGAGTAAAAAAAAAAACGGAAATCACATCTGACCTATCTACCAATGGGTCAGTGTTCCATTAAGCATGCGAAGTGTTTTGTATTGTTTGCTAGAGTATAAGTAGTATAATTATAAGTTAGGTTTTATACCCACGTGTAAATTAGGTTCACATTGTAAATATTCGTATGCCGCTAGTAGCGGCGGATGTGTCGAACTTATCCATATGTACCAACCACCTTTGTACCTACCATATCCGAAGAATAAATGTCTTTGTCTTTAGGTGTTCAGGTTGCCCGAATCGAACTTGCAACCCCATACTCAAAAACGGATCCCTTATCCTCTGTGTCACAACAAAAATCCAGCTTTTTCGCATGTTTATGTAATATAAAACGACATTTTTATTTCATCTCGACTTTTCGACTCCTGTCATCATCTATCTTTTCCCAACTATGTTGGGGCTTCCAGTCTAACCGGATGCAGCTGAATACCAATATTTTACATGGAGCGACTGCCTAGCTGACCTGCACAACACAGGAATGACAGCCGGGACCAATGGCTTAACGTGCTTTCCGAGGCACCGATAGCTCCAGGTATGTAAAGTATCCTTGTAAACATGTTGTTGGTGTGCCTTGCTTAATAAAGTACGGAGGGGTCTCGGTATGTAAAGATGGTTACCCATCGACAGTCCAACCGTGGCAAGCGTAGCTTAACCTGATCGATCGACCTGTGCGGCTGTTATTATTTAGCCGCGGGCCCCTGAGTTCTCGCTTCCTGTGTGGGTAATTTATCAGATTAAATATTTGTTCATGAGTTATGTACTTTAATTATGTCAATATATTCTTTGAATTCGTTTAATCTGACAGTTGAATGTTATCTTAGGGAAAGCAGATGTTTACAGTGTGTCGTTACTACTGTCAGCACTTTGGCGAGTGGCACCGCGTTTACACCATGTTTACACTAACTGTGCGAGTGCCGAGTGCAAAGAAAACGCACAGTCACGGCTGACGAAGTTTCTTGTTTGAATATTGTCGCAAAGACAGTCATGATGCCATGTCATGTTTTTGACTGTCAGTAGCTAACGATTGATTAACTAACCTTTAAATACACTGTTTTTCAGCTGTGATTGACTGTCAGAAATAACTATTTTTTCAGACGATGGCAGAATAAGTACTAGACATCGGCTCAATTACCAAAGAAAAAAAAAACAATTTTGTCATTAGTTTGACAATGGCGCCGATTCCCTTGTTCACAAACTAAACTAAATTTAAGTTCAGTGCATCTTTTTCTTTCTATTTCATTAAGAAAAGGACAGAAGATAAAATATTCTGACAGGCCTGTTGGTCTAGTGGTTAGTGACCCTGACTGCTATGCCGGAGGTCGTGGGTTCGATTCCCACCCAGGACAAATGTTTGTGTAATAAGCACGATCATTTGTTCTGTGTCTGGGTGTAATTTATCTATAATATTTATGTATTTAGAAATATATAAGTATGTTTATCAGTTGTCTAGTACCCATAACACAAGCTCTGCTTAGCTTGGGACTAGATGGCGTTGTGTGATAGTTGTGGAATATTTATATTTATTTATTTATTTATTAGCTTAGTTCTGTCAAATTAAGATACTCCATAGACAGTTTAGATGTGATTAAAAACATGGCGACTAAATATACGTCAATTTACGTCAGGCGCTGACTAATTTGACAGGACTAAAGTAATATTTATCGTCTGTCCTGTTCTTAATGAAATAGAAAGAAAAAGATGCACTGAACTTAAATTTAGTTTAGTTTGTGAACAAGGGAATCGGCGCCAGTCTCTCATTTTTTTTTTTTATACGTTAAGATGAACGGGCTAGCTTTTACCTTGGCCAGAGGTAAGTATTGCCATACAACGTGGTAATGCCGCCAATCTCTTGGGTACATTACCAGTCGACAGCGATACAGAGGAAAATTGCGACGCCATATTTTAGTTTGTTAATATTTTTATTTATGTTAGGATATTATAGTTTTTATTTTAATAGTTTGTTAATTTATTAAGTATTAGAAGTTTAATTTATTTATTTATCACATGGAAAACCAACAGCTTTACATAAATACAATAAATATACTGGAATAAGAAACATGAAGCCATTTCACGGCTAGCTATACAATACCTAATACAATAATAGTAAGAGGTCTTATACACGACAATTATCAAGAACATAAGCGCACCAAGCATCAAATCGGTACCGCCAAACATAAGGAATAAACTAATACACTAAAATTAGTAAATTTTGAAGAAATCAAGGTTCAGCCTATTACGTACGCTTGAGCCTTTCGTTGTAAACAAGTCAAAAGAGAACTGCTTGCATAAGTTATTAAAGTCTTTAGTCGCTCGCACTAAAATGAGTTTTGCCTGTAGTTGGAAGAATATAACGGAACAGCGATAGGTGGATTAAATCTGAGTAGTCGCTGGGGAATATTAAAATACAGCTTACGTAGAAGCTCCGGACAATCCACCTCATTGGATACAATTTTGAGCAAAAATGTGCAATCTGCACGACTAATCGACGACGGTTACTAAGTGGTTGTAGGTGAAATTTCCTGCAAAGATCCAAATAGTCACAACTGTGATATGGTATCCGCAAACGATAACACAGAAACCTAACAACTCTTTTTTGCACACCCTCTATGCGATCCATGTGCACGCCATAACGCGGGTTCCAAATTTGAGAAGCATATTCTAAATGACTTCTCACAAAAGAGCAATACAATATCATGATAGTTTTCGCTTTCTTAAAACACGCTGCTAATCTCATTACAAAACCTAATGCTCTGGATGCTTTAGCCACTATTTGCTCCACGTGAACATTAAACTGAAGTTTACAGTCATGGTATACGCCCAGGTCACGAACACCGTCACACCTCTGCAGGAGCTGACCTTTCAGACTATAGGAGGTATGAAGTGGAAAGCGTTTTCTGCCAAACGAAATCACGGAGCATTTAGTAGGGTTTAGGTCTAATTTATTGACGCGACAGTATTCATCGAGTCTTATTAGGTCAGATTGAAGAGCATACATATCACTAAACGATGAAATAAAAGTAAATATCTTCATATCATCAGCAAAACAAAGAAAGTTAGAGTTATGGAAACACGTGTCAATATCGTTTACGTAACCAGTAACCAGGCAGTGTATATATTTTTAACTTGTAATAATCGTATCTCTCAGTTAGTTTTTGTGTTGATTATCCTTCATGAACCTACAGAACACAGTACTTACTTACTCTATGCCTAAAGCCCTTTTACAGTTATTTTTCCCCTGATAGCTACCCAGGCAGCAACCCGCTATGACTCTACTACTTCTGAAGTCTTGAAATAAAGGGGACTCCTCGTAAAATCGTGAGAAAAAATACCTTTACTTATAGTAAAAAAAATAACTTTACTTAGTTAAAAAAATACCTTTACTTATAGTTTAAAAAATACCTTTGCTTATAGTTAAAAAAATATATTTAATTATAGTTATAAAAATACCTTTACTTTTAGTTAAAAAAATATCTTTAGTTATGCAGACCCAGGAGCAGAAGGCGCGACGAGCTTGACGCCTACAGACAGGATTGGTCCACACTAGCTCAAGACAGAAAGGAGTGGAAAGGAGAAAGGGAGGCCTTCGTCCTGCAGTAGGACAACAGGCTACACATATTGACTTATACGTCGGTTTGTTTACCGACGAAGTTCACGATTGCCTTTCCTTTATCTATACTATAATAAAGCTGAAGAGTTTGTTTGCTTGTTTGTTTTTACGCGCTAATATACCGGAACAACGAGTGGGATTTAAAAAAAATCATTTTTACATTTGATAGCCCAATCCTGAGGAAGGCCACAGGCTACTTACCATCACGCTAGGACCCTTAAAGGCCGAGCAAGAAATAAAGTCAGAAAGAACGGCAAACGAAAACGAAATAATAACACGGGTAATCGATGCGATGCGATACGATAGATACGATAGATCTCGGTGAAACCATATATTTCACGAGGACGAAGTCGTGGGTAAAAGTTAGTTTAAACTACAGCAACTCTCCTCATTCAATGGTACAGGCATTATGCTGTATTGCTGCAATCATTGTTATCTAACAACAATGTCGTTGACGTTGACGCCGGCGACCGCAGCAACAAAAGGCGACGTAAGTACGGATATCCGACGCACGACTGATCCAGTGTTCCGACAGTATTATAATTGCTCAGTGCATCACATTATGTATACCACAGTAGCTCACGGAACTCGCTCATTCACGTGTTTTTATCAAACGTGACTGGCTGTTGTCGTTACAAATTTTTATTACGAAAAAAATGAGACGACATTTCCATTTCTTTACTTTTTCATGGTAAGTTATGGAATCAGGCGTTTATCAGCCACTGTTCCCACTGCTGGGACACAGGCCTTCTCTCGATGGAGGGAGTGGGCTGTAATCCACCACGCGGGCCCAGTGCGAGTTGGTAGATGTCACATGTCTTCGAATGTCAGAAACAAATGACAATGAATGAATGAGAATGTAAGAATCAGGCGTTACTTTGTGCAAATCCACGACAGTATTGCGAAATTGAAACGCGATATTTTTACATTACATGTTACTTGTTCATGATTTATGTAAGGGAGTAAATAGGCTTACTTAGGTGACTTTTGAATCATACATGCCCATCCTAAAGTGTGTGACAGTAAGTCGTTTTATACTTCTCTGACCACAACAAGGTGCTCCAAACACTGGTATTCAAATCTGCTGGTTAAACTGGAAGCCGACCCCGACATAAGTCTTTTGAGAAAAGGTTAGAAGGCGCCCCAAGAACATAAACCTGCAATACTTCTGTCAAACTTTAAAGTAAACGCCCCACTGCAACGCGGAATGAACATGGAGAGGTTTGCTGCGGTTCATTTTGTTTGCCAGCATTTCGTGCGTAGTGTGTTCCAAGGGTCCCAGTGACTGATCCTGCCTAGGCAATAGACTGCCTACACTTTTTTACAAAGCTTAGCTAAGGCTACGGTTTCATAGACGAGCGGTGGCCGCACTTAACTGCCATAGTGACGGCTGTCATGAACGATGACATGATGACAGCGGCAAAGATTTAAATCGTTAGATTCGCCCAACCGCGTCAAAAGATCGACTATCTTTAGTTTCTGTTTCGTTTTGATACCTCTGACTCACTACATGACGCAGTGAGGTGACTTGGTTGTCATGGAAACGCTATTTAATCACGTGTGAGCTCACTCTTCTCAGTATGACGGTGTTTGACTTAATGCTGACGACCTTAAGGACGATGTTGACATAGAGAGGGAGCGCAGGGCTCTGTCAGTCGGTGGAAACATGCTGGCCCGTAGATTCGCCCGCTGTACGGACCAATTAGTCAAGATCACGTTATTTAAAGCGTATTGTCAGGGTCTGTATACGGGTAGTCTGTGGGTTAGTTATACCAAAAAATCCCTGGACACACTGCACGTCCAATACAATAACATTTTCAGGATGATGTTGGGACTTCTACGTTTCTGCAGTGCGTCCGAGATGTTCGCGCAGGCTCATACTGACGGTTTTCATGCCGTCATTCGGAAAAAAGTCGTGTCACTTATGAGGAGGGTGCGGGGGAGTCACAACAGCATCCTGAAAACTATAGCTGAAGATGTGCGTGCGCCTGTGTTGAGGCAGTTCGTTCGTCTGGTGATCTTTTAGGGAGGTATCTCGCTGTTGGTTATCTTGACGGGGCGGGTTGTCTCAGCACAGGGGCATTTGTGATTTGTGATGTTTCTGTGAGTGTTGTCCTTAGTTATTGTATTTAAGTAGGTACTAACAATAGTTTTTATAAGTTTTTGTACACTAACCGGTGGATCTAGTTGTCCCAAAATAAATATTTTTGAATTTGAATTTAACCTTTTATAAAAGTATGTATTTGATTATGTAACTAACTGGCTAAAGGACGATTTTCTCGTCGTGGAAAAAACTAGTTTTTCCGAAAATCGGGGTTTGCCGGCAGCGGCTGCAACAGATATACATTATACATACAAAAAGATTCCATTGGTATTTGTTATTATGTGATACATTTTTCGAACATATGAAGCAATGGATTAGCAATAGGTAAGTATCCTTCAAAAAAAGGGAAATTATCAGATCAAATTTATTAATTATCCTTTATCATTTTGTAAAAATATTTAATAACAAACTTGCCAAAAAAGTCAACGACCAAAAATTTTATGTTAATGAGAAAGTTACGAGGTAGCATCTCAATTAACTGCAAGTCATAATAAAATTATCTCTCGAAAATGATCGTAGAACTCGGGACACCATTATAAACAATCTCAGCGTGATGTTCCTATCAGTATTTGTATGATTAACAACAAACTATATTTAAGCGCGCACCAGTTCCGAACACTCACTGCATTCGCGACAGTCTATCACAGACACATGGCTCATATAGCTTGGTCAAATATTGGCCATCTCATCACTGTAAAATATTAGGCAAATATTGGTCTTAGAAAAACACAAATATTTCGTAAAAATCAAATTAAATTAATAAAGGTGGCGCATTCTAATGCAAGTTTAAAAAATAATCGAGTGTAATAACTTAATAAAAAAATGGCATTCGCTATAACTGATAACGTTACCAAGAAAAGCTGCTTTGAAGAAGCTTTGGATCTCACAGGTGAGTGGTTTTTAATTTTATAAGGATTCGAATTTGTAGTGAATTTTAGGTGTACCTACTTTATAATACCACCCTGCCTTTTTCCTAACGATGCTTTCCTATAATTTCGATACTGTATGCAAGATCTACGAGTATAATTATGAATAAGACTGTGGGTTAATATATATATAGGATTTAATCGTAAGTTACCTATAAACTTGCAGTAGGCTTTAATATATTGAGAATTGCTATAAATTTTTCCATTGAATTTCCGAGCTTTCTTCTTGTTTGGCACATACCCACTACCGCTTTTAAATCATATAGTGTCTTCTCTTGTGACAGGTAATGCATTCGTGATTTATATTTATTTAACTATCTTCACCTTGGATGGTTATTAAACTTTTAAAGACATACGAAACTTTCAGCTGGTCGATGTGGATCATCCATTCTTAAGCCAATACCCGTAAGGTCTTATAACCGTCAATATCAAATTTAAAAAAGTTTTAGGTAAGCTTTACTGTAAGCTTACCTAAAGCTTACTGTAAAGCTTTTTACACACAAAAGTATACTTTTTCTAAATCGGTCCGTCATGGTGCAGATGTCGACCCTTTTTCATTTGCATGTTTCATTTCGAACTTTGTTTGCACTCAGCAATTCGATTTAGATTGACTTAGGGCTGATTTTTCAATCGACCGATTATTTTTATTTGTGAATATAATTGACGTCTGACAGTTTTTGTATGGAAGAACTGTCACAAATTCAAAATTGTTCCTCCGATAGTTATCTGCTGTGTGATTCTGTAACTATCTCACCGTGAAAACTTAGGTGAAGTGATCTTGGAGAGAGCTGTCGATTGTGTCAATTCCTAGCAATAGGTTGAATAACAGCAGTGCGATTCTGTAACCATCTCACCGTGAAAACTTAGGTGAAGTGAGCGTGGAGTGAGCTGTAATTCCAACTAATACTAGGGATTGACACTATTGACAGCTCACTCTAAGCTCACTTCACCTAACTTTTCACAGTGAGATTTTTACAGAATCGATCGGCAGTTCACTTCAAACTCACTTCACCCAAGTTTTCACGGTGTGATTTGTACAGAATAGATCGGCCGGTGATGACAAAATCAGCCCTTACACAAATTATATTCAGAGAATAAATAAATGAGTGATAAAATAATAATAGATATATAAAAACAAATACTATTGTTAAAAACAGATATAAAGGACATCTAATAAATATTTAATAATAAGATAAACTATACAAGCGCTCTTCCTCTCTCCGACTAATTTAAAATTTTGCTGTGACAATACTTACCGCCTTTATGTGTACATTATGGATGCATACTTTGTATTCAAGCCCGGGAATCCCTAAAGACTACCTCAACACCAACTAATTTGTCCCACAAGTCGGACTGTTGAATATTATCGCACCCAATACACAACCAGTTTAATCATCTTGAGAAGGTCAATGTTAAGGGGCTGTGCACGAAATTGACTGATTTTGATAAATTTTGTTTATTATTTGTGAGAATGTGGAAAAAGAATGTAACCAAAGTTATTTGTGATTTTAAAAGTCGAGTTCTTTGTGGCACGTGGTTGAAAGGTTTTTTTTTTTTAAATAACTTAAGTATTTATAGAAAATCACTAATATTCGCAACAAGTTTTCCGAAAATGACGCGGGACTGACGTTTGATCACCTTTTTAAAAGAAACGACTTTTGATTTTGAGCATTAAAAAATATCATTAACATTATTATACTACTTGCACGTGGCTGAATCACTGTTTTCAACTTTAATACAAAATATAGCAGAAAAATAATGTTAATAAAATCGTTTTTTTTTTTTAAACCAATTCAGTAATGTATTTTTCCCTATTATTTGGCAAACCTTTTCCAGAAATTTAAAAATCACACATTAATCTTTAGTTAGCCTTGAAATAAAATCAAAATTTCATCGTATGATAATACAATATCTTCATTAAGTAAATCAAAGGCGAAATCCTACTAATATTATAAACGTGACAGTTTGTATGCATGGATGTTTGTTACTCTTTCACGCAAAAACTACTGAACGGAGTGATGAAAATATGAACTGGTGCTATGACTGATACGAATGGTTTAGTGCCATAAAATCTGTACTTTTATAAGTATACAGACTTAAAGTTTCAATAATTTCAAGTTTTCAAAATAAAAACACTTTTGTCAATTTCTTATCGAATTGATAACAAGAAATTTCACGTGGAAGCAGTCGCGGGCTGAAGCTAGTATGGAAATAAAGAAAGAAAAGCTTCATCGTGTCGATTGGCTCACGCCAGTCACGTGACTCTTTACCTCAAATCTGTTATCGAAGCCAATCATTGTAAAAAAGGAAACAATGAAATGTTTAGGCTAAACCTCAATAATAGCCTAATAGCCTCAATACTCCATCGTGATCCAGAGTATATATACCACAGTTTAATAAAGTACTGTGTCTATACTCAACTGTTGAGCATAATGAGCATTCTTCAAGGGAATTAGCATGTAATGTAAAGGCACTCGTAAGCACACGTGTTTGCCATCGGTCACTGACAACACGAAGTACGTGAGTTCAATCACGACTGTCAGGAAGTACTGAGAGCATACTCTGTTCCAAAAGTATCTGATGAAAGTGTAAACAAACCCTGTTCAAGTTAAATTATTACGCAATCACTCCCTAAAGAGAGCAGTGATGACCTAACCATAACGGCCGCGAAATACGAGTTGTAGGTCGTAGGCTCGAACCCAGACAGGCGCTTTACGTTATGTAAATTATTTCATCACCACAGCTCTCAAAACGGTGAAGGAAAACATCGTGAACCAAAAATTCGGACACATGTGACATCAACCAACCTGCACTGGGCCCTTGTGGTGGATTACGGCCCACTCCCTCTCATCGAGAGGCCTGTGTCCCAGCAGTGGGAACACTAAAGGCTGATTATGCACACCCTTAAGGGGATTCTCAATACTTTCAACTGTATTTAGAGGATTTCATCTTTATCTTTCGCCACTTTGTACAAAAAACTTGTTTGAATAACATTATTAAATATTTGAAAATCAGGCAAAAACACCTTTAATGTGATTTAAAATTAGAAATTCGGGTTTAAGTATTCAAATAATCAAATCAAAGCACTCAATTTGTAAGTGGCATTACAAATTGGCGTCCTCAGGTACGTTTTACATTAGTTTACACTTTCATTAGAAACTTTTGGAGCAGACCATAGGGGGACCCTCTGGTATTCACTAGACTGGCCTTGCCCAGAACCGTATTAACTTTCCTTGATTAATCCTTTGAATTAGAACCAATTTTTGCCGCAAATAAACGTATTTTCTTTCTTTCTTTTTCTTACATAGTTTGCTAGGGCAGTTGTTGGACATTCAATTGGACATTTAAACGTGAACCTAGCTTGGTCCAAAGTTGAATCCAATGTCACATCACATCACTTCAGTTTTTTCCTAACGATATTGCTTAAATTCTCTGATCATTACATAAACATCTATTCAATACACGATTTTATATAACATACATAGATAACCACATGCGTATACAAGGTCAAATTAAATTACCTAGCGAAACTCCGCATACGTGATGTGTATCGATATCTAAACACGATAAAACAAAAAAGAAATAAATTTGATGATTTTTTTTGTGGGGTCATCGACCGTAGTTAGTGTTTCACCTGAAATATGAGTTACAAGATCAGTTTTTTTTGTGTACACTTTACAGACGTGATAAGTATGGATATCTAAATACGATAAAACATATTTTCTCAACTCGTACTTCAAGCAACAACACTACCAGCGGTCGATGACCCTTAAACAAAAAATATCAAATCTTTTTTATTTTCATTTTATCGTGTTTAGTTATCGATACTCATCACTTCTGCACAGTTTCGTTAGCTAATTTAATTTGACCCTATAACGCTTACTTGGTGGAAAATCACTATGGTATGGAAGAAACTATGGCTATTTGTTTTGTTTATTTGAGAGAGCACAAGAGCGAATTGGCGCCAATTGTAGCCTACAATGAATGTCAATTAAGTCTTGTCAAATGGTGACTCGAGATGGGTACAATATATTCATGGGGCTTTATGGAAAGTTACGCTCGCGGAACGACACAGTTAAGCTCTATACGACTCATATCAGATGAACGACGCTCAGTAGATAATCAATATCAATAACAAATTCGTAGAGCTTACGAATACATACTTATCTGGAATACATTTTTTAACAGAGTCATGTCATATGGTCATGACTAAAAAACGTTTTCAAATACGGGTCTACAATTGCTATTTGGATTTCTCTTTAATTAAATACATAGGTAAAGAATTAGTATGCATGTCAATCCCACCCAATAAGCTAAATGTGCAACTCTTAGAAGTGGGAACACCCTACTCGTTGGAAACACGCGCCCACACTCACTAGTCCCTCGCCTCGAACTTTGACCTATATTTAAACCTATCTTCGTCTGCAGGTTTCGGCAAATACAATGTGGGAATGCTGATAACATGCTGCCTTCTTATCCTGGCGATGTACTTGGACATCTTCGGCTTCTCCGTGGTGCTGCCGGCGATGGCCTGTGACATGTCACTCAACACCTCACAGCAGGGTCTGCTGTCTGCTATTCCTCTCATAGGTAACTGGCTGTCAAACTATTTGCACCTGAGCTACAGGTTCCGGATCTGATTTCAACTATATAAAACATAACATAACATGTCCGACGCCTGTAATCCGCTAAGGGTTATGTAGTCGAATGTAAACCTATTGCCTTTATGTTCCTGGCGCTTCCATTCCACTCACATCTGCCTAGTAAATACTTTTTGTTAATCGCGTTTCATTCATCCACTCAACATGACCAAACCCCATAGCATACTGTTTTCAATTTTTGTCACTACATCTTCTAAGCCGCACCGTTGCTTAAATTAAGGTAACTTTTGAAAAAAAAAATGTTTTTCTTATTTCCCAGGTGTAATCCTGTCGTCCTATGGTTGGGGCTTATGCGCCGACACCAAAGGTCGCCGGAAAACGCTACTAGTCGCCATGCCGGTCGGCTTCACCCTTAGTCTGGCAGCAACCATGGCCCCCAACTTCGAATCGCTGGCCGTTCTCAAGTTTCTTTCCGTTTCATTGTAAGTTTATATATTTAAACTAATCAAATACCATGAATAGTATATAATAAAACAAATTTTTGGTTCTAGGACATGTTGGTTTCCTCACAATGATTTCCTTTACCGTTTTGAGAGCAGTGGTGATGAAATAAATTACATAAAGTGCCTGCCTGGGTTCGACCTTACGACCTATAACTCGTAAGCCGTACCTCTGGGCCACCACTGCTCCACCCAGAGCAGCACCCTAATTGCGTAACACAATATCAATCTGAATCGGTTGCATTTTGACTGTTCAACAACATTCATTGCGTTATTTACGTGTTGAGCAGACAAATTTTTCGAACTTATGAAGCAATGGATTAGCAATTTACTTCAAAATGATTCAGATTCCGATAAAAGATCGCAAAAGATCGTTATTGTATTTATAAACTGTTATCTCCTATGAAAATATTACAACGAGGTATTTAGTTGTTTGTAATTGTAAGTGTGTTTGTATGTAAAAAGAAATCTCTGGAAATACTAACTTATGCTCGATTTTATTATTTTTACTTCGCTGATAGCGAGATTGACTATACCCGAGCGACATAGGATTCTTGTTATGCCAGAAAAAATAAAGGTTCCTATGGGATAGACCACGTGAGAAAGTCTCAGAAAAACTAGTATTTTATACATTTTGACGGTTTCCAGCTCATCAGCAGCGAACGCAGCAGCCTTTGTCTTGCTGGCGGAGAGCGTGCCCAGCAGACATCGCAGCAGGCTCATGTTCCTGATGGCCAGCGCTACAATGGTCGTGCAGCTCCTCATTTGCTGTAAGGATCTTTGCATTCTACTACTTTTCAAGCTCAAATACTCTACTCTAATCAGACAAACAACATTTTGATCATGAAGTATTCGTGTAATAGTAGCGTATTTGCCCATAGTCTGTAATGGCCTCTAAGGGCTTTTGCCCATAGTCTGTAATGGCCTCTAAGGGATTTTTCAATCGACAGATATTTTTTATTCGTGGAATAAAATTGACGTCTGACTGGTTTTGTATGGAAGAACTGTCAAAAATTCAAAATTATCCCTCGAATAATATTATCTGGCGTTAGAAAAATCAGCCCTTAATGAATAACTACACTAATGTACTGAGTAAACCTGTGATGATAGTTGTATGTGTTTTAAAATAAATAAATAAACTTTTAAAAGAAAACCGGCTAATGAAGCTTTTAATTATAATTTGCATTTATTTGTTTCACAGCCTGCGCTCTACCAATTTTCGCACTGGACTTTGGTCACGAGATAGCCTGGCTCGGGGTAGTGTACAGACCGTGGCGGTTGCTAATGCAGGTCATCACCTTCCCATGTGCGCTCGGGATCCTGTTCACCATATTCCTGCAGGAAAGCCCCAAGTTTCTACTCAGTAAGGACAGGCAGGAGGAGGCCTTGGAGGTTTTCAAGTCAATATTCACGAGCAACACCGGTCTAATGAAGGATAGCTTTTCTGTGAGTATTGCCGGTATTAAAATTATTTCGGATTCCTGTTTAAATTATTATAAGTATCATACAAATTAAGACGAGATTATTCTAGATTTTTCCATTAACATTAACTACTAAAAAGAGCTGCATTCTAGAGATACACAGAGGACAATATACATAGTCACCTATTCGGAGGATAAAGTCCCCTTGTATAGCATTATATTTTTATGGTTAGGTATAATAAATTGTGAATGAATTCATTAAATAATAATCGCTCTTTTAACGAATATTGACATGTCGATTAATAACGTGATTACCAATGTTATTATTGTATTATTGAGACAGCCGATTTATTGTTTTGCCTGATTGAAAATTACGGATTTATCTTAAGTATATGTTGGTAGACTTTTATGAAGATACGAAGGTGTCGAACCAGTCCTGACTGAACAAAATATGGAATTCATTTTCGTCAATATTTTTCAGGTAATGCAAGTGTACCTAGAGGAACCACTACAGGACCATTCCCAGATTTCAGTGACGAGGAAGATCTGGAACCAAACAGCCCCTCTGTTCAAACCTCCTCTACTGAAGAACTCAACCATACTCTATTACTTATTGCTATGCGCATATATGACGTAAGATTTATTGCGTTTAAAATATTATACTAACTTATGTTCCATTCATGAGATTGAAATTATAGTTTTCTTGATAGATGACTTTCACTTTTTAGTCGTCAGTTAATGTTTGACAATGGCGCCAATTCCCTTGTTCACAAACTAAACTAAATTTAAGTTCAGTGCATCTTTTTCTTTCTATTTTATTAAGAAAAGAACTAAAGATTAGTTTAGTCCTTAAGTCCTGTCAAATTAAGATACTCCATAGACAGTTTCTAGACGTGATTAAAAACATGGCTACTAAAAATACGTCAATTTACCCCAGCCGCTGACTAATTTGACAGGACTAAAATAATATTTATCTCCTGTCCTTTTCTTAATGAAATAGAAAGAAAATGATGCACTGAACTTAAATTTAGTTTAGTTTGTGAACAAGGGAATCGGCGCCAATATTATGTATAAAATAATTATAAATCTCAGTTTTTGGAAAGAAGTTCTCTAACGGTGCTTGCGGTAGCTGAGAGAAATCGTCACGTAACGCGTTGACTCTATGCGACTTTTTATTACATATAATAGAGAGAGAGAGACTTTCATGGTTTTCGAGGGTTCTGAAGCCAAAAAAATTCAAATTTTCGCAGCCGCCATCTTGCATTTTCATTTTGAACTTAGTTCCTGCCGGATGTGCCCGACCACACACTTTTTTTCTTTTTTACGAATTTATTTCACGAGTTGGCAGCTTGGCTAACAGGAACTTCCCGCAAAACTCGATGGACGAATAGGGTATCTGCTGATTTTGCTATGTTTTTTTTTTACATTTCCAGATCAACGGGCTTTACAATGTGGGTGCCAACCATGACAAACGCATATTTTACTGGCGAGGAGAGCCGGCATGGTCGCACGTTCTGCGAAGTTGCAAGTCAGAGTACAAGCGCTGGGTCCAATGGCACTGTAAGTTGAAAATTACAAAAAGATACCTACTCACTAACCGACAGAGCTGCTTTAAAAATGCAACAAATGGTTCACAAAAAAAATAAAAACTGGTAACACGAAATTCAGTGCTACCAATACATTCAACTAAAAAACTATAATTTCTGATTTATTTATGAAACCCAATAGAAACAATTTATCAATATTATTAACCATTCTTCATTTTATCGATAGGAATTAGCAGACTGCACGGGCAGTATCGAGCCGAGGGCATTGTACGCTACCATGATATACTCCGGCGTATCAACTCTCCTAATGATCCTTCTGTCTTTCGTCGTGGGGATTCTTGGCAAGAAAACAATAACGCTCATTGTGTTCACTGTATCTTCATGCTGCGGAGTCATGCTGATCTTCATCCGAATCCCAATGCTGAGCATAGCGGTATTCTTCATGTTCCTATACGTTGCACAGATTCTGGGCAACGTTAACACGTATTTGGTCGAACTGAACCCTACGCATTTAAGGTTTGTAATTTATTAATTTTTATCTATTACTTTTGACCCTTGAAACCAAGATGACGACTAATAGAGAAGTATGGAAGAAAAAGACATGATGAGCCGACCCCAAATAAATTGGGATAAGGAGAATGATGACTTTTGACCCTTGAGCAACCCCGATAAAAAGTTCTTGGCTTCTTGTGATCAAAATTTCCTGATGGTTCTAATATCTATTTGAAGTTGATACCGGAGAAAATGCCATATTGTGAATGCAGCCATAAAAGCACATCTGATAGATAAACCCGTTACTAACTTTAAATACCTTTGATTGTAGAGGCATGGCGACGTGCTTATCAGTGGTGGTAGCCCGAGGCTCTGGGTTCTTCAGCGTGCAAATTATCGCCAGCCTGCTCGGAGACTACTGCACACCCATGTTGGGCGGATATATCGCCTTAGTCATGTGTAAGTATAGGTGCTAATATATACCTAAGAATGTGTTATTTTTTTTAAGCTTCAGAATTTACTAAAGGGTCTGGTTGTCAGCTGAAAATTCTAATATCTTGCCATTTTTACTGTTTCAGCTGGATTCATTGTTGCAACTTTCTTACCAGCTGATCCAAAATCAAAAGGAGACAAGAATCAAATTGAAAGAAATGAAAAAGATCTTGATAGTCCCAAAGTTTAAGACTTAATAGTTCCATTATTATACATAGTTACTGTTAGTTTAATTTTATTGTGAAGAGACTGTCGATACATTAATTTATAGGTACTAAGTACTTTCTCATTGTATTTTTAATTATAAATATAAGCTCGAATGTTAAAATAATTGTAGTTCTATTTCCAAAAACAACTACATCATGTGTACGATGTAGTTGTTGTAATAGGTTTTGATAAAGGACAGGCCATTAGACAAAATCTATATTTACAAAAAAAGCCTTTGTAATTCAAACGATGTTCCGGATGGTTTTGGAAAATTTTACGATGTTTGTGAATTCCGTTTTGATTGCAATCAAAACGGAATTTACAAACTTCGTAAAATTCTGAAGAAAACCAGAATTAGAAAAACATAAATAGGCAGGTAATGAGTAAAAATAGTTAGGTGTAAATAGCCAGGTAGCATATAAATTAATTATTGCAATAAATTCTCTTACAAAAACCTCAGGGGCAGCAAGCAGTAAGCAGGCAGATAAGCAGCAAGCAGGGGCACAATGTTTTGCGTGTGTTACATCGTTTGATGTACAGACGCCAGCACATCAAGCTACTACAATCTGTCTAATTTCTTTAATAGATTTTTAACTTTATCGCTAAAGCATTAAGGTTTAAGGTTGAATGGGAAAATTTGACAGTTTCGGGTAGCTTGACCTGCTGGCGTCTGTACAATGCGTAGTTGATGGCTATGTGATGGGTCTTTTTTACACACTGTGTAATATTACTATACCACAACAGGTATAAGGTAAAAAATTTGTGATTTGGAATTGCTAATTGAGTTAAAAGACATCGACGTTCTCTGCCTGAATGAAACAGTTTTTCGTGCCCAAACTGCAGAATAACACAGATATAAAAAAATAAAGTAGTCAAATTATAGAATAGGGTCATATGTTACCAGGAAAAGTAAATCTCGAGGTGGTGTATGTATTTACGTAAAAAACTAAATCAATAAAACTATTAATTGATACCTAATTTATTTTATAATCTGCACGATTTTGTGAATAAATAATGTTGGTATGTAATTTATCTGCAATTGCTTTTATTAGTGCAAAGTGTTTTCAATATTCTAATGTTGACTAAGGCACTCGTGATGTTGGTTTATGTCTTTTCTCACCTTGGACACCTTGGTTATTAAGCTGTCGAAGATAAGTTTTACGTAGTATTAGTAAGAGAGAAAGAGTCTACATACGCTATGTTACTACACCTACCGCCTACGTACAACTGCATGTAATAGGTTTTGGTAAAGGACATTCAGAAAGAAAGAAAATGCGTTTATTTGCGGTAAACATGTAGCAGAGAAAGAAGACACACAAAAAAAAAATAAGTTGGGGGGGGGGGGGAAATATGCATTCGTTAGTAGCTTACAACTAGCAGCTGTAGACTAAATCCTACTTACCTACCAAATGGGATACCAATGCAGTGTTTGGGCTGTCTTTCAACATGGCATGGCATTTCTTTTGGGACGTAACTTACTTAAAAATACATAGGTTAAAAGTGAAAAATTTCAGAACGATTGAAGAAACTAAGGTCTTTTGTACGGGTTTATTTGATAGTGAACCAGAGTTAATTGTCGCCAATTGTAGCCCACAATGAATATCAATTATGTGTTATTAAATGGTTCCGATGGGAAGCAATTTCAGTTGTCTACAGTTTACTTACATTTATATTTACTTAGATACCTTCTCGGGGACCAAACAAATCAAACTCCATATTGATGTAGATATGATCCTCGATTCGAATGCAGGCGTAGGCTCTGAATCTTTAATAACAAGTAAACGAAACTAAACGTAACACACCTGCTTATAAGTAGGTTTATAACTTTTTATTAACTTTAAATACCTATGTAATAGTCACAGTCTATGTAAGCTCTTTTTCTATATTTTTGTTATTAAGAAGAAGAATTTTTAAGCGAAGGAATGAAATATATTAGGAATAAAAAAAAACTCTTTTTATTTAATAAGCATGTTGAAGATCACACAATAATTTTCGAAAATGATACTACAGAAAACGCGGCTTCCATATAATTTGGCGGCAACCAAAAACGTTATCTTGACAAATGCGTTCTGAATCCCCAAAAGTTTTCCAGTATTGCAAACATTTTTCTTACTTTTCTACCAGGTTTCGGCAAATACAATATACTGCTGTTTGCTGATCCTTGCAATGTACGTGGATATCTTTGGCTTCTCCGTGGTTCTGCCACCGATGGCCTGTCATATGTCTGTACTCAGCACTTCGTAACAAGGGCTGCTGTCTGCGATACCTCTCGTAGGTATGTAGTGTTATCTGCTCGTTTATCTTGGCAGTTATCTCTCTCATTGCCAACTTGCCGTAAGAACCTTGAGTAAGAGGTCTTGAGTTTTATGTTCAAGGTGAGCTAATATTATTCATTATTCACTACTGCGTTAAGACTTTTTACTATGCACTCAACAACCACCTTTACCTGGTATTTTATTGAATGATCTACATATATTCTGCTTCTGCACGTGTGATCTGATCGTCCTACCCTTGGGGTCTGTGCGCTGATACCAAAGGTCGCCAAAAAACACTACTTGTCGCCCTCAGCTTAGCAGCAACCATGGCTCCCAACTTCGTATCGATGGTCCTTCTAAAAATTCTATCTGTTTCATTGCAAATTTCGGTTATTAAGTATTTTGATTACTATAAGAAAAAGAGAAGGTCTATGTCCCAGCAATGGGATCATTATAGGCAGATTATGCTATGCTATAAGTACCTCCACATTAGATTGACACACCACCAATTTTCATGTAAGGATATAATAAAAGATTATTCACTAAGAGGATAAAGCAGTGTCTTAATATCACGGTTGCTACTTAAATCCCGAACGTAACGAAGAAACCTAGGGCTCCCGTGTGCAGCAACAGCAGCTGCTAGTTCACTCCCTGAGCCTGTGCCTGAGCAACGCGGGGAAGTTAAGACTAGAATCCTGAGTGCAGCAAGGGATTCAAGCTCACCCAAGACGAAGACACTTTTTTATGACAGATGCAGAGTTTTTAATTTTGAGCTTATTTCTAACAGCACTTTGTTTAAATTAAAATTAAAAGTACAGGCAAAAAAATAAGCGGTCCACGCTTTTTGAATGAATCATTAATTCATTCGTTATAAAAAAAAGTGACAAGCTAATAACCATTTAGGGTATCTGTCATCCACTCAAGGGCGTAGCTACAGCTGTATCAGCCGTATCAACGATACGGGGCCCCTGAGCTACAGAGGCCCCTAACGTGACGTGTATAAGCAAACATTTTTTTAATAATATCCAGAACCTAAAATGTTTGTTGAATAATGATATTTATTTCTGTAAATTGGTTCAAAAATATGTTTGAAAAGGGGGTGAGTACCGAGATGACCACTAATAGAGAAGTATGGAAGAAAACTGTGTCTGCCTCATTGATCTAGTGGTCGCAAGCGCTACTGCTGAGCATGAGGTCCTAGGTTCGATTTCCGGGTCGGGCAAAGTGTAATTGGGTCTCGGCTTCCCATCTAACCGGATGCAGCTGAATGCCAGTATTTTACGCCAGTATTTTATCTCCGGAGCGACTGGCTATCTGACCGCCACAACCCAGTTACTGGGTAATACGACGTCCCTTGGTAATACTGGGTGTCATACTTTCGGGCTTCTGACGACCCGTAACGAATATCAAAGATCCACGAATGACAGCCAGGACTAACGGCTTAACGTGCTTTTCGAGGCACGAAGGGGTCTCGGTATGTTAAGATGGTGGCTCATCCACGGACCAACCGCGGCAAGCGTAGCTTAACCTTCAATCGACTCGTGCGGCTGTTATTACTTAGCCACGACCCCCTCACCTTCTAAGTCAGTATGCTATATTCTTTAATCCGTAAAAACAATACCCTCGGTAGCTTCACAGTTGGGTAAAAAGGGCCCCCAAAAAAGTTTGATACAGGGCCCCATTAGGATGAGCTACGCCACTGCATCCACTACGTATTGTTGTTTTAGTTTCTTTTTAAACTATATTTTATTTTTAGAGTTATTTTATAGAGTTGGCAACTTTGTGGAATTTCTAACAGAACTTTCCGGAAAACTTCGATAAACCAAATTCATGGCCAATTTCAACATATATTTTAATTTGCATTTCTTTCAAGTCAACGGGCTTTACAACGTTATAAAAATATACGTTATACAATAGCTATACAAACGCATATTTTACTGGCGGAGAGAACCATCATGGTCGCACGTTCTGCGAAGTTGCGAGTCAGAGTATACAGACTCGTTTTAATAGCACTTGTTTCATAAACGGTTCTCAAACTGTGAAGTGTGAAGTTATTAAGTTTTATGAATTATTTTCTCAACTACTCATTTTGTAAAAAAAAAAAAACAAATATTTGTCCATAAAATAAATCTAGTAACACTAAGGGCTGATTTCTCAATCACCTGATCTTTAATCGAGGAATAATTTTGAAATTTTGTCATTTATTTCATACAAAAACTGTCAAACATAAAATTTCCTCGAATAAAACTTATCTGGCGATGGAAAAATCAGCCCTTAAACCTTTGCTTAAGGTGGATGCTCCGAGGTAGCCCGCGAAATTCAAATTTTCTTACGTTTTTTGCAATTTGCTGGTCAGTACTAAGTTGTACGTTGATTAAAATATGATTCGCGGCCGTAACAAATATGTATTTACATAATTATAATCATTAGAATCAGTAATACAACTTGTTAAGTTTGCATAATCCTAAAATGTCAAGATTTCATGAAATAGTCATTCAGTAGGATTACTTGATCTTAGAGAGTTGTGTTGATGACTTTAATGATTATATTTAATTAAGCTGATCTTGGTCAACGTCAATACGTATTTAGTCGAGTGGAACCCTATACATTTACATTTATATATTTTTCCTTTTTCTTGGTTCTCTTTTCTCGTGTGCTTTTTAAGTCACGTGTTCTTGTTGAAATTGAAATAATGCAAATTGTTGTAAATTACCCTCAGATATAACCGCTTAACTGAAATTAAATCCAGAGTGCAATGACTGCGAAAAAATACAGAGTTTATGAACACAAACATATTTCCTTAACTGTGATTGTTATTACAGAGGTATGACGACGTGCCTGTCAGTGGTGGTAGCCATATCTTATAGTACCGTAAAACGGGGTGAATCGGGATGCATGGGTGAATCGGGCCGAAAATTTAAAATGGATTTCAACGTTGAAATAATATAGTTTGTTGCCAGAAAAGACTGTAATGTGTTTACTGTTTCTTAATTAAAGATTAAGTGTCCTTGTTTGCAGCAAACTATATTATTTTAAAGTACAAATCCATTTTAAAGTTTCGGCCCGATTTACCCCTGCATTCCTATTCACCCCGTTTTACTGTACTCTTTGGTGGTAGCTCGAGGCTAGACCAACGAGGTTAACAAATAATGGGCTACTAAATAAAAAAACTTCGCCCATTCCCCGAAAGCTACTAAATTAGGTGTAAAAACTATGTTTGAGCTTGTAACATTACCATTTTGTGGCTGTCGGACGGATGATCTGTCAAAACTTTAACTGTCATTCATTTTAGTGAAACGGATAGCGAAATGTCTGATTGTGCCGGTGATAATTCAAAACCACGAGTTGTGGTTTTAGGAGGTAATTAATTTCTTTAACCCCGGAGTAAACATGCTAGAATCTGCAACAAATGTAACCGTATTGATATTGCATTAACTGCTGTGAAGTGACGTGGTTTTTTTTTATTCTTGTAACGGTCTCCGGAGTGTTAGTCATCCGGCCTGCGAGGATTCTTTTTCGTTGGTTGATGGTGTGATTTTGATTCAGGGTGCGGTTTCATCGGGCGGAACCTGGTGGAGTACTTGATAACCAATGACTTGGTGAGCGGTCTGCGCGTCGTGGACAAAACGCCGCCGCAACTGGCCTTCTTGAATCCAACACATAGCAAGATTTTTGAAGACTCTCGTATAGAATATAAGAGCGCGAATCTTATTAATCCCAGTAAGTATTTAAAATCAATTTTAATTTTAAAATCATTATTTCTAAGGCATTATGTGAAAATATTCTAAGTTGAATTATTATTTTATCTAAAGTAATTTAAATGGTTCTTTTATTATTGAACCTAATATTCAGGATTGCCCAACTTTTTATGATTACCTATTTGCCAAAAATCCTAGCACATAGGGTGCTGAAACTGTGCTCTGAACTTATGGAGGTGCAACATTATATTATCACTCTTGTTTCGCATACAAGTCAAGGACAGTCAACACGTCAATTATAACTTTCTCACTATCTGCATAACAACTACAGATAAGATAAACTCTTTTCAGCCCCCATAGTCAATAAAATTATAATTCATGCTATGTTAAAAATTACAATAGCTGTAATTTTCTAGTGTCACAATACTTATATAAACATTCTGTAGGGAAATGTTACTAAAACAGTAGCAATATTTTCTTATAAGAAATGGTATACCTACCAGCCTTTCGTCTTTTATCACCCAAAGGCCTCATCTCATACAGACAAGGCATTGATTATATTTCAGTGCATGAAAAGTGAAAAAGTGTCTCTTATTGTCAAATGATTTTGTACTTACTAGCCTGAGAGCAGTGTTGGCCCAGTGGTAACGGCCGCAACTTACTTGTAGGTTGTTGGTGCGAACCCAGACAGGCGCAATACTTTGTGTTAATTATTTCACCACTACTGTTCTCAAAACTGTCATGAATAACATCTTGACGAAACCGGCACGACCTAAAACCAAACATTCATGTGTCAAAAGTCTTGAGACATCTACCAACCCGCACTGGGCCTGCGTGGTGGATTATAGCACACTTCCTCTCACCGAGTGAAGGTGAGTCCCAGCAGTGAGTGGGGGTCAGTCAGTGGGGGACTGTTAATAGTTGTGAATGTCCTGCAAATGTTTATGGTACCCAGGTTACCTCAATGTTTTTCTTGACTCAGTCAGTCAAATATAAGGTTAACATAGACTTTATGTGAACATACAATATCTATCAAGAAAGTTACGTGAGAACTCATAAACCCATTCTCAAGAAAAATATACATAAACCTCAAACAACGGGTATTCATTTGTATTACCCTATTACTAAGACTCCACTGTCCATCTGTCTGTCCTGTGTGTTCCTAAAGGTCATAGCATGATGTTATACTTACCATTATGGATATAGACTATTGCTTACCTTCCTCAAGAATTGAGCTATCAAATGAAAAATATTTTTTTAAATCTGTCTGGAAGGTAATAGGGCTGGTGTCCACAACTCCACGGCAATGCGCGTATTTTGCGTATCTGGACTGGATATTCCAGAGTGCAATTTCAATGCATGTTCAAACAATAAAACAAACAAACTCTTCAGATTTATTATATTAGTATAAGTGTACTGGTGAATCATAATAATAGACAAAATAATCACAGTACTTGGTGACAGACAAATTAAACTCCACACAATTAATTCTTTCTGTCCAGTGTCCTCCATTAAATTTATTTGTGTAATGCAATTAACTTCTCTAGTAGCCTCTGATTATGTTATCAATGTACCTACATGATGGTTCATATCCATTCTGTTCTATTTTGTCACATTTATCACTGTTAATTTGTTTGTAACATTTCTAGTGTTGCTTACATTTTAGTGCACTACAATAGGTACCTCAAAACACAGATCAGCAACTAAGGAGTTATTTTATTATCAGTTACTAGCTTCGTCCGCGTGAAAATTTCTTGTCCTCCGACCCACGCCATCGCATCGCCTGCCCGTGATATTACTTCATTTCCGCTTAGCGTTCTTTCTGACCATTATTGACGCTTCTCAGGGTCCTAGTGTGATGTTATGTGGCCTCTAGTCTTCCTCAAGAATAGGGCTATCAATTGCAAAAATATTTTTTCAGCCCAATTATTATAGTTTTTTAGACGGTCCAAATTGAAAACTGAGAACCCTAGGATTCCTTTCCTATTCATATTATTTAATTTTGAGTTCTCATTGGTAGTCCAGTGGTAACGCGACACGTGGGGCAAACAGAATTTGGCGCACATCTAGATACTTTTAAATATGCATTACGTATTTACACATAATAGGCCCCAAAATTAATATTTCAACCTCTTGAGTACAGTACACGTTGAAACACAAGACGCGTACATTTCGTAAAAATTTCCTAATTAGTCCACAGCTAGTTACTTTTAATATTCTTTCATGCATGCTCCTATTGCGTGATCGTGTGCATGCATATTATTAAACATGATGAAATTGAATAGGTGCGACAAATTAATTCAGCGTGCTATAAAGTAAATTTAAAGCATGTCATTAAGGATGCACATATGTGCGTGCGCCTAGGCGAGCGATTTGCAACGTCGTCGCGCACTCTTTTTCGTAGGAACAGTCAAAATTAGGCAAATACCACTAGTTCAACACGTTGCCAACTTGCTTCATGGTTAGAACTCATCGATAAATGGATTGCTTATCGGGCGCGCGGTAAATTGATACATAAAAAATAAATTGTTAACCTAATTCTTGAGGAAGGCTATAGGCTATTTAACGTCACGCGGACAGGCGATGCGATGCGTCAGGGTGGCTCGGGGGAACAAGAAATTTTACGCAGACGAAATCGCTAGAACAAATTAGATGCAGACTAAGTCGTGAGCAAAAGCTAGTAGGTACCTCCGACAGCAGCAGTAGGTAGCCATTATCCTGCGTTAAGTGAAATGAAGTAAGTACCTACTTATTAAAAGCTATAAACAACATGCTGCTGGGCTGACCTTTAGCTCGATATTTACCACATGGTATTTTCGGGTGAATGGTCAAGGCTCTTAAAATTTCACCCCTCTGAACTTTAGCGGCTGATAGGTATTCTGTGGTCTAGTGCACTCGTTCAATCAAGTTGAAAGGGTAGGCATGTTTAACTTAAAATGTTGTAACCTGTGTTGCTTCGATTTTGTAACCAGAGACGTGCAAAACCTTATAACTGCGTTGCTGTCTTACCTTCCTACTTTTCGCAGTCATGTATTTTATACAATTTCGGAAGGTGAATAATGTTGAATCTATTATACCCTCCATATCAAAAAGTCCTCAAAGCAAAACGACTCTTTAGCAAATGGTCCTAAAAACAAAAGAAAGGCAATGGTACAGTCAATATGAGATTTTTAAAAGAAACTGTATTTATCTTCTGCTCGAGTCAATAAACTTACAAAAAAAAAAGGTTTTAAAACGCTATCTCCACCCCAGCGAAATTTGCGCTACGTAGTTATTTACCGTCCCCCAAACCGTAACCCACTCGTCATCCCCATCTCACTTATAAGCCACGCGTACAATAAGCTGTTCTCGAGGATCGTCAAGAACAGCCTCGTCAGGAGACCTGCAAGACTCCTGGGGAGGCTGTTTTTGACGATCCTCTTCTTTACAAATAGGATATTCTGCTAATAGGGCATTTTTCTGGTGTCGTTTTAATTATAGGTCGTTTTGCTATCGTCGTTTGGACCATTGGCTTATAGGACTTTTTGATGCGGAGAGGTTTTGTATCCGTACATAAATGTCATATATCATAGATAAGAACTATGATACAAAAACTGGTTAATTTTGGTCAAGTTCCAATACGTTTAACCCCTGGGAGTCTGGAATCTGGCTCAAAATGGCGGCCATATTGTATAGTCTCGGTCAAACAAAGCCGATGGACAGCCAGCTTCAATAGCTGTAGGTAACGAGAATTTCCAATACAATTCTGTGGTCGAATATGTGCCACAGAACTTGTATATCCTCCATTCGACACTCAACAGTCCGTCGGGCGTCGCCAATCGTCATTCGATTTGAGAGTGACGTGTCATTCCACTCCCAGATTATACAAAGTTATTTGTGTATCCGTTATCGTCGCTTTAACCCGCTGTTACAAATAATGCAAAAAGAATTATGTAAATGTGTGCACTAGACCACGAATGATGAACATCGGTCAAATTGTAGCTGTAATGCAGAGAGTGGGCCAGTTATTTTGGGTAGAAAGTCTTAGTTTTACAGACAACCTAGATATTTTACTCCTAGCGTTTCTTCTGCCCTGCGGGGCAATTTCGTAACACACAACGGCAATGTATTTTAGTATGACAACTCTACAACATTAATTGCGTTATTTATAGGTATTGTTGAGTAGACGAATTTTTCACACATATAAAGAAATGGATTACTGCTATTTCCCTTCAAAATCTGTCGGATTGTTATAGCAAATGTGTCACGCAATTGCGGTGTTGATAAGAGACCCGCTTTTCTTGTTCTACTCCTACACCTTCGATGCACTCGCCTGAAAGCATCCAGAAAGTGATATAAGTACCAGATTAGCTGAGATTTAAAATACCATCCGTATTTAAAATCTCAGCTAATCTGGTACTTGTGTAAGTTTTTGGTTGCAATGGTATTTGGACCTTGTTAAGTATGACATTCAGTTTGTTGTTCCATAACTTGAAAATTATCTCAAATTCCGGGCTACCTAAGCAGAAACCTTCATCCATTGTCATCTTCAAGAATTGATACCTACATTGAAATAATTTTATACTTATCCTGTGAATTCTGGAGTCATAAAAACTTTAATAAACATTTTACAATAGTTTACCTCTACATATAATGGCTCAATGTGCCTTAGGTAGTGTGAATCATTACATTTTCGAGTTAATAATACGATCAAAATTAGCGTACGTTGTACCTACTCCATTGTCACTACATTCCTTTTAAGCTCACAGTAAATCCACCACAAATAACACACACACACTAATACATTGTCTTTGTCGCATTGTTAATGCTAATCATAGGGAAAAAATAATGTTTTCCTCATAAACAACATAACTAAAGTTGAGTAAAGGTATCAAATGTCAAGTTATTCCGTTAAGATAACATTATGGATGTATTGCAAAAATTAACTACGAGTCATCATCTCATCGTCTGACTAGCCTTTCCCAACTATGTTGGTCGGCTTCCAGTCTAACCGTATGCAGCTGGATACCAGTATTTTACATGGAGCGACTGCCTATCTGACCTCCACAATCCAGATATTGTGTAACACGACACCCCTTGGCAAGACTGGTTGTCAGACTTTCGGACTTCTTACTACCCGTAACGACAAAGATCCAAGAATGACAGCCAAGACCAACCGTGCTTTCCGAGGCACGGACGCGACTCGGTATGTTATGCCACCCATCCACGGACCAACCTCGGCAAGGGTTGCTTCACCTTGAAGATCGACTCGTGCGACTGTTATTATTTAGCCACGAGCGCCTACCTAGGAGTTTAATTAGTAGTTTAATTACATACGAGCATTATTTTAATTTATTGCCATTCAAACTATCGAGTGGAACGGGGGAGGGAGGGGGTGGGGGAGTGTGTGTGTTTTGTAGAAGTCCGTATCTAAACCTAGCTAGAAGTAATAACCATAACAAATGACCCCACTATAAACAAATATAATTAATTCCCGGAAAAACAACACTATCTAAAAAAAAATGCTGTTGTACTTATTTGCTTATACCGACATGCGTTGGTGGTCAATGGATTTGTAATGTCAGTCAAATAGTTGTAACAGAATTTGGAAATACAGTGTCAAATTAATTTAGCTAGCGAAACTCAGCAGACATGATGGGAATCGATATCTAAAAAAGGATAAATAAATAAAAAATTGATGATAATTTTTTTTGGGCTGCTGGTAGTGTTGTTACATGAAATATGTTCCCTGCCCACTGCCACTTATATTTGGCAATTCTTTGGGCTATGGTGACTTCGGGATATGACCTTCGGATCTCCTGCAGATCTCTTCATTTCTGATTCGTCACGTAGAGAAACTCCAAGCATAGCCCTCTCCATGGCCATTGAGTGACTTTTAGCATTTTAATTAGACCCATTGTGAGCGACCACGTTTCAGGGCCATAGGTCATCATTGGCAACAGTTGCAACAGGCACTGGTCAAAAACTTTTTCAAATAAATAACTTAAAATCGAGATTCCTAGGTTTCCGACTGAGTGTCGTTGTAGAATACGGTTCCTAAGACTAAAATAAACACTATCAATTACTTCCTTAAACAGAAAATAATTATAGTACCATACGTGCGCTTACGCCGTTTAAAATTCAACTCATCGATTCCATAAGGGAAATCTCCCACAAGATAAATGAGTCTTATTTATGATGGCATTTATTCGTAGGATGTTAACTTGACGTGTTAATATTCAAAACGACTCGGGCGCATGAATTGAATACTAATGAGTTAATAAACAGACCAATTGTTATGATTGCCAATGAGGATATTTAGGCAGAAAGGAACACAGGAAAATAAAGTAGTGTTTCTAGGTATTGTAAATAGGCTAAAGTTCATTGTTTTAATGATTTAAAATAAATACAGCGTTTCCTGATTGTCATAGGAAAACAACAAAGTGCATATTAAATTAATTTAAATAATCATTTATTTCAGGAAGTTATTCCCATATTAAGCACTACAAATTACATAGAAGTATACATATTAGGTTACTAGTTTATTGTTACTAGTATTTTTTTTTATTACTAGCCTACGCTGCCCCACTCCTGGGCAAAGGCCTTCCTGCACTCCTTTTAATTGACAGAGGAACTTTACAAGAAACGGAAGACCTCTACAATGACGTAGGAAAATGAAAGAATTTTATATCAAGCCAATTTTTTTATGCATATTTAACCGTGGTAATCGGGGTCTAAGTTTAGTTGGAGTTGATAGTAATACTCATTTATTATTCGGTAAGAGTGAAAAATACTGCAAACAGGGAATTTATGACACCTGCTTGTCATCATCTGCATGTACTCGTACATTGGCCCTAATAAGTCCAAAAAATTTGAAGTTTTGGTTTGCCATATAACTTCCAAAGATTTGATCAAGTTACTGTTTGATTGATTCACCCATTTCTAACATACCTAGTTCACTAGTTGTAAAAGTGTTCACTTGTAAAATAATAACCATTTTTTTATTTTTGTCGTACATTGAACCCGCACTTAGAAACGGAACTTGGTGTATCACACGCCCAGAAACTGTAGGGTAGGTAATAACGCTATTTTAAGTTGCTATTATACGAAGAAATATTTATTTGTCCAGGATCCGGTTTACTCAGAATTTTATATCATACCCATTTTTTCTGTAATTCTAAATCTGCCGACATTGTCATTTCCATAGGCATTTTATTAGGTACATCCATAAATGTAACAGACGACGTACGTCGATCGCACGTGGCGCCGCCAATACTCGATACGTCCTCATATTTGTGCATACAATGCGCCTGCGCCTACCTGCTAGTTATGAATATAATAAACATTACACACTTGTATTGTTATTAATATCACTTCTTCAACGATTGCTTCATAGTTCCTCGGTGGAAATAGGAATGTTAATTGAATTTATCATGTAAGCGTGGGAGTGTATTCGTTAATGTTTTAGGGTTTCCTTTTTATTTAATTTATGGTGAGACAAAAATTCTAATTAGTATTGATGCATACAGCGCTTGACCATTGTTTGAACTCACAGTCTAGCTTGTGAGTTATGACGAATAGAGTCACGATGACGTCGATAGTCACAATCGAGTTTTAACTTGATTTTATAATTCAATCACCGAATACTTGGGCGACATAGAGTTGCCAAAGTAAATTAAATATCCTGCAACTTTACAGGGAAAGAAAAAAGCAAGAAAGAAAATAAATTAACTGAACTCAAAACAAACCACTTGAAAGGGGGAAGAAAGCACAATGCAAACTTTTCTGAAGTTTCCATAACCGCGAACCAAAATTATTATGTCTAGGGTTTACCAACTGTGTAACGAAATCTTGGACCGACACATCCGTGGCTCTTCGCCGTTCTAACTCGTACGCCCATGGCCGCATTCCGTATGTTTTAAGTGCACAACAACCAGCCGGATTCTTTAATAAAAACTTTCCGTCAAACTGTGACTAAATCGAGGTATCTAAACTGAATAAGCATGCCCATGAGTATTCCTCATCTAAAAACAACTTTTCGTCTATCCCGTATTTCGCATATCCTTCAACGCGTCATCTTCTTTCCAGCATCATGCGCATCGGCCCTGGACCCTGGCGACGGTGCCCCATGGGGCCTAGTGGTCAACTGCTCCGGCGAGACCAGGGTAGGGCAGACGGAGGCAGTGTACTCCGAGGGGCTCTTCACGCTCAGCACCAACGTGGCCCGCCAGTGTGCCAAGCTGAAGGTCGACAGGCTGGTTGAGATTTCGAGTGGGCAGATGTATAGTAGCGATAAGGTTGGTATTAATTTATTACTAGCTGTTACAGGTAGGTACACGACGACATATCAAGCTATACATTTCCAGTAAACACTAACTTCTCATTGTACAATGCGAGGTCAGCTAATACTGGAAATGTATAGCTTGATGTGTACTGTAAACGTTGTCTGCAAAAGGGGACGTTACAATATAATTCTCTCTCTGCATTCGAACACTACACACACGAAGGAATTTAGAATCAGTTTCAATGTTGTAAGAGAAGCGTATGTTTTGGAATAAGACATTATTACTTACGACGCGTAAAAAAAAAGTGAACGTCGTGTTCACTTTTTTTTTCACACTTGAAATAAATGGCTTAAATTCAGTATTGCTTCTTATTTAGTAGTAACGCCGTATCCATTGTAGTACCAAGCCTCATAGGAACCCTGCAGTACCAATCAAATAATTTTATTTTAATGCTTATAATGGAAAAGAGTTGTCTGGCCCGACAACTTGCGTGATAAGGTCCTATATTAAGGTTGAGTATTGAGCGAAATGAAGGTGAATGCTCTTGGATCGTTATTTTCGCTTGCTGACTATAAGCTGCTCTTATATTTACCTTAAGAATTGCCCTTAGAAAGAAAGAAAGAAAAACCGAACGTTTTTTCTATCTTTCTTTTTTCCCTTAACAGCGAATCTGGCACCGCGCTAAAACGCATGGATGCCCAAAATATATTTTGAATAAGATGATATTAGAATATCGTACGTAATTTAATTAACGGGCTCTTAAAATAGATGAACTCCCCTCCCCTATACTCTGAATACACTCTCAGTTTATGCCCTCACCAATATTAATTTTCGTTAACGATATTAATAAAAGCGTACTCTGGCTGCGACGAAATGGTTAATCAATTCGGTACTTATCAGAGAGTGCTAATTACTACAAGGATCCGGTCGGGTTCGTAAAACTTGTCCTCTGGTGACATTGACGCGGTGACGTCATCGATCAGCTCACTTTATGTGACGTCATAGACTTCTTAACATGAGAACCATGATTAGAACGATGGATTGTTTCATATCATGTAATAGTCATTTGAAGATATTCAAAAATATTATAATTTGTCAAAAAATTACCTTTTTACTGAGTCCTCATTCATCTGGGTCGTCTACTTTTTGGTAAGACGTCCTATTATTAGGTCGATTTCTCAAAGGGCCAAACGCCAACCCCATTGAAATCGAAACTAATAAATTTTAGATCGCAAAAGAGAAAAGTTTTGTTATTTTGTATGTTTCATTGTTACGTCTTCACGCTAAAAACGGCTTAACGGATTTTGATTAAATTTGGCACATGGGTAGACTATGATCTGGATTAGAACAAGGATACTTTCTATCCCGATATTCCCACTGAATCGATACTTATGCGGGTAAACCGCGGGGCACAGGTATTAATAAATATTTTTTTGAATCTTGAGATGAAAACGGAAGGCCAACTTTTTCAATTAATCGAATTAGTCAGTCAGAAGCCCGAAAGTCTGACAACCAGTCTTACCAAGCGGTATCGTCTTACTGGGTTGTAGAGGTCAAATAGGCAGCTCCATGTAAAATACTGGTATTCAGCTGCATCCGGTTAGACTGGAAGCTGACCACAACATAGTTGGGAAAAGGCTAGGCAGATGATGATGATGGTCAGTCTTAAGACATGAATTCATTTTCTAGCCCCAAAAAGAAGACTGCTCAGTAGAGCCATGGACCACGGAGGCTAAGATGAAGAGTAAAGTCGAGAAGGAGCTTAAGAGCATGGCGGCCGAGCTGAACTACACCATCATCAGGCCAGCCATCGTGTACGGCATCGGAGACCGGCGGAGTTTCAGTAAGTAGTTCTTGTAAAGTGTGGGTGCGGTGGTGGCGCAGTGGTAACGGCTGCAACTTACTTGTTGTAGGACGTAGGTTCGAACCCGTACTTGTTGTAGGCAGGCACTTTACTTTTGTGTAAATTATTTCATCACCACTGCTCTCAAAACGGTGAAGGAAAACATCGTGAGGAAACCGGCATGTCCTAGAGCCAAAACTTCGAAGACATGTGACATCTACCAACCCGCACTGGGCCCGCGGCCCTTTCATAGAGAGGAGGCCTGTGTCCCAGCAGTGGGAACATTATAGGCTAATTATGTTCTTGTAAAGAAGTCTTTTTCATCGTCTGAACATAGGTCGCTTATACTTGTCTGACATTTTCCTTCTGAAAGCTCGACGTTTCATAATCATTATTTATTTGATCTATAGCAGTGTTCATAATCTCAGATCGTTTACATCCCATCGCCACTTAAGGGCCTTACTCTCGTTTAGTACCGTAACACGGTCACTTTATGAAGAATATTTCTCATTAACGGCTTGATTAGAAGATCTGAAAAAAATATATTGTTGGTATAGGTTCATGTACAACATTTCTGTAACAGGATTTTTTCGTACGGCTAATACTTTTCCCTTAAAAAAATTTTTAGCAAAACGCTATTTTTCCTAATATTCCATATTACTTCTAAACGGCTTTGATGTTTGCAAATATTTTTACACTGAAAAATTGATGGTTAGAGGTACTATAGAAATAAAACAGCTTATGTAAATCAATCAACATTTGCAAAGAAAATTTCCCCACTTTGAGATTGAGCTTCAGAGGTGCTCTGCGCGGGCGCGGGCGGCAGTCGTGCGTTAGCACTGAGACGGGAGGGCTGTGTCGCTCGCTGCTCCGCTCCGGCTATCGACCGACTACGTGCGTTTGCCTGTGTTAGTGCAAATATTTACGAACGAATTGTATCAGTGTGCGTTTATTGACTAGCTCGCTGCAGATGGCCCATTTCTATTGTGCGCGTCAGGTCGCTTACGATAGTATACAAGTAGTAAGGCTTATTATCTAACTAATATTAAAATGAGAAAATATTGAATTTGATCAAAATAAAAGTACAAGATGGCGGCTGCGAAAATTTTCAAGTTTTTCATCATGGGTGTCGTTTTCATACTTTTCGAGGGTGATAAAGCCGATAGTGAGGTCAAAATAAAAATCCAAAATGGCGGCTGCAAAATTTTTCAAATATTTCATCATGGGTGTCGTTTTCATACTTTTCGAGGGTGATAAAGCCGATAGTGAGGGCAAAATAAAAATCCTAAATGGCGGCTGCAAAATTTTTCAAATATTTCATCATGGGTGTCGTTTTCATACTTTTCGAGGGTGCTAAAGCCGATAGCGAGGTCAAAATAAAAATCGAATAGTCCGGGAACCGAGTACGCCGTCTTGCGACTGCCTACTGCCGCGCGTATTTGTATGAAGATTTTGTTTTTTGTTAAGTATGATAATTTAGTGAGTTTCATAGTTGGGCACACACACTAAAATGTAACTAACAGGCCTATGGTGATTTATCGAGGTAGGCACTGCTTATATGCCTTTATGCAATACACGCCACTGACTGATATACTCTGAGTATTCGCGCGCGGCTGTTACGCACGAACGCGGAAGGTTTATCTACTGAGCGGCCGTAGGTGATTATTTCAAGGTCACTAACGAGACATGATACTGTTACTTTACTATAGGTTCTATAACAGTGGTAACAGTTTTCGGTAGTTCAACTGTTACTTTTGACGTACGATTAATAGTAAAAAAAATCTTTTTACATGAAAAACACTTAAAAAAAACACTGCAAAGTGAAAAATGACTTTATTTCGGAAGTCGATGTCTTTGGTTTTGAATTTAGGTTTTTTGCTACAGACTTCCGAAATAGAGTTATTTTTCATTTTGTAGTTTTTTTAAGGAAGTCTGTTTTTTTTTTTTTGGAAAAAATAATTATTTTGCACATTTTAGTTGTGGCACCTACCGGTCACAAATTAGAATACCACTACCTGCTATGTAAATAACAATGACAGGAAGAAAGTTGATTATAACATCATCCGATTGGCTACGGAATCCTAGAAATGCCATTTAGGTACAGTGCTAGTTAGGTAGGTTTATTACTGATTTATAATAATTCAAATTGATGAAACAGGTTTTCATTTTTATAAAATCTCATTTTTATGTAAGTCCTCCTAAGAAGACCTACAGCTATGCAAATAAAATGTTATTCCATTCCTAAGAAAATACTCGATATCATTTTTAAAAGTTTACCCCCGTCGGGAACTAAGTTCGTTCTCACGTATGATTTTAAACAAAATGAAAAAATTCTAATAAATAATGTCCAGTAAAAACAGAAAATATACGTAACATAAGTATCAATCTATACAAAATATATCAGCCTTGCCTCCGCCATTCCCTTCTGGAATCGTAGGCAAAAATGGCGACCTGCGTGCGGCATGTCTGCGTCTCCGCATATTCTTTGATCGTCGTTTTAGTGCAGCGCGCCACCGCGCGCGTTTTACGTATTCGGGGGTAGAGCGTTTAGCTCCGCCCACATGCACAAGGTCAGCGACCCCTATATACACCTTAATCAGTTATCTACTTTAGTTAAATGTATTCTAAGTTGATTTTTGAGTGACCATTTGTAACGAAAAGGTCCTAATAAGTTTTTGGTTGCAAATGAATTTAAACTTTGTTATGCATGACATTCAGTTTGTTGTTCCATAAATTTAATTCAAATATAGGGTTGAGTTCGGAGTCCCGGATGTTGTTGGCATCTTTTGAGGTTTTATAAGAAATAGCCGTCGTTTTCAAGAGGAACCTTCAAGAACTACCGTTATCCAAAGTGTACAGTCACGAGCACAAATATGTACTTGGCAACGTTCATTTGCGATTTTTTCGTGAAATAACGAATGCAACGTTGAATTCACTACGACACATTACATAAACCTATGGCTTCGAAAACGCTGTTAGTAACAACATAAAATTTCATTAAAAAATTAAGGATTAAATCGCTTTTGAATAATGCCAGTGTATACAGACTTTTGGTCGTGACTGTACCGTGTGTCCATAGTACTGGGTTTCCCCAGTTTTGTTGAAAATGTTGGATATTATCAGCTAAACTCTTCATGGTTCATAATATTATGATAGTCTATAGTCACGCACGTATAGTACAAAAACAAGCGAGCTACTTTATAAGAAAGGTCGGCAAATAAAAATCAAGCAAATCACGACAGTCTAGTTGTAATATTTCATTCAGAATAATATTGATTACACCGCATTATAACGTTGATAGATTTGATCGTTAATAAAGAATGTTATTAGTCTTCTGATCCGTCCGTTGTGAAGAAAAGTGGATTTTCACGGACAATTTAACACTCACCTAATCCACTTTTGTGGAGTACATACATATATTATTATGTTTACGGTTCTTAGCGCTTGTCGAGATTATTATTAACATTACTACTTAATGCTTTTTTCGCGTGTATTTTTTCTTTGTTTTCCCCCCGCACTTAAGACGTTTAAGTACACAAATGCTGTTAATACTATTGCTATGGTAGTGTGTTGCTTCTTTTGGTCGTATCGATGGTACGTTATTAAATTAACAAGCCTTGCGCCGGATGAGATTTCCTATTGGCGAAAATGACAATCTTTCATACACACTTTCATCCCCTATGTAGTCCACTTAGAGGATTCATTCTCAAAAATCCGTACTCAGTGCTCACTTTCGTTATATAAAAAACTTGTGCAAAGTTTCATGTTCCTTGACCCAGCGGTTTAGTCAGTTAATTAAACTTAAGAATTTTATTAAGAAAATGTAGCTCAAAAGCCCATTGCTGAATAAAAAGTTCTCCCTTGCTACTTTAACGGCTTATTTTCTTGGTGGATATTCAGATCAGGAGCAACATTGACATTACGTGCACAACTCACGTTTAAAAAACTAGACTGACACTGGTTCCCTCTTTATCAGCGAAAGATGTAGACCCTATGACAGTTCCCATCGACAGATATCACGAAATTCCATCGTCGCCTATTTTACTCCTTGAATTTTTACTATCCCATGCAAATCCTGCCCAAGTATGAGCTTCATTATAAGGAACTCTTGGCACAATTTCATGCTTCTACACCTAACGGTTTAGGCTGTGCGGTGTGTCAGTGAATGAATTTAAGATTTGTATTAAGTACATGTGTTACTAACCACACATTCCCCCACAGCGCCCCGCCTCCTCTACGGTGGTATCTACAAACACCTCAACGAGACCATGAAGCTCCTCTGGACAGCCGACCTCAAGATGAACACGGTTCACGTCCGGGACCTGTGCCGGGCAATATGGACGCTGGGCCGGAAACCAGAAGCCAACAAACAGACGTACAATGTGGTGGATGAGGCTAATAGCACCCAGGGAGCGTTGGCTGAGCTGGTCGCTGATATCTTCAAGATTAATCACGATTATTATGGGACTGCAATTTCCACGCTGGCTAAGGTAACTATACCAAACGAAAACTTTTTGATACCAAACTCTATTAATGGTTCAATTACAAGTTGTCCTGTTAAGAAGAGATGTCCAATAACTCCATGGAAAAGAGACACTCTTAAAAAAGAGGCAATCGATTTAAATATTTACCGAATAATATTTAGGGCAAACTGAGGTCTGATTCTGATCAGCCAATCTGCAGTTAAATCCGCTAATTGGTTAACCAGAGACAATAATAGAATCATAATGAGATTAGGTAACAAATGAAATGGCATGTTAGATGCTAGTTCTAGCTGGGCAGAAAAAGTGGCGCAGCAAACTGCCCGGCAACACAAGTCTGTTAAAAAACAATTGAAAGCCAACATTTCAAAACCCACCATATTTTTTTTTCCAGACGGACATAGCCTCAGTAGCCGAAGAAGCGAACGACAAGCACCTCACTGCCTGGGCAGAGATGTGTCGCAAGTACTCGCTGGACCACACTCCTTTGGAGCCATCAGCCGGAGCCGAACTACTGCTCAATAAACAGCTGTGTCTGGACGGCAGCAAGTTGAGGGCGGTCATGCAGCTGGACGTACCGCAGCCTACTGTGGATAAGCTGCGAGAGGTGAGTTACCAATATTCTAAGCTACCCGCAACTGAAGGTTTTGACGTGTCCTCCAAGAGTAATGTAAGGGTTTCTGGTGTGTGAAAAAAATATTATTTATCAATTCGTGGACTAACTGCGGTAGGGGTGGTGGGTCTGTAGCAGTTCTGTTTCTAAGCAGGTGGCACCAAAAACACCCATAATTGCCATATTATGCAAACAGGTTGCAGCAAGGCCAGCTGCAGCTGTAAGTTTCCCGAACAGAATAAAATTAAATTCATAAACTATCTGCTGGTGATCAGCACCAGCTCGGATGGTTAAGATTGTTAATTAGCCAGCACTCAGTAGCCACGAGAAGGATCATTAAAGAGATTACTGGTTACTGTAAGCCTGCATCATCCCACTGCTGGGCAAAGGCCTCTCCCCATGACTTCCAGGTCTTTTGCTCCAGGGCTAAAGGAGACCACTGGTCGTTTGTTTTCTCCAGCTCGCCCCGCCATCTTCTACGGGGTCTGCCGGGACGCCTTCTAGCTGTGTCAGGGCTCCACGTGGTGGGTATTTTGGCCCACAGCTTATTGGGTATACGGCAGACGTGGATTATAACTACTTTTTCACCCGGTTTTGTTCTGTAGTAATTCTTAAGTCCTGATTATAAGGAACAAGCCCAATTAAATATTCCATCTAGTGTTCTACTATGTTACTCAAATGTGTTAATTTTCTTCCCAGGTATTGGAAGACTACGCTTCCATGAACCTCTTCCCCAAGGAGCTGCTCCTATGACCTAACAACTAACCTATTTTTATATGAACAGCCATTTTATATCATTTACGAAAATTATTAAAGAAAATATGCACATTATATTACGTTTCCGCTTGCATCGACGATTGTTTTAGCGATATTCGGTCACAAAAAAATTCTCAACTATAACGTAAAATATAGATGAGTATAGTAGACCTTCATATAATGGTTTTAGGATAGTCAGTATTTACCCAAGATGTGTTTCCCTGATGGAAAAAGGCAATTCCTTTTTTTGTCTGCAATGTTACAGTCAACCTGCAAGTCAGTCCCACTGTGTAGTGTTTAAATATTAGTGTTCAGTGTATCGATGACAATAGATCCTATGTGGCCGACCATGTACGTGCTTATCGCTTTCCAAATCCATTAAAAATATATATAATATTGTTAGCAAATAATCTCTAAGTAATGTTCGACCTAACTTCCTATTGATTCATTATATTTTGAATGCAACACTGTGATAAAAGAAAGCTTTTGAGATCAAAAAAAAAACTTCCCATAAAGTATTTTTTATAAAAATTGTGACAATAACTTTTTAAACGACATTTTAAAATCTAACCATAGTCTATTTAATAAGGAATCGAAGACTGTGAATACCAAAAAAGCAAGTCAATCATTTTGCTTTTCTTTTTAAAAGTCGTATTTCGAAATTCTGTATTTACTATTCCATCCAAGTTGAATTGAAATAGTTTTTATCTAAACTAATATTATAAAATGTTTGTTTGTAAGTTTGTATGTAGGGGGAAATCTCTGGAACTGCCATTCGGATTTAAAAAAACTTTTTGCATTTGATGGCCCAATTCAATCGAGGAAGGCTAAAGGCTTGTAGCGGTATCTACAACGCCACATGCGAACAACGCGTCATACTGACGTCACGCAAATCCTGCATCTCGCAAGCAGAGTTTACCGCGCAATTAGCATAGATACAATTTCCCAACATCAATCGTTGGGCAATTGCCCGCCAGACACAACACCCGTCTGGTCGGAGGATCCTCCCTTTTCAATGGAGGATGAGTGAACTTTACACCCTGTTCCTCATACCTCTATAGGCTATTTAACATCACACTATAACCCTTAGGAGCCGAGCATAAAGAAAAGAAGTCAGTAAGAACGCTTAGCGAAAACGAAATGATTGCGCGGGCAGGCGTTGCGATGCGACAGGGTGGGTCGGGGAACAAGAAAATTCACGCGGACGAAGTCGCAAGCAGAAGCTAGTATCTAATAATATCTAACGTATTTCGAGTAAAGGCTCAACTTAGCGTAGTACTTAAAAGTATTCCTTTTTAATCAATGATGGTGCGAAAGTATTTAGTTTTAAAGCATATTCTTTCTCTCTCTTACGATAATTTTACGGATTATATTTTTTTGATACACTATATCTTATAAGAAGTTTAGGCGTTACCTTTAATTAAGAAAAATATTATAATAAAAAGTCTTAAAGATCTTCATGACGAGCGTACCTCCGTCTTTTACAAGGCGAGGCCTAACTATATTTAAGTTTCAACGAAAAGATTCTTCGGCCTAATTGGTATGATAGTCTCTTTTCCAGATAACTTAGACCGGAATGAATAGGAGTCATAATAAAAACGAAATTTAGAAACAGACCGCAAAAACCTAGTACTTAACAAGCGAAGACGCAAGAATGCAAAAAACACGTATAAAATACAACTGTATACAGTAACATAGGCCCAGGTAGCAAGCGCGTATTTATAGCGTCGATTTTTTTTCGCGTACTGAATTTTGAATGGTCTGCTTAGCGCCGAGAGTTGAAAATCCAACAAGGTGTTTTCTTGACGGGCTGGTATGCGCTCTGTTGGAGAGTGCTGAAAATCCAGTGCGCCATGCGAACCTGGGGTAACATAACTGGTCTAAACGACATTAAAAAGTTTTAAACTACATACATAAATGCGAGGTAGTCAGGATAACTACCCACCCTCTGAGGGTACACAGAGTTGCAACTCTATTGTTTAAATATTCGTCTACCCGCTTCTAAATGTGCTTCAGTCCCGAAACAAGGTTTCTATGTTAGATGTTGCGTTAGATAAGCCTAGTGTAAGAAAAAGTCAACGTTAATATTAAGCGCTTAAATTGTGTGAGTTGGCCTGAGTTTGGATAACTTTTGAAATTAAAAATTGAGATCATTTTGTGTTTGGGCTATGTTCAAAAGGGCTTGCCGCACGTCTTAGGGCCTGCGCCCAGTGGCGTCAGGGCACGGCAGAGGAACCTTCAGCATCACTACATGCAAACGTATTCTGACTGCAACAATGCCGTGAAATCCATTATCATACTATTAAGTTATGTCCCTATTCGTCGCATAAAAATCCCTTGCCGTGCCGTGCCGCAGTGTGCGCAGACCCTTACTTATACCGCAGGAACAGTGCGCGTGCAAAATGCTCGTCTGAACGAACCCTTAGTCATGTTATAGTCAAGTTGCTGTAAGTAATTTTGAGTATTTTTTAAAACTGGGTGTCATGAATGTAATCCATGCTTGTCTAATAAATGTTAAATGGTTATATTTTAATTACTATAGTTACATTTTATTGCGACGAAAATCTTATTCCTATTGCTTAGCATTTTGTTTTAATTTTCTGTCGACGTACAGAATGTAAGGTTTGTTTAAAAAATATGAAGAGCTTTGTATTGTTTTACGTTTTACATGTATCGTCAATTGTGTAATAAATACTTTATACGTATAAATATAAACGGTTTTTATTTTCACACATGTCATGACCATTGTCTTGCCCTGATCGCAGTTTATTTCAGGTCGACGCAACATATCTTTTTCCTCCATATTTCTGTAATAGTCCATCGATCAGGTTAAGCTACGTTTGCCGCGGTTGGTCCGCGGATGGGTGACCATCTTTACATACCAAGACCCCTCATGCCCCGGAAAGTCGTTACGGGTCATCAGAACCCCGGAAGTCTGGCAACCAGTATAAAGCGGTATCATATTACCTTATAACTGGGTTGTGGAGATCAGATAGGGGATCGCTCTATCTAACATACTGGTACTCGGCTGCATCCGATTAAACTGGAAGCAGACTCCAACATAATTATGTAGTTGCGAAAAGGCTGGGCAGATGATGATTCCTGTAATAGTCGATATCTCGGTAGTCACCCCCTTTCTAACCATATCATCGTTCTTTTACTTTTTTGTCACAAGAAAGAAAAAAAATAGACAAAAACTATTTTCAATTTATTATATTCAAGTCCGAACTTTACAACAACTTATGAACAAATACACAAATAATACTGCAGCGAACAGTATAGAAAAGACAAATATTGCACATAATTATACCGTATAAACTTGCGAACAGAGCATTCAAACTGATGAAAGTGCTGAAAGAAATAAACATCACCCACATGCTTTTAAAATCAAAATAATTCCACATAACCCTACATGGGCACTTATGAAACGTCAGAAGCTAGGTGCACGGTCCCAATCGGTCGTTTCCTATGGAGAAGAGCCGGCAAGTAACTCCATGGTTACTCTTATAAAAATAATTGGCTTTTACAACGTTTTCAAATTACAGCAGGTATGGGAGGACAGCGTAGGCCTGTCAACAAGTACCAGGTAATTAATAAAATAAATACAGATATAAAGTGTACAAGGCTGCAAGGCTTTAGGCGAAATAACCCTTCACTCTGGCGCTGCCTCACCAGGAGCTTTCGCCTGTAGTGTAACAATCCAAAATTCTACTGTAACGGCTTTGCAAAGACTGCGCAACTGCTAGGTAGTGTAGAGAGAGAGAGATCATTGAAACCAGCAGGATAGGTTAATATATATAATTAAATAGGAAAGTAACCGCGTAAACTTTTTACATTTTCATTACAGGATTTACAGGCGAATTCTCTCGCTGAGGGAGCCCCTTTTATTAGTTACATAGTTCAAATTACATTGCACTGATAAAATTACTTATCACATTTCATTTTTCTAGAATCTGCTTTATTTGTACGGTCATAAGGTTGATATTTGTTGTCATAGCGACTGAACTGGGTCGTATCGACTCGACTATTGTGGTGTCAATGTTTTAACTATCATTAAATGAGATTTTTTACAAGCTTTTATTTAACTTGCGATGTATGTATGTTCGGGTGGACTCTTGCAATTCAATTTTGAAGCAGATATCTTCAACCGATTGAGCTGAAATTTTGCATACATGTGTAAATCGGATGACAATGCAAAATTATTATGACATGGAGCTGATCTGATGATGGAACCGGAAGGTGGCCATAGGAATTCGGTAGTTAAGGGACACAACCCCATCGAGTTTGGACTTGTTTGATCCGTCTTGACGAGAACTTTGGTGCTAGATGGTAACCAGGGATGGTGCTGGAAGATGGCCATAGGAACTCGGTACAGTGAAATATGCCAACTTTGCCCCAAAGGAAACTTTGCCCGAAGAACAATGTTTAAGCATATCTTTGATGCGCAAAAATATCTTAATATTATGGCAACATTGATTGACTTTGGCCGAAAACAGGTTATGTGTATGGCAATATTGACTATCGTGTTTGTTGCTAACTTCGCTTAGTAACTTGTTGGAACTCGTTTAGTGAGGTGCTTGTTTTTTGCGGGCAAATTTTAGTGGAAATTTCATCGTACATTCTGCGAGATGGCGAAAACAAAGGTTAGTTTACTTTACGTCATGTCATAGAAAATCATTTGTAGAGTATAGGATCTTTAAAAAAAACTAAAGTTATGAGGATGGGCAAAGTTATCTAGTAATGTTACGACATACGATTGACAACGTTGCCCGCCAACAAAAAAAGCTTAGGGTTGGCACTTTACGAAACCTTGTATTTTTTTCCTTTTTTAATTTTTGGCTGCTGAGCTTACTTAATTTTAAACATAATTGGTATTTAATTAATAAGTATATCATTTAAGTACATATACGTAGTTTATATACTTCTAATATTTTTGTTGAGAGTTGCAGGTTTGTTTCAGAAAAATAAACATAAATCTCGAATTCGACAGAAGAAGTCAAGACAAATTATTGGATCCAGGGCATATAAAAACTACACTGAAGAAATGTTAAAACTTGCATGTGAATCAGTAGAATCAGACCAAATTTGTCAGTGGGTCATCCTACTGTTTTATCAGCTGTAGAAGAGAATTGTAAGAGTTATACAAGCTTCTAGCGATTTTGGCTCCCCGCTTACTAAAGTAGATCTAAAGCTTGTAGTTCATGAGTATCTCAAGCAAAAATTCTCGAGATCATATGTTCAAGAATCAATCTGATTAATTGACTGAGAATGAATCTTGTTCAAGAAGGAATCTGATTCAGGGCTTTTTGGCGAGAAATGCTGAAAATACTCAAAATATTTCAAAGGCGAAAGCTGAAAAGGCCCTTCAAGAAAAAAAGTATTAGGTACTTAATTGTAATTTCAAATTTTATTACATACTAATAAGCTTGAAACCTTTTTATTTACCTAAACACATATTCTTTGTAGAAATCAATAAAAAAACAGAGTATAATTTTTACTATGTACCAACCCTAGCACTTTTAAAAGGCGAAATGTAGATTGTATGAAAAATAGAAAAAATGTCAGGGTAACATTGCCCAGTCATTCTAGTAAGAAACTTTTCATAGTGTCGTCTTCTTTCCTAAAGTAAACGCCATCTTTACCAAAATTCTTGTACTGGTTTTTATGTCGTCATCTGCATAAGGGCATATTTGCGTCAAAAAACAATGTGGGCAAAGTTGGCTAAAAGTACAGATAACTTTGCCCGCCAACAAAATCGAACAAATATTGAATTAAATGATGAATAATAGTAAATTTAGCTATACTAACACTTGATCTTACAGTTGTAGCTGATGAAGGAAAATACTTGTCTTCATAGAAAAATCGTATTAAAATTATAATTATTCGAAAAAAGTGGGCAAAGTTGGCATATTTCACGGTAATTAAACAACATAACCCCATCGAGTAAGGGCTCGTTTGATTCGTCTCGACGAGTATTTTGGTGCTAGATGGAACCAGGGACTAAAGATGAACAGGTAGCTTAAGTGCAGTAAACGCATATTACGGAAAAACACTGCTACGCGCTACGATCTACGCCGTAGACAATCTCGCATCAATAATACAAAAAAGTTAAAAAAAAAAATTAAAGTAAAAAAAAAACTTTTTAAGGTATAAAAGTTTGTTTTTAAAAAGTTTTGTTTTCTTTTAGTTTTTTCTAGTCTAGTTGCAATTGATAATGTTCCAATTCTTTGAGGGCGACGCATCATGTCTTTTTATAAATAAATTTGGATGAAAGGGGGAAATAACATTAAACAAATAATTGGCAAAATCATATTATATTTTGTGCGAATTTCCAGTTTAAATGCTCTAAGCTAAATTAGAAAAGAGATATAAGACAAATTAGAAAGACTTATAGCAAATACAACCTGTTTGATTGGTTCTGTTTAGTATCACATTTTATTATAATCATTACTTATGGCGTTTTTGAGTACAGCTACGCTTTGCTTTCTCTTATCAATAGAGACAAGTAAACTGAGCTATCGGCATGTGATGGCAAAATTACACGGTCCAACTAAGTCTTTAAATTTGGATAAAGCAGCCAACAATGGGCGTTGTTAGAATGCTAAAAGTCACCCAAAGGGCAATATAGAGGGCTATACTTGGAGTTTCTCTACTTGATCGAAACAGAAGTTAAGAGATCCGCAGGAGAACCAAGGTAACTGACATAGCCCGAAGAATTGCCAAACTTGTGGCAGTGGGCAGGGACAGATGGCCGATGGGGCCGAAAAGTTTTGGAGTAGCGACCGCATACCGGAAGACGTGGCGTTGGAAGGCCTCCCACAAGCTGAACCGATGACCTGGTGAAGGCCACAGCTATCCGCTGGATGCGGGAAGCAAAGAATCGTCGAAGTAGCGAAGCTTGGGAGAGGCCTATGTCCAGCAGCTATGTCGGCTAAAATGATTATGATGATGACACGAAGTCAGCGTACGAGCGATGCGCACCAGTGTAGCGGTGCCCGCGCGTCTACATTGACGTAATCTACTAGTACAATGTCTTTCTATCTAATAAATCTATTATTAGATAGAAAGACATTGTACTAGTAGATTTTTTATATTGGAACAACAAAGATGTAAGCCACAAAAATAGGAGGGTAGTTAACCAGTTAAGGGAAGAAATAAAAAACACTCGGCCGCTCTAGCGCCGCGCCGGCCCCGCCCCGCACTCGCTGACTTCGAGACCGCGGCCTTAGTGTTTTAATTCGGTTGAAGCCACCAATTTACAACATAAAAGTGAATCATTCTCTGTCTCTTCCGCCAAATTTATCCAGTTTAGTTGAACCGTGTAATAGGGCCATACGTGTGACAACTTTAGCCGCTGTGCGAATGGGTAAACATAGACAGGTATGAAAGTTCAAAAACATGCGACAATTTACAACAAACATTTTATTGTTTACAATAAGTGAATTTAATATGATACATAATAATATTGAAGTGAAATAGGCAGATATTTATATGTATAGATTATATTAAATAACAATGTTACAAAATATACCGATGTCTTCTCCAATGAACTTGGTACTCTCTCGCAGTGGAAGGAATTCATGCCTGACATTTCGTCAACCGTGCACGCAAATATATACCTTAAGGTGTAATTACCTATACATTTCGGGATTGTACTTATTTTCAAATCAATCTGTTAAGCCGTTGTTCCCGGCTGTCATTCATAGACCTTTGACAGTCCAGTCCAAAAAGTGTGACAACCAGTCTTACCAAGGGGGCATCCTGTTACCCAGTAAATACTGGTACTCAACTGCATCTGGTTAGACCGGAAGCCAACCCCAACATAGTTGCGAAAAAGTCAGGCAGATCGATTGACTTATTTTGAAATCGTATCCAAATTGCTATCTCATTATCAAACGGCTGTCCTGGTCTAAAATATTTTGTAACATTGTTATTCTTCTTATAAAATTACAAATTCTAAAGTGAAGTTCTAAGTTTCACCAACACCAGATTATCGTGTATATTTATATTATCACCAAGCTTACAGTATCTTACACCCAACAACAAATGTAGATTATTACTATTAGCTACCTAAATTGGTAATAAAATAATGATGGCTGGTAAGCGTAACGCGTCTTATCATTAACAGGACTTGAAATGATAATTTTAACTCAACATTTATGTGGCAGTCATTTATTAAAATTATTTACAAATATAGTCTAAACTATTTCGAAATGGTGGCTTTAAATAATATTGTTGAAACGATTAGCGAGTGTAAATCCCCCCACTCTTACTATAAATTATGCATAGTTATAAACATTATTCTTTTCTTCAGTTCGACATCACATCTACAATAAAACTATAAAGTTGTATCACGTCAAACATAGGTTGTTGTTTTTTTTATATCTAGCCTCATCGACTAACGTATATTTTGTTAAGTTTTCTTGCTAATAAAATAATTCTAGCGTATAAAAAGGCTAATAAAATTTAAAGGCGCGAGGTGCAAGGCATTGCACCTTTGATCGCAAAAACAAATCAAGAAATTATATACACCATTTTTGTTTAACGACTTAGGTAAGAAATAAAGATTATCTAGTTCCTAGGCAAAGCCAACCCAAGAAACTAATTAAAACACTCAATGTCAAGGGTGTTATATAAAACAAGCCATTTCCACAAATCGTGTATCACCCTTTTAGATAAGGCCTAAAACCAATCAAAGAAACTCCTCGAACCTTGGGTTCGGGCGTGCAATACGCAGCATATGCAGAGAAGTGTAGGCGTTTCTTTCTCGCCGCCGCTTCCGGTTGAGTGCGAAAGAGACGCGCGACAGATAGAGGTCATCCCTGTGCGTTGTCGCTCGCGCCCACGTGGCAGTAGTCAGTCAGGGGGACGATCACTACTTGTATCTGGGAAAGGAAATATTCAATTAGGAAATATAGTCAGAAGTTTTGTGGATTTTAATAGTTATCAAGTTACAGTTAAACCAGTAAAGGTATGCGTTTCGGTAATATTCGTGATTCCGAATTAGCATTAAGGTCGCGCCACAGAGTAACCCCCTCGGAAACAACGCTTCTAACTTTTGTACTACCGCGCTTTGTAGTAGTGCGTACCTATCATTGCGTGTTTGTACGAAGTTTTCTCTCTGTCGGGTAACTTACTCCGGTCGCAGATCGTCATTTGTCACTTAAAAGTTTTTTGGAATTGCAGAGTTAATCTTCAATTTTGTAATCATGGTAATACAAAATAGGCAAGTACAGACGCCAGCACATCAAGCTACTACAATCTGTCAAATTTCTTTAATAGATTTTCAACTTTATCACTAAAGCATTAAGGTTCAAGGTTAATTGGGAAAATTTGACAGTTTCGGGTAGCTTGACTTGCACGTTCGTATTTCCGAAGATAGACGACGATTCCCGAAGCGCATACTTTTCTTGAAATATCTGTAGGGATATAGAGCTTCGATAAAGATTAGTGACGTCGAGTTAAGTGTTGGAAAATTCATCGACTTTCTTAATTTTTATTAAATTTTGAATAGAGGAAGATATTAGAGGGTGCTACTTTAAATGGTAAATATGTAACGGGAAATAAAATATTTAAAAAAATGTGTTAGCGATTTGTTGTATGCAGTAAGCTTGTAGTTGATGAGCTCACCCTCAATTGATCCTTGTTGGGTCCTAGCAAGTGTCTCGGCTCGGGGATCTCGCACATCTCGGAACACTTCGAACAACATTTGCTGGAAATAGAACTAATCACTTGGTTAATAATGACTAAGATCGAAAAACAATAGTTTAGAAAACAAAATGTTGATTGTATTGGAGAATACATTACTTATCGTATTTATAGTATACGCTAACATTCGTGTGGTTTAAACATTTTTAGAGATTAACTATGGAGTTTGTTGCACATTCTTCTCCATAACAAACTACCTTTTGGAAGGGGCAACTAGAATCAATTCCATTTTTTTAAATTCTCACAGTCAAAACTTCCTGTTATGGGTCTAATTGAAATAAATCACTTGACTTCGTGAAAATCGCGTTAGAAAAATGTGGGATAAAGATGACACGAGACTCGGTATTCGCCGTCCTACTCGCACGTTTTATGACCGCGTCTGCCACAAGTCTTAGTGTTTAGTTTAGCAACCTAGTTGTAGGCAATATCTTAAGGTACTCATGACATAAAGGGCTAAGGAAGGAACACGGGTGGGTTTTAGTCAGTAAGAGTCTGACACTCCCTTCTGCTCCACCCAGAGCGGGAGGAGTCATTTGATGATTTCCCATCCACAAAAAAAAAAAAAAAAAAAAGAATGTACTCATGTCGTCTCAGGTAAACGTAAGGTAGGACGCCCTCAGGGTGGAGCGACGATCTCCGCAGGATGGCTGGTAGCAGCTGGATGAGAGTTGCCGAAAATCGAGGAGAATGGCGTACAATAGGAGAGGCCTATGTCCAGCAGTGGACTGCTGATGATGACGTTGTCGTCTCAACTTGTTTTGACCTTCAAACCTGTATTGTATTACCTGGACATTAAAGTATTTGTATGAGTATATTCCCTAGAGCAGTACCTATTGCAGGGCGCGAGCTTGTTCCCGGCGGGCTGCGGCGAGGCGTCGCGCGGCAGTGCGGCGGGCGGCGCGGGCGAGTACAGCGGCGTGTTCAGCTCGTCGAAGTCCAGCGCGCCATCTATGTTCAGTACCCTGAGGAGCAACCTTATCATCATCATATGTATTCCACAAAGGGCCATATTTCGCCAGCAAAAGTGGGCAAACCCAGTCTCCGGGCTACTACCGCGAATTTCTAGATGCAAAAAACCGATAACTCGAAAAAGCGGAGACGAGACGTGAGGAGAGGAGGTATGTGAGAAACCACAAAAAGGGATTTCGTTATTTACATATTTCGTCTCATAAATAAACTGGTCGAATCCTAAGATTTGCTGTACAAATTCTCCACTCAAAAAAAATATAATAAGAGGGGGAATCCTCCACCACCGAAAAAACGTTGAAATTACTCTTTGATAAGATGCAGCATCTAAGACAGCAAAGCATGAAAAAAGCCTCGTAGAACTGACCTGTTTTGTGGTGAGAAGCGATGCACGCGCTCCACTACCGAAGACACATGCTCGACTCCCTTTTGCACCCCCCAAACTAGGATACCGATCTGAAAAACATAATAATTTGCTAAAATCATTTTCTAAACTAACTCCCTTAAACAGACGAAAAGTCGAAAATTGGGTCGGGCTCAGCAATCAGAGCGTGGTGTTAAAAAAATTTCGTGTTGTGTTTAGACCTGCTTGCACCACAAACCACTAAATGTTTTTAGCATAATCAGCTTATAATGTTCCCACTGCTGGGACACAGGCCTCTTCTCTGTGAGAGGGAGTCAGCCGTAAACCACCACGCGGGACAAGTGCGGGTTGGTAGATGTCACATGTCTTCTCTCTTATTGAATTATTTACTATTTGAATTTTAGTAATAATGCACAACTAACATTGCTTTAAGACCGTTGTAAATTATGGGCAAATAATTAATCTGAAACAAACGTTTATTTTTTATTAAAGTCTTCTCACCTTGACCCTGACGTCAGGCTCCAGCTGCTCAGTCTCCCCGTACTGGTTGACGGTGTACTCGGGACAGTTCTGACACGTGATCGAGATGCGAACCGTTCTCAACACCACCTCGGGAACCTACGAGATATGGAGGAGTCAGTGGTGATTGTTGTGTGTTGTGCCTACAGACTTTCGCCATTTTGTCGATCGAGATTACCGAAAATGATGAAAATCTGTAGACATCTAAAAGGGCTGAAAAACAAAAGAAAAATGTTATCTTTTATTCCATCTCTTTATTTCGCTTTCACACTCATTTTGTTTAATTCTATTTTGTTGTTTTTTGCAATGTCTAAGTTAAACCAGAAATCAAAACCAGGGGGTAATATCTCCCGTCTGTTCGAATTTTGTTAGCTAAACGCTATCTATGATTCGTCTATTTTTTGGACAGAATTTATTCTTTTACAAGATTTCCTATCGGCAAAAATTACGAACTTCCATACAAACTAAGATCCCCAATTGTTGTGCTCACTTATGTTATATGTATAAGGTACTCTTGTGCAAAATGTCATGATTCTACCCCCAGCGGTTTAGGCTGAGCGTTGCCTGTCCAGTGAATTAATGAATTTAAGATTTTTATTAAGTAGAAATCGTCTTATGTCGTTAATTGGTGGAAATATGTCAACTAGCTTTTGGAGGCCAATATATGTATCAAAACGAATCTATTGATGCTTTATTCAGGTTATCAATAAAATTGTCTTGGTCGGTGAACTAAAATAGTTGGCCGCTTTAAATGAAAAGTGAATTGTCCCTATAAATTAAAATCCTCACATACAATCGAACTAAATAATCGTTGAGCCAACAGCCCTGGTTACTTATCTCTTTTGGTGACTGTACCTATGAATTTTGCAATTTCGCATCCATAAAAAAGTTAAGGAAAAAGCAAAAATTAAAAAAAGAATAGGACCCTGCATACTAGCTAGGTTTTGAAGACGCGATTGTCATTTCCATCAATAAAATATAACAAATTCGTACGGCAAGCAGCATGTAATGTGTCATTCGCGGGTGGGTAATCTAAAATGGTGGCTCAACAAGTACTTGTGATGACCGTACGTACCCGCCCTGAGCCTCGACGCGTTCGGGGGAAAAAAGGCTAGGGCAAGAAAACGAAATAACCGGTTAATTAACACATACTTCACTCTATTACAACTTATGTCTTATTTAAAGAGGGATTTACTTTTAGACTGGAGGATAATAAATCGTTTTGTATGCTTCTATTTTTTTTTAATTACAAATTAAGCTAAATCATATTGTGAAATAAATAAAGAGCAAGCGAGAGTTTTACCATTTAGTATTTTTTATCCAAGAACATTTAGGCTCGTTTGAAAACAGCAAGAAGACTAAGGCCCTTTGTATGAATACACAGGTTTTTGTCGTCGTGAAAAAGTATGGTTTATTCGCCGTGTGTAGGCACGGTCGTCTGTGTTGTATGGATCACTGTGGAAGCTTGTTGGCAGACACGTTTTTTCAACGGCGCGGTTTATACGCCGTACCGTCCAGAAACCGTGCGGTGTACAAAGGGCCTAGGTTTTAGTGTAGTAACAGAAATAATTAAACTAAAACCAACAATAACAACACAACAGCTAAAAATTATTGAAAATATTTCCAAAAACTGAACTACCATTTGAACAATTACAATCAATCTATAAGTTTATTAACATTTATTTATTTATTTATTAGAGTTTTTTTTTTTTTTTCATGTGGAGCAATATGTCAACTAACGATAAAAAAGAAGGTGTCGTAAGCTTGGCTTTCCTCGGATAGCGGCGGCCGCAGTTACGGGGTTTGAATTTACGGTGTCAAAAACTGCTCTCACAACCCATCAACTTAATTTTATAAATGACGTTTCAGTGACGTCATTCGATAGTATATTGCGGACACTATGTGGCGGCCACCGCAGACTTAGAAAACCCTGGCTTTACTAACATGAGGTTACAGAGTTACGTTGCGCACATAAAGCAGGAAGTATAAAATGTCAAGGAGTTCGCCCTCGAGACAGAAAAATGGAAGGACAAAAGCACACACTAATAGCCTTAGGTAAAAAAAAAACTTTTGACTTCAAAAAGCTGAAAGCTACTATATTAACACGAGAATACTCACATCGTAAGTCCCTGCCCACACTATCAGCAAACTCTTCCTGAACCAGACGCCTTTAGGATACAGGTCCACAGTCCATTCTGTCAGCTTGTCCAGAGGAGCCACGTCAGCTATCGACGGTCTGGTGGAGAAGATGAAGGTTCTGGTGTGGTAGCAGGGGAGCGAGTGGAAGTTGTCCACGGCCAGGACCGAGCCCCACGTGTCTTCTGTGTAGAGGCGAGGAGTGAACAGCATGCGGCCTGCTTCTGTCTGCTGGACTTCGGACACACGTTCGTATTGACCTAAAGAAAGAATTAAGAAATAAAATATGTATATTTGACACATGTCCACAAAATATAAAAAAAAAAACGGGTTGCACTCGTTGTGCATTTTTGGTATTTTGGAATGCGGTCTCCTCTCCCTCCGTCTTACGAATTTTCGATCAGGTCACGTGTCCTGACGCGCGTTTAACATTTTTTACCCATCACAAAAAAGTGCACAATGCCACTAAAGAAGTTTTCACTTAAAAAAACAAAGAAAAACAAAATAAGATTAAAATAAAAGTGTAATCCTCTTTGACCCAGGCGCCTCACGCTTGTGTCAAATAGGACCTTATACCCTGTCCATTAGGTAATCCGTTTTTTGACAGATGGAACTAGTGATTGCAGCAACACACAATACATTGATTGATACACGTATGGTATTATGTCTGTAAGGAGCTATAAATAAGATAATTCAATAAGATGAGGCAGTTTATATATTTATTTTGTTACGCATTTTAAAGTTTTACGTAATCTGGAATATGTACGTACTAAGACAGCTGTCAAAAAACGGTTAACGTAATGGACAGGGTATAAGGAGGATGCAATTTTAAATATGCTTTATTTTATAGTCACACGTCTCAACATACATAAAGCCTTAAATGACGAGTTTAACCCACAAGTTAGCTCATTATCAAATCATCTAATTGGTGGGATTGATTTGCAGAGTAGGTAGTGTCATTGGGTAATTCCCTCAGGAATTTCTAAGTTGCAGCCCAGAGTCTGGATTCATGCCAAGTTAGTGGCAATAGGTTCGCTCCATATTACAAGGGACCGTATACCACTTTGAGGAATACAGTCGTGATGATGTTACTAAAATGAACGTATGGCGACCTTATAGTTTCTGTAGTATTCTGTTCTGTCGTTTCTCAGAAACCTTCCTAGTCTGATCTAGAAAAAGTAGAATTCAGTTACCTGACTGATAGCTCATGGCGATGGCCATCCGCTCCATGAAGAAGTCCTTATGCTCCTGAGTGAGTGGACACAGGAGGAGCTTCGCTAGCTGGTTCGGACACATCATCGGGAATCTGTTAAACATGGGTAAAGGCAAATTAAGACGAGAGTGATCTATTCCAACATGCCTCGGCAACTGGCACAACATAAATGAGGTTTTATGTGAAAAAAATGTAGGTAATACTGACCTGACATGTGAGAAGACAGCGGCGACGAGAGACTCCCAGTGCACTTTGAACTCTGCTTCAGTGAGATCACTCGCGGCCAATCGCTCCCGCTGTTTGTTCAGCCACCGGACTACGAACCTGCGGGAAAGGTGAGTGTGGTTCGGAAATATAAATTATGGAAGTTCGGCGGGAAAGTACCCAAAACCTACACGATAAAAAAAGATAACAGATTTTCTCTATTTATACTTCAAATAATAACATTATCAGCGGTCGTTGATCCCAAAAAAACATCAAATCTTTTTTATTTGATCGTGATCGTGATCTTGAGATGACGATACCCATCACAACTGCAGTTTCGCTAGCTAATTTAATTTGACCTTGTATGCTGCTGGGAACGTTTCCTGCTGACAGCGTTGTCGGGGAGTAGGTATATCGACGCCTAAGTGTCCTTTCGTTTTTGTATAATTAATTATTAAATTTAGTACCTAGTGTAGATAGTTAGAACTAAGAAATTTCAGTCAATGGGAACATTGATTTATTTTTAAAAGTAAGTAAGTACTTATAAATGTATTTATTTTTGTAAAAAAAGTTGCCTGGTCATACAAAATAGGCAAGTACTTCCTTGGTAAAAACAGCTCTATAATAGATCTCATCATCGCGCGTTCGTATTTCCGAAGATAGACGATCATACACGAAGCGCATACTTGATACTTTTCAATGGAAAGCTGTACCTGTACACACTCATCTCGTTGTGCAGCACCAAGTCGCTCTGCTGCAGCAGCTGTACCAGCGTCTCTCCCTCCAGCTCGCTCAGGTCATTGTCCGACCACACCCACTCCAGGTTCCACTTCACGAAGTTCTGACATTCCTGCCAAGTTAAAGTAAGGGTCAAAAACACATCCATACTATCTATATCTACATAATGGCGCCGATTCCCTTGTTACAAACTAAACTAAATTTAAGTTCAGTGCATCTTTTTCTTTCTATTTCATTAAGAAAAGGACAGAAGATAAAATATGGACAGTTTAGACGTGATTAAAAACATGGCTACTAAAAAATGCGTTAATTTACGTCAGGCGTTGACTAATTTGACAGGACTAAACTATAATATTTATCTTCTGTGCATTTCTTAATGAAATAGAAAGAAAAACATGCACTGAACTTAAATTTAGTTTAGTTTGTGAACAAGGGAATCGGCGCCAATATCAATTTGATAAATGTGAAAGTGCTCTCGGATGTACTCAACATCAAAATTCTCAAACACGATATGCGTGTCAGCGGCAATGAGGGCGAATTCCACCAAACTTTTACACCCTAGAATAAGTCTTATTCTGAGAATTAATTTTGAATTTATGAGTTTTTCCGTTCTAGAAATGTCAGACGTCAATTTTATTCCACGGATAAAATATATCTGACTTTGGTGAAATCAGCCCTGAGAGTGTTAACTTTTAGCCCTCGTTTATATCGCGATTTTTTTTTTATCGCGCACTGTATTTTGAACTCTCAGTATGTAGCCGAGCTTTGAGAATGCAAATAATGCAAGATGCAACAGAGCGCATCCCAGCGCGTTAAAAAGGCGAACTGTTGGATTTTCAACTCTCGGCGCTATGCAGTGCGTTAAAAATCCATCGCGCGATAAAGAATGAGTCGTGCGAACGAGAGAGAACTTATAATAGTCGCACGGGAATCCGCTGCATGCGGAAAGTGTAGGACCGGTTGTTATGGTGCTGCTCGGCAGAGGTCTATGTCCAGCAGTGGTTGTCTTTAGGCTAAGGTGATGATGATTATAAAATAAAAAGTCAAAAATCATAACGTTTTTTTATTTCCTAATTCTAACTTTAATATCTCTATTTTAAGTAGGTGTTGTTCCTTTTCTAAAGCAAACATTTGTTTCTTATGTTGTAATTCTTCTATTAGTAACTGTTTTTTTAGTTTTCTTTCTTCTAATTCTTCTGCAACTAATTGTCTTTGTAAATTAACTATTTCTAATTGTTCTTCTGCTAATTGTAGTAAAGGTCTTTTTTCAGTTGGTTCACCTAAAACAAGTAAAAATAAAATTTTAAAGCATAGATGCAATTACTCGAAGGGCTTGTGGCTAAATGATAACAGCCGCACGGGTCAATCAAAGGTTAAGCTATGCTTGCCTCGGTTGGTTCGTGATGGTGAACCATCCTTTAAATACCGTGACCCCTCTGTGCCGTGGGGGTGAGGAGGTCTAATAAACAGTCACTCCATGTAAAACACTGGTAATCAGCTGCATGCAGTTAGACTGGAAGCCGACCCCAACATAGTTGAGGCTAGGCAGATTGACAAGCAATTATAAGTGTAAGTCTTAAAAAAGAGTGACAAAATGCTTACTTATTTCAGTTTCATCTGGCTGGGCTGGTTTCATTGATGTTGTGGGCAAACCATTTTCATATGGAACACACCTTTTTTTAGGTAATGGTTCTTCCACCGGCATTTCATACCTAATGTTATTGGAATCTGAAAAAAAAAAAAGTAGTTTTTCTCTCGATCAATAGAGTTGTGTAAATGTATAAATCTATACTAATATCATAAGGAGGTAATATGTATGTACGTAGGGGATAATATTCGAAACTACTGATCTGATTCCAAAAATTCTTTCACTAATGGGAAACTACAGTATTGACAAATGTCGAAAGATATTATTATTTTATATTAAAGCAAGAAATTTGAGGCGGACAACATCGCCGGCAGAAGCTAGTAGATACATAATATATATTCATATCAGCCCATATTATTCCCACAGCTGGGACACAGGCCTCCTCTGTGTGCAATGTGGTGGGCAATTATCTACAATGCCAGGTGCAGGTTGGTGAATGTGACATCTATTGAACCTTTGGATACAAAGTGTATATTTATTTAATAATACTTACAGTCAGCTGAATCACTAACAGAATAGTTTTCTTCCTGTTTGATTGATACTGTAATGTTATTAGTAAGAACAACTGTTTCAGGTTCCAGGTTCACAGAAATATCTAAAAGAAATAGCAAATGATAAAAATACATAATCTATACTAGTATTACTAGTATTATTATATGTAAATACTACCAAAAACATATTTTTCTTTTTAATTTTAGTTGGCAATCAGTTGCAACACTATAAGCAGATGAGTTAAATGAAATGGCACTACCAGCTACTAATCTGTGAGTTTGTATACATATAGCCCCCTATAATCTTCACTAATGGAAAGCTACAATATTTCAGAGTATCATTTGATATATTTTCTGTTAAACCAAGAAATTTCTTGCAGACGAAGTCGCAGGCAGAAGCTAGTGTTTTATCATTTAACTTGGTAAAATTGGTGGCTTAATTGAAAGAGTTCCTCAATATCAAATATCTACAATAACAAACCATGCAATGAGGAATGGTCTCTCATAGTCTTACTTCAAATTTTGCGACATTTTAATAAATTGAATAATGAATACTCACCCAGTGGATCCAGGTCTGAGAAACTCTCATTCCCTTCAAATGATGATAGAATCATTTCCTTAACTCTCCGTTCTATTGGTGTCAAAGGGCACACACTAGCGCCAGCAGTAGTAGAACCTTCCGCACACATCAGGCGGCACTTCTTTCTAATCTCCCTCTTCACAGCCTCATATTTTAACTTCAGGTGCTTAGCATCCCGATATACTCTACCATTTCTTACTCGGTTGAAGTCCATCTCGATAGCCTTCCAAGCTTTTTCTTTCTCGTGCCAGGTACCAGCATCATTTTTCTTAGTTTCAATAATATTTATCTTAGATGCTATGAGAGTCATCAGTTTTTCATTCTCCTCACGAGTATAGTTTACATTTCGCTCGCGTTTTGTTTTGACTCTATCCGTTGTGGATTCCATGTTGTTATTTCCACATCGCTTCAATTTTTTTCGTATCGAATCGCAATTTTCTCTCAAAATCTCGTAAAATTCGTCAATTATTTTGCACCTGATTGACATTAGGATAACAACAACAGTCAAGTGTCACTGTCACTGTCAATTTTTTAGCGTCGCTCTGCGTTTCTTTTCACGTAATTTACTATTGTTCCGTTTTACATTATATTTTGAACAGCTGAAAAAATGTTAAAAGCAAAATCATCCACTTATTAAAGTAAATGAATAGTAAATACACTATTTAACTATATTTTTCAGTCTAATCACGGAACTACCGATCTAGAAACGCAGTAACCTCAAAAGCGACAATGCCGTTCCCACTTCCAAATAACTCGCACATAACTGTTAGTTAACTTATCTTATCAGAAATTCGAATGGGCTGATATTTATTTGCACTTCGCAAATAAATATCAGACAATTTTTTGCCATATCCGAAGTCTCTTCAAAACTGGCCTTCAGTAGCTCTTCACACATTCAGGATCCTGGGTAGCCCAGGCTATGAGCCTGGGCTACCTGTTTCACTGGTGGCATAATATTTGAGTAAGTATAAAAGCTTCTACAAATATCAGCAAAAAAAAAACGGTTTACAAATACTAGTTGGCAGCCTGAATTTATGAAAATATATTTTAAAAAATATATATAATTCATAATTAAATTCAAAACAAAAACAAACAAACAAATACACACACACAAAACAACACAAAATCAAATAATAATATTTCATAATTTGAAAATATAATTTATGTTTCTTTTTCTCATATTATATGGCCCACAATCAGTGATCCCTACTAGGCTTTAAAATAAGCAACTAGGTTCGTCTTTTCGACTGACCAACTGCTTGACAATTCAAAAGTGCCTGGTGCCTTTAATTGGTTTAATTGAAATAAATGCTATGAGTTTGTAGTACCTTAGCAACGTCATTGTGTCCACACGCCATGGTATACTGCATCCATGAGATGAGCTGAGCGCGCTTGGCGGCTTGCGCTATGTGCTGCGACATGTAGTTCAGGCAGAGGGCAACTAGATCCTGAGAATAAGTCATGAGTATCAGGTACAGTACTACAAGGATCTTTTGACGATCGAATGACGTTGACAGAGGGGCGCTGTTGGTAAACATTTTTGTGAAATATTGAAAAACAAGATGGCGGCGGTAGTTCCGATTTAGGCCACGCGCCAAAAGGACCTTGTAGTAGTATACTTTTAGTTGAAAGACCTAAGATGTTAACAGGTCAGGTGGATGGATGGTGTATGGACCAGAAGGGACCAATGTCAGAGATCACCAGTGAATCATGGTTAATGATCTTCGCCAAGTTCTCTATCATGCAAAATGTCTATTGTGTGCTGACAACTTGAAATAATTATACCTCGAAATAAACTCCGAACGCGACTGTTCAACACTGCAGCAAGACATAGACGCGATATACAGGTGGAGCTTTGACAATAAGATGGGATTTAATCCCTCCAAATGCTTCGCAATGACATTCGGTCGAATGCGGCACCCAGTTAATTATGAATATAATTTAAACAACAATACCATCATGAAAACATCAGCCATGAAAGATCTGGGAGTCACATTCGACCCAAAGCTTCCACGACCACATCGCCACGGTAGCTAAGAAATCCTATCAAAGATTGGGTTTTGTTCTGCGTAATTGCCGCGATTTTCGTTCCGCACATGCCATCAAAATTATATTTAATGCACTCGTACGTAGCAAATTGGAATCTAGCTCCTGCGCGTGGAATCCGCACGAAAGTACCTACAAAAACAACAAAAAGCGTTTCTTAGGTTTATCTATAAGCGTAAACATGGCTATTACCCTTACCTCTATCCGACTCAATTTCTACTGGGATGCCTCGGATATAACTCGTTAGAGGTAAGGCGAGCAAAAGACCAGCTCACCATAGCCTGTAAGACGCTCCGTGGCACTATAGACGCGCCTGATCTACATGCTGTGCTAGCTTGCTTCTTTGTGCCACGCAACTACTGCCGCGGCAGAAAGCACAGGTTGTTTTTTTTTTGAAAAAAACGTTGCCCCACACTAGGAATTACTCCTGTATCGTGGGTGTGTTTACAAACGTTTAAACTCACATACACAAACAGCCAGACCCGGAACAACTACAACTACTATCAACTACAAATATTTGTTCCGTGCGGGAATCGAAATTACGACACGCAGCGCAGCAGTCGATCGCTCAGCCACTGCGCCAACCGTGTCGTCAAACCGTGTCGTCACGCGTGGCACACGTGTTTGCTGTACCACGTAAGTACTCTGGCCGCACTTAAAGATTTCTTCGACTCTAATCCAACAAACGATCTGTTTGCGGACGAATGGACGAATATTTTGTCGGCATGTCAGAAGTACTGTGAGAGGGATTTATGAAAGTGTTGTTTTACTTGATGATTTTATATTTTATCTTTTGAGTACTTTTATATTTTATTTTATCTTGTGTTCGTGTATATACAAGTTTTATCTTTAATTACTGACTACTGTAGTTGGTTTTAAACCGTTTTACTTAAAGTAATAAATAAATAATACCAGCTCGTTAAACTGTCCCACTGCAAGGCAAAGGCCCCTTCTCATACAGAGAAGGCTATTTCAAACATTAGTATAAGTTTATTTTTTAATGTTATTAATATTTTACCAAGTTTTATCTTTAATTACTGACTACTGTAGTTGGTTTTAAACCGTTTTACTTAAAGTAATAAATAAATAATACCAGCTCGTTAAACTGTCCCACTGCAAGGCAAAGGCCCCTTCTCATACAGAGAAGGCAATTTCAAACATTAGTATAAGTTTATTTTTTAATGTTATTAATATTTTACCTTAACGTTATACTTATCAGCAAGAGAAAGCACTGGTAACACGGTATGGTGAGATATTCTAATCTGCCCAGTATAAAAATACCTGGAACAAGGTGAAAATTGTAAGTATCTGGCTTGTTCTTTGAAACATTTCTAGAAAAGCGGAAAAAAGCATATCAATGGTTGCTTGTTTTTTTGATAGTTTAAACGAACATGACTTATTTTTTATCCTTAAGAAATACTAAAAATAAAGCTCTGACCATACTGAAGTCGATACTGCGCGGGATACGAGACGCGACGTCGTTTGTTTTAATTGCAACTGTGGCGGCATCTACATCGCTACATGAGAACTACGCATCACACTGACGTCACGCTAAATCCTGCATCGCGCAAACAGAGTTTACCGCGCAACTAGCATAACATACTAGTTGCGCGGTAAATTATATTTTATACACAACGTCCCACCATCAATCGTCGGGCAGTTGCCCACCAGAGCCACGACACTCGTCTGGTCGGGGGATCCTCACTTTTCTATAGAGGATGAGTGAACTTTATACCCTGTTCATCATATCTCTATACAACTATTGTGCGTTTTTATAAATTCTAAATTACAAAAACGCATATTCGCGCCAATTTGTACACCTCCACACAAGTTAGTTGACACAATCGGGGCGAACGGACTTCGTCGCGCACCCCACGCGAGATATCGCCTCAGTTTGGCTAGGGCTTAGTGATGGTATGCTTGTTATTCATCATGAGCTGAGTTACATTTGATATTGCATACTGATCCAGTCTACTTACTTTAGGAAGTGTGGGAACACTGAGGCTGCGATGGGTGTCTCCTGGAGCACTATGCGGCTCTCTCGCCATTCACTCCATTCACGGTTCATTAACATCACCTGAGAAAAAACGAACAGTTCATTAACAATTGCCTGTGTAATGATCGAAATAGATGCAGGCTGAGTTTATATTTTCCAAACGATTCAATATACATAATACAGGGTGGCAGGGACATTGACGCACAACACACACAAAAGCGTTGATTTTTTTATTGGTTATTAAAAAAAAAGATCAGCTGCTTCCGTGAAGGTTTGATTGTTAGTATAGGAACTAACAACTAATCTATGAATTTTAAGGGAAATAATATAACATTTGCATTTGTGCTCACAGAATTAGATTAGAATTAGATAACAGTACAAATTCGAATGAGGCTGAAGTTTGTTTGCTTGAACGCGCTAATCTCTCGAACAGCCCGTTGGATATACCAAAATCTTATTGCATTTGATAGCCCAATTCTTGAGGAAGGCTATAGGATATAGCTATTTCACATCACGCTAGGACCCTTAGTAGGCGAGCAAAAAGAAAAAAAGTCAGAATTAATGCTATGCGAAAACGAAGTTTTCGCACAGGCGAGCGATAGGATTCGACGGGGGTCCAAAATATCACGCGGACGAAGTCGCGGGCATAAGCTAGTTTATAATATTATTCAATATAATTCAAACTACATCCACAAAGACATTCAGTTAATTCATACCTGAAACACTTCACTGCTAGCACACAATATCAGCCGATGTGCGGGGTACCCATGACCTCCCACCTCCAGGATCAGGTCACTCATCAACTGCTCAGCATATAGTGTTGCTATCTTTAGTAGCACACTCTTGGAATTGTCCACCTTTAAAATGATTACAGGTTGTTAATACATCTGTTTTGTAATGCCTGAGCTTATTTGGGATCTTATTAATATACTATTTATTAACCAACTTCAGAAAAAGGAGGAGGTTCTTAATTTTTTTTTTATGTTTGTCAGAACTCCGTTATTTATAAGCCCATTTGTAAAATTCTTTTTTTATTTGAAAGGATATACTTTCAGATTGGTCCCATAGAAATTTCATCAAAAACGGTTAAGTAGTTTGGTTTATAAACCAAAATTACTGGTAAAAATTACAGCATAAAAGTGAAAAATAAAAACTTTTTTACAAACAAAGGAGCAATCAATTTCCAAAAGACACTACAATTAAAAATAACTTTAATTTTTCCGAAGTCGGTGTCACAACGAAAATGTGAACCCAACCCCTAAACTGTTAACCATTTTAGGGGATGAATTTTCACAAATCCTTTCTTGGTGCTCACTTTTAATAATCATAATCATAAATCTTTATTTATCTAAACATCATATTACACTGATTAATAGAATGCACAATCTTAAATATAGAAAGGTGTCTGCGATAGGAGGGTCCTGAGTTACAGATCACCCGGCACTCTTAGATAGGACATGTTACTTTGTTACACAACTGTTAGAGTCAATATATTAAAATAGAAAAAAAAAATTGTTTGAAATTGCAATTAAGTTTAAGTAGAACCTACAATATTAAGAAAAAATATATATTTACAAATTTGTTTGTGGTACTCCTGATTTATTTTTTTTTCTAATAGATATTTTACTAACAAAATTGACTATATTGCTCTCTGAATCTGATAAATAAATAAAATAAAAATGGGAAATATTGAAAAATTATATTGATTGATATCTATCTAATTATCAGTTTGAAAGCTTTTGTTAGATAAGGAAGTCTTGTGCAAAATTTCATGCTTCTAGACCCAGTAGTTTAGGTTCTGCATTATCTGTCAGTGAATACAAACAAGAATTTAAAAAAAAATGTGTATCCTGCATTCATTAATATTCATGTACAATCATAATATTTATTATTATTTATTTATTTAAACCATATGGAATGGTTTGCAATGTAGTTGAAAGCAGTGTGATCCTTAAGCAAACCCATTACAATTCTAGATTCAAGATGTTTGCCGCTCGGCATTCAGTGTGATACCATGAAATTATTTCCTAGTTAATAGCCTTGTTATTGTTGATAAGCACACTAAATTAGACTAACAGAAACAGTGACATTCAGTTCAATGATTCCCGGCTAGATATTTTGCTAATTCATTTGATGTGTGATGTTGGACTGCCTACCTACCAATTTAATGATTGTCGTGGTTGTCAATAAACTTCAAATATACATAAAGCGGATACCATGAATCGGTCGGCTGAGCTTGAAGAAAATTGTATTTACATATACATCCCAACAGCATGAAACAAAGGATATCATTTTATTGAACAAGCAACTATTACTTTGAGAAACTCAAGTAAAACTTTAAGGCCTGGCTTCTAAAGAGAACACTGCTAAAAATATACACTATAAAACGCTACAAACACTTAAAGAAAACCAATAAGAATCTACCTCAAGATCTTCATTAGGTTCAGATTCGTCCCCCTTTTTATCGGAAACTTGACGGTCCACCGTCAAGAAATCCATGATGAGTTTCTTAGACATTTAAATCACAAGTAAAGATTGCTTTTTTTCTGTTTTTGTTAGGACTGCACAAAACGAAATTCTTCGTCAATAAAAGCACTTTTTTATTTACCCGTTTGTGACGTAACTTAACATCAAACATGTCAACTTTGAATGACACTTGACTGAATGACGGATACGTTTGGTTGTTTTCAAAAAAATCTTTTCATTTTAAATTCATCGGAGGGCCTTAGAAATAATAGAAATAGAAAAAAAATATTTACGTAGAATGTTAAGAGTAAAATAAAAGCAGTGAGCGTAGAAAGCACAAGCTAGTGAGTTTAATGCACAGGCTTAGCGAGGTTTGATTTTCTGTAAACAGTTCATGAAGCCCTATACTACATTGAATCAGGAACTTGTGAATTGAAACGTTTATGTCAATTCCTGCTTGACATTTCACTGTAGTCTTCTGACTGAACATTGAACATTCCATGTCGTTTGCTGATTAATTGCAATATTTACTGTTTCTATCACATCTTTTTAATTCGAAAAGAAAAGGACAGAATACGGGGAGGTTGCGATGCTGATATTTTGTATCACCGTTTGTAATGTAAATGTTCACTGGCTTCTGACTTCCGTGTTTATTTATTAAAATCGGTAAATTACAAAAAAAAAAAAACTGAAACAAGAGTGCAGTGATTGGACGTGTATCTGAATGAGCAGCATAATGGGTATTAAAAAGAAGAAGAACATTATAATCCTAACAATGTGTATGGTCATATGTTTCATACTCTATCAACTGTATTTTTTCTTGGCTATAACGTCGGAAGCCGGTAATAACAGCAGAAATGCACCAGTATTGGATTTGGAACTAGATCACGTGAAAGTGGAAGCCTACACACACTTGCGTTCCGAAGCTGATAAGTTTATAAACACAAATGGCATAATTCATGGTGTATTGTATTCTCATATGTCGAAGTACAGACCAAATTATCAGAACGAATTCACTTGTTTGAAATCGGACCAAAGAATACCTTTCGAACAGGTGAATGATGAGTTCTGTGACTGCGAGGATGGAACCGATGAACCCAGCACAAGTGCATGTGTGAACGGAACATTTTATTGTGAGACACAGTACAGAAGCAAACCAATGTCAGTCAACAAAATCCCATCAAGTCAAGTAAATGATGGTATTTGTGATTGTTGCGACGGTTCAGACGAGTGGAAAAATGACCCAGCCTATAAACTATTATCACAAAGTTCAGCAAAGTTTTATAGATATTATGTAACTAAATGCCCTAACAATTGTTAATAGATTGGTTCTTTATGGTTGTAACAAAAAGACTTAAATGTAAGAGTGCTGATAAGAAGTCTAGATAATTCTAGAAATTGAAAAAAACATTTTAAGTCCGCTGCTTTAAGTTATACTTATTACTTGTAACAAGTAGGTAGAGGTGGCTTCTATTTATTCATGTGTACATATTATTATATTATCTGTAAAAAAAATACCATTATAATAAGTGTAGTCTTTTTACAATGCAAGATAACATACATGATGCTTAAAATTTATCAGTCTAGGGTTTAAATTGTAATGTTTAGCATCAGCTACTTACATTATCATTAAAACCAAATTCTAAAGACTGAAACTTTATGTATTAAATGAATTGTAAATATGAATATTTGTAATATTATTTCCCTGTTTTCTTAGAACCCTACAGCTCCCTATAGCCCCTAAGCGTAAGAATTACATTTGGCACAAAGAAGTCTAAAAACTACTACTGGCAATACCCTACTTTAGGTAGATTCATAAAAATAAAAAAAAACGAAGTGGAAGTGCTTGGGGGAGGCCTATGTCCAGCAGTGGACGTCTTTCGGCTGAAATGAATGAATTAAAAATCGCTTCATCTGTCTATGGTCTGGTCAGGGTCATATCAGTAGGGTAGTCTTCTATATTACTTTACTCTTTGGGGTAGTCTGACTGAGGACTAAGGGACCAACTACACTTATTCAGCTTTTGTCAATAGAAAACATCGATTTTGTATGGAATGCGTACGTATCCGTTCAGCTTTACGACCGCGTACGCATTTCATACAAAATCGTTGTTTTCTATGGACAAAAGCTGAACAGAGTTGAATAAATGTAAGTAGGTATCTAGTCTTAATTTTTTTTCACCTGTAGGTATTTTAAATATCATAAATAGACAGTTCTGCGTAAAAAGAAACGGAGGAAACAACAGTGAACAGATAATAAAATTGAAAAAATTGTTGGAGTAATGGTAATAGAAATAAACTGCTTTGATTTTTAATACATACAGCTGTAATAAACAATTCCGAGTTAATCAAATGTATAATATTTAAGTCCTTAAAATGATGACACATCTCTTTCTATTTAGGACAAACGAAAGAGATAGACATATACACAGTCAATCTAGAAAATTCCAAAAACCACGCTACCTCGTGTTTAATCTGTAGTGCGCAAAGCATTCAAAAAGATTTACGCCGGCGCGCGGCTCATTCTGAGTTGTCGAGAAAAAGTAATCAATTGAAACAAAAATTGTCCAAGCAACGTACGCGTTGCAGTTTTTATTAATCGTAATTAAAATAATAAAGCAAAATCGTCCGACATGACTGTCGATGAAGGCGTAGATATCACAAAGACCGGTGACCGCGGTGTGTTGAAAAGGATTATTAAGGAGGGTGCAGGCACTGATACTCCCAACGCTGGATGTCAGGTCACGGTACATTACACAGGAACACTTCTTGATGGCAGCAAGTTCGACTCCAGCAAAGACAGAAACGACCCATTCGAGTTCAATTTAGGAAAAGGTAATATTTTATTTAACAGGTAATTGTTTAGTTCTTGACCTTTCGATTAGTTCCTTGATCGGTTTATCTCTAACCTAGTCTATTTTTAGAGCTCGCATTTATACACTAGTACACACGGTATTGAACAATAATTGTACATTCTAACCCATTTCAATGTTTTCTATTATTTAATCAGTTATAATTTATTTATCAGGACCTCTCAGAAATCGGGAAGAATAAAAAACTCACTAAGAGTTGAAATACGTCAAATACATTATATTAGTATGAACCACCTGATCCAATGTTTGCTTAGATGTTTAAAAAAAATTGTGTTGAGTCATTCCACATTTTGGTGGGTTTTTATTTTATTCAAGTCTATTCTATGATGCTATTACCAATACTCAATGTAGAAGTAAAAAAGGAAATAAGAATATTACCCCAACTAACCAAACCAAGCCCTTAAGATGACCCTCTGACCAAATATTATTTTTTTCATCTTAAAAAAAAAAATAGTGAAATAAAACACCATGTTTTATTCAAACAATTTGGAATCAAGACTTGTCTTTTCTCAGGCTCCGTAATTAAAGCATGGGACATTGGAGTGGCAACGATGAAGAAGGGGGAGGTGTGCGTCTTGACCTGTGCTCCAGAGTATGCTTATGGTGCCGCTGGCAGTCCACCCAAGATCCCACCTAACTCTACGCTGCAGTTTGAGGTAAGAGAACATAAAAACGTCAACCTATGATGCCTACAAATAATTTATATGGGAGTTAAGGCCCATGGGAGCTTTTGGCCATGTCTTTTAAAAATCTAAATCCAATACTGGGCTTGGCCCTACAGTTTGGCATGTTGAGTTTTGAATTTGTCTGTATAATTACTTATTTTTTGCTTATTGTTACCTATGCTGTTGAATTATGATATATTATACACCATAACTGTTGGTAAACCTTTATTTATAAATCAAATAAGAACTTGTTAGATTATGGAGACAATTTTATTTGGCCAAATGGCCAGGAGTAAAAATGTAATATTGTGTTCCAATGTGATACACAGGAAATGTGGTTTTGCAATAACCACTTTTAGATTTGGCTGGTGGTCGTTTTCACCACAATATCCTGAAATTGTTATCTGCTTAGGTAGGCAATGAATAATGTTATATGTTCTGGAAGTCAAAGTTACACATTTCTGGTACCATCCTGAATAAACACTAAATGAAATATTTAGGGCTGATTTTTTAATCGACAGATATTTTTTATTACATAAAATTGACATCTGACAGATTTTGTATGGAAGAACTGTCAAAAATTCAAAATTATTCCTCGGATAAAATTATCTGAAATATATGAATGAATAAATGAAATCTTTCAGAGGGGCAATTCTCGTAATTTTAATAGAATATATATTAATATTCTCGTAATAATAATGGTCTGAGTCTCAATCTGTCAAAAATAACTCTAATTTCCCGACATTGTTTACAAGTTTTTGTCATTTTTTCGTCGCCGAGATGACACTGCGACTACATATTTAACGTTTTAAATTACGAGAATTGACCTTCAGGTTTTTAAAGTGTTTTAGTCCACCAATAGCATATTGTATTATTTAAACTCCTGGCATTACCTACAATGAAATTATTGAAATAAAATATTTCATTAAGTAATCAGGTTAATCACAAAAAAAAATACAGGGTGGCAGGGACATCGTCGCGGAACCTGTTACCATGGATTCAGTACATGATACTGCACCCCCTAGTGTTGAAATTTTTCGCCGGTTATAAAAAAAAAATTTGCTCCATACATTTTGACAGCGTTTTATTGCACTTTTCAAAGAGCAGCACCCTAATTGCGTAACACACGATCAATCGGAATCTGAATCATTTCAAATAGAAGCCACCTCTACCTACCTGTTACAAGTAATAAGTATAACTTAAAGCAGCGGACTTAAAATGTTTTTTTCAATTTCTAGAATTATCTAGACTTCTTTAGGGTGCAGATTTGTTTTTTGATTACCGACGAATAATTTCTACACTACGGTGACTAGAATCATGAGCTGAATTCATGGTTTTAGTTTGCGTGTCGATGTCCCTGCCACCTTGTATAATAAACCCTAAAATCATTGATTCAGAACAGTTTAAATAAATTGACTTTTGTGGAGCAGGAACTTCCTTGAATTTAAATTTTGTAACCTATGACTTCTTTCCTGAATTAATATACTTATGCAAATAATAACTCCTTTTACATAACAATGAATGCATAAATTATAAAATCCTTTTATTGCCTAATTGAAAATTTTGAATTAATTTTTGTGTTAATTCTAATATTACGATACTGAAAGGCTCTATTTAAGTAATGTCTACATTTCATTATTTAGATCGAAATGATAGACTGGAAGGTGGAAGACCTGTCTCCTAGCAAGAACAAGGGCATCTTACGTCACATCATCGAGCAGGGTACCGGAACCGACGCACCCAATGACGGCGCCATGGTCACAGGTACATACATACATAAATCACGCTTTCTTCCCATGGGGGTAGCCAGAAACTACAGAACGCCACCTGCTAGCAAAAGGAGAATACTCCTTTTGCTCATTCGTTTATACATCTGGTTAAGTGGTCATATACGCACGCCAGTTGCGAGTTCTACGCACCTGACCTTTCTGATGAACATCATCATCACACCAAATAGGCCACTATGTCCTTCTAGGGCGTCCTCTCCCGGCGTTTCCACTGACTTCTACCTTGTGTCTTGTTAGTTGCCTAATTGCATAATAGTCACGTGTTCATAATAGTCACGCTGTTACTTATGCAGAAAAGCCATAATATGCCTTTGGTTTTTTGTATTTGTTGTTGTGTTTATTATTACATTCATCAATAGATTTAAAGCGTTCTTAGGCGGCGTTTCCATTATGGGACGAGAATGGAGAGTGACATTTCAAGAACGCGTCACGTTTAGGCACATTTCGTTCCATGACAGAGAAGAAAGATATAAACTCTCTGTCTCTCACACTAAATCTCTCTTATTCTTAATATTTTAAGAAAATTCACTTTCGTCTCGTGTACGGTGCTGCACGCGCAGTTTTTTCATTTTTTTTTTCGTATAAATATTTGCCGAGCAGTGTAATCCTAATCTTGTTAACTGTTGGTTTTATACCGAAGAAATTGAAAATAGACTCTATCATAAACGTCTGAGGTATAAAATCCTACTAACTTTCCATTGCTTTCTCTCCCCTTCATTTTATTCCCATTGACAGGAAGGTTGCTTTCAACTCTATACCAAAGGTGCATTTCACTTCGCTGCCGTAACGTGATATTTTATTGTTGGGTTCACATTTGCCGGTCTGAATAGAATGAAATGCGATACATAACATTACGATAAAGAAATGTAATTGTGAATGCGGTGACAGCCGGCTAGAATTTTGATATAATATAAAAGTAACCAACTGTATGTTTACGAAGTTGATATCACGAGCACGCGAAATCATTGTAATTTAAACCTTACTTCGATTACATAAAAACTTATAAAGGAAGAAATGATGAACTGATTTTTAGCGTGTTTTGGTTAACTATGTAAACTAAAAATAAATCTTCAACAGTCGAATTGGAAGGCAGACTGCAAGTGGACGGCAAAGTCTTCGACACAAGAACAGTCACATTCCCACTAGGAGAGGGCAGTGAACACAAGGTCTGCGAGGGTATCGAGAGAGCCCTAGAAAAGTTCGCTCAAGGAGAGAAGTCCCGGCTAACCATCCAGCCAAAATACGCCTTCAAATCTGAAGGGAATGCAGAGTTAGGAGTACCACCAAACTCTCCAGTAGAATATGTTGTGAAATTGAACAGTTTCGAGAAAACCAAAGAGTCTTGGTCCATGGATGGCACCGAGAAGGTAGAACAAGCTAAGATGTTCAAGGAGAAGGGTACCAATTACTTCAAGGGCAGCAAGTTCCAGCTGGCTATCAAGATGTATAAGAGGGTTACTACATTAATTGAAGGTGAGTTTCTATTGAGTTTGTATCTGTGTGTTTTTAATGAGAATATAGTTGGTGCAAGTGTAGTCTATCTGTTGTTGGCAGTTGCCAGCCAGTCCTTTCGAAATGAGCCAAGCTCATCCTGAATCGTTCGTATTGGTCAGCGGCGGTGTAACCTAGCGTTCTATATAGGGTCAGAATCCGTCCGAATTTGTCCGGACATATCCGGCTTTTTGGCTCCCCATTTGGACTTGGTTAGGCCTTGTCATTCGTCCGTACTTTTCGACTTAAGGGGATTCTCATTAGAAAAAAAAGTTAAACAAATACTAGACCTACAAAAATGAAAAATTAAAATGTGTTTTTTTTTGTTGCAAATATCCAACTAGGACGTTTCAAATTTGTGGTATCTCTAGACCAACTCAATGGGTCTTTTGGCCCATCTGGCTGGTTGCCGTGTGTTGTAAAATACGTTTCAAATCTTCCCAGACCTGCCCGAAGACACAAGTGAAACAGAAGAGAACCGAAACCAAGCTAAGGACCTTCTATTATCAGCCTACCTCAACCTATCCCTGGTCTACCTGAAGGTCACGCCAGCCCACCACTTTGAGGCCAAGGAACACGCGCTCAAAGCCCTGAAGATTGACGAGAACAACGTCAAGGGGCTGTTTAGGAAAGGCCAGGCTCTGTTGGGGCTTGGGGAAGCTGAACAGGCTTTGAAGGACTTCGAGAAGATTGTTGAGGCTGAACCACAAAATAAGGTGATATAAACGTTTTATTTTTGGCAAAAAAATCTATTGATTGCAGATGTCAACAAAAAATATGCAGATCTTATGCAGATGTGTGAACTGTCTGCAAGTACTTTTTATAAGTATTAACCATCTGGAGGACATAAAAAATATGTCATAAAGTTATGTAGTGTTTTTCAGTCACACATTATGTAATGTTTTAAATATGTAGTTCGGATTTTATTTATACTTGTTTTCGTTTGACTTTCAATTTTATTTTGGTTTATTTTTACTTTCCTCAATCAACTCATCTCTTTTAAACTTACAATGATAAATATGAATGCCTATAATACCATCTTATCCATTTGTTCCGCAGGCTGCCGCCAACCAGATCCTCGTCTGCAAGTCAACGATCGCTAAACAAAAGCAGAAGGAGAAGCAACTCTACGCAAACATGTTCGACAAATTCGCTAAACATGACACGGAGGTAACAGGTCCGGGAGATTATTATACACCGCTCATTCCCATACCACTGCCATTAATTTTAGATTAGAATATTCTAGAGCAAGCCTGTCCAATCAATTTTGCCACTAACATTTCGATCTATCTACTCGTTACTAGTTTGTCATCAACTTAATAAAAATCTCAGCCTAAACAGCTGGATCTAGAAGCATGACATTTTGAACAAGATTTCCTTTGAAACTAAGTTTAACTAATTAACTTTTTCACTGGTGACAAACAATAAATAAATAAATATGAACGACGGTGAGTAAGGAAGTATTTTCAAGAATTGCCCCCTAGAGGGGGTGAAATAGGGGATGAAAGTTTAAGTTCGTCATTTTTGCCGACGGGAACCCGTCGGGGGCACACGGCTTGTATTACGAGAAATAGCTAGCAACCGCTAGTTAGGATTAGGCGGACTTGTTCTAGATCTGTAGTTACAAATTAGCTTATGCCTCCATTTTATGATCAATGCTCTCAGATTTCTTCGAGTTTATGAGAACTGTCTATTGAATATAATTAATTGGTTCATCATCTGCCTAGCCTTTTCCCAACTATGTTGGGGTCGGCTTCCAGTCTAACCCGATGCAGCTGAATACCAGTATTTTATATGGAGCGACTGCCTATCTGACCTCCACAACCCAATTACTGGGTAATACGATACCCCTTGGTAGTACTGGTTGTCAGACTTTCGGGCTTCTGACGACCCGTAACGCCTGTTAAAGATCCACGAATTACAGCCGGGACGAATGGCTTAACGTGCTTTCCGATGCACAGAGGAGGCTTGGTATGTAAAGATGGTCACCTATCCACGGACCAACCACGGCAAGCGTAGCTGAACCTGCACCCTAATTGCGTAACACATGATCAATCGGAATCTGAATCATTTTGAAGCAAATTGCTAATCCGTAAGTATAAGTTCGAAAAATTTGTCTGCTCAACACGTAAATAACTCAATGAATGTTGTTGAACTGTCAAAATGAAACCGATTCCGATTGATCGTGTGTTACGCAATTAGGGTGCCGATCGATTGACCCGTGCGGCTGTTATTACTTACCCACAAGCCCCTCGCAATACAATTAATTGGTCCAATGTGTGTAGTCAAAAATCCCGTAGTTTTCATCACACAACCTCATCAAACCAAGCTTTGTCAACTTATTCCTCCTCCAACTTTATGCCTCCTAAAATATACAATATTTCTGTCCAGGTGGAGAAGCAACGAGCTAAAGATGAGATCGACGTAATAGGAGAGAAGGTGGGAGAGTGGGGAGCAGGGGAAGGCGAGTGGACTGACCAGCAGAGACTCAGGAAACCCACGGAATTTGAGAAGGAAAACCCGAACATCCTGCTGTTAGACAAGGACGGACAGTTTGAGAACATGTGAGCTGACCAGCGATGATTTAATTGGATGCTTACATAGGTAGATTTTATGATATTGTTAGATGAAATACAGTACCTGGACGTGAATACGGCATATCGAGATTTCTGCCCGTGATGGTAATAGGCTCGCCCCCTTATTACATAGGACTTGAACATGACTGGCGAAATGTAGGTGTACTATAGGTACACCTCTGCCTAACCCGTCGGGTATTATCGGCGTGATGTTATGTGGTTTTTTAATGTCGTCTTTTCGCTCGTACCTCTGTGACAGGTCTGCCTAACACCAAATGTGTCATATTAATAATAATAATGATTTTTACTTTTTGTACTGTAATCATATAAATAATATTTAAAAATATAATTTATATGATTACATTAAAATAATAATAATAATGATTTTTGCTTTGGACCAAAGAATCCATAAAGTGTTAGTAACATAATATTAAAACAACTTATTATCTAGTGTTAGTACCAATCACCCTCTGCACAAATTATTTTACAATTGGAGAGCCGAAACTCTCCGCTACAGTTCTCAGGATGTTATTGCGACTGTCTCTCACTCTCCTCAAGAGTGACGCTGTTTTTTTTGCGAATAATCGCGTGAAACCCGTCGGTACGGGCAAGCGCAAACAAATCCGACGCGCTGCGGTAATAATTAATAGTTTGGTTTTATTAGTTTTTTGCAGTATTAATGCCCGGGTACTGTATAATTAATTATTAATAAGTGTGTGCAAAATAGATATATATATTGGTATGTTGCCATGAATAAAAATGGATTGAAAGATGTCTTCGAATTGTGCAATTCTGATTAAATACTTTTGTAGTTTAATGTGTGCGCTACGTGATGCGGAAAGAAGTGTAACAATGTAATAGGATAATTTTCATGGCTCTGGGAGCGCAAGAGAATATTAATGAGGTGTTACAATTAAGTTTGAATATATAAATAACTTAGCTAGGACATTCTATGTAAGCATCCATTTATAAAATACAGCGTTCTGCCTCGAAAGTGCATTATGTTAGTTAGTGTATATTCTGATCAAACTGTATGTTATTGCTAGCCACCCATAGATCTCTTCACCCAATAAACTATAAGTGGAATATTAATCAATAACATTGAACAGTTGAACCTCTTTTATCAGATATTTTATAGGGACGACACACATCTGCCAAAGGCAATTTACTGCCAATAAAACATCAACATTGCACACATTGAAATTATTTGACCGCGTGGCTTTAACCTCTGTCAGTGTCCACCTCAAAAAGTAATTTTGGACTTTATTTTAATGGATGCAATGTTGATATTTCTTTGGCATCGAAAATCATCTCCGCAGCACTTTGGCAGATGTGCGACGACCCTTCTTGAATTTTGGATACGGTAGTTTAGTTTTCATATTGCTATTTGTAGTCACGAATATCACGTTATAAAGAAATCTCTGTTTGTAAATCAATTTTGATCTAATCAATGGACTAAATCATTCCTCTCTATGTGTGTGTATAGGTCAGTTAGGATGTGTTGGTCCACTCGTTTCATTGTGTGTTGGGTATTTTAACAATTATTGCTTGCAGTGTAACCTATTGACTATTGAAAAAAAATCACTAAGCGTCATAGGGCTAACTTTACAAGAGAACAGTTAAAAAATCATATAAATTCTTTTAATCATCCTACAGGCGTAGATAGATAGATAGATAGAATACTCTTTATTGTACACTATACAAATTACAGAAACCTAAATATATAAAATTTTACAAAGGGTGACACAATGGGCGGTCTTATCGCTAAGAGCGATCTTTTAAAGACAATTCTTACTGTTTTAGAAATCTTATTTATAGAGGTATGAGGAACAAGGTGTAAAGTTCTCTAATCCTCCATAGAAAAGGGAGGATCCTCCGACCAGACGGGTGTTTCTGGCGGGCAACTGCCTAACGATTGATGTTGGGAAGTTATATATATGCTAATTGCGCGGTAAACTCTGCTTGCGAGATGCAGGATTTGCGTGACGTCAGTATGACACGTTGTTCGCATGTGGCGTTGCTGGTACCGCTACATCACTCCCCTCCGGAGACCGGAGGTCGATAGTGGGCTGATTCTTGTATCTTGCGATGCTTGCCAAGCCAGCTAATTCTGTTTCAGGTTATCATCTGAAACAGAATTTATATGATCAACTGTTCTCTTGTAAAGTTATCCCTATGTCGCTTAGTCAATTTTGCGTTTCAACGTTTCAAGCGTCGCTATAAAGCAGTGATACTTATTTCATTTATGAAATGTAAACAATTTACCTTTTAAGTTCCATCTTTATTTCTAACAAAGTTAAGATTAGTTTGTCATTTAAGTATTAATAATATGTGTGATGCATTTGAAATCAAAGCTTTGAATCACATTTATTTTACTTGTAATCTTTTTAGGGTTACAGTGCAAGCAAAATGGCGCGTAACCTTCCGATGTTAATTTGTAGCATAATGTTTGTTTTGGATGCGAGCGGGTTTATTGTAGTGCATTACTTAATGTATTTAGTTATATGAATGAATTTACTTATTAAACTGTTAAGGAGGACTTCTTATTTCTTTTATTTTTGGAAGTGAACCGTTTTCCACCACGTAGGAATCGACCCATATTTGTTGCAATCCACACCGCTTCTCGTATCGTCCGCTCCGCTTTGAAACGCTCCCTAAAGCTACGGTTTCCTAGAAGAGAGGTGGCCCACTGACCTCTAATAAACAAGTACGCTGGAATAATGACCGTACGTAACGTTCACGTTTCAGTGACGTCATTCGCCGGTAAATTGCAGACGCTATGTAGGCGATCACCGCCGCCGTTCTTCAAGGAAACCGTATCTTTACACTCGTACGTACCAGAAGACTTGGTTGTATAATTAAAACAAGAAACCACAATATTTGCTTTAAAAATAATTTTATTCATCGAATTGAGATCAATTTCATTCTATCCAAATAAATATCGATTTTAAAGCAATTTATTTACACTATACATTGTATTAGACGAATTCGTTTTTTTTTAATTCTAAACATTTTGTCTTTTAAACATGAATGTGGGCCCAGCCTAGCCTTAACACAACAATATTGAGGAAGAATGCTCGAAAATAAACATTACTTTCGGAAGTTCGAAAGATGGAAAAATCATTGTAATAACAAACCAAAATAGTACATACCTTTTCTACTTGTAATCACGATGGCACGGTCACCAAAGGAGATAAGTAACCAGGGTCGTTGGATATATGTAGTTTAAGTTTAGCAAGAAACTGATTGATGTTTTCGGATAAAATTTTATTTGATTAACTGAAACATTCATTTATCAAACTAAATTTCATTCGAAAACATCCATCGGTTTCTTACTAAACTTGAACTATATCCGACGACCCTGGTTACTTATCTCCTTTGGTGACTGTACATTATAATAACACAATATAAAATCACCGGTTGAAAGTTTCGCCTAAGGCGAATATTCTAATAGTAGTACACATACATTTAATATTGCTTTCTTGCAGCCAGTAGAAGTCAATAAATTAAAATACATTTATTGCACATATTCCATTTGATTTACGCCTGAATTCTCAAAGTAACTCAACATAACAACATAAGTCGCCGCGTCTCACGCTGTAAGTTGAACGGTCACCGTCAAAGAGTTCATATAAAATGCATTTTAGCGACGAATTTATTAAGATCAGCACCCTATTGCGTAACACACTCAAGAACTATCAATCTGAATCATTTTGAAGGATATTGCTTCATATGTTCGAAAAATTTGCTGCTCAACAACGTAAATAACGCAATGAATGCTGTTGAACTGTCAAAATGAAAGCCATTGCTACTGAAAGTGTGTTACGCAATTACCCCACAGATCTTTATGTTAGTTGTCGTTTGAGAATCCAGATGTAAAGCTTTGGTTTCCTAGGAAAGCGGTTCCCAAGTCCGGTTAAGCAGATGACAACCTCCTAGGTTGAACTGCGAGATGCAATAAAAAAAAATTAAAAGAAAAAAAAAAACTTTTTAAAAACAAGCTTTTATTACTTATTAATAAAAATGACTAAAAACTTAAAAATAATTTAAACCTGATAAGAAATAAATAAAAGCATGTTACATTTTGATGGAACATTAAAGAACATTTAGAACACAATGTAACACGCTTTTATTTATTTCTTATCAGGTTTAAATTATTTTTAACTTTTTAGTCCTTTTTATTAATAAGTAGGTAATAAAAGCTTGTTTTTAAAGTTTATTTTTCTTTTAATTTTATTTTTAACTTTTTAGTATTTTTGATGAGAGATTGACTACGGCGGAGTTCGTAGCGCGTAGCAGTGTTTTTCCGTTATATGCGTTTACTGCACTTAAGCTATCTGTTCATCTTTAGTCACTATGGTTACCATCTAGCACCAAAGTACTCGTCTAGACGAATCAAACTCGATGGGGTTATGTCGTTAAATTACCGAGTTCCTATGGCCATCTTCCAGCTCCATCATCCGACCCTGGTTACCATCTAATACCAAAGTACTCGTCAAAACGAATCATACGAGCCCAAACTCGGTGGGGCTGTGTCGTTTAATTACCGAGTTCCTATGGCTATCCTCCAGCTCCATCATCAGACCCTGGTTACCATCTAGCACCAAAGTTCTCGTCAAGGCGGATCAAACGAGTCCAAATTCGATGCGGTTGTGTTGTTTAACTACCGAGTTCCTATATGGCCACCATCCGTTTCCATCATCAGATCAGTTCCATGTCATAATAATTTTGCATTGTCATCCGATTTACACATGCATGCAAAATTTCAGCTCAATCGGTTGAAGATATCTGCTTCAAAATTGAGTTGCAAGAGTCCACCCGAACAAACATACTTAATTAATTTACCGGCCGTCACGAAAGTCTGTCATTTTCACCAGTACCCTCATTGCGTAACACAGGATCAATCACAATCTGAACCATTTTGAAGGATATAGCTAACCCACTGTTTCATATTTTTGAAAAATTTGTGTGCGCAACAACCTAAAAAACGCAATGAATGTTGTTAAACTGTCAAAATGAAAGCCATTGCTACTGATAGTGTTTTACGCAATTACCCTGCAGTATTTAACATTAAAATGTCAAAAAAACACTCTGTATTTGTTATTGTGTGACTGTTCACCACTTTCCAAACCAAAAACCAAAACTTTAGACACATAACTTTGAGTGGGGGTTACCATCGGTAAGTATACTCCCGAACTCCTTATACACAGACCTCCAGTAGATCAAAATCTTGCCCTTGGAGGTCAGTGTCCCTATAAAACGTTTATATCTAAGATTGCCACGATGCGATTCTTGGAGAGGGCGCGGTAAATCATAGTCATTAAAAAAGCGGGGAGTTTGCTTTATCATATACCTACTACTACGGTTTAAATACTATAAAATGTATTTATTGGCAACTCTATATATGGCTTAAGAAGACAACATTCTTGAATGACAAGACCAGGTGCAAATTCGACCCGTTTAAATAACTTAATCTCACAATATAATGTCACTAACTTATATTTATGAATAATACATAATTATATAATACATTAAAAAATATTCAACGAAAATTCAGTTCTTGAGAGGACATCTCGCAAAAAAACACTCGAGTTTACAACTCTTTTTAAAACCTACCATATTTAAGTTATTAAAAGTATCAATACTTTAGAAAAATAATCTTATTTCTAGGCCTCGATGGCTTGTTTGGGCTTAAAAAAACGCCTGCCCACAAAAATATCAGAAATAAATAAATAAATATTTGATATTTTCTCAAGTCTCAGTCTTGAGTTTTCACAATTTTTGCCCACAACCTTCTTCATTCCAATGATTCAACGACCAGTTTTTTCGTATTCGTTTGTATGAAACTGACAGGTGTCAAGAACGCATTCTCAAATGTCAAATCGGACCTTTTATTTTTTGACAACTTTCGCACAACTATTCCATCTTTGGATTCCCGTAGAAAAATAAGTTTTAAAATGGATAATCAACCTCTTTGGTACTGTGTAGCCAACTGGCTACACTGTACCAAAGACGGAATTGGCCGATAGGCCAATTCCGATAATTCTCAGTAGGGTGTTAAAAGAGGACTTTCACATTAAAAACTGTCTAACAAAATACCTTGTAAACAATGTACGAATCTCGAGTTTTGGTACTCATTGTGTAAAATCTTTGTATTGCTTCATGAAGACTTTTCTTAAGAACTCTTATATTAGTTTTGTTAACCGACTCCTTTGTGTTTTGTTTTTCGATAGGCTTGCTACACCCATGATCGGGTCAACATAGCCAATTCGGCACAGCCGGGCGGAAAATATACATTCGCTTTTTGCCGCCAACCTGAACATGTATGTAACACCCCTTAGCTAAGGCAGGAGATGGACAACTACGGACGAAAACACAAAATTGCTGGACTCCGGCTAATACGTTAGAAAAACGTCTATTTCCGTAGTTAAATATAATTCGTCCAGGATTGTCCGTCCTCTAAGGCTAAGCGCGCATCACAAAATTAAATCGTTGCGGAAAATCATCGCCAATCTGAGAATAATACCAATATACTACAGTCCGCGCACTGCAGTAAATAATCGCTTGAAAAATTATATTAACGTCCGCGTTTTTATTACGCATGAACGTGCGATTAAAAAAATCGCAAAACGCAGTGCGCGCTTAGCCTAAGTCTATATAAAATATTGCCACCAAAATATCCCCTCTATAAAAAACTCCTTTTTAGCCATCTTCGAGCTTTCCTAAGCCTCTTCATCAGAAGTGTCAGGCATGCCCTCTGGTATGCAGTCCTGCATGCTCTTGAAGTTGGCCAGGACTTCAAAGTGCATGTTGAGGGAGTGTGCCATGCCAGGTTGGTCGTGGAGGTATCTGTTCACCTGTAAGAGAGATATAATAGTGTTAGTCACGTGCCTACACTAGCCTTCAGGACACTTCGGTCATGTGGAGAAGTTTCTGTGCAAAAGTTTACGGCCTAGAAAGGTTAATAATATCATAATATCAGCCTATTATTGTCCCCTGCAGGCAAAACGCCCCTTCTCATATAGAGAAGGCACGCACGTACACATGTGCAAGATGATGTGGTGGAATCTACATCGCCACATGCGAACTACGCATCACCTCGGGGTCACAAGTATGCAAAGTTCACTCATCCTCCATAGAAACTGCAGGATCCTCTGATTAGGCGGGTGGTGTCTGGTGGGTTACTGTCCAACGATTGATGTCGCGCGTTGCTAGTTGCGCGGTAAACTCTGCTTGCGCGATGCAGGATTTTGCGTGACGTCAGTGTGATGCGTAGTTCGCATGTGGCAATATAGATAGCAAACTTAACCTTTATTGCACTAGAATAAGGTTCAATTTTATTTAACGATTAACTAAACTTGTACTTATACTTACTTTGGCGCCAAGTTTCTTAAGTAAACCTGTGAATGCTTTCTCCTCTCTGCCGATCCAGGGTCTGCCCTCATCTTGTATTTGGTAAGGACTCACGTGGACGAACACGTTCACATCTGCAAGAGAATCGTGTTCTAATTACTTATGGAAGACACAGAAAAACGATAGTGCGGAAGTCCTTGTGATTAGCATAATCAGCCTATAATATTCCCACTGGTGGGACACAAGCCTCCTGTCTGTGAGAGGGAGTGGACCGTAACCCACCACGCGGTCCCAATGGCATGCCGGCAAATTTTTGGTATAAAGACATGCCGGTTTCGTTACGATGTTATGTTCCTTCTCCGTTTTGAGTGCAGTGGTGATGAAATTAAATCCACAAGTGGGTTCGAACTTACGACTGTTGAAATATTCACTCATTTTTGTTTATACATTGTATTTTATATGTTCATGAGGTTTTTTTAGTTCATTACGATGTTTGTTTATGTTGAATGCTGTGTGAACCTTAAGCCATAATAGGCCTACATACCAGTACTTTAATTACGTTATTGTTCTGTTTTAATTAAGTATATGTAAGTATTGCAGTTGGTGTACCAAATAAATAAATAAATGTTAACTTACTGAGCCTGGTGAGTGTTTCCAAGAGACTCCGCGACGTGATCCAGGTGTTCTTGCCGCCCGCGTGCCCGCCGTCCAGCCAGTACATGTCCACTATGCGGGACATGAACCTATGCGAAAGAAATGCTATTCCTTCACTGTTAGAATAAATGGAGTGTTTCGAATTTCCACAAATATTTTGTATCTGCTTTGGCAAGTCTTGTGCATTGTTAATTTTCTCTAAAGCGCTGCGCAGCAGCTTGTAGGTATGCACAAACTGTTATGCAATATACCTTTTAGCCATCTATAGGCCAACCGCTTAACTGAGGCGTTGCCTAAGTTACCAGCGCGGTGCGGGAGGGGTGTGGTGACGTGATGCGAGAGTTCAGTGATTCGTCAACTTGTGACGACTATCACCCCTCCCGCCCCGCGTAGCTACCTCAGGCGACGTCTCAGTTAAGCGGTCGGCCTATACGCGGTTTGCGCATACAAGCTACTGCGTGAAACCGTAGCTGTGTATCGAATATAGGTACACATACATTTAAGAACAGCTCATCATCAACAGCCTATAATAATCCACTGCTGGATGCTCTCACTAAATTAAACTAAATAATCACTGCCTCTAGCCAGTCAGCGATCTGGTATTGACAAGTTATTTTTAAGAGTAAGATCCAAAAGCACGACCCACAAACCTGTAGGTATAGTCGATCTCGTCATGGATATACCACCTCAAGGTCGAATGTCACATGCACGTCATAAAAGTCAAGGTCTATATGTCTTTGCAATAGTTAAATAGTTTCAATCTGACTGAAGTTTCAATTTACCGGGAAGTGTTGTCAAAAGTGGTAAAGCAATTTCGAGGTTATCTATAGCGGCTGACATCTATGAATATTTTAAACCAATCTGTGATTAAAGTAAGTAGTAATAGTCAAAAAACTTTCGAAAAAGAATATTCCATTCCTTACCTCATCATATGCGCGTCACCAGGAGTCAAGGTCTTAGCGTAATGGAACTCGTAGATGAGCTGGTTGAGGACCACGCAGCCCTTGCTAAAGCCCACCAGGGTCAGTTGTGACTCGTCCAGGGCGAGTTTGTCCCGCCACCAGAGTGGGTCCACCTCACTGCAAGTAGACGAACGTGTGATATTATTACTGGGGTCAACGGGGTCTTTTGTTAAGGTGGATGCTCCAAGGTAGCCCGCGAAATTCAAATTTTCTTTCGTTTTTTGCAATTTGCTGGTCAGTACTTAGTTGTACGTTGATTAAAATATGATTCGCGGCAGTAACAAATATGTATTTACAGAATTATAATCATTAAAGTCATCAACACAACTCTCTAAGATCAAGTAATCCTACTGAATGACTATTTCAGGAAATCTTGACATTTTAGGATTACGCTAACTTAACAAGTTGTATTATTGATTCCAATGATTATAATTCTGTAAATACATATTTGTTACGGCCGCGACATAGGACTTTTTTATCCCAGTAAGTAGTACGTTCCCGTGGGATAGTTCCCAAGTTACTCTCAGCTTTTGCCCGCGGCTTCACCCGCGTGTGATACAATTTTATAAATCAAATGTTTCAGTCCTCTAGTAGGTATTTTATAATTGCCTTACGGTTTCTGTTTTACAAGCTGATAAACTTTCTTTAAAAAAAAAAATGAAGAGTGAAAATAATGTTGAATTAAAGACAGCAATAAAAACACAATCATCTTAGCCGTGTCTATGGTACGAATGAAGTAAATGTTGTTGGCCCAAAACTTAATAAAGTATAGGTATACAGTACAACATCCATTGGAACTAAACCTACTCACGGCTTGTGCTCTGGCAAGTCGCGGTACGGCAGCTCCGGCTCCGGCTCGGCGGACCCGCTCGCCGTCACCTTCGTGCCGTTTGACTTGCTGGACTCGACCGGGTGGATGGCAGAGTTCTGTAGTAAATAGGTTATAGTTTTAGGGTCAAGGTACACCTACATACATACATAAACTCACACCTTCTTCCCATGGGGGTAGGCAGAAACTACAGAACACCACCTGCTACGATCCTTACATCTTACTCCTTTTGCCGGTACCTAGAGATAATAAGGTATAGAACAGTGGTGGCCACGTGGCGACTTACGAGTTGTAGGTCGTAAGTTCGAACCCAGACAGATGCTTTACTTTGTGTAAATTATTTCAGCACCACTGCTCTCAAAACGGTGAAGGAAGGAGAAAAACATCGGTAGTTTTCATGCAAGTAAATAAAAACTGCATTCGAAATTTGACAGTTTTACTACAGTTCTCTGACCTAGACTGCATTTTTGGGTTACCAAACATGGTGGTACCTAAAAATTAATGAAATTCATGTTATTTGAGTATATATTCTGCAACTGATTCCATGGACAAAAATTACAAGGTCCAAAGTATGGAAGGGACTTGGGTAATTCATATATAATTTTTTGCCCTATTTTCTACAGACGTTTCTCTTGAAAGAGAAATAGAGCGCCGGAGTGCGCTCGACGGAGCAGGGGTGAGACACGGCCGCGTGGGGGCTGGGAGGGACACGTGTCAAAGACTCTTCTTAAAACCTCGTCGATGCACATATTTTTAAATTAAATTCTAAGGCATCACTATCATTACGAGTTTCGATTAGATCACCCAGAGGTTTCAACGCACTTGTGTGGATGCGTGCAATGTCTATAGGAATGTGACATGTGTACAGGGAGAATCAAAACGCATAAAGTATTTTATTAGATTTATAAATCAATATTTTCTATAAAAATAACTCTCCATGGAGCTCAAACACCGTAGTCCGTGGCTATCGATAATCGCTAAATACTTCACGCTAATATGCGATTAGCGATAACGACTCGGATTTAATCGCTGGCTATTGTGAACTGATGATTAAGCTAAGCGTGGTTTCCTTGGAACATAATCATTTATTTATATCAATAAGCGATGTAAATATCGAAAGACAACTCTCAGTTCGGCTATATCAGAATTTTGCTAAACATACGTACTACTATAGTATTTTATTTTACATATATTATATATTATAAATGTGAAAGTAACTCTGTCTCTCTGCTACCCTTTCACGTCAAAACTACTGAACTGTTCGTTATGAAAAATGACAGATTTCTATTTTTTTTTATGTGTGACATCTGGAACGCATCCTTAAGATAATCTTACTCACTCGCTTTTATCTTTCTCTCTCTCTATTTTAACATTACTATGTCATGTATTGCTCTGTATTAAATAAATACTATAATTAATTAATTTAAGCGTTTATGTTGAGATACAACATTGTGAAATACATGCAGACGAAGTTGTTATATTTCTTTACATTATGTCTTTCGAAAAAAACGTAGTTTTGTGTCAAACTTCAGCTCAATATTTTTTTTTACTCACATGCAAATCTTCAATATCGATGTCTTCAGGCAAAGTGACCGGCGAGAAAGCCTCGATCAGTTCTGATGTTGAGAAGCTTTTTATCCTGTTGCTGACTCCTTGTAGAAGCCTATAAATAAGAATAAGAGATAATATTTACATAGTGTTAAGTTTGCTTATACCTGTCCATCAGGTTAACCGTTTTTTGACAGCTGTATTAGAACGTAGGTACATATTCGCTGGAATATGTAGGTACGTTCTAATACAGACAATAACACACGATCAATCGGAATCGGTTTCACTTTGACAGTTCAACAACATTCATTGAGTTGTTTACGTGTTGAGTAGACAAATTTTTCGAACTTATGTAGCAATGGATTAGCAATTTGCTTCAAAATGATTCAAATTCCGATTGATCGTGTGTTACGCAATTAGGGTGCAGATTACGTAAAAGTTAACTTTAAAATGCGTAATAAAATAAATATATAAACTGCCTTATCTTATTGAATTATCTTATTTATGGCTTCTTACATACATTACAATGCCGTACGTGTATAAATCATTGTATTGTGTTGCTGCAATGACTATTTTGTCATCTGTCAAAAAAACGATTTACCTAATGGACAGGGTATAGTATGGATCACTTGGTGGCAGTAGTGGATGTGCGTTAAAGATGGCGAAAATCAAGTTCAACATATTAGATCCAAATGAATACACTAACAATGTATTCATTGTTTTCACAACATAGCTCCAATGGTTAGTAAAACTTATCAACTAATGATTAATTCCTAATCTTAACAAAAAGAAATAATTATTGTTTTCAATTTCAGTTTATTTATAGCTATTAAAGTTTTTTTGTTCAATACGAGCGTAAAAATACAAAACAGAACGTAACGATTTTGGACAAAAAATTAACTTTAACCTGTAGGAGGATATTTATGAAAGTTTTAAAACAGTACAACAAAGGATTCCAACGAAAATAAAAGAGTGGTTTCCTACCTTTCTAAGTGAAGCAGCGAACCATGAGTCGGGGTATGTTCGGGCACACCCGCGTTGTTGCTCGGCACGAAATTGTCAAAACAGCTGAAACTCTTGTACTCTATCCTGGAACCACCGATGTACCTACTTCTATAATATAGAACATAATAGAACAACCTTCTTGTCTGCAGCCTTTTTGTTATGGGTCTACTACTAATCTGCGTTCGCGATTGACTTGTCAAAAATGTAAACAAGTATGAGTTTATGAAAAAATAACTTTAATTCCTCCACAATAAAGTTTAGTTTATGCCACAACTTCAAATATTTTTATAACTTTTTCCATAGAGCTATTCACTCTGAAATCAACTTAATTTCATAAAAATAAAGTTGAGATTGAAATAACATCAATTGGAAACAAACAATTAAATAGATCTTAGATATAGGTACAGAGAAACATGACGGGTAATTACGAGATTCCTCAGATCTAAGAGTTAAAACATCGCCGTCTCGCTCCATCGGAGAAAAAGAGGTCACTCAAAATTCCGATGGTTTAAAAATCATATTAATCGTCTTTTTTCCAATCCTAAAGAAGCTTCCAGTCTGAATATTAATAAACAAGTACTCAGGACAAACATTGAATGAGTATGCTTAGATGGTGTACATGTTGAAATGATGAATGAAATGCGACTAACAAAAGGTATTTGTATTTGGTACAAGCCAGATGTCAGTGGAAATGCCGAGAAAGACATAGTGACCGTATTGGTGAAGTTCTTCAGAAAGGTCAGGTGCGTAGTGCTAGCAACCGGCGTGCGTGTATGACCAGATGTATGAACGTAAACAAAGCAAAAGGGGTATGTAAGGATCGTAAGGTCCTGCCTCAGCAGTCTCGACACTCATAACGATCGCTTTACGTCCGAATTCGGTCCTGTCACTCCATACATTACACCTGTCAATCCGAGACTTTGCGACCGAATTAGGTCGTAAAGCGATCGTTATGAATGTCGAGACTGCTGGGGCTGGAGTGGAGACCGCGTATCGGTAAGTGTAGTGTGGGACGCCCCCCAGCTAGATGGCCCGACGACCTCATAAAGGTGGCTGGGACAGAGTGGATGCGGAAGGCGGAAGACCGGATGTTACGGCGCAGCATAAGAGAGGCCTATGTCCAGCAGTGGACTGCGACAGGCTGAGTGGATTGGTTGATTGAAGGATCGCAGGTGGCGTTCTGTATTTTCTGCCTACGCCCATGGGAAAAGGCGAGAGTTTAAGTATGTGTGTGCACTCAGGAAAATTCGTAGGCTTTATAACTGTGATTATTGCACTGTGGAGTTTTGAGAGCATTCGCTTTGGCACATTCTAGGTTGTAACAATACACCATACCTAGCAGGTCTCACAACCAATATATGTTTTGTGGGGAAGTTGTTCCCCAGCATCCGCGCCACATTCTCTAAGTTCCATTTCATATAGTTCCGGTTGTCTCGGTGCGCTTGCATCACTTCTGGGTAGTCCTGGACAGAAGGGAAAAGGTTGAATGTGAAGAATACATATAAAGAAGAGATACTTGATTAGATAGGTAATGCATAATCTGCTTATATTCCCACTGCTGGGATAGGGAGAGAGTGGGCTGTAATCTACCACGCGGGCCCAGTGCGGGTTGGTAGATGTCACATGTCTTCGAATTTTTGGTTCTAGGACATGCCGATTTCCTCACGATATTTTCCTTTACCGTTTTGAGAGCAGCGGTGATGAAATTATTTACACAAAGTAAACCGCCTGTCCGGGTTCGAACCTGCGACCTACAACTCCTAAGTCGGGGCCGATACCACTGGGCCCCACTCCTCTCGCTGTTTGATGTATTTTATTTATTTAGGATCTTCAACAAAATATAATTTTAATATAATTTTAAAACTCTTTGAAGACGTCGTTCGTGATTGTTGACGTCACTGGCTGACTTAGCTGTAAGTAGTCACAATCAGGAGAAAAACTTACCAAAGAGTCAGTGTGAGCTATATAGTGATATAAGCGGTGATAATCTTTTTTGTGAGTGTACTAGATAGGTACAACTCTACTTTATACTATATATCAGATAGGTACCACAGGCAGGTTACCCAGTAACTGGGTTGTGGGTGTCCGATAGGCAGTTGCTCCATGTAAAATACTCAGCTGCAGCCGGTTAGGCTGGAAGTCGACCTGAACATAGTTGGCAAAAGGCTAGGCAGATGATGATTGATGACTATATAAGATAGGTACAGCTCTGCCTAACCCTTCGGGCAATATAGGCGTAATGTTATATTATTTAATCTTTTTTGGTGTCTCTAAGCGCCCAGACATTTGTTGATCATGATACATGATACAGCAATGTTGCAAATATAAATAGGCTGTCTTTGCTCCACCTCTCGCCTTCTGTCTTGTGCTGTATCCTCGTGCAGTACATACACACCTGCACGTCTCCGCCGAAGAACACGAGCGTGTGTTGTGAGAGAGGCGGCGCACGCGCAGCCGGCTGGAACAGCGTGTCGTTTGCGCGACCCTCGTGGCCGGTCACGCGCCGCAGACGCACCGGCAACATGATGCGGCTTCTTACACTAATTGTTGCTGTTACACTGTTGCAAAATATTTATCGGTATTAGGATGATAATTAACCAACAGTCAAAATAGTATTTAGGGTCACCGCAAACCGACGGAGTGGCGGCGAAGCGAGTAATTCTGTAACATCTGAAAATTAATCTATATCGTCGTAGAACGGCGCGAGGAACTGCTCTTCGCTGCCACTCTCGTCGGTCTGGGCTGACCCTTAATAATGACATGCTTGACTGAGTTAAGGCCTATGTAATAAAATATTCTGCACAAGGATATGGTATGTATTAATTATGCATTTCACAGCCAATTCGAATGGCAGTTTTATTAGCTAGGTACCTACAGCATTTAAATAATATAACAGTCAGATTTGTATTACAGTCTGTTCTAGGAAAATTTAATTTTTCAAATCCAGTTAAAATAACATTGTCAATCAAAAACAAGAATAATACCAAATGCATTTATTTTTTAAATAAAATATTACATTGGACTTAGAACCTAGATTCAATGAATAAGTAATGGTACAAATAAATAAATCTCGAACTACCACATCTCATTTGACATTTCTGCTATTTTTCTGATGGTAATACTTGGTATCATTCATGCACACAGTGATCTTCAGAGTGATATCATCGAGACAGTTCTTCAAGTCCTCCCGTAACTCCCTGACCTTGACCCTGACATCCTCACACATGAGATTGTAACACATGGCCACAAGACCCATACCCAGCAGAACATAAATAAAGTTTATGACCAGCTTCAAATGAGAACCTCCAGCGGAATCAGCAATATTTGCACCTGGCACAAAGTCACCGAACCCAATTTTACACAAACTTATTACACAGAAGTAAGTTGAATCCAAGTAGTTCCATTTCTCCCAGGCTCCGAACATAATCGTCCCAGTTAAGATATAAAACGATATCACCCACAAACAAGCCGTTGATGGCACTGTTATCTTCCGTTTAACTGGCTGCATTTCCCCATCTTCAAATAAAGTGTCATCTCTTCGGCTACATTCATGTGCAGTAATATACAACCACTTAAAAGTCTGTGCTAGCACTTTTCCCATATTACAGAAGTACAACACGTAGATTGGTATGCCAAAGCAGGCGTAGGCTATCGTCACAATCTTGCCCCAAACTGTCTTGGGGATGATATTTCCATATCCGATCATAGTGAACACTGAGAGAGAATACATTAGAGCTGCGGGGAATGACCATATATCCTCTGCTGCTCTGCCATTATAGCCAGTGTGAATAGCAGCTGTAATGTTGTTCTGGAACACTTTGAGTACTTCATTCACTTTGAACATCCAAGAAGTTTCATTAAATAGGTTGTCAGTTATTGTGATGTTCCACAGAGCCTCCGCACAGTTCTGTCTGAGCTGCCTCACTTGCTGTAGCTGCTCGTCAGGGCTGTCCTTCTCGATGTGCATGAAGCCCGCGGCGCCGAGGATCGCGTAACAAACAACAAGGGCGCCGACACCCACTTGTGTAAACATAAAAGCTATGAATTTTCTGAAACAGTCTTTTATTTTCTCTCTTGCATCACTGCCAACTGTTGATGAGGAGTCGCGACTCCTCATGGAGCCGTGGAAACTCGCGCTAAGGGGGTGGTGGCGATCCATAATATATTACTGATGTTATAATAAAACAGGGAGCGGAGTAAACGGAAAATATCGTCACGCCGGCGTAAACTATTTCGGGACTAGTGCTGGCATCGCGCCAATAGTGTTGTTTGCCATTGATTACAAAACATTACGGAGTGAAACTCTTGCTTACGTTAATTATTAGATCTAAGCAGTTCCAAAAAAATCTTAACAAAAAATCGTCATTATTTTATAAAACTTTAAAATAAAGACGCAAAGACGTTATCCTAATACTTACATTATAACATCGTTTACATTTTTTCAATTGAATAAATAAAAATAATTTTAGTTATGTGTAAAAAATAAAAAGGAAAAAATCAATAGTAAACATTCACACGAGTTCTCGAAAACTTACACTCACTGTCGCGAAATATCATAGCTAACGTTCACTTCTTTTATAAACACAAAATTAAATTATTGCAATAATATTCACAAATCACTTGACTTTTAGTAGATACTGTTATACATATACTATCTCTACAAATAAATTAAAACTTCGTATTTAATCTCGCATTTCGAGTCACAATAGTAAAATTTGACAAATAAAATAAATTGATAAAAAATTCAAATGTCAAGAAGACCATTGATCATTGACCACTATTCATTGTCCAATTCATTGACAACTTCACTTTGTCAGAAAATACTCATGAATGAATTTTATTATTTTTTATTGTTTTTGGATTAGCCAATGACATTCTATTTTAATTATTAGTTAACATGGAATATTTATATTTTTGTAAGTTTACAAAGATTAAACCATAGTTTTAACGTTTGTTGTATTTCAGTTTTGTTGGTTTTCGAACTCAATAGTTCAAGAATGTTTTTGAACGAATCTCTCCATTCATTGATTTTTTGGCAGTCTGTTGCATCTCATTCCAGAGATAAACGCAGTAGTACTTTAAACATTTATTTCCTCGTTTCACTTTGCGCAAAATGAATAAAGCTATCCTGTAGTAATGCTAAATAGTACAAACTATTTTAAGGGAACGCGGAGAAAATCAAAAACCACACGTTTTCTTGGCGTTGTTTGTTATCCGGCGTTGCGTTTTTATTAAAGTTTATCGTTTATTTCCGCTGTTACAATATAAAATGTAGTGTGGGGCAACTGTCCGATGCTCATTTATATGTTTTTATCCAAAATTTGTGAGTATTGCATGTTATTTTCATTGCTAAGATGATTAGTGATTCCTCACTCCTCAGTACTAATGGCTGAACAACCTAGAATTCGTCGATGAAGGTAGACGCTGTGGAAGTAATAGTTTTGAAATACCTACGTACCTACATATCTAGAATGCGATATTTCTCATCCTAATGTGAGCAAGATGTTACCGTCACACACAAAGCCCAAGGTCACAGCGATCGCTCATGCCGACATTTTTTTTCAGGCAACCTAAAGTACAATAAACATGTAGCCGCAAATTAAATTACAATACGATGTTTGCAATAGCAGCGTTCCCAACACCCATTTGACACCGATGTAAACGTAATAGATGGATCATACTTAGCACCTAGAGGTAGTGATGGCTTCACCGTCGCAGCCGGACGGTTTGGCTTCCCCGCCGCAGCCCGACGGCGCGGGCTGGCTGGAGCAGGCGGAGACCGTGCTGGGCCGCAAGCTCACTTCCATAGACTTGGTTGGCGGAATATACTGCAGCATTTGTCAGTCAACATTTGGTAACAAGAAGGATTATGACTCTCACTACGTGGACCACGACATAGGAGATGCAGACATAGGCTACACTTGTGTTGTGTGCCGCAAACAGTTCACCGGCTATCCAAGCTTCCGCAACCATTGCTACTTGATTCACGTTGCTAGAAACAAACATAAGTGAGTATTGATTTATTAAACTTAACAAGGGCTGGTAACAGGATAGGACAACATGAGTAAAGAACATTACAGGCAAGTGTGTGTTATGTGAAGACTGATCTACAGAAGGACACATAACTTGTTCATTTTTAAATCCTATCTGAATATTTTGTTTTTCACATTTTTTATGAATTTATTAAAACAATAAAGTTTTGTGACTTGACAAAAGCACAATATTCTTGGGTATCGGAACATAGCTTCAAGTTTCATAGATTTTCTATTTTGTTTAGTAGAATTTCAGCTATAAATAAATAAGCTCAGAATCTGAATCACCCAATGATTCTTACAGGATGATTCATTCTGACCAGTTTAGAACATAAATAAACTTTCTGTCCTCTAAATTAATCTTGATTCCTGAAATGAATGTTTTTTAATTTAGTCCACTTTTTCAACAAATATTAAGCAACCACCGCAACTGTATGTAAATCATTTTGGGGTTGGACATGGATAAATAATATAAGATGCTGATGTACAAAACACATTTTAAATATTTTTAGTCGCAGAGGCCTGGGGCCGTATCATGAAGTATTAATGCCATCATGATTTGAAAAAAGGATGATGCTTTCGGTCATTCATAGCTCCATCTTGTCTTAGCACTAGAATCATGATTGCATTAAATCATTATAATACGGCACCTGTGCGGCTGTGGTTAAAAATATGTTGAAAAATATAATGTAAAGTATTTTAAATTGGATTTGTTCTGTTCAAACAAAGCTCACACAGTATGTTTAGTGATTGATATTTGCACTGCCTTTTATTTCAGGTGCATTCATTGCTCCAAAACATTTTCAAAACAGTCAGTTCTGAACAGTCACATTGACACAACTCACAATTTTAAATGTGACCCTTGCCAAAAACAGTAAGTTTACAGAACAATTTCTTTCTTTTGTAAATTTTCATAAAAATAATTTTCAAATACCTAACTTTGACACTTGTAGATTTCCATCTAAAAAGGAACTACACACACATCAAGTTATCCATGGCAAGGACAAACCTCCGTACCCTTGCCAAGAATGTGGGGAGACGATCGACAGTATCGACATGTGCGAGTACCACATCGACGAGCACTGCACGGCTCTATACTCGTGCCCCATCTGCAACGACGAGACCACCAACAACAAGCTGGATGCTGCCAAACATCTGACGAAACACTTTGGCGAAGTACTTATTGACGAATACGTTTCCGATTCCAAAATTGGTGAAGACTGCTCCATAGACATCCTTGGAGGAGTCCTCTGTAATTACTGCGACGAGTTATTCAAAAATAGAATAGAGTTTGACACACACTTTGCCACAGAACATGGTGACCACCCGCTGGTATACTCCTGCAACATTTGTGGGAAACAGTATGACAAATATCATTTGTTCGGTAACCATTGCTACAATCACATGACCAAAGGTAGATTTGAGTGAGTATTTTGACTGAATATTATTTCGTACTATTTATCTTTACCAAATCAATCATGCAAGAAGCTCTTTACATAATGATTCCTGTCATAGTAAATAAAATGCATAGTTGAATGCTAATACAAAAGTCTTGTTTTGATAAACAGATTCTTTGTTTTATTCATGCGAAAATAATCTGAGTAACAAATTGCAGTATCAGTCAACTTCATCCGACTTTTGCGCTAGCGAATTTTTAAAAGGTATCGCGTAAAAAATATAGTAGCACCAGGCCTGGCAATTCAAACAGCCTGCTAAGGTTTTCAACTGTACAAGATTTTTTTGGCGCGTGGCTGAATTCGGAACTAACGCCGCCATCTTGATTTTTCAAAACATTCCACAAAACAATTGCACAAATGTTTACCAACAACGCCCATGTCAATGTAATTCATGCGCCAAAAGATCCTTGTAGCACTCTAACTGGTAGACCGTCCACAGATGCACAGACTGCGGAAAGTCGTTCCCTCGCCTGTCTCTCTTAGTGACTCACACGGAGGCCTACCACTCGTCTGTGGCGGTTGAAAAGCCGTTCCTATGCGGCGAGTGCGGGCGCGGCTTCAAATCGCCCAACCGCCTGCGCGAGCACACACGCGTCGTTCATGAGACCAGCACCATGCGCTGCACGGAGGACGGCTGCGATATGCTGTGAGTACTTGTAATATTATGCTAGTTAGGGGTTAGGCACAGGTGTATTAGTACAGCGGAACAGCCACAATTCGCTAGTTATGTAGCTAGGCTATTACCTATTGTTATAAATCAAAAACAAACCAGACTCGGGAGCTACTTCTTCCTCACGTGTCGATTACAAAGATTTAAATCGTTTGATATGCCCTCACCGTACTAAGTCGTCTCACAGAATAATAGTGGTGTTTCCATGACAATCAAGACAAGGCTCTGCGACATTGTGTATGTCAGGGTAAACCCAACAGACATGCGACCATCTTTTGACGCGGCAGGCCGAATTTACGATTGGAATCTTTGGTCGGTGACTATATTTGGTTCTGGGGAGATACTGAGAAACTACTAATGCAGAAAAAATTAAAACACTTTCTCCTGAAACGACGGCTGTTAGTGTGCATCTGCATAGGCGCGAGTGGCACTTGTCTATGGCTGCCGTCGACAACGTGCCCCGCTCGTTTATTGGAGCATCGTACTCAAATACACGAGCCGACGATGGCGGGCGTCGGCGGGTGTCGACAGCTGCAGTGGCCTCTGCGGTTGACGTGTGCCGGTCGTGTGTATGCACACTTAGACATTATGGAAGAAGGCACGCTGTGCCAACCGCAATTAATTGGCGGCTGTAATTATGTCGCGAACACTTCACGCTATCCATGTGGACCTTATGTGACAGTGAGCCTCCCTGTTGCCAGATTCGAGTCTCTAAAGGAGCTGCTACTACACCAGCGCTCGCACCGCTCGTGCCGCGAGAACTGGTGCCGGCAGTGCGGGCTGCAGTTCGTGTCGCTCGCGTCGTGCGAGCGCCACCTCGACGTGCACCGCAAGAAGCACTACGCCTGCCCCGTGTGCCGGCGCGCCTACCGCGAGAAGTACCTCATCCTCAAACACATACCGAGTCATTTCGAGTGTGTGCTGCATGTCTGCAAAGTCTGCGGCAAGGTAACGTAACACATACCATCACGCCTCTATTCCCCGAACGGTTAGGCAGAGTTGTACCTATAGTACACCCACATTTCGCCAGTTATGTTTAAGTCCCATGTAATAGGGACATTTTGCCACCGACCGGGCACACATCCACACTGGACTGCTACTGACAAATTCCAGACGAAAAAACCAATAAGACGGCTCGATCCGGGATACTCTCTTAAACCTGCACTACACTACTCGCGATGTTTCTTCGACGAATTACTGGTCGAAATTGACCGAAGTCCGAATTACGTGAATACACACTCTTGCTAAGAACTACGGGATGCTTCGAGTCCTTTGACTCGGGCGTAAAAACCGACAAAGACTGGAAGTCGCCCGAGGCGAGCCGAGGTTGCACGAAGCGAACCGAAGTGCCCTTCTACACTCATGTATTTGTTTAACTTCGATCAACTTCTCGAGTAGCGTAGTGCAGGCTTTATATTACCTGAACTTTTTTAGTTCAGCTTTAGAGTTGCCAAATCTTTCTCTTATAAAAAGTTGTCTGTAAAAAACCGCTTTTTAGCGAAAAGATCGCCCACAGAAAATACACATTATGTTACTTTTGTAATTTATTGTAATTTACATGGCGTACATACAATAAAGAATCTCTATCTACCAAGGTGTTCAACCTGCGCAGCCGTCTCGTGCAGCACTCTAAGACCCACTCCGACCTGCGAGCACACAAGTGCAACGTCTGCAACAAAGGCTTCATGAAAGCCTCCATGCTTCAACAACATCTCAACATACACACCGGCTTCAGACCATACAAGTGCACCGAGTGCTCCAAAACCTTCGCCAGCTACCCCAACTGGCACAAACATATGCGTCGCATGCACAATATCGAAAAACAAGACATAAAAGAGAAGACAAACAAAGCTATCATTGCCCCTGAGCTACTGTCACCACCACCTGTTACTATAATCGATAAACACGATAGTAAAATGAAGATCGAATCGGGAATTGATTCTACGAGTTCGGACATGTCACTCGAGACATACTGTTTCGTCATGTCGGATGACAGCACGATGGATAGTATTGATCCGTCAATCATAGAGAAAGATTGGTGCGTCTCGAATGAAAACTCTATTCTAGACGACAGTCTGCAATATACAGATATGCTGCCAGTAAACAACACTACATTTGATTTTGGTAAGTTAGTCTTCATTTTTCTTGCGGCTTGTGGCTTAGTAATAACAGCTGCACAGGTCAAGCAATCAGGTTAAGCTACGTCTGTCGCGGTTAGTCTGTGGATGGTTGACCATATCTACATACGAAGACCGTGCCTCGCAAAGCACATCATGCCGTTCTCATGATGATGATATTTCGATAGGTTTGGCTTTAAATATTCAACATGTGGTATTTTAAACAACACAGTCGACTAACGATCCTCAAACATTTACAGAAGTATCTCAGCTAGAAAGCGCGGTATCGTCGCAGCCGGCGGGCGTGCCGCGCGAGTACGGGCCCGAGTTCAACGTGTGCGCGCTGCCCGACGCGCTGGGCGGCGCCTGCATCGACCTGGACGAGCACTACCTGCCGCACATCGACCCGCTGCTCACCATCCGCCGCGACCGCCGCGCCGCGCCGCCCGCGCCGGCCTGGGAGCCGCTCATCACCAAGGTATACAACGACGCCGACCTCAACAGACTCTCCATTATCAACACCGACATATACTAAACATATTATAACGGATGTAAAAATTCCCTTAACGAAGCCGAGAGTCACTTGTTCTTCCCGTTATTATGATGATTTTTTTGTACTGGACCAGACCTGGGAACCTCCTGGTTACGGAGATATTGAAGGTCAAACATTTTTTTTTACGAAAACATGTTTTAAATGTTATGAGTAACTTAACTTTTAATACCGAACTCCTGTACCGTTGCATGCACCCATAATTTTTTGCGTGCGTCAACAGCTATTTTTCACACTCAAAAATAAAGTCGTTTTCCCAGCAATTATTTTTGCACAGTAACACGGTTTGAGATGTACAGAATGCGCAGACGAAGGCTTCGTGATGGCTCTTTTTACCCCTGTATAAACTAGACGCTCCTCCGCACTGGACTTGTATGACGTGCGGTACACAATATTAATACTAGATGTTAATAATTAAATAGTATTTTGTTCCGGCCGAACGGATTTGATCGCGTTGGATAGATAGTTTTCCTTTAAAAAATAACACTGCTCTGTTCATTATGTTACACCAGTGAACGATCAAAACCGTTTGGCCACCACACAGCTACCTCAGGCAAACGACTATATACCTCAGTAATCCATAGGAAATATTTTAATGTAACTGTTGATATATACATTTATATAACATAGATCCCACCAAACATTAGTTGGTTAATGTTCTTTAATCATATTCATAATAATGCTACCTCATTTAGTTGATTAAGTTTATCGCTTTAGATTGTTGCTTAAACGTATGCCTCGTCGTTCAGATGTAGAACAGAATGTAGTTATATGTGCCATTTTATGAAGAGCCGGCGGACCTGGGATAGACTTGCGTACTGCGGGCAACTTTCTTAGATTTAAGATCGAATCTTGTAAAAATGTACAGGGAGCATTTTGATGTCTTTAATATTACTTCCTTGTTACACCTATGTCAGAGCCGCAAAGGGATTATTTAGATTGACGTTAAATCTGGCTGAAAGCCTCCAACTCGAATATTAAAGTAATATTTGACATCGACATGCGCCTGCGCCTCTCAAGCCCGCTGTATGTCACCCAGTTGTGTTTATCCCGCGTCCCGCCGCCTCGCGGTCTACAGACGCCAGTAAAATCTTTAAATTGCTGTTTAAAATATTCGGTTCCAATATTGTATTATATTCGATGATTATGATCCAAAGTTAGGGTAAGACGATTTGGTGAACAAATTATTTGCATTAAATTTGTAAATATTTTGGTACTTGCGGCACTTGCATTTCGACGCTTTTTGAGGCCGCCGTTGGTCGTGTCTAGGGGATAAGTGGGAGTAGAATATAAGGCAAGGGATGTATCTCGACTGCTTGTTGGATATCAGCTGAATAGCTGGCGCTCGAGTTACGTAATCGTGTGACTTCACTGAACACATTTGAAGTCACTTCTAGTCCAGATGTTAGTAGTCATCAGTGTGTTGCCTCACGTTCTACTGAGAGATTCTTCTTCGACTGGTGATAGTTTGTACCTTTGTACAGGGATTTGTATAAGATCTAAAATATGTTAGTAACTAACAAGCATTTACTTGAGTGAGACGTAGTATCGTTGGCTGGTTCCAAAGGTCTGTCGTCAAAGTATCGCGTCGAGACCAACGGCGGTGTGCTCATGCATTTGAATTTCGATTCCTTTATTATTATTGTTATTTTTTTATTCGGAAGTCGCGACGCCAAGCGTCGTGATTTTAGTGTAAGTGAATCGATAGTGCTGTGATATTTTTTATGTATATTTAGTGTTAAGATAAGAGAGTGTAACGTAACGAGCGAGTACAAACAATGTTATACATCGCGAGGTGACGGCGATCGCAGACAGAACACACGCGGCCCGCTCGCAGGCAACAGGGCGCGCGGAGGGGAGGCGGGCCGCACGCAGTACATTCGGAAATAGGGAAGTGATGTTGGTACAAAAATAGATGCGCGAGCATTCTAAATAAATTGAAGGATACAGGTGTTGCCACACCAAAAGCAAAAAAAACTTGACAATGTTTACTTAAGCAGAATCAAGCTGCAAACTTAAAATGTTGATGTAAATGTTAAAAAAAGAGAAAAAATATTTAACTCCGAAATATATTTTGGAGAGAATTATTTACAAGTGTGAAGGAGAGGGGTCTTAGTGATAAAGATATCCAAAGACTGCTAGGTATTATGAGTTCTTTGAACTTGAAATTCGACTTATAAGTCAGGGATTTATGCGGAATAAAGTCAGACGTAACGAAAGCAAAATAAGTAATAGACAGCGGCGTAGCTATCGGATTATCATAGGCTTTGACAAGAAAACGACTAAATTAATAATGAATCAAGTATTTGGCGCCTCGAATCACCTGCAGAAGGTATTGGGCAGAGTTGCATCGATCACACACGAGCTGGAGCTCTCGGCCGCGCCCGGGAGTCGGCATGAGCGGATCGGACGATCCCATTGCTTTGGAAAATTACAAAAATGAAAACTAAACGCGCGCACGCCGACCGGACAAGGATCGTAAATTATTTTCTGTCTGCATTTTCACTCGTAGTGGAACTGTCCGGCCGGTGGTGGCGCGACCAATAACCACGCTAGATTGGTTCCTCAATTGGCGGCTGCGCGGTGGACCAAACAAAAAAAAAAAAAAAACATAGTATAAATAATCTTCATGTGGCGTTAAATTGTACAGGTTTTGCCAAGTCGATGATAGCAGTATTCTATGTCTTTTTGTCGTGGTCGGTGTTTGTAAATCTGTATGTCTAAATTATAAATTTAAAAAACTAAAAAAGTGTCTCCACCGCGCGGTTCGTTCAACGCTGTCAGTTCAATGCGAGCTTGTGACAGTTATAATATACATAGCATTAACTCACATACAATATAAGGATGTCTTAAACCTCACCTGAGGCTTTCATTTTTTCAATATAAATAGTACTTATTTCGAACTTCTGTAATCATGAAAAACCATTTTGATGTTAAAATTTGTTGCAAAGGGGACAATTGTATATTTTCGTGGAAAAAAATGCCCGTAACTGTATTATAAATAAAAAATAAAAGGCTGGGTATCATAATAAATCAGTCAAGTACACTATACTAATATCAGGGTCTAGTAACACTGTAGGTAGAAAGTTACTTACATGCATAAAATGAGTTCCTTTATGAGACGCACGGCGTAGTGCTCGTTTTGCACTCCCGTGGTACTGTCTGCAAGTATTTATGAGGCTTGTTACTGTTAGACGTTTCTAGATCCTAATATGTCCATGTTAATAGAAATAAGCAGAAAATCTCAAGGGCTCAATCCCACGATCCATATCAATTTTGAACTGTTGTTCAATCAATTTCGGTCGATGGCTAAAAATGTATTGGCTCCAATACTTCTCTGCCATTGGCAGAACACAGCTAGGCTTATTCTTGCTCGGTGACCCGAACGGAGCTCACACTTAGCTGCGTTAACAAAGCATCCACGCATCCACTTTACACACTGGCAAAGACTAAACTGTAGTCTGACCGGTATCTGAAAGTGAATAGGAAAAATAATGGGTTGGAAACAACACGCTGGTTCAGCGAGAGCAGGCCTCCAATGCGTCCGATCGTCGGAGCGAGCCCAGCGGTTCACAGACTAGCCCGAAATTGTCTCATTGTACCCTTTGCGACCGTATTTGTCCCTAGCTTTTAGGTGTTAGGTTATAGTCGAACACAGGGTATTGTGGTTCTATTTTAACGGAAGTGTTAAAAAACGATTAGTAAGCGACACGTCGCACCCGACATGATGGCTACACAATACTACCCCAATACCCAACATGTGTACAATATAGGTACCGTTCTAAATCTGTCTTAAAGTGTAAGGTTTCAGGCCGGGTTACGATTTTACTTACAGGGATTTATCTAAAACGAATTTTGAGAAATACGTATAAAGTAAATATAAATGTGTGTGTAAAATGTAATACCTACTAAACGTATTACGATAAAGTAAAAACGAATTCCTTAAACTTCGTTTTGTAATAAAATGGTAACTGATTTTGCAGACTATGTTCATTTCAATCGTGGGAGGAAACGTAACGGATCGTATTGATAACGAGTTGTGAGTAGACGGCATCTACGATGTGTTTCTGTCTACAGAAAGTGTTAAAAGTTTGGCCAGTTTTGATATGAACGTATTCACCGATAGTAAAGTTAAATAGAAGATATTTTTCAAATAAATATTTAATGAAAAAATATTATATAGAAATGTTTGGAAATATGTACAGTAAGGCACAGTCGTGAAGTTTATCAAAACCCGGTCGGTATTTCATGTACTAAGCTAAATAAATTACGTTTTCATTCAAAATTCTTCATTTTAGAGATTTAAAAAGAAGTAAAAAATGCATAATAAGTATACATAGTGTTACATACCTACTGGTTTATTTGGCGACGCATTTTGGTATTGTGAAAATATTTTGTACATAATTCTGTAATCAATTTTATCCTTGACACCTATTTTATCATCTATAATGTATTCAATTATTGTGAACTTATTTTCCCGGCAAGACTATTTTATACCAATGGATTGTAAGATTATTTAAGTATGTGCTTTTATCTATTTGATCAATTTTTATCGAATCATATTTATGCCAGACGTGGTTTTTAAAATAGTGTGTTGGCACTTAAATTATTTTAAAGCTTTTAACCTTTAGGGCTCTAATAATTATGTAATAGGAGCTAAGTCTTGTCGTCTAAATATGTAATCGGCCTAAAGCACATGTTGATGTTAGGCTACGGACGGGTCGGCCATGATTCCATCGAGCTTACAATGGCGAACTCAGGGATTAGAGATATCTAGCCAAATCATGGCCTGCTGCGCGATGCTAGGTGGAAAGGATAAGGTTTATCAGCTTTTTTCGCTTTGATATTTTAAACTTTTGACATGCTGTGTACTAAGAAATTGTATTTTTTGTGCGTCAAACTTCTTAACGCATAAAAAATACAGTTCCTTCTATTTGATGTTTTGAACTTTTAAAATGATATGTATACTTTTAAGAAACTATATTTTTTGTGCGTCAAGCTTCTAATTGTAAATAAAAACGCTGTTACATTTTTTTCTACTCTTCGATAACTGTACGGGATTTGTTTTAAGACGTAGGCTCATATATTTAGCACTAAAAACCGAAACAGACAAATGTAGAAGTTGGAATGTACTACAGCAGCGGACGGCGGCCGCTAGGACTCCTGCACTTCTCTGTTTGGGCTCAGTTTATAAGTAATGTACCGAACTACCTCTGCATGCCTCCATGGATAACAGTAATTATATAGATTTCTTTTTTGTTATTATTGCGAAATAACTTTACATTTACACATATATTTTGTACGTTATATTAAACAGATACTTTTAAGGGAAATAGGTTTTACAGTTATAGAGTTGCTATAATCAAGATGTACGATTTGATGTGTGCAAGATAATTTTCCGTTTTATGTAGGACGCTACTCAAATCTGAATGGAATTATTGATCCTTATACATTACATAATACAATCTGACTAGTTCAAAATGATGTTTTATTTATTTTATGTTTGTTTCCTTATTTCACCATTCTTTAGTGTTTTCAAATCTTGGCTTTCAATGCTCGGTTCCTACAAACAAAAACGAATCGTTTTGTTTACCAATGGTAGCATTTTTTATTGCCAAACTGGGCCATATGAATAGATTCGTAAGCTAATTTTACCTGCGATAGCTACATTGATATGGGGAGCTATGAGGTATGAGGCTATGCAAAGCTATGAGGTAATTGCATATTTTTTGGCAAAGATACAATTCTTAATTTTAACCAATAACAGTCCGTAAATTATAGGAAACGGTCATTAGTGAAGTTGGAACTGTAATCTATGGAAGACAACATTTTTGCGCATAGATGGGATTAAAATAATACCAGCCTATTATGGTCCCACTGCAGGGCAAAGGCCTCTTGTCATCCGCCGGGGCTACGGGTTGTTCGAAAGAGATACCGTGGCCCCTGGCACAGGCAACTGAAGGAACACGGGTGGGTTTTCTGACACTTCCTTCTGCTCCGCCCAGAGCGGGAGGAGTCATTTGATGATTTCCCACCCAGAAAAAAAAAGGCCTCTTGTCATAGAGAAGGCACGAGCATTAATCACCACGCTTTCTCAAGGATTTCAGACTTATATTAACTATAAGTCGTATCCTCACGATGTTTTCTTTCATCGATGTTAGTAATATCCAAAGCAAACTCTGAAAGTACAGTCACCAAAGGAGATACCAGGGTCGTCGGATATAGTTGAAGTTTAGTAAGAAACCGATGGATGTTTTCGAATTAAGTCTAATTTGGTAAATGTACTGTTTGTGTTCTATTAACTAATTAAATTTTATTCGAAAGCATCCATCGGTTTCTTACTAAACTTCAACTATATCCGACGACCCTGGTTACTTATCTAATTTGGCGACTGTACATATGAATTGAAAAAGTCACATTGGTACCCAGTGAACCCACAACCTCATGCATGAAAGGCGACGCCTTTACCACTGGGCCGTTACCTCGATTTGAGAGAGTTAGTGATATTTATAACAAATGTTATAAATAATGTCAATCAAGTCATCCTGCCGCAGCTTTCCATAGCCTGTCCTGAAATAACGTATTGACTGTCGTAGTCAACATAGTGCGCTGCTCTAGCTATGTGGCGCAGAGCAATTCATATCACTTTCTTAGACGTCAAGTCTTTATCAGTTACGGTACAACCGGTCGTAACTATGTCCCATCGAGGTTTAGAAAGAGACAAGTCGTGCGCACGATGGATTTCTCATCAGCAAAAATGACAAAAAAATACTCCCTTAGAGCTCACCTTCTTTACAAAATGAACTCTTTCGTGTAAAATTTTATGGTTCTCGCAAAGTTAAGAACTTATAAGTGATAGTCACGACATAGCTATAAAAAGCCGAACTTTTTCCAAAATGTACCATATTGATGCCGACTTCCTTGCTGTGCTGTTTAGTTAACATGTTACTGCCATCGGTGGAGCTGACTGCAATGTGAAGGTATGATAGCTCATTCCATGCCTGCAAGTGCTTTGTAGGAGGCTTTTTTTGTAGAGGGTTTGCTAATGTCTATAAAACCTGTTCAGGTGGAGAATCAGACGACTCCGCCTTGGAGTGTAAACGTGGTGCTGTTCCACATAGGATGGGACACTTAATATCGTGTCCTGCCAGCTGCACGTTACCGGAACTGATGGGCGCTGGTGATAGCGCAAAACAAGTAGCCGAATTCTGGGCAGAGTCAATTTAGATTGTTATCGACAAGCTAAGAAGACGATTTCTAATGCGACTTTTCAGTTACAGTGTAAGGGTCAGAGTAGTCTCAACAGCAAAATACTCGAGCTTGTTCTTTACTGTCAATTTGAAAATATGTGCGTGAGCATGCTAGAACGCACGGCACAAGCATATCTGGCACGCTAATTTGATCTGTATTTCAGTTGCGATTAAGTTCATTATCAATGCAAAACTGCTCGAGTATTTTGTAGCTCTGTCTGTGCTGACCCTTATAAGATATTTTTGTTGTCACAGTAAAAAGTGAGACTGGTTACAAAATAATACAAAGAGATGCGGTAAGTATCCTTTATTTACCATCAAATTACGCACCTTAAATCTATTTTATTTATCTATATAAAACTGGCTTATTACATGAAATTGATGGCGTTCGCTACATCGTGTGATAGTATAAAGAAAATTATCTATGCGACTACTAAACCTATATAATAAAGGAATCAGTACTAATCATGAAATTTAAACATGATTATTTAGGTAATAATGTATTACTATATTTATTGGTAGATATATAACAGGTCGCGTTTCCACTGAACCCGATGTTATGGAACAATTCTTCAGATATCGCGATCATGGAAACGGGCCCTTAGATGCCTTAAATATTTTAACTTGTAGAAACTATTTATAGATAAAGTATTTTGAATGGAAGAAAAGCAACAGTCTGTTGACGATATAAACTTTAATTACAAGAATTTAGGCTCATACAAATAGAGATCCGCAAGTTTGAAGTATCGTACGATTTTCCCGCAGAAATGATGTATATTTCATAAGTAAAAATCGTAAATGCGATCTAACTACAGGAAGCCAGTTAAATAATAACCTACAGTTAACTGTTACAATCGATGCGATCCACTTTCATTAAAAATTACGTTTCTTACGCCAAATTTACTAGTCCCGCTTATCTAACATTAAAACTGACTAGACGTAAAACTGAGACGATGCGCAGCAGGGCAGGGCAAGCTGAGCACAGCCCTCGACTGGTTGAGAAGGATCGGCGCCATCTTGTCTCAATGTTTACTCCAAAGCGAACATGACATTTCCGATGTAAATTTTATGAAAAAATATACAAATTGCATAACGGTAACCTTAACTATAATTTAGCGGGGATATATTTACAATTAGTTGTCATACACGATAGTATTTATAGTGACAAAACTTCATGTTTTTACTACAAATTCCAGTGTCATGACTGGAAAATAAGAATTTGAAGAAACGGGTTTACTAAAAATATATTGATCGAAAGACATTGCTTTCGGGCAGTTAAAACGCGACTTATGCTAATAGATATCGAGATATATCAATAAACTATATAGATTTGAATAAAACTGACTCGAACTAGGGCCAGTTCTTAGTTACTTTAAAATATATTTCTATAGTTTATTTATCGATCTCGAAAATTTTACAGTAAATTAAAATATTTTGCCAGTAGAAAAAGAATTGTGACTACGTCTTTAAACATATCTCCTTAAAAAACTAAAATAGCAGTCGAAATAGGGTTCTCCAAACATAGTTTCTAAAATATGAATAAATGCAACAAATATACAAAAGAAATAAATGAAAACAGGTCACTAACTGGTTTTTCAATCGAACAAGTTCACAATCAAGAAATTATTTAATTCTAATATTTATTTAATCAGTGGTACTCAAATTGTCATGCAAAGTGCACGCATTACGTCGAATATGTGATCTAACCCAAGATTTGGTTAATAATTTAGCTCTTAATCAATATTGCACTTATATTTCGATGAAATCATACCTCCCTAGTATGTTATATGTTAGTACTATCTAGGGCTCTAATTAGGGAGTACCACTGCATTACGGCCAAACCCTTGACAATGTTTATAAGTAAGCTAGTATAAGAATATTATTTGTCAAAAGTTTGAAGCCATAAAAAAGCCATAGTAACAAGTTGTAAATGTGTGTGTTCGACGTGAGCTGTGACTGTTCGCCTATTAACTTTAATAATTAATATCTGAATTAGAAGAAATCATCATTGTCAATTAGGCAGCTAAGTTTAGCGGCACGTACAAATATAATCAAGAAATATTTCCTACTGCATCTGTGACGGAATATGAACTTTGCTTATTTGTGAGTTTACGCTTTCCCCAGGGTTTTTGAAAGGTAAATTACAGCAAAACTAGAGACTGTTAATCTCTTGTTAACTGCTCTGATTGGCTGACTTAAATAACAACAGCCAATCATATCACTTCACGCGAGTTCAATAGTTTGTTAGTTTTGTGTTAATTAGCCCTTAAAAAACCAAGTGTACGTCTTATTCTTTTTATTATTTTCACACATACAAAGCTCCCATTTCGTTAACAGAACTGCAGTAGTTATCAATACATGTTACATATTACAAAATTACTTCGTAATTGGCCGGTCTTTACACAACAGTGTGTACTAGGCCTTACAATAATAATCCAAAATTGTAATACGTTTTCATAATTCATACTGGTTTTCAAGTCATGAGGTCAACGTTATTTCATTAATAAATAGCTGATAGTTATTTATGTCTTATAGTTTAACACATATCATACTTTCTGCACAAAATACTTGATAACATTTCATGCGTAATTTATAGGATGGTATCGATAACATTCGATAGGACCTCAGAACATTAAAATCTCATAAAATTTCGTTATTATTTAGGATGTGATCTGTCCATTGGCAGGTTTCCGAGTTAAAACTCTCGTGTTTGTCTTTTTAGCACTATTCACTGGCCCTGCGGCCTTACTCGGCACAGATTTTGGCCTCAAACTAGGTATTTGTGACACTCTAATACCTATAGCAGTTTTCTGCTTAGGGGCTGAAGACACTTGGGCCTTCGGTTGCCCTTCGAATGTAGAACTTCTTATAAGTTTGGGAGGTTCTGTTTTATCGGGTTCTATCCAAACCTTCTTTTCAGCTTTGGCTGGCAACTTTTTCGCTTGCTCTACTTTTTTCCACAGACTAGCTATTTTGCTTTCTATATCTTTGGAGTTTGTTTTAGAAGACTGTATCGAGTTGACACTAGAGGTGCTGCCTTGTCGAGAACTTCTTGATGCTATCGTAATGGTTTTTCCACTCTCATTGCTCTGCAAGCTGTGGTTCGAAGGCGAGTTCTTCATGACTGGCTCTGACCGTTTAGTGACCCTTGATGTGGAAGGCTTGGGCTGAGGGCTTTGTTTAGCCGGAGGTGGTCGAGTACGACTGAACTGTGGCAGTCTTGAAGGAGATGTATTGTTTTTGCTCGGTGCGGGAGCCTTAGATGGCCGAGGGACAGTAGTCTTTTTGTCAGGGACAGAGACTGGTAAGTCCTTAACCGGCACAGAACTCTCTTCCTTCGTGAACGTTCCTTGACGTTCTAGAGGTATCGGTTTTGTGGCAACAGGAGGAATACATATCGGTTTTTGTTGCAACTTCGTGGGAGACTTTGGAAGAGACTTTTTAGGCGAAGTGTTTACGCTTGAAGCCTTAGGAACTGAAGGTTTTGGCGTTTTGGCACTTGTGTGGGCTTTGACGGGGTTCGTGAGCTTGGGAGGAGCACTCTTAGGGGCTGTTTTAGTTTGAGGGGCCGTGGGCTTTTTGGCAGCGGCGGCGGCGGGTGCGTTTCGCCTGTAAGGCGACACATACATTGCCTTCTTTCTCCCTCTAATAGCTTTAGGAATATCATTTTCCTTTTCTAAAGAATCATTGGAGTCAAGACTTTCATCGCGTCGAGCTGGTTTGATTATCTTCGGCTTCGGTCGAGATGTCTCTGGGTCTGATTCAGACTGCGCCCTATCTTCAGAATTACTATCTCCCTCATAGCTCGCGAAGTCACTGCTGCTTGGGTTCTGGTTCTTATCACACTGAACCTGCATCGTGCGTTTGTATGAGGCCGTCATTTCTATATTCTTCAGATTGTATACGACGCACATGTCGACCGCGGCAGGACTTTCGATGACAGGCAAGTAGTTCCTGAAGCTCTTTGTGTAAGTTTGCATCTGAGTGGAGTTCAGTTCGAAGTCGTCTTCATTATGTCCGCTGTCAGTTTCCCGCGAGAACACGTCATCGTCCTGTCTGTCGTCTGATATCTGTTGGTGGTTCAGCTCGTTTGATGATAAGCTATCGTAGCCCGTCGTAGTCTCGACGTTTTCGAAGTTCGCGTCTTTGGTGACGAACGTCGGTGAAGGAGGAATGTCTTCGCTAAGCGTCCGCGTTCGGAATCGCTCGGCATCCTCCATTCGTTTTTGTTTCATTGTCTTTTTGGCGGCCAGTCGTCGTTTTAGGCTCTCCAAGTGCGGGTCGACGACTTTCTGCGGTTCTTGCGGTAAGATTGTGTGTATGTCAACAGTTTGAGTTTGGTACCTAGCTCTGTCTTCCAACCTCCTCTGTTTGGCGCTTAGTTTCCTTCTGGACTTGACCTCAGTGGTCGCCGTGACGTACTCATCAGATCGGTCGCTTTCTGACTTGGTCCACGTAACGAATTCTTCTTCAACTTCGAGCACTACGTCACTCTCGGCGACTGTATCAGTGATCGTGTACGTTTGATATCTGTCTTTAGATACATGTCTCTTTTCTTTCGGAGTTAAGTATTTCGGATCCCTCTGTTTCTTTGGCGTAGATTCCACGCTGCTGATATCGGACGGTATCGGCGTGCAGTTTTCAGATCCCGACGGAATATCGGTGACTACATTCAAAGTATTAGACACACAATCGTCAAACATCTGCTGTGCAGTCGTTGGATCAATTTCCATCGTTGATTCTGCGATCTCGTCGAATAAAGATGGCGGATTGACTTTGTCGAGGTCATGGAAGACGTTAGTGAAGGTGCTGCACAGAGGGAAGTCATGCACGGGCTGCTTAAAGTCAAACACGATAGGTATGCGGTCTCTGACCTCTGCGACTTCCGAAACTATACTGGAGACAGATATCATGCTGCTCTCCATGTCAATGTTGTCCATTTCAGAAGGAGGCTTTACGTTATCGAGGAAACTGACTGGATTGCTATCCAGGTGTTCAGAGCTACCTTGGTTCATGGAGTTACTTAGAGCTCGTTTGACCATCAACGCGACGGGAAGCGACTTTTTCCTACTCTTTTGTGATTTCTTCGAGACTTGGGAGGTTTCATCCCAGTGTCCTGACACGCTGAGCGAGAGCAAGCTGCCAAGGTTTGATGGTGGTTTGACATTGTCAAGGTCAAGAGATGTTAATGACGTCACGCTAGCCTCCATACCGTAGGCAGAGCTTTTCAGTTGCGCGGCCAGTCTAGCTGCTTCCTTCTCTATAGCAGCTGAAAGGATCGAGTCAAAGTTCTGTTGGCCATCGTCCACTAAAGATGTGAAGCTTGGATCCGGCACACTGTCGAGCATCAATCGTTCAGCTTCTAATCTGCTGTCTATCATCATAACTAGCGGAGATTGGGGGATTTCTCTGTCTAGTTCCAATTTGTTCGTTAAATCTGGACGCGAGAACGACATGGTGGGTGCTTCGCTCTTTTCCAGTAAGTCTGGTAATGTCATGGCGTGGTCGGCCACCTCGCTGCGGATTGAGGATACCATGTGTACAGAACCGCTGATGGTAGGGAACGTGACGTCATCGGGACATGTGTTGTCGTTCCATGTGTCTGTGCTTCGTTTAGATACGTCGTCGATGTGTAAGGGAAGGTCTTCTAGTGGTTTTATGTCAGTGCACTTGATGTCAGTCCATTCGAGTTTGTTCTTGTTCTTGCTGTGTCGCGTCAGAGTGCCTCCGTCCCACGCGTCCCGCTGATGTTCGCCGTCGCTCCATTCTCCGTCTAGTACGTCGGCGTAGGATTCGTTGGAGCGGTTGAGTTCGTCGGGCGGATCTGATTCAAGCGTTGTGTTAGCTGATAGCGGCGCCAGGCACTCGTTGGAGCGGTGTAACGTGGTCGAACCGGACATGTTAGGTGTGGGGTCGGCCGTGACGTCACGTTCATCAACGTCGGGGCCTTCTGTCGTGACGTCAGAGCCAGGTGTGGCGCGGGTGATGAGTCCCCCCCCGCCTGCGGGCGCGCGGGCCGCAGACGGCGGGGACACGTTTTTTGTCGGCGGCCGCCGCGCCCCGCGGGCCCCGCCGGCCCCCCGGGCTCCCCCGGTCCCCCGGGCCCCCCCGGCCCCGCGCGCGATCACTTCCTCTAATAACGCACGCGCTGGCCCCATACGAGCTAGAGCCCCTCCCGCCCCACCGCCACGTCTTCGTCGTGACGCTTCAAGTCTGTCGTCACTGCGCCCTCGTCTCCTTGCCCCAGAACTATGCGCACTAACGCTGGCTCTTGACATACCAATTCTCACACTACGTTCAAACACCTCTTGGTCAGTAGATCCAAAGGAGTCGTTGCTAAGCGATGAAAGCGACGTACTGCGTTCGAGTCGCGGCGAGGCGTGCGACAACGACGTGCGCACGTCCGGGTCGCGCGACCGTCGCCGGCGAGGGCGACTGTTGCGGGCGATGGCCGGCAACTCTGGCTCGATATCACGGGACCTTAACGGCGCACGGTCCAATGAACGCGGGACACGATCTCTTCTTATATTCTCAGCAACGCCTTCAGCTGAATGAGCTCTGGTTCTGTCATCGATGGCATACTTAGCTCTAGGGTTGACACTTGATAGTCCAGCCTTCACAGTTTCCTCGAAGATCTCGCGGTCGGTAGAGCCGAAAGAGTCGAGACTGAGTGATGATAAAGAGTCGTTTCGCGCGAGGTCGGCAGTGGCAGCAGGGTGCGGTTTGTCTCGCCTTTCAGCCTTGACTGGCAGACGACTTTCGTATCTCTGACCTGTAAAATGACAAAGACAAATTATTTAAAATCGTATTCAATACAAATAGTTTCAATGTTGTATACTAATTTTGGGTGGCAAGCGGTGTGGTGACAAAACATTGCATGAGACATGCTCACTTTTGTAATGTCATGCATAGCTATAAAGTACAAGATCCACTTCGGTCAATATAAAGCCACCCTGCGGTCGCGACATCGCACCGTGGCACCTACATACAGTTTGCGTTCAATACTATTTTATTAATCATAATACAGTCTACTTATGATAACCTTGACCAGGAACCTTGTTAAATTTTACGAAGCACGTAGCGTCAAAATTGACGCGGTTACAACGAAATAAAAAGTGATGAAGACTGCTATTCTCTCCTAGTTTGCTGTGCCCTTCACAATCATCGTGTCTTTTGAATTTATCACTTAAATTCACATCGTAGAATGCAATAAATATATTGTCAAAGTATTATATCCAGCCGTCAGTAGGGCACATGCAGTTACAATTGAAGCTCCAAAAACTCGAAGTTTCTAGAGCGTCGTGTCTGTCACAGATTTTTGTGACGGCTCTTTGTAACGGTCGAGGAGCGCACGTACCGCGCGGCGCGGGCGGGCGAGGCGGCGCGGCGCGGCGGGCGGGGCGCGGTGGCAGCGGGGGCGGGGCGGGCGCGGGCGGGCCGGGCGCGCAGGGCGGGCCGGGCGCGCAGGGCGGGCCGGGCGCGCAGGGCGGGCCGGGCGCGCGGGGCGGGCCGGGCGGGCCCGGCGGGCTGCGGGGGGGGACTCTGCATAAACATTTTGCCACATATGTATGATATAGAAATCATTCTATTCGCTATAAAATATATATACGGGGTGGCATACATCGGCGCATACATGGCGCAAACTGTAACCATGAATTTAGCACATGAAAGAAAAGCTTAGAAATTCTTCGTCGTAGATTTTTTTAATAATAACCGACGATACATTTTCAACGCGGGCGTTCAGAATAATGTACTGAATCTGCGCTTCGATGTCCCTGCCACCCAGCTACAGATAAGATGAAGATAAAAAGATATTAACAGACAGCTGTGCTGCTGAAGAGTTTCTTGCGCCACTTCTTCTTCCTAAAAGCATTAAGTAGTGAAGGGCGAACTGGCCGGGGGACTGTCATACATATGTATGACATAAGTGATTCTGACGTTAAAAAAATGCTGATTCTCAGCATAATTTAAATAAATGACTTTTTTCAGGTAATCCCAATGCATTCCTTTCCTACGACATGCACAATTTTCGAATAATACCACCATAATTTTCGAATTATGGTGTACAGTCGAGGAATAAAGAGATTAATCACTGTTAGAAGTATTATAGCTTATTTTTATGATTTTTCCGACTGTGTACTATTACTAATAAGAATGTAAATGCTAGCTCCAAAAGGTTACACAATCAACAAACAACAACAAATATTTAATATAACCATTCAGTTATCTGTATAATTCTTTCCATTTGATTAATTCTGTCTGCTTTTTTTCTCACCTGTCACTAACGTTCCTGGCGAATTCATGAGACATCCTGACAGTCTCCGTGGACGAACGCAAGTATGGCGGCAGTGATCTCTGTAAACACAAAGTCACATTAAGTACAGATACGAGGGTCATTCAATAAATACTTAGCCTACAAAAAGTAAACGAAAATTTTGGAAAAATGGCAATTTATTTTTCAACATAGTCTCCTTTTAGTTCGATACACTTAGCCCAGCGATGCTCCAACTTTTTTAACCCGTCCGAAAAATAGTTTTTGTCAAACTCTGCAAAATAGGCCTCCGTGGCGGCGATGACCTCCTCATTTGATCCATATCTATTCCCGGCGAGAGATTTTTTCAGATTAGGAAGCAGAAAGAAGTCACAAGGGGCCAAATCTGGAGAATACGCTGGATGGGGCAGCAATTCGTAGCGTAATTCGACCAATTTGGCCATGGCAACGGCAGACGTGTGAACCGGTGCGTTGTCGTGGTGAAACAGCACTTTTTTCTTCGCCAGATGGGGTCGTTTTTTCTTTAATTCGGCGTCGAATCGGCCCAATAAATCGGCATAGTAAAGCGCTGTAATTGTTTTACCCTTCTCGAGGTAATCGATGTAGATCACACCTTATGAATCCCAGAAAACGGTGGCCATAACTTTTCCGGCCGATTTTACAGTTTTCGCCTTCTTTGGAGCACGTTCCCCGGTCTGGATCCATTGTTTTGATTGCTCCTTGGTCTCTGGTGTGTACCAGTGGATCCAGGCTTCATCGACGGCAAAACGACGCAAAAACTCCGCTGGATTCCGCTTAAACAGCGCCAAACATGTCTCCGGTGTGGTCTCACGGTTGCACTTGTTTTCCGGTGTGAGTACGGCGGCACCCATCGCGCCGACAGCTTTCTCATGCCGAGTTCCTCGCGAAGAATATGATGCACTGTTCCTTCTGAAATGCCTACAGTCTCAGCTAGCTCCCGAACCTTCAATCGGCGATCTGCCAATACGAGATCATGGATTTTTTTAATGTTTTCCTCCGTAGCAGCTGTTTTCGGTGCACCTGGACGTGGTTCATCAAAAACCGACGTACGGCCACGTGCAAACTCGTTGAACCAATTCTTGACGGTGGCCATCGATGGAGAAGAGTCACCGTACACAGCATCCAAGCGCTCTTTGATTTCGATGCGCGTTTTCCCTTCCAAAAATAGGAATCGAATCACCGAACGATATTGCTCTTTTTCCATTTTTGTAAAACCGATCGATACGTTCGCTTCCATAAGTAGTCAAATTAAAACAAATGAAGGGATTGGAATGAAAATTTGGAAAAATAATTAAAAAAGAATGTGCTACACTGTGGTAAAACTCTTTTGAAACTACAGCGCCCTCTGGCGATGAGGCTAGGTACTTATTGAATGCGCCTCGTATAGTCTTTTATATCTTCGTCAAATTCTTTCTTTTCGTCCTATTTTTCTATTTTAATTATTATTTCTGTTTGTCGTAAATATAAACGATGTATATTCTTCGATCAATAATAGTACTAGATGAAGGATCAGGAGCAAAAATAAGTCGCTCAAGTGGCCACATTTGCACACACTTAAACATCTACATCTCTCTATCTCCGCCTTTGTACCTTTTTGTGCGAAAAGTTTAAATAAATAAATAAAAAAGTTTAATAATATTAACAACTTCAGCTTATTATAAACCTTAATGCTTAAACATAAAGTTTAATTACCATTGCAAAATATATTTATTTAAGCCCTTTCATCGGAGAAAGGAAATAAGGAATACATTTAAAATGTCGCTTGAAAATAAAAAGTCATCAGTATAAAAATATTTATTCTAAAATGAAACTTAAAGCCTAAGTAATAAGGTTAAAAACATTTTGTTTACAATTTCGTGCCTATCCTATTGTGGAACTAGACGTAATTCTTGGTATTACATTTCAATGCTCAGAACACAGTAAGTATTGAAAGACGTAGAGTTGCTGAATATTTTTATAGGTTCGTTTTTAATCGGTCAAAAATATATGCCACCATACAGCAAATATTTTTGACCCATTCAAAAAAAGTAATAGATACAATTTTACATTGCCGCTATTACAACAAATAGGTAATTAAAAAAAAAATAAAAGGATTCAAGAAACGTGTTTTCGGCGTATCCTTTATACGCATGTATTTAAAATAGAAATGTAGGTATGTTTTATTACCTTTAAACAGATTAAGTTTGTTATAAAGCTGTGTTTTAGAAGTCATTTTTATTTGAGCGGTTTCTTTTTTACAAATATAATGTAATCTTACACCAATGAATTTTTCAATAATTAGTTTAATATTAGGGGTTTAAAGTATGCAATTGCAGATTTGTACTGAAAAATTGAAATTCTTTTTTTTTTTAATTTATCATATTTATTTAATCAACATAATTACCATTATTTACATTTTATACATTGCTGCCATCTAATAGGAAGGTCATTTATGCCTTTGCGATAGAACTCTCATGATCTAGATTCGACAAACTGTGTGAAAGCATTTTGTACTGCCTCCTGAGAAGAAAACTTTTTATCACGTAGAAAATTGTCCAAATCACGAAAAAAATGGTAGTCCGTTGGAGCAAGGTCTGGCAAATACGGAGGGTGACGAATGATTTCTAATTGTAGTTCCTGTAGATTTAAAATGGTTTCTCGTGCTGTATGAGGTCTCGCGTTATCATGGAGCAATAATGGTGAAGATCGATTCATGAGTCGGGGCTGTTTCACTGCCAGTTTTGCTATCATTGTTCGGAGTTCGGCACAGTAGACATCTGCCGTTATTGCTTGACCAGATCGGAGAAAGCTATAGTGAATAACACCATGCTGAGACCACCAAACAGTTACCATTACCTTTTTATTGGTAAGCTTTGCTTTTCCATCACGAAAGTGTTTAAACAAAAATCGCACGGTGCGTTCATTAGCAGTCCCCTCTCCAATCGCAACATTGATATTGCGAGCTGTTTCTGCCGCGTAAGTTCCGCGTCGGAACTCGTATTCAAAATTAACTCGAATTTCCGAAGTATCCATCTTTCTTGTCTAAGCTGAATAAAAAAAACAACTGAAAGTCGATAATCGGATGTTGCAAATTTTTTAAAAGAAGAACTTCATAGGTACCATGTGAAAAAAGTTTCACTCAAAAATATCAAACCATGAAGGTTCTATGTCCATTCGAAGTACCTATTACAATGAAACGGCAATTTTATACTTGAACCCCTATTATATTCTAGAATTTTTATAAGGGTTGTAATTTCTTCTCCTCTTTCTTTCACGACAATAGATAGCCATTCCGCACAGCGAAATGGGTCACTAGTAAATCTACAAACAAAAATAACAACACTACTCCATGCATTCCCTGTTCAAGAACAGTCGATGTTTGATTCAATAGTTGGTGCGTTGTAGCAAACTTTGGCCAAACTAAAGAAATTAGCTAATTGAATTATATTTACTATTTAATTCTGTTTTTATTTTATGAAGAACAATTAATGATATAAACTTACCGAAATAAAGATATTCCTTCCAAAACCTTGGTGTTACGGTGGTTATTTACAGTTTTTGAACGCGCACAGCAGCATCTTGAAGTCTTAATGTTGGCTATGATTGGACCTAATTTGTTGACCCTATTAGATTGGATACTAATTTGAAATAAGACCACAAAAGTATTCGTGGTCTTATTTTTCGGGCCGTTTTTGAAGCGCTTATCGGGAATCGAATTGATCGAAGTGTATATTGCATAAAATCCAGAACCTATTATTCATGGGGAGAAGACACTGGCTCCTGTAACACAGATCTTGTTACCTAGCGCAGGAGTCAGGGTTTCACTTTGTTTGTACGCATTTTTTTTTGTGCCAATAAAGAATTGAATTATTTATTTATTATCAAGTCAGGACACATACTATCTTTTGAAGCTAAGACACTGAACGAACTATTGCATAGAAATCTATATTTAATTACTTGATTACAAAGATCAAAATAGCATACACCTTTGACCTATGTTGAGTTGACATCAATCTTAACCCTTGTTGCGCGCCACAATTAAGACCTGATACATGGTGACATTAGTTACCACTAGCGCCATCTAGTTTCGAGTAGCTGAACTAATAGCCACTTGTGCCATCTATTGTCAAATAGCTGAACTAATAGAGTCACTGGCGCCATCTATTATCGAGTAGAGATGTCGGTGCTGGAACTTACTAGAACTGTCGACATCTGGTCAGTTGGGGCCGGTATGTGTTCGAACATTCTAGATGTTTCTACAATAGAAGGTTCTGGAATTATCTGCGGCACTATATAAGGCCGGGACTAGCCGCGACCAATCAGACTTGGTTCTGCGATAGAAGCGAATACATCGAAAGCGATCTTCAAGTGCGACTTAATAGCGATTGTGTTTTATAATTAGTGCGTTTGAGTTGTTATTAGAGTTGTTTAATTAAAGTGTAAGTTTTGGTAATTTTTATCGGCAGTTTTTATTGTGAAAGTGGTAACAAGTATTTCATTGTTGTGATGGATTACTTCACTAAGTGGCCGGAAGTCTTCGCCATTCCAAATCAAGAAGCTTCGACAGTTGCAGATAAATTAGTTTATGAAGTCTTCTGTCGGTTTGGAGTACCTTTAGAGATTCACAGTGATCAAGGAAGGAATTTTGAGTCCCAAATATTCCAGGAAACTTGTCGGAGTTATGGGTACTCATAAAACAAGAACAACTTCTTACCACCCACAATCGGATGGAATGGTGGAACGATTTAATCAGACATTGGAGAGGTACCTAGCAAAAGTAGTGGAAACTCGGCAACGAGATTGGGACAAGCACATACAACCGTTTTTGTTGTCATATCGAAGCGCTGTTCACGAAAGTACATCGGTGACACCAGCTTTCGCAAACTTTGGAAGAGAATTACGGCTGCCTGCAGACCTGATCACCGGAATAACGCAGTATAACCGATTATGCGAATAACTTGCGGAACAAAATTAATGACATTTATGAGCACGTCAGACAATCGGGCCAACAAATGTCTGAAAAGATCAAAACCCGTTATGACCGCAAAATGAACAGTAAAGGGTTCGACGAAGGTTCACTAGTGTGGTTGCACAATCCAGTCCGCAGCAAAGGGAAATCTCTTAAGCTTCAAGCTAAATGGGATGGACCGTACCGGATTGTGACAAAGATCAATGACGTAACCTACCGGATACAGAAAGGTGCAAGAGGTACTCCTAAGATCGTTCATGTGGATCGATTGGCGCGTTATTATGGAGCCGATAATGCTCGGGACGAGCATGTCTTAGGAGGGGGCAGTGTTGCGCGCCACAATTAATGCCTGATACATGGTGACATTAGTTACCACTAGCGCCATCTAGTTTCGAGTAGCTGAACTAATAGTCACTTGTGCCATCTATTGTCGAATAGCTGAACTAATAGAGTCACTGGCGCCATCTATTATCGAGTAGAGTTGTCGGTGCTGGAACTTACTAGAACTGTCGACATCTGGTCAGTTGGGGCCGGTATGTGTTCGAACATTCTAGATGTTTCTACAATAGAAGGTTCTGGAATTATCTGCGGCACTATATAAGGCCGGGACTAGCCGCGACCAATCAGACCAGCCCGACCCTTCATTGTTGAAGAGCCAGCTCGCGTCGTAGCTGAGCTAATAAATGTAAATTCACGACCGTAACCTCTGAGTTTGTTTGGGCCTTTCTTCTCAGAGATAGTCTTAGGAAACGCCGTGCTCATCAAAGCACTAAAAATATAATTTCGATCCAGCCTGTCCCTTTGCTGCCCTCTCCCAGCGACGCCCTAAGCCGCGGTTCGTACCCCACAGGGGGTGCCCTTAGCGTGCAGTCGCCTAGTTTTAATTAGTTTTAGCCCTGGCTGGAGGCTTTAAGATTTCTGAAGGCAACCACAGGATAGTCCGGTTAAGTAGTCACGACCTCTCAAGGTCAACTACGAGAAGCCATTTATAAAAAAAAAAAAAAAAAAAAGCGACCAATCAGACTTGGTTCTGCGATTGAAGCGAATACATCGCAAGCGATCTTCAAGTGCGACTTAATAGCGATTGTGTTTTATAATTAGTGTGTTTGAGTTGTTATTAGAGTTGTTTAATTAAAGTGTAACTTTTGGTAATTTTTATGGGCAGTTTTTATTGTCACGAACCCGAAGCTCGTAACACCCTTTTTAAAGGAATATAAATCTGGCCATTTAAAGGAATATAAATCTTCTTTGGTTTATAATTTCAATATCAGGGCTGTCAAGAGTCACATTTTTAATTCGGTTTAACATGTAAAAAGATGGCTGAATGTCATTTTGGGGTTTTAATATTACGACGCAATGTAACACTCAATGTCTTCACTCAGCGAGCATACAGCGACCTACGCGTTCAATATAATAATGCACTGAGAGTTCTGTTGCGGCTGCCGTGGCGTTGTAGTGCGTCAGGAATGTTTGCGGATAATAATATTAATGGTTTTGCCGCCATTATTAGGAGTAGATGCGCATCCCTGATGACGCGTGTTCGCGACGGCACCAATAGTATTCTCAGTGTGTTCGCAGATCGGTGGGATTCCCCGATGTTGCGGAGGAGGATGCAGCTCCACGCTGAGTTATAATTGTATGTACATCTGTGTCTGTAACCTACTAACACTAGAAGTTAAGTAAAATTGTTACTAACCCTATGGACTCCTGTCTGAAATAAAAGTTTTCTATTCTATTCTATTCTAATGCTGCTTTGTTAAATCAGATCCTATCGTGGAAAAAACAGACTAAAATAGCCCTTAAGGTGACGAACCTATTTTTAATGTGATTGTACATCAAGCTACTACAATCTGTTAAATTTCTAGATTTTCGAAGAGTAGATCGCTAAAGCATTAAGGTTCAAAGTTGATTGAGAAAATTAGGCAGTTTCGGGTAGCTAGACCTGCTGGCGTCTCTACATAAATAATAGTGTTAAAATAATTTAAAATGGTCTTTTGTTATCAATACTTACGTATACTTCATCTCTGTACGGATTGATGGAGGACACGTCAGATGACGGACCTTTGTTCTTCACCACCTGAAAACAAGATATTTCGTTGTTATTAATTTATCAAAAAATTCAAGACTACTGCTAAAATGCATAAAATTGGCAGTTAAAATGCATAGGAGAGACAAATGAAGGGGTCACATTACCAGCGTCATAAGTCGCATATATCGTGTGACATGGTTTAACGATGCCTTCTGTCAGACGTGTCATATTCGTCGTGCGACAAACACCAACGTGCGACGACAAACAACAACACAACGCGACAAACAACACAATATACGCTATCTGGCCGTCGTCATGGAAGAAGACTTCTGGCGGCAGGATGTGGTGTTCCGTCGCTTCCGCGGACAAGTACCACAGAACAGCACAAGAACTAGCTAGTGAAGTACTATTTTATAGTAAAAATATGTATGTTTAGGTTAAGGTATTTATCTATGGGTCTGCGTCGCCCGAAATAAATAAATAAATATAGCGCTACATACCTTAGCGATGCCCTTCTGTATGCACTCCTCCAGCAAGTCACCAGCGTCGCTCAAATTAGAGCTGTCGGACGTGTCGTGCGTGTCGTTTAGGTCGTTGGACGTCGGTGCGGGCGCCGAGTCGATGGATAGAGCGGATAGGTTCGAGTTGCTGCCCGCTTTCGATAGGATGGCTGGCGTGTCTTCTGTGAAGTATACTTTGCACACCTCACCTGGGGTTTGTGTTCCTGAAATGGTATGAAATTTACGTAAGTGATACACGAGCGGCACGTTGCTAACGGCAGAGGTAACTGACGCGTCTGCTGCCGTAGACGCGTCGACGTAGCAGTTGCCTCTGTCGTTACCGCTCGTGTATTCGAGCACTATTTTATTGGAAACATCATTTTAATCAGTGAATGCGAAATAATGTTTGTTTACATTTATAAAGAGGATTTATTAGATCGAAAACGTTACCTTTCATAGGTTCATTAGCAACGAGGTTCGCCGAAGGCAATGTCCGGAATATGTCTCTGAAAAAATTAAATACAATGTTATCCTATTCATAATAACAATATAATGTTAACTCCTCGTCATATTCATATTCATATTCATATATTTATTTGCATTCCATAATGTTGTAGAGGTGTTACAATGGCTTAAAGCTATGGTACAATTATGGACCCTGTAGGGCACAGCAAAAGGTATAAAATTAATGATTAAAATAAAATAAATTTAGAAAACAAATGAACAATAAGCAATCTTTAAAATATGTCATTAACATTAACTTTTTATAGGTAAATATAACATTTCATTTCATTGAGATCAATCTGTTATAGTTGTACATAATAATTATTTGGTAAGGTCAATTAAACATATATTTATCATATTAAAATATTTATCTATGTATGTATGAATGTATCTATACAAGTAACTGTGTGTGGTGTCTCAATTTCTCAATTTCTCAATTTCTCAATTCTTTATTGCGTACCATAATGTATATACATAGTAGGAAATAATTAAATTAGTCACAATTATGGACCCTGTCGGGCACAGCATAGATCAAGTAGCAGAGAGGAGGAAGAACGCTGGGTTTTTTTAATGTGGTGAATTTTATTACTAGTTAAGTAGTTAGCAAGTTATACTGTTTTATTAATACAGAATTGAATTGATTTGATCGTCATTCTAGCACATCTGTTTTGTTCTGAGGTATAGCTTTAATTATATGCTAACTGCATGTTTAAGTATGTATGCTATACATAAGTACCTATTTCTATTATCCTGTAAGACATCATCAGGATTATTGCTGGGCGATGAGCTGCCGATCTCTTCTTGATGAGTAACCCTTGGTAACAATTTCAGCGATTGCTGCAAAGAAACAAAAACTGGATGTCACAAAAAGGTACAATGTGAATGGAATGCGGAGCTAAGGAAGTAAGGACTATTGAACACCGAAGGAGACTGAATAATCTTGTGGCGCTGTGTTTCTCGAAATATTATAAAAAATCATTCATTATTTCGTTTTGTTAATTTGAGGCAACTGAACCAAGAGGTTAATCAGTTGAAACACCCTGCATACTTACAGCCTTATGGAACGAATGCTTCAAGCAGTAGTTCTCATTATATTACATTCTCAAAACATTTAAATAACAATCAAGTGGATGATAATTTACACTGAACATAATCCAATATGTCCACCTTTACGATCACCAGTAGACGTTTACAGATTTTTGACTTACCTTAGGCAGCTTAGGCTCATCATCAATGGTGAGACTGCTAAGGCTGGTGGCTGCTGAGAACTGTGCCGGAGTATGTTCCACCAGGAACCGGGACACCCGCTCTTCGAACACTGAACCGACGCATGCGGGTTCTGAGGAGTAGAATTAAAAGGTTATATTTTTTAATTTATTTAGATCATTCAACAACTGTTTACACTACTACAATCTTAAATAAAGTTTATACTGTGCAACAATTACTTATAAACACCACATGAGCGTAATTATGCCAGCCTAGTTTACGAAGAAGATACGACTGCAGTTAATTTGTAGTAACAATAACTTTATTATCGCTGCATATTTACGGCTGTTTTAATATGACTACTCTGTGCGTACCTTGTGGCGGCGTAGACAGCGCAGTGAGCGGCTCGGAGGCAGGCGCCGTGCGCGCGCTGGCGCCGGCCGAGTCGGGCAGGGAGCTCGGGGAGGTGCAGCCGGACGTCAGCCGGCTGGGACAATGCAAAATGTTGAGAGGATCTAAATTATGCTTATTACCTAACCAACCGATTTTTTTGTTTGGTTAGATTTAATGATTACTGTCAACTTGTCTAACTGTGGGTTCAAGGTCCCATGACTTTCTGTTATTTCGGTCCTGGGTAATGGGGACCATTAAACACGAACACGAATAAACGATACAAAGTTTGAACAGATTTATATGTCAGATCCAAAAACCAGTCCTGTATGGAGTGCCTCAAGGAAGCATCCTTGGACCTCTTTTGTTCATAATTTATACAACGTGTCCCAGAAATCAACTTCAAGCCGAAAACGGGCAATAGGCAAAGTCATGACAGTTATTAAAAAATCTTGGTCATGTACTTTTCAAATTTTATGGATTCAAAAATAAATCTCAAAAAGTGACACCCTGTGATGACCTTTCGAGTCCTGCGACTACAAATATTAACTTTTCGTCAGTTTTTTTTCTGTGACATAACGTGAGAACGCAGGGCGTTGTCTGTTAGGGCGGCTATGATGGCCCGCAGGTTTGCTCGTTGTACCACTGAAGTGAAAACTACATTGTTCAGAGCATATTGTACATCTTTCTACACGAGCAGCCTGTGGGTCTCATACACGCGCAGACAGTACAACGCCTTGCGTGTGCAATATAATAATGCATTCAGGGTGCTGATGGGGCTGCCCCGATTCTGTAGCACATCAGGTATGTTCGCGCAAGTCGCAAGTTGACTGTTTTTATACTACTATGCGAAAACGATGCACATCCCTGGTGCGCAGGGTTCGGGCTAGCTCCAGCGGCATCCTGAGGGCATTCGCGCAGAGGTTCGATTGCCAGTACCTGAACCATTGCTGTATGGTTCACATTCTAGGCAATCGAGATATGTAATACGTTTTGTCTTTTTAATATTGTATGTGTTTTTTATTTTGTGTTTTTATTTTTTGATTTATTTTGAAATTTTGTATTTTTGTATATGATCCACTGTTGGTCGAAATAAAAGATTATTATTATTATATTATTATAACCATGAATAACCCGTCTGTAAATTACAGTTAAAAGTTAAAACATCAACTACCTCAGTTTTAAATAAAATGTTAGATTTTTGCCCAACATTGAATTCAAAATTATTACATCACTCAAATTTAACCGCGTGTAGTGTAAAAAAAATGTATGTTTTAACTTTTAACTGTAACAAAATTCTTAGGTATATATATCGACCATGGACTGAATTGGAAGAAACATGTTAATCAGGTCTGTAAAAAATTAAACCAACAGTCCTATGCCCTTTACATGCTAAGGAAAGTTGTAAATGAGAGTGCATTATTAAACGCTTACCATGCATATGTGGTAAGATCTAAAATATGGCATTCTGTTCTGGGGAAATTCTCCTGATAGAGAAAATTCTCTTAAAGCCCAAAGATGCGTGAGAAGCAAAAAGATGCGTGAGAAGTATAACCGGACTTAACAGACTGACTCATGCAAAGAAGTGTTTAGGAGGTTAAAAATTTTAACTCTGCCTTCATTATATATTTATGAAGCGGCAAGAATGTTAAAAAGCGATATAAGAAAATATGAAACACTTAGAAGTGCACGACATAAAAACGAGCTATCCGGAATTAGATGTAGAACAGTTAAATTTAAAGTATATTTGGAATGGGAGTAAAAATTTATAACAAACTACCAAACTGTATTAAAAGTATTTCAGCCATCAATATATTTTAACTTAAGCTCAAGGAATTCTTGATTGGTAAAGCGTACTACTACACAATAAATGATTTTTTAATGACAAAAACTTGGTTAATGTATTTTGTATAATTGATAATGTATGACTATTAATAATAATATACATTTATTACACACACTCACACATTTTTATATTTTTTTATATTTAACTTTTTTCATTTATTGCATGTATGGCTTTTATTTTAATGTATAATTTGACCAATGTATAATTTGACTAAAGTATATTAATTTTATAATATTTTTAAGGTATAATTTGATTAATGTAAAGAGTGACTAGACCAACTGTAAGAATGTTTATAATATTAATAACGTAATAGAATATTGTACGCCGTATAGGTATGTTACAGTGCTACTATTATAATAACTATAAGATCTTTTTCTACATGTAACAAACAATAAACGTTTTTGAATTACTTGTCGGATTTGTCTAACTTGTCCCGCCATCTTATAAGTAGGCATATTTGTCGAGTTTACAAGTCTCTCTTTTACAAACTTTCTTAACCATACGAAGATTATCTTCAGTTATTTATCATTACGACTTGTCCTGGCTAGTCTTAGTTAAAACCATATTTATTTACTTTATTTTAACTCTAGCTTTTCCCCGCGGCTCCGCCCGCGTGGATGTCGGAAATTATCCCACGGGAACGTGCTACCGGGACAAAGGAGTAACTTATTGCCTTCCCCAGGATGCCATCTATCTCCTTGCCAAATTGTATCAAAGTTTGTTCGGTAGTTTAGGCGTAAAAAGGTAACATGCAGACAGAGTTACTTTCGAACTTATCATATTAGTATGAATTAAACGGCCAAGTCATTTCGGCCAAAAAAACATGACAGCATATATAATGTAACTGAACTATCGACTTACCTAACTTCAGACAGCACAGATCCCTGGTCATCTTGCTGCGAGCACTCAGGCAGAGAGCCAAGCGAGCTGGAGCGCGAGAACATGAGGGGCGTGTCCTCCACAAACCGCTGCGGCGGAGGCGAAGCCCTGGTTGACGTGGGCGAGGAGCCCTCGCACACTGACGCTGGTTCAGTTGCGAACGTTACTGCTTTGGAACCTGAAGAGATTAGGAAGGCATTGGTTATTGTGAAAGTTTTTGTACTATACTCGAATTTAGAATCTTAGATCATTTACATTTCTTGTTACTTTCAACTATTTTCTTTGGCGTTATGAAGCCTAAGCTGATTTTCGAGTGACCTATAAAAATGTTGGTTTCAATGGAATTTGAACTATGACGTATAATTTGTGGTTGCTAAACATGATAGATATCTAAGATTCTGAATTAAAGTTTAAGATTTGATGATGATGATGTGGATTAGAAGAATAAAGCATAGGATTTAGAAAAAGTTGAGAAGAAGTAAGGATGGTAACAAGTTCTGGTATCCCGTGTGTCTTTATTATTCCGTTAACATCATTTCCACTATATCTTGGGATGAAAAATAAGCGTTTACCTTCTTTGTCCTTAGCAGAACTGCTGGTACTTTGCTCCGGAGGGCTCGGGTCCACGTTAATGGTCGCCATAGCGTTCCTCTTAGCCAGACTGTCCTCTTCAGTCGGTTCGCCAAGACTGCTCAAAGAGCTGACTCTCGAGAAGTACCCAGGAGTGCCTTCATCGCAGTAGTTAACTGGCTTTTCGGGACTTATCATTCCTGAACTGAACTTGGTATCGAAAACCCCTCGTTTTTCAGGAATCGGTTCCGGTACCGACGTTTGAGGAGTTGTTGCCGCCCTATCGTTGTCATGGTTCGGCGGGTCCTCGATGGAACAAGTGTCCTTCTCGTCTGAATGCGTCATTGCTTCAGGGTTCGGTTTGGCGGTCGCCGCTGCTTTCTTATTGTCTTTGCCGATCAACCTGAGATCTGACATTGAGGTGGCTGTTGAGAAGATCGCCGGTGTCTCGTAAGGAGTGCCTTCTGTGGCGAAGTGTTTGATGGTGTCCTCGTGAACTGACGGTCCTGCAGGCTCTGACATGTCCGAGCCAGTCTCGGATTGATGTTCAGCATAACGTAAGGAATAATCCGTCGGCTGGTCCAAATCAGTCTCCTGGTAGTCACCGAAGGTGGTAGGACTGTCCTTCTTCGAATACTTTTTGTTTTCAGTCTTTGGCTTTTCAACCTCTGACTCGGTGTTCTTGGTCTCCGAATATTTCCTGCTAAAGTCTATGGGCTGGTCGCAAGAATCCTGGTCGACGTCAAAACCGGATTCTGTGTAATTTGTTCTCATTTCTGTAGTACTTCTTGGCGGAGGAATTGGAGGTTGCGTGGGGTAACGAAGGAAGGAGTTATCTTTGTGTTCTTTCGAGGACGCTTTGAATGATTCGCCTGACATTTCACTCTTCATCAGATCTTTATTTCTGGGCGTAGGTACAGGTACCTTGCCGGTGCGCGTGACCCGGTCAAACACAGAGTCTGAATGAGTGCTGGTGACCGAGTCCTTGCTATCTGATCTGTTGACGTTGCCTGCACTGCCTGTGTTTGAACGGGTGACCAGAGCACCCTTCAGCAACGTGTTACTGCAGCTCAAATAGCTCGCCAAATGTGCGCTGTGACTTAAAGATATTTGTGATGTTAATGTACCCATTAGAGGTGAACTGGACGTCATCCTATGCCTTTCTAAGTTCATGGCGATTTGTCTTTCCGTGGCTGTGAAGAGATTCTTCTCTTCTCTATTACTTGTCGAAGGAGATGTTGCAGGCTCAATATTGTCGCAAGTTTCAGCCAAGTTTTGGTCTAATTCCTGCTCCAAAGCCTTCTGTTTCCTAGCTCCTAATGTTGGTAAAGCTGGTAGATTCATATTTCTAGCTGTAGTGTCCAGGGAAATGATGTGCGTTTTACCCGGTTTGGAATTGAGCAAATTTTTGAGGGCGGCACTTGAGCCCATCGCTATCATTTTATGCTTGGAGTGTATGAGACTCCTAAGCATTGGCACCGCTCCGTGGTCCCATAGGAACTGCTGGTCTTGTGGGCATCTCGCGGACAGGTTCCATAGCGTACCGCACGAGTTGCTGACCACAGTGAGGCTCGGAGACTTGAGGTGCTGCAGTAAGACACTCAAACAATTTCTCTCCCGGAGAATTTGCCTGTAATCTTCGCGGACGGCGATGTGACTCGACACGTTCCTCATGATGCCACCTGCGTTCTCCACTATCGCTAGTGTTTTTGTTGGTGAGTTGTAGCTGAGCATATCAACAAGGAAGCCCAGTGCTCCTTCAACGGAACATAAGGCTACTTTGTTCATTGAGCAATGAGCTGTCAAGTTCCAGAGAGCAGAGAGGACCGACTTAAGTGTGGCCTCCTTTTGACACGTCATCGCTGCTTTAGTGAGACCTTTGACAGCTCCCACTTCTCTAAGTATTTGTTTGCTGTTGGTATCTGCTCTCCAGGAAAGGTTTCGCAGCACGGCTGCTGTTACCTGTAACATGAACACATTATAAGCGATTGTGCCATGTAAAAAAAAAAATTGCAAATAGTTATTTTAAAAATACATGATCATAATTCATTTATTTTTCAGACATAGTTCATTACAAATACACAAATATTGCTTTACACACCTGTCGCATATCGTCGTTGGGTGACTCCAGCTGCTCAACCAGAGCTAGCATGAAGTCCTTGAAGGAGCACAACAATGACTTGTTGTTGCCATCTCCGAACGTTAAGTTTGTTAATGTCATTCCTGCGTACTTCCTCATAGTCAAGCACGTGTTGTCATCAGTTCTGCTGCCGTGGGCCGCTTGGTCGCCGCTCACCAGCGCAGCTAGTGCCTGCAGTCCTCCCAACTGACAGACCACATGCCTGTGCTCCTCATCAAACGACAACTTCATCAGAGCTGCGACGCTCTGACTCGGATGCTTAGTAGCATCATCTTCTATTATCTCCTTACCTTCTTTTCTCATTTCCACGAGGTCTTCTAATACGTAACAATATTCTCTGACTTGTTCCAACAACCTCCACACTCTGGCTTCTCTTCGGCCTGCCTTGTCGTCAGTCTGTGTGTGGATTATGTTACGAAGCGCCTTCGCCGCGCGGTCTCGAGTTTCTCTAGGGACCTTCGAATGTATTAACTGAACTAGTAACGGAATGCATCCTGCTTGCCTCATGGCGATGCAACTTTCAACAGACCTGCTCATATCCAATAAAGGGCCGCTCAAGTCCGCGTTGTTTTCTGGTGATAAACTTAAAAGCGAAATTAAAGAACAAACGCATTCCATCTTATTTTCTAAGTTAGACGAAGGTCTCGTTCCCTCAGCGGAACCGTTACTAGAGAAACTGCGAACGCTGGCGGAGTCATGACCTGTCCAGACATCGCGTTCTCCTGGCCAGGTCCCCCGGTAGAGTTGGGAAGCTCTTTTGTCTCGCTCACTCGATCGAGCCGCACTTTCTAACCCATAATGTAGAGTGCTTCGGTAACTTGTTCTGTGTGGTCGATCTTCTGAACTGGAGTAAGTGGAAGTCTGGTTTTTCTGTGGCCTCTTTGGAAGGGCCCCAGCCTTCTTTTGTGCTTGACTATCGTCGCCTTCGACATCATCGTCCAGGAAGTTCGGGTTTGTGATGTCACTGCGTTCGTCGAATTCATCAGGCGATGGCGAGTGGTCGAGGAAGTGCGGCTTGGGGATTCGGCATTCGATGTTCGACTTGGATGGCGGCTGGTAATCTTCGTCAAGAAAATGGGGGCGGCGAGAGAGAAGGTCGGGCTCTAGGGTCTCTAGTTCAAGGGTGAGGTCTCGCGAGCGCGCCTTGTCGGATGTCTTTGGGGGAATGTGTTTGGGGACGATCTTGGTTTTGGTGTCTTTTGGGTCGGGTAAGCGGCGCGAGTCAGGCGATAGAGGGGAGGACGCGTCTAGAGGCCCGCGAGGGGTTTCGCTCGATGTGGAGGGGGTGCAGTCTTCACTTGCCGAGGGTCCGGAATCAGTTAACGGTGAATTCGAGGAGTCCATGCTGCTCCAGGGATCTACCATCACTTCGTTCTCCAACTGCAACAAATGGAAAAATAGTAATTTAAATGTCAGGCCGTTTAAGGGTAAAGAAGTCAAGGTTAAGGACTCCTAGTGGTGATGTAATCAGCTTAAGACGAATGCTGCCCGAAATGAGCAGTACACTTAAATTACACATATGGTCAAGGCCAGTCGGGCGCAGTGCAACCGTGGCGTACTTAAGATTGTATTTAAATATTTGTGGACGGGTTAAAATACCGGTTGGCCCGACTCGAAAAAAGTACGCGCGTGTGCGGGGCGAGTCCATGCGTGCAATATCCTTAATTACCAGAGTGGCAAGGCAGGGGCGACATTGTGCCAAGTTATTAAATAAACCTTCGTCATTAATGCTACGGTTACCACATTAACAGTCAACAAGGCGAGTTATAACGGAGTTTGAATACGTAATGTGATGCGCTTCAATAAAGTGCACTTAACGGAAAAATGAATCATTGATTTCAAGAAAAAGTATGCACGTTTGTCTGTCTATTTAACAAGGTTCGTCGTGCAGACATTGTGGATGTTTCCAAATAAAACCATAATTCTTAATTAAGTAGTACAAATATGGAGTCGTCGGAGAGTCGCATTATGTCTGTATGTCACGTGTGACCACCCGTATGGGGGCTAATGCGTATAACATTGCAATGAGTCACAGTCTACAATGTAATAGTGTTACTGCTTACGTCATAATGTCCAATTAGCGAGTTCCCCCTGGATGATTAGTTTCATGAAACTTAAGATCTGTACGATTGAATCAGGTCAGTTAAATGGGAATTTAACAAGTTTCGACGTAGCATATGAATTTATAACACGCAAGTTTGAGATCGTCATAAATATGCTAGTTTGTTGTTTTGATTGGACTACCTAATTGAGGGGTGGATGTACCTTAATAGTTGTTCAGAGGAAGTTTACCTAGGTATAATAAAGACCAGGTTAGTTAGAAGAAACGACTGCCAATAACGCAAGTTCTGCGGCTAAAGTGTTTGTTTATATTTCTTGGTTTTTGTTGGGATGAATCTAAGCTACAGGCTTGCTCGGGCAATATAATTTGTTTTCTTTTATTAGTCTCTAATATTCCTTAGTTTATTCCTTAAGTTCAATAGCCTGAATCATGTCTATGACCCTACAAAGAATTGCCCCTTTCCTTGTGTTCAAATCAAGTGATTGTGTCATAGAGCATTGTCTTAAGTTACCACTGCCGATTGGCGCAGAGGCCGGACAATGGCTAGACGAGGCGCTACCGTCCGGCCGGACACAATGGATGGCGCCGGCCATCACTAATTGTACTTTGTAGTATTCGATCCGACGCGCGTTGCGCCGGACGACTCAGATTTGCATTTTATGGGAATTTGCTGTTGTATTTATTACTGGTTGGATGTTTAAATCTAGATTTGTCGTCATAAATGTTGTGTTTTGTGATCACATCAGATATAATTTGGAATAACGCGAAAAAGATTTATTTAGACCAATAATTTTTGTTTCGCACCGTCAACTTTGGCATACTGAGAAATATGCATATACTAAAACCGAGATTTTAAAGCCCTAATTATGAATACTAAAATTTAAAAAAATACTCTGCTAAAATGTATCGTGTTAAAAAATATTTTAGTCCGAAAGCTCCAGACAATTGAGTAATTTTATACACCCATTTATTTCTGAAGCCGAGCGAGATAAAGTAACCCGTTATACGAGAAACTTCACGCTATATGATTTAAAGCATATGAGTGATTGCATAGATACACATGTCTGTATTATATTCATCGAAATAACTATCGTAAATATTGCTTTGAATGCTTCAAAACAAAATCCAAAGAAGATAATCAAAATTATGGCTACTAGACGACTCCTACGAATACTTACCAAGTCACTATCATTAGAAGTAGATACATCTTCAAGAGGATTTCCATTTTCCATATCGACACCAGAATCGTTGGGGTCTCCCCTCCTCCTCATCATATCAGTCCTGGTGATGTCGTGGAAGTTCCGCCTGAGAGGGTTGAAGGCGATGCGAAGGTCTGTGGTGAAGTCATCGTACAGTTTGAACTGGTTGGCGTTAAACTCCGTGTCGTTGTCCAGAACGTCATGGTCCATAGATCTCCTGGAGCGTTCAGCTCCCTTGCTCATGTAAGACACCTTGTAATAGTCCCGGGAACTCATTTTGATAGCACTTTGTTTTATTGTTTATTCCATAATGTTTAATAGCTCCTAAAATATTTCGAAATTAGAGTATGTTGGTGTCGGTAGTCGAAAATACCATGTATTGGATACCACCGTGTGCCGAATGGCAAGTGTACATTTTGCACAGAATATAGTACTCGTAAATCATAGTAGCGAACACTAAAATTCCATTATAAAAGCGTTGCCCTCGAATAAACAAACCAGCTCTGGATTGTGCCAGATTGAACGCAAAATAGGTCAGCTGTATGGCGAATTTAGAAGGGCTCTCATGGGAGGCGCAAGTTTAAATTTTATTATAGTGGTCCGTCATTTTACCGCTCTTTTAGTTGGACGAGAGCCAGAGTGTTACGATCATTGTATAGTATACAAATCGAGTCGATGTTTTCACACATCCTCTCAAAATAAACTTTGAATGAAAATTTCATGTAGTAACAGAGAAAACTGTAGAATTTATCGAGGCATATTAATTGGGTCACGGTGAAGTTAATTAGGAGCGCCGTAATCTGATTATTTACCTACATTCTATTGTTGTGATGGTGAGCGGATGAGACTGAACGTAGTAAAAACACATTGGTTTCGTAAATTGGCGCACAGTTGGGAAATACATGCCGCTCGTAAATGTCTTGTGGAAGTAGCGTTATCTGTTTATATTGGAGTTACTCAAGGCTACATAGAATATACATTAAGAAAAATGAACGAGACAATATTTGTACTCTCTTTCATTGTGATAAACTGAATCAACATTATGAAGAAATCATCTAATAAGTAGTCAGATTAATTATATTTCAAGGACCTAGCCTAAACTTTTAACTGCATACTTTCGTTAACAGAGAAAATTTGAGGCTAAATAAGTTTCCAGTATACCAATGTACCTAGTGGGTATATGCCCGTTTACTTAAAGATGTACCAGCCTTGTTAATACTTACATATATTACACACGGTTAGAATCAATTGTGCATGCAATTTGATAAACTTGCGAATAGATGTAGATTAATTTGTAAGTTTTGGTTCTATTTATTTGCCCTTAATTGGTCGGATTCGGATAGAAAGACAACAAGGAAAGAAAAACTCTTTATGTTGTGGATAGTCTATGAACCGAAAACAACTTATGGATACTGAACTCATTTCCTGTGTTGATTTTTTTAATTTTTTTTTATTTATACAGCCATATCTGTCCCACTGCAGGGCAATGGCCTCCCCTCCCTCCTTCCACTTGTCCCTGTGTTGATTTATTTAACAATAATAAAAAAAGAGCATCTGGCGTCGGCCGTTACTCGGAAACCTTGAGATACTAGGCAATGTTACTGAAATGTGACTTTATCGCAATAAGTACTAAGATGATTCATAAAACTCTTACGATTGGGTAGAAAGCTAACTCAATGAGTCTAATACATTTTGACAATATAGCTACTGAAATTTGAATCCTAAGTATTGGTGCAGAATCACTTCTTGACCCATTATAAGAGGATACAATATCCGACAAGCAGTCGATGATGCACAGCCCGAGATAAGTGACGACTCAGTTGAAACAGAGCTCTGGCAACAAGCCGACCAGAATAATATTAGATATTGAAGTAAAAGTAAACCTTGACATGTTTTGATAAGATAATGTTATTCATTCAGAAATTGAAGAATTAGAAAAACAATTTTGCCTTACAAGGTGATTTTGTTTTCATAACAAAAAGGGTCTCGAAGAACTCCCAACTCCATGAGTCAGTTCTCTATTGTGAAGGTTTGCATCATGAGAGTTAGCTAAGATCTTGGTAGTTATTCTAACCACCCTCGACCCAGTTCCCGCGCGGTGCTTTGACGGTTTTTCGATGGCTCTTTAGTCTGCGGTCTCAAGCCCCTTCGGAGAATCAATGATGATGTTGCTGACTTTACAAATGACGTGGAAATGTTTTGTTTTTCTTCGGAAGTTGAAAGCTTAGATAAAATAAGTGATAGTGATTTATATGTAGTAGAAACAACTTAGGCTTAAAGATCGCGTTGAAGTAAAAATAGAGGCAGGATGTTAGCTAATCTCTGAGTAAGATAATTTTCCCTGAAAACATCTTAAGCACTTAGAGAAGCAGCGTATTCAGTGATTCACAGATAGGCAAAAAGTTAGGTATACATTGATCAAAGCTTCCAAAGCAGACACTGATCTAGCAGCTGTTCAGCACATCTAATGACACCGACCAAATTGGGGAAGGATGAGTCAAGCCAAGTCATAAAACGAACAAGGCGTTTACTAAATACGGTCTATCAGCCATTGTGGGCGAGGGTTTACGTATTCATTAATTGAAGCTATTGCTTTTTAATAAGCTTTTTAGGTTAAAAAGGCTGACAGCCGTAAAATTCAAGGTGAGACTCAAACACAAAAACCATAAACAAACAGTTGACCAACGGTTCGGGTCGTCGAACTAGCGTTGCGTAAGTGAAAACATTAGCGAAGACCGTTTCAAGCGATTACGTCTACGAGGTTCTCTATACACGTGTAGGAGCTGTAAAGTGGCCGCAAAACCCGAATCTGAGCAACAACAATGTACCCGAGTGGTCGTTACACATAAATAGGTCGGGGAGTTGGAACTTACCGGTAACTGCAGTTGTGCAACTCTTTATTATACCTCGTGGTGGAATAATTTCACGTTTATGGAAACCTATCGTAATAAATTACATTATGAAACGAGATTTATTGGAATAAGTAGCTATGTTTGTTTCTAGCGAAACTGGAATTGCCGTTTTTGGAGGTTTTGAATAAAGTAAATTAATATTAAACAGATGGTATACGTTAGACCAAACGGGCTATAAAAACTGCTCGTCACAAAACAAGCACTGCAAAGCTGCAAATAGTAATGATTAAACAACAGTTTTACCGTTTTACTCATTTGCATTGATTAATCTGGCCAGAAACATTGCGGGATTAACACACTGGAAGCCGGACAAAAGCCAACATTTATAAATACCAAATCCAATTATTCAACAGCGAGGTACAATCACGGAGTGTCCAAAAATAATCATTTACGACTTAAATTGATAGCTTTTGTCATTTAACCCTCCAAGGTTTAACAAGCAATCGTAGAATAAATTCTGAATGTGTTTCTAAAACCACATTGTGACAGAGGAAGACGTATGAGAACAAATGACAGATTTGGATCTGTGACAACCATACAGGAAGAGGGACCGTTAAAAATAGAACGCATATTAGTTTTCTAAGACGCGAAGTAAACCGCTAACGATTTAAACGATGCAATAATAGCATTTGGGGAAGCAGTAAATAAGACTGAATAATGAGGGTCCTTTGAGCCTAGAGGATTCAGATGGCTTTACTAGTGAGATTAACTCAGAGCTAAAATTCTTAAATGGAATCCGCAATCTTCCAAAGTGGTACTGCGGATGTTATTCCACTCGAGCACGTTTGATATAATTCAAACGTGAGAACTCTTTGCATGTAACGACACAATAATAATGGTATCACACCATACATCATAACAATTCTCGCACAAGGTAACGAAAAAAAAGAAGATAATTTCATCAGCAGACGTAACACCAAGTAACATAGAGCAGCGAAAAAAGATGCAGCCATTAATCATTTCGAAGAATAAAACAAAACAAGAGCATACTCTCTAGCCATTAGGCACATGAAAGCAAAGCCACTTACAGCGGTGAAAGTGTTATGGAATTTCGCGATGCACCCGGCCATTATTGTAATTGGAGTGAGACGGTGCGTCTAGACCGGCATGGCAGAGTCGGCTGAGATAGCAGAGACCAGCGTGATAGATGGGGTGCAACGCTCGGGACGTTCACCGGCATCGCAGGCGCTTAGAAATCAACGTGATTATAATTGAGTCTATTGACGCCTTATTTTTCATGCTTAATTACTTCTGATGAATTTACCAGTTACCAGCTACCAGTTTCCAGTATTAAACTACCTAGTTCATTTCGAAGTATGGTGATTATTGCCTATATTTCTAACACTTGTCTTTATCTCAAAGGTTAAATGTTGACTTCTAGATTAGTACTTTCCTTATTGAATCTTAGTATGTTCGCATTAATAAGTTATTATCTCGATGTCACATGCAATAAAATTATTTTCTCCACAATGTCAGCGTTATGGTCAAGTCATGTGGCTCCAATGTCACCTAAATAGATAACTTCGATAAAGGCCATACGAAATTTTATCTCCGGACACGAATGAAATTCTATGCACGATGCAAAGAAAAGCAAGAAATCTAGATTTTAGATCAGCAGAGGCGATAAAGTGATTCGTATCTTTTGAAAGTCTTGATTTCATACACCTTTTTGCTTTTATCTTTTCTAAATGCTCGTTTGATATTTACAATTTGCCTAAACCAGTAGTTAATTCAGCCAAAGTAATACTTTTACGTCATCAAATTAAAAGTATTCTCAAAGCGTTTTACCACGCTAATTAAACATGAGTAGTGCAACTTGCAAAGTGATAGGAAAGTGAAAGTGTAAGAATAGTGGTAGAAGTATATCTAGATTGGAGAGAACCAGATAAAGTTCAAGAACATTTCTTATCGAGCTCAGCCTGCAAATAATATATCCGTTGGTAAAGTTGGGTCCAGCATAAATTCAAAATAGAAGAATCCAAAGGGAGATATTTCTTCAGTAACTTCAGAGATAAACAATCTGCAATGTTCAACAAAACAACGCGGTATAGAATTAATTTTAATTAAAGAAGATAAGGATTAAGAACGACAAACAAAGGTCCATTCAATACTTATTTAGGTAAGTGCTAGCCAGAACTGTATTGTACTATTACAATAAATAAGTTTAAAGATAGCAATAGTACTAAGTGCATAATAGTACTAAGTGTAAGTCTCAATATAAACATTTTACAATGCAATGGATAGTTTCTTAGTCCGCTTTTACGAGTTATGACTCGATAAACGATTGAACAATATTTTTCTACGAGTCAGCGTGGAAAGTGGAAACTAAGTGATGTTGGATAACTAATATACCGTAGCAGTATTTCAAATAGAACCAATATAATATATTAATAGGTATGAGATGGCAATAAGGAAAAGCATTCGTTATTTATTTATTGTATAATAGAAAGGCAGAAATATATCTCTTCTGTCAAGTGTGAAGATTTAAGTGTTTTTTTTTATATATCAGTTTAAAGAAACTGGTCGTGATACGGTACTAAGGAGGACCACATCATATGATGAAAACCACCACTCAACCACTTGAGATTATATTTAGAAGCCTAAAATTAAAAACGTTCAAGTTAGTGTCAATGACTGGGAGATCCAACAGATGTCAATCAGCTTTTTGTTATGTTTATTTTTATCTGAGTTCAGATTTCAACTTGACTTATTAACTTATTACAAGTTCACAAAACTCTCGAAAATTCATGACAATAACTCAGTCGAGTGACTCACTTTTGCGTTAAACATCATCAAAATTAGTAGACACTTCGGCGTGATTTAACACTGACAAACAGCTGGACATAACTTCTCGTAAAATTAGAATTAACAATAGGTTTTTGGCTGTTTATCAAAACTAGGGAAGATTCATCCCACCTGTTTACATACATATGTTGACTAGTATTGCGAAATTGCGACACCGTTACACGGGTAATCGACAGTTAACCTATATATAATTCTGAGAATGCACTGGCCGGGTCAGTGCATCTAGGCTGCAATGCGGCACTCGTATTCTTGGCTCCGGCAGACGACCTTCAAAACGAATGCTATCTCCATTTTATACCGGGAAACATTTCGCCACAACAGCATAATTTAATTCTTTATTCGTGTAACCGTCAACTATGTTATAGTCAGGTTATATATATATGTATACGAGTACATGTTTGGTATTAGGATTTGAAACTTGCAAGCATATTTTTGGTGGATGAATAATATTTCACTATCTGGAATACTATAGAGCAGATCTAATAATTTAGTTTAAAGCTAGCGCAGAAAATGCTTTAGTTGGTATTTTCATCGGTATACATACGATCTAGTCAAACTGCTAATAGAGAAGAGAAACTTCAGCAAGATTTGCTAGAGAAACTATAGTGGTGCACATATCGCAGTATATTTAACAAATAAAATAGTCGATAAGATGAAGAAAATGACTGGCTATATTAAGCAAATGCTATTGCCTCCCGCAACAATCACTTCTATTAATTTAGAAGAGCTAGACCACACATCGAGGCAGATTTGGAGCGCCCGCGCAGTGTGGTCACATGATTGATCGTGTCGACAGATCTAACAACTAAACAAGCGTGCGTTTTATAATGGAGATATAGTATTTCCTGCCTTCTATAGATTTATATAATCCAGAATTAGACGTCTACAGAAAATGTTTTAGGATAACAATGTCTGAAATGGAAGTGTAACCTAATATTGCCTAACACGAGTCCCTAAACGTCCCCTGGGCCGTATCTACCTCCGCAAAGAGGCTCTGTGGCGGGTTATTACCGTCATAACTAGGTTATGCAGATGGTGACCGCATGAAATATGGTAGTACGTATGTGCCGCAAATATGAAAGGTATTCTTTTAAAATTGACGTTGTTAAGACCTCTCTTGTGACGAGGGATGTAGGTTTATCTAAAAGTATTTTCGCCTAAAAGCGTATCGATAGCCCCGCTTCCATTAGTTTAAGAGCACTTTGACAAGTTATTAAAAAAATCTTCCTTCTTAACGTGTTCTAAACTACAATATACTTTAGACTTTTCATAGATGTACATGTTGCGTAAAAAAACGATCAGATTTTTTTAAAACACATCATCATAAAAACGTCCATACCGAAGAACAATCCGTCAGCAATTATAGTTCTTAAGACACGCTGAAGAGCATATTAGAGATGGTCTACATATGAAAGCATTGTCATCTGTCGTAGATGGAGGAATTTTAAGCAACTTTGTATGGACAGAGCACGCCATTCGACATTCTTGAAGATGAAGATAATTCAGCTAATTGATACGAATTGTGATCTGACAATAGAATTTTGTTCAACCGAATGGTAGAATTCAAATATTTGACTAATTGTGTGCCTGGTCTTCTTTGTGCGTGTCGGTTGCCGGTCTATTTATTTTTGCGTTTCATTGTTAGTTTGATTTTGGTATAGGTACCTATTATTTTTATAATTATAGAATTTATGCGTAGTTTGAATTTGATTTAGATTGTATGCTGTCGACTGTTCCTTTTGTGACTGAAGCTTTGGTTTTATAATTTTCTTATCTACTACTAGCTAATGCGTAGCAATGCCTTTTTTATTAGGAACCTTCTCCGACGCGCACACAATAACTTGCCAAAGTATCATCACAATCGGTTGAGCCATTTTCGTGTTTTTGCGAGACTAACGGCACGGAAATTGATTTTTTATATAGATAGAAGATAGATTCAATGGTTAAGTATGCCAAACCGTATTCGATATTGTTTTACTTGGACTATATAACCCATCTTTCTTTATTTCTATATAACTAGTGCTAAACTGTTTTGTTCATATAATATAATCCCTATGGTCAAACTTTGCGACTTTTCTAACGGATGTCAGAGAATGACAATACATTCGCAACTCATGATTCATTTTCCAGCACGATCCATTCATTAATACTCATTTCAAAATCAATTTCAAATAGCGTTTATATAAAAATCCAATAAACATTTCAACTTGACAGAAATACATGGAATTTTACGACATCGTACGTCATGTAACATACCCGGATAGAATATTTTCGGCTCAGCGGAGAAAATAATTACAACTTTACGAGTTTCCGATAATGCTGGACTTTACGAGGCAGTAGTGATAGATGTGTTTATGTTTAATCCACCTCTGGAGGCTGGGCAGTTTTAAAAGTCAAGGGCTTAGTGCCCAGTAAGTCATGGTCGGCTTCACCTGCAACTTTTTTCGTACTTGTAACACTTAATTTACCACTTAACTTTGTAATAATTTGGAAACAATATTCAGTGCTCGCTGGCAAAAAATAATGAAATATGTAAATTTTAAAAACCTAAGGTACGTTTATCTCAGGTTCATAAATATTGCTATTATCATATTCATATTTATAGTAAAGTGGTTCAAATAAGCGAGTGCTGTAAAGACTTTTAAACGGGGTGTATTCAAATTCAAACAATGAAAATCCACAAGAAGCTTCATTTCAGAATGGAAATGAATACTGTTTTGAACATCTAATTATTATTGAAGACACTATACAAACCCACTACTCCCTCTACCATTTTCGCAAAGCGAAAATCCAAATTCCAATTACCAGCTTAGAGGAGAACATTTCCACGCAAACAAGACATTAGTACTAGAAACTTAAAATAGGGCTGTTAGAATTATTTACCAAATTAAAACAAATGCTTTGAGGTTTCAATAATAAGGTCAGAAAGACGATTTACAATATTCTTCGTCACTTTTTGATACCGAGCCTATATGAGAACAATATTTTAAAAATGGTAATGATAAAAGTCGTGACTCAGGATATGCCTATGGAACAGACAGGACGACATATTACTATTAGCACGAACACGACGAACCACATAGTGGTATTAGAAAAGAAAATTTGAAAACCCACGATTGTAGATTATCAGTAGGTATGTTAAACGTCCAGTGGTCCACTTTAGCCCTGGATCGAATGAGCTGGAAGTCATGGGGAGAGGCTTTAGCCCAGCAGTGGGATGAACAGGCTAATAGTAACAGTAGTTGTGTTAAGTCTTCATTCGTAATAAATGACAAATCGTTACATGAATATTTTAATCCGCAACAACCTAGAATTAGGTGATAGGTACTAACAAACACGTGTCGCAAGCAAAGCGAAACAAAAGCACATTAAAATTCAAAATGGTCGTACTAGAGCCGAAAAAAGATGACAGGAAAACAATGTATTATCTAATACGACATAACAAAGACGAAGTTACGAAATGTTATGTAGAGGAAGTTATCAATGTTGTCGTACACATAAGTAGTGTAACAATGATTCTGTAGCGTGTAAACTATCTGTGTGAATGTGAATCTTGTTTGACAAGCGATTCTTCGAATATTACAATTTCCGTGATGCCGTTTGAAAGGCGAATTTTTCTTTTTTTATGTGGGAATAGATGAAAGGTATGCTCATTGCTCAGATGTATATATGAGAAGTTATTTGGATAGGAATATAGTTTTAGGATCCGATTTTTATCTTAAAATTGGATTCCTTTATTTCAACGGAATATCGTCGGCGGCCTAGCCTTTTTCCCAACTAAGTATGTTGGGGTCGGCATCCAGTCTAACAAGATGCAGCAGAATACCAGGGGATCTACTCCCTTTGGCCGTTTCCTGCTACGAAGTTACTATTTGGTTCGGTCGGTTCCGATCCTACACTCCTACACTCTTTCGAATATTGACTACGGTCCCGACCCAACTGAGCCGATCCGAACTTTTTTCGCATTTTTCAATAATATTCGGTTCGGCCATGTGTCGGTCCGATCCGAACATTCGCACTTTGCACTTCGGAGTAGGCCCCCAGTATTTCTACGGAATATAGTACATACTAAATAGGTTTTTAATAGCGAAGCGGAAGTAGTTAATTAGATTTTAGCGAAGTTGACGAACTTGTAGTGAATGTAGTAGATTTTTATATTACACAATAGCAACTCGCCCCTGATTCGCACGGTTTTTACAACCTCATAAAACATGGAGATTTCTTTATTATATGTTAGTTTAATATTAATGAGTTATAAACATAAACCTTCCGGAATAAATTCTCTAGATGATGGTGAACACAGCATCAAAATCCGATGCGTAGTTTAGACGAACAAAGCGATCACACAGACAGACACGAAAAGCGACTTTAATTTATAATATGTATAGATAGAAGTTATTGGTTGGACACAAAAAAAAAACTCTCAGCGTATAATTCATTTTGTATTGCGTGCATAAAGACAATATTTTTTGTAACCCTGTCAAACTAATTACGAATAGTATTAGTTGCGTAGTTAAGAAATAGAATTGCAAATGATACTTTATAAACAATCGGCAAAAACTATGTTAGAATTCCAAGGACTACAATTGGTTGCCTTGTTACATCCCACAGTGGAGTAATACACCTGGGTGATTAGAACTAACTTCTTTTAGTTACCAGATTGTCCCTGTTATCATTTCCCTTAGTTGGGCCGCTTCAAAACGGTTGTTTTTGTTTTCCACATCTTATTATTTGATTTGAACGTTTGTATTGCTAACTTTGTGAAGAGCATCATGTTTTTGAAGTATACTTCTTAGGCGGCGATTCGAATGGTTCCCTTTATGTCGAGTCCGTTTACGTCGAGTCTGAAGTCGATACTTGAACGAGAATTGAGACTGAAATTTCAAGGACGCGTCACGTTAAGGCACATGAGAGAGAAGAAAGATATAACTCCCTCTGTCTCTCACACTAAATCTCTCATATACTTTATTTTTTAAGAAGTATTTTTTTTGTTTCTAAGATTTCCTAAAGAACCAGTCCTAACATTCTGCTTTATGTAAACCTTAATATTATATATCAGGTATCTAAGTAACCAGTTCCTACAATCCACTCCAGTTCATCAACCTGTCTCGTTAGCAAACACGACAATTAATTAACACTAAGAAGAGAAAACTCATAATGAGAGATGACAAAGTATCTCGAAATAAACATCGTAAGCGTTGCCATTAAGAATGAAAGTAAATACCACAGTATTATGTATGTATAATAATAAGTAGATAAGTGCTCCCACGCTTTACAGATTGCACAAGGAATGTTCTTTGAATTAGTTTTGATAAGGCGTGTTCATTCATCTGTTAACGTAACAAATATTTCGAATGGACATTTATTATCCGTCAAAGATAAAAAGGAAAGAAATTATTTAAAAGAGCTAGGTTACAGTTATGTAACGAGGGATGGTGAAGCTAAAATAAACAGAGACATTAAAAATGCTGTAACAATTTTCATCAATCTTATAGCACCTAAGTTGAATATCCAGCACGCTAGTTTTATAACACACTATCAATCACAATCTTCCAGAATACATTGCTTCATATGTTCGATAAATTTGTCTGTTTCAACAGCGTAAATAACGCAATGAATGTTGTTGAACTGTCAAATTGAAAGCCATTCCTACTGTTAGTGTCTTGCGCAATTAGCCCGCAGGTAGTTAAATATGGTAATTTGGTACAGACATTCATTCACAATTTTTCAATATAATATGCTAATAATAAAGCTGAAGAGTTAGTTTTTTTTTTGTTGTTTGAACATGCACTTTGGAACTACAACTACCTACCAGTCGGATTTAAATATATTTTTGCATTTGTTACTCCAATCCTTGAGGAGGGTTACCTATAGGCTAAATAACATCACAACAACAACAACATTTTTTATGTTTGAGTACGAGTTTTTTGACTACCTATGTGTATCTTATGTATTTTTTTTTTATTAATATTATTTTTTTGTTGTAATTGTGCGTTTTGTTTGTGCAGACTAAAATATTTTTCTTTCTTTCTTCTTTTAAGTCAGAAAGAACGCTAAGCGAAAACGAAGTGTCTAAAAGCGCGGGCAGGCGATGCGACGCAACACGCGGTGGGTCGGAACAAGAAATCTCACGCGGACGAAGTCGCGGGCGGGCGGCGAATCCTACTAATATTATAAACGTGAAAGTTTGTATGGATTGTTACTCTTTCACGCAAAAACTACTGAACGGATTTGGATGAAATTTGGCACACATATGGTTTATAACCAGGATTAACATATAGGATACTTTTTATCTCGATATTCCCTCGGGATCGAGACTTATGCGGGTGAAACCGCGGGCCGCAGCCAGTTTCTCAATAAATCTAAAAGTAATACAAGAAAGGCACTTATAAACTTACTAAATAACTAAAATAAAGACATTAATTAAGTATGATTTGTTGATGATGATAAAATCCGTCTTTATGTACAGAACGAAAGTGAGAGTAAGTGTACCAGACGACCTTACTGACATCATAGAATGGAATGGAAGCCTCAGTAATAGCAATAATTACTATGAACGCATGATGAAGACGTATATCTGTCATTTATTCGAATGTTTGTGTGTTTTTTTTTTAAGTAATCTTTGCTGCGATAAGACCAAAACCACCCTTAGTGAAATTTCTACATTTACATCTGTAATTTATATGGTGTATAGGTACAATAAAGAGTATTTTATTCTATTCTGCCTGTGTTATGTAAGGATCGGTGGATTATGCTAGTTATTGCCTATACCCAAAGGAAAAAGGCCTGAGTTTAACTATGTACAAATCAATGCTCAGTGGAATTAATATCGTGGTTATGTGTAAGTCAAATGTGACGTAGGTGTTATCGGGCACCGCTATGGCCACGAGGTACTTAAAAGGTCCAGGCACGCCATTAAAAAGGGTTGAAACGTGGGGTAAAATCAAATTAAACCCAACCAATTTGAAATATTTGTCTGATAAAAAGAGGTTACAGACCCATTCGGTGTGATAACTCTTTCGCACACACGTAATTTTTTAAATTAATAATTGCGGCAGCATTTTACATGAGAAAAGAATGACAGGAGCCGTAAAAAGAAAGTTTATAATTTATTAATAATGAATATACATATTTTTCTAAAAGCACTAAGTGTACCACATACAAGTAATGACCAACCTTACATAAACATCAAGGAAGTCTTACATAATCCCGTTCCAAAACAATACATTACAACTGACCTTGAGTCAGAGGAAGTTTGAACAACCAATCTTAGTAAAATTCGACAACCATAGACTCATTAATAACCATAAAAGGTTGGTAGTTCCTGAGTTCTTAACTTCCTATGGAAGTGCTAGCAATTTCCGAGGCGGACGGGGTCAAGTACCCAAGGGACAATCACGGTGATGTGCCGTGAAGATTGGAAGGAAACCACGACCTGAATTTCGGGCTCGAGACTTCGGAAGTCGCCGATCGATGGGCGGAGATAAGTTGCTGTTTTGCTGAGTAATGCTAGAAAATATACGTTATTAAGAGTTTTTTTCCTGTTATGAATGCGTTTTGTTTGTTTTGCGTAAGCAGCTACTTTCCGATGCTGTAATTACTTTTGTCAAGATTGTGATCAGCTACGTTGATAGGAAGAGAACAATTACCAAAGCATGTCTAGATAAAAACCGCGATGGCGCGAATGGAATAAATCAAACTAACGCCAACTTCATTAATTACGAACAAGTCAGAATTATCTCCATGGTACATTTTAGAGCAGACTATACATTTCCATAAGTAGTGCAAGGGGTTTTTTTCACGCAATGCAATTTACACGATATTCTGAACAAAGTCCTATATGACAAAATCAAAATATTTTATTTCACATAAACCTACATACATGGGCACTTATGAAACGTCAGAAGCTAGGTGCACGGTTCGAAGTGGTCGTTTCCTATACAGAAGAGCCGGCAAGAAATTCCACGGTAACGCTTTTAAAAATAATTGGCTTTTACAACGTTTTCAAATTACAGTGTTAACAGGCAGTTTGTTGACAGCGATGTCGTTGTAAGTTTTATGTCATCAATCCAATAAAAACGCTATAAAATTTTGTTTTCCACTTGGTAACGACAGTGCCAACGGAACAATAATCCTAACGTTTTTGTATGCAAATATTAATATAACTGACCGCACGCCTTCATCTAATCCCTGTAAAAGGCAATGGGAGGTTTGGTAGCATACAAATTGTTGGAGTGGGATGACCAAGACACTGTTTAGTTAGGTCGATTGTAGACAAAACTCCGTGGGCGAATCACAAAGGACCATACTCTGACGGCAATAAAGCTAATAGGACCAAATTATATGGAAAGGACCAGGATTTGGTTACTAAGTGCAGTAAGTGCGTAAGTGGCGCCGGTTTGCTAGAGATTGCGTTTAGATTTCGTGTCCTGGTCATTTGGTTTATTCCTCAATCATATGTTTGACTGTTGTCGGTGCTTCGTAGAATAGGGCATTAATATCATATTCTGTGCTCGAGCCAATTGGTGCATTCGTTGACTTGAGTGGCTGAGATGTTCTGGGAATGTAGTCAATTGCAATGTTGATTCAGAACACTATAACTGATCAACTTCAACCTGCTTATCTGACTTTCTTTTATATTACTTCACCGTATTTATGTTGTTCAACAAGAACTTTTCCTTATAGCAGTGGCAGTAATAATTTCTTGTTGTTAAGCATTTCATTAGTGTGCCAGGTCGTTAGACCATCATTACAAACAGCTTAGTAGCTAACTTTATCTATGTATTTCCCTTTCGTAATAGTCTTCGTCCGTTTCGTAACAGACAGAGCAACAGCTGTCATATCCTTTATGATCATCTTTATTTGACCAGTGGTTATCTTTACTCAATTACTTTTAAAAGTTTCTTTCCTCTATTACTGATACTATAGATTTCCTTACAGTTATATAACAGTGGTATCTCCATTAGAGGTGTAACAGTTTTATTATCCAAATCACAAGCTTTACCGCCCTTTTGAAAGAAGTAATCTTTATATTTAACAGTTTTAGTAAGTATTTTCAAAATATACGAGAAACGAGATGAGACTACATGAAGATTTAGATGGAATACACAATTCGAGGAACACTTAACGGAGGTAGCATAAATCATAGTATTCTGACAAGCCTTCACGAGCACTTCGTTCCGTATAATTGATTGCTCAGTGAAAGTGTAGTGTAACAAAAAGTAAAATCAGAATGGAATTCTAAATAATTGCAGATGTAATCAACGATACGCAGACAATACGCGAAGGTAGACAATACTGAAGTTATTTGTCACGGTACAAATATCAATTTCTATTGCACAATCAAAATTAGCTGGGATAATGTAGATTTAAAATTGGACCGTGAATACTTATCAGCATGAAATGTTTAGAAATCTAGACAAGAAATTTTTGATACGGAAACATTGCGACTTGAAATTTAAGCAAACGAAAAAGAAACTGAAGCCGTTTAGAAAGTAAAATTCGCAAGCACAAAGAATTCGCATAAATCATAATCGGTATATAGATTGTATGCGTCTTGAAGCGACGACCTTACCAAACACGGCTAAATAACACTTGGTGGGTATATATACACAGGTCATATGGACCAGACGCAGCAGACAGGGTTATCGCACATTGATTACTAGACCCAAAACAATAAAAAAGCCAACCTTATCCTTTAACACCAGCCTGTTGGTCAAGGTGAAGAGACGTAGCAAGAGCAGTGCTCATATAATTCACTTTGGTGGATCCACTTCAGATATGCTCGAACGCGACTCTAGAAAAGATTTAATTTTTTTTTTACTTGAAATATTCATGTTAAACAATTTTGATGGCACAACATTGATTGATCAACGCTACAAATAAGGGCACATAATTCCAAACAAGTTGCTTTAGTGAGCTGCATATTACAAAATGTGCAGAGTATTTTCTCAATAGGGCCGGTAAAAACAGTCTACATTCTACCTGGGACCGGTTGCCATCGCCCACAGGGTGAGTCATCCAGGTTGTATCGCGTGATGCAATGATTGGCCGAGGCGCATGTTACGTTGGCACGTAGGTGTGCGATGATGCATTTAGTATGCAATATGTAAATTGAATTTGACATTGGGATGAGCCAAATTATAGCGTTCGATGCTTGTTATACAAATATTAGTTTTAGAATGTAATGGACTGATAAATATCGTTGTAGTGCCGCTGGTTGTTACAATGTGCACTAGTGTAAATTGGCTACAATTCACTGTTCCTTTTCTCAGAAAGATGCACATCTGTGTCTAATAGTTGATCAAGTCGATAATAGTTTGGTAGCGACGATTACAATTTTTAAATGCTTAGCAAATTATGACCCGTGGATCAAAATTGCGCTTAGTGAGTGAAGGAAAGGAGAAGCGGCTATATTAATACACAGTATGTAATACACAGTACAGTGGTACTTTGAAGCACGACCTCGAAGAACAAAACGTAAGCCCACAACCTGAGTATCAGATCAATTAACAAAAAACTGAACGCAATCAATAGCTCATTGTAGGCGCCGCTTCGCTTCACTCATAAATAATAATGTAGTGGAGTGCTTAAAACAATACCCGACATACTTAGGTCATGACGTGTAGAACATTGAGCTGGATTTTGAGAAGTGGTGTCAGGTTCAATACGGAATACTCTTTGTCATCGTTTGGAAAGTTATCGGGGAAATTCATTCGTCAACTGTCGAGAATTTTCGCCTTGCACGACACCTCACTCAATAAAATTTACGCTAGTCTTAAGACATTATTGCATTTCTGCTTTTCATTGTAAGTTGATATACAATGAAATTTAAATTTATGTTTTACTACTAATAATTATACTTAGGGATTCGGGATTCCTGCCGAACGTTACTTTTACTGCTAGAAAAATTTCGAGAGGCTTAAAGAGTCTTCCTTTGATAAGGTTTCAAATAAAACAATGTGGAATTGTGGAGACGTCATCGCAATAGAAAAGCGCACAGCAAACTATAGCTTGACGTTACCATTCATTTATTAACATATTAAATCAATTAAGACCACTTGCGTTAGTCTTATGACTCATGACAATATTAGGACCATTTTTAGACTACCGCTCTTAAGAAACTATGAACAGCATGTAATTTCTGATAGCTAGTTATTAAGCCGTGGTTGTAATAGGCTACCGCAGCGCTTGCAGGCTAGCATTACTAATGCATATTTCAATCTCGTTGCTTCCATTTTCTAGTATACTATGTGGATTCTTTTATCTACGAGTACCGGGCTGAAGTATGGCCTGAAAAACCCGTGCCGTAAAACCTTTGTTTTATTGTCCTTCATGAGCATGAAAACCACAGGACTAAAAATTTAAAACTTTAGAAAGAATCCACTACAAGCAAAATATTTTATTTTTGCTTCTTTCAAGTGCCTGCTGTTTTAGGGAAGCGGAAACGAGCACTAATTCCATCGGTTTTTATTAATTTCTCAGAATATGTATTGCATTTCGAAACATGATTCTACCACGGAAATCGTATCAAAATGGTGGAACATAATCCCAAATCCTAAACCTTCTTTAATCTTCTTATTTAAAACAGTTTCATAGTAAAATGGGTCGCCATATAAAAGCAGTATAAGGTTTCCATTACAGTTGGACGGCTGATCGGTGTCCGCATTCAGTCACATGCGGTTAATGTTGCTCAGTTGACCTAATATTACGTTTCTTCTGTTGCAGTTATATGGGAATGGACTTTGAAAACCACTGCAGCAACGTCCTTTGTTTGTTCTCAGTTCTATTTGCGAATTATGGTAAGTGTGATCATCACTATCAATCATCATGCAATACTTGATATTGCATGATGATTGATAGTGATGATCACACTTTCACACGAAAGGTTTTCCGAAGCATTATCTACTTCAGAGACACAGTTGAAATGTCGACGTGTAAAAGTGTCCCATCTAAAACTGCACAGGCAATAGGAATCCTCATCAGTCATGAAAAGAAATTGAAAACTGAAAGTTTTCTAACATTACCGCCAAACATTACTTAAAGATCTTGTCTTTCGGTCACGTAGCCTTAAAAGCACTTTAAGTAAATATAAGATATCAACACAAAATACGCCTAGCGCCGGGCGACCTGATACCAGCACTTAACAATCGATTCCTATCTGCTGCAAACTAGATTACAGCCTGCTTCCATTCTATGTAGCTCATGTAGGTAACAGGTTATAAAAGCCGGTCGACGCTCGGAGCGATTCGCTCAATGATCGCCAATCAAGCTAACGACATGGTCACGACACCCTGTGGTTATCGATATCCCAGATATGTCTCGATTACAACATCGAGTGGGCGGATCAACCACTACAAGATGACTCTTGCGAATATTTGTGACAGTAATAAGATAATAAGTAGTCAAAATAATAAAAGGCTGCAAGGAAAGAAGGATGGGTTTTGTGAAAGATGGTAAGGCTGGAAAGAGTAAACACTGAGGTAGTGGCCGATAGAGATGATAAATAAATTGGGATAAGCTAGGATGATGATGCGACAAGCAGATAGAAACCTGGAAATGATTCACCTGATAAAAATATCAACTATCAACACTAATTGGCAGCAGACGACAGATCTATAAAATGCAATCGCATCTAGTTGATCTGGAAGCCAACTAACTTCCTAAGGAAAAGGCTTTTGATAGGAGTGGGCGATGCATCGATTCCGTATCGATATTTCGAATGAGCACTTGTGCTATTAATGGGATCGTAAAGCCTTTTAAGGGATTAAGTGAAGTGTCGTGGGCTTCTTTATACGACAGGGTTTAACTAGCCAAGTATCGAGCGAGGTGCTTAGGATTAAATGTTAATAGAAGCTAATTCTAATACCATAGCTATAGAAGGTCTTTGCAAATCGAATAACAATTTAAATTAAAGGACCAATTATTAACAACTTCTGTTACTGATACTGTTAATGGTCCTGGGCGTGGCTATTCTGTAAATAGAAAATGTAAGCAAGGCAATTAAAGTTCTTATTCTTATCTGGTATCTAAAGTAAATAACGACAATTGTCCGATTGTCTGCAAAGTCGCCAATAAATCTAAAACGGAACAAATTAATAAATTCGCGCAAATAGGATTCCAATTCCAGTTAATCCTAGGTCCTTGATCTAGTTGGTTAATATGTATGGTTCATAGAAACACGCCTACATCCTAGTCACATCAAGGACTTTGCGTCAAAATATTTAAATACTGGGTTTATGCAAAGAATATTACTTAAGACGAGGCACTTTAATCAGAGGTAGTGTATTATTATGGTGGGCGAAAAGACAATGATATATCAGTCAATGTAACGAATACATGGCAGTGTTGCAACAACTGCGGTTAGAATAGTTCACACCGATTATTACAATGGTGGTAATGATTGTTACCAACTCACTCACTATGTCATGTATATATAACATTGGAACCATACAATATTTCCTCCGTAACGATTAAATATTTGTCCCTTATCAGATATTCTCGGGAACTTGTATAGTAGACACAGAGGACATTGATATTGACTTGAGACGACCTACGCACAGTAAAAGATGGTTAAAAGCTAAAGACAACGACAGTTAACCAAATACAAAACCTACAGATGAACTATCTATTAATACCAACAAATATGACCGGTATTGCTTATCAATGCATTACTGATACCTGAATATAGATCATAATAGTAGTAGTGACTAATTACGACAGCATACCGCAGGCTTGCCAACTATTTGACCGCTCATGACGCACAACACTGAGTTAGCTGTTCTGCTGAAAGCCTGATCGAGTCTCTGGCCAAGAAAACAAAGGGTCTAATCCCTAAGCACGAAGTCTCTAGTTTCAGCTGAAGTTACAGTTTAAGTGTTACTTCCTCCGTTCGTAAACTAAGAAGGAATGACAACACGATTTGACAGTTGGCTCTACTCTACTCCCCATGTGATTTAGCCCGTTGGATAAATTTAATTCGACACTTGTTTTGACTGACCAACTACTCTCGGACGGGCTCGTATCTTCGTTGAAGGACTTAGAGACCACCTGAATTGGATGATCGAAATAACGAGGACCACTATAAACAATAAATTATTAAAAAAAGAACAATAACAAAAATAGAAGAGAATACTAATAAAATAAATCTTATATTTCAGACAGAGTCCATTGATTGGTTAGTATACAAAACAAAACTTAGAACTAGTGTAGTACTTTTAACTACCCGGAATAATAGTTTTATCTAATTAGGTACCTACGTCCCACTAGCATGTAGGCATATCCAATGTCCCAGTATGGGGCTATCCCACCTGTCCGCTATGGTTTTCTCTCTCTTTCTCTCTACTAATGGATAAGGAACACAATTGAGAAGCCGGGGAGTACAAACAGCAGACATTTGATGAAAAATAGAGCAACTCGAATATTGTTTAAATCCAACGCACCTAATAACCATGATACATTTAAATAAAGTTGGCGTTGAAATAATCTAAGCACTTAGGTACACTGACCGAAATGTTGAACCAGTTTTCATTCTCAGACAGATTGAGGGCAAAACTGTTCTGATCTTGCAAGAGTTATTGTCTTAGATTAATAGTGGTGCCAGGGTGCCAGCCCAAGCAGACCTAGGTCTAAAATAAAAATAGAATGTTATCATCATCTGCAAGTTTAAGAATAAAACATCGCTTACACGTGGCTCTGAACTGGTTAGGTGAGAGAAGGCAGTGACATTTAACATGAGGGTTGTATTGCGGAGGCGAAGTTTATTTAGCTTGTTCTTTTCTAGCAGTGTTGTTTTTATACTGTGTAACTTGTTGTATAGGAAGCCAACCCTTTAAAAGTTCACCGCTCACGGCCTGCCTTCTTAGTGACGAATATTGAAAGAACCATTCATGTTTAGAATATTTGATCTAAGACATTCTGTGACGTCAGTCCTCAGTAATAAGGTCCTCCTTGCTAAGAACTGATGTGAACGATACGTAGACTTGCTGTCACATATACAGTGAGCAACGGGTCCTGCTACGGGCTGACAAGGACATAAATTCTATCGTCGTATTCAAAGATGCCACTACCTAAATGAATGAGTTACGATCGCCTAGAACATATACCAGAGTCAGTTGATCTCCTAGGAATGTAAGGAATGATCGCAGGAGATCCGGAGATGTAGAAACGAAGATTTATTTATTGGAATCTATTAAAGTTTAGTTATGTTGTTGTTATCGACTGCGAAGTATAGAATTTTTTAATTTGTTATAGTTGAATAGTTTTTATGTGGTGAATGGAAGACCGTTGAAATCGATTATGGTCAAATATTTTTTAATATTCGCATTTAGCGGTCGGTTCTCGAGTTGTTTTTTATTTCAGCATTTTAATACATGCACGGTTAATATGTCGAATCACTTTTTGTATCATCATAACCATTTATTAAACAATTTAACAGAACATTTTTCACGGGTAATCCAACCAAATGATCATCTAGCTTTATGTTTTGTGTTGTGGGTATCATAGCTACTAGGGTTGACACACACACTAGGGACTACCCGGAGCCCTACTGGTGACTAGGGTTGTAGGGTAGGGTAGGGTTGGGTTCGATCGGTTGGTTGGGGTTTGACACTAAATGTCGGTAGCAATGTCCGACTAAGAAGACCACTCTAAAATCTTACTAGGTCAAAATTGCAGGCCAAAGAATACATTACAGGCGCATAATAAACAAAACTGCACACTAACATTTTGCAGACATCGTAAAACTAATACGAGAATTTACGACGAACATTCACGAGTTTGCTAAAACCACTTTAAAATGTAACAAAAAAATGAGGCTAGTCTTTCACATGGCTGCAATGAATGTACTTGAAGACGTATATTTTTCTTAATTATATAGGTATAACTGGTTCTTCGTCCCGTATAACAATGGGTGACTCTCTCTTTTACACGGTATCTGTATGAGCTGTGAAGACTCAGGAGCATGTCATCGTCATATCCATCATACTTGACCGTAGAAGTATTGGATTTCCTCAATGAGGGATTGATAATAAATAATTTGCGGCTATTTCGCCATTTTGTATTTTCTGAAATATATATTTTTTCTTCAATATTGATCTGATCGTTAAATCATTGTTTGTTGGGCGGTAACCGCCCTGGTTTTTGAGCTGTCAAAATTCAAAATAATTCCTCGGATAAAATAACTAGCACAAGAAAGCCCAAATTTAAACATACTCTAGGTTGTATTATAGGACTAGGTCAAAGATGATTTAAAAAGTAATTTCCGTTGACACGATTGTGTGTCATCCATCAGTCTGCGCAGACGCACAGACGCTCACTCACCTGCGCGTGAGTCATCGTTAGAGCTTTAGCTTTATTTTTTTGCATCTGTAATGTGTTTTAATGCTTTTATGTGTTGAGATTGCTGTCTTATATTTATTTAGAGCGTTTAATTAAGAAGTAATTAAACGGCGAGTGCACCTGTTTATTAATGACTCAGCGAGTTGATTAAATTTACTTGGACTTCCACCCATACTGTATGTATGGGAGGAAGTCCAAGTAAATCTAATATATGAAAAGAGACGACGACGACTGTTCAAGAAATGTACATATACAGGCTGATTTTTTAAAGACCAGCCAAATTTAAGGATGTGGTACAGACCATCAAACTGAACAACTTTCTCCATGGGACCAACATCGTAATCGCGAATAAAAATTCAGCCGTCCCATACATTTAGGTCGAGTAGGTATTGAAGTTTTCTATGGGACAGTTGATAAAATTTTCGCGATTACGCTATTTGTCCCATGGAGAAAGTTGTTCAGTTTGATGGTCTGTACCACATCCTTAAATTTGGCTGGTCTTTAAAAAATCAGCCTGTATAGAGTTTGATAAGTACCGGTAATAGTCATATCGCTGTTAATAGTCTTCAATCATAAAGACTGGTAACTAAGGTGAAACCATTAAGCAAAGAATGTTACATGCGGGCATAGACACAGGGACACAAAGTGCGAAGTATAAACTTAGTAACCGCAAAAAGAAAGCACAATTAAACTCACAAATGGTACATCTACAGCCGTCATTAGAGAAACAGTAAATCCAATAGTTTTCTAATCAGTAGAAAGCAAATAGGCGGAATTAAAACTTACAAGTACAAATGTGAATTACATATTTTACATGTTTCGTGATCGTTCGATGGCAATGCCGATGTCGTTTATTCCGGACTTTCATTGCCAATGTTGCTTATATGTTTTATCGATCCAACAACCTAACTGTTGTAAATAGTTATGTAAATTCTGCTACAGTTCTGAGTAGTCACATAAAAATACCTGAAGACGAGGCAAGAAAAACATTTCAAAGACTTGCTGAAATCACTAGTACTGGAAATAACATAAAATCACGCCTGTATTATCTGAAGGGTTGGACAAATGTAGTACTGGAAATAGGGAGATATATTGTTTAGAACAGGCACATAATATAGTAGTTCAGTATCCCGATAACCAAATTACTTGCTCCTATTTAACCCAGCCACCTGTTAATATTCCTGCACCAGTGCAAACCATAAATCAAAACGTTGATAATCAAAATGTAAATGTATGCATTGGTGCAGTTTGGTGCAAGCTCGGGCTTTGTGTATAACCGAACGTTCTGGGCGCGACAGACGCAAAGAGAAATGAAAATATCAAACGGTAAGCTTCCTTTGTCCTTAATAGCAAAACAGGAGATGATGCAATACTCGCGACAAGCCACATTTGTGGTTCATTACTTAAGTAGAAGATAGGAAAGTTCCATGCTCTGTTTAAAATCCTGAGCGAAATATGGAACACGAAAAAAAAATGACCACAAGATATATTCTAGAGAATTCTATTTAAAATCAGTGTGTTCCGCTCTGTTTTGGACGCTTTTGAAGAACATGTTGATGATGGATGGCCTCTACTGTATTTAGATCACACGTTTCAATGGAAATTGGGAGCAGATGGACGCGGCTATTGCTCTCGATGATAACGTGAGCTTATACCTAATAATCTTAGTATAATTATCTTAGTTCATACAAATTATTATTCCAGCTGATGTCTCCGTAAGACTGAAGCTGTTGAAAGATTGAAGTTAGTGCACACTATTATTAAAATAAAAAATAGCTTGCACGGCGTGCACATCAAGACTTTTAACGGGGGTCGCTTCGATATTACAAATTAGAGGATTATATCCAAGATAAGAATGCTTGGAAACATGCTGGTCCTGCTCCGTAGGACAATCTCTAAAGTCTAGACAAATTCAAACTGGTTGCTAATGTAATTGTTTTTTTTTTTTAAACTTTTATTTACGTTCTGTAATTAGTTACACCCGGACATATTACTCCTTATTTATTTATAAAAATCGTCTACTTTTAGAATGTTTGTAAATATGTAAGCACCATGTATCTATCACATAGTTAATTTAATATGTCATGGTTTCATTAATCCATTTTAATTCTTTTACCTATTGTGGTATAGTAATTTTATTTTTAGGTGCATCGTCTTCACATATAATTATATAATTAATGCATGCAAAATATTGTAAAACATTTTAAAAGAGTAACGGTGGAGTTTCTTGCCCATTCTTCTCCATACGAAAACTACCTTTTGGAAGGGGCGACTAGAATCAATTTTATTTTTATTTTATTTTTGACGTTCAAATGTGCTTTTTATGTGCCTATTTGAAATAAATGATTTGACTTTGACTTTGAAACTCAAAAACGTTGCACGACTCGCAACTTACGGTGAATTTGGTAAAGATAAAATTGAAAGAAATAATTTAATGAAAGTATCTAATATAAATAAATCATGATTTCGAATCAAAACTTAGGAATTGTATGTGTAATGGATCCAGTTTATTTTCTCTCATGTATCAGGTTTAACAAAAACAAAATTTTTTTAAAATTTTTTTGTGTTAAACAAAATGGTAGCAATATGCGTTTACACAGAAAGTAACGAAGCGGTAACTAATAGATGAGACTTTACTCTAGCTCATTGTCAACAAGCACCACAATAACCCACTTTCTTCCAGTACACTTGCTTGTCATTCTAACTAGCTCACTTCGAGATTTTCTTTAGATTTAAGAACAAAGAAAATACATAGAAATATTCTATTGTGGTGGAGATATAAATAATATTATGACCATGGAATAGTTTTTAGTACCCATGGTCTTCTTCCTAACCCTGATCAGTTTTTAATGAGGCGTGTGACGAAAAACAAACAACACATTAACAAAGACCCAACAAAATTCTTCAGTCTCACAAATTAATTTGAGCCACATGTTAAATGGTACTGCTACAACTTTTAATTGAAACTTTTGAATTAAATGAGGCGTTAATAAAAAGTGTAGCACATAAGCAATTGTTGCACAGATGTGCACTCTCCCAAGTAATAACTCCTTGTTCACTAGTGTTGACCCGTTTACTATAGCGCCACGCTTCTATTCCCGAGGCTGACTCACTGTACTAATTATAAGCAAAATTACTCGAGCACGGTCGTTACTCCACCGACCGGTTGTAACAAGTTAGGTAATTCAGTATTTATTTTTAGGTAAACGTAGGTCAAGAACACAGCAGATTTTGGTATTGGAGATGTTTTGGACATAGCACCGATCGATGATGATGTAAGAGAAGACGACACTGGCCCGCAAGACGGATATCTGACGTAAGTTCCATGTTTTGACTACATGGAACAATAGCGAGACACTTAAGTAGCACAATTAATCAATAACATTTAAAAAAAGGAGAGGATGTAAATGATGTTATAGATGACAATATTCTGAGGGTTCTTAAACATATTTCTGATCCTGGTAAAATCATTGATTATAACAAAGTTACTACTGGAACAGCAACCAATCTCAAATGTTATGCAGCAGATATTCAATTACCTGATTCACATTCTATCAATTCACTGAAATAGTCAAACTAAGCTTAAAAGATAGTTACTATTGGATAAAAAACTTTTTGGATTTTGGGAAGCATTTTAAATAATGTTTTGGTATTGATTGATAATAATTCTAGTTACCTATTCGTAACAATATCTTCTTACGCGAATACATCAAGTATTTCTTGCGACAACTCTCACAATCACCGCTCCAAATGATTATGATTACAAATTAATATTGCACATGCGCCACAAACATTAATACTGAGAATCATACAAGTTGAGAAACTAAGTGATCGTGATGCAAGTAGGCTCTATGCTCTAATAGATGTAAGAATGCACGATGCCACTGTAAATTAATGAAAACAATAGCCATTAGTCATTATCGACGTCAGATGAAATATAGAACTTGATAAGAAATAAATAGATGCAGAGGAATGCACAGGGTTCAAATCAGAGGTTGGACCCCTTGAATATAACATTAACTGGTCACATGAGTGCAATAAAATATTTGAGTTTGAGGAGGTATTTCGTACTGCTAGGGTAAGTGTTGGTGCTACTAACGAAACTATGTTTCTTATAATGCAGAGGGCATTAGAGCACAGCAAAAAGTTAAATTAGGAAACCCTACATCAGGCTGCAGCTCCGTCATTTTTCAATTCAATTTAAACCAGAGTGTTAACAGAACATAATAGCATTGTTTAAAAATTTCAATCAAGTCTAGTTTCATTCATCTAAGGAGCTAGTATTGCAATCGATTGTCTTCATCTATGTACAATCCAAAATATTTACAGTACGTTATTAGCCATGTCTAAGTAGATAGTAACCCTAATGCTCAATGGTGGAGATTTATTAACCACTTCTTGTAATGGCCTTTATTTCCTTTCCGTGTCAAAGGTTTTCGGTATTCGGTTCTACATTCATTGTCTGACACTGTTTTGCCAGTTCTAAGAACTGTGGTCAGGTGATTTTGTTTTCGTTTGGATTACATTGATTATCTTCTATTTCATCGAGGTGACCGTCTATTGTCTGTAACACGACCTTGCAATCAAAAATTGTATTCACCGTTTTAAAAAACGGGTGTTAAATATAACGGTCACTTTATGTCCGATGCCGACATTTACAGTTAAAATTCTTTAGGTGTGTATATGACAGTATGACAGGCCTATAGTCAATTAAATAAATGGAGAAATTTATTTAATTGACTATAGGCCTGTCATTCTTTCTTTCTCAATTTAACAACAGTTAAAAACTTGTGACTAAGCGTCACCTCAAAACGGTAAAGGAAAGCATCGTGAGGAAACCGGCATATCCTAGAACCAAAAATTTGAAGACATGTGACCGCCAACCCGCACTGGGCCCGCATGGTGGCCACTCCTTCTCATAGAGAGAAAGCCTGTGTCCCCAGCAGTGAGAACATTATAGGCTGATTATGCTATAGCGTCATCTAAAGGACTGTCAGCATAAAACAGATGTTGGTAATCTTTGAAGATCTTTGTAAAACATTCATTGTTTGCTTTATTATTTAGTTTAGGATTCATGACAGTGATTCAGGCTTAATGTTCTCATAATGTGTTCCAACAAAGGTGGAGACGTGGGCAGGTGCGACATTTGAAGTTTGTTCTTTTCAACCGTTAACTCTTCAATCTGAAGGCGTTGTACTATTTTGTTACAACATAATTATGCATGTTTTGAAAACAATAAATGAATATGTTGTTGAATTAATATTTGAAGGCACATTTACAATGTTATTCGTACAGTAGACTCGCAAAGCTTTCTTCGAATACTTATGGAAAAAAGGGACTACTTTAATGGACTCTTGGGACGTGGAAAATTAATATACAGTCGGTCACTTATAATCATCATAAAATATTCAAACCATCATAAACCCCGTGGGTAATTTAATGTCAAAACAATTATTGTCATTAATTAGAACTCATAGCTTTTAAGACCATCATGTAAATATAGCAAGCCATTCAATAGCTTATTCATTTTGTGAATCAATAAATTATTCATCACTTTCATTCAAAACATCGGCTACACGGCTATCACCCACAATAAGGGACTCATTAACACTCCTGAACGAAACATAAATATAGATCCTAACTACCGAATATCCAACTCCTGAAAATACGGATTTAGAAGTGAGTAGACTGACGGACCACAAAGCACTCTTGCTAGTGAGTTATACACCGTATTGTTAATGAGTTAAGGTACAGGGTGAATGCAGATGGGAGGTGGTATGTCAAGATGCACCCCCACAGTAAACATCCGGTAGTTAAACCCGTGTTCGAGATGTCTTCATTCTATAAAGTGCTTTTTCTTGTTAGAGAAATGTCGTGAATTTCCGGAAAAGACCTTTTGTGGAAATTTTTAGTATTCGCTACTCAGATGATGATGAGTGTTCATAATGAGGTTTATACATTACGGTGGTTAAACATTAATATGGTAAGATGGACCGGTGGACCATTACAATGATAATTGTTAGTAAACACGAGTGCGTGGTAAAAAATATAGAGAAGCGTACTAACGGCTGCCGACGCACCAGCCATGAAACAATAGCCAGCGATGCCTGAAATCGACGAAGGTACACTAGTTCACAATCCGATGGTTACCTCCATGATAGGTCTTCTATTGGATCGTTCATGCGGAACGATTTCTACGCATTCCGGCGATAACGTTGCGTTCCGTGCCCGTTTACTATTCAATTAAACTCTGTGGGTTTTGTTTGCGAAAAGATTTAACAAAAAAAAAAACACTGAAGAATAAAATCACAAGTCTAGTCACTTTCCATGTTCACAGATAAAAAATAACGAAAACTAAAAAATACACAAAACAATTTCGTATTCGCGAACGCGCAACGAAATTCGAATGTAGAAAGTAATGTCGGCGGTTGTGCGCCCATTGGCCGCGTGGAGCGCAGACTGAACGCGGAGCGGCGCGTACGCTGCGTGCGTGCATGGAACCGCATGCGCAAGCCGATATGGTGGGATATTGTTTCATCCGATATAATTATGTTTATTTAACACGGGTTCGTTTACCAGTGCATCTGTACAGTGTTAAATCGAAATAGAAACAGAAGACAGAGTCGAGAGGCTTACTTGGAACCCGTAATCACACAGCTTACATCAACTTGGATGATATTAATAATACGGACGTGGTTGCGTGCGTGATGTAACCCTGTCATCCTGTCAGGCGTTAATCTTTAACGATATATGTAAGCACACAACACTTTTTTAAAATTTCTAAATGGGCCTGCTCTTGACCTCGATCACGCCTGATGGAAAGTGATGGATGAGGTCTATGATGGAACGAGCATGCCCAGAAGATGCCTGTTCACTCTTGCTTTGAAGGCTGACGGGTGAAATGTGGAATGGAAGGACAGAGACGCCGAACAAACCATGTACAAAAAGACCATAATTAATAATTATGATAATCGAATTCAGTAAATAAAATCAACATCAGAACCAATACTTAAATTAAACGTATTGTCCATAATCAGTAATTGCGATAGCATAATCTGTCACGTAAACGTGAAGTAACCCTAGAAAGCGATGGACACAAACTAAAGGCAAGTGCAATTGCTATGCAATCAACGATCGCTATTAGAGAAGTGACTCGATTAAACAAGTGATTTACATTGTAATATAGAATTAATTCTTTCGGTTTCTCTGACAAGACGTGATACGCGAGTTGTGGTAGCTAATGATAGTTAGATTGAATTGAAACGCAACGTGACATGGGATATTGTAGAAAATTGTGTAATTTAAAAGTAAAATACTGTTTGAAAAAATAAAACTAGCAAAGTTACTAAGGAAAATGAAATTAGGGACGCCATTTATTATTCTCTTTTTGCAATCTACCTAGTAACGGAATTACTTTCAGAAGCTTTCGCTGAATCAAAGACAAAAAGCACAAAGCGAATATAAAAAGCTTTCTAAAATTGTTTTATGAAAATTCGTGAAGCGAGCCAGTCCCAAAGCTAATTAGAATGTATACCTTTATGAATTTGTAAATTAATGTTACTGTCACTGTCCAAATGCCTACGCTGCCTTCAAAGGCATACCTTGAAGACCATACTGGCATTTGAAATTCTTTATCATCAACATCTCTTGTCCTTTTAGTTTGCTTGTCCTCTCTTTTCCTATCTATTCTATTATCTTCCTCTATCGTGTTTGTATCATCAGTATGCTCTTTGATGGGCTCGTGGCTAAATAACAACAGCCACACGGGTCGATCGAAGGTTAAGCTACCTATTCTTGTCGCGGTCCATAACATATCGAAACCCCTCCGTGCCTCGGAAAGCACGTTAAGCAGTTTCTTTCAGGGTTTCTTGTTATTCAGTAACTGGGTTGTGGACGTCAGATAGGCGACTGCCTATCTGCCTAGCTAAATACCAGTATTTTACATGGAGCGACTGCTCCATGTAAAATACTGGTATTCAGCTGCATCCGGTTACAGTGGAAGCCAACGTCATATAGTTGGGAAAAGGCTAGGCAGATCCATACTCTTTGATGTCAAAATCTGCTCGAAATCATAACTTCCTAAATTGTATCTCATTACCATAGCCGAGACGATTGCAGTACAGGTGCAAAGTGGATCGCGTATCGGGGTTGCGCGACATCGCCACGCTCTGAATCTTACGACTATTGGTAAACATTCAACATGTGATACTTTGTGTATGTATATTATGTGATCCCGTCTCAACGAGAAAGGTATTGAAAAATCGGATGTTTTAATTAAACACGATCATGTTTTAAATAGCTCTTTAAAACATTATAAAGTTCGAGATGTTGGATCGCAAAGGAGATTAAAGATTACTTTGATTCACGAAAATATTAGAAGTGTCCTTTGAATAGGAGTGTAACTTTTGGTTCCCTCACTTAGTCTTCAAAACCTTAAATTTATCTGAGTACGTATAACATAATCATTCGAAAGGCAGTAGACTGTAATCACTAGGCCACCAGTGCTCTCAGAGAGTACTTATGCGTAGCAATAATCATGCATCTGAATAGGTATTTCGTTTAATAATAATTAGCTGGTATTTATTCGGCGTCCGAAGCAAAAAAGTCTGTGGGTTGTAATGTAATGTATAAGGAAATATTGAAGCATGTCAATCATCAATGTTTGAATGATCCGTATTAGTTGTTACTGATCATGCAATTAATAATCTGTATATAGTTTGATAACATGCAATAATCGTACAGTTTGAACTATCTGATCAAATGCAATGCAAAATTAAACTAACTGAACATATTAGTTTATTCTGAGTTTGTTTAGGAGATAATCTGAAACTAGAGTAATGAATGAGGCACCTTATTTCGCATATATCTATCTAGAGTTTGGTAATACTCGTATCTACCTACATAGTTTATGTGAAAATCTAATCTAGCAGTTTTTTGGCATGGAAACCTTAATGGAACATTCGTTTAGTTTTTCGATAAAAGTTTAGTGGTGCCAAGAGCCTTTTTCGAGAAATTGATGGCAGTTCGCTGCCATCACTTATCCACTTGCCAAGTTTTTTAAATCGTTTCTTGAGAAGGGGGAGGAAGTTTCAGATTCACAAAAAACGCTTTTTTTCTAAAAATGCCTTTTTTGTAAAACTCTATCCATTTTTACTACACACAAAACTTTTATCGCAGTAAAAGACGGATCATAATGACATTAGACACTTTTAATTACGACAAGGCGCGGGCGCGCCCGGCAAGGGGCGTTGAACTAATGGCTATTAGACGTAAAGTATTACCGCGGCTGCAGTAAAAAACTACAGACTGACGATCGCACTTTTACGAGTATAGAGGAGGGAAAACGATTTATGAGAAAACATAGTCGGCTCAAATATGCAGGTTGCTCATACTTTTAAAAGGCTATTAAAAGGAGATTGACAGCTAAATAGAAAAGGAGACGACAAAGTGGTTAGCAAAATGGCGTCAATTTTGTTGTAGAAAGTAATCTAATGTAGAATAGAAAACGTTGCTTCGAACGCAATGATTCGGTGGTTACAGAGAAAGGAGGAAGACGTCAAGATATGAATCGATTTTCAGTTTTCAATCACTGACTCTGCAAAGATTTTGTTAATCAATTACAGAAATATTGCGATTTAAATGTTGGCGCAATTGCAAATAAAACCTTTTACCGTATCCTCATTATATTTATAGACCACAAGTCATGAACCGTAGTACCCGTTCCGTGAAAGAGTCCAAACCGACCGATAATATCTAGCAATATATTATTAATATTCAAGACACCACTGAACATAAAACTTCCATTGACTACCAATGACTCCAAATCAAGTGATATAATCTGACATAATTCCCTAGACTCATAACTATTTAAATTTTTAAATTCCAGGCATCTATCCGAAGCAATAACATAATTCCTATCTATCCTATCTACTACAATGTATAGAAAAAATCCACCGACTAGGAACCCATGACTCCTAGTCAAGTGATATAATCTGACATAATTCCACAGACACTTATTCAAATTCCAGGCATTAATCCAAGCATCAACTATAAGTCTATAACCAATAACTACAACAATGGATATAAAAATTCCACCGAGCCACCGGAGTCCAAATCAGCTGATATTCTGGCGCCCAGCCAGGGTCGTCGGCAGACTTGCGCATTGCGTCGGTAAACAGTCTCGTATTGACAAACCTGGAGCCGCGATGTTCAACAAGCTTATTTTTTTATATGGCAACATTATTTATTGGGTAGGGACGTGTATGGGAAGTTTTGTGGTTTACTAGTCATTGTTGGCATTGAAGGGTACGAATAAGGATGGTGCGTCAATTAGATTGACATGGTGGTTGTGGTTGAGTTAGTAATGGAGTAGGTATGGGTAAGATTTTACTTGCTAAAAGTATTGGTAGAATGTATAAAATAACAGTGTGTTATTGTCCTGAAATAAAAATCGTTCGTCCGACGCTCTCCCCGGAAGTCTTATTTGCTTTCTCGAATACAGTGGGTTGAATGCACCATGCAGGTTTAAATTAGGCTGGTTAGTTGCACAATGACGAATGAATCGTGTTTGCATAGTGAAGAAAAATAGTGCATTATGAACCAGCTAAGAATTTCTGGAATCTTGGAGCTTTTATGAGTCAGCAAGGGCAATGAAGGTAGGTAAGGCATACCATCCTCCTACTCACTTCAAATTGTGTTAACACCCACGGAATCCTAGTAGCTAATAAATACTGCATCGTTTGACAGATTTTGTGGAGGCATTGTATTAAATTAAACTCTACTTTGTACGTGAAAAGGGCGTGACGATAACACTTATAGTGCCGGAATAAGAAAAGGAAAATTCACATAATAAGTAATTTAATTTGGTGAAACCGACGCACAAAGTGGTGGGTGCCGGTTGCATCGTGCAGGAGTTATGTAACGCCACTACCAGTACTAGACTTATCAGATTATCTAGTTAGATTGTTGAACCATTCATATGCTCGAAATTGTTTATATTCAAGCGTGTACTGTACAACGTAATACCATTTGGAATGTCGATCTCTTCGTTTAAGTTACATATTATAGTCATAAAATAATATAACTTTAAGGCTTTATTCGTTAATTTAACAATTACACCAAGGTTCCATAATATTATATCTAATCGCTGAATCGCGTGTCATATCAAATTCCAACATTTTACAAAAATTCTCAGTACAGATAACCTCAGTGCATGTCTAGAACAAATATTTGCTCATACCAAAAAGTAGGCATTGACTTTGCCGTGCTGTTGCTGTATCATTCGCCGTTATTCGTCTGTTTATCAAAATAAACCTGATGACGTCATATCTTGACAATGCCATTAGACAGCGATTACGTCAGCGATTTATAACGCGAATTTTCATAGCTGAATCTATTACTGATACCATTAATCTTGGTTTATCGGTTAAACCTCGGTCTGTTCACGGTGCAAATTGACTTTATTTTGTGTTTCAATTTAGAAAATGATTCACTGCAAGCGTTTCATAACAGGAATTGAAGTGAATTTACTGTGTTCAGTTCTAGGCCAATTGAATTGTATGCAATCAATTTGGTGCATCAAATTGTCATCCTGCAAACTATTGTAGTCATTTGCAGTACCGAAGCGTATTTGTCTCACAAAGACAAAAGCATTGTCACATAATGCGTTCCTAACTACAAGCGGACACAGGACGATATCCAATACATGAAAATCACCAAACAATACCTCTTTGTAAAAGGGTCCTCAATAAAAAAATAATACTGTTTCCCTAATTACTAAGCCTGTTAAACTAAGCTCGAGTATAATTGCAGAAAATTCGCGAACACACCGACGTCACTGTAATTTATAATATTTTATTTCAGCACTATACACATCACATCCTTCGAATATCACTTATACGACAGTTTGATTCACTCATTAAGTTTTCATCGCCACCACGAAAAAATACTAAAAAAATTGCTTCTCTACGAAATTAACTGCGCGAGTTAAAAACGCGAAATCATTTTGCTATATAGAAATCCAACATTTTTCCTTCCACGGGAAAGGAAAGAGTGGATTGTTTTGTTACTGTTGTTTAATTATGAAAATAAAAGTGTTGAGCGCCGGGACACGTCCGGACCGAGCCGACGACGCGACTGCAAGGATCGACCGTGCCAACCCTAGGGGAGGCTGCGTAAGTGCGCGCGAATGACGATCAATTTTCCACCTCCAATCTAGCCACATAAGGTCGTAATTCCACCACACTGTTTTTATTCACAAAACACGGGACTTTCATTTGTAAAGCGTCGCAAGAAGTTACGGCAACCGTACAATAATCAGGCTTATATTGAAAGCATAAAGTGGAAATTAGTTTGGCCATAAATTCTAGGGAAACGCTAGGGATGAGGCGCGGTCGCAGTGAACTTGAATGGGGGTAAAACGCGGGGTGGGCGTTGTTTCGCTTAGAGGGCTGTTACCGGGCGCTTTCATTAAACTCACTTTGTTATAACGTCAATATAACCAGTCGGATATGTTCTAGCACTCCTCTGGGTCATATGTTGCTCACATATTCAACAACAAGGTATATTTTCCATTAGGGCGATACCATTTATGATTTTTTGAGTGTTTTGTAGCAGGGAAGAGTCTAATTGCGCTTTGTTCAGCATTCTTTTCAATACCTAATTGTCTAACATTCTCAAAGACTGCAAAGCTTTTAATTACTCTATTCAAAAGCTTAAAAGGAGCTCATTTATAATGCTGCTGGATCCCCCCAAAACATTCGCTATTCTGCCGTCCGCTGTTTATAATTTGGTCGTCTCCCTGTTGGGATTTTCCACCCCCCCTCTGTCTGATCACAGACTTCATCCCAACCCATGGGGTGTACACGTGAGGCCGTCAGATGCAGCATCCACGTGAGCGGGACTTTGTTCCCAATCAATAAATTCAAGGTACAATACGTGGCCGTTTTATGACATAACTTTAGAAAAACTTCGGCCTTGTGGAGCGTCGTCTGTATCACTCCTGAGGCAGTTTCTTTCTAAAACTGTATCTGTCAGGGCCATGTTAAAGTCTTGGTACTGACTACTGCACCATGATTGCGTAACACATTTTTAATCACATTTTGATGGATATTGTTAATCCATTGCTTCATATGTACATTATCGTTACTATTTTTATCTTTGTTTCTTTTAATTAAGTATGCACACACACGTCACGTTGCTGTATAAAACAGTTACATATCCGTCACCTCACACATCAGGTCCAGTTGAAAACATGCTTCAGGCACAGTTTTCTGCTCGCAATTTTCACTTTTTATTTGTTTTTTTTTTAAATTTATATTATATTGTGTGCCTTTTAGTCTTTTTGTTGTATTTTATTTCTTTCTTCATAAGTATGTTCGAAAAAAATTCTCAACAACGTCAATAACACAATGAAACGAACTGTCAAAATGAAAGCCATTGCTACTGTTAGGGTGTTACGCAATTACCCCGCTGTGCCAGATAGACTAGATCATTCTATCCGTACGTAGGTACTCTGATTAGAGTAGGATAGACAAATGTTTGAACAAGCACGGGGATTGAGCTGACCTTTGCAAATGTTTGGAGGACAAGGGCGTTATTTGACGATGTCAGAGTGATTGCATATTGGATTAATTAACTGCTAGATACTGTGAAAAATTAATTATCCAGACCACATTTATTGATATGGGAATTCTGGCGGAGGAGATGATTATTCCTCACAATAATAAAGAATAAAACATTTGTTTGAGCTTATTTTGTTTCAGTGCATATGACATGGAAGTATGACATCCATAGTTGGTCTTTCAAAAGATCATCGAAAGACTGCTTTGATAACATTTTTGCTAAGGGGACAGTAAATCTAACCAGTATTCAGATACTTCTTAGATTTACTAATTAAACAGTCCGCTTATGTGTCCTACTAAACACAGGCTTTAACAAACAAAATTGCACTAGATTCCAGTTAAATAAAACCAGGTTTAAGTAGGGAATACTTCGGTAGTAAGACCAAAAATTGCACTAGATCCCAGTTAAATAAAACCAGGTTTAAGTAGGGAATACTTCGGTAGTAAGACCAAAAATTGCACTAGATCCCAGTTAAATAAAACCAGGTTTAAGTAGGGAAAACTTCGGTAGTAAGACCAAAAATTGCACTAGATCCCAGTTAAATAAAACCAGGTTTAAGTAGGGAATACTTCGGTAGTAAGATCAAAAATTGCACTAGATCCCAGTTAAATAAAACCAGGTATAAGTAGGGAATACTTCGGTAGTAAGACCAAAAATTGCACTAGATCCCAGTTAAATAAAACCAGGTTTAAGTAGGGAATACTTCGGTAGTAAGACCAAAAATTGCACTAGATCCCAGTTAAATAAAACCAGGTTTAAGATAAGATAAGATAAGATTTCTTTATTTGTTAAACATTGTATACATACAAGAGCATGCAAGATATTACATAGTTTAAGTCCAATCATGTTTAGCCGTAAGTATCGGCGTACAAATATTTCCATAACAATGAAAAGAATTAACAATACTAAAGATCGAAAAATGCAATTACCTAGTTTTAATTTAGAAACTTTACAGATTAGAAATTATTTTTATGTTATAATGTCAAAATTAAATTTAAGGCAAAACTTTAATGTCAATCAGATACAGGAATAATGTCAAAGTTACTACATGTTTATCATTAAAAGATTTATGTCAAATTTACAAGATAGATGTCAAAATTAAAAGTTTAATGTCAAAAATTACAGAAATTATGTCAAGAAAATTACAGCCGTGGTCATATAAATTTAATATTAGTGTCAGGAAAAGTCACAATTATTCAATCAAAGACCTTTTCGGCTAGAAATTCGGAGACACTATAATATGCTTTTTGCGAAAGAAACATTTTTAATTGGCGCTTAAATGCATTACTATTTAGCTCCTTCCAACGTTTAGGTAATATGTTAAATATAGTAGGCGCCATGCATACGACACTTTTGCGCATGAGTGCCGTTTTTGCTGGGTAGACGCGAAGAATGGTCATATCCCGTCTGTTACGCGGTACAACGTCCTGTAGACGTGAGAACAGATTCGGGTTTGTTTTAACAAACATTGCGGATTCTAGGATATATAGACACGGAAGAGTTAATATCTTGTACCTTTTAAAATATGGTTTACATGTATCAACCGTTTTTAGCCCAAACATAGATCTAATGCATCTCTTTTGGGCCTTGAATGCCTTGTTAGCGTCGGTAGAATTTCCCCAAAATATTATACCGTATCTTAGGTGAGACGCAGCTAAGCCATGATAGGCTGCAATCAAGGTATCTACATTCACCACTGCAGCTAGTGAGTGCAATGCAAATGCAGAACTACTAATTTTTTTGCAAATGTTCTCGATTTGTGATTTCCAGTCAAGTCTTTTGTCAATTGTTAATCCAAGAAATTTAGTAGTATTCACTATTTCAACAATTTTATTATCTATATTTATGTCCATATTTTCTGTATTCAATCGTTGGCTAAAATGTATGATTTTAGTTTTATCTAAATTAATCTTTAAATTGTTATTGTTTAACCATTTTATTATAGATGTCAAGGTATTGTGAATGTCAAGTTTATATTGGATCATGTCATTATTATTACTAGAAATTGTCACTGTGCTATCATCTGCAAATAAAGTCATAGGGTGTGAAATTGATTTTGGCAAGTCATTAATATATAGTGTAAAAAGTGGAGGTCCCAATACACTACCTTGTGGAACACCAAAAGTAGTTTGACGTTCATCGGATAAGTATATCTCTTCCTTTTTAGTTATTATATTAATTCTAATGATTTCTGTCTTTTGCTTTCTGTTGTCTAAATAGGATTTAATTAAATTAAGAACAGTACCTCTTATACCATAAGCGTCAAGTTTTTTTTATTAAAATGTCATGGTTTACGTGGTCAAATGCTTGTGTCATATCGCAGAAGATAGCACACACAGGTGTTGTTTTGTCCACTTTTGTCAATACCGTGTATAAGAAGTCGTATATCGCCATATTTATAGTCTTATTTTCGCGAAATCCCTTTTGCTCATTACATAATATATTGTTTTTTTTCTAGATAACCGTTTAACTCCTTTTGAATGAATTTCTCAAATATTTTCGAGAAGATAGGAATCAGGGAAATAGGCCTGTAGAATTCCATGAGCTCTCTATCTTCTTTCTTAAATAATGGCTTAACGATAGCTATCTTTAGTGCGTCAGGAAACGTGCCAGCTACAATACATACATTTATAATATGAGACAAATGGTCGCTTATTTCCGATGCTACAGCTTTTATTACTTTGGTTGATATGCCATCGTACTCCACGCTGTTTGTGTTTTTTAAGGCCCTAATAATTTTCTGTGTCTGTTGTGGTGTACAGGGTGCCATAAACATCGAGTTTTTTTTGTTAAAAATGGGCCGTGTAGTTTTATCACTAGACTGGATGGGTTGTATTTTATTAATAAAATAGTCATTGAATTGATTAGCAATTTGTTTCGCGTCCGTAATTTTGTCATTCTTGATTTTAATTTTCGAAATATAATTTTTAGGTACATTAAATTGACCTTGATTTATTATTTGCCAGGCGGTTTTACATTTATTGTGTGATGTTTTTATTTTATAATTGTTTTGTGAACGCTGCGTTAGAGTCATGATTTTCCTAAAAAGCTTAGAGTATTCCTTAAAGCGAGTTCTATTTAATTCATTTGCTTTTAATCTGTAGGTCCACATGAGTTGCCGTTTTTTCTTACTACAGGATTTAATACCTTTAGATATCCACCTTGGTTTTTTTATTACATTTATTTTAATCATAGTCCTAGGAAAACAGAGGTTGTAGTATAAAGAAAATATTTCATGAAATTTGTTGTACGCAATGTTAGGGTCATCCGTTTCATATATTTCGGCGAAATAAACTTTGCTCATACAATAGTTAAATTTAGATGTATTTTCCTTGCTGTAATTTCGTCTAATAGCACCGTATTTGTCGATCGTACATATTTTATTTACCGGGCATTTTAAAATCTGGGCTGTGTGGTCTGAAAGGGCAAACTCTAAGATTTCAGATTCACATCGTTTAAGTAGGGAATACTTCGGTAGTAAGACCAAAAATTGCACTAAATCCCAGTTAAATAAAACCAGGTTTAAGTAGGGAATACTTCGGTAGTAAGACCAAAAATTGCACTAGATCCCAGTTGAATAAAACCAGGTTTAAGTAGGGAATACTTCGGTAGTAAGACCAAAAATTGCACTAGATCCCAGTTGAATAAAACCAGGTTTAAGTAGGAAATACTTCGGTAGTAAGACCAAAAATTGCACTAGATCCCAGTTAAATAAAACCAGGTTTAAGTAGGGAATACTTCGGTAGTAAGACCAAAAATTGATGACCAGTGGTGGCGCAGTGGTAACGGCCGCGACCTTCGACTTCACATCACCACTGCTCTCAAAATGGTAAAGGAAAACATCGTGACGAAACCGGCATGCTCTATCTACAACCAAAAAATCGAAGAATTGTGACATCCGTCAACCCGCATTGTGCCTACGTGGTGAATTATGGTCCTCTCACCGAGAGCAGGCCTGTGTTCCAGCAGTGGGAACATTATGGGCTGATTATGAAGATATGATGAAGACCAAAAATTCAGCAATGCACATGTATTCTAAACCATTTTATAGACAAAAACCCCCACTACATTGATCTGAGGGGCAATTCTCATAATTTTAAGAACGTTCACAGTCTGATCTCAGTCTCAATCTGTCAAAAATTCCTCTAATTTCCCTACATTTTGACAAGTTGTTGACATTTGTTTGTCGCCGAGATGAGACTGCGACTAGATTTTGAACGTTTTAAATTATGAGAATAAGCCTTCTGGTGAGTTCTTGGCAACTGCACAGCAAGGAGTTAAAATAGAACAAAACAATAGAAATCAAAATATAACAGTGCAAAATATAACATGATAAATCAAAGGATAAATTATATTGATATTGCATAATGAATGCCAGGAAAACCACACAACGTCTGTTCAAGGATAAATAAACAAATAATCCAATACTGTTGGGTTGTTTCACAAGTACCCGCAATAAAGAGAAAAGATTATTGTGTGGAGGGTAATCAGAGTTTTTCTTTGTTGTAGTTAATTTACCTGAATGAAAGAAAAGCTGAGAGCTCCAGTCGCTTATCTTAATTAGAAGCTGCGGACCTGTGGTCGTAGAGAATAGCAAACTATGTCGCTCATTGTGTATTTAAGTTAATACAGTTATAGTATAGTTGAGCACAGTATAGTAGTATAGAGTATAGAGCACAGAACAGCTTGACTCTGGTTTTTCAGTAAAAAAACATGTATTATTATCGCCTTAATGCGTGTCTGCTAAGTTATGATGCGGACACCAGTGAAAAACAAAATATTGAGGATCATAGTGCACATCATCAAAAAAAGGATAATAAAAAGGAAGTCTTTTTTTTTTTTTTTGCAAAATTGGCCAGCTCTTGTTCTCGCTCTCACCTGGTGGAAAGTGATGGATGAGGTCTATGATGGAACGAGCGACCGCAGAAGATGCCTTTTCACACTTGCTTTGAAGGCTCACGGGTTATACGTGGAAGGGAACACACGTTGGCAGAGAGTTCCACACTTTGGCCGTGTGCATAATAAACATGGAGGAGAAGCGCTGAGTACGACTAGTCGGTATATCGCCCAAGTGCGGATGAATATTCAAACTAGGCTGAGAATCAGCACATCAAAATTACATAAGACAGTCTCCTAAAAACGCCCACCCTTCACCACTTCCTAGTGCTTTAGCTGGGAAGAAGAAGTGGAGCAACAAACTCCCCAGCAGCACAGTTGTCTGTTCAATTAGAAGAACTTGCTTTAATAGGTACAATTATTGTATGCAAGTAATTAACATTATGAACCAACACATAAGACATAGAAAAAGACGATAGGTTTCAATTAGCTTCTATGCAACATAAATGAGGATGGCAAGTTGTTGTAGCCGCAGACTTCGAATAAGAAAAAGAAAGAGGGACAACGCAAACTCAATGGACCGCCGAAGCTTTCGTAGACAGCATAGAGTATAGACGGTAACAAACTTGTTGCAGTCTCCTGAATACTTACAGACAATTTCAAAGTAAATACAAAGAACAAAAGTGCGATCATACGTCACACAGTAAATATATTCACGACGCGTGCCCCGAAGGAAGCAGCAGGCATCGCATACAAATGTGTCCGAACAAAATATTAGGAACGGAAGCTTGGCCCACTGTTTCGCGAGCTGGTGTAAAATGTTGCCATCTGCATGTCTGATGGGATTCGCGAGGTGAGTGACGTAGTGTGTGTCAGTGTGAAAATATTGCTGTAGATAGTTGTAGGCTCCAGATATTTTTCTGTTTTAAGTATGCCTCTGCCAAAGCTGTGTAGTTGAGAGAAAATTAACGCGTTAAATAAGACATACAAACAGATGTGGCCAATATTTAAAACGTTATTTTAGATGAGGGATTGTTAATGACGTTTCACGTTATGCAATAACAGGCGGCGTTTTTTTTTTCAAAATGGACTGGATCGTAGTTGAGAACTTTGAAAATAGCATCAAACCGTTTTGGCTACATTATCGCTGTCTCATTCTATGCGTCGCACGCGCTGAGTAAGGACCAAAAAATACTGCAGCCCTTTCTACCTTCATTGTGAATTTTTGATACTGCTCGGACTGAGAGTATTCGTTGTAGATAGTGCATCATGCTCATGGCCACCAAAAGTACCTGATGCTGGTCCATATTGGAAAATCATGATTGCGGTAAAGTTAGTGGGTAATCAAAAGGCATAGACAAATAACTGAACAAAATATTAGGAACGGAAGCACTGCCCCACTGTGTGGTTAGTTGGCGTAAACGTTGCGATCTGCATAAGTGATAGGGTTCCGTGGCGCGTGGGTGTGAGAAACTATTTGAGGCGTTGGAGGTTATGCCTAGCCTATGAATAAGGATCACTTTGCATAAAGGAACTGCTGGTCATCTATACTACATCATAAATTAAAGACGCTTTTCATGTTGTCTGTGTGACCGCATTGTCCTTCGTAACGCCGCGACGGATTTTGATCCGGTTTTCATTATAAATTAGAGAATTTATGCCTGGAGGTTTATGTGTATATTAATATCAAACTTACATATTATACTAAATAAAGAAGTCTCGATTTTTGTCAAGTCAACAGTCAACAGGGACGAGTGGCTAGTTCATATACAAAAATATGAGTAGACCGGCACTCTAATTGTGTAACACACTATTAATCCGAATCATTTTGAAAGATATTGCTAATCCATTGCTTTATATGTTCAAAAATGTATCTGCTCAACAACGTAAATAACGCAATGAATGTTGTTGAACTGACAAAATGAAACCCATTGCTACTTATAGTGTATTACGCGCAATTACCCCGCAGGTACTAATCAATGCTTAATACTATATATTTATTTTTACCCTTTATTCACCCACTGCAGAAAAAAGGCTTCCCTTTCTTTATTCTCAGTTATAGTGTAAGTAAACCAAAAAATCTACCAGGAGGAATCTGCCTTCTACATGGATGCTCTGCTCTGTTATAAACCAGAGATTGTGAAATGTGGTTCTCAGTATGTACCTATACTAACGATCATATCTGCCGACTACCACCGACTATCACCGACCCGACTATCGCCGACTATCACTTGGTACCAAAATTGGGATCACAAGAATTATGTATAGCCTGGAAGAACTACCTCACTCTATAATATAACAATATTCCTATCAATCTATATCGTATGCATAAAGCCAGATCACATAACACTGATATCAAGTTTAATTAATCCAGCTGGCAAGCGAGCGTGTTCATTCAATCAATTTAATAAGCACCTTGCACTTTGGATGAATACTTCTACAGGTACGTAACTTCGAGCTTCAATACACCAGCGCGATTTCCAATTACCACGAGCTCAGATCGAAGTTAGGCCTAGAGCACATGCGACTATTAAAATACTTAGTCAAATTTTTATGAAAAAAAAAAACCTTTTTTTATCATGAACCATGACTACCCCGTTATATATATATTTTTTTTTTAATTTTCACTAGCCTATGTTACCCGGGATAACGCAACGCTTGTAACAATATGTACTACATAATTTGATATCGGTTAAGCCATTTAGAAGTTATGGTGGAGAAACTCACAAACACATGAACCCTGAAAACATAACACTTCTTTTTTTGGGCAGTCGTGTAAAAAACACAGATAAAACAAACTGAAAAACAACTATTTACTCCAAATTTCCCGGGAAAAATTCATAGCATATTTTGTAGATAATCTAATCATGCTTCCATTGAAAAGTGTTAGGAAGTGAAATGGACCCCTGCGATGTTTGACTACTGCCGGTTTTTGATTAGGGAGGAACCGACATCTGCTTACAAAAGGCAGGCAAGCCAAAAGGACCAAAAAAACCTTTATTTTTTAGCACAATTCTTGAGAAAGGCTATAGGCTAGGACCGGCATCACGCTAGGATCGATAGGAGATGAGCAAAAGAAAAAAAAGTCAGAAATAAGGATAAGAAGAACGCAACGAAAACGAAGTAATAGCGCGGACGGGCGATGCGATGCGATGGAGTGGGTCAAGGGAACAAGAATTTTCACGCGGACTAAGTCGCGGGCAGAAGCTAGTTAATTATAATTGGTTCACAAAAAGAAAAACAAGCATACTAGTGTTATTTTACCTTGTCCATTAGGTTAACCGTTTTTTAACAGCTGTCTTAGAACGTACATATTCTAGATTACGTAAAAGTTAACTTTAAAATGCTTAGGGCTGATTTTTCTATCTACTACTAACTTTAATTCGAGGAATAAAATTAACGTTTGACAGGTTTTGTACGAAATAACTGTCAAAATTTCAAAATTATTCCTCGAATAAAGTTATGATGATTGAAACATCAGCCCTTAATAAAATAAATATATAAACTGCCTTATCTTACGGCTTCTTACATACATTATAATACCGTACGTGGGTCAATCAATGTATTGTGATTTGTGTGTTGCTGCAATCACTAGTTCCATCTGTCAAAAAACGGTTTACCTAATGGACAGGGTATAGTGCGATCCATAATGCAGCTGACATTATAAGCCTCGAATAAGAAGCTTTGAATGGAACTAAGACAGCTTAGAAGACTAGAAAAAGCTCAGTTGATTGTTTGATTGGATAGCCGATGCCTTCGAATTGACTTGTAAGAGGATTACATCGAAGTAAAAGGCAGTAGCAATCAGCAATCAGCCTGTGAAGCGAATTTTTTTTTTTTTAAATACGTACCTACCTAAATAGGTACCTAGTCAAATTTTTATGAAAAAAAAAAAACCATTGTAATATATCTAACCAGAACTGTTCGAAGAAAAAATAATGCCCTCTGCAAAATCAAATCACCCGCACTGGGACCGCGTGGTGGATTACGGCTCACAGAGAGGAGGCTTGGCCTGTCCCAGCAGTGGGAACTGAATTTGTTTATGATTATTATGCTAAATCAGGAAGATTATAGGACTACTGTAGAAATATTTGGCGATGTATAATCTACAAGGTCAAATAAAATTAGCTAGCGAAACTCCGCAGAAGTTATATATTTTTTTTGTTGCGCCATGGACCGTAGTTCGTGAAGACACTTGAAATATATATTTTTTTTGTGTAAACTTCACAGACGTGATCGGTATCGACATCTAAACAAAAGAAAAAAAAAATATTTTCAACTCATAGGTACTTCAAGTAACAACACTACCAGCGGTCGATGACACTCAAAAAATATTCATCTAATCTTTTTTGTTTTAATTTTATCGTATTGATTCCCATCAAAAAAAGCTCAGTCTGCAGTTTCGCTAGCTAATTTAACTTGACCCTGTATATTTCTTGTGTTATGTAGTACTGCGAGTTTTATTCTATATCTATTTTCTACGGAAAATATCTACAATATTTATGAAAAACGTAAAAAAAGGTTGTTGTATTAAGCCACAATGGTTATTTACGAGTCGGATAGAAACGGAGAAACTTCAGAACTAGGTCGCACGTGTAACTTGTTCAGTCAGCTGAAAACTGAGCGAAATGGAAAAGTACGACGACTCGTAAAACGAAGAAAAAAGTTTTTATTTCAACACTGCTGCACTTAGCTTTAAACTCATTTACCAGTATTATGTTCTAGCTTTAGGTATTGATATAAAGGCAGGTGGCCATGTCGGAAGCCGCAGGCTTGCACCTCGCACGTGAATACATGACACGTGGCTTATTGATCCACCCCGCATTATGTGCCTTGCTTTAAATGTGTGGGGATCGGACGGGAACGAATTGAGTTGTACCTTTAAAACATAATACATGAAATCATTTTGCTGATATTTTAGACCTAGCTCAGTCGATGCAATGGGGTTGGTTTTTGAAAAATCCTCAGACACGTGTTCCGTTATTTACTACAATCTGTCAATTTCTTTACTAGATATTCAACTTTATCGCTAAACCATTAGGTTCAAGGTTGATTCGGAAAATTTTACAGTTTGGGGTAGCTTGAGGTGCTGGCGTCTGTAGCAACTTTTGGTCATCTTTAATCTTTAACATATTATATATTATACATAAAGTCGCTTTTCGTGTTTGTCTGTGTGACCGCGCTGCTCTTCTAAACTACGCAACGGCTTTTGATGCGATTTTTACCAATATTTAGAGAATTTATTTCGGAAGTGTATATCGCATTAATATATTATTATTAACTTACACGTAATAAACAAAAAATCTCGATGATTTGTCAAATCGTGAAAATCGTCGCTAGTATAAACCAAAAATGAAACGATTTTTGTTTGATTTGGCATTTTTATCTTAAAATGTTCGTAATAGCTCTAATCAGGTATTTAAAAAAAAAAAAAAAAAAGGTCCAAAAAATTAAAAAAGTGAAAACTGAACGTCCTTTTTTCTTTCTAAGGACTTTTTATGAACTCCGGACCAAATTGAAATTTTGACAGGACCACATCTGTAGGGTCAGCTAAAGTTGTCAAAAAAAAAAAGCCCGTTTTGACATTTGAGAAAGCGTTCTTGATACCTGTCAGTTTCATACAAACGAATAAGTACGTGTTTTGCGAATTTGATCTTTATTAACTACTAGAACTGTCAATGTCAAAACGGGCCTGTTATTTTTAGACAACTTTAGTTTATGAGTAAAATAGACGATTGCGTTTGCACCCTGGGCAGCCCCACTCTCCACCTCCTTGGATTACAAAATAATAGAGGTTTGTAATTTCGTACTAGGTCCATCTAGAACGAGTATACAAAAATACTTAGTCCCAATCTCCCAATACCTGTTCCGAGTATAATATGAAGTATATACTTAAATTCAGATAAACTTACGTACGCGCGGTGGAACGTACCGTATTGTATGGTCCTCCCACCGCATATTGATTGCGAGGCAGTCAGTCTCATAATTTTTTTTTTTGTTAAATTTAACTATACCTTTTAATGGTTAGCTTTTAAGTTTTGTTCTACATTCAACTAAAATTTTGTTAATTAAACAACTTAGCAAATCTAAGCCCAACCGTCAAGAAGCATTCATTCATTCAGAAATAGATTTTACGTGCATGTAAATGGATAGGTGAAATATATAATAGGTGTATTTTACCAAATACTTCAATACGGCCTCAATGGACCGCGGCCTGTATCGGAGAAATATTTTATCAGGATATTTTTTTTTTGTATTATAAATTCATGATTAAAGATGAATGTAAGTTAATATTTTTATCATCATAAATATTTGCACACCGAGGATTGGAGCGGCTCGTGGCTAAATAATAAAAGCCCCACGGGTCCAGCGAAAGTTATGCTACGATTGCCTCGGTCGGTCTGTGGATGCGTGACCATCCATTCCATATCCAGACCCCTCGTTAAAAAAATCACGTTGAACTGTTGGCCCCAGCTATCACTTGTAGATCTTGACAGTCGTTACGGGTCGTCAGAAGCTCGAAAGTCTGACAACCAATCTTACAAAGGGTTATCGTATTACCCAGTAACTGGGCTGTGCGGGTCAGATAGCCCGTCACTCTATGTAAAATACTGGTATTCATCTGCATTCGGTTAGACTGGAACCCGACCCCAACATAGTTGGAAAAAGGCTAAACAAATTGAAATTTGTCATGACAGATTATTATGTAGGATATGGCTTAAAGAACTTTTGTTATATGTACTCATAGTCAAGCAAATACATGATTTGATTTGATTTTTATGTAAATCGGATAATTCAAGCATAACTAGTTTAGTTAACAGCATAACAAGTTTTGGGGGTCAATGTTGTTCGCGTCCGTAGGCTTCGACTCCAGATACCCTACACGTGACCCCTGGGTAGTGCTAAAGAACAAACAATTTGCGGTGGTAGGTTCCGCAAGGGACCGCCTGGCTCGCGACCACCCTCCCGCCGGAGTTCGGCGCCAAACAGCTTGCTGCGTTCCGTCGATGAGCGGGAGTGCCAGTGCCTTTGGGGAAGAAGAACGAAGTTTGTTCCGCAGCTCTTGGCCTCCAAGCAACGCTGTACTGGGTAACTCATTCTGGAGGGTAGCGGGATCCGAAGCACGGTCTTAGCCGTTAGCCGACCGCAGGTAGTAGGGGGCCCAAGTAGTGCGCCAGCCACGTGCAAAAGGCTGCCCCGCCAACTAGCAAAAAATCCTGGGATTGCTCCACCGTGCCAGTTGGCAACTGGAATGCAGGACCCGGTGGTGATTTCAGGGGGGTTTGGGCGTCCCTGCAGTCTCCAAATGAGTTCCCCATAGGTCAGCTGAGCTTAAGAGGTCCATAAGGGCAAAAGAGTAGCGCCTGGGCTTTGTTCCATTCTCCACCATGAATCAAAGTACAAAAAGAAAAAAGGTTTCTCAACGGCTGCACTTCTTGCCAGTCAAAATGCACCTCACGAACATCCGAGGGTTGCACTCCAACATCGACCCGGTCCACCACCATCTTGAGACCGAGAAGCCGCATCTGCTCTTTTTAACGGAGACGCAGATAGCAACTCCGTCGGACGTGTCGTACCTCAACTACCCGGACTACTCTCTTGAGCATAAGTTTAAGGAGCGGGCCGGGGTCTGTGTGTACGTTCGCGATGATATTTGCTGTCGGCGTCTCCGTTGCTTTGAAGATTCCGTGTTTTCCGTGTTGTGGCTTTTGGTGGACACTGGAATAGATAAAACTATCTATGCTAGTGTCTACCGGTCACACAGCGATGATCAGGAGACGACCAGGCTCTCTTAGACTACCTCACCAAGACGGTAGATCTAGCCCAAACGACGTACCCGTCAGCGGAACTTGTTTTTCTGGGGGACTTCAATGCTCACCATTGCGAGTGGCTGTTCCCATACCAGAAAACTGACCACGCTGGTAGAGGCGCGCTAACTTGCGATATCGCTAGATCTCACCCAGCTGGTGAATCAAGCAATACGGGTACCTGGCGTTGACGGACAAACACCCAATTGCCTGGACCTGCTGCTGACAACAGATCCGGACAGGCATTCAGTATCGGTCTCAGCCCCGCTGGGATCATCTGATCACTGTCTGGTGAAATCCGTATCGATCTGCTCTCCTTCTGATGATAGCCCTAGAGGCACGAGGCGAGTATGGCGTTACGAGTCGGCAGACTGGGATGAGATGCGGCACTTCTTTGCGTCTTATCCTTGGCAGCGGGTATGCTTCTCTTTTGGTGAGCCCTCCAGCTCCGCAGATGCGGTCGCTGACGTGATCCGGCAGGGAATGGAATACTTTCTCCCATTCTCCGACATTCTGCTCGGTCACAAAGCCCGACTTTGGTACAATGCGGACTGTGCTCAGGCTCAGGATGCCCGAAAGGAGTCTGCCTACCAAGCCTGGGTACAAGCTCGCGACCTTAGACTCCAGGCTGGGAGGGTTCGAGCTAAGAAGAGAGCCTTTAACTCTGCTGCCAAGCCTTGCAAAAAGGTTCTCCGAAGGGCACGTTTCGATCATGTCAGTCGCATAGGGACCAGGCTTGCATCCTACCCTTTGGGTAGTAAGCAGTTCTAGTCCTTGTCCAAATCGGTCGAAACCAACTTCTGCCGTCCCACGCTGCCTCCTATGCAGAAACCTGATGGTTCACTGGCTCACTCCGCTACTGAAAAGGCAAAATTCATTTGCTTCTTTATTTGCGGAGAACTCGCGTCTAGACACTGGCTCCAAGCAACCTCCAACTCTGCCTCGATGTGATTCTTCCATGCCGGAGATCACAGTGCGTAACAAAGAGGTTCGAAGGGTGCTTCAGTGTCTGGATGTGGGCAAGGCTAGTCTAGTGGGCCTGATGGCATTCCGGCGAGGGTGCTGAGGTGTTGTGTGCCTGAGTTGTCTCCTGTACTGACTCGCCTCTACCGCATCTCTCTGAAAACTCGAACTGTCCCCAAATGCTGGAAGCTTGCAAATGTGCAACCAGTACCCAAGAAGGGTAGTCGTGCTGATCCCTGCAACTACCGACCGGTCGCCATTACCTCCATTCTCTCCAAAGTAATGGAAAAGGTTCTTAACAGCAAGCTGCTGACATATCTTGCGCAGAATGATCTCCTGAGTGAATGAAAATATGGCTTTCGCCGCGGGCGCTTCACTGGGGATCTTCTGGTGTATGTCACACACTGCTGGGGCGAGGCCATCGAGAAACACGGCGAAGCTCTGGCCGTGTCTCTTGATATCTCGAAGGCCTTCGACAGGGTTTGGCACGCAAGTCTGCTGAGCAAGCTTCCAGCCTATGGAATCCCAGCTGGCTTTTGTTGCTGGATATCTGACTTCCTGAGTGAACGGTCAATCAGAGTAGTCACTGATGGCTGCTCCTCTGACCTCATGGCGATTTATGCTGGCGTTCCTCAGGGGTCTGTTCTCTCTGCGACTCTTTTCCTGCTGCACATCAATGACCTACTGATCTGCATACCCAACAATACCTGGTGGTATTGTTGGGTATGCAGATGACAGTACCGTCGTGGAGATGTCTGTCCAGCGCAAAGGCTGGAGGGGAAGTAGTCAGTTCGTTAATACTGGTTGACCGAATGAATGCGACCTTAAGTCTTTTCTCCCAGTGGGGTGACAACAGTCTGGTCAACTTCAACACCACCAAAACACAGGCTTGTCTGTTCAGCGCGAAAAGGAGCCCTTTTGATCTGGCTCCTACTTTCCGGGGTGCAGCTGTACCTGTGATGAACAGCCTCGAGCTTCTTGGCATGAAATTGACAGCAAATCTCAATTTCGGCGAAAACATTGAGTCTAAAGCACAAACGGCGGCCAAAAAGCTGGGCATAACAAGGTTAAGCGCTACTTCACACCGAAACAGCTTTTAACCCTTTACAAAGCACAAGTCCGATCGTGTATGGAGTACTGCAGTCACCTGTGGGATGGCTCAGTTAAATACCAACTCGCCACTTTAGACTCAGTGGAGCGCAGAGCTAAGAGACTCATTGGCGATAAAAAGCTGGTGGAGGCAAAGCTTCACAGTTTGGCTCACCAGCGAAGTGTTGCCTGTCTGTCCGTCTTCTACAGACTGTACTTCGGGGAGTGTGCTCAAGGGCTACATGAGCTCAACCCGCCTTCACCTTTTTACCATCGACAGTCCAGACGCACTGCGGGATTCCACCCCTATTTGGTTAATATACCATATATACGCACTAAGCGCTTCGCATAATTTTTTCTGATGCGCACAGCTAAGGAGTGGAATTGTCTGCCTGCGTCTGCATTCCCGAGTTCATACAACCCGAATCTCTTCAGGGCGAGAATGAATAGGCTTCTTCTGGGCAAGCTGGTTCCACCGTAGATCTCATCCCTGCCTCTGGGCTGGATTGAGGTCAAGAGTGAGCCAATGGTCGATAAAAAAAAAAAATTGTGTGATGTTTGAGGGTTGACATTGTAAAATGTTATTAACATCATAAATGGTACAAATAAAAGTAACTATTGATGAAATTCTCGACTTGATAGAAAATACTCGATGTAGGTAACTTACTACCAGCAGTGCGACTCTGTAACCATCTCACCCTGAAAACTTTGGTGAAGTGAGCGTGGAGTAAGCTGTCATTCCAACTAATGCTAGGGATTGACACTATTGACAACTCACTCTAAGTTCACTTCACCTAACTTTTCACGGTGAGATTTTTACAGAGGCGATTGGCTGGTCCGGACAAAAACAGAACAAACACTTAGTGAGCATTTGTGTTCCAGTAACTACGCCTCATGTCAATTGTCAAATATTTCTCTTTGGCATATACAGCCCGATTCAAGCTTTATGGCGGCTCTGAAGTGCGCCACTCGCTGCGCAGTACCTCACCTCTCATGGCCGACACGTGAATTTGTTACTGCGCAGCCACTCGCCCCATGTTCCGAGCCGCTATAAAGTTTGAATCGGGCTGTAACTAGCGATGTGCGGGTATACTTGAGAACGTAACAAAATACCTGTAGTAGTATTATTATCCCGTTATTGTTATTATTCTACTATTGTCCTATTTTCTTGTAGAGTGGGAAGTCTACAGGAAAACCTATACCTAGGTATTGTTTATCTTATCTCAAACTCTTATCGTTTTGCGGCTCAAAAACACAAGTTTGTCGTTGTGTTTTTATAGCGGTTAAAGGACCTGATAACTTGTATGCCTAGATTTCTAAATAATTTAATATAAAACCTGGACACATGCTGAACATTTATTCAAACACCGGTCTACTTCAAGTTGGTGAGTTGCTTTTATTATATTTAGGGTTCCGTAGCCAAATGGCAAAGACCGGAATCCCTATAATTTCGTCCTGTCCGTCATGTTTTACTCGAGATTATTTGCAATGTTTCTATGAAAATTGGAAAGGTATTCTGCGCACCGCAAAAAAATGGTGTAAGAACCTAGTGGAATTGTGAATAATAAATAACAACAAACATTCTAACCGAGGGATGAAAACAAATTTCATTACACATAGGCGTTGTTGGATTCCATAATTAAAAAGATTATAATGTTTCTAAGTGACTGCAATTTTATTAAATAATTTTAAAGAGATTTTCGTGAATACTATGAAATACAAACAAAATTTGTGCGTTCGACATAATCAATACTGCATCCCTAAATTTTCATCCCAACTACGGAATCCTTCACTGTAACTGGTCCGACGTGAAATTGGCCAGCTTTTATTTTTTTAATAATTTTGAGTAAATAAATTTATTATTATTATTATGTTTTTTAAATTTATTTTCTCAGATTCCTAGAACCTGGTATTTATTAAAATTTCACGGGTATAAACCAAGGTAGTTTCAGCAGATTAGGTGTTTTGTACTGCATTGAGATTACTGTCTAAATCTAATTGTAGGAATTTCCGAACTATGCGACATGTGTTTAATATAGCTGCTTTCTGTAGTGTAAGGTACGTATATTTGGGAAGATTGATAGCATTTAAACTGATAAATAGTTGTTTCAGGATGATACCAGTCGTTGATACCACTATTGGGACTATTGTTACTCTATTCATTTTCCAAACTCAGGTAATTTCTTCTTGTAGTTCTGTATATTTCCTGATTTTTTCTGAGATAGTTTTTTGTATATTATTGGTATTTGGGACTGCTATATCTATTATGTATGTGTGTTTGTTTTCTTTATCAATAAGTGTTATATCGGGCCTGTTGTTATATATTGTATGATCTGTAATTATAGTGCGGTCGTAATACAATTTATAAGATTGGTTTTCTAATACAGCCCTAGGTGAGTATTTGTAGTATGGTGTGTATGGATCCTTCATGAGATTGTGTTTTGTTGCGAGTTTTTGGTGTATAATATTAACAAGTTGATTGTGTCTGTGAGTGTAATCGTTTTGGGTGAGTGTGCTACAAGCTCCTGTGATGTGCTGTATAGTTTCAGGTTTGCTGTGGCACTTTCTGCATAAATCGTTTCTTACTGTGTTATCTTTAATTATATATTTTCTATAATTCTTAGTATTTATTATTTGGTCTTGAATGGCCAGCACGAATCCTTCTGTTTCTGGAAATAGTCCACTTAATTCCAGCCATTTGTTTGAAGCTTCTTTATCAACATGTGTTTGGTATAAATCATTTGGGTGTCTTCCGTGTAGTTCTTTCTGCCTCCATTTTTTATGTATCTCTTCTATATGTCTTGCTTTGTCTATTGTTTCAATATTGTCTTCACTAAGGTTCAGTGGTGTATATTTTTATCTATCTCTACTATGGTTTTGTGCAATTGGCTGGTATTCTTTTTCCTATTGAAAAATTGGTTTAGGTTTATTATTTGTCTTTTGTGTGGGTGTGATATTTCAATAAGTCCTCTGCCTCCTTCTATTCTGGGCATAATTACCCTTTCTATTGCTGATTTTGGGTGGTGATATCTATGTTGTGTAAGAACTGTTCTAGTTTTAATTTGGAGTGCATGTAATTCTGTGTTGGACCTACTCGACCTAAATGTATGGGACGGCTGAATTTTTATTCGCGATTACGCTATTTGTCCCATGGAGAAAGTTGTTCAGTTTGATGGTCTGTACCACATCCATAAATTTGGCTGGTCTTTAAATAATCAGCCTGTATATTCATTACTTCAATCAACCATGAGTGTGGCACGCTGTCAAATGCTTTTTTGTAGTCTATGTATGCTATGTATAAGTTTTTTCTTGCTTTTTGAACGTGTTTTAAAAGAGTGGAATCAATAATTAATTGTTCCTTGCAGCCCATATGTCCTCGTCTACAGCCTTTCTGTTCTTCAGTTAAAATGTTATATTGTTCGGTATGTTTAATAATTTTATTAGTAATACATGATGTGATGATTTTGTACATAGTTGGGAGGCAAGTAATTGGTCTATACTGCGAGGGATCCTGAGTTCTATTCGATTTTGGGATCATGTATGTGATTCCTTTAGTCAGAAACTCTGGGAGATTTTGGTTCCCTTTTAAAATATCACTAATTTGTTCAGATAATATTCTATGTAGTGCATATAATCTTTTTATCCAAAAATTATGTAAGCCGTCTATTTCCGCTGCTTTCCAGTTGTGCGTTTTATTTATAATTGTATTTATTTCAAGAGCATCTATATCCTCAAACGGCATTTCTACTATTGTTTCTGATCTAACTATTTCTTCTTGTATCCATTTAGCTTCTTTATTATGTTCAGTGCTGTCTGACCAAATCCCTTGCCAGAACTCTTGTAGGGCCTCTTGCGATGGGGCGTTTAGGATTGTGGTATCGTCACCTTTAAGTTTTCTATAAAATTGTTTCTCACTTGTTGTAAATAATCTATTGTTATCCTTTCTTTCTTTGGCTTTTTTGTATCTTTTTAGTCTATGAGTCTTAACTAACAGTTTTTGTTTTAACGTGTCTAGGTGATCTTCAATTCTCTTATTAAAATGTTCACGTAAGCTGTGTTGTTTGGTTTTTTCAATGATTTGTTTGACTTTTTTTTCAAGTTTTCTAGATGTGTTACCGCTTTTATATTGTGTTAACCTATTTATATCTTTTCTTAGTTGGTCTATGTCTGTTGCTAATCTTTTTTGCCATGGTGGTTCGTTCGCTACTCTGGTTTTATAGCTCGATCTATCTATATTAATTTTTAATTTAAAGTGTTTAGCAACTGTAAGAGCTATGCAATAAATTAATGAATGTGTATCGGATAAGTTTTCCAGGGCTGAAACTTTAAGCGGGATAATTTTTTGATTAAATATGCTAATGATATCTGATAATGTACGAGTTGCTCTCATTTTCGGCAGTAATGGCCTACACGCAGGATCCATTCCATTGTATTTTAATATATTTGTTTCTAATTCGTTATTTAATGCCTCTACTAAAGAAGGGTCAAACACAGTTTGAGTTTGTAGTGATTCGGAATCATCGGTAGTTGATTGAATGGTGTGTGGTATGTTTACGGTTAGTCCGGTATCAGAATCAGGCACTGGGCTCGTGTCGTGCTGTGAGGAGGTATTATAGGGTGTAAGTGATTGAGTCATCTGTAAGTTGTTTATTTGTTGTAAAACATCCATATTTTCTTCTTCTTCCTCTTTTTTAAGTTGCTCTCCTATTTCAAATTTAATGCTATTTAAAGTGTCATCTGATAAAAGCTTGTTCCTAATAATAACCCGTCTTTGGTCAGCTATTCTTTGTTCTGTTACATTAATTCCTGGGTATTGTAATTTAAATTTATCGAATAGTTGTGTGCAGTACATGGTTCTGTCCTCTTCAAGTTTCGTAATATGATAGTAAGTGCGCATGATGAATTTGTTCATATCTTCAGTCCATTTCATGCGCACTCTGGGTTTTCCCGCTTTGGTGGTCGCAGGCTGAGTAGCTGACGCCGCCTGCGAAACATCCAAGGCGGATGTAACAGCTCTACTGTCATCACTGTCGTCTAGTCTATCTGTTGGTTCGGCTGTAGTATTTTTGTCGGGGAGAACCCGCCTGCTCAGTCCCCCACCGCCGATGGGTCGCATGCTGAGACACCCAGCATCGGCCCCAGGTGCGCCCCGACGATTGCCCTCGGGTAGCGGTCCTATTCGTATTTTCTTTGATCTAGTCTCCATGTTAAATGGGTTTCCAGAGCCACGTTAGCCACGCCAGTAATTTTTCTATTGTGTGTCCGCCCCCCACGTGATTAGATGGTCAATCAGGACGTGTGGTTGTTTAGGGGGCTTATTATTATTTTTTTTTTTTAATAATTAAACAGTGCTTTAAATATCTTTATTTTTCATTATTTTCAGATTCATCAACGCACTGAACTTAAATATGCATTCATTTACCGTCTGGAAACTTGCTGATGAACCAAACTACATCACCAACGTTGACCAGGTGTTTCCTTACTCTGACCTTCCCCACCAAGGCGAGTACAAATTGGTGAAGATACCTGTTTCTCTCAACGACCTGATTAAACATGTTGACTACTGGGGCGAAGGTAGGGTTGTCTCCTCGCGAGGCATTAGTGGCTTCCCAAACTGCTACAACGTCAATCATCAGTATCGACTAGTGACCAGTGGTCAGGACAGAGACAAGAAGATACCGAACAGGATCCCAGTTCTCAGTTACACCAATTGCGACACCAGCGACTACATCAAAGACAACTCCGTCCTCACCGTGACTGTCGCGGGAGCACACATGAACAGTAGCTGTGCTAAGGATATCGAGCGCATCCTCAACAAAGACCACGGCAAGGTGGTCGTGTACGGAGTGCATGACTTCTCTTTACAGTTCTTAGAGTTCGCCGGCGAATTGAGGAAAAAAGGACTGTTTCCTTCCGTAAATGGCACCATGCCCAGCGAACTTCAAGGCTTGACATACTATGACAGTCACGTAGCTTTTCTTCGCAATACTAAAAATATACACGAGCTTAAGGATGAATTGTACAATGATGTCATTAAGGGTAACTATGACAGTGCAGTGAATATGAGTAGAACCATCGCTATCGCTGGTGTTGGTGAAGCCATCAACGAAATTGTAAAGAAACTTATCAGCTCAGCTCCACGAAACGTCATGTTGTACGCGTATAAACTGTGGCACGGTGGCGCTAGAGATGTTGTTCGTAATCATTTCCCCGTCCCGATTCAACACATCATTAATGAAGGCGCTGTGACAATAGTCAATAAGTATTACAAACAGGCTTTGAAACTAGATTCGAACATTAATCCGACCAACAATGATAGAGCTATTTGGGGTGACAATCGATTACCCATAACTAGTGGAAGGCTGAGATGGAAGTTCGTCCCCGCGTGTAACGATGATAGTGACGATCTCACATTTCAACTGTTCAATATTGATTGTAATATGTTTATGCGAATGGACGACAGTATGGACTATGCCGGAGACAGACAATGTTGGGGATCGACGTGGAATGAAAAATATCTTGACGACGATAGATACAAATATTATTTGGAGTTTTTGATTGGAAATGATGCTAATCTGGTGTTCTTAATAACAAATGTTCATCACAAACAAGGACTCAAGCTTGAAGTGAAACAGGACCAGTTTGGAGACAGACTACTTTGGGGCCACAATGGCAACATTCACGATGTAAATGATAGATTCAGATGGGCTATAGCACCTTGCGCGTCTTGCCAATGACTATACGGTACAGCTTCAAAATTGTTCAGTCCAAGCATTGCCAACGATTTGTCTGACCCTGTCTGCCAATTGAAAATTATATAATAAATACATCCAGGTTGTCACATTTTATATTTTTCCTACAATTGTTGTAAGGTTTGTTTGAAAATAAAGTGTTGGTAACTTATATACTTTGTTTCTTGTTGAAGTCAGTTAAAAATGAATAACACCAGAGTAGCAATGCTCGTAATTTTAAGAAATTTCACAGTTTGATCTCAGTCTCAATCTGAAAAAAAAAAATACTCGTAATTTCCCTACATTTTGACAAGTTTTTACATTTTTTTGTCGCCGAGATGAGACTGCGACTAGATTTTGAACGTTTTAAATAACGAGAATTAGCCTTCTGCTTATTAGAAACACATTACCGTTTCTAACCTCCATATATTATGTACACACTAAGACAGTGACGCCAATTCCCTTGTTCACAAACTAAACTAAATTTAAGTTCAGTGTACATTCACGTATCATTTTCTTTCTATTTCATGAAAAGGATAGAAGATAAATATTAGTTTAGTCCTGTCAAATTAGTCACCGACTGACGTAAATTGACGTATTTTTAGTCGCCATGGTTTTAATCACGTCTACAATATCTATGGAGTATCTTAATTTGATAGGACTAAACTGAACTTAAATTTAGTTTAGTTTGTGAACAAGGGAATCGGCACCATTATGTAGTCATTCAACCAAGACGGAAAAAATATATACCAAAACGTTTCTCTCAGCCGGAGGTGGCCCCTCTAGAGGGGATTACAACTTATTGCGCGGAGATTAGATTTCCTTCCTTATTGCAACGCGCTGCAATTTTGTACTCTCAGTATTTCGGAGGATAACTTAGTTGCATGAATTGCATGTGTTACACTATGGGGATGAAATATTAATGATGGGGACTTAATGACTTCCGCGGGTAAAGGTTTAGTAAAGCGTTACTTACCCCTTTAAATTTTAAAATGAATTGATAATTTTTAGGGTTAGGGTAGCAACGGCAAATTTTGTTTAATATTTGAGAACTTCCAGAAAACGGAGGGGTCTACATTTAAACGGGGAGAAGTTACTTAGTTTAATTCTTCATAAGGAAATTTAAAAAAATATAGCCATTATTGTTAGAAACTGTAAACCGTATTCCTTGCTAACAGCTTAACATTGTTGACAGATTTCTCTTTTACATAAAATAGTACATTTCCTTCGCGCTGTCGACAAAGCCATCAGTCGTCCATCCAGGAGAATCGATGCCATCAGTCGTACAACCAGGGGAATCGATCCTATTATTAGCACCCCTTTGTTGATATATGGGAACTATTGAGTACATGTTAGCAGGTTCACTGGTGAAGGATACAAGGGGAGCTGGTTTTACATAGTGAACGTTGGGAGACGGGCTAAAAGCGTGGTTGAAAGAACGAAAGAAAGAAAGGTATTGTTATCATGTCTAAAGCCACCAGTAGTGGGTTAAGTAGAATATACAGGGCCAAATTAAATTAGCTAACGAAACTGCAGACGTGTTGAGTATCGATATTTAAACATGATAAAACAAAAAACCATCAAGTTAATTTATTTTAAATTATTATAAATATCACTAATATTTTAAAACAAATATTTTAAATATCACTTTAAAAAAGGAATCTGTTTTTTTTTGTTGTGTAAACTTCACAGGCGTGATGGGTTTTCGGATGTATAAGCTATATTGCTGTAAAGTTTCATCAAAATACGTACAGTAGTTTTTGCGTGAAAGAGTAACAAACAAACATCCCATCCATCCTCATAAACTTTCGCGTTTATAATATTAGTAGGATATTGCAATTACATTTTACTCAAATTAAGCCATAAAATTAAGCCAAACTATTTCAAACAGCCAAAGCATTCGTATTAATGCCAACATTACTAACACCATTAAAAAGACCCAAATGTCAATCATGAGTTCCCCTACGTGTACCGTAACACAGAATAAGAAACTACAGAAGCGAACCCTATGTACAGCGTCCTAATAATTGTTTGCTGCACCGGACGACGCCATTACGTCGGCGCCGGCTGTCGCTGAAAACCAGCGCTGGGGCTCTGTCTTGCATAGGGTATTTTCTTTTTTCTTTCTTTCATGTACAGCCAGGAAAATTAATTGTTAAGCCCGAATTAACACCCTACGTTATTTTGCCACGTTATAGCGAATATTCCCGATCAGTACAACCTTGTTGAGAAAAGTTTAATCCGTTCAGTGTTAACAAACGGGACTTTTTTTCCCGATTGCACATATGCTTAGTTCAATGGTCAGCCTATAATGTTCCCACTGCTGGGACACAGGCCTCCCCTCGTTGGGAGGGAGTGGGCTGTAATCCACTACGCGGGCGCAGTGCGGAATGGTAGATGTCACATGTCTTCGAATTTTTGGTTCTAGGACATGCCGGTTTCCTCACGATGTTTCCATCACCGTTTTGAGAGCAGTGGTGATGAAATAATTTACACTAAGTAAAGCGCCAGGCTGGGTTCGAACTTACAACCCGTAAGTCTCGGCCGTTACCACTGGGCCATCACTACTGTCAAAGTAGACATATCACACAATAGTGAAATAATCAACCTGAAACATATGTACATATGTGGTTCATGGGACAGGTTATGGGTTAAGCATTTTGAATGTTAGATGCGGAATTATCCCTTCCATAAAATCGTAGAAAAAGAAAAGAAAGATAAAAAAAAAGAAAAAGAAAAAGATCGCTCTTAGCGATAAGACTGCCCATTGTGTCACCCTTTGTAAAATTTTATATATTTAGGTTTCTGTAATTTGTATGGTGTACAATAAAGAGTATTCTATCTATCTATCTTATTCTTTGATCGTAGTCCGCCCAAGGGGAATGTTTACCCGAGTGTGTGTAGATCTGTAGGTCGGGAATCGAAGCGGTGCCGCTATCGATCCGGCAACCACCATGGCGAATTGAAATGGGGACGGGGAAAAGGGAGACGGTCCGTGTTTTATTTTTGTTCCTTACAAAGTTCGAGGTTCAGAACTCTGTAGACATTGTTAAATTACTGCAGCTATAAGTAAAAGCGACTAAGCGCGGAATATACTTTTGGCTAGGAATTGAAAATATTACTTTAAAAAAAAGTTTAAAATTAACAGTCTGACAGCTAATTACAGCGGAAAAACTGCCGTGTTTTAATTGTTTAAAAGCAGACAGTTTCTTGGCATATACGACTATATTTATCTACAACGTATTGCACTTTTAATATGAGATAACGCTAACTTGTGTCCCTGCTAGCTCCAATTTTAATAATGTGCACCGAAGCTTTAGGTTAGGGTTTATTAAGTAGGTAAATATAGGTACAATAAAGTAATCCGTTTTTCTCTCTGAAAATTCAAGACGCAGAGATATCGGGTTGAGCTTAACGGAAGCGAGGTAGGTTAGGGTATGTGAGAGCAATCAACTATAATTTAACAATATTTTATGGAACCCGCCATTTAACATACCGGAAAACTCAGAAGATTGCACACTCGTGTGTCCTATTCGTAACTTAGTAAGGTTTGTATTCATCACATCAAGTTTTTTTTAATTAAAGAATCACTCGTTATGAAACCGATTCATTCTCGACTGATTTAGTCGATAATATTGTTTACTCTCGTTTTACTCGTCCTCGATTTATTAAGGTTTATTAGTCGATTCGCACGAATTTATACGCCCAAAACGGGCGAATCGTCACTATTAAATAATATTATTTCATCCAAGTATAGGCGACTCGAACGAATTGGCACATTTTGAATTTTATGCAAGGAAGTTAGGAAAAAAGTACACGTTTTATATTTAACTCTTATCACATCTGTGCGCTAGTGTCCTTTTTCTCTATACTTTATTGCATAAAATTCTAAATATGCCACTTAGTGCGAGTCGCCTATAGAAAAAAATATATGATTAAGTCGCACTTTTCGGGCGAGTAAATTCGTGCGAATCGATTAATAAGCCTTTATGAAAGGATAATGGACCCGTATAATACAAGAAAAAATTATTAATTTTAATGTTTTCCATAACTCGCACGATAAAATATATATTATTTTGAAGATAAATATTGTTTTTTAACCAGTCGATAATGGCTATTTATTTACAAAATATTGTAACGATAATCTATGTTCATATCTTTATAAGTAGACGAATAAATGTTTGCTCTTAAGTGCCGAGATAATCCCAGTGTGAAAACATTTAAAACAACGTCAGTGAAGTTGCGAGCTGCACGCGTTAGGAATGTATGTCTCTCGACATTAGCCAAACTATTGGCCCTGTCTGGTAACTAAAGTTAAACTTTTGGCAAGTTTAATAGCTTTAAACCAACTGAGGGTCATCGTGAGACAGTTTCAGGCAATGACCATAGTTGAGCCAATTTAGAATTTAAGCTAAAGCTAAATTTTATCTCGATAACTGCGGCGTAATTGCGTAACATCACTAACAGTACCAATGGCTTTCATTTTTACAGTTCATCAACATTCATTACGTTGATGTGAAGACACATTTTTAGAATAAGTATATGAAACAATTGATGATTTAGATTGTGGTTGAAAGTGTGTTACGCATTCAGGGTGCTATACAGTCCGACATAGAACACTAGGTTGGAAATCTAGGGCAACCTGCTCAGAATGTTATTTAGTAAGGTTATAAGTATTAATATTAAAACTTACCTATACTTGAACGCCGGTGTGTGATCCATCTGAACTCCTTAGCAATGCATGACGCACTAACAACACCTCCTTAGGCGAACCTGTTGGAAAATATTGGGGTTATTCATTTTATCATGTAACTAAGTAAATACTTCACAATAAGGTCTAATTTGAATGAATTTAGTAAATTTTTCTCGAAAACTAGCTGACCAGACAAACGTTGTGGTGTCTAAATTTCAATAACTTATACAAAATTACGACAGACTGAATGCGGAAGGCGGAGGACAGGGTGTTGTGGCGCAGCCTGGGAGGGGCCTATGACCAGCAGACTGCAATAGGCTGAGTTGGTATACAACATTCTCATAGATAAAACAACTGTCAGTTTTTCCAGATTATTGTCCATAAAAACCCAATTCGGACTATTACGAACATTTAAAAACGAAACTGAGCCAAATCACTCCAGCCGTTGTCAATGCGCTTACCAACGAACAGCTTTTTATTTTTATTTATATAGAAGAGAAGATAGATTAAAGCTTCATTACCAAAACAAAATTGAATTGAAATGTCCAGTCAATATTGATAAAGCCCAATCTTTTAGTGTTCACACACACGAGCGGCTGGAGTTGCCTCTGTCGTCGACGCGCGTCGCTCGTGTATATGCACACTTAATTAGCTGTTCGTTCTAAGTTGGATTTAGGACTAGAAAGGTAAAGAGAACTACACAGTTCATTAGAGTACTTGGCAATCAAAACTACCGCGCTGCTGTTGCTGTTTACTGTGGAAATGCTACGCGGAAGTACAAACGTAAGCGCACTAGAAAACATCCCGTAGTTTACTCAAATGCAACTCAAGTTTAAGGTAACGTCATGTCAGTTATTTTGTCATGTCGGCCTAGGCCTGTACATCTATATAAATAACACCAAGTCGGGTTAGTTACCTACACCATTTATAACTCAAGAACGGCTGGACCGATTTGTATGTATGATCTTTGATTTGTTGTATTCGTCTCCGCGTGCCGAATAACAGTTCCGGATTAGCCCATAAGCAAATTAAGCAATTGCTTATGGCATCACATCTCGGGGGGACCATAAGGCAGAAACAGCACCGAAAAAAAATTTGCTAGCACATGAAAGGCTAGGCTATCTATCAGGAAGATATCACAAGACCCAAAGCTCACTATAGAGATGTGCGCCAATCTTTACGAATCGTTCGCCGATGTTTTGGAAAAATACGAGGCGACTAGTGGCCCAAAGACGTGGATTGCTTAGGGCATCAATTAGTCTTAATCCGGTACTGCCGAATAACTATTAGAACATGGGGAAATATAAGAAAAAAACTATATTTTTGCCATCCACACGCAATTTTACCCATGTTCTTCTTAGAACATGGGTAAAATTCAACAACCAAAACAATTACAATTCATTTTCTCATACATTTTGTATGGACCGGCTTTTTTGATGATAATATATCGAGAACGGATTGACGGAATTCGATGGCGGTACGAAGTTTGCCAGGACAGCTAGTATTTAATAAAAATCTGTGCTTATAAGACGTATGTAACTCACCTGAAGTGTTGTATGACGGGAGGGGGCGCGGAGCGGGCGCGCTCAGCGAGCCGCACCAGCGCCTTCAGCCCCCGCCTGGAAATCACCATCCCGTTACATACCACACTAATTACTGCCCACCCAAACTGACACAAATGACTTGCTTTGACCCAAAACCAATCTACCTAATCTTTTCTCGACTTGTATGTTAGGGAGTCATTAAAAACTTTTTGAATGCTTATAAATAGGTACTGTCGTTATTGCTTTACCAGTTTGACCACCCTAAGGTTGAATGTCACTAGCACATTATACGTCAGTCTACAACGGTACCTACAAGGATCTTCAGGCGCGTGGCTAAAGTCGGAACTAACGCCGCCATCTTGTTTTTCAATATAATTTCTGGGTCAATTTCACAAAATGTTTACGATCTATTTAAATGTATATTTCCAATTGATGAGATATCAAATTAAACAAATATCAACTTTATTTAAGTTATAATTAAGTAAGTTGATTTCAGAAAGACTAGCACTATTAAAAAGTTTTAAAAATGTTTGAAGGTGGCGCGTAAACTGAAGTTTATTGTGTAGGAAATAAAGTATTTTTCCAAAAACTCATATTTGTTTACATGTTTGGCATCTAAATCGCGAACGCAGATTGTCCTAAGTATGTACTCCGTAGTCGGCATCCACAGTTACTGAAATAAGTAGGCAGAGAGATATTGAATATGTAATGTAGTTAATTATAATGTAAAGTCAGTCCGCCCTGGGACTTTCTGACATCTTATTACTGTGGCAACTAGGGACAATATGCCAGCATTAGACTGCGGTAAGTCTTTATACCAAGCCTACTGTTATGTTATCCCCGTAAAAGATGACGGGACGACCTGGAGTAAGCAAACGACTAGTGGTCCACTTTACCTCAGGATCGAAAGAGCTGGAAATCAAGGGGAGAGGCCTTTGCCCAGCAGTAAGATGATACAGGCTATCAGTAACTGTTATGGTTTATGAACCATTACAGTGTGTTTTTTAATTACATCCAGTAAAAGCTTTGATGTTTAACATCACTATCAACTTTCATTCTAAAACTAATTTACCTACATCATCAAAGTATATTCTTACGAAAAAATGGGAACCTATCCAAATTTCTTCATCTGCTGACAATCACGTTTCCTACCGTTAATTAGATGGCCCATCCATCTTCTATCACACAAGCTAAAAGCAAGCAGTTATGTCAACAAACTATAAATAAAAAAGTTACAGAATAGGCCCATGGGTTATTTTCGATTGCAGAATGACGCTCGACCTGACTGACGGATATAAATTAGCCCTTTGATTTTACTGTTCCTGTTCATTTTATTTATTGTTGTTGGCAATACACATCATCTTCATCTGCCTAGCCTATTTCCCGACCATGTTGGGGTCGGCTTGCAGTCCAACCGGATGCAGCTGACTACCAGTATTTTACACAAAACGACTGCCTATCTGACCTCCACAACCCAGTTACTGCGTAATACGATACCCCTTGGTAAGACTGGTTGTCCGACTTTCGGGCTTCCGACGAACCGTAACGACTGTCAAAGATCCACGAATGACAGCCGGGACCAACGGCTTAACGTGCTTTCCGAAGCACGGAAGGGTCGGGAGGAGACGCCCGGGTGTCACCACTGCGAGGATCGCCCAGAGGACACGGTGGAGCATACGGTGGAGGTCTGCCCCGCTTGGGCAGAGCACCGCCGTGTCCTCGTAGAGGCGATCGGCAGCGGCGGCGACCTCTCGCGCCCGGCCCTGGTGCAAGCCATGGTCCGGGGCGAAAGGGAGTGGGAGGCGGTCACCTCCTTCTGCGAAGCAGTCATGCTAGCGAAGGAGGTGGCGGGATGGGCAAGAGAGAGATCCTCACGCCTCAGCCGCCGAGGGAGACGCTCCGGGCGTCGGGAGCCGCGTGACGACTCCCGGCCACCGTAGGCGCGGGCCTGCGGGCGGAGAGCAATGGGTAGCTCTCCGTCCGATCAGGACCAGGCCCGTGCCGGACGGCGCGTATGTGTTCCACGTGCGCCTCAAAGAGATGTCAGCGTAGATGACGGGGCCCGAGAGGGCCGAAGCCTGCCGGGGTAGCGGGATCGTCCGAAAGGGTTACCGCTGCCCTGGAACATAAAGGGCTAAGGAAGGAACACGGGTGGGTTTTAGTCAGTAAGAGTCTGACACTCCCTTCTGCTCCACCCAGAGCGGGAGGGGTCATTTGATGATTTCCCATCCTGAAAAAAAAAAAAAAAAAGGACGGAAGGGTCTTGGTATGTAAATATGGTCACTCATTCACGGGCTAACCGCGGCAAGCTTAGCTTAACCTGATTGATCGACCCGTGCGGCTGTTTTTACTTAGCCACAAGCCCCTCACTAACACAAAACACAATACACGTATCTATAAAATAAATTATTTTAAAATTTTAATTTGTATTTCCATGCTAGGTTGAATAAATTAATAGTGGGTGGGGGATAGCTTAGATGTTTTCCTCTGGGCTATTAGTATTAACTGTTATTAAAGAGGTAATGGAATGTCGACCTTAGTGCTCAGGGTAGCAGTATTCGACTTCAGAATAAATATAAGTGATGGGGCTATGGAGAAATGCTGCACTTGCACGCTGCGTGAGCGTACCGTGATCCATCGCCACTCGTTCGATGTCCACCGCGCACAGGATGGATGGAAAGCAGCACATGAAGTGATTTTTTGCTCCGTTTGTGTAATTGCGGTGTGGCGTTCCAGTGTGAGGATGAATAAATAAATATTGGAATGGCGTTTTAGTTCTTAGAAATTGTTATTTGAACATTATACTGGTTTTCTGGCAGAATTAGCTGATTTGATGTAAAACATTTAAGCTAACACCATAATTCTGTGGTCCATTGTTGCAGATGTAAGTGGAAACAATGGCAGGAGGCGCCTTAAGACGACATACTTTTTTTTTTTTTTTTTGAGGATGGGAAATCATCAAATGACCCCTCCCGCTCTGGGTGGAGCAGAAGGGAGTGTCAGACTCTTACTGACTAAAACCCACCCGTGTTCCTTCCTTAGCCCTTTATGTTCCAGGGCAGCGGTAACCCTTTCGGACGATCCCGCTACCCCGGCAGGCTTCGGGCCTCTCGGGCCCCGTCATCTACGCTGACATCTCCTTGAGGCGCACGTGGAACACATACGCGCCGTCCGGCACGGGCCTGGTCCCGATTCCCTTTCGGACGATCCCGCTACCCAAGACGACATACTTATAGTGAACTTATTGGTGATGTTCTTCAGAAAGGTCAGGAGCGTAGTATTCGCAATTGGTGTGCGTGTATGCTCAGATGTATGAACGTAAATGAAACAAAAGGAGTTTAAAGTAAGGATCGTAGCAGGTGGCCTCTGCAGTTTGCTGCAGGGTTCTGCAGTTTCTGTCTACCCCCATGGGAAGAAGGCGTGAGTTTAGGTTATGTATGTATCGCCGCCAACTAGCTTAATTAGCCATTCAGTTAACTGCCTAGCCTTTTAACTATTTCTTATCAGGTTTAAATTATTTGTAACTTTTTAGTCCTTTTTATTAATAAGTAAGAAAAAGCTTGTTTTTAAAAAGTTTTTTTTCTCTTTTAATTTAATTATTAACTTTTTAGTATTTTTGATGCGAGATTGTCCTACGGCGTAATTCGTAGCGCTTAGCAGTGTTTTTCCGTTATATGCGTTACTGCACTTAAGCTACCTGTTCATCTTTAGTCCCTGGTTACCATCTAGCACCAAAGTACTCGTCAAGACGAATCAAACGAGCCCAAACTCGATGGGGTTATGTCGTTTAATTAACAAGTTCCTATGGCCATCTTCCAGCTCCATCGTCAGACCCTGGTTACCATCTAGCACCAATGTTCTCGTCAAGACGGATCAAACGAGTCCACACTCGATGGGGTTGTGTTGTTTAACTACCGAGTTCCTATGGCCACCTTCCGGTTCCATCATCAGATCAGCTCCATGTCATAATAATTTTGCATTGTCATCCGATTTACACACATGCATGCAAAATTTCAGCTCAATCGGTTGAAGATATCTGCTTCAAAATTGAGTTGCAAGAGTCCACCCGAACAAACATAGTTACATACATACATACATCGCAAGTTAAATAAAAGCTTGTAAAATAGAAACAAACTGATAAACAAATCTGTGTGCCATTGGAAGATTTTTCTAGATATGAATGACCATAAATAAGAAAGAGCTAACACAATGTTTACATGAAAGTCTGAATATCGTTGATTTGATTTATATTACTGATAAGATTTAGCATACAACTATTTTTGTGAGATATTGTATCTAAAGTATGTTTACACGGGATGTGTTGTAATTTAAAGGGTCTGAAAAACTGGGTTTTCTCGAATCCTATAAATTTTCGCCAAGGCTTTATGAGGTGCTTCAATTGTTGCGAATGGGTCACTAATGTGCCCTGGAAGAAATACTTCAAATTACTAGTCACCCTGTGAGCTTCATCAATAAACAATATTATCATCAGACTGGTATGGAATTGTCATAAGAAAGGAAATGTGGGTGTTGTATATCAAATCAAGTCATTTATTCAAATTAGGCTGAGAATCAGCAGTTTTAAATGTCAAAATTACATAAGATGGTCCCCCAAAACGTCCGCCCTTCCCCACTTCCTAGTGCTTTCGCTAGAAAGAAGAGGCACCACAAACTCCCCAGCAGCATAGGCCCCTCTGACTTACCCTTCTGGGGAATAAGGAGTGCTGTTGTGTTAATAGTTAGTTTCATATCCAGAAAACCACTGCCACAGCAAGATTGTTTCGGTCATATTTACATAATCTTAACTACAATGGAGACGGGCCAGCCACACTGTCAGGGGACAAGAGAAGTGGAACAAAAAAGTGACCATATGGTACCCTAGGGAAGGAAAGAGAAAGAAGGGAACACTTTTGAAAAGATGGCAGGATGACTTGGTGCGAATGGCTGGAAAGACATGGACTAGACAGGCAAGGAACAGGGGGAATTGGAACAGGTTGTAGGAAGCCTTTGACAAAGGGCACACAGAGACCTAGAATTGATATTAAACACAACATGATATTCATTAAAATCACTCTAAAAGAAGGCTATAAATAAATTAATAAATCTACATAACCTTTGATTACGTTCAGACTGTAAGTTAAATTAAGAATTTACTCTATTTATTATAACACTAGATAATAAGACCAATTTTGGAAAGAAAATGTATGGAAACCGACAACAGAAATGAAAATTAAACAATGAATGTGGCATATAAGTATCGTGTGATAGTGATGACGGAGAACTTGAGTGGCATTTATTTCACTGAAATCTGTGCATATTCCCAGGCTTAGAAACAATTATATATTTTGAACTACTCATACAATATTTATGTATTTCATTAGTGTATTTTTTAATATTTCTTATACTTAGAAGAAAAACAATCAAAGCTTTATCATACCTGCTGAAATTGAAAAGGTGATGTTACAAGGGCATTTCCTACAAACAAAAGGGTTTTATATTGATTGTTACTATAAACAGTTTTCAAGTTCACTCCCTATGTCTATAATTATCTCATTTCTTTGTCATGTACAGTTTAATACACTAGGTAATTAAAATACTTATAGACATCGCAATAAGGAACGTTGAAAGTAGTAAAGGGGCAAATGAGATAACATCTTCGAAACGCCGGTAGATAATGATTTATAAATATAGTGAAGGTAGGCAAATTACAGTTTACCTATATGTATACAGATACGAAAACCATGCTTTCCCATATTTACACAATAATTGAGGATGTTAACGTGTAGCGGGTAAAAACTTCACATTATTATGACGCTAAGCAAGGCATATAACTAAAATAAGAAAGAAATTCAAAGGAAACCCAATTCAAATTCGTACAGACTCATCGGTCTAAAACGGCAACGATTTTAATGTTTCTCTCACATTTACACTATATATAACTTATATTTTAGGTGTGTAGATGAGTTTACTTACCATTTTAATGATTTTCAATACCGGTTTCACTGTTTTTAATAAAATAACAACAAAATATCACAACAAAACTTCCTCCCACGACCGCCGTTTGCAATTTTCTAGACTAGTGATGTGATTTCAGCTGATTAAAAACATACAATTAAATTGGTACTCGATTGTGAATTCTAGCTAGGAATAAAAACATCGTCGTGGTCGAAATACCATGAAAATAATAAAATTATACAATTTTAATGTAGCAGTGTCTTGAATCCTTAGTTTAATAGGGAGGAAATCTTTTTATTTTTATTTTTTTCTGAGGAAACCTTTAAATGCATTAATTGAAAAAACTACATCGTATTCAATTGCGCCTGGACAACCCTATTGTCACAGACAGTGAGTGACGAAGGCAACGCTTAGTAATTGCTAGTGAAACATGGTTCTTGGTTTCTTGTCACTTCTTAATTTACGTTTAGTTTACCATGTCCGAGGTAAAAACTGGGTAGCAAACTACTCAAACTAGCAACATTGTCATTCCACTGTCAAAAAGATAAATAATTTCGCTTTTTGTAAATGCTGTAAAAACTATATTTTATTCCTTTTCAGGCCGTTTCCGTAACATTTAAAGGTACATTTATCCATCATATTATTCTAAATCTGGAATATAATAAATATAAACAAAATATATTTTTTAATACTTTAGTCGTGATGTAAGAACTTGAATTTTACGTATTTTTAATACATAATTTCAATGTTTTCAGTTAAAAAACTTGAATATGATGTTAGGCGAAGTATATTTTATGAGAAAGTGTTATTATATAATGTTATTTTGGTCATAGATGTTGAAATTAAGCGGGTTAGTGATTTGGAGGTTAGGATCAAGGGCAGCCGTAAGGAAATATTCCGGTCCCAGTGCCACAGTATTCAAAACTGAGAAGCTAGAGCTCTCTACAAATATACCTGACAAGAGACTTGAAGAACTCACAGCAGAGGATAAGGAAAATGGTAAAGTAATAAATTATTATAGTAAATAAACTAGTTTATTGTCCTGTTCCTCAATTGCATAGGTGCTTACTGCTTTAGCAATACTTTATTTTCTACTATTGATTGTACTAAAAACATAAATAAAGTCACACCTTCCCATGATGGTAGGCAGAAACTTCAGAATGCCACCTGCATCCAACATATTATAAGTGGTTTTAAAAAAGAACCTAGCATGGATACATCATCCTTTAATTTTATTATTTAAGCAATCAATCAATTTGCATAGCCTAAACCTACTGGAGTCCGACTCCAACATAGGTGGGGAGACCCAATTCTATGTTTGGGTCGGCTTCCAGTCTAACCGGATGCAGCTGAATACCAGTATATTACGTAGAAAGATTGCCTATCTACAGTAAAATATATTTATTTCTCAAAATAATTACACATTCACTTAAATAGAAACATAACTAAGTTATAACAATATTGTGCCATCAAGCATATCTCCACAACCCAGTACTTTTTAATTAATAAAGCATTATATCTAATCCTTTACCATCATTTTCAGGTTTAGTAGCAGCAGCATTTGCTTCCCTACAGAATATAGAGACTGTTGATGGTATAAAGAAGCAGAGTCCGAAATCTGTGAAGTTCAGTCGTATGGCACAGATAGAAGGACAGATCACAAAGGCTGCGGACCTGAACAGCTTGCTGGTTGTTGCTGAGAACCCTGTTGTGTCACGGAGACATGCCCTAAAGGTCAGTTTTGATAAACAACATATCTTAATATATATAATTATTCTGTACGTGTGTTTGTCACCTAACTCCTCTTAAACGGCTTGTCCGATTTGGATTAAATTTTGTGTGTATATTTCAATGGGTCCCTGGATGGTTTGAAAACACAATTGGACTCAGTAGGTGGCACTGCTTTTCCGGGCAGGACAATGTCTGCCGGCTCCGCTAGTACATTTATAAATTTTCAGACAATTTCTGGTTCATCTTTATTGATTGCTTAAAAAATGTTAAAATAATATTTGACTGATAGTTTTTACTGCCTATGTCCACTATTTGTGTATTTTAAAATTAAATGATGGAAGAACATTAATTATTTATCAAACTTAAATGTTGATTACAGTATACACAAATACTGTAAGTATACCTACTTAAATTGAAACTATAGCTAGCTATAACTATATATAGAAACGAGGGTTTTAATATACCTTCCAGCATGATTTTTTTTTTACTGACCGACCCCTTGACAATTCAAAAGTGCTTGTAAATGGCTTAATTGAAATAAATAGTTTGAGTTTGATAGACATAGATTAATTCAACATTTATTTGGTGCTTACAAAAGACAGGCATAGGAGTGTGAGGATTGGCACATCAAAAGAGAATAAAACAGAACACTCTTTCCCATAGAAATTACAGACATAAATATAGAAATCGAGAGAGGCATTTGCCCAGCAGTGGGCGAAGTCTGATGGTGGATGATGATGATGTAGATGACGATGATGAAGCATACTGTCTTCAAATTTTTGAAGTGAAATTTCTTTAGCGGGGCTGTGCACTTTTTTTGTCATGGGTAAAAAATGTTAAACTCGCGTCAGGACACGTGACCTGATCGAAAATTCGTAAGATGGAGCTCGCGTCAGGACATGTGACCTGATCGAAAATTCGTAAGACGGAGGGAGAGTAGATCGCATTCCAAAATATCAAAATGCACAATGTTAATTTTCAAGTTTTCACTTCTGCCGGCACTCCCGGAGTGCAACCCGTTTCTTTTTTATTCATATTGAGAATGACAGTGTTCCATGTATGGTAAATTGTATGTCCCAATTTCCAGATGGTGTCAATCCTATCAGAATGGACAAGCAGTAACAAAGTCAAGCTACCGGACTTTGAGAAAGACCCTCGATTCCTGAAGCTGTGCCGGATCCTGGCCAGGTCTACCACAACCCATGCTATAGGCTCACTGACCATGGCGGAGGATCTAAGCACAGTGTTGGGCATCACTGGTGATGATGAGGCAGCCAGGCTTATAACGAATTTGACACTGCCACAGATGATTAAAGTGAGTTGCTCTTGTTTTTCTTCCTATTTAGATAATACAACATAAATAAATAAAATAATCTTATCTTTAATTTGGCTAAACAATGTCATCATCATCATAATCTACCTAGCCTTTCCCAACAATGTTGGGGTTGGCTTCCAGTCTAACCAGATGCAGCTGAACATCAGTATTTTACATGGAGCGACAGCCTTTTTTTTTTTTTTTGCTCGCTGAGAAATGCTTCATGCATCCCCGCCTCGTGGGGGACGAGACGGGGTATGTGGGACTCCCTGTCGGAATGACAGTATACCCACTAAAACTCAGCGGTGTTCCCGCATCGCCGTGATGGGAGGGCCATGGGAAACCGGCTTAGCCTTTACTTCCACAGCCCTCCCGGCGCATGCCCGCCTAGCTGGCGGGCCCAGCGTGCCCCCCGGGCTGGGGGGCTACGGGAATGGCCGGGAACACCTGGCCATTCCCGTCCAACACTGGTGGAGGCCTGTGCGATACAGGCAAGGGTGCCCCCGCACCCGTTGCCGGCTGGCCTCCACCTGGGAGGAGTCGGAGATGACTGTCAAATTGACGTCTTCTTCGACCCCTCCTCCGCCTTCTGAACGCCGCCGCGTGAGGATCGTCCTCCCGCGCGCGCTCCGCCGCCTCCTTCTGGGACATGACGTGTTCGCAGAAGGAGGCGACTGCCGCCCAGGACCCCTCATCCCCCAGCATGGCGTTAACCAAACCGGGCAGTGAGAGGTCCCGTCCGATCGCCGCAATTAGACTGCGGCGAGGCTCGGACCACGACGGGCACACCTTGAGGGTGTGCTGCGCCGTGTCCTCCGCCGCGCCACAGTCGTGGCACGACGGCGTCTCCTCCCGTCCGATCCGGTGCAGGTACGATCCGAAACAACCGTGTCCGGACAGCACCTGCACCAGACGGAACGAGAGGAACCCATGTGACCGTTCGAGCCAGTCTCGCAGGACCGGCCCAAGCGCGTCGAGGGTTCGGCGGCCAAAGGCTGCGGTGGCGAAGGCCCCCGTCCAATGGACGACGATGTCCCTCGCCTCCCGCCGGACGGCCTCCCACTCTTCCGGGGCGGTGCGTTCTGCTCTCGCCGTCCGCCCCGCCGTCCATTCGTACACTCTGGCGAGCACCCACGCCTCGAGATCATCCTCGAGATTCATCGAACATTTTGCCGACCTCATATAGAAGAACGATGGGTCGGTATGCCGAGGGGGAGTCTGCTGGGCGGCCCTCCTTTCGAAGGAGGCACAATTGCCCCTCCTTCCACGGTTTCGGGAACCTCCCAAACGCAAGGCATGCGCTGAAGAGGTCCCGAAACCTCCACTCCATTCGAGTGGTGGCGATCGCCACCACTCTTGCGGGGACACCGTCGGGGCCTGGAGCCGTCTTCTTGGCGCGGATACGGAGGATCGCTGCGCCAAGTTCCGACTCCGTGACAGGAGGGGGTGCCTCCTCTTCCTTCTCGTCTGGCGGGGCTCCACACATCACTGGCGGGGTGAAGTTGTCCCTGCCCGGAAACAGGGACTGAACCACCCCGTCCAGAAATGAGGGCTCCAGGGTCTCGGCAACCGGGGGACCAAAGGGGCGCAATTTGTTGCGCGCCGCTTTATATGGTCTCCCGTAGGGGTCGTTGTCGAGACCCTCCAGCAGCCCGGCTCTCGCCGAGTCTTTGGGCGGCGGCGATCGCCCGATCGAGGACCTTTTTTTGCCTCTACGTATACATCGTATTCGTCCTCGTCGGCCCGGTCCCGTCGACGCCGCCGTCGACTCCGCGTGTAGGTCCTCCTTGCCTCCGCACAAGCTGCTCGAAGCCCCGCCAGCTCCGCCGACCACCAGTACACGGCGCGTTTGGGTGGTGGTCGGCGAGACCGAGGCATGCTAGAGTTGCATACCTCGGTCAGACACTCCCTAAGCTGCCCCGCTGCGGTGTCCACATCCAGGCCGGTAGGCGGTGAAAGCCAGTCCTGGATGAACGCCGCCTCCGCCGCTGCCTCCCTGTCCAGGCGGGTGAGAGCCCACCGCGGGAACGGTGATCGCCCCGATATGGGCCGCATCTCTCCGGGGCCCCTGGTGGAGAAGTCGAACCGCACGTAGCGGTGGTCCGACATGGTCTCCACCAGGTCACCGACTTGGCATTCAGGTCTCCCAGCAGGGAGACCTGACGCGGCGCAGCCCTGCCGACAACGGCGACCAGGACTCCGAGATAATTCTCAAAGTCCTGGATAGGGCGGTTTGCGGAGAAATATACCCCCACAAGGGCTATGTCTCCCCACGCAGCGGCCACGTATCCCGGTCCTCTCTCTAATAGCGAGAAGGGAGGGGAGTCCGTGGAAGACCGCGCCGCTAGTGCCACCGAGTCGTACTCGTCACCCAGCCAGCTACTGGGGATCCAGTAGGGCTCGGCGACCACCGCTACGTTCACCAACCACTCGGCCATGACCTGCACTACCAGGTCCTGGGCCGCTTTGCAGTGGTTGGCGTTCGCCTGGAGGATGCGATAGTCGGAGAGCATTATTCCGACATCGCACCTCTCACCCTCCCACCTCACCTCAGCTACCGCCGCTGGCGCTGCAGCGACGACGATGGCGGCGGCGGTGGTGGCAACAGGGCGAACCTGCGCCGGCACTATGCCCTTCCTGACGCGGGTCCGCAGGACGGCCACTGGCGGCACACGCTTTGCAGTGTGGCGTGGTGGCGCAGCAAGTGGCACTCTTGTGTCCCTCTTGCCCGCACTGGTAGCACGTGTCTCCCCAGTCGGACTTGGAGGGACACGTGGCTCGGGTGTGGCCGAACGCGAAGCACTTGAAGCACCGCGAAGGCTGACCCTCAAGTGGCCTGACCACAGCCGAGCTGAGCTCCACGAGCAGCCGTTCCCTGGTCGCAGCAAGGACGGCCGCAGCCGCGGCGACTGGGCACTCGACGCGGATGATGCCCATGCCACGGCGGCCGAACCCGATGGCTCCACCCTTCACCGCGCCAGCGTCGCAGCCTCCAGCCGCCGCGACTGCCGCCACCACATCCTCCTTGGTGACCGAGTCATCCAGATCGGCCACCTCCAAGGCTGCGGTCTTGACAGGCTTTACGTCAGCGATGACCTCTTGCAACTTTTTTGCAAAGAGGTCCGCATTGGTGCCGCGCTCTTCCCCCGAGTACTCGAAAATTCGAGCCCCGGTTATGGTTCGGCGGCACGTAATATTGCTGATCCCCAGCTGGGAAGGATCAGCATTGGTACGAGCCCGTCTTAGGACGGACTCATACGTCTCGCCGCGCTCCACGGCCTCCGGGGTGAGGGTCACCACGACGGCCGCGGTTTTGGGAGGAACCAGATTCCTCCCGCCGGCTGGAGCCCGTTTGGCTGCAGGAGCACTCGCGGCGGGCTTGGGGGCCGACTTTTGCCCTCCCTTGCCTTTCTCTCTCTTGACCACTTCCGTCCATGACTGGTTGGACGGGGTGGTGGAGGGAAGAAGGGCGTCTTCCTCCAGCGAGTTCTGGGTGACTGCTGGAGTCGCCGACGACCCAGTCGCTCCCTCCGCGCGAGGAGCCGCCTTGGTCCTCTTGCCCTTCCCTTTGCCCTTGGAGGGCTTCGGGGCCTGGGGCTGCGCACCCGATGCCGGGCCTGCTAGAGGCGCCGGTTCCGGCTCCCTCGGTGGTGGCTTATCCGCCGCTAGCGGCGGGCGGAGCCGCCTTTCCGGCAGGAGCCGGTCCTCAATGCCTGCGAGGCAGGCCCTGGTGAAGGCTCTCTCCTCCATGACAACCTTGCGGATTATCTCCTCAAGGTTGGAAGGGGAGGAAGAACCTCCTACCACCGGACCTGGGGCAGGTTGCGCAGGCCGAGCCGTGGCCTCAGCCAGCTTCAGGTGTAGCTGGCTGACCTCCGCCTGCAGGCGGTCCACCTTCGCCTGCAGCTGCCGCGTCTCGTCCGTGGCCGTCCGCTTCACCAGCTCTGCGACGATGCCGTGCAAGCTGGCATCCCGGCATTTGAGGGCCTTTTGGAAGGTCCCCTTCAGGTTGGAGGACTTTGAGGTGACCTCCAGGACCTCCTCCCTATCCTCCTGCGCCATACGCTCTAGTTCTGCCAGGGAGTGGTCAGCATACAGGACACTGGATGCCCCATAGCCGGCCCTCGACCTGGCGGTTTGCGCCTGGCGCTCCTTCGCACCGCCCCTCTCCTCCAGGTCTTGTTCGAGTTGTGCCCTTTTTGCCAGATTTAGCTGGCGCTCGGCGTCCACCAAGCCCACATTGTGGGTATCGGCCTCTTTAGAAGTCGAAGCCTTTTTAGGCTTCGACTTCTTCCCGGCCTTACCTCCGGCCGACTCCGAGGAGCCCTCGGACCCGTGCCTTAGGTAGGCCCTCTTCCGCTTGAGGCGGTCGTTTTCGGCCCCCGACGTCTCCAGGTTGGAATCGTTGGAGTCCGAACACTCGTCCGGCCTGCTAAACAAGCTGGCCGCAGACGGTGCGCGGTCAGCGTCCGACGCCAAAGCGTCACCGGCGTGGCCCTGAAAAGGGCCGTTGGATTGGCCCTGAGAAGGGCCGTTGGGTTGGCCCTGAGAAGGGCCGTTTGAATCGCTCTGGGAGGAGCGATTCGGGTTAAAATTGGGGTTAAAATCATTAAAATTTGTGTTAAAATCAAGGTTAAAATCAAAATCAGGGTTAAAACAGACAAAGCGCCCAGAGGCGTCACGCAATGGTTTCTTCGTCATATTCATAGACGGCTGCAAGAATGTCTATGAATCACAGCGCACTTTAGCCGCCGGTCTCTCACTCCGTTACGGTGGTCAGACACGACGTTGCCCGGGGGAAACTGCGAGGAAGTATGCACTGTGGGGGATCCCCCTGGAGCGACTGCCTATCCTGACCTCCTCAACCCAGTTACTGGGTAGTACGATACCCTTGATAAGACTGGTTGTCAGACTTTCGGACTTCTGACTACCCGTAATGACTGTCAAAGATCCGTGAATGACAGCCGGGACAAAGGGCTTAACGTGCTTTCCGAAACACGGAGGGGTCTTGGTATATATAAAGATGGTCACCCATCCACGGACCAACCGCGGCAAGCGTAGCTTTACCTGATCGATAAACCAGTGCGGCTGTTATTACTTAGTCTGACAACCAGTCTTACCAAAGGGTATCGTATTGCTCAGTAACTGGGTTGTGGAGGTCAGATACGCAGTCGCTCCATGTAAAATACTACCAGTATCTTCAGCTGCATCCAGTTAGACCGGAAGCCGACCCCAAGATAGTTGGGAAAACGCTAGGCAGATAATGTTTGTATTCCACGAAAATGGAGGTGTAGCTACAGTACACTCGCATTTGCCAACCTTTTTTCTACTTCTTTTTAGCGTGTCGATAGCAATATGAGTAGAGTCGGCCCAGAATTTGGCAACTTCAGTACTTGTAACATGCAAGCAACGGGATACGCTGGACACAATATTAAGTGCTCTCTGTAGACCAGCAGCACATTTACACTCATTTTTTACTGTAAAGGTATCATTAAGGAAAATCTTCCTCTGTCCCTAGGTAATGAAAGCCCTCCAACAAAAAGGTCGCCGTAGCACTCCGCTCCTTCGCGCAATCTCACACAACATCACCAACCAGGCAGAGGTCATTGACCTCAAGAAGTCGGCTGATCTCCTGTATGCTATGGCCTCACTCAACTTCCCGGATCCAGTGTTATTAGATAGGATATGCAAGTAAGTGAAAGTTAATAATACTTACTACAGAATTTCAAATATATATAATATACTCGTATAAATAAAAATGAATCACCGAAATGTATACACACATCAACACCGTCTAGGGATATTTTGTATAAAGTTCTTAAACTCAAAAAATACTGGCCAGTTTTAAATTCTTTTGAAGAAAGTTTATTTTGTAAACCTTTTTGAACGATTCTAAATTTGAATTTGAAAAAATAAATTAAAAACAAAAGATTTACGCTGCATAATGGTAGCGAAGTCCGAAGGCTTCATTTACCTACAGTAGTTTTTGGCTATTTTGTTGTGTCAAATTTAGGTTTTATAACAAGTTATCGGTTAATTTCGAATTAATGTTTTTGTGTGCATCATGCAGCGGCGCCATTTCACGAAAGAGGAAATGTTAAGGGCAGTAGGCTTGCTCCAAGCTGGGGCTACTCAACGGCGTATTGTTGAGGAGATTGGAACAAGACAAAACGTGATATCAAAGTTATGGTCACGTTATCGTGCTACTGGTGATGTGGCTGAAAGACACCCAGGCGGGAAGCGCATAACCACTCAACGACAAGACCGATTTTTGCAATTTGCCGCGAGAAGACAACCAAATGTTACGGCCATGCAGTTGGTTCAGAGGCTCCAGTCAGAGCACCAGTTGCTTGTGAGTGATCAAACTGTAAGGAGAAGGCTGCATGAAGCTAACCTTCATGCTCGCAGACCACTTCGTACTCCAGCACTACGCCGAGGAAATCGTGGACGACGACTAGAGTGAGCTCGTGAACATTTGCTCTGGAAAGATAACCAGTGGTCTGTAGTGCTGTTTACCGATGAGTCCCGGTTCGGTTTCCATCCCGATACACGTAGAATACGTGTTGGGCGAGTTCCTGGTCGTGAGAGCCGTCTGCAACATCCTCAGGAAGTCCATTCATACCACGGCGGGACAATTATGGTTTGGGCGGGAATTCGTGTTGGTGGTAGAACAGACCTCGTTTGGATCAGAAACACCATGACGGCTGAAAAATACCGTAACGGGGTGCTAGTACCAATAATCTACCCCCATCGTCGACAAATGGGCCAAGAATTCACACTCATGCGCGATAATGCCCGTCCGCACACAGCGAGAGTGGTGACGAGCTGGTTGCAGGAGCACGACGTATCGGTCTTAGGCTGGCCCCCTCAATCGCCTGACCTAAACCCCATAGAACACGCGTGGGACATGCTCCAAAGAAGAGCTTTGAGGAATTTCCCTACAAACATTGCGACGGAAGAGCAACTTTTTTTGCATCTTAACCGGACTTGGGACAATATACCGCAGCAAGACTTAGATAACTTAATCCAAAGCATGAAAAACCGTTGCAGGACCGTTATTAACGTCATGGGGTGTTTTACTGACTACTGATTTTCCACATAACTGTTAAAAACAGATTCATTTTTCCTTATTTTTCACTTTTTCTTGAGAAACACATTCATTGTTAGTTTTACCATTATTTCACGTTTTTTCTTTATTTGAATAAAAATTTGATTACGCAAAAAAAATAGTTTTCTTTTATTCTGGAGTGTAGTCTGACAAATGGACCTTATAAAAATATATGCATGCTGTATGTTATTTTTAATAAATTTTGAGTAAATTGAGTAAATCCAAAATATCCCTAGACAGTGTTGATGTGTGTATATGCGCCTAACTTCCGATCGTCTGCATCACATTGTATAACTCTTTTTTTTGTGTTTGTTATTGTCAGGACAAGGTTTGTATGGAAGAAAATTAAAAGATAAAAAAAAATATATGACGGTACGACGTTCGCCGGGTCCGCTAGTTTATAATATAAAAGGCTAAGATGTTGTTGCCATACTAAATAATCTTTATCAACGCCACAGAATATCTATGGTAAGAAACGATTTAGGATGTTGTTGCCAAACTAAAAAACTTGACCAATGGAATCAGATAAATGTACCTTTGGTAATTTGGTTTAAAGCATCGGCTAAATAAATAAAGTCTCGTGCAATTTCCCTTGAATAAGAATGTGTCAAAGTTCAAATATTGTCATAGAAAACTAAATTATAGGCAAACTGTACATTGAAAAGACAAGAATCCTAAACCACTCTAAAATTCATGATAAAACCTCCTTTCCAGCGACGTAATAGAATGCCTGCCCTCAAACGAAGACAAGTCTGCTGTGGTGAACTCCATCACCATCTCCCTAGGCCTTCTGAAGTACCGACATGAGCCCGTCCTCACCGCGATCGCTGATTGGCTGCAGCAACACATACAACAGTGCAGGGCTACTGATATAGCGTCCGCTGTTGTCACATTGGCTACGGTCGACTGTTTGCCGCCTTCGAATTCTGGGCAAGCGTTGATTCAAGTAAGTCTAATAAAATTAGTAAGTTCACATTCTATAAGACGAAAGCAATTTGTACATGATTATGTTCTGCCATCACCAGTAAAATAATCCATTTTTATCAGGCTGGCTGCATGGCTGCATTTATTGCTCTGACAATAGAACCGTTAGAAGAATGAACAGTCCATTAGTATCAGCTTGGCAAGAAGCGGTTTTAATAAATAGTGGGCGCCACTGTCGTCAGTCTAGCAACCCGAAAAGGACGATTACTCAATGTATTAATATTTCGTAGACACAGTACTTATGCAGTGCCGAGTTTGACAATACGCAAAAGAGGAACAATAATTGTTTGCTCTACTCCAGTAAACCTTTATGCATCTGGCTTCTGTCCAGAGCATAATCAGCCTATAATGTTCCCACTGCTGGGGCACAGGCTTCCTCTATTCAAGAGGGAGTGGGCTGTAATCTACCACGCGGGACCAGTGTGTGTTGGTAATTGTCAGTTTTCGAATTTTTGGTTCTAGGACATGCCGGTTTCCTCACGATGTTTTCCTTTACCGTTTTGAGAGTAATGGTCGTGAAATTATTTACATAAAGTAATGCGCCTGGTTGGGATGGAACACACGACCTACGACTCGTAAGTCGGGGCTATTACCACTGGGCCACCACTGTCCACAGATCTCTTAGTAACCAAATACATTACCCTACCCACAGACAGCGCTTTCTCTCAAAGAAGAGGAGATGACCAAGTCTTCCTCATGGCTGGACCTGGTGTTCTCTCTGCTGACCCTGAACAAAGCCACAAAGCAACACCTGGAGTCCACGCTACAACCTGACTTTATTGACAAGCTGCTGTCTTCTGGTGGTAAGTTTTTTTTTTTTAATAGGCCTTGGTGATTGAGATGGTGAAGAGCTTTGGCTCAATGCAGTCATCCAATAAATATACTTGTAGTGAGAAATAGATATAAGTGGAGCCAAGATCCATTGACCGAGAAAATACAAAGTTTTTTTTTTTACTTGGTTTCAACCTCTTAGTTTTTTGCAAAAATGCACCTGCTCGTATTATTGTAATGAGCTACTAAAGGACCTGCAAATAAAATATATTGTGTCGAATCATGGAAAATTCCATTTCTTATACGATCACTTAAGTTATCAAAAAGTAACCAAACTCAAACTTTTTGGCGTAGCTATTGTTTATATTATTTTTTGACATATTTCTGCATAAACAATTTACAGGAGTATTAGGAAAGAGAGTATAAAGGGCAGCGCACATTTGAGCGGGTCGCGCCGCAATGCAAAAATCCTTCTGCGTAACTTTCTTTAATTTTGACTGCACCGCACTATTTTGTTTTGGAATGCGATGCGCTGCGGGTCGTTGCGGCTGTAATGTGCACCAGAATTTACAGAACTTTAAAATCTAGCGATATCTTTTCCAGAAATATCAATCCCTTGTCGTCGAAAGCTGATGATGATAGACGCCTACCTCAACTTCACCAGTCCTGGCTCCGCGCGACTCCCCGAAGACATATCAGTAGGAGTGCCCGTAGTCTACACTAAGGAGAAGTCCTCCTATGTGCAGAGTATCATGGATACCTTCAAGAGTCTAGTGTCTGCTGAAGCGTTTTTGAAGAGGGAGTGTAATTCGGGGATGGGGTTCTTGTATGGTGAGTGATTGACTTTATAGATGTTCTCTAAAACAAGTATTTTAGATACACTTAAGTAAGAAATTGCATTTATTTTTTGCGTTATGATGGGGCCTGCGCTTGATCTCGCCTGACGGAAAGCGATGAATGAATTTTGACTCCCAAAAGAGAGGCTTTAAAAGCCTGGCTAGCTAGGTAATTTAGCGACGCGCTCAATAGATCTTAAAAATTGTAAATAATCATTTAAGTATATAGTTATTATATTATTCCTGGCTAATCATTTTATCACATGAGTTATTCTCATTTAGTTTGTGCCAAATTGCAGATTCAAGAGGAAATAATAAAAATTGTGGTCACAAATATAATGTTTTATTATTATTTTTATCTAATTGTTTATTATTAACAGACGCGGAATTTGCTGTGGACGCCAAATGCCATCCTGTACCCTTAGAGAAAGCTGAAAACAACAAAAGGTAATTGAAAGACGTCTTATAACTCTGCTTGCGAGATGCAGGTTTTGCGTGACGTCAGTATGACGCGTTGTTCGCATGTGGCGTTGTAGATACCGCTACAAGTACTAGTGAATAAGTCCTTGGAGTATCTTTGAAATAAATAAATATGATACTGCAGTTCCTTTGTAGGGCTCCATCCTTATTAAATTCAAGTGCCCTTTGTGTCTAGTGCGCATGCGCTACTGCTAAGCGTGGGGTCCCGGGTTCGATTCCCAGGTCGGGGAAAGTGTTATTGGGTTTTTCCATCAGGAAGTTCTCAGGAGGAGCCCGGAGTCTGGATTTGTGGCCGGTTGATGGCAATAGGCTCGCCCCCTATCACATGGGACTTAAACATAACTGGCGAAATGTGGGTGAACTATAGGTACAACTCTGCCTACCCCTTCGGGGCTTACAGCCGTGATGTTATGTGGTTACTCCTACATAATGAATGTGTAAATCCTAAGAAAGCCGTGTGATTATTCCAGCGTGTACCGGATAGCGGTGCTAGGACTGGACTACCACGACATGACGCGCAAGTCGCCCGTGCCGCTCGGAGTCAACCAGCTCGAGACCAGGCTACTTACACTTAAGGTCAGTTCCAATATGATTCAACTTGCTCCGTTCATTTTCAACTAAACCTAAATAGTTGTTTATTGATTAAGGGCTGATTTTTCCAAAGCTAAATAATTATATCGGAGGAATAATTTTGAATTTTTGACAGTTCTTCCATACAAAATATTATGTCAGACGTAAATTTTATCCCATAAATAAAAACTATCTATCGATTGAAAAATTAGGCAGTATTCGACATAAATATACACTCCTTCCGCATAGCTCCAAAAATACTGACATGATCGTCTTCCATTCGACCGCGAACACATTACAGTCAACTTGGATAGAGGATTGGTCTAATACGTTAAGATACTAGGCCTATAAAAAACTTAAAATGGATGAAGATGATGAAAAAAAAGAGGAGGCCAACGCCCAGCAGTGGGATGGTGGTAGCTGAATAACCCATTGGCTCTTGTGGTTTCCAGTAAAGAACACGCCATCAATATCTTGACGTAAATCAAGCGTCGTATTTACATACACCACTTCTTTTATTTGTTTATTTATATACCTACCTATATACTTTATTGTACACCACAAAAATACATAGCATAAAAAATACATTTGCCTTTTGCTTTTTTGCGGGTTTTTAAGTTGTTTCAGGACTCGGAAGATTATTTCTTTAATGAACTTATTATGTTTCAACTGACCTTTTTTATATTCATACTAATAAGAGCTGCAGCAATGGTGGCCCAGTGGAAACGGACGCGTCTTGCAAGTTGTAGGTCAAACCCTGACAGGCGCTTTACTTTGTGTAAATTATTTTATTACCACTGTTCTTAAAACGGTTTAAGAAATTGTGAGGAAGTCGGCATCTAGAAGAACCAAACATTCGAAGACATGTGACATCTACCAACCCGCACTGGGCTACTCCCTCTCACAGAGAGGAGGCTTGTGTCCCAGCAGTGGGAATATTATAGGCTGATCTAATAAGAACTACTATCCCTTAACATTATTCTTCTTAATTTCAGGGTTTCAAAGTACTCCAGATTCCATACACAGAGTTCAACCCTAAAGACAAGCTGGTCTCCAGAGTGCAGTACATAGAGAAGAGATTAAAGGAAATAGTCAGCAATCAGGAGCAGGCGTAGAGCTCCTGTAGATATGTACTATAATGTATTGTTTAATGTATGTATGTATGTTGTTCGTTAACTGGGCAGCCCGAGCCACTATACTAAACGCCGAAACTAGCTAGCAAGCGGTCATGAAACGTGCGAGTGGGACAGTAAATATCTACATCGTGTCATCTCGTTCCCACATTTTGTGACCGACGCTGCCACGAATGTTGGCAAATTCTGTAGTAATATTTCAATTTTACTTCGGTGTTGGAGAGAGTGATGGAGAAATACAGGATAAATAGCACCATCTCTTTTTCGCAATTATTTCATAGTATGGTGAGAAATACGCAGATACTTGTGAAAATATGTCTTGTTTTGAAGGTACGGTCAGCAGTGTTTTAATCAGTGTTGAAAAACTTGTTTTGTAAAAAAGATGGATCCTGCAATATTAATAATATATTCCACAATATAATAAAATATTTGTTGCTGATTGCATTAGAAGAACTATGTAATGGCCAAAAATTTGGCGGCAGTTGGCTCAAGACGTGTCTCGGAAAACACGTTAAGCCGTTGGTCCCGGCTGTCATTCGTGGATCTTTGACAGTCGTTACTGGCCGTCAGAAGCCCGATAGTCTGACAACCAGTCTTACCAAGGGGTATCGTATTACCCAGTAACTGGGTTGTGGAGGTCAGATAGGCAGTTGCTCCATGTAAAATACTGGTATACAGCTGTAAGCAGTTAGACTGGGAGCCGACACCAACATAGTTGGGAAAAAGCTAGGCAGATTATGAGTTGGTTGGATACGAGTTTAGGCCAGGATTTAGGATGCTGATTAGTCCCTGATTCTGAATCATGACTCCATAAAAATAATATCAGACGTCACGCCCGCATTCCCTGATAACTTTTCTAACGACCAGTGCTTGGAGGCGTATAATATTTAGACAATGTTTTTATTCTGTTATTGTTATTTTGTAAATCGTCATGGTCTTGTCGTTAAAATATTCAAAACAAAACATTAAGTTATGTTCCGTAATGACATGACAAACGATCATAATTTATTTATTTGTCATGATAAACAACTTACGAGTGTTCTTTTGGAATAAAACGAGATAGCAATAGATACAAAGCCTTTTTTATTATTTTTTTCTTTTTAAATGCAGAATCTAAAAATACCGAGTTCTAGTGAATATGTTCTACTCGATGTTTTATTATACAATCAAATGCAATGAATAAATCTTCAAATTCTGCAAATCATTTAAAATATCTAGTTACCGTGTTACAACCATACCGTATTAATGTAATTTATTAGTTAAATTGATGGTTGGGAATACATGAACCTTACGTCCAATATTGGTCACCAACACCAATGTGTTGGCCATAAGCTCCTGTACTTATTTTGTTGAGACTATGTTGTTATAGAGTATTGGACGTAATTGTATTGGGCAACCAATGTTTGGACACACAGAGCTCGGAATAGCTTCGCCGGCTAGTCTAGAGACGGCAGTGCTAATGAAATTCTTGGCGCCGAAAGTGCGTTAGGCGCTTGTATCTGTCACGGACCGCCATTCAAAGCCGTCAGTTTCTGTACGTCATTTATGTCGTACAGTCCTTTCGTAGTTTATTTTATCTCTGACAGCACCAACCTTGTCATCATCATCGTCAATTCAGCCGAAAGACGTCTACTGCTGGACATAGGCCTCCCCCAAGCATCTCCAACCTTATAGTTACGAGAATAAAGATCACTGTGGTTTTGAGGCTTCTGAGTGGTAGCAACCCATTTTTTTCCCGGGGTGGAATATCCTCATGGATGTCCGCCGCCCTGGGGTGGGCGGCGGGGTCTGTCAGACTCTTGCTGACTAAAAATCACCCCGGTGTTCCATATCACACCTACGCCGGGGGTCACGGGAACGTACGATCCTTCCGCAACCCGCGACCGGGGCCCTGGGGGGGTAGGGGGTGGGGGTGGGGGGAGGTGTTGGACCCCCCCGCGCCGCCACCTCGGGGCCTGTGTGTGGGGGCGACGAACGTAGTGGTAGCAAACCAACCGCAACCTTATTTCAACGAAAATAAAGAACACTTTGTATCTGACAGCGATACAAAATCAGAGGTAAAATAACTGTGAGTGGACTTTCGTGCCAGTAAACGGTGACACGCTTGGACTGTATAGAAAGTCTTGAGAAGGCCGCTTCTAGCAACGGCCGCCAAGGCATCTCCGTGTTCTGTGTTTTGAGAGAAATTTTATGATTTTTGTGTACAAATATTTTCAAAATACAAATTATTTTTACACACACGACGCGCAAGCTGAAACCATAATTTTTTTGTCGGTTAAGTATCAAATAAAAAATCTGATGTTTCATAAAAAAAGACCTATGCTGTCATCAATACATCATTTAATTAATCCATGGTAACAGTTTGTGCTACTAATTACTTTTGGAAATCACAGATGTTTCTAAAAGAATATTTGTATGCAGATCTCAGTTTGAACAACTTGACAATGTATGAGTGTGTGCGTGAGACTGTAGATACGGCTGTTAATATTATTTAAATAAAACAGATTTAACAATATGTAAAGCTTATATTTATTTTATCATATCACATTTCCCTGTCATAAGGGCGCGAACAGATGACTTCTTTGCCCTGTATACACCAGAAAGAATGTTGTGCAACAAGCGCGAACGATTGTTTTCTGCATGAATACGCAACATTAGCATGTTGCCAGCAACACTGCAACTTTCCATGTTACCAGTATAATTATCTCGCAACACACTTTTGGAAATCACAGATGTTTCTAAAAGAATATTTGTATGCAGATCTCAGTTTGAACAACTTGACAACGTATGAGTGTGTGCGTGAGACTGTAGATACGGCTGTTAATATTATTTAAATAAAACAGATTTAACAATATGTAAAGCTTATATTTATTTTATCATATCACATTTCCCTGTCATAAGGGCGCGAACAGATGACTTCTTGGCCCTGTATACACCAGAAAGAATGTTGTGCAACAAGCGCGAACGACTGTTTTCAGCATGAATACGGAACATTAGCATGTTGCCAGCAACACTGCAACTTTCCATGTTACCAGCATAATTATTTCGCAACACATAAACATGTTACTGAAACACGTTTCTGTTTCACATAAACATGTTTCTGGTGTAAACCATACTCATTTGTATTTCTGAACCAGGGGCCTACTTTCTAAGCCCGTCGGAATGTAGTTGTTCGAAATGAAACCTTCTCCTGATTGATTAACTTTTTCGGATGGACAAAAACACATCGGAGTAAGGACAACTGTCAAATCGTGTTGTCATTCGTTCTTAGTTCGTGCCCCGAACTGATCTTATGTCAGTAGGTGAAACGGCGAAGGAAGCGTAACTTTGCCTGTAGGTAACTACGGAATTCGTGTTTAGAGAGTAGTCCCCTAGGCCCGTGCGCGCAACCGAAACACTATCCCACCTGATTTCTCACAAAGTTGGAGCCAACGAAGTCGGTCTGTTAGCGCCCTAAAAATACTTGCTAACTAGCAACTAATATTTTAACAAAACTTTGTAAAATTCTAACTTTTTATTTTGCTCCTAAATTTCACATTACTCTTCAAAATGTGAACAATTTATTTGGTTGTGGTTTACTCGTCGAATGAGATGACCCTATTTGTTAGGCCGTGGCAACCGCGCTGCGCCTCGACAGATGACCGCCGGCCTTTATGAGATCCTTCATCCCTTATCAGAGGTGATTCCCGTATTGTTAAGAGCGTTTGCATTCGAGTCTCAATCTGTCAAAAATACTTCTAATTTATATTTTTGACAATGATTGTCGCCGAGATGAGACTACATTTTAAACATTTTTAAATACCGGTATTGGCCTTCAGACCAATTTTGTCACAAATCTGAAACAAAAATATTGTTTTAATTCATCACAAAACTGCATTTTTGTCATTGAATTGATTTTGATAGTGATTAATCGAAATTGATATGAGAGCTCTAAGATAGTTTTATGTTATTTTCATCAAAATATTCCTTTAATTGACGTGATTAGAGAGGGCCGGGAGGGCCATTTTTCGTGATTCTTTTTTCATTAGTAGAGGTCCCTTTTTCGATAGTTTTATTTTTAACTCAGTTGTTTTTTTAAGACCGTTGTTTTTGTAGTCTGTTGTATCTTTAAAATAAATAAACACGAATTAAGAACTTCCTTTTTTTAAATCGGTTAACAATAAAGGTCAAATTCATCTTACGATCCGAAATTCCTGAAGAACTCTGCGAATTCATTGATAACATCACCAAAGAAGATGGCAATCTGAGGCACTCGGTACTTGGTACGTCCTGGCGTGAAGACTATGTGGCGGCTTAGTTTCTGAAGGCTTCTGAAGTTGTGCCGCCCCACGCCCACCTTACCAAACAGACGGTACTGCAGTGATGAAAAATAATGTTATTTTAGATGGTAACCGCAAGAGTAACCATCCCCGTAATTTCTTTACCACTTCTAAATGGACACTATTTTGAAAAGATATAATAAAACTAATAACTTGCTAGTTTGTTCAGTTTTTGATTTTCTAAGAACTTTCAGTGTCACCCTAGTATTCATAATTACGTTATTTTTAACTACAGTATCGCTCTGTGCTTTTGTACTTGTACGCCATAAAACGATAAAGTCTATTTGTCTGCTTGAAATTATGCTGCTGACATTCAAGCTTACGGTGAAAAGCAATTACGGGATCGACTATATACCAGAGGGGTAATTCTCGTAATTCTAAGAACGTTCATAGTCTGATCTGTCTCAATCTGTCAAAAATACGTCTAATTTCCCTACATTTTGACAAGTTTTTGACATTTGTTTGTCGCGGAGATGAGACTGCGACTAGATTTTGAACGTTTTAAATTACGGGTATACGGGCCCTGGAGTGATACCTACGTAGGTACAGCACCCAGGCGTCAATATGACACACCCGGTTTAAAAAAATGACACTACAAAGTATTTTTTTTTCTAAAACTCGATGTGCCAAAACTATTTACGGCCAAGACCAAACTTCAAGTGCAATGGTGGCCCAATGGTAATGGCCGCGACTGACGAGTTGTAGGCCGTAGGTTCGAATCCAGACAGGAGCTTTACTTTGTGTAAATTATTTCATAACCACTGCTATCAAAACGGTGAAGGAAAACACCGTCAGGAAACCGGCATGTCCTAGACCCAAACATTTGAGACATCTACCAACTCGCACTGGGCCTGCGTGGTGGATTACGACCCTCCCTCTCCCCGAGAGGAGGCCTGCGTCACAGCAGTGGGAACACTGTAGGCTGAGAATGCTATTCTATATAGTTTCTATTGGAATCTTAGGCACCGTCCATCACTAAATAGCTCTCAATCACCAACAAACAATTGACTTTCAAAAGCTTTCGGTTTCTTATTTCGAGTTTATTACGCAGTTAGGGTGCTGGAGCTTTAGCTAGACTTACAATGTCGACTTTATTTGAACGACTGGAAGGTTGCTTTTTGGCATAGTGTGCATCGGCCCTGTCATAGTGAAGTCTGGCTATACACGATGAGGACTAGCTGGACGGATTTGTACTGGAGGCGTAGCCGTAAAATGTACCTGCCTCTCAGTCCCCAAGGCCTAAAGAGGCCATCCGGCCATCGAATGTTTTATTCGATAACAGGTGCCTTGCGGTAAGCGATTTCAAAGCTACAATCGACAGATTTGTCCTGACGGATTTGACCGGATTTCTCCGGCCGTCTCATCGTGTGTGGGCTACACACGATGAGACGGCCGGAGAAATCCGGTCTTAAGATCGTAATGACTTTAAAAAAAACCCTAAAAACGGAATAAACAAAGTTTGTTGAGGGCCGTGTTACCTGCGCATCTGTCAAATAGATAGGTGCAGTTAAGATGATCCAGGTGACGGCTTCATTGCATTCAGGAGACGTCAGGGACCCGGAGTACGTGTAGTACGTCTCTGAGTCGCTCGAACTCATCAGTTTACTGGGAAACGAGACCAAAGTAAGTAGGTACGTAAGCTTTTTGTACCTACGTGACTTGGACGTGGACTACTGCTCGTGATGATGCACAGGGCCATGTCCTGTCAAAGTCATTTATTTAAAACACGTATAAAAGGCACTTTTTAATGTCAACATGAAAATATAATTGATTCTAGATGCCCCTTCTAAATGGTAGTTTCGTATGGAGTGGAAATGGGCAAGAAACTCCCAAATTACCCTTTTAAATTGTTTTAAAAATATTTTGTATACATTAATATTATACAATTATATGCGAAGACGAAAGCAAAGTACCTAATGCCCACTTCACTAACACTAGCCGTCGCTATTGGATTTTTAACGCTCGGCTCAGTGTCGAAAGTTGAAAATCCAACAGCACGTTTTTTTTATGATTTTTTATCATGACGTGAACGTGGACTGCTCTTATCTATGCAGGGCCATGTCCTGGCCTTCGGACTCACTGGCCTGCAGCTTTCTGCAGGCCAGTGAGTGATTCGGAGTATGCATTTGCATGCTCCTGTAGATTCCGATCATTATGATGATATATGATCATCAGAAAGAATGCAAGAGATGGAGGATCTCCACAATGGCTGGTGCTGCCTTCACATTCAGCGGATTTCAGCATCCTTCATTAGGTCGTCTACCCACCTTGTGGGAGAGGAGAGGGAGGGGGGGGGGGGCAAAAATTGTCCTCAGATGGAACACTAGGTAGATATTTGGGGCCAAACCATTTCCCTAGATTTCTCAATGATTTATCAAATTTACTTACATTACAAATTATCTTGTTAAGGTCCAAATTAGGCCATTTGGACATTAACAAGATAATTTGTAAAGGAAGACTGTTATCAACTTGCCAAATATTGAGGCCAATCATTCGTTATTCCTTACTAATTTCTCAATTAACTATCTTCAAAATTTCCTGTTAATTGCAACGTGCTTGTTAAAAATACTTGTTGTTATCTCTATTAATTAAAAACTTTTTAACAATTAGTGAGAAGCATTAATTAAAACGGGGTAAGCGAGAAATAATGGCATGAATGTTACCAAGCACATAATTATAAAAAATAATATAATGTTGTGGTCGTTTTGGAGGTACTTAGACATAGAACAAAAAAGCAGTGCAGTTCAACTTCTGCCCTGCTACAAAAGCTGGTGGTAACCCCCTTGGATATCAACGATGTTTACCTGGAGAAGTCTACTGCCTGTTAATGGCTGTCGAGTTCTGAAACATGCTAAAATAATAGACTCGTGGTGTTGTAGAGAAATAACAATATTTTGATTTAAATAAGTGTAAAAAATGGGCAACTAGCTACTAGCTAGCTAAATTTACGGTTTTCAGTTTTTTTCCTTTACTTATGCGACATGACATTGCTTCTTGCCAAATTTCATGATTCTAAGTCAACGGGAAGTACCCTATAGGTTTTGATTGCGGAACATAAACGCCCGTATCTCTTGATTGCGTTGACTTAGAAGTTTCGTTTTTTCACTGCTTGAAGGGATTGCAGCCTTGACTATTTGATATTAATTTCAACTTGATAACTCTACGCGTTCCTGAGAAAAAGGGTCTTGACTGACGAACAAACAGACGAACAACGAAGTGATTTTATAAGGGTTCCGTTTTTCCTTTTGAGGTACGGAACTGTCCAGTCTTAAACTGTACATGTTTTACACCCCCCGTGCGTCACTTTATTAATATAAATAAACATACATAACCATAAATCAGTGAGTGCAATTACTGCTACGCGGTGACTAACATTAGAGAAAGGAATTGTCAACAGTTTTAGTTTGTAAACACTACCTATTTACACGTAATAAACCTTACGGAAACTAAGTGATCTTTTCTCTACGCGCTTCAACCTCAACGAGAACAACTCTGCAAGTGTACGAACCGTACAGGAACCCTAAAAACAAGATGGCCGCGTTAGTTCTGATTTTGGCCGCGCGCCAGTGTAACATCCTTGCACCGTTGTAAAAATGGCGTGCTGTCATACTCACGTCATATCGAGGAGTACTCCGCTGATCCTGTCTCCGGTGTTGAGGAGTTTGGGGATGTACTGCATGAACTCTGAGGCCTCTTCTTGATAGTCCTCGAGCTCGGCTTGTACCTGTAGCACACAGCTTATAATTAACAGGTGAAATTTCCAATTGATGTGCTGACGGCCCAATTAGAAACTAGACAGAAATAAAAGAAAAATAGTTTAATTCAGGTAAAACCCATATTAAAAACATCAAATAAAATATCACAATATTGTGACAGAATAGATTAGAATAAACTCAAACTCAAAGTATTTATTTCAATTAAACCATTTACAGGCACTTATAGGTCGGCAAAGAGTCGGTCAGTTAAGTCAGAAAGTTGAAGCTTTCTCATTAAAATAGAATGCCAATGTAATTAAATAAAAGAAAAAGTTAATACTCGTATATCCAAATTCCATAATTAAAATCAAACCTAGTTAAATTAAAATTTCATATAAAATCGAATTAAAGTAAAAAAAAAAAACAATCAAATAGCGAAAATACAAAATAATCTTGATAACATTCGTTTTTCAATTCTTCGTTATGATCGAATCCCAATGGAAGCAATAAAAAAAAAAAAATTATCATAAAATTGAATCCATTATACAATTATAATGGATTCAATTTTATGATGATTTTAATGATTATAAATCTGTAAATTCATATTTGTTACGCTCGTGAATCATATTTTAATCAACATTCAACATGACACTGACGTGCAAATTGCAAAAAACGTAAGAAAATTTTAATCTCGCGGGCTACCTTGCATCCCCTTAAGATTGTTAAAGGTAGAACCTTATCAAAGTAGGTAAGTAAATATTGATTAGATTGTTTGATGGCACTTTGGTCTTGTCTAGTTAGTCAATATACCACTACACTCTAGTGGTAAATACCTAACCACTCCGGGAAGCCCCGAAGGGCTTCCCGGGGTGGTTAGGAATTTAATAGGAGTAGGTACCTACTACTTCTTGTATTTTTCCATCAAATCAAATCGAAAGTCATTTATTCAAACTAGGCTGAGAATCAGCACTTTGCGAACGTCAAAATTACAAAAGACAGTCCCCCAAAAACGCCCGCCCTTCACCACTTCCTAGTGGTATCGCTGGGAAGAACTGGCGTAACAAACTCCCCAGCAGCACAGCTGTCTGTTCAGTTAGAAAATACTTGATACTTGATTGTATACAATACTAGGTGTTAAGTAATTAACATTACAAGGCACAGGACATAAAATTAAATTATTTGCCATATGTCAGCTAGCCACGCCAATATACCAACAAATATAATAAAAACTATATGTACTCAAGCTAAAAAATAATTAATTAAAATTAAAATGTAAATAAAAACTAACTACCTAAATAAAAGCCTCCAGGCATAAAGGGCGTGACAGCTTACATATTTATGCATTGCTGGGTTCTGCACCCTAATTGCGTAACACACAATCAATCAGAATCGGTTTCATTTTGACAGTTCAACAACATTAATTGCGTTATTTACGTGTTGAGCAGACTTTATGAAGGTAACCTTTTTCGAACTTATGAAACAATGGATTAGCAATATCCCTCAAAATGATTCAGATTGAGATTGATTGTGTGCTTCGCAATTAGGGTGCGGTCACATAGCTGTCACATGAAGTCACAGATGATAAACTAGGACCGTCGAAGTAAAATAAATAGGTAAATAAGTAATACTAATAACAATAACCTGTCAGTAAGCTAATTCTGGAGAAAGAACATGAACATTGTCTTGAGTTAATTAGTGCGACTAACTATTCTTATCGTGTAAGTAGTTGTTGATGGAATAGTAAGCCTTTGAACAAAGGTTGGATTTTACTTGAGCTTTAAACGCATTAAAAGGCAAGTCTAGCAAAGAAGAGGGTATCTTGTTATAAAAGTTTATACCAAGCCCAACAAATGAGTTATGAAGCCCGTGTACGTAGTTTGTCCTTATTTTTAGTGTTAACGCTGTGAATATCACTGTTTTTAGTGTATAAGTGTAAATTTTGCCTAATATACGAGTATGTATAAGATGTTGGCGAAGATGAATTGTGATGCAACCGTGAGAATACCAATATCTTTAAAAAAATCTCCTAGAGAAACTCTGGCACCTAGCTGGTAAATTGCTCGAACAGCTCGTTTTTGAAGGACAAATATATTTTTTATATCAGCGGCTTTGCTACACAGCAGAATACCGTAGGACATAACGCTGTGAAAATAACTAAAATAGACAAAACGAGCTGTATCAACGTCAGTGTATTGTCTTACATTCCTGACAGCGTAGGCAGCCGAACTGAGCCTTCCTGCTAGACTTGATATATGAGGTCCCCACTGAAGTTTGGCATCTACTGTTAGTCCTAGAAACATTTCCGAGTCTACTGTTTCAAGCACCTCTTTATCTAAGACGATGTTGGGTCCTAGATTTCTAACATTCGGTAAGACGAACTTTACACATTTAATTTTCTTGGCATTGAGAACTAGGTTATTTGACGTAAACCAATCTGTAACTATTGAGAAAACTTGAACTTGAAAAAATCTTGTCTATTCCTCTCTACTTTAAAAATAAGAGAGGTATCATCTGCAAACAGTACAACGTCACAGATGCCCTTCAAATGGAATGGTAAATCATTGCTATGTACTAAGAACAAGAATGGACCCAGTATTGAGCCTTGCGGAACACCTAGCTGAACTGTTAAATGCCTCAGCTACGTCAGCTGTAGGTATTATTAACTAATTTGCTGTCGACCATAATCTCAAGTTGTTTTTCTTGTTTAACAGATTTACCCGTTTCATTGTTAATAATTTTCCAAGTGGTTTTTACTTTATTATTAGAATCTTTCGCTCTGTCATCTACCTGTCTGTTACTGTTAGGCTGCATCATCCCACTGCTGGGCAAAGGGCTCTTTCGATCCAGGGCTAATGTGGACCACTGGTCGTTGGTTTTACCAGCTCGTTCCACCTTCTTCTACGCTTCTAGCTGTGTCAGGACATCATTCAAATCTCTTGGAAAAACCGGCCAAGTGCGTGTCACGCACAATGATGGGTTCGTAGTTGAGATGGATTTATCTCAAGAACAAACTTAACATTATACAGGCTGATTTTTTAAAGACCAGCCAAATTTAAGGATGTGGTACAGACCATCAAACTGAACAACTTTCTCCATGGGACCAACATCGTAATCGCGAATAAAAATTCAGCCGTCCCATACATTTAGGTCGAGTAGGTATTGAAGTTTTGTATGGGACAGTTGATAAAATTTTCGCGATTACGCTATTTGTCCCATGGAGAAAGTTGTTCAGTTTGATGGTCTGTACCACATCCTTAAATTTGGCTGGTCTTTAAAAAATCAGCCTGTATAGGTAATCATTACGAAAGTCATAATATTTACATAATATATTATCTAACAAACATACTGTTGGAGTTGCTGCTGAAGATTCTAAAATACTATGTTTGCATTATATAAATTCAATCTCCTAGTATTGTATAATTGCATAGAGCGTATGTGAGTACTATGTTACATACTATAAACTCCCTTCAAAATGGTTGAGCTGAATGGTGCTAATCTATGCGTCATGTTCGTGAACGGGCGCCGTCAGTAGGGACTGGTCAACTCTTTGCTGCCGTGGCTTATTTTAATTTAATTTAATATTTGAATTGTTTTTTTTTTATCTTTTCATTACGGACGCTTTTAACATTCTGCATCGTTCTCACATGCATAATTTTGAACATGAATGATGTAACCAATACTTTGTAACAATATTATTATGATTTAAAAAAGTGTCCATGGTGTTTCTTGCCCGTTCTTCTCCATAGGTACCTACTACGCTTTGGAATGGGCAACTAGCTTCATCTTTTTGACTGACCGACCTTAACAATTCAAAAGTGCCTGTAATTGGTTTATTTGAAATAAATAGTTTGAGTTTGAGTTGAGTTTGAAACTTTTAATACTTAATATATTGTAGTTGAAAATCGTGTTCTCCCATACATTCCACAAATGTAAGATGATCGAAAACTTCTCGTTAACTAGTAAAGCTTACTTACTTAGCTGCTATAATATAATTATTATTGCCGTGTATTTTTCAAATATCCAAACACAACCATTTAGTTGTCTCGACTCTAACAAAAATGAGCACTTTTTAAGATTAAGGATTTCCAACGCCCTGTTGAAAATCCAGTGCGCAAAAAAATCGCCGCGGGAAAAACGTGCCTCTATGAAACTGGGCTTACCACTGACTTGCAGCCTACTGCAGTGCGATTCTGTAACCATCTCATCGTGAAAACTTAGGTGAAGTGAGCGTGGAGTGAGCTGTCATTCCAAACTAAATGCTAGGGATTGACACTATTGACAGCTCACTCTAAGCTCACTTCACCTAACTTTTCACGGTGAGATTTTTACAGAATCGATCGGCTGTTCGTGATCCAAGAAATTAAAGAAAGACATAGTTTCAAAAATAAATTGTAACCTTACACAATTTCGCTGATAAACCTATGAAGAACGTGTCAAGGGCACAAGGCCGCACTTTATGCAATCATCAATAGCAACAATAAGTACATATTTATTGTTTTAATTTAAGTAACATTCTTGCAGTTTTTGTGCAATGTCAATGATAATCATACCTTAATTTTTTTTTATTTTATTAAAAAAATGTTGCCCCACACTCCTGTATCGCGGGTGCGTTTACAAACATTTAAACTCAAATACACAAACAGCCAGACCCGGATCAACAACCTGTAGGCAATACAAAAGAACCCGCGACACGCAGCGCAGCAGTCGATCTCTCAGCCACTGCGCCAACGGTGTCGTCAATTGAATTAGCTGATTGGTGTTTTTGCGCTTGTTTTATCGATGATTTCGCAAATTGGCATATATCAATAACTAGCTCCTGCGGCGACTTCATCTGCGTGAAATTTCCTGTTCCCCCGACCCACTGCGTCGCATCGCATCGCCTGCCCGCGCTACCACTTCGCTCTCGCTCAGCGTTTTTTCTGCCCTTTCTCTTGGGTTTGCTTGGCTCCCTTAGGTCGCGTAGCGTGATGTTACATAGCCTATATCCTTCCTCAGAAATTGGGCTATCAAATGCAAATAGAATTTTTGAAATTCGACAGGTATTTCCGGAGATTACCCCCTACGTACAAACTAGCTTTACCTCTTTATAATATTAGTATGGAAGTACCTACAATTGTACCTACTTTGGGACCTCTGTAATGTATGTTCTGCCTACTTCTAAAGAGGTCTTTGTCCACCTGTCCCTTGTTCTAAGCCCCATTTGATAATGATGAGTTAGAGTTTTTATATGGTCTTAGTAGGCAATAATCTGAGGCGCAATTCTGGTAAATTTAAGATCGTTCACAGTCAGATCTCAGTCTCAATCTGTCAAAAATACGTCAAATTTCCCTAAATTTTAACAAGTTTTTGCCATTTGTTTGTCGCCGAGATGAGACTGCGACTAGATTTTGATCGTTTGAAATTACGAGAATTGGCCTGCTGATCATCATCCACATCTGCCGACCTCTTCCCCAACTATGTTAGGGTCAACTTCCAGCCTAACCGGATGCAGCTGAATATTTACTGGTATCTTTTTTTTTAGGCAGTTATGTGATCGTTTCGGCAAAAACATGTTTTTTTTTTTTTTTTAGTATTCGACATATATATTATTTTATATTTGGTGTAGGTACTACCCACAGACAACTCTCCGATATTACTACCAAACATCAAAGTCGTTTTCAGAATCCAGAACTTTTGCTATTTAGGTAGGCACCGGGTTTTCAAACTGCGGGCTGATATTTAGCAAAATTCGATCCCAGGACATCACCGCAGCCGCCGGGGCTGCGGGTTGTTCGAAAGAGATACCGTGGCCCCTGACACAGGCAACTGAAGGAACACGGGTGGGTTTTAGTCACTAAAAGTCTGACACTCCCTTCTGCTCCGCCCAGAGCGGGAGGGGTCATTTGATGATTTCACACCCAAAAAAAAAGGACATACCGCAGCCATTCTGGCTATCACTTGAACAGAGATTAGTCGCAAACTTAATAACAATCAATGCCAATGGTAGTGACACCCTTCCCTCCGCTGCTTCTAACTTTTAATTCAAATCAGTCACCTTGGGTACCTTTTGATTAAACAGAAAAATAGAATTCCGACAATCAACCACTGAGGCTTTTAAGTATTCCATTTGGAACCTCCTATAATTTTAAAGAAACGGCGGCCCCATTAAAGAGGCTTGGCAACCCCGTTGAAAACACTGTTATTGTATGGCTAGAAAGAAAGGGAGTGACTCCCGGGATGACGACTAATAGATGTATGGAAGAAAAATACATGTTGCACCGACCACGAATAAATAGGGATGAGGGCAGGAGAATGACTATGATGACAATGGTCGTAGTATTGATTTCACATAGTCTCTTCAAAAACTATCAATACCCATAAAACTATTACTATTAAACCTTGGTACGTGGATTTACGGGAGAAATTTGATTTAAAAGAGTGTTCGTGAAGTTTCTTGCCCGTTCTTCTCCATAGGTACCTACTACGCTTTGGAATAGGCAACTAGCTTCATCTTTCTGACTGACCAACCCTTTGGATTGCCAAAGGGTTGGTCAGTCAGAAAGATGAAGCTAAGCATAAGTGCCTGTAATTGGTTTATTTGAAATAAATGCTATGAGTTTGGGACCCAATAGCTTTCTAAATGTTTCTTACATTTCCAAACACTGACACGATAGCCAGTCCGTCTCTCCTCCCCAACGCTTCGAACACCGACAGATCAGTCCTCACGTGTACGAAATGTAGCTCCATGGGGTATCTGAAACATTCATGGCGTTTTAATGGAAGGACAAAAACGAAAAATGCATATTTGTTTGTCACAATCTCTTGTAGAAGTCAGTAGGTAAAGATTTATTTATTTATGTGTAGTAAGTTAATTAAAACGGTACAGCAAGATAACTAGAAATAACCCAAAAATGTAGAGGTAGCAGCTGCCTGATCTGCCTAGCCTTTTCTCAACTATGTTAGGATCGGCCTCCAGTCTAACTGGATGCAGTTGGATGACAGTATTTTATATTGAGCGACTGCCTTTCTGACCCCCACAGTCCGGGACGATTCCCAAGATAAGACTTGTAGATTCCTCTTGCCTGATAATTAAAGCATCTCTAGGTATATTGCGATTTGCCCTCAACACTCAATCTCAAGTCGAACAGATAGGACACAATACAGGCTACAAAAATGTAGCGGCCATTGGGAAACCCATGCTCAAACAATAGGAACCAGCACCCTAATTACGTAACACACGATCAATCGGAATCGGTTTCATTTTGACATTTCAACAACATTCATTGCGTTATTTACGTGTTGAGCAGACACATTTTTCGAACTTATGAAGCAATGGATTAGCAATTTGCTTCAAAATGATTCAGATTCCGATTGATCGTGTCTTACGCAATTAGGGTGCGGTTTAAAATAGTTTGCTAAAATATCCACTTCTCATTACATACAGTGAAGAACACACTCATAAAAAATATAAAACCTTTGTGATATAAAATTTTAAAGCAACTTACTTAACGCCATTGATGGCGTGTTCAGAAAGCCAGTGGAAATGGAGCTGTTCCAGTCGATAGACGTGCTTGAGAGGACCTCCTGTCAGGACCGGGTGGATGGCCTCGTCGCCCTCCGTACTGAATTGTACTGCGAGTAATAAAGACAACGATAAAGAAAATGTCGATAAACCGAAACTAAATTGGTAGGTACAGCTAGTTTTCTGAAATGTCAGAAGCAAGGCCTAAACGCTGCTGCTGAGCATGAGGTCCTGGGTTCGATCGAACTTAGAGAGAACAACTAGAAGAAAAGTTATAAAAAATAAACTTGCATCTATGCTTAATATTGCGAAACATTGCTTTAAATACCAAGCATTAGAATTATTTAATAGGTTGTCTACTGACTTAATATCATTGATTTACAAAGGTACTCGTACTCTATTCAAAGCTAGACTTAAAGCTTTCCTGTTGAATAAATGTTTATATTCTATATCTGAATTGGTGACAAATGATGGTAAATAGTTTTTATATTTAGTGATTTGCCTTCTTGTACCTGACATTTACTTATGACATTAAATATATTCAACACATTAAGTACCTATTAGATTATTATTATTTTAAGTTTATTTTTTTGCTTTTTATATAATAAATTTATAATCATTTGACATAATAATATTTACAATCATTTATATAATAACTATTTGCAATCTATTGACACAATATTCATCATTTATGTTATTGATTATTTTAGTAAAAACTGTTTGGAGTTCGTAGTTTATTATTTTTAGCTGTAATAAATAAATTAATGTAGTACATAATTTCAAACACAGTGCGGATTGTTACATGAATAAAGAAATAAAAAGTTATTGTGTTTTTCCACCAGGAATTTCTCAGTAGCAGGCCGAAGTCTGGATGGGTGCCCGGTGGATGGCAATTAGGTCTACTACATGGGACTTGAAACATTACTGGCGAAATATAGGTGTGGTACTGAGTACTGGTACACCTTTATCTAACCCTTCGGCCGATCAATTCTGTAAAAATCTCACCGTGAATAGTTAGGTGAAGTGAGCTTAGAGTGAGCTGTCAATAGTGTCAATCCCTAGCATTAGTTGGAATGACAGCTCACTTCACCTAAGTTTTCACGGTGAGATGGTTACAGAATCGCACTGCCGTACAAGACTCCACCACCCGAATTGCGGAACACACTTTCTATCAAAATCTGGAGGATTTTGAATGAAATTTCTGATTCTAAGCTTCATAAGTTTGAAAAAATCATCTACTCAACAACGTAAATCACGCAATGAATGTTGTTGAGTGGTCAAAATGTTGCGAGTTTGTAACACAATAACTCTGCTGGTTATTAGAAGCACCACTTACTTGTATGGCCATTATTGATCCCTGAGACGAGTACCTTATGGTACCCGGTGAACTGCAGAGGTCCATACTTGATGAACTGCCTCCTGAAGTCAGGGACGACATCTCTGGTTTTGATGTCAATAGGAGACTGCCTCTTGCCACCCTTCTGGCAGTGGCGGCCTGGCCATTTGGTTTCGTCTGAAAATGTATTAGAAAAATAGGGGGTAAGCAATCAGTTTTTGAAAGAGTTGGGACTCCTTGTCCATGTCAAGAGGACATTGGAAATTAGCTCACGGATTGACAAATACCTGAAGTTTGATGAATCCCAAACAATCTCAAACAATTTAACCGTTAATTTTTGTTTTTAACTGTCGAATGTTTTACGCAATGATCATACTGTCTTCATCGCCAAAATGAGAACATTGCAGGACTTGATTTTTTTTTATTCTCGTGTTTTTTGTTGCTGGTAGCACCACCAGTGTTCTATTACAATACTGTAAAAAATAAATAAGAGACAATGACCCTTAATTCCTGACAAAAAGCCCTGGAAAGTGAGCCAGACTATCAGTAGCAATGGGTTTTATTTTGACAGTTCAACAACATTCATTGCGTTATTAACATGGTTGAGCAGACACGTGTTTCGAACATATGAAGCAGTGGATTAGCAATATCCTTCAAAATTATTCAGATTGAGATTGAGGTGCAGTTTCTTGCGATCGATAAACCAAGCCATAAACATTACGTGGTGTTATACCATCACCTTGAATCACAAATCTTTACCAGCGGTTATATAATAACCGCGCACTATAAAACTTCTGATACGGAGTAATTACATTCCATGAATTCCTGAGGACATTTTTATTTACGTTGTCAAAATCAGGATAGTTATGTTGCATGTTTTATCAGCTATGGATAAGTTCCGGTTAATTTATGTGGAAGACAATTTCATACAAATTCTGTTCAGGTTTGAAACTGGACTTGTCTTTATCGTTTACACCAAGTGTGTGGTAATGTTTGTAAGCATGTCTTCTTTCATCTGGATATAAGTTGACCAGTGGGAGCAGAGACGACTCAGTGGTAAGGGCCGGGGCCTTACGAGTACGTCGTAAGATCGAACTTTGTGTAATTTATTTCATCACCACGGCTCTCAAAACGATGAAAGAAAAACATCGTGAAAATTCGAAGACATGACATCTACCAACCCGCACTGGTCTTGCGTGGTGGATTACGGCCCACTCCCTCTCACTGAGAGGAGGCCTGTGTCCCAGCAGTGGGAACGTTAAAGGCTGATTAGGTTGTAAGTTGACCAATTGAATAGCAAACTAGTAATAAATGTTGACTCTTGAAATCTCAGAATGCCGCCCCCTAATTGCGTAACACACTGTCAATTACAATTTGAATCCAATTGCTTCATATCGTCGTTCGAAAAATTGTCTTCTCCATAACGTAAAGAACGCAATGAAGGTTGTTGAACTGTCAAAATGAAACCCATTGCTACTGTATGTTATGCAATTACCCTGCAGAAATCAGTTTCAAAGTAAAAGCGTATTTCAGCAATTAAACTGTACGCGATATTGACACTCTTCTGCTTCTTCTCATTGATAGCTATTGAACGTAGTTTAGATGTGCTGATCGCGTTTAATTTCACTGGTGTGATTGGCACTTAAACATCAATAAAATGTCAGTAGGAACCGTATACACTCGTTCACATGACACGAGCGCAAAACGGCACGGCGAGCGTAGAGAATACCATTCGACCGCTAACATCACAGGGGCTGACAGGGGCCTGGCCAGGCCGTTTTCCGCAGAATGTCTAACGAAAACCAAATTGACGTAGATGTGTAATGAAGTCGACGCTGACGACGTCGATACAATAGGAGTAAGACTATTTGTTTTTTCGTTCCATTGAATAACAAACGACGTCTTCAGTGTACATAGTACCTCGATAATACTGCGACCAAACCGTGTGCATGTGAAAGAGCTAGCACGGCACGGCGCCGCGCCGAGCCGTTTAGGCGGCAACCGTAAGCTTGTGAAAAGCCCCTTACCGTCATAGTTCCATTCTGGTTCATAATCTATGATGGTATCCACGGCACTCGAAGTAGATGCGTTAGTCGTAGAAGCTGTACTCGTAGTGGCTGAAATAACAAACACAAAATCCGTCAGGTGGTTAAACATGATAAAATAAAAAAATATTAGTTTTTTTTTTTGAATCGATATGAATATCGATTAAAAAAAAAAAACAAATACGTGTATGAAGTTTACACAATAAAAAGCTGATTTTTTAACTGACATTTCAAGTGACTACACTAAGTGCTGTCGGAGACCCCACAAAAAAATCGACAAATTAATCTATTTTTTGTTTTAGCGTGTTGAGATATCGATACCTATCACGACTGCGGAGTTTCGCTAGCTAATTTGATTTGACCCTGTACACAGTGCTGATTGGAAAACATTAACCTCCTTCTGAGACAGACGGGTTGAAACGGAATTATTTATTATCAGGCGTGTGTCCCACTGCAGGGCAAAGGGCTCCCTTCCCTCCTCTCACTTGATCTACTGCTGTATGTGGCCAATCTATGTATAAGAAAAAATTCGAGTTTGTCCAGCCATCGCCTCCTGGGCCTGTCGCATTGCGATGATTGGGACCCACTATGGGGTATTTTGGCCCATTGCTCCCCTAGCATTAGACAGAGGTGACCAGCCTAGTTCCATTTAAGCTTGGCAGCCGTATGACCTATGTAGGTACATCAGCAATTTGAGTGTTGGAATGCGATGAATAAGAAACGGAATAAAATGTAAATATTAAAATGTTCAGTATCCTGTTCTCTCTCCTCCTCTCGTGGTCGCAGATGCAACTGATGAGCGCCAGGACCTGGGTTCGCTTTCCGGGTCGGGAAAAGTGTTATTGGGATTTTTCATTAGGAATTTCTTGGTTTGTAAGATGGCCCCCGTGCCTCGGAAAGCACGTAAAAGCCGTTGGTCCTGCGCCTGATCTCTCCAGTCGTGTCCCAGTGAGAGAAGAGAGAGTGCACCTGTGTTTGCGCACCTACTTGTTCACTATAATATTTTGACGTTGAAGGTAATCTCCGTTGAGATTGGCCGCCATGGCCGAAATACGGACTATTCTCCTCTTTACTACGCTACGAAGGCTCATTTAAAATTTTCGCCGATTCTTAAACACGAGGCTCACAATTTTAAGTCGACAAACGCTATCCGAAACAATGACAAGGTACGTGTAAACAGGTAAACTCGTAAACAATAAGATACGCTACGCATACGATTGTGAAGAATTGAGTTATTGTTATTATTCTAATCAACTATTTGATGTATAACGATAGTTTTGTGGAATACCTTTGTGCGTACAGCTAACTGCTTAGCGAAAATCCCTGCGTGATTATGTGCTTCTCGATAACTATATATAACCTGGGAGTTTGTTCAAGTGTCAAGTGTATACTTAGGTTACTTACTTTTAAGTAAGCGTGCACCGTCTTCGCCCACAATCAGTACCCTCAGTACATCTCTCGGAGATACCGAGAGACACTTTCAACACAATCCAAAGATTTAAAGGAAATTGCTGCCAAGGCCGTTGCTTCATGTTTGGAAAATTCTTCTCTTCTGCTTGAAAACTTGAACAACTTAATAAATGTTGTGGAGTTATCACAATGAAAGGCATTGTACCTAAGTTTGTTACACAATTACCCCGCAGGTGGGATAGTGGCCAAACGCGAGCCTATTCTGCTTCCAAATTAAGTAAGCGCTCATTCCGCATTCACCCCACTTCAAGCCTGAATACTTCAACAAAATAAAGTCCTCCAGCTGTGCGATTCTGTAACCTTCTCACCGTGAAAACTCAGGTGAAGTGAGCGTGGAGTGAGCTGTCATTCCAACTAATGCTAGGGATTGACACAATTGACAGCTCACTCTAATCTCACTTCACCTAACTTTTCACGGTGAGATTTTTACAGAATCGATCGGCAGACCGTATTTCGGCCATGGCAGCCAATCTTCGCGGAAACTCTACGCGGGAGATATTATGTATAGTGCACAAGTGTGTGTGTAGACACAGGTGCACTCTCTGTTCCCTCACTCTAATAGTTCGATGGGACGGCAATTCGACACGACCAGAGAGAGACCAGCCCCAAGAACAATGGCTTAACGCGCTTTCAAAACTTCCAAACTCTGGGCTGTTACTGCGAAATAAGTCCACAAATAAGTAAATCATAATTAACCCCTTTTTTTTGGGTGGGAAATCATCAAATGACCTCTCCCGCTCTGGGCTGACCGGAAGGGCGTGTCAGACTTTTACTGACTAAAACCCACCCGTGTTCCTTTAGTTGCCTGTGCCAGGGGCCACGCTATCTCTTTCGAACAACCCGCAGCCCTGGCAGTTTCGTCTTCCCTTACACTCTAAAGCACATGCATGCTTATTCGTTACGTTTTCTCCAAAGAAACTGGACTTCTTGTTTTCAATTTTCAAAACCTATTTTTACCGAATCACTTAAACCACAAATGTTTTTGATAAATCACGTGAATTACAAATCTCAAAAAAGAAAAGTACGAAAACGAAAGTACATACCTAAGAACGTTAAAAAGCAGACAATCCTTAACATATTGGCACTGTGGGAAACCGGGTCACTGCTCCTCAGCACGATATAATTGCGAATGAGATGCGGTCAGCCTCACCGTTCAATAAAAAGGTAATGTTTTCCAAACAATCGAAAAGTATCTTCATTGTTATTGATTTAATTGAGAAAATTTCACGAGAATCAAGATACGTTTCCTATATTTTGGAAGAGATTATTAATGAATGAGGTTGAAACTTGATATACAACATAATCGTTCTATACTTTTCCGACTGCCTTGACTGAGGCCGTTTCTGTGTGTCAACCTGCCGCGTGGGCCCAGTGTCCGCGCCATATTTGTTTTCATTTCTCTTTGGCCATATAAAAATTTGGGACTTGGCAGCAGTGGTGGCCCAGTAGTAATGGCCGCGACTTACGAATTGTAGATCGTGGGTTCGAACCCAGACAGGCACTTTACTTTGTGTAAATAAATTATTTGATTTGTAAGTAATTTAATCATCGTGAGGCAACTGGCACGTCCTAGAACCAAAAATCCGAAGAAATGTCATATCTACGAACCCGGACTGGGCCCGCGTGGTAGATTACAGCCCACTCCCTCGAAAAGAGGAGGCCTGTGTCCCAGCAGTGGGAACATTATAGACTGATTATGCTATATAGCAATTTTATAATACAGTATCCAATCTTGTGTTACAACAATATGAACCATTTAAAACACTTAGGTACCTACCTACATTGTTTTAAGTATGAATGTGGATGAGTACGAGTGGGGTAGGTAATGCTAAAGAAACGATGATGTAAACGATGGACTGTGAAAGAAGATATGGTTAGAAAGGGGGTGTCCACGTGATGACAACTAATACAAATACTGAGGGATTCAACTGAACACTTCAACGGCACTTGACAGAACGGCACCTAAGCTGTTCTACAAAAAAGAAATCTAATTAAAACCTGACGAAGTATGGAAGAAAAAGACAGTGGTGGTAGAGGGACAAAAGGTAGTGGTGTTACACCGACCCCACATTTAGTGGGATAAGGGCAGTTTAGTCTAGAAAACCCACCAAAATACTCTATTTGTCTTAAAATCAAACATCATCTTTCAGTTTTCTTTCAATAAAACTGCTTCAAGACACCATCTTTATTATAAATCAGTCCAGCCGTGTCGTATCTTCATCTACACAAATAGATAATGCATCTCGTCGCTGTCCCCTCGGCCATTGGTTGTAATCGCCAGGAAATCTGGACTAGGTCTAGAATATCTTGGCCAACGGATGCTTGAGCAGATGAATAGCTACTTCATTGTGCTCTGATTAGGATTGATGAAAAGATGGGTAAGTAGTATTAGGTTAGTAAAATTACAAAGAAAAAGAGGTTTTCAAGATTAGGAAAACTATTTGAATATTTTTTTTCTAGAACAGTTTAGGTGCCGAGTACCTCAATATTTCGGCCGCTACAATTTCTTTTGGAAAGAAGTAAAGAACATTGATCATTGCGCTTGCTTATTGTGTGTTAGCGATAAGTGTGAGTCCATGGATGCGTGGTCGGCTAAGGGTTTCATCTCGCTCTTGGACACAAAGAATGTCGCATCGAGTTTTGCGTTAGAAATCAGAAAAAAAATCAGATTATTCGAGTGAGATGACGCTAAACACGTAACAGAATTTTAGGCAGCGTCCACTTAGATTGCCATCGACACGCTAAGAAGAAGCGACTTCGCCTTTACTAATGTAGTTTGTTTTCATGCCAATCCATGTTTTTTATAATCCACAACACAATACAAATGGTTAGAAGGTCGTGCGCCTGAAGCATACAGCCAGAAAGTACCCAATTTCTCAAGCTCCCAAGTCCACATCATTTCTGTTTAGCAGCAGATTAACTCTTGGATTGTATGCAAGAAGTACCTACTTATAAGCCTTTGAAGAAGAGGGAGGTCTTTGTCTTGTGAACTATGTTTAGGTATACCCACTGATGCCCTTGACGGAGAATATATACTATCTTTCTTATCAACTTTCTGTCTTGTACAAATAATGTACTGAAATTAGTTTCAAGTTTTTAGGTTAAAAACCAGTAATAAAAGTAATCCTCAGCAAATACTTGGGATTTAGGTTAAATATGGCATTCGTTGTATCTAGGTCTTCAGTGTCGCTATCGTAGAACCTAAATATTTACATGAAATAACGCATAAAAGTCGTTATGGAAGGATAAATAAGTGGATTTAGTAGGTACCTCTGGACCTTGAGAAGTCTGTCCGCATTAAGTAGGAATGTATTTATGCACCAGCTGTGCCCGCGACTTCGTTCGCGTGGATGTCAGAAAACAATAATAGCGCCGATTCTCTTGTTCACAAACTAAACTAAATTTAAATTATTTCATAATGAAATAGAAAGAAAAAGATGCTCTGAACTTAAATTTAGTTTAGTTTGTGAACAAGGGAATCGGCGCCAATGTGTCTCTTTACTAATTCTTATTCTAACCCATAGCCTATATTAATCTTTATAACATCAGCTATCTGCCAGTGAAAGTCTCGTCAAAATCAGTCCAGCCGTTTCGGAGATAAGCCGGATCATACAGACAGACAAAAAATAAAAATAATAAAAATTTGTTAGTACCGTATATACTCGTGTTTTCATATGCATTTAGTAAAACACTGTTATTTTGACATTACAAACAGACAATTCAATTTGATTTATTTCTATGTATGTAGTATATATGTATGTACTTACATATATAGATATTGTTATCAACATGACTTACTCGCTGGTACAGTGGTCTCTAGAACAATTGCTGAACATAGGGTACTGGGTCGACTTCTGCTCGGGCAAAGTGTAGGTAACTAGGTATTTTCTAAGTTGCACCCTGGATTTAATTTGTGCCCCAGTTACTTCATTAAAATGAATGCACCATTGCATACAGTCATGAGACTTAAAACATTGTCTACTGGCGAAATGTGGGTGTCTAGGTACTATAAATATACCTACTGAGGAATACCAGCGCAATGAATAATGTATGTAGGTTTATCAACGTTTAAAATTATTTACCAGTGTCTATATTATATATTTAACAAATTCGTATTATTTATAATTATGTGTTTCTTTTCGGGAAACGATTTCTGTCTATGACGTGAACACAACACAAGTCACACACACACACACACACTAAATTAGTAGAAAAAAAAAAATCTTCCTTTCTTTTTATTTTTTGTGTTATAAGTTTGACGTATCTCTCTCTCTCTCTCTCTCTGTGTGTGTGTGTGTATGTGTGTGTATGTGTGTATGTCTGTATGTCAGTGGCATCGTAGCTCCCTAACGGATGAACCGACTTTGATTTCTTTTTTTTTGTTTGAAAGGTGAATTTGTCGGGAGTGTTCTTAGCTATGTTTGATGAAAATCGGTCCAAGTTGGCCGCCGCCACAAAATGGCGGATTACATATTTTTTCACAACTCCCTCAATATGGGTATCAAATGAAAGGGCTTGACTCGTAGAATACTATACACTATGATAAATTTCAAATCCAAGATGGCCACCACCACAAAATGGCGAATTACAAAAAACCTGATTAAACACCAAATTACCTGAATCTTAAAACGCAAGAAAATAAAAAAAATGAAATAATAAGGAGTCCTTACAAAAAGCATGAAATAAAGAATTTAAATAAAAAAATTAAAAAACCCCCGACGCAAAATAATAATAAAAATACCTAGTATGAGTGTAAAAAGCCTAAAACAATTTAAAAAAAAACTATTGAAAACTATTGCTCTAATTGTTAGCCTAACGTACTGTTAAAGTTTAAAATAGTAGCGGTCCCCCGACGGGACAACATTTAATAAAAAGAATTCATACGTACTTACGTAGGGTCATAATTTCAAGGTTATTTTTTTCTTTTTATAGGGTTTCACGTTTATACCTTTTTTGTTCTATTTATGGCTATTTTTTCAATAGTTTTTTTAAAATGGTTTTAGGCTTTTTACATTCATACTATTTTTATTATTATTTTGTGCCGGGGGTTTTTAATTAAAAAAAAAAAAAAATTGTTAACTATTATACGGGTGCTTACTGCTTGCTGACTGCATTATAATGCTGGTCCTGCTCCATAGGACAATCTCTAGAGTCTAGACAAAATCAAACTGGTTGCTAATGTAATTGTAATTATAATTTATTCTTTTTTTTTGTTGCTCAATTACTTGGGGTCACACCCGGACTTATTACTCCTTATTTATTTATGAAAATCGTCTACTTTTGGAATGTTTGTGAATATGTGAGCACCATGTATCTATCACATAGTTAATTTATATGTCATGGTTTCATTTATGCATTTTAATTCTTTTACCTATTGTGGTATAGTAATTTTATTTTTAGGTGCATCGTCTTCACATATAATTATATAATTAATGTATGCAAAATAATGTAAAACATTTTAAAAGAGTTAACGGTGGAGTTTCTTGCCCATTCTTCTCCATACGAAAACTACCTTTTGGAAGGGGCGACTAGAATCAATTTTATTTTAATTTTATTTTTGACGTTCAAAAGTGCTTTTTATGTGCCTATTTGAAATAAATGATTTGACTTTGACTATATTCCTTTGATTTCGTGTAAAGAAATGAAGCAGTCTACTTTATCGTACTTCTACGCATACATACAGGATGTAAAAAAGACACAACACACAGCCGTCAACTACGCATCCTGTACATCCAACTAAGTAACTTTCTACAAAAATACTCGTTGGGAAAAGACTTTTATTTTTGATGTGAAAATGTAGGTACTGTTTACGGTAGTGCAACGGTACAGGCGTCGTGGGAATATTTAAAGTTGTGATATAAGATTAAAAACTTGTTTTCTTAAAAAAAAAAGTCAGTAATAGTTGTAAATTTGACCTTCAATATCTCCGTAACCAGAAGGTATGGCCAAACGAATGAATAGTACAAAAGAATGATTGCAATGACGGGGGTCCAAGTGGCTCCTATATGTGTTTTTTTACACCCGTTATGTACTATTTCCTTTACAAACCTATTCTAGACTCAATGAGATATGTTACAGCGGAAGTATCACTCTCGCTGGACACGCGGCCATTAGGTCATATCCTCGCAGACAATGGCAATTGCTTGTACTGATCTGATCCGGTTATATAAATAGAAACACTCTACTGTTAGACCAGGGGAATGTTTCTCAATAATCTTGCTAGATTTTATAGGAGAAAACGATGGGGCAGGGATAGCTGGGTATTTAGTTTTAAGATTTTTATCGGGTGTTATTTTTACTGTGTTACACACATTCACACATTACTCCTTCTTCCCTTGGGGGTAAGAAGAAACTATAGAACGCTACCTGCTGCGATTCCTACATACTCCTTGTGCTTCGTTTCGTTCGTTCGTTCATCGTTCATCTTTTTCTATCTTGGAAAAGAAATTTACAAGAAAAGTCACAGCAGGACATATACATAAGGACAGGACATATACTAACTTGTTTACTCATGTTTAGGAAGCTTTCCTAAAGATGACTTTCCAAAAAGTCTTATTCAAGAATATCATGGTACTATCTTATAAAAATAACAAAGTGTCATTTAAAAAAAAAATCGTAAAACAGAGCTCAAGAAATATGTTTCGTCGCATTATTCTCAAAACGTTGATAACTAGTCTTATCAAGGCGTTTCCAGTAACTGGATTGTGGTGGTCAGATAGGCAGTCGTGTAGCATCCGGTTAGACTGGAAGCCAACCCCAACATAATTGGGAAAAGGCTAGGAAGATGAATTCTCAAAATATTGAGCATAAACTATTATATTTTATGTAATGATAATAAAGGGAATTCAATCAACTAAAGAAATACCTAAAAAAATATTCCATTGAGCCGTGCATTTATTTTTTTATTTAACTAAGACTGCAATATTACCTTTATTTTGGTGGTCACTCGATTCAACTAACATCAAACGCATCGCTGTTTGAACCGTATTTGTTGCCGTGATGCGCTTTTCTTAATTACCTAAAACAATGCTTTTGGCCGCGCCTTATGACACGCACAGTCTGAGTAAAACTCAAAACAAATCTAATTCAAACTATAATTACGAGTGAACACAGCAAATTCAATGAATTTTTAATGGAGCTTGCCCCTTTACTCCGAAAGGTATCTCATATGCATTGGTAGAGCCTGCACCAAATTGTGTTTAAATATTAGATCAGTTGTGCGCGTCTCGGGCAGACGAATGAGAATCAGATGAGCTGAGGTTGTTTAGAGAATTTTATAGTCCTAAAAAATAATAGACCAGGTACCTGTGCAAATAGGCAAGTGATTACTTGCCTATTTTTGTTTTTTTTTAAGTAAAATCGTTAGTTAATAGTTTTAAAGAAAAGATTCTTCTATACAGCGTCTATCTTAAATGTGTGGTCTTATTTAAGGCTGTGCTACAGAGAACAGGCCTCCTCTCGGTGAGAGGAAGTGGGTCGTAATCCGCTGCACGGGCCCAGTGCGGGTTGGTAGATGTCTCATGTCTTCGAATTCCAAAACCGTAATCGCAAAAAATTATCACCTGGCCCATACAAAACTTCCGTACCTACTCGATTCAAATGTATGAGACAGATGATTATTTTTTCGCGATTACGATGTTGTTCCCATGAAGGAAGTTCTTCAGTTTGATGCTCCCTTAAATATGACCACACATTTCTGATACACGCTGGTCAAAGATAGAATAATGTGTTTATCTATCGAGGAATCTTTTTTTTTTGTTTTATTTGAAAAACGCCGTCCTATACCAGAACTCCTCGTCAACTTATTATTTATAGACACAATTACCTAGCCATGGCGACCAATGTCATCGGAGACCAGCCGGTCGATTCTCTAAAAATCTCACCGTGAAAACTCAAGCGAAGTGAGCTTGATGTGAGTTGTCACTAGTGTCAATCCCTAGCATTATTTGGAATGAGAGCTCACTCCACGCTCAGTTCACCTAAGTTTTCACGGTGAGATGGTTACAGAATCGCACTGCAGCCTATGGCGCCGGAGATATTATAGTGCACAAGTGTGTGTGCAGACACAGTTGCACGCTCTCTCTTCCCTCACTCATTGGCTGATGGGACGGCAATCCGACACGACCGGAGAGAGATAAGGCGGAGGACCAACGGCCTAACGTGCTTCCCGACGCACGGGGGTACCTCACCGCCAGCTTCCAAACACTGGGCTGTTTCTATGAAATTCCCAATGGAAAAATCCACTAACAGTTTTGCCCGACCCGGGAATCGCACCCAGGACCCTACGCTTAGCAGTCGTGCTTGCGACCATGAGACCAACAGGGCAGTGTATCTACATACATACAAACCGGCAACCACAAGCTTTTTCGCTAAGTAGGTATTCTCCTTCTTAGCGTGTCGATGGCGATCTAAATAGAGTCAACCCAGAATTTGGCTACAAGTTTGGTATCTTCAGCCTCATCCATCAGCTCTTGTAACGTGAGCAGGAAACGCGGCACACGATATTAAGTTCTCCATTGTTGGTGGAACACAATCGCAATTACATTCCTTACTACACGCTTTCAGTACCAATGGCTTTCATTTTGACAGTTCAACAACATTAATTGACGTCACGGTTGACATTTGACGGTCGTCATTTGACGACACGGTTGGCGTAGTGGCTGAGCGATCGACTGCTGCGCTGCGTGTCGTGGTTTCGATTCCCGCACGGAACAAATATTTGTATTGCCTACAGGTAGTGGTTCCGGGTCTGGCTGTTTGAATATGTGAGTTTAAAAAATTAAATGTTCCTCGCAGTCATTTAACATGCTGCGGCTCGTAGCTTGTGCCCATCCAGAGATTGAACCATGCTGGTCTTCGCATAGGTGATGATCCAGACTTCATCATCATTGTTCTCTTCCTCGTATCCCAACTCATTTGAGTGCAGCGCAAGATTTCTCACTCTTCCATACTTCTCTATTAGCCGTCATCTCGGTAGTCACCCCGTTTCTAGCCAATTCAGGGTGGAGCTGCATCCACCTCCTCAACATCGGGAAGTCCCAACGATCTGCGAACTTGGCCGCCTGGCCAAAGTTCGTTACTGAACATTTCAGGGCTGATAGTAAAGAGATTATGTAAGTGACGTTAAATCGATAATAAAGGACTTATCTACATATATGTTTTATCTTTGTTTTGCAAAGTATTTATGCGACTAGAAATAGACTTATCAACTATGAAGATTAACGGCTATTTTTAGGAATCTTAATCCCTAATTAAATATAGTTCGAAATAATTTTAATGCCTAATTCTTCGGTAGTCTCCATCCTGAAGGGAAAACCAAGAAAAAATTGTCGATCTACCTACTGGATGTGTTTGAACAATTTGAAAAACCAGTGTTGCTCCGTATCGCTTCTAGTTACCACGACCAGTGGCCATTCAGTTATCGTTCTTATTACCTAATTTAATCGAGATTGTATAATATCCTTCAGAAATATTTAGGCGATAAACTATTAGATCATTAACAATAGACCGTATAATTCAGTAATCTAGATAATGCAAGTTCCAGGTAACCACTGTCGCTTCCCTAATGTCTCTACTTGGCTCAATTTCATTTGTGATGTTTGATGAGATAGGGTCCATGGCCCAAGATAGGGTCTTAAAATAGCCTTGTGTGTCCTTAACTATACTCATTATGATTGCTATTAAGTGGACAGTAGTGTATAGTAAGTGTACACTTATACTGACTCCACATTTGCCACAATTAGGGCTTTATGTATTACATCTCCTCCGCAAAACCGTAGCAGCGAAACCGCAGTATTCCGCCATGACTTGTCCGTTGTACGACAAGCGTAACAAAAGCGAAACTGTCTGTTCTAACGCCCAGATTTGATTTGATTATGATTCTCTCTTTCTCGCGTGGTTTCGTCGATCTGCTCGGAAGACAGTTACACCTTCACGCTCGGTTCGCGGTAAATTGTTAAGGTGCTGCGTTTGTTTCGCACGTATCAGTGTCGCAGTCGACAAGTTTATAAAGCGAAACTTTTTTTTTTTTTTGTAAAATGGCTGTTGATTTTACGGAAAAGCTAACCTAAGAGATCCGAAGTAGACCTATACTGTATTTACTAAGGCGAAACCGACGACATTTTGCTCTGATTGCTTCAATTCAACTGACTCTCTTAATGTTCCGCTACTCGAACCGCGACATAATGTAGTAAAGTTTCGTAGCGGAATGCGTCCTTCTTTCAATAATCGATATGAAAGTTCTAGAAAATAAAACAATCAGCTCGAATTCCTTACTGTTACTTAGACAACAATAACATTTATCAGTCCTCATCCATTTATTAAGTAGGTAGTAATCAGAAATAGATTCATGATTCATTACTTCTTGATAAAATTATAATTATATTTAAGTTTGGGAAAAATTCAAGGAAATGATAGGACAATGGCCCCGACTTATAAGTTGTAGGTCGTGGGTTCGAATCCAAGCCGGCTGTTTACTTTGTGTAAATAATTTCATCACCGCTGCTTTCAAAATGGTGAAGGAAAATATCGCGAGGAAATGTTCTAGAATCGAAAATTCGAAGATATGTGACATCTACCAGCCCGCACTGGGCCCGCCTAATAGATTACAGCCCACTCCATCTAGAAGAGAGGAGGCCTGTGTCCCAGCAGTGGGACACAGGCCGGGTTAGTAGGTACGGTCAGCAACGAAAGTCGAATGAGCTCATCTGTCACTAATGAGACACAATTACTTTTTCTATTGTTACCGAACTTAGTACGACAAGGGATTTTTATGCGACGAATAGAGATGTAACTTATTAGTATAACAATAAAATTGAAATTTCAACGGCAACGATGCCGCGGTATCTTTATGCATGTCGCGTCGTCCCTAGGCATCATCATTAAAATTTCAATTTTATTGTCATACTTTTATGTTATACTAGCGTGTCGATCCCGTGGGAATATCGGGATAAAAAGTATCTTGTGTGTTATTCTGATGTATAAGCTACATACAGGCTGATTTTTTAAAGACCAGCCAAATTTAAGGATGTGGTACAGACCATCAAACTGAACAACTTTCTCCATGGGACAAATAGCGTAATCGCGAAAATTTTATCAACTGTCCCATAGAAAACTTCAATACCTACTCGACCTAAATGTATGGGACAGCTGAATTTTTATTCGCGATTACGATGTTGGTCCCATGGAGAAAGTTGTTCAGTTTGATGGTCTGTACCACATCCTTAAATTTGGCTGGTCTTTAAAAAATCAGCCTGTATATTACTGTAGAGTTTCATCCCGGCCAGGCCGTCATGGCCTATCCCTGTGCTACCCCCCCCCCCCTTTTAGTTTTCTGTTCTGGCTTCCTCCCCTCGCTTTTTATTAGGCAAGGTTAGTCTACAGAAGTCATCGAACTAAATTACCTTCTGCGGCAAAATTATCAGCTTCAAAAGGTTTTGTGAACCCAACGTCGATGTTGATAAGGACAGATTGATAGATTTCGATTGAAAATATGATAATTACGTTCGTATCGTTTAGGTATCTAAATTCCTGGGCTTGTACGTCTAATTTATACTTTTAAACAAGATAATATCTACACAATTGATATAAGCTTAAATTACAGGCTTAAAATAATAATATGTACATGTATAACAAGGGTAGATAAAGGATCATAGGACATCAAAAAATTTGTCTGAATCATCGTATTGTTTTACATAATTTTTTAAATTTGTTTACATGTTGAGTCGATGTTGAGTGTTGTGGTTGTTGTTGTGTGTCGTTTTTGTTGCTGTGTGTTGTTGTTGTTTGTTTTTTGGTTGTTGTTGTTTTATTTTTCATTTTGAGTCTGTTAGTTTATACATGTATATTATGTAAATATTATCTTGTTTAAAAATATTTTTACTCACATAATAATGTTGTTCTCTCGTATTGGCACGAATGTCATGTCGTGGAGAAAATAAGTAGCCAATAAACTTGGACTGATGACCCCGAATACTAGACGTATTATTGTATCGCTACTACTCCAAGAGCAGCAGATAGCTACACTGCTGATGCTTGTAACTATTCTTTTGAAGAACTCAGGATTGATAGTACTCGTAAATGTAGTTAATAGTAGAGAATCACCAGCGTAAGATCCTGTCAATTACAATCTCAATAATTTTGAAGGATATGGCTAATCCATTGCTTTATAATAATATGTTCGAAATATTTGTCTGCTCAATAACGCAATGAATGTTGTTGGACTGTCCAAATGAAAGCCATTGTTACTGTTAGTACGTGTTACGCAATTAACAATCACCAGAAATGGAGGGTAGATTAGTGTTAAAACAACAAACACTTCACTTTTCTGACAGCCATCCTCTTGAAAATTAAGTAGGAAGTGATAAAGAAATAAAATACCATATTAATTTATATTAGTTTGTCATATATTTTTAATTATGATATACTGTACAGATTTATTTAAACTTAGTACTAACAATATTACTCGCTCGTTTTTCAATCGTTCACTTCACAGCCCATTATGTATTAATTCATAAAATAAAGCCTTATTTATATAATAATTATCGTTGTGATAGTTGTTAAAATAATAATAATAGGTGTCAATTATTAACAAAAACCATCATTTCTTGCATTCTTTAAAAAATAAGCAAATATGTACAAATGAATTAACAACTATTTTCCAACTAAACAAAGCCGTTACGATCACAATTTATTTACATTTGTGATTTCACTAAAGATTAAATAGGTCACAGGCATCTAATAAATCTATTAATAAAATAAAAAGAATTATTACACCAATAAATCATATTTATTAGTGTAATAGTATTATATTGCATTATGATAATCCTATAGTCTAAGATAAGTATAATAATAGAGATATAATTTAATATTCTGATATAGGATTAACTTTTTAAATGTTTGTGACGTTGAGCAGAATCACTTTATGATGGGTGACCGCTAGCTATTTCGTACATAATGTAAAAAACGTCGACGTCACGACGTCGTCGTGTCGTAGTCGTCGTTATTGTGTTTAAATGTTTGTAAACGCACCCACGATACAGGAGTAATTCCTAGTGTGGGGCAACGTTTTTTTTTTTTAAAAAAAAGCTAGTGCTAATGTATGATATATAGTAACTAATAACTAACTAATATTATTAGTAAATTATTTCATATTATTAGGATAGGATGGAAAACATTGGGAATTGCGCATTTAGCTCAGTTAGACGTGGGAACTTGACAGGAGAAAAAAAACCAGGAATTTAAAGGTTTCTATAATTCACATGTCCAATCATGTGTTATATTTTTGCACGTGATATATCAAATTCTGTGATATGGGCTAATTAAACTTCAATTCGATACAATCTAAATTAAATATGCTGAATAGTTTTCATTAGCGGATTCTTATCATAATTCTTTGAACCACTCGCTCGACATAAATATTGCTTTTGGAAAATAATGAATTAAAGTTGTACTATTAGTAGGTCCAATGATTCGTTATCTATTCTATATAAATAAAAATGATATGCTGTTCGTTGCTAAGTGCATCACTTGAGAACGGCTGGACCAATTTGTAATATTTTTTTTAATGTTCATAATTATAGTCCGAATTTGATTTTTATGGAAATATAAATTGATAAATTATCAAATTCAGGAAAAACTAAAAGTGCTTATTTCTATAAAATTTTTGTGTTAACTCAAGTCGATAACTCTTTCGACGGGACAACCCCTATCATGTCGATCATAGATATTATTACAAAAGATATTATGCTATTTCAGTAGATATTACATCATGACTGTGGAACGCCAAAATAATCCGTAATTAAAAACTAATTTAATCTTTGTTTCATATGAAATCGCATTACAATCACAAAATTTGATCTCACAATCATACATCTCAATATTTTTTTGTATCAACACGTGCATAAGTAAGCCAGATTAGTTAAACAATCTATATTGTTGATGACTAGAAATCGGCGATAATACATAATATTTAATATTTATGGCGGTCATATCTTTTGTGGATATTATTAGCGATGCATTAGCTATTATTAATTTATGATTGTAAATTATAAATAGCTAATGCTAAATCTTTGTCTGGAGCTAGGGAAACATAAAAGTATCCGCATAGAAGGAAATGGCGGAAATTAGTTGGCCTTGTACATTAGTCATTACTATTATCACCGATCGACAATAATAATTAATTATTTATTTTACATATATTATATAGAGCAAACTATAACTTTTGCATAATATTTTCAGCCAAAAGCATATGTAATAAGTATAATGCCTCTGTCAGAATATCTTTTGAGAACTTTGAATAATTGCGTACGACACTAAAATTCCTAAAATCCCTGTGCAAGAAATTATTGCTGACCTTACCAATTAGATAGAAATATGGCACATGGAACTAATAGTTTTATCATTTTAGAAGAAAGAGAAGTCAGCTACATGCCGAAACAAATCAATTTTGGCATCCTAATAAATCCGCAAAATCTTATTTGGCAGTTCCTATAATTTTGTCAATCTTCTTAATTAAATTAGGCCCAAACATAATACCTCCGGATAGGCACTTGCTATCTGATGAACTTCAAACAAAAATCAAACATTTCTGCGAAATTCTCAGTGAACTCTCTCGGAGGTGGTGAAATATTCCTTTAGAGTCCAAAATCTGTCTACGTAAGCTTGACGCACTTTTTGATAGAGTCTCCAAAGAGTTTTCGCTTGATGTTCAAGACGGCACCGACGCCTTTGTTGACTCCTGCAGCCAGGGTCGTGGAGAGGCAGGAGAGAAGGGCGAGCAAGGTGCCAGGGACTGTTGGCGCGAGGATAGAAGCAGCCGAGGCTATGGAGCGATAGACCACCCTGTTGTTAGGTGCCTGAAGGCTTCTGTAGTTGTAGTCACCACCAACGTCCACTTTGGTGAACAATTTGTACTAGAGGGAGAAGAAAACATTGAGTTTTGTTAGCTACAGATCTGGAGCATGCAAGACGTACATGCGGGTATGCAAGGCAGTGGATCTTTTGCGTAAGTTTGTACACTGTCTTTGATTTGAGCAGTAAGAACAATAAAGATACAGATTTTCGGCTTTTTTTTAAGCCAAGCTGTTCCAAAAATAATGTTAATTTGGCACTCTAATTGCACTCTAATCTAACATTCATCATCAGTGGTAATCTGAATAATTTTATAGGATATTGCTGATCCATTGCTTCATATGATCGAAACATTTCTCTGCTCAGCGACGTAAATAACGCAATGAATGTTGTTGAATTGTCAAAATGAAAGTCATTCCTACTGATAATGTGTTACGCAATCACCCCGCTAGAAAGAGAGTTATGTACGGTATTACTTCTGAATATCCTTCAATTAAATGACCTTCTTACCTGGTCTGTGGTAATGTAGACCGGTTTATCCATGACGATCCAGGTGACGATCTCCTGACACATGGGAGTCGTGAGGGACCCTTGGTACGTGTAGAAGGACTGAGGGTCGTAGCTCAGCAGACGCCTGTTAAAAAGAAGAGGTGTTGAAAATATTTGGGGGTGAAAATAGCATTTATAAGTGCTGATATCGAAAGGGCTGCCTAGTAGTACTGGACGCTGAGCCATGCAAAAAATCCATGCATATACGAAAAAGTTTAAGATTAGGAAGGTTTCTTTTTTTTGTAGTCAGTGTTTTTAACTACCTAGAATGGTTTGTCCTTGACAGTGCCTTGCAGTTCAAACCGCAACCAAAACCGCCTGCTATTGTTCTCAATGGTTTTCGTCACCCTAACGCCCTTACAAGTTACAACAATAATTACTTCCACAATTCTCTTCCTTCCCTTAATCAGTTTGAAGTAGTAGGTACTGGAACGAATTTTGTACCTTTTTACGGAGGTGATTAGACATTTTCATTATCAATTAGAGTTCTTAATTCGTGATCAGGTGTGAAATGAAAATTGAGTTGAATGGCTTGCAATAGGAGGCCTATGTTCAGCAGTGGACTGCTATAGGTTTATGATGATGATCAGAAGGCCAATTCTCGTAATTTAAAACGTTCAAGATCTAGTCGCAGTCTCATATCGGCGACAAAAAAATGTCAAAACTTGTCAAAATGTATCGAAATTAGAGGTATTTTTGACAGATTGAGACTGAGATCAGACTGTGAACGTTCTTAAAATTACGAGAATTGCCCCCTGGTGTGGGTGTGGGCGATCGTTTTTCAACAGCCTTTATGTATGCTTGTACTGCGACTGTCAAAGAAGTGAAAATAGTAATCCGGGTCAAAATATCCTAGACCTATATCACCAACTCTGGATAAATTTCATTTTTAAATTTTTCTGATTAGTAAGGCTGCAGGAATGCACTGGATGCGAGTAGAAAAGAAACGGCAGAAGTGGTAGTGCTTGAAGCGGGCCTATGTCCAGCAGTGGATGTATTTCGGCTGAAATGCTGATGATGATGATGAAGTGCCTATCTGGACGCTGTAAAACACGCCTTTAATTATTATATCCACGAATGTACTTACGTGATATCTACTCTATGACTCTCGGTTTGGTTTTGGGCACTGTTGGTGATGTAGGGCACAAATGGTGTTAGCTGCTCCAGAGCATGCCCGCTCTCGTACCCCCTGTTTACCTACAATGAATAAAAATATGTTAGACTTAAGAAAACAGACAATTTTCTGCTATCCTGTGGGAGCCAAGAATTTAATAAGGATGAAATATTTGCCAGTAAGTGACACAATGCTGTGCGCAATCAGTTCAGTTCAAGAATTTTTTTTAATGGAAATTTCTACTTACCATAAAGAACACACCGACGACTGCCAATCCGTCAGACCTCAGCATGGCCTCTTCCACAGTCAGGCCAGTCTTGATGTGCACCATGTGGACTTCCAGGGGATATCTGTTAACAAAAACCTATGTATCAGGGTTTTTTCATTATGTTATGCAAACGAGCAGACGTACTTGATGATAGAAAGTCAGTTGGGACCGCCTAAAGGCATCTGAAATACCGGTGTATCGCAGCCGAATTGATATATACATTAGATACAAAGCTTAAATGTATCGTGTGCCTGTAATTACATCAGTATCGGCACCTTATACGCTAAAAAAGAAAAGTAAAAACGTCTCCTGGATACATGTCGTAAAAAAATTATCTCGCCATTTCTACCTACCTAGGTATATTTGTTTGTAGCAACAGGTAGCTCATTTCTTTTATTTCGTGTTAACTTACTTTTCTGTCTTTATCTGATTAGGTAGTAAAACAAAATAAAAAGTTATTATGAATCAACATTTTTCCTGGTTTTTCTTTTATCTGGTTGGTAAACCAAGTCTTTATGGGATGGCCTCGCCTATTTGAACTCATAGCATAAAAATAAGACAGATGAGAAATACTATCTCATTCATCAACTAACAGAAATTGCGCGTACGCAAACAATTCTTGTTGTACCTCTCTCGACGGTGGAAAGAAACCGTTAGAAACTGCTACATCACAAAATTGGGGGACAAATAAATGTCAGTCACACGCCACAGAGTACACAGCTAATTCTTACACAAACGCTGCTCATACCCAGGTATCACAAGTGACATAATAATGTACGGTTTGATTTGTACAAAGATTACGGTATTTTGGACTGTTTTGTGATGATTTACATTCCTGTATAACGCTTCCTCTTTTGTGTTAATGACTCCTGATGATAAGCCAGTTAAAAGGGTCGGTAGACGGGCTGACAGCCTATTGCAGTGTGCCATGTTCTGTGTCATCGTTCTTTGAGGCTGTTGGCTGAATTTTGTATTGACTTTGGCTGTATACATATTTTATGATCTTTCAGCATGGAGGCCGTCAAAATTCAGAAATTGTGATTAAGTTAATATTACTACTGGAGGTTAGATAGGCGCTCCATGTAAAATACTAGTATTCATCTGCATTCGGTCAGACTGGAAGCTGAGCCTAACGTAGCTGTGCTGAACATTGTGGGAGTCAATTAAAAATCCAGCAGGTGTGGCGATAGTTAGAAATAAACGTGCAGAACTTTCTGGATAGTCACTTCCAACTTTGTTGACAAAAACTTTTTACTTGAATGTTTCTCCTTTTACTGCAACCTCAGCTTTTCTCGTAAAGTTCGTGATGACTTGAGGGGAGAAGTAAGAAAGGAGTGTTCTCTTTACTTCTTTATAAGTAGACATCCGTTACATTTAAAAACATAGCGGATGTTAATATCTAATGACATTATAACACTGTCTACGTTATCTTTTCATTTAATTTGAATATTATCTATTACACACATTATCTAACTAAAACAACGTAAAAACCTTGCATTTAAATAATATCAAAAATATCTATTATAATTACTTAATATTATTATCGGTTATTTTTATCGCAAAACAAGGTTTTTAGTGACTATCCATACCGTTTATAGCAGGTGATTGCACGGTAGTCTTATTACCTAACAATTATCGCCGATTATTGAACGTACGTAGTAAATGCGTTATTTTGACTGTGTGCGTACTAAATAAAGAATAAGGCTTGGCGTAGACAATGTCAGACCATGAATATAATGATAGCGCGCACACTCGCGACAAAACAAACAGTCAGTCAGTCAGTTGGCAAAATCTGGTTCTACTATCTCTCTACAGGGTTCTTCTCCAACACCCGTAGCATAAATACCATAGAAACGGGTTTTGTCGACGGAAGAATAGACAAAATTACAGATAGAATAGACAACATGACAGATAGAATAGAAAAAATGACAGATAGAATAGACAAAATGACAGATTTCTTTAAAAATCTGTCTACAATATGTCATTTTGTTTTGTCTATTCTTCCGTCGACAAAACCCGTTTCTATAGTGGTCATGCTTACGCGTGCTGACAGAACAGGACACAAGACGAAACTATTCTGGATGTCTATGTAAATTAAATGTTTTGTTTCCACGGTATAAATAGAAGAACTAAACGCATTCATTTGTTTCTTATTTAAGTCCTAAGATACTATTGTAGCATTAGAAACATCTTCTAATAATTGATTCACTAGGTTCCCCATGTCCTCTAATTGGTAAATTAAATAATTATCAATCGATCTAATTATTAAATTGTAAACAATCACGTACATACACTGAATACAAACCTAACGGCTTACAGAACAAAGTCAAACTCAAACTCAAATCTTTATTGAAATAAATGGATTGCAAAATTGTATTGAATGACTAGAGTTACAGAAAATAGGCGAGGTCAGTAAATGCAAAGTCACGTACTGGCATCGTTAGCAGAGAAAGGCAAAGGGCTGGGGAGACTGGGAATGAAAAGGTGCCAAATGGGAAAGGTCACCCTTTCATGCTCAGATTTCTAAAAAGACTCAGGCTTGTGAAAATTGTAAAAAAACTCGTAAAGCAAAGGTTTTGTTCAGAGGAACGGTTCCTTTTCATATGTGGAATTGGTTAGCTTTTTAAATATTGTGTTACTTTGTGGAAGTGGATGCAGTGGATTTGGAATAGTAATCGAAATTGTGGCTCAGAATTTGGCTATTTGGGTACCTACTTACTAATTAATAAATAAATAAAAAAAAGAGATTCAATTTAAATGCGCCACGCGGCGGGGCGCGGGAAACGGACCCAAATTCCCCGCGTTTTCATTGAATTTGTATGTAAAAACCGGTCAAGTGCGTGTCGGACCACGCACAATGGAATGAATTTATCCCAAGAACAAACTTAACATTGTAGTTGAAAATCATGTTCTCCCATACATTCAACTGCAAATGTTAGTTGGTCGACTATTACTCGCAAACCAGCCGATCGATTCTGTAAAAATCGAAGTAAAAGTTAAAAGTTAAGTAAGTTAAGTAAAAGTTAGGTGAAGTAAGCTTAGAGTGAGCTGCCAATAGTGTCAATCCCTAGCATTAGTTGGAATGTCAGCTCACTCCACGCTCACTTCACCTAAGCTTTCATGGTGAGATGGTTACAGAATCACACTGCTGTATAGCCTACTTACCTGTGATAGTTTTCCTTTTAACTTCGTTATATATACTACTACCGTGATTTTTTTACCTATCCAAAACTAACCGTTTAGCTGGCGGCTGGCATTGGGGACTTTTGACTTTAACAAAAATTAGCACTTTATAGTTTAATATTTCAGAAACGGATCCCTTAATCGAAAAATTGTTTTCACAAACCCGCAATATTTTTGAAAAAACCATCCAACAACACCCCACACCATAGGGTAAACGAAAAAAAAAACATCCCCACTTTACAGGACAGGAGGTACCCTAAAATATTTTTTTTTTCTTTTATTTTACCATAATATGTATATTCATGCCAAATTATCGCTTTCTAGTACTCAGAGTTTCGGAGCTAAGCTGCGGACGGACATGGCGAAACTATAAGGGTTCCTTGTTGGCTACGGAACCCTAAAAAGGCGCGTTGTATTGTGTGATCCGCCTTAAGTATTATTTTACAATTATTTTCGTAAGACGGTAAAGCTAAGACAAACGTAAGCTTAGTTTAAGGCGTTGCTAGGAATACTTATAAAAACATTCCACATAATATTGCTCTAATAATAAACCAGAAACCCTGATCATCATTGCGTAATTTTTTCAGTAGTTACAATGGTAGCAAAATTTGGTCTAAAAACAGTTGTATTTGACTTACTTCATGCCATCAATGGCGTGTTCAGACAGCCAGTGGAAGTGAAACTGCAGGAAGGTGTAGTTCCCTCTCAGGGGACCACCAGATAGAAGTGGAGCTTCGTCAAGCTTCACTCCGGCCCATTTCACTGAAACAAAAATCATTTTCAGTCTGAAGTTTGGATTTGTGTCGAGTTAATTGCAATAGGGTCATTCTGTATTACATGACAACTGGAGCAATGTGAGTGTAGATGAAATTTACGTATCAGGATTACGCTATTTGTCCCATGGAGAAAGTTGTTCAGTTTGATGGTCTGTACCACATCCTTAAATTTGGCTGGTCTTTAAAAAATAACCCTGTATGTACTGGCCCTTTAAGCTTAATATAAGTTGTAGGTAACACATATTTTGAGCCAAGCGTCGTCGCGTCGGGGTACGGTTAGTGAAAATATATTTTCTACAATCGGATACATTCATTATTGTTGTGTATAAACCTCGTCGGTTTGCCATTTTCATTACCCTCTCTCCCCGTACGGCAAAACGCGTTACCGAACTTCGTCCAAACAAAAATAACATCGGTTTAGTCGTTATCAAGTTACGATGCCACAAACAGACACACAGATACACGGACACACAGATACACACGTTAAAATTATGAACAACGCCCCCCTGTTTTAGTGGAGGGTTAAAACGAATAACGCCCCCCTCTTTTAGTGGGGGTTAAAAACGCATAACACCCCTCTGTTTTCGTAGAGGGTTAAAAATATATTGGTATGTCATACATATAAATCGAGCTTCATCACCGCTGCTTCCGCCCCATTCCACTGAAACAAAGATGGGTTTTCAGTCATTTTCATAACGACTGCCTCGATCCACTAACCTCTGAGTTTGTTTCGGCATTTCTTCTCAGAGTAAATAGAGTCCTCCAGACCGAATTTCGGCCATGGCGACCAATTTCAGCGGTAACCAGCCTGCGGTGCGGGAAATATTATAGTGCTTATGTGTGTGCACGGACACAGGTGCACTCTCTCTTCCCTCTCTCTCATTGTCCAATGGGATGGCAGTCCAACACCACCGGAGAGAAATTAGGCGCAGGGCTAACGGCTTGATGTGCTTTCCGAGGCACGGGGGTATCACACCGCCAAATTCTGGGCTGTTATTTAAAAATTCCCGATGGAAAAACCCGATAACACTTTACCCGACCCTGGAATCGAAACCCAGGACCCCACGCTCAGCAGTCGCGCTTGCGACTACGAGACCAACGGGGCAGTTAAAGTTCTCAGAGTAGTCAGATAGAAAACGCCAACCTCATCTACTTAAAAAAAAAAAATATTGACCGTTTAAAAGTGTGTGTTCAAACCTACTTACATAATCATTTATAATTTATCCCATAAGGGACCCGCGTGGTGGACTGCATCTCACAGAGAGGCCAAACTCCCAGTGGTAGAAACATTTAGGCTCATGCCTCGTTGAAATTGTGCTCGTCTTGGGCAGTATTTCTTTAGTTATTCATGAGATAATGCTCCGGCTGAACTTTATTTTGTACCTTGTTATTGGTAATAGGATCAGCCAATGTCCCAAGAGCAGTGGTAACGACCCCGACTAACGCGTTGTAGGTCGTGGGTTCGAACCCGGCAGGCGCGTTACTTTATGTAATTTATTTCATCACCACTACTCTTAAAACGATGAAGGAAAACATCATGAGGAAACCGGCATGTCCTAGGACTAAAAAAATCGAAGACATGCGACATCTACCAACCCGCACTAGGCCCGCGTGGTGCATTATGGCCCACTCCCTCTCACAGAGAGGAGGCCTGTGTCCCAGCCGTGGGAACGTTATAGGCTGATTATGCAATGTACCATGATAACTGGAAATGCGGTTGTAGGTACAAGCTGGGGTTTATACCCCAGCTCAGCTCAATAATAATCCTACTATCGGTGAAATAGCAAAGAAAACTTAAATCCGTCTTATTACAAAACGAGTTCTAACTTTAGACCTAGACTAAACCTGGGAGACAGTTACTGTATTTTAAACTTTCTTCCGACAAGCGTAAAGTTCTTAATGCAAAATTGACAACTTAGACTCGGGTTTAACGTAAGTTTTTGTAATAAGAAGTTTGTCTTTGTCAGATTATAGTTCGAAATTTATAAATGGCACGATGGTTTAAACCTTGGGCTAAAGATAAACCTTGTTTTTGTAATAAGGTTGTCAAAACTTTCTCTGGGTAAAAGGCGTATGGGACACCTACATGATCTTTTTAACATAATACAGGAAATCTATTAGGTCTCTTAGATGTATATAATATATACGAATGTCATACATGGTAGGTTTTGAGCGGGGCGCTAACACCGGAAGCTGTAAGAAGGAATGAAAGGTGCCAGCGCTCGCCGTATCCTGTCGCGGAACTTAATTTCCATTTAATTTCCTTTCCATTCTCCTTCCTTCCTATTTCTTACCGTTTTTTTGTGTGATAAGTAGCCTGAAATTAGAAATTATTCTTCCAAAATATCCTTGAGATTTTTATTTATATTTTGACCAACATTATTTTGTAACCACCTGCAGCAACAGTAAAGAAACAATCGGCCTAGCCCAACTATGTTGGGGTCGGCTTCCGGTCTAACCGGATGCAGCTGAATACCAGTATTTTACATGGAGCGACTGCCTATCTGACCTCCACAACTCAGTTACTGGGTAATACGATACCCCTTGACAACACTGACAGACTTTCAGGCCCTAGACGACTCGTAACGGTTGTCAAAGATCCACGAATGACAGCCGGGACCAACAGGCTTAACGTGCTTTCCTAGACACCGACTGGTCTTGGTTGGTTGGGTCTGCTGACGCGTGAACGGCGGGCATCCACGGGTGTAGACGGCTGCAGTTGCCTCTACCGTTGTTGCGTGCCGCTCAAATGTATGCAACTTTAAACTATCTAAGTGTCTCAATAGTCTCGAAAGCAAAAATAGACTGTAGTTTTATGACGTGCAAGTCACATTCGACCTTAGAGGGGTAAAATAAAGTTTTTAAAGCAATATTCAGAAACTCACGCGTATGTCCATTATTAGAAGCAGACAGCTCCACATCCTTGTACCCTCGGAAGACCAACGGCCCTCGGATGTGCACCTGGTTCTTATCCAGCACTGTCTCCTGCGTCATGATGTTGATCGGAGACTGCTGCTTGCCTATGGTGCACACTCCTGGCCATTGTGATTCCTCTGTGGGGAGAAAAGAGGTTTTAGTATAGATTTATGTGGTGGTTTTAGATTTATTTATGTGACGCATATTTTTATCCCCAACCTAGGTTTTTTTTTGTGTTTATGTTCTTTTTTATGCGTCATGTTTGCCGCAAATAAATGTATTTTCTTTCTTTCTTTTCTATTTTATTTATTTATTTTTATTTACTATTTACTTTACTTTGTTTATTTATAGATATACCTTTTTTTGGCGATGAATGGACTGTGTGAATGGTGATATGGTTAGAAAGTGGGTGGTTAGAAACTACAGAGATGACGACTAATAGAGAAGTATGGAAGAAAAAGACATGTTGTGCCGACCACGAATAAATTGGGACCAGGGTAGCAGAATGGTGATGACGATACCTTAAGCTTTTTTTTTTGTTTGTTTTTTATGGGGTTGTTTTAGTTTAGAATAAGAACGATAGACAAAAGAAACTTTGGATGGATTGCTTGAAATAGGGGGTGAAGACGGAGATACTGTCTGATAGAGATGTATGGAAAAGGAACACATGCTGCGCCCGCACAAATTAATTGGGATGAGAGCAGAAAGAAGAGAGAAGATGCTCATGATAAATACCGTCGTGGACCGAGTGTATGTTAACTTTAAATATTCTAAGTTTACTAAGGGCTGATTTTTCAATTGTCAAATAACTTTTATCTGAAGATTGATTGACGATTGAAAGCTTTTGTATAGAAAATATTATATCAATCTGTCATTTTTGTTTATTTATTTATTAAATTTGGGAAAACAAACAGTTATTGTGCATAAACAGTGTTGTCTTAAAATTAAACTTAACAAATATATACTACCCACAACATTTTCCACAGATTACTATATTCTATAATAAAAACATTGTTCTATTACTATTGAAAAATTAGCCCTAAGTAAAATAAATGTTGTCTGTCATAAACAAAGAGATTTAAGATAAATAATTTAATGTTTTTGGTCATAAACAAATAGATAACTTGATTAACTACCTAGACAGCCAATTTTGTTATTGAAGGGTTTGTTGACTATCTGTTCAGATAATCTTTCAATCGATGTCTGATATTATAATAAGTAGACACCAGTAGCTGCAGTGCAGCACTTATCGTGCGGTCGCCCGTGACATCGCCCCGCTTTTAGGGTTCCGTACAGAAAGGGTAACAACGGGATCGTTTTACTAAGCCTACGTTGTCTGGCGGTCACAGCGAGGCTATATCATTAGAACGATAACAGCTAGTTTGTTGATATTTTCACAGAATACGTGTTACTATAGCCGCTATTATGGGAAATAATAATCAGAATCATCATCACTTTTCAGCCCGGAATCACCCACTGCTGGGTATCGGCTCCCCTTTCTTAATAAGAATATAATATAGTCGGAATGCGAAGTCCAAACGCAAGCTAATGCAAGAAACACCGAAAAAAATTCGTTTTGAAACGTTTTTGGTTGTGTTCTACCTTAAGTACCGTTAAATAACATACGCATAAGTATGTTATAAATATAATACGTAGTTATGGTGGTACGATAAGGTTTGCAGGACCAACATGGCCAGAGATCGCACAAGACAGGGAGGATTGGAAGGAAAAACGGGAGGCCTTCAAAGCCCAGCTGTGGGACACAAAATAAACAATTTTTTTTTCGTTAATAAGAAAAAAATGGTCGTACGAAACCATTAATGCGCTAGTCCGACTCGCACTTTTCTTGTTATCTATTTTCCCCAGTATCGGCTTTCTTTGAATTCATTGGCATCCTTCCAGGGGGTGAAATTACTCATGGATTGAAACAACTTTTACTAGACGATCAGATACGGCGTTACATATTTTTATCTTTAGGGTGCGCTGAGTTCAGTTCTGTCGTGACTGGTTTTCTAGGTGAAACAGTGGCAGGTTCGATACCCATACAAAGCAAGTACCTATCACCTGATTTGAAGAACCATCTTCAAAGAAGTGATAGGTATACAGCATGAATGAGAAAGGTGCGGACATATTTAAGGGTGTACAGAGTTACAGACCGTTTGACGAGACAGAGAGTAGTGGTGGACCAGTGGTAAGTGTCGCGACTTATGAGTTGTAGGTCATAGGTTCTAACCCAGACAAGCGCTTTACTTTGTGTAAATTACTTCATCGCCACTGCTCTCAAAACGGTGAAGGAAAACATCGTGAGGAAACTAACATGTCCTAGGACCAAAAATTTGAAGACATGTGACATCTACCAACTCGTACTGGGCCTGCATGGTGGATTATGGCCCACTCCCTCTCACAGAGAGGAGGTCCGTGTCCCAGCAGTTGGAACATTATAGGCTGATTATGCTTAGGCTAACCTGAATAACTTTCTCCATGGGACCAACATCGTAATGGCGAGAATAGAATCAGCCGTCAACGTAACTTCAATGCCAACTCGACCCAAATGTTAGGGTCGAATATGTCTTGAAGTTTTGTATGACAGTTGACAATTTTTCTCATCGAATGCTGAACCGGTTGCCGGTTGCCGGTCAACGCCGGCTGTTACTGAAACTGACCGACTGACTGCAGCGTGCTGGGGCCCTGTCTCGGGGCGTAGCATTATATAGAGCGATCGCCTTTTTATGTGGATGAGGCCGGTTGTCACTGAAAACCGCTGGTTTTCAGCTAGCTGCAGCTTGCTGGGGCTCTGTCTCGCATTGGGGCGTAGCATTATGCTGAGCGATGGCCGTTTTACGTGGATGTGACGCATATTTTCCCCAACTTGTTCATTTTTGTGTTTGTATTCTTTCATGATTAACGCAAATAAACGTATTTTGTTTCTTTTCTTGTTCGCGATTACGATGTTGATCCCGTAGAGAAAGTTGTTCAGTTTGTTGGTATGTACGTTTAAATATGACTACACCTTCCTGATACATGATGGATAGGTACAAATGCCCCTCTAGGTTGCCCAAACCAATATTTTTTCTTTCAAAGTCATTAGTTTTATGTACCTCTACATGCAGTACCATTGGTAAAATGATACTTACATATAGTTATTGATAGAATTTGATAAAATCAATGTACTTATGTTATTAACTTTGAAGCAAATGATTAATTTGTTTTGACGGTTTTTGATTTAATAAATTACAACTTATCTTTTTGGCGCCAATTCGTTATGCCGAACTATTTTTAGCATTAAAAACTCATTTAAAAGGGCATTTTTTTAATCGAATCTCTCATCATTCCCATTTTACCTTAGTTACTGCAACCAAACTGTGATAAAAGGCCAGAGAGTTCAAAAGAGTCTCAATTATTATAGTTTATGTATGTATTTATTGTATTATGTAAATGGTAAATCACAGACTACCTACAGTATTTGTCTCTCCTTCCCCTTTTTAATCCATCCAAAGGTTGTCTTTAAAAGATCGCTCTTAGCGACAAGACCGCCGAATGTGTCACCCTTTGTAAAATTTTATATATTTATGTCAGTAATTTGTATGGTGAACATAATAAAGTCTATTATTTAATTAAATGAGTATCATTAGAAGAAAAGTTTTTAGAAGTTTATTAATTTAAAAAAGTTTCCATCATTATAAGCACCCTATCAATCTCAATTTCAATCATTTTAAAGGATATTGCTAATCCATTGCTTCATGTGTTCGAAAAATGTGTGTGCTCAACAACGTAAATAACGCAATGAATGTTGTTGAACTGTCAAATGAAAGCCATTGCTATTGTTAGTGTGTTACGCAACTATCCCTAGTAAAGGTAGGATAAAGGTAGGATTAGTTAAATATTTCCCATCCAAAAGTCCCAATTAGAGTTTTGAATGAGGAAGAAACCGTGGCACACATTTTGTTGACAAAGGAATTTGTAATTATATTTAGTTCCAAAATATAATTCAAAATTGTGTTCAAATATTTCAAGTACATACTAATAAAAATGTTCGTTATTTATTAAACCTAATTTAAATAAATATTAATAAGATTCCGATTTATGTTTTTTTTACTGTCATGTTTCTATTAGTGTAGTACCTAAATAATTCATTTGAAATATTTAGCTTAGAATTTTAATTACAGTAAGTATTATAATAATTGTGAAAGTTATCTGTAATAAAAAATACTTACGACCATAGGTCCATTCTGCCTGCAGAGTCAAATCTGAAACAATGATTGATTTAAGGTTAGAAATCTCACATAATTATGTAGATTTCATAAATAAAATGGTACATATGAAAGTTTTATGAAAAAAAAAAGTTTTATGAAATTTCGGAAAAAAGAAAAGAAACCACATTAGAAATTAAAGAGCAATGTTTTAAATGAAATAATAAATAATGTTGAGTCTAGGACTACATATAATGTCAATATTGTAAAATGTATTGATTTTTATTTTTCCTTTGTACAATATTTATAGAATAATAATTCATTTATTTTTTTATTTTATAAGAAGGACCAAAAAAGGTTCAACTTTGTTTATTTACAAAAAGTGCACGTGAAGGTTTTGTGTAAACAATCACAAACTAACACGTGCATTTTTTTTACTTACTATTGATTGGGACATATTACAAATAACTGAAAGTCATAATGAAGATGACCCAAATATGTAGCCAAAACTTGCCAAAATTCGAAACCACACAAAACGTTGTATAAGTAAGTCTCTATAAGTTGCAAAATACACAAGATATTGGTAAAAGTTTTTCTTTCTAAATAGTTTAGTAATATTCTTTTTTACACATAATAATTAATTAATAAAACCAATATTGCAAAACCCACCTGCAAAACTGACCACAAACAACACAAATATCGCGAACATTTTAAAAATTGAATTAAAAAAATTACTTTAAAAAATAAATATATATTGCACTTGCAATTTGTTGTAATTATCGATTTATTTCAATTAAAATTTATTGGAACCCAGTTACTCTACTAAGTACACTGTCACACCCACGCTTTGGGACTAATATGGAAAATTCAACACCTCCATGTTTTATACATTTTTTTTTGTTTTGAACATGTTTTTTATCGGGCGCTTGCACCGTGCGCCTCGTCCCGCCAACTGACAAACGTTCGTACTTAGTGTTAAGTGATAATAGGTACGTTCGTGACACACGGTCGGGAATGACGGACAACGGGCCGCGCGGCGCGTGCCGCGACTGCTGTTGGTCAATACTGGGCATGCGCGGCGAGAAATAATGCTGAAATGTGGAAATTAAGGTTTGTTTTGATATCATCAGGTTGTTGTTTACTGCTGAATGTAGGTTAGTAAAGTAAATGTCGTTAAAAGTAAGGAAATAAAGTGGTATGATTATCTTTAGGGTAAAATTATAATATTTTCTTTTATAGGTAATTTTGCAAGAGGGATAATAAAGGAGATGCTGATTCTGCGCGTTGATTTAATGGGAAGACTATATTCTGCGTACTGGTAATTATAACATTAGAAGCCAGAAAACGATCATAGTTATTGTCATCATCCAGTTACTGGTCCTACTGTATTTGAAAGGATTGGAACTTGCCTAACATAGTTGGAAAAATCTAGGTAGACGATGGTTTTCAACAATAGCACTTAGATAAAAGATGCAATTTAGGAGAACATAAAACTGTAATTATAAGATCTCTCTAAAATCGTGTAGAATGCTATCAAAATGGGTTTTTAATCTAATCAAAACAGTCTAAAAAACCAGCGGGGTAATTGTGTAACACAATAACAGTAGCAATGAATGGCTTTCATTTCGATAGTTCAATAATATTCATTGCATTATTTAAGTTATTGAGCAGACAAATTTTTCGAACATATGAAGCAATGGATTAGCGATATCCTTGAAAATTATTCAGATTGTGATTGATAGTGTGTTACGCAATAAGGGTGCTCATTCAGCTGTCTCAAAATGATTTCTATTACATTCTAATAAGTAAGTAGTGACGATTAAAAAACAGAAACTAAAGGTCACAAAAAAACCTTGTAAAAATTGGTCAACGATCAGATTGTTTACTTCCCCAGGAGTCCACATAGCAAAACAGTTATAGAAAATGGGTTAATCAAATTGTTTGTTGCTTGAACGTTTTTGTGCAGGCCTCCTCTCTATGAGAGAGAGTAAGGTGGGGGGGGGGGGGGGGGGAGTAATCTACCACGCGGGTACGTGGCAGTGCGGGTCGCTTTGATTATTATACGAGGTTTGGTATGTTAGTATATTACTATACGAGGTTTGGACTGTGCTGGAGCGACTGCTGCTGGTGCAGAAAACCTCAAACGGTGAAAATATTCCAACCTGATTGGGAGTTATATGTTCGAGCCGTTTGGGGTTGAAACACTAGGGCCATGGGATCTGAGTGCCCACTTGATTTTTCGAGATATCGCCAAGCGGTTGGTCGACTCTTCACGTGACCACAGGGTTGGCCTGTTTCTTGGCCAAAGAATTAGCATCGTCATACAATGTGGCAATGTTGCCAGCCTTTTGGGCACTGTTCCTGTTGACAGCGATGCGGACCAAGTTTTTCATGCCCTATGATTCCTTTGCTTTTTTTTCACATGTACATATTATTATTTTAAATGTTAGCTTATGTAATGTAAATATTATCTTCAAGGTTGTCAGTATTGCATACATACATAATCTGTAAAAAAAAAAAAAAACATTTTTAAAAAGATGAGCCGCACCGATAAGTTAATGACTTGTTTCATGATAAACATTTGTCTGAAGTCCATTAATTATTCTGTTTTTAATTGTAAATCAACAACTCTTTGTCTGCGATTTTCAGATAGAGTTTAATCGGTTTGTGTTCCCATTAAAAAGTGCAGTTAGCAATCACGGAGTTTGATCTTTCACAATGTATCAATCAATATAATAAACATAGGAACTGTGTCCAACTTGGATGTATCGGTTGTTCACAGTTGTAACCTAAACTAATTAGAGTACAATATTTTGTTAACAGGTTGTGCTTCCGTCATTGTGTATCATATACATAATCAGTACTGTAATGTTCCCACTGCTGGGACACAGACCTCCTCTCGGTGAGAGGGAGTGGGCCGTAATGCACCACGCAGGCCCAGTGCGGATTGGTAGATGTCATATGTCTTTGAATTTTTGGTTCTAGGACATGCCGGTTTCGTATATAAAGAAAGAAAGAAAAAGTATTTATTGCGACTCGTACAGGATCATAAACTAAACTAAACACAGTTAAAAATAAAACAAATTATATAAAAAAGTAACAAAAGGAAAAATGAAACAGAAAGTCCTATACGAGGTCGTCGTTTATTTTTTTTTATAAACCTACTTTATAAAGCTTACTTGTAAGATAATATGTAGACTGCTTCGTTGGTGGGCAAGTGTTATTTAGTTATTTCCATCAGGAATTCTATTCTTATTTAAGGCTTAAAACATCTGCTGTAAAGCTCTTACAATATGTAAATTATAGATATAAATGGCATAGTCGTAACGATTTATTATTAATACCTTCTTATCATGAACAATGTCCGCACCTCATTCCTATTATGTACTTACTTTGCTTAATCTGAGAACACTGCATATTTCTGTTGATAACAAATTACTTAATCATTGATGGGTAATGTAAGGCGGGGCTTTTTGCTATGTTAGTTATTTAAAAAAAACTAAATACAATGTTTTGAACATACCACCATGATTTAAATTAGTCATTTCTAGTACAGTATTTTTATTACTATTATATTACTTGTGGTTACTAACAGTTGGTAATTACAAGTACACAAATACGCTGTGAATGTGTAAGTTCAGGAGATCTTGGTATCGTCCGAGACAAAGCCGACGTTGGAAGTGCGTTTGTGTGTTATGTGCTGACGCTACTCAGCTTAACGCGCATATTCACAGCGTGTTTATGCACTTGGTTACCACAAGAAAAGCGAGCGTCATTTAAAGAAATAAAAATATTGTAGTCAGAAGTAAGCCCAGGTTCGCACGGGCGATTTAATGTAATCATCGAGTTTTATCGCGATAACAGAGTGCATCCCAGTGTGTCAAAAACACACTGTTAGATTTTCAACTCTCGGCGCTAAGCAGTGCGTTTATAATCCAGAGCGCGATTAAAAATCGCCTCTTTACAATATTATCTATGGGTGCGAGGGCTAAGTATTTTAAGTAGGACCTAAGTATTTCAAGTAGTAGGTAGGTATTTCAGTACGTAGTAGTACGAAGTAATTACAATGAGTTGTTCAAACATTAATTGCCTTAGCGCATTGGTGTTTAATCAACGTTTGAAACCAAACGTTGATTAACACCAAACGTTTGAATCCATGGTGGGTGCAAAATGGCGAAGAATGAACAGCAGGAAATAGAGTGGATTGAAAGCTTATAAATAAAATACTTGATCAACAGTCATCATCATTTCAGCCGAAAGACTTCCACTGCTGGACATAGGACTCCCCCAAGCATCGCCACTTCGACTGGATCTGTGCTTCTCGGATCTAGAGGATTCCTGCGGTATTCACAAGTTGGGAGGCCTTTGTGAGAGGCCTTCCAACGCTACGTTTTCCGGAACGCGGTCGACACTGTCATCGATTCTGGGAGCAATGTCCTGCCCACTGCCCTTTAAGTTTGCCAATTCTTCGATTTGATTTTTTTCTTCAACAGTCGGACTTTGTAAACAAAGTCTTGAATTAATAAATAGCAATCACGTGAACTGATTTTGCTAAAGACAAACGATAACTAATCGTGATGAATATGTATCATGATTATTAATTGTACTGCAAGCATGCACACAATTAACACTGATAATACTTTTAAATTATTGATAGTGGTGGATTATGTTAGTCTGCGATGATATGGAAAAAGATCAAAGATGATAGAAGAATTAACATGGCTTCTTGTCAGTCGAAGAGATGGGAGATATGATGCAAGATGCAGATTGGAATGATTGTTTTTGTTGCTCCGCTGGTAGGTAGGTACAGTTACACTACAGGCAACACTTTTGTTTTATCAAGAAATTATTTCAGTAAAGCCAACGGCAGATGGTCTTTTTTTGGTTTGGAAATCTGCTCTGGGCGAAGCGGGAGAGCGTTTCAGACTTTTACTGGCTAAAACCCGTGTTCTTTCAGTTGCCTGTGCTAGGTGCCACGGTAACTCTTTCGACTGGCAGACAGCAGATGGTCTTATTTTTGGTTTATAATTATGTTTTAATTGCCATCAAAACATATAATGTACCTAAAACAACCATTTTTGTCTACGATGTGTTTATAGTGACTGTAAATACAGTACTTACTGCTATATTGTCAAAATAATGTAACATTGTAGGACCACAGAAATAACAATGAAAGACTAGCTTTTTCAACAATCTTACTGTTACTGTTAACCTGGCCCTGTATCATCATCATAATCAACTTACATTGTTTCCACTGCTGCATCTACCATCCGGGCCCAGTATGGGTTGGTAGATGTCACATGTCTTCGAATTTTTGGTTCTAGGTTATGCCGGTTTCTTCACGATGTTGCCCGCCTGTATCATCCCTGAAGGCAAATTCCAATAATTAAAAACGTTCAAAATCTCGTCGCATTCTCATCTCGGCGAGAAACAAATGTCAAAAACTTTTCAAAAATGTAGGGAAATTAGAGGTACTTTTGACAGATTGAGACTGACATCAGATTGTGAACGTTCTTACAATTACGAGAATTGCCCCTCTGGGCAAAGACCTCTCTCCCAACGATAAAAGATTTAAATTAATCATACCATAGAATTAATAATAAAACACTAGGTTTTTCAACAATCTAATAAAAAATATCATATTCAAGATAGATAGATAGATAGATAGATAGAATAATCTTTATTGTACACCATACAAAGCTCAAGCTCGCCATTCTAACCGCTCGTATGTCACGCAGCTAAACTTCGCGTCGCGCGCAGGTCACCTAATTTATTAATAAAAATCTTACCGAGTTAGTGGATACTGCACCGGCCCTCCATATAAATAGTCTAAGTACAGGATCTGTTGCAGTTGCATCCTCCTCTAGAATTAGGCTAGTAGTAGACGGCATGGCTAAAAATAGATAGACTGTGATATTATCTGTTTTAGGTAGTATTTTTGTGTAACCAAGGGATTCTGTAAGACATTGGCATTTGAACGGAACCCTTATGTTATTTGCAAGAGATTTTACTGTAATTTGTGACGTTCAAAAGTGCCTTTTATGTGCCTATTTGAAATAAATGCTTTGACTTTAACTTTTTTTAAATGTGCTAAAGGAGAATGGCACGGTACTATGGCTTTCTGTCCTGAAGCCCAATAGCCATAAGATATACAATAAAATACGAATAAAAAGAGCTTTTCAAGTAGAACCTTTGCTTCTAACCTAAATAGGTGACACCTTGGTCACCGAAGTTAAGTAATTTTTGAGGGATGCAGCAGGCTTAACGTTATGTACTACCGGCATCTAGGCGATATTTTAAAACATTGGCCATGTTTTAAAATGTCTGTTTAAAAGATGATGATTACAATACACAGAATTAATGAAAGTTCCTTCCGTGGTCCACTTGGAAATCCCTGAACAGTCTCCGGACACAAGTGGGTCCAACCTGGCAAAGCGGGGCTACCTTGACGTAACGGTAGTAGGGTGTGATTGTAGAGCTATGTGACTAACCATGCTCAGTGGAGCATCCCTATCCTGCCCTCTGGTCCCAAAACGTGAGCCAAAGTGACCTCTGCGCTGCCACTGACAGTGCCGTGGAAGTAGCAAAGTTTTGGGCCAACTAGATATAAAATTCAGTCGTGCCAGCTACATGAAGAAGAAGAATGAAAGTTAATTAATTGCGAAAGACCAGAGTTTCAATGATACTTAATTACTCACATTTAGAGCTCTGTAGCTCCTTCCGTACAAACAGTCAAAAGAAATCGTCATAATAAGAAATACTCTCCTTGGTGAGATTGTTCCATTGGTATTGTCTTAATGCTATTGGGCTTCAGGGCAGATTCGCCCAATCTCCTTTTTGTGATTGTTAATCGATGAACTGCCACTATATTCTTGATCGCCCTTGTTGTGGTGATGGAGCAGACAAGAAAACGGTAGAGAATGGTTCTTCTTAGGACTGGTGTTACGGCTGCTAAACATATTTTACTATACCATTTTATTTGTAGAACGCCCTCAGGCTTGATGGAGCGAAGATTTTCGCAGGATGGCTGGTAGCAGCTGGATGAGAGTTGCCGAAAATCAAGTTCAATGGCGTGCAATAGGAGAGGCCTATGTCCAGCAGTGGACAGCTATAGGCTGACGATGATGATGATGAAACATATTTTTAGCCCCTCAAAGAATGACATCGAATTATTTATAGGATTGAAGGATCTCGGCAGATTTATCACTCGAACATTCTTCTTCTCCGTGTCGCTGCACGACTGTATTTTTAATGCAGTTTTTCCAAAACTTTGCCACTTTCACGGCGTTGTCGGTGACAGCGCAGAGGTCACTTTGACTGCATGTTTTGGGACACAGAGGGCAGGATAGGAGGTGGAGCATGGTTTGTGACATAGCTCCACAATCACACCCTACTACCGTTCCGTCAAGGTAACCCCACGTTACCAGGTTGGAATTACATCTTCCCACTTGTGTCCGGAGACGGTTCGCACATTGAAAGATGCTACTGCTTACCTCCACACCCCCAAATACTCAAACGCTGCTTAACTTTAGGATTTGTGCTTAAAAGTGATACAGAGACTTTTAATAGCGATTTACAACTGAATGGCGCTTGAGTATTCGGCCGTTAATCTCTTAGTCGTTTTCATTGATACCTTGAGAAATATAACATACATTTTTAACCAGTGCGCAAACTATAACCATTAATTCAGCACATGATTCTAGACCCCAAGGGTAGAAGTATTTCGAGGTTATAAAAAAAAAAAAACTTTTTCATAGAAAATTGCAATACCGTCGCGGTAAAAACGAATGGCCGAAAAAATGTATGACCGAAAAAAAAAATTATTTTAAATAGCTGACGAAAAATATCAACCCATCAGAATCATGTACTGAATTCACGGTTTCAGTTTGCGCACTGGTTAAGATTTTATCCTGTATTTCTCAAGGTATCAATGAAAATTATAAGGGATTTTTATATAATATAAGGGATTTTTTTTTCCAGAAGTGTAGGCCGCTTTTTTCGGAAACTCCCCGGTTTAATGTAGGTTTTAAAAGTTCCTAGGTTCTTATAGCCTTGTTGTTGAGGCCTGAGTTTTCACCCGTTAATCTTTTAGCCGTTTTTCTTTCATAGAGTTAGCCCACATTCGCACGGAGGTATAAAAATCACGGCTGGATTTTATCGCGCAATGGATTTTCAGCTCTCGGTGTTGAGACGAGCGTTGAGAATCGAATAGACGGATCCCAGTGTGTCAAAAAACACACTGTTGGATTTTCAAATTTCGGCGCTGCGCAGCGCGTTGAAAATCCAGTGCACGAAAAAAAATCGCTGCGGGAAAAACGCGCCCGTGCTACCTAGGCTTATTGATATAATGTACAGTCACAAGCGTAAATACTTACGCAAGATTCAAAAACGATTTTCAGCTAAAGTAATAATACATAATTATTGTATGGTGAGGTCTGTTCTCAAAGTTGCAATTATTATTTCACGAGAAAAACGCTTTTGAACTTTTCGTAACTGTAAGATATTTATGCTCGTGACTGTACATAGATACTAGATCTACAAAAATTCCCAGGTCCTTGTAGCCGCAGGTCCAATAACCTGAATCTGGGTTGGACGTAACAGAGGCTGATAATAAGTCACTGCCGCATGACCTACGCTCTTAGATACCCTAAGGGTCCTAGGACTTTGCAGCGGCTGCTTTTAATGTGCTAGATTCATATCGAACCTACGTTATTAATTGATAAAGAAATCTATATTGAATTACGAGGTTTTTTGCTATAACATCACGCTTGTTATGCCCGAGGGGATGGCAGAGGTGTACATACCTGTAGGACATCCTCGTTTCGCCAAAGTCCTACTTAATAGGGAAGAGCCTTTTGGCAATAACCTAGCACAAATGCCCGACCTGGTAATCGAACCCAGGAACTCGTGCTCAGCAGTGGCGCTTGCGACCACTACACCAACGAGACAGTCAGCTGTTTTTTGTCCGATAACGCTTTTTTTCCTCTTTCTACACTCTGAGTTGTCATACAATGTTTAACAAAAATGTTTTTTCTTACCAGGAATTGAATTCACTGCATTTGGCCCGAAAAGTTGAACGTTTAATCACTGCTCTAATTGGTTCCTATAAACTTTAAGTGAACTATAAATTTGAATTTTCAAAATCGTCAGATTTGGGGAAAGTTCACAATTTCTTCGTCAGATTTGCCTATTTAAGTCATTATGGGTTAGGCCACAGCTAAACACGATCATATGAAAATCAACGGCTCTGAAGATCACTTTACTTTTGGCACTTTTCGAAATCTAAAAGTGGTCTCGTGACCGTTTCCTATCTGAAACTTTTCAAATATATTTTCGGTGTTCTCTCCTCATGCCTATCAGCTATCAACTTTTTGCCCTGAATATGCTTGCTCAAAACCCTGTGGGCTCCCCTACCATAGATTCTGTTTTAAATTCGTATACAAGGTGGATACGAGTAAATTGAACTGCCTATATTTAATGACGTTCCCAGTCTGTCTGCATCCAAAAGTTCAACCAAATATATCCAATAATTGACAAGAATGGCTAAACCCATAGTCGGCTCAACACTACTACCTATATGATTTGTTAGACAAAATACGTTTTTAATTTGAATGTTGGGCTCCTATGAATTAGTATTGATAGTGTATTTATTTATTGTCGTATTATCGTCTCCACATTCTATAATATATTGTGAAATTCCATCAACCACCTGCTTCAGTAATTATAGGTAGGTATTTCAATAATACATTTATTTCTGAAACGGGAAACTTTTTGTTTATCTTCAACAACAATTAAAAGATGTACAATCAATAATAATGTAATCACGTCTATAAATTATTCCTTCTCACGTATTTTTAGTGCTGTAAAATGACTATGGTGGAAATTCTTTCATGGAAATTAATCATGTACAAACGTACCTATAGTAATTAGCGTTTTATACAGGGTGGCAGGGACGTCGCACAAGCTGAAACCATGAATTCAGTACATGATTCTAGACTTAGCGAAGAAATTATTCGTTAGTTATCAAAAAAACAAAAAAACCGCTGTTTCATATAAAAGTGCAATACCTACGCGGTCATAACGGAATAACCGACAAAAAATTTAAATGCGGGGGTTTTTGGTCAACTGGACCCACTCGAAATGGCCCCCCGGGATCACTCAACGCAATCACATTTTGAATAGGTCTACTGGACCCACTGCCCAATTTCATTATTAGTACAGTCACGGAGTAAAACCTGAATCTTTTAATTTTATTTTTATGGATAAGTGCTCTCAAGCCGTCAAAAAATCCATAGTAGCAGGTTGTGCATCGATGTCCCTGCCACTCCGTATCTTTACTATTTTATTCTCGATCCCGGTAAAGACCAACCATCACACTTTGATGAGGACTATTAGTTCTTAAAACGACATCACACGACACAAAATTAACAGCAAACTCCTACTCTACGACTCGTTATTAAAAAAACCGTTTTCCAATATTTACTGATGATCCATCTTTCAGAGGTCGCTCCATGTAAAATTCTGGTATTCCGCTGCACCCGGTTAGACTGAAAGCCGACCCCAACATAGTTCGGAAAGGCTAGGCAGATGTGTGATGACTGATGATCCATCTTTAGCATCACGAGTACGAGTACTTACGAGTATTACTTACACCCGATTTCTGAAAGATCAAAATCCACTGTCTTTCATTGATCGCTCCAGGCAACCAAACATCAGCAGATTCACAAACTTTATCAATGATCAAGTTTTCAGCAACCCGCCGCTAGTCATCGATCCGTCAACCATTTGGCATGCAAACATTGTCACATATAAGGAATCGAAGCAAGTTACAAGTACACGCCTGTATCGTATAACAAGAATGACGTGTTCGTAACATCCATATCACGTTACTGTAACACGGTAGCGCCCCATGTCCACTGTTGCTAATCTGCAATGGAGTTGGCATTAAAGGGTGCTGGTATGGTGCATGAGAGACGCGTGAAGCGCATGTTTGACAATTGTTGGTTTTATGTGGTGACCATCCATTACAAACCGAGACCCCTCCTTGTGTCGGAAAGCCCACTAAGCCGTTGGTCCCAGCTGTCATTTGTACATCTTTGACAGTCAGAAGCAAAAAAGTCTGACAACTGGTATCAAGGGGTATGGTGATACCAAGTAACTGGGCTGTGGGGGTCCAATAGGTAAACACTATATGTAAAATACTAGTGTCTCCCTCTGTGAGTGGGCCCTAATCCATCACGCAGGCCCAATGCGGGTTGGTGGATGTCACATGGCTTCGAATTTTGGTTCTAGGACATGCCGGTTTCCTCACGATGTTTTCCTTCACCGTTTTGAAAGCAGTGGTGATGAAATAATTAACACAAAGTACTACATTAATTTGTATAAGGAAACTATTTTCGGAAAATCGCAATACATATTGACAGCTTTCGCTAAACTTTTATAATCATCAAAACGCTCCCGCCTCCGCTCTCCCCATGCCATCTCCCTATTACGTAAGAATTAATTAAATCTAGGCGGGTGTGAATGATCTACGTAAGTGGATTATGAGACAGACGAGCATTAATTGTAGACTCCAAACGGGAGCTCGTTATATCCAGTCATTTTAGGACGCTAGAGTGGATTTCTATTGTATTTTCTGGCATTCGAGATGAATTTCGTGAACTCATTGATTTAAATGTAAAACCCACTTATGAAAGGGCGTGAAGTTTGACAACGGCTAAGTATTTAATATTACTAAGAGGATGGGTATGGACTAAGAGAATGGTATATTTTCAAAATATTTTATGCAAACGGAAAGAGAAAAGGAGCCCGCTTAAAATGTATGAGAGAAGTCGTTTGGTCGGCTTCTCTGAGGATCGGACTGTTGGTTTGAAACAAAGTCGAGGATAAAAGTTAGCCGTGACAATGTTAACACAGATACACAGAGCTCAGAAAGCATATTCTCGTGATTTAAAACGTTTAATATCTAGTCGCAGTCTCATCTCAGCGCCAAACAAATGTCAAATACTTGTCAAAAATGTAGGGAAATTACGAGGTATTTTTGACAGATTGAGACGGAGATCTGAAGGCCAATTCTCGTAATTTAAAACGTTCAAAATCTAGTCGCAGTCTCATCTCGGCGACAAACAAATGTCAAAAACTTGTCAAAATTTAGGGCATTAGAGGTATTTTTGACAGATTGAGACGGAGATCAGAAGGCCAATTCTCGTAATTTAAAACGTTCAAAATCTAGTCGCAGTCTCATCTCGGCGACAAACAAATGTCAAAAACTTGTCAAAATGTAGGGAATTAGATTTATTTTTGACAGATTGAGACGGAGATCAGAAGGCCAATTTTCGTAATTTAAAACGTTCAAAATCTAGTCGCAGTCTCATCTCGGCGACAAACAAATGTCAAAAACTTGTCAAAATGTAGGGAATTAGAGGTATTTTTGACAGATTGAGACGGAGATCAGAAGGCCAATTCTCGTAATTTAAAACGTTCAAAATCTAGTCGCAGTCTCATCTCGGCGACAAACAAATGTCAAAAACTTGTCAAAATGTAGGGAATTAGAGGTATTTTTGACAGATTGAGACGGAGATCAGAAGGCCAATTCTCGTAATTTAAAACGTTCAAAATCTAGTCGCAGTCTCATCTCGGCGACAAACAAATGTCAAAAACTTGTCAAAATGTAGGGAATTAGAGGTATTTTTGACAGATTGAGACGGAGATCAGAAGGCCAATTCTCGTAATTTAAAACGTTCAAAATCTAGTCGCAGTCTCATCTCGGCGACAAACAAATGTCAAAAACTTGTCAAAATGTAGGGAATTAGAGGTATTTTTGACAGATTGAGACGGAGATCAGAAGGCCAATTCTCGTAATTTAAAACGTTCAAAATCTAGTCGCAGTCTCATCTCGGCGACAAACAAATGTCAAAAACTTGTCAAAATGTAGGGAAATTAGAGGTATTTTTGACAGATTGAGACTGAGATCACACTGTGAACGTTCTTAAAATTACGAGACTTGCCCCTCAGACTGTGAACGTTCTTAAAATGGTGAGAATTGCCCCTCAGATTAAAAAAATCAATGACGGTTTTCAAAAATTTTAGGCCCAAGAACCATCCTTGCGAGACCCCGCGATCTTTGGCTGTGGCTATAATCGTATATAAGAAATATATAAGAAAGCTAATCCGTATGGCGACAATCTAGCCGTCCTTGATAATCTCTTTGTTGCCTTAATTGGTTCTAATTACCGATAAAATTACGATAATCAAATCCGGTTTCAATCGCTTTGATATAATGGATTAGAGCTTTGTCACTTAGTCTTTATCAACTTAACTTCGCAAATGTTCATATTTTAGCTCATGCACCTATGTTTCTCTTTCTGACTAAGCGTTACGACCACGTTATGATCATGCTGCATAATCAGCCTATAATTTTCCCACTGCTGGGATACAGGCCTCCTTTTTGCGAGAGGGAGTGGGCTATAATCTAAAATGTGGGCCGAGTGCGGGTTGGTAGATATCAATTGTCATCGAATTTTTGGTTCTAAGACATACCGGTTTCCTCACGATGTTTTTCTTCACCGTTTTGAGAGTTGTGGTGATGAAATAATTTACACAAATTGCCTGCTTGGGTTCGACCCCATGACCTACAATTTGTAAGTCGAGGTCGTTACCACGGTTCCACCTCAGCTTTATGACTACTGGTCTGACCACGCTGCACAAAAGCGTAATTGTCAAACTTTGACAATGCTCGTCTTTGTGTCTTATGAGGTCAAAAAGAAATGAAGGTTAAAAAATGCTCTTGTACATAGGTATTATTAATAATAATAAACCTTTATTACGTATCAGACCACAGTGTATGTGAATCCATATAGTATTAAACCCCAAAAGCAGAGATGCGAAGATGTTAATTTGCCTGCCTGAGCACTAAAGTCTTAAGTTGCCCTTTTAATTTAGACAAATGTGTCTGTCCGTCCGTACCTCACTTATCCACAGTAAAAAATGCCGGTTTTTGTTGATTGTGCATAGTGTCCAACACAATCACAATCACCTGTCGAGCAACACTATCAGACAAGTGACGTCACACAGACAGAAAACGGCCCAGTTGCTCACAATAGATAGCGACCGCTCCTACATCTAGCCATAGAATAAGTTAATAATGACGGAGATAAGACAGCTGCGGGGTAATTGCGTAACACACTAAGAGACGATGATCCTTAATTCCTGACAAAAAGCCCTGGAAAGTGAGCCAGACTATCAATAGCAATGGCTTTCATTTTGACAGTTCAACAACATTCATTGCGTTATTTACGTTGTTGAGTATATAATTTTTTCGAACATTTATAAAGCAATGAATTAGCAATATCCTTCAAAATGATTCAGATTGAGATTGATAGTGAGTTACGCAATTAGGGTACGGAACCCTAAAGAGAAGGTAGAAAGAAAAATAGTTTATTAACGCTACATTTTGTGGGTGGTTCTACTTGTTTTAGAATATTAGAAGAATGAGATGCAGCAGCTAAATTGTGATAAGTTGGATCACCAATCCTTTTCAAATTGGTGGGAGGGTATTATAACAAGATATTTTTAACTATAGTTCATTGTAGTGCTTTTCAAGAATCCCATGTTTAGTAGAACCGCTGTTCTGGAAATATGGAAACCAAATTGATGTCGGTCATCTCATCTCAATGCTAAATATAAATAACATTTCTGTCTCTTTCAGAAGTAGTTGGACCTCCATTTCGTTTACCTCATACATTTATACTTTTTATAATATATTTTTTAACGGATAACTTCATAATACCTTTTATGGATTTTGTCGCAGTTAACGTGACACTTCTCACTTGTCACGCTTAATTTATCTTATTCGTTGTCACAATAACAGTTCATAATTAAGTATGTCCTGTACCATAACCATTACTTTAATCCCAGCTAATGGAAATTAAGTGACTTTTGAGGATTTTTTAAGAGATAGCTCGTTCGACCTTACAAGGTCTGTATTGATAAAGTTATATTGTACAATTTCAGTATATTATTAAAAAGTGATAAACAATATTGATTGAAGTCCATACGTACCACTACTACGTCCATACTTATTTTGGGGTCTTTTTTAACATTGACATATGACACAAGTCCAGCCACCAGTCCACCAGTTTTACCAAGGGCATATTACCCAGTAACTGTGTTTTTGAGGTCAGACAGCAGTCACTCCATATATGAAACTGGTGATTCAGCTGCATCTGGTTAGACTGGAAGCCGACCCCAACATAGTTGGGGAAAGGGTAGGCAAATTGGACACAAGTAACTGACATTAAGAGCTCGTATTATTCATCTAGGATTTTAGGACGTATTGAGTCCTTCTTATTAAATATTAGTCTATTAGAATCCTATTGGTATTGCCAAAAAATTTAATAAGCAATAAAAAAAGCATGATCAAAAACTCTGAGGTCTCTACACTACTCACTACCAAATAACTACTACCATGGTAGGAGCTCACAAAACGTTCAGGCCAATACGAGAAAAACAAAAGAAGAATTAATACAAACTGCCTACTTCAAAATGGCGTATCTGTAGATAAAGTCATATCTATGACTTACGACACGGCACGGATGTCGATCAATGACTTCTATTAGCCGAGTTGCACGAAGGTCTCGTCTATAATATAATATAATCTTTATCAGTACCTGCAAGTGGCTACACAAGTGGCTATATTCCGATTAAGTGGCACTTCCGGAAGGGCCATAAGGGTAACGGTAATTTATTGGATTTTCATGCATGATGTATGTTGACATAGGATATTATGGACTTCCGACATTCTTATGGAATAGCATTGGGGACTGGGAATCAGCAAGTGTTGCGAACTTTAGCCCGGGTGACTGATGACTTAAAGAATGTCTGGGATTGTTTAGATGCGGGCGACGGAGGATCAATGGTGGTGACGTTATAAGTTGTTCTTTTTGAGTCGTTAGGTACATCTTGTGTATTTGAGACGCCCCCCAGCTAGATGGACGGACGACCTAAAGAAGGTGGCTGGGACAGACTGGATGCGGAAGGCGGCGGACAGGGTGCTGTGGTGCAGCCTGGGAGAGGCCTATGTTCAGCAGTGGACTGCAATAGGCTGAGTTGATTGAGGTACAGACGCCAGCAGGTCAAGCTACCCGAAACTGTCAAATTTTCCCAATCAACCTTGAACCTTAATACTTCAGCGATAAAGTTGAAAATCTATTAAAGAAATTTGACAGATTGTAGTAGCTTGATGTGCTGGCGTCTGTACATCTCATAGTGCCAGTAAGCGGTCACAGTAGTCCATGTTGTAGTCTTGAGGTCAATGAACGTGCAGTCTTCTTAGCGTGTCGATGGCAATCTAAATGGACTCGACCCAGAATTAGGCTACTTGTTTGGCGCCACCAAGTGCTCAATGTGAAGTTTTAAGGAATCTTTAGTATATGGTCTAGGGTGAAACATCACACTCGACCGTATTATAAAACTAGCTTCTGCACGCAGGAAAGGTCTGAAGCTATCCCAAAGGAAGGAAGGAAGTTTTGGCCAGCTGGTGTTTGGTCATCTAAAATACAAATGATCCTACTGATATTTCAGATGTTTGGTACTTTTATATAAACGATCATTTTTATGACATGTTGTTACCATCATGGAGTTTCTTGCCGGCTCTCCTCCATAGGAAACGGTCAATTGGAACCGTGCACCTTCTCATAATTACCCATGCAGGTTTAAGGCCTGATTTTTTTTGACGTCTGACAGTTTTTGTATAGTGGACTGTCAAAAATTCAAAATTATTCCTAAACTAAAATTATCTGGCTTTGGAAAAATCAGCCCTCAGTGAAATACAATATTTTGAATTTGAGTTTGCAGATAAATACCTTACACCTACTAGTACTTGCTAACGATATGCATAACCATAATCAGCCTATAATGTTCCCACTGCTGGGACACAGGCCTCCACTCGGTGAGAGGGAGTGGGTCGGCACTGAGTCCAAGTGGTATACAACACGCGGGCCCAGTGCGGGTTGTTAGATGTCACATGTCTTCGAATTTTTGGTTCTAGGACATGCCGGTTACCTCACGATGTTTTCTTTCTCCGGTTTCAGAGCAGTCGTGATGAGATTATTTACATAAAGTATAGCTTATCTGGGTTCGAAACCACGACCTACAAGTTGTAAGTCGGGGCCGATTCCACTGGGCCACAACTTTCTCTCTCTCTCTTTCTCTGCTTACGATATGGTTGACGGGTAATTAACTTTGCTGCATATTTTTTTAAATTTGCTTTTCAGGTGTCTGCTTAACCATAGCAACATTTCGAACCATATTTTAAACTTTTTAAAGTCTACTGAAAGCCTATTTGCCTACCTCAAATCTACTTCTAGAAAAAATGGGCTTTTATCTCATCATTTCGCTAGTCTTTTCCCAACTATGTTGTGGTCGGCTTCTAGTCTAACCGGATGCAGCTGAATACCTTACCTGCCTTTATCTACTACAAATAAATAAAATTGAAGTGTCTGTTTACAATGTCAAAATAACAGCTTTTTACGAAATGCATAATATGAAAGCATACAAAAAAATATATACAGGGTTATTTTTCAAAGACCAGCCAAATTTAAGGATGTGGTACAGACCATCAAACTGAACAACTTTCTCCATGGGACCAACATCGTAATCGCGAATAAAAATTCAGCCGTGCGATACATTTATGTCGAGTAGGTATTGAAGTTTTGCTATGGGACAGTTGATAAAATTTTCGCGATTACGCTATTTGTCCCATGGAGAAAGTTGTTCAGTTTAATGGTCTGTACCACATCCTTAAATTTGGCTGGTCTTTGAAAAATTACCCTGTATGTATAATTTTTTCTGTCTGTTTGTTTGTTCCGGATTCCGAATTCGGATTCGGAAATGGCTCGACCGATTTTGACGTGATTTTCACTGGCGGATGAACTGATGTTATACGGAGTAACTTAGGCTTAGGCTAGTCTTTTTTTTTTTTAAAGAATTAGGGTTCCGCGTCGCAAACAAATTAAAACCCTTGAAATCCAATGTGTTTTCCGTCATGCACAGGAACAACGTCGCTGGCAGCCTGGCACAGCTAGTTAACACGATAAATCAAAGTAATATCTCCTTCCGTGGACCGAGGAAGTTGCTGAAAGTCTCGATGGTAGTATTTATAGATTCTAGTCATTATAATGTCTTTATTAATCTCGTGACGGTAACTGGGACTAGGTCACGGGTAAGGGCACAAATCTTTTTAATAAAATTATGTAAACGTGCTTTAGAGCATAAAATTTTATGGCATAGGTGGCTAGACTATGTAACTACCTAACATTATAGGGTGTCGTTACGTGATAACGTCAGTTATAATATACTTACGTTACGTGCCGTAACGTATGTTGCTACTACAACCGCATAACTAGGGTTGAAACGATACGGGTACAACACCCGTAAACACCCATAAACTTCCAGAAAATTGGGTGTTTACTGGGTGTTTACCAAAGCACCGGGCTTAAACCCGTTGGATTGCCCATCTATAGATACGAGTAAATACAAGTACAACTTACATTTAGAGAGAGAGAGAGTAATACTGACTCGATACTTTTCCTTCGATATCAAGTACTTTTGGCATCGATACTTTAAAACCGAGTAACAAGTAGTATTGTAGTATTAATAGTAGACGGTCACTGATGAGTGATTACTTGTCAAAAAACTCGTGTGCATAAGAAATTATTTGCTCTATGGTAGGGTGCCCAGTTTGAATTTTTGTTTCGAGCACATCTCTACTACTACTCAGTTGGCAGCCTTGCTTGTAGATAGAATAGACGCCATACGGATACCGATTTCCGTAAATCACTCACCGGGCGCGGCTTGCATTGTTGTCGCTGTGCTTATTTGCCTCTAATACTTCCTACCAAAAAAACTGTCCGATACAAGAAAGCATCGATACTTTTCATTCGATACCGAGTAGGTATCGAATTATAAACCGATACTGTATCGAGTAAAAGTATCGATACCTATAAGGTATCGTTTCGTCCCTAAGTATAACTAATAGCTGTAAATCTTAGGTCAGAAATGGTGGGTGTAGATACTCCTATAAATCTCGTAAGTAGGTGTCGGATTCACCCGTATTTGAAGTCAATTTCATAAATATTTTAACAGATTAACATAAAATCACGCCTCTATACACCGAAGGGTAAGGCAGAGTTGTACCTATAGTACACCTACATTTCGCCAGTTATGTTTAAGTCCCATGTAATAGGGTGTGAGCCAATTGCCATCAACCTGGCAGAAATCCTGACTCCAGGCTGCTACTGAGAAATTCCTGATGGAAAAACCCAGGAACACTTTGCCCGACCCGGGAATCGAAATGCCTTCACGCTCACCAGTAGCGCTTGCAACCACTGTTATATAATCGACAGATACACCGTTAAATTTTGATCGTTTTAATCCATAAAAGGGGTCATTGTACTCGTCATTATGAACAACTTTTACTACGGGGCCAACCCTGAAATCATGAAAAAAAAAAACAGTTTTCCATAGATTTATGTTCGCATAATTTGACATAATGTCCATATCAACTGATTTTATTTTTCATGATTTCAGGGTTGGCCCCGTAGTAGAAGTTGTTCATAATGATGAGTACAATGACCCCTTTTGATGTGTATTAATGTTCTCAGTGCCGGGACACAGGCTGCCTCTCTGTGAGAGGGAGTGGGCCGTAATCCACCACGCGGGCCCAGTGCGGGTTGGCGACCACAGTTAATGTTCCAATTTGTATTATAAATTCGAAAAGGGTGGTTCCTTTTCGAATTTGTTCTGAAACTCCGCACGACCTGCACGTATGGGCTTAGTAACCCATGTTATTGTGTTATGAGAAAGTTAATAGACAATATAAACTGTTTATTTGCATAAATGCTTTGACTTTGAATAAGATACAACGAGCGCGCTTTAGAAAACCTATTGTTTGTGGGTCATTTCCAAGTTGTGATCTTGTGACCTTAGCTATGTATGGACTTTATTATAGCTTTCTGCATGGAATTTCGACTTCCAAAGTTATTTTTCACTTTGTGGTATTTTTATGGAAGTTTTTATCTTTTTAAATGTGGTACCTGCCCCACACACATCCGTATGAAACCCACTACTTACTTGCAATGTTAACAACAGTGAAAGGAATTTATAATAACACCATCAACATAGGTAGGTACTTCAAGTGGATCAAATACGTTTTATTGAAGCTTGCTAAAAAAACTATCTAAGCAAAGTTAATAAAATGTATATGGGAAAATTCTTGTGCGGTGGGCACAAGAATTTTCAAAATCGGTCCACAATTGATGAAAATATCGATGAACATACCTACATTAAAAATATCGATGCCTAACAGCCAAAAAGGGATAAGCGACATTTTTCCCGAAATCGACTTATTATGTATGTTATGTGGCTGTATTTTGTTAACTAACAAAATAACGACAAAGTCTTAACCTTTTAAAAAAGACAGTAAATATATAATTAGGATATAAATATAAATAACCAAAGATCACCAGTTTGTAAATGCAGTCGACTTCCGTAGCAACAATCTCCTGATCAAGTTCCAAACAAGAAGACGCTTATTTATAACTTGAACTTAATAATTACTAAGTACATTCACATTCCAACAGTGGTAGGACTGTACTTTTTGTTTTTGTGTTGAACAGAGAGGCAATTCTCGTAATTTTTAGAACGTTCACAGTCTGATCTCAGAGTCAATCTGTCAAAAATACGTCTAATTTCCCTACATTTTGACAAGTTTTTGACATTTGTTTGTCGCCGAGATGAGACTGCAACTAGATTTTTAACGTTTTAAATTACGAGAATTGGCCTTCTGGTATGGGGTTGAAACTCTAGGGCCTTGGGGTTCGAGTACTCATTGAATTTTTCGGGACATCGCTAAGTGGTTGGTTGACTCACGTCACTAGACCACGTGACCAGAGGGCTGGCCTATTTTTAGCCCAAAGAATCAGCATTGCCATCCAATGTGGTAATGCTGTCAGCCTTTTGGTCACTTTTCCGATTGAAAGCGATGCGGACGAATTTTTTTATGCCCAATGAGCCAGCCTTTTTCTTAATTTTTTATTATATACTTTTAGAATAAGTATAAAATCGTTTATTTTGGAACAAAAACCGATACAATCATAAAAATAGTTAAACTTAATAACTGTGGCGCAGCTATCAACGCCCGGCTCCTAGTGAGAGGGTAGTTCGTTCCAGAGAAGAAAAATATATTTTAAACTATATATAAGTAGGTAAAAAAAGAAAAAAAAAACAACAAAGACAAAAAAATATGGGATAAGTTTAGTGTAAGCGTGACCTGGTCTATGTGTGCGTGTGTGTCTGAGGGTGTGTTAGCGTGTGTGAGTGTGAATATGTTACACTTCCACAAGTTTATCAGTTGCATCATATGTAAACGATTTTAGCCAATTATGGAGCCTTTTCTTGCATTTATTTTTGGTAAAAGAATAGATGTTTATCGTTTTGTTTATTCTATTGTACAATTTTGAGCTTATGTACATAGATACAATGACGACGTGCTGCTACATTTATACAAGGTTTTACATCGCATACTCGATAAAAAAATACAGGGAGATTGTAGAAAAGCGTATAGGTTTCCTCGCAAGGACTTTCAGAACTGCTCTTTGAGCTCTCACAATGCGTAACATAGAAGTCTTATGAGCGCCACCCATCACTGACTAAGCTAGTGCAAAATGTACATTAATTAAGGTCCTAAAGTTTGCCGCAGATCTGAGTTTCTTAAAAATATATAAAAGCTTCCTCAGGCGTGTCACGACTGAGTCAATTTGTGATGCCATTTAAGGTACTATCAAGTACAATACCAAGATATTTAATAGCATCAGTACCTATTTCAGGGCAGTCACAGATAGTGTCAGAACGAGGTTTATACAAGTATGGGCTTGGAGAGCAAAAGGAGTCTGGGGTTGACCTGATATGTTTAAAGAAAAAGTAATCACCTTAGTTTTATTGCTATTTTTCGAAAAGTTTCACTCCAATTGCGGCCATGAATTATTAGAGCTGTGTCATCTGCGTAAGTTACTATTTTGCAGTTAGGGAGAGATAGCCGACACAGCTCATTCACATAAATAAGAAAGAGGCTCGGGCCAAGCACGCTGCCCTGAGGTTTACTTACATGGTTATCCACCTTTACGTACTGTGCGCGCCCAGTCAGATAACTTCTGAACATGTCCCAGGCTGTTCCGCGTATACCAACATCATTTAACTTGGAAAGGAGCATGTGAGCACCATGTATCTATCACATAGTTAATTTATATGTCATGTTTTCATTTATCCATTTTAATTCTTTTACCAATTGTGGTATAGTCATTTTATTTTTAGGTGCATCGTCTTCACATATAATTATATAATTAACGTATGCAAAATATTGTAAAACATTTTAAAAGAGTAACGGTGGAGTTTCTTGCCCATTCTTCTCCATACGAAAACTACCTTTTGGAAGGGGCGACTAGAATCAATTTTATTTTAATTTTATTGTTGACGTTCAAAAGTGCCTTTAATGTGCCTATTTCGACCGCGACTTCGTCCGTGTGAAATGTCTTGTTCCCCCGTCCCACCGCGTCGCATCGCATCGCCCGCTCGCGCTGTTACTTCGTTTTCGCTTAGCCTTCTTTCTGACTTCTTTTCTCCTTAGGGTCCTAGTGTAATCAAATCAAATCAATAGTCACGGGGCCGCTTGGTGAATTACGGCCTGCTCCCAGTCACTGAGGCCCGCGTCCCAGCAGTGGGATCATATTATAGGCTGATAATCGTCTAAGATCGGCTTTCCCCAATTCAAATTCAATGGTTGTTCCATGTTAGTATTTTATGCAGTTCACTGACGGACAACGCAAAGCCTACACCACTGGGTTGAGTAGGTACTAGAAGCATGAAATTTTGCAGAAAAATTTCCTAGACATTATTTTTGATGACTTGATGATTTTATGTAAGTTGTTTCACTTGATGGTCTGTACCACACCCTTAAATTTAATCACACCTTTATGATACAGTCTGTATAACAAAAGTTGAGCAGTACCTAAATATGGATTTTTGAAAATTCATCCCCTAAAGGGGTTGAATAGGGAATTAAAGTTTCTATGAAAGTTCATCATTTTTGCAGATGGGAAATCCCATCGAGTTTGTAATAAATACTGAAAATAAACATGAAACTAAGGAAGAAGTCTTGTATTCGTTTTAAATAACAGGATCACACAGCGCCATCTGTCTTCACAATAAGGAACTGAGATAAACATAAATTGAGTTATGAAGAAAGAATAATGTTATCTTCCTTTGTTTATTCAAACCGATTGTATAAATTCATTATGTTTAAGGTATAAAAACATTAAAAGAATGTTATCTTTTTTTGTTAAGTAACGCTTTTATTTTATAACACGTTGATTTAGTTTTAGCGCAATTAGGTAGTTTTTGGCAATGTAGTAAAGATTGGACACAATTCTGTCTTTAGAAAATATTACTATGTCTATTATCTCAGTCGCATAAGCGGCCTATAATGTTCCCACTGCTGGGACACATGCCTCCTCTCGGTGAGAGGGAGTAGGCCGTAATCCACAACGGGCCAGTGCAGGTTGGTAGTTGTCACATGCCGGTTTCCTCACGATGTTTTCTTTCACCGTTTTGAGAGCAGTGGTAATGAAATTTATTATATTTATTTATACAGCCATTTCTGTCCCACTGCAGGGCAAAGGCCTCCCCTCCCTCCTTCCACAATGAAAAATGAAAAAAAAATGAAATGAAAAAAAAAATGAAAAATGAAGAATGAAAAATGAATGAATGATGAATGATGATGATGATGAATGAAATGAAATGTAATGAAATAATTTATACAAACTAAAGCGGCCTCATTCTTAAGAGTGGGCAATGTTTAAAAGGTTTGGATATGACATAATAAAAGCAAAGGTTTATCAAATTACTAGTTTCTAAATTTTCTTGTGCATCGCCCGCCCGCGCTATTATTTCAATTTTGCATAGCGTTCTTTCTGACTTTTCTTCAAAGAAAAAAATTTACCTTCGTCAAGAATTCGGCTATCGCTTGCAACATTATTTTCTCAAATTCGACTGTTTGAGCCGGAGATTAGCACGTCCAAACAAACAAAATCTTCAGCTTCATTATATTAGTATAGATTATCTTTAAATATTTCAGTTAATGCCTTTAAAAATTTAAATGTCTAGAAATATTCTAATCTTTCGCGCCTCTTTGTTTGTTTAGACTCTTTACAGACTCTCCACCACTCTTGACAGATTTGATAACAGATAAGAGGCTGGCAGTGTTAGATAACTGACGTCAGTGTCGCGAGATGAAGAGAGAAAGCCACACGTCACAAGATGGAGGAGGATACAGCAGACAATGTTGTTGTTAAGAGTGGAGACGCGTACACTTACGATGAAGCTGTGGAGTTGACTGGTAAACAAAACTATATCTCTATAATTATTATACATGCTTCGCCTGTGTTAATGTCGGAAATCATCCTACGGATACTTACATAAACTTACGCTTTCTCCCCATGGGGGTAGGCAGATAACTACAGAACGCCACCTGCTGCGATCCTTACACACTCCTTTTACCTCGTTTACGTTGGTACAATAATCTGAGGGCTCGTAATTTTAAGATAGTTCACATTCTTACCTCAGTCTCGATCTGTCAAAAATACCTCTAATTTCCCTAAATTTTTGACAAGTTTTTGACATTGATTATTGCTGAGATGAGATTGCGACTAGATTTTGAACATTTTTAAGTACGGGAATGTGGCTTCTGGTCATTTAAGCACGTCGGTTGCGAGCACTACGCACTTGACCTTTCTGAAGAACATCACCACAACCAACCAAACCAATTAGGTCACTATATGTTTTCATGGGGTGTCCCTTCCCGGAATTTTCAATCAGATCTGCCTTGTAAATACCTTTTGTTTGTCGCATTTCATTCATCCTCTGAAGATGACCACACTATCTCTTCAAGCATACTCTTTAAATATTAGGATAATAATAAAAAAAACATTTACCTAATCAATTTAATTCCACACGACGATTTACTAGAATGCTCAGCTTCGTGAATCGAGGGGTCACGGTAAACGAATACATGTAAATCGGGTTGATTTACAAACTAACAGTAATATTAACAGTAAAGTATTGTGTTTCATGTAATTGACACCTAACAAAGAAATGGCTAGGCAACGTAGATAGTTTTTTGTTTCATTTACTTTTTGGCTTCCTTGAATGACAATGTTGGTAAGGTCCTTACATTAAGAAATTGGCGTTTTGCCGAACTGGCCACTTTGATCTTAAATATCTAGCGTTTGGTTAGGAATTCCAAATTAAAATTTATTTCAACTATAGTATTTGTGTTTAGAATTTAGTGATTCATCTGTTTTCGCGCCATTTGATTTTTCTTTGACATCTTTCTGTACAAAATAATAACAGCCGCACAGGTCGATCGATCAGGTTAAGCTACGCTTGCCGCGGTTGGTCTGTGGATGGGTGACCATCTTTACATACCGAGACCCCTCCGTGCCTCCGTTGGTCCTGGCTGTCATTCGTGGAGGTTTGACAGTCGTTTCGAGTACTTAGAAGCCCTCATCTGACAACCAGTCTTACCTAGAGGTATTGTATTACCCAGTAACTGGGTTGTAGAGGTCAGATAGGCAGTCGCTCCATATAAAATACTGGTATTCAGCATCCGGTTAGATTGGAAGTCGACCCCAACATAATTGAGAAAAGGCAGGCAGATCATAATGTTGATGACCTTTCTGTAGACAACATGGAAAACTTAAAATATCGTGTTATTTACGAATACCAGTTCCACCGTGGTACCTGCGCTGTAGAAACATCTCGAAGGATTTTCATGAAGTGTATGGGGAACCTACTGTAAAAGTAAACACGGTACGGTTTTGGCTTTTTCGTTTAGCGTTTTCCATATAAAACGCCAAGGTAGTAAGTGTTTTTGGATGTTATTTGGTGGTCCCGCCTGATGGTAAGTGGTCTTGCGGTTCTCTGCATGGCAATATGCAAAACCAGGGGCATCGCAAAAGGTGCATTGCCTTCAGAGGCAAAGCGGAATGTCTCATGTGTTAACGATGACACCTATAATGTGTTGCAGTTGAAAAGACAGAGGAAAGATCAGGTTGACACATTCAAAATGTGAGCTATGTCGTTGACCATCTTATAACATAGCATTATCAGCTTATAATCTTCCCACTGCTAGGACACAGGCCTTCCCTCTTCGAGAGGGAGTGGGCTGTAATCCATCACGCGAGCCCAGTGGAGGTTGTTACTTGGTATATGTTACATGTCTTCGAATTTTTGGTTCTAGGACATGCCGGTTTCCTCACAATGTTTTCCTTCACCGTTTTGAGAGCAGTGGTGATGACATTATTTACAAAAAGTAAAGGACCAGCGTGGGTTCGAACCCACGTCCTAAAACTCGTAAGTCGGCGCCATTACCACTGGGCCACCACTGCTGAATCCCACCTTATACAGCTTAACATTAATTTCCCTATTGCCTACTCAAATAAAAGAGAACAACCTAAGCACTTTGAATTTTCCACTTCCAGGTCATGGTCGCTACAACTACCTTCTCCTGGCAGTATGCTGCATCATTTCCAACGCCTTTGCTCTGGATATGTTTGGATTTGCGACGGTGGTGGCCGCTTCCAGCTGTGACCTCAAGATGGGACTAAAAGAGATCGGGATGTTGGCTTCAGCACCGTTTGCAGGTAGAATTTGATTATTTTATACAAGGCGGCAGGGACATCGACGCGCAATCTGTTACCATGGTTTGAGTACATGATACTGAATTAGCCGTTATTTAAAAAAAAAAAATGTTGTTCCATACATTGCGCGTTTGGATAACCGATGAAAAATTTCTACGCTAGGGGGTCTAGTCGTGTGCTGTATTCATGGTTACATTTTGCGCGTCGATGTCCCTACCAACCTGTATAATACTAGCTAACCGCTCCTGATTAGCACAGTTTTTCCGACTTTTTAAAACATCGAGATTTGTGTAGGTATAATATGTAAGTTGAACGTATTAAATACGTTAACATTCCGGAATATATTCTCTAAAACCGCATAAAAATCTGTTGTGAAGTTTAGAAGAACAACGCGGTTACATGGATATTCACGAGAAGCGTATATCGCAGTATTTCAACTTTATCGCAGCACGAGATACTCTTCGTAGATACGTCATAATACCTGCTTTTTAATTCCTTATTGCCATCAATCAGTCCTTAATTCCTTATCCCTTGTAAAAGCCTCTTATCATACAAAGCGTGGCACGATATCTCTAAACTTATTCTTTGCAGTTTTGGCATTTATTTACGCAGCAGTCCCAGTTCCTACATTATAGATACTTAGACAATCAAAAAATATTTATTCAATCAACTCAACTCATCGCAGTCTGCTGCTGAACATAGACCTCCCCAAGGCTGTGCCATAACACCCTGTCATATCAGTCTGTCCAAGCCACCTTCTTTAGGTCGTCGGTCCATCTTGCTGGGGGGCGTCCCACACTACGCTTGCCGATACGCAGTATCCAATCCAGGACTCGTCAGCTCCACCGGCCATCGGTCCTTCGACAAACATGGCCAGCCCACTGTTACTTCAGTTTGCTTACTCTGCAAGCTATGTCGGTTACTCCGGTTCTTTTCCGCATAACTTCATTCCTGATTTTATCCAATGACGAAACTAGTATCATGCCGTATGAATTACGTATCATTTTCATTAGTAAATATATGACTATTTAATCATGGCAAAAATTATTGGCGATTCCTGTGTGTGTGGTGGCAAGCTCTAGATAATAATGTGTCCTATGGTACATCTTCCAGGTGTTCTCTTCGCGTTTCCCTGGGGCTACTACGCAGACACGCACGGCCGACGTCGAGCTCTTCTGCTGTCCACTGCTGTCGGGTTCCTGTTCGCAGCAGTTAGCATCTTCGCTCCTAGCTGGCAGTTCATGCTGGTCGTCAAGCTTATTGGGAGTAGTTTGTACGTATACTAATGTTATTAAACCCGGGGTCGTGTTACTGCTACTTATTTCTATGTTTGAGTTAGCTCATTTGCACCAATAGCAATAAAGTTGTCATCATATGAATGTGATTTACAGCTTTATGGACTATTAAAACTACGGGGTGATTGCATAACACACTAACAGTAGCAATGGCTTTTATTTTGACAGTTCAACAACATTCATTGCGTTATTTACGTTGTTGAGCAGACGATTTTTTCGAACATGAAGCTGCATGGATTGGCATGTATCCTTCAAAATGATTCAGATTGTGATTGAACGTGTGTTACGCAATTAGGGAGCTGAAGTGACTCGCGCGTGTCGGTTGTTTTTAATGATTAGGAAGTCTCGGGAAGTCATGGGACTATTCGCGCCAGTCTGAACACCTCCATACAAGTTAGTTGACACAATCAACAATGAATATCGTCGGGAATCCTGCATCCCACGCGAGATTCGCGTCAATTTACCAGAGATTTATAGTTTGCCGTAATAGTCGTCTAATGCGTCTTTTACGAGCGTTAGAGATCCCTCTACTTTCAGTGGGTTCTATTACTTCACCTTCATATGTTCCAGAATGTTATCCTGGGCTGTAAAGGAATCTCTTCTGTTTCGTTTCCCAAGCTGTATATCAATAGGTATTAGTATAGCTATAGTTTTCTAGTTTCTGCGACTACCCCTCAACTCATATCGTCTTTCCAATGTCTTGTGTGTAAGTAAATGATGTAGTCTCCTGTAATTTTTAATTTTATTAGAAGCGCACTGTGCTTGTATTTGTTCCTGTTCTATGTCTAGCATGTAACTGTGTAGCCTCTGTTGGGGATTCAATCCTACTTCCTACTCCTACTAATATAATAAATGCGAAAGTTTGTGAAGATGAATGAATGGATGGATGTTTGTTACTCTTTCACGCAAAAACTACTGAACAGGTTTGGATGAAATTTGGCACACATATGGTTTATAATCAGGGTTAAAATATAGGATACTTTTTATCCCGATATTCCCATGGAATCGAAACTTATGCGGGTGAAACCGTGGGCCGCTGCTAGTAAACAAATAAATGTCCAAAAGAGTAAGATCACACATTCGTCAGCAGATTACCACGTGTTCTAGATATGTAGCTGTCAATTTAATATAATGCAATACATTATATTAAAAGCATTACATTGTACGAGTATATCATGTTGATAAAGAATGATTATTATCTCTGTTTTGCCAAAAATAGATGCAATTATAGGAGTCCTCGGTAAAGTCCCTCGGAGTTCAAGTGATTTACCTACGATGAAATTAAAAGATAGCACGATATATTTTTTTGTAAGTACACTTTTAAAGATACTTTTACATGTCAATGTTTAGGCCTGGTATGTGACTACATTAATAGCGGTTTTAGAAGCGTTCTTAATCGTCTAAAACAGTCGACGAGTACCGTCTTGTAATTGCGAAATTCTGAACCAGATCATGTCTTAGTGCACGCACTGGTTTTGGTGTGGGTTTATCCTTGGCTATGATGCCAAATTATGGGAACATATATAAAAAGCATTTTGAGCAAACTCACTCTCACTCTTGACCATCATTTCATATCCGATAGTTGAAATATTTTAATTTATGGCAGTATAAAATTATATGTCTGCCTAAAGATTAATCAAAGATATTTACAATAGGTACTCAGTACGTTGTGATTGCAAAAAACGCGCTGCGCTGTGCTTTGTCAAGTTATGGTATGCAATTAATCAGTTTATAGTATGCAATCAGCTTGTGATCATCGACCTGCCTACTTTATTGCCAAAACCGCCTCACTTGATAAAAAAATGTATGCCTAAATTAAAGAAGAGCGTTTCTATTTTAATTGCCTCTCGCAGAGCAACCTAGGTCGTCTCTGCTTAACCGGGCTATCATGTGAATGCCTTGATAAATTAAGGCCTCTAGCCGGGGCATAAACCTTATAAACTAAGCGACTATACGCTAACGGCACCTCCTGTGGGTTAGGACGTCACTGTCTCCCCCAGTGACGTAGCAGGAAGGGATAGGCTGGATCGGATCATGATTATTTAGGGCAGGACAGGCTCAGCGGCGCGGGCTGGCTCGAGCATGTGTCGGGGCTAAACATGTGCTGTTGTCCATTTACTTTAAATAAAAACTAAGATAAGTATAAGCTTGCAATCATTTCTACAGTGAAACCCAATAACACAGATCGATGTAGAAAAACAATTTTCCGACCACCTTCTCGACAGATTTACTTGTGATCACTAAACCCATATTTTGAAGATGTTTGTAATACGGAAATAGAACTAAATTCAATGGAGGACTCGTTACAAGAATACCTACACCTTTTCGACTATTTATTAATTTATCCCCGTCTCGGAAAGCACGCCCTCCGCCTGGGCTCCAAATCTGCTATTTATATAAATTCGTCATTCCAACACGATCCCATTCCCATCCCATTGTCATTTTGCTTAAAGTTCGTAATCTGCTAAATTCTTAATGGCGATCATTGGTCGGTCAATGGTCTCGTAATAGAATCGTGTTATAATGACATTGTCGTATTGCCTTTATTATAAAACCCATTAGTAGAAATGATTTTCGAAAAACTACCACTACTTTATTTATGCTAGATTTCATTTATATATATTTTTACATATTATTTATTAGTGTTTTATACAAGTCAAGTGTTTTATGTAAGTCAGTCATTCATTTATCATTATGTACGAGTTTACCATTCTATGCAATTTCTTTCAATGGAGTGTCAGTGGTTGACCACTGGAAAGTCATAATGACGCCATTATATTAGTAGATTACCAAACTTGTCAAAATCAACAATTATGAAATCAATGATAGACCATTCTGTCTGTCGGATCTGTCTCCGGTGGTGTCGGATTGCCGTCTAAACCAAAAAAGCGTTGTTTCAAATTACAATTACAAAATTATGGCCTTGATGTACGTCAATTATTAACGATTACGTGATCGTTATTATTTGACGTACGTATGTTACGTTAACCAACTGTTTTAAAACAACCGGCCCTTAGTGCCTCATCACTTAAAAAAAAGCACAGCATGCACTGCTAACTAGTTTTCTTGCCACGGCTTCAGCTGTTCTCCTGTAGGTCCTTCTACCTCCATAAAATCATATTAATAAGTTGTTATCCTTCCAGCTCCACAGCAAGCTTCACTCTCAGTATGACTATCCTGGGCGAGTGCACTGTGGTTCGATATCGGAGCCAGTTCCTGCAAATTATGAACTCCTTCAATATAGCATCGGAGGTAGTTGCCTTCAGTGAGTACTATTTTCAGTTTAGTTTGTTATTTTCTGCGTAGTTCTTGAAATATGCTCACAATTAGTTCATTTTATTCGTAAGCTCAATCACGTAGACTTGCAGAGGTAAACTATACAGGGTCAAATTCAATTAGCTAGCGAAACTCTGCAGACGTTATGAGTATCGATATCTAAACACGTTAAAATGAAAATGTAAATCATTAGAGGTTTTTTTTGGGAAAAAGATCTAAAAAGTTAAAAATAATTTAAGCCGGATAAGAAAAATACCATTATACAGGGCGTCCCACGGCTATGCCACATGGAGGGAAAGTACTTTGAATATTGTAGATGGAACATTTTACTGAAAGAAGACATTATTTTAATTTAAAAAAGAATTTAAACTGCATTCATAGATTTTTAAATAATTACATGGTAGAACCGGGAATCGAACCCGCTACACGAGAAAAAACATTACCTAATAAAGAAAAAACTACTTTTATTAATTGTTAATAAAGAAAAAACTTTTTATTAAAAATGAATAAAAGTTGGTTTTTTTTTCTTTTAATTTTTTTGTATTATTGGAATCCGATACTCCGCCACTTGATGCGACTGCGTTGTACGCAGTTTTAAATTAACTTTACTTAGAGCTGATTTTTCAATCGACAGAGAGACACAGAGAGAAAAATGACGTCTGACGTATTCTATATAGAACAACTGTCAAAAATTCAAAATTATTCCTCGGTTAAAATTATCTGGCGTTGAAAATATCAGGCGTAAGCCAATTAAACAATTGCGAGATTTTCACAAAAGTAGTGTTGCAGGCTCACTACAGGGTTAAATCAAACGATGATACAAAAGAAACACCACAAACAATTTTAAAATTCGCTTTAACAAAGCTCAAGACGATTGCAGCGACCATTAAGTACATATTTTGAGTTATCACAAATATGTACAAATTGTTAATAATCGTCAAAACATTATCAGCTGCCAAGATGACAACAATATTAAGTACCTACTGAGTATGATTCATCGTCATCATCAGCCTCCAGCAGTCCACTGCTGGACATAGGCGTCTTCTATTGCACGCCATTCAACTCGATTTTTGTCAACTCGCATCCAGTTGCTTCCAGCCATCCTGCGAAGATCGTCGCTCCACCTAGCCTGAGGGCATCCTATCTTACGTTTGCCGATTCGCGGTCTCCACTCAAGAACACGTCTACCCCAACGGTCACCGGTTCTACGGCTGATATGGCCGGTCTATTGCCACTTCAGTTTGCTTATTCTGTGAGCTATGTCGACCACTGGTTCTCTGAATATGATTAAAAGTTTCAAAATATTTTGTTTCAGGCTTAGCATACTTAATTCTACCCCTAACCTTCAACCTGCCACTACCTTGGTTCGGCATGTCCTTCCGACCTTGGCGCCTCTTCACCTTGGTCCTGGCGTTACCGCTGGGTGTAGGAGCCTTGTTCATGTTCTGGCTGGAGGAGAGTCCTAAGTATTTGGCTAGTCGAGGGGAACATGTCAAGGCTTTGGAGGTGCTGGAGAGGATCTATAAAATGAATGGAGGGAAGAAGGGTGGGTATCCGGTGGGTTGATACAATATTGATATTATCATTTATTCCTGTTACAGTGTTTTGTTAAAATCTCTGCTGTGATTGAATATTGAGTGTTAGCAAAACTATGTTGTCCATTAAAATAATTTTTGATTAAATAAATTGACTAGCTAGGTACCTTACCTTTTAACGAGTCTTATAAAGGGATGGAAAGAAACCAGACGTGTTATATTTATATTATTTATGTATTTACTCATTTAAATCTAGGCTATACTCTATAGCCTCATGAACGCCTTATCGGAATTCCTAGCAATGTTTTCTATGTGATGTTATTTTGCGAGTTGCAAGCAGGACACTTAACTTTTTTAAGATTAAACATAGTAGATACTCAAAATCTGTTCGATACTCAATTATTTTCAGGTGAAACACATACTGACATCAGACACAGAAGTGAAGCAAACCAGTGCCTTCTGGGCATCAATATCAGAGCATACAGCGCCGATATTCAAGCCACCCCTGCTGTGGAGAACTATTCAACTGTTCTTTCTTTTAGCATTATGTTGTAGCACGTAAGTACCGTGTGCTTCCTCTTACTTTGCTTACAGATGTGCTAGGAGCAAAGAGGTGCAAAATAACGTATTCCTTGTTAAGAGCAGATTATGGACATTTCTTAGACTCTTTACTTTGGTGAGAGCGCATTCAAGCCCTAATAGCATTCTGAAGATGTTATTGGACAAATTTAACTCGCCGATAATGAATCATGCAGGTGTTGGTTAGGCAGGAGTAATTCATTTGATCCGGTGAATGTATGTAAATTTATATTGTTTTTCTGTGAGCTTTGTACTTAGTTGTAATTTTTTCAGGAACAACGTGTTCATGATGTGGTTCCCGACGATGGTAAACTTCTTCTTCAACTCCTTCAATGAAGAACAGAAAACTTCTCAGAGCTTCTGCGACAGGATATACAGCCAAACTAAAGCATCACCTGAAACTGAAACGGTTTGTACTTAGTCAGATTTTCTTCTGAAGGTTTTCGTTTAGATCAATTGAAACTGATGATACGCTGCGTGACTGTCGTGTTACGAAGTATTAATGCCATCATGATTCCAGTGCGAGACAAGGATGGTGCTATAGGTCATGTATAGCTCCGTCGCTCTCTTAAACCGTCATAATACGGCCACTGCTAACCGTGAAAGTAAGTAGTTATATTAAGTTGTAGTTGTCTTTTCACCAAAAAAATCTCAATGATAGGCCGAAACTATTTAACTAGAAAGTAATACATTTATGTTTACAATACAAAGATTACATGCTTTCTTTCCACAGAATCTCATTAAAATCAGGTATAAGGATGCACCAATAACAAACTTGTAAACTATAACTTTTAATAATATCAGTATATCAGTAGCTCGCAAGCGCGACTGCTGATTGTTGGATGCATGGATTCGATTCCCAGGTCGGACAAAGTGCTATTGACTTTTTCCATTGGGAATTTCTTAGCAACAGCCTGATGTTTGAAAGTTCGCGGTGTGTTGTTACCCCGTGCGTCAGAAAGCACGTTAAGCCTTTGGTCCTGCGCCTGATCTCTCCCCGGTCGTGTCAGATTGCCGTCCCATCGGACTATCAGAGTGAGGTAAGAGGGAGAGCACCTGTGTCGGTGCACACACGCTTGCACTATAATATATCCCGCACCGAAATGTAGTCTCGGTTGAGATTGGCCGCCGTGGCCGAAGTACGGTCTGGAGGACTATCATTATTAATATCTGTAAGAATATTAAGATTTTTTTACATTTTCTTTTAGTACACATGCAACGACACAATATCAACAAGCACAATATACTCCGGAATGGCCTGCGGCCTTCTTTTCTTCCTCATCAACCTGGCCATCTCCAAGTTCGCCTCCCGACCTCGCCTGGTCCTCATCACCACGCTGATGGTCTCCGCAGTCAGTTCAACCCTGGTCAACCTGAAGGAACCGGTAGCTAACATGGTGTTCTTCACTCTGGTCCAGTGTACTGCAGTGGGGATTGGATGCGTGGTGGCGTATTTTGTGGAGCTGTATCCTACGTGTCATAGGTGAGGTGATGTTTTGTTGTTTGGTCTTGGATAAGTTTTGAGGTTAACTAGTTTATGGTTAGGCCAAAGAAACCAGAGTCGTCCAAAAGCGCGCTGGGTTGACGATATCGTTAATGTCGCGGGAAACACCAGGGTGAGAGACGCACGAAACCAGGAAGTATGGCAGAAGACATTGGAGGCCCATACCCAGCATGCAGTAGGTCATTTCGGGCTGAAATGATGATGGTGATAGTTTTAAAAGGAAAAGCTGAAACGAATTCCAACGGGATGAAATATTACGAAGAAAACAAAAAAATAATTAATTTGATTTTGGTTTTTGTGGGGTCGTCGACCGCTGTTAGTATAGTCACTTTGAAAAAGCAGTTTTTTTTTGTAAGCTTCTGAGACGTGGTAGGTAGTGTATCTAAAAACGATCGACGATACAACAAAAGAAAACAGATTTTCTCAAGTAAGATCAGCAAAACAACATCAACAGCAGCTGTCGTTGACCCCCAAGAAAAGTAATTTTTTTATTTAATCATGTTTGGATCACGTCTGCTGTTTCGCTAGCTAATTTAATTTAACCCTGTATAAAAAAGGAAACATTCTTCCAGGGGCGTAGTAACCAGTCTGGGTATGATGGTAGCTAGACTGGTATCATTCCTGGGAGTCAATGTGATCGGGATTGTCATCACGAGCCACTGCGAGCTGACCTTCTACTGCTTGGCGCTACTTGGGTTTAGTGAGTACCTTATCATTGCCAACATGACGTGTTTTTCAGAATTATATGGGTCTTGCAGTACACTGAGCTCTGAGAAACTACGTCAGTTTGATTCAACCGATTTGATCGGTTGTTTTAGAGATACATAGGAAAGTTCAATGTCCAGCATTAGACTTGTTTGGGTTGAGGTCAATTAAAATCTCCCCTTTTATAGACTATTTTGCTAAGTCGTCCTTACCACTAGGCCAAGCCACCACTCCTCTTACCACAACCTACAATTCATAAGTCAACCCAGTCGAACCCAGACAGGCGCTTTACTTTGTGTAAATTATTTCATCATCCCTGCTCTGAAAACGGTGAATGAAAACATCGTGAAGAAACCAGCATGACCTAGAACCAACAATTCGAAGATATATGATCTCTACAGATAGTACATCAACCCGCACTGGGCCCGCGTGGTGGATTACGGCCCACTGCGTCTTACTGAGAAGAGGGTCTGTGTTCCAGCAGAGGGAGCGTTATAAACTGACAATGCTTATGCTGCGCATTTATAGACAGTTATTTTCTGAGTAGGTAGACATAAAACACGTCCTAATACGTTTGCTATACGAATGTGAAAAAAAAAAGTCTATTTAGGACTGATTTTACAAAAGTCTCAACATATTTCTTGTTTTATCTTTTATCCGTGGAATGAAGCTGACGTATGACATTTCTAGTATGAAAAAAATGTCAAAAATTCAAAATTTATTCCCAGGATAACACTTATTCTAGGTATACCAGTTTGGTGAAAATGGCCGTAAGAAGTCTACCTATACCTAAGTTTCTTATTGCAGGTGGTGTTATAGTGTCACTGTTTTTGCCTCCGGACAGAAAATCGGTTTTAAAATGAGTTGTGTAAGTTTGTGATATGATTTTTTTTACAAATAAATGATTATCTTTATTTTTTTTCTTGTTTTTGTTCCATAGACAGAACCCTGCTTATAACCTAGGACACGGCTAAAGTGGGGCTTTTTGAGAGTCCAGGTGCTATTCAGAATTTTTGTTATAAAAGATTTGATCGAATATATTTTTTCTTCTAGTAACAATATTTTTTTTACAAAATGGCAATACTAAAACTAATGTAAGTGCCACCGGCGATATTTAGAGGGTATCAAAGTGTAAGGAAATGGCTAGATAAATTTTCGAAAAAAGCTTATTAAATCGAGTTAATTTGTACGTAGTTTACTTCCAGTTGATATGCCAACATTTTAAAGGTAAGTAGAAAATGAGTTCGTTCATGTAGACATATGTTTTCTTGGGATTCTATTGATGTTTTCCATTGTATTGTGACCTGTTTTAGACGCCATATTTTTTGTGTTTTGTAGAATGGGGATTTTTGGCACAAGTTTGAAGCTATTTGGAATAGGATTCCAAATAACCCCTGTTTTGTGTGTTTTAGTTTTAGTAAGTTTAAGATCGCTGTCTCAAATAGCCTCAAACGTCTATTATTTAAATATCAAGTATAAATCTAAGGGGAAGATTTAATTTTTTTTTAAATATACAGTTCCGGAAATGTGGTGCGTATTTACCAAAGGAAATATACTAATTCCAGAAATGGTAAATCTTCTGCACCGTATCATAATAAATATATAATTTATAATAAATATTTAATTTTCTAATGTTTTTACTTTCAATAATGTCGTAGGTAAGTAAAACCAAAGTGTTTGTCAAAACAGTAGTTTTCATAAGTATAAGTGACGTTACCTAGATTTGTATTGAATTTTTTTTCTTACCAAATATTTAATTTTCAATGTTTGTTGATTTAATGTTTTATTTAATATTTTTATACAGACCTCATTCTTTAAGTTTATTTTTAGCTTACCCTTAATTGTTCTAAATATTGCCTTTAACTCATATATAATTGTTAGAATAGGATCACTTTGGATTCCAAATAGCCCCTAGTTGGCGCTACGCTTTTTCATAATAAATTTTACGTAAAAAAAATTGTCCAAGCTCATGATCTTAGTAGTTTTTGTGTACAAGACTAATTAATAAAAAAAAAAAAAAAAAAAAACGCCGCCGCATAAGGGCTGATTTTTCAATTGACAGATAATTTTTATCTGTCAGACGTTAATTTCATTCAATGAGAATGAAATTAACGTCTGACATATTTTGTATAGAAGAACTGTCAAAAATTCAAGATTATTCCTCGGATAAAATTATAAATAAAGCAAAGTCGGGCTGGTTACACCATTTATAACTCAAAAACTGCCGGGCCGTTTTTTATGATCCTTGATTTGATGGACTTGTCTCCACGCCGAATGGCAGAATAACCATTAAAACATGAGAAAATTTCACAAAAAAACATAAAATAATGAAGATTTTCTCATACATTTGTTCTTATTGATTCTGAGGCGGTACGAAGTTCATTGGGTCAGATAGTTTATCATAAAATATATTAATAGTAAATATCAAAGTTATTACTACTAACGTAGTAGGTACACCTCCTATCCCGCCCTCTGAGTCCCAACTAATGCAGTCATAGTAGCCCCTGCGCTGCCACCGACAACGTCGTGGTAGTGGCAAAGTTTTAAAACATGATCTAAAATACAGTCGTGCAGCGACACGAAGAAAAAGAAGAAGTAGATACTTGCCCTATGTTTTAAAAAAAAAAATTATTAGTCGATTATGTCCCGCTGCTGGGCAAAGGCCTCCCTACTCTCCTTCCACCTCTCTGTCCAGAGCTGTCAAGGACCAATCTTTATTAAAGGAGTCCAGCTCATCCCGCCGTCTCTGCCTGCCACGATGTCGTTAGTCGAATTAAAAAAAAAAAAAACAACACAAAACCTCGACGACCAGTGACGTTCACTCTTTACAATTAACTTAGACACACAGTTTACCTAAAAAGATACCTGAGTTTACGCACACGTCTAATTCTATACATAACGTAACAATACTTTTGTTGATTTACAAAAGTAAATATTCAGATAATTATATTGTACCTAATTGTTTATAGAAATGATGAAATATTCGAACATGTGTGTATGTTTGTGCTTCAGTTACGTACTTGCATTGTCTTTGAAGAAAGCTCTAGATTTGAGAATGATAGATCCACAAATGATGATGATGATATGGGAATTCCAATTGCCTTTGTTAAAGTGGACTTACTTACAATCGTCACTATCTTGTTGGTTCTTCCGTGGTCATGCGGTGACAGCATGGGGGTTATGGGGGGAAGTGCTAAGTTCCTTCTCTCCTTTCTTTCTTTATTTCTCTTCCTTCTTTACTGATTGATTATTTTATGGGCCACACAATTATACAATGGTGTCATTTTTGGTAGCCCAGTAGTAACAGCCCTGACTTACGTGGCAAAGGTCGTGGCTTTGAATCCCGGCAATTTACTTTGTGTACTTTATTTCATCGCCACTGCTCTCAAAACGAGCGAAAGAGACAATGAAGGCAAACATCAGGAAACCGGCATGTCCTAGAACCAGTAACTCGGGTTGGTCGATCATAGCCCACTCCTTGTAGAGAGTCCTGTGTACCAGTAGTATGAACATTATAATCCTGCTACTGTCTGGTACAGTCCCTAGCATAATCAGCCTATAACGTTTCCACTGCTGAGACACAGGCCACCTCTCTGTGAGAGGGAACAGGCCGTAATCTACCACGCGGGCACAGTGCAGATTGGTGGAAGTTACATGTCTTCGAATTTTTGGTTCTAGGACCTGCCGGCTTCCTCACGATGTTTTCCTTCACCGTTTTGAGAGCAGTGGTGATAAAATTATTTACACAAATTAAGCGCCTGCTTGAGTTCGAACCCACGACCTACATCTCGTAAGTCGGGACAGTTATCACTGGGCCACCACATCTCCTCCCACCCCAGGAATATTAATCAGGCCGCTAGTTGAACGGCACCGTTGAGTAAAAAGGTTCGCCTGTTAACTGAAAGGCTAATAAAGCTAGTTGGTTGCGACGTACTCGTATTTAATGCTATACCTGACCGTATAAAATCTTACCAGCTAATAAAGTTATAAGGTGTCTTAAAGCATGGTTGAGGGAAAAGAATTTCTACTCGGTAAACGACATATTTAATAAGACATTGAAAAATAAATAACAATTATAATAATTTAATTACCATATGACATTTCTAATAATAATAATGCTACAGAATTGTAATTTTAATAACTGTAATAGAATCATAACTTATATTATTTTAATTAATTATGAACATAAATATTTGCATGTCATTTATTTATTAATATGACTAAAGGTTAAGGATTCATGACAATAATATTATAATATAAATGTTAAGACCGATTGTACTTACCAACACTTATCGCAAATAAATTGATTTGATTTGATTTGAAAAAAAATATAACCCATAGCTAAATCATCTGAGCAAACTGAAAGTGGTTCTACACACGAGACCAGGTATAAAAACATTTATGTTTCAGTCACATTACAGGTTCACGTTTCAGTCAAAAACATACGAGTGCATAGATAGCGCGAAAAGTTCCCTTTATATCATGACTAGCTTCGGCCTTCGACTTTGTCCGTCGTTCCGCGTGAAATTTCTTGTTTTCTTGACTTCGTTTTCAGTTATCGTTCTTTCTAACTTCTTTTCTTTTTGTTCAGGCTCCGTAGGGTCCTACCGTGATGTTATGTAGCCGTCCGTTGTGTGCCTTCCTCAAGAATAGACTATAAAATCAAAAAAAAAAAAGAAATCCTATATTTAGCTTCCAGTCTAACCGGATGCAGCTACATACCCGCATTTTACATGGAGCGACTGCCTATCTGACCTCCACAACCCAGTTACTGGGTAATGCGATCCTCCTTGGTAAGACTGATTGCGAGACTTTCAGGCTACTGACGACCCGTAACAACTGTCAAAGATCTACGAATGACAGAACCAACAGCTTAATGTGCTTTCCGAGGTACGGATATATTAGTATAGATGTAGCAATAATATCAAGGATTTAATGCGATCTTCAAAAGACGTTCTGTCTTTATTGTCGTTATCGTATCAGAGTAAAGATTTTCACTTCTAGACATACAGGGGCCATGGCATCCAGCAGATTTGCCCAGGTCGGTATGCCGCATTATGCAGGCCTACCAACTCAACAATTCGAGACTGCGACTGTCAGAAAAACCTTTAAGTAAAAAATACTGACTACTTATAAAACAGTTTTTCCGGGTAGCTATAAGTACTAACACTACTTCTTAGTTTTATTTTGTTTTTTTAATTAGATTTTTTTAATTTTTTTTTATTATAGGTACCCTGTATATACATATACAGGCTGATTTTTTAAAGACCAGCCAAATTTAAGGATGTGGTACAGACCATCAAACTGAACAACTTTCTCCATGGGACCAACATCGTAATCGCGAATAAAAATTCAGCCGTCCCATACATTTAGGTCGAGTAGGTATTGAAGTTTTCTATGGGACAGTTGATAAAATTTTCGCGATTACGCTATTTGTCCCATGGAGAAAGTTGTTCAGTTTAATGGTCTGTACCACATCCTTAAATTTGGCTGGTCTTTAAAAAATCAGCCTGTATATATATATTTATTGTAACCTAATGGAGGTTAGCCGTTTTTTGACAGCTGTCTTAAAATGAACTGTTCCAGATTACATAAAAGTTAACTTTAAAATGCGTAATAAAATAAATATATAAACTACATTATCTTATTGAATTATCATATTTATGGCTTCTTACAGACATTATAATACCGTACGTGTATCAATCAATGTATTGTGTGTTGCTGCAATCACTAGTTCCATCTGTCAAAAAACGGTTTACCTAATGGACAGGGTATAGGTACTTCTTGATGACACTACCGAGACGTACTGAACAAGATTCGACATTATTCGGTTATCACATAGTAAGTAAAGGCATGTATTTTGCGCTCGTTACAATTCTCCCCCAATTTCCATGACGTTTTTTTAACTATATTATTTTAGTTTATCAATATTCCTACAAGTTGGTCACGACGTTATAATATACAGAAACTAAGTATGGCTTATAAACAAATATACATGAAAATAATACCTTTAATCTACTGTCAACAAAGTCATGAGTATGATTAACTGTGCAAAGTGAAGATAATAAAAATTGAAGATAATGTTAGGTGCGAAATCAATTTCATCATCTCCCTAGCCGTTTCCCAACTATGATGGGGTCGGCTTCCAGTCTAACTGGATGCAGCTGAGTACCAGTATTTTACATGGAGCGACTGCCTATCTGACCTCCACAACCCAGTTACTGGATAATACGATACCCCCTTTGTAAGACTGGTTGTCAGACTTTCGGGCTTCTTACGACCCGTAACAACTGTCTAAGATCCACGAATCACAGCCTGGACCTGTTTTTTACATTTCTATGGCCGGGACCAACGGCTTAACTTGCTTTCCGAGGCACGGAGGGGTCTTGGAATGTAAAGATGGTCGCCCATCCACGGATCAATCTCGGCAAGCGTACCTTAACCTGATCGATCGACCCGTGCGTCTGTTATTACTTACCGAGATGACGAGTAATAGAGAAGTATAGAAGAAAAACACATGTTGTGCCCACCCCAAATAAATTGAGCAGGAGAATGATGATTGCATCTCTTTAGGGGGAGGACAGAAGGGCAGACTCAAACTCAAATCATTTAATTCAACTAAACCAATTACAGGCACTTTTGAATTGTCAAAGGGTCGGTCAGTCAGAAAGATGAAGCTAGTTGCCCATTCTAAAGTGTAGGTACCTATGGAGAAGAACGGGCAAGAAACTCCATGGACACTCTTTTAAATCATAAAATTGTTACAAAATATTTGATTACATCATTCGTGATATGATATAAAAAAAGTATGAAAAGAAAAACTACGAATTATTTATTTACAAGACTATCAAATGATAACAATATCTTAAATATTAGGGTTCCATATTGTTACATCTCTACAACCGTCATTAATAATTTGTGATACATTTCTATTAAAAAAAATAAAAGTTTTTTATTTAAATTAGGCTGAGAATCAGCACTTTTCGAGCGTCAAAATTACATAAGACAGTCCCCCAAAACGCCCGCGCTTCACCACTGCTATTGCTTTGCGCTGGGAAGAAGAAGTGGCGCAACAAACTCCCCAGCAGATAGAAAATAGAAATTCCTCATCATTAAGAACCATCAACTGGGGGCTTACCACCAGCTCTTATAGCAGGGCAGAAATTAAACTGCACTGCTTTTTTGTACTTAGTCATAGAACAAAAAAGCGGTGCAGTCCAACTTCTGCCCTGCTATAAGAGCTGATGGTAAGCCCCCTGGGACCTACTGACCTCTAGGTGACACGTCAGACCAAGGCAAAGATGGCGGGATGACTTTGACTCCTACCAGCACAGCAGCATAGGATTAAAAGCTAAAAAAATATGTGAAAAAGCTAGAGGATTTGGCTACAGTGGAAAAATAAGTTGATTGCAAAAATACTAAGAAGTAATGACCAGGTAAACACCATTTCTTGGTCTCTTGCGTGACACACTAACAGTAGCAATAGCTTTCATTTTGACAACAACATTCATTGCGTTATTTACGTTGTTAAGTAGGCAAAATTTTCGAGCATATGAAGCAATGGATTAGCAATGTCTTTCAAAAGGATTCGGATTGTGATTGTAGGTGTGTTACGCAATTAGGGTGCAGCATCCTAATTCATTGGTTAATTGCTAATTCACCCTGGTGATTCTTTCGTGTTATTTACCAATCTTATAGAAAAAGTTAAGTTAGGCTAACCAGTAATTTGACAGCAATCAAAACCTTTCAAATAGGAACACAACAATGCAGTTGAAAATGCTGTTTCTAAGACTACTTCTTCTTCCCCTCGTCGCTATTAAAAGAGCTCATGCTGTGATGAAGTCTTTAGCCAGTCAGCAGGATGGCAGCAAGACTAATCGCAGAGGGTGTGCCAGCGCTCGGGATCGACGTTTTTTGCCTTCACCTATCTGTAACAGTAGTTCTTTTAGAACAATCTACGAGAAATCGCTAAAACGGTCTTACAACCAGTCTTACCAAGGGGTATCATATTACCCAGTAAAATACAGTCGCTCCATGTAAAGTACTGGTATTCACCCGCATCCGGTTAAACTGGAAGCCGACCCCAACATGGTTGGGCAAAAGGCTACGCAGGTGATGATGCTGACTAAAACCTTTTTTCTCCCCACAGAGGAATCGCAATGGCCAGGAGTGTGCATCATAGGCAACCAGCAGTCTCTGACTAACATCATGACACAGGAGACAGTACCAACATAGTCGGAAAAAGGCTACGCAGATGTGGATGATGACTAAAACCTTTTTTCTCCCCACAGGAATCGCAATGGCCAGGAGTGTGCATCATAGGCCAGCAGCAGTATCTGATCAACATCATGACACAGGAGACAGTACCATCACAGTCGGAAAAAGGCTACACAGATGATGATGATAATGATGAAATCGCCAAAACTGTGTATTCGATAACTGACAAGCACGGAACCAAACGTGAACGAAAAATAATCTGCTTGACCACATGCTTTTATTATAAAATGCGTCTGTGATAGAGGCCGTGGCAGTTATATGCCGGTTTGTGAAAATAACACAAACGTCAATCTAAAATTAATTGTAACTTATTTGTTAATTGTGTAAGTGTAAAATATTGTTATAATGAGTGTCAAGGGTAAGAGGGTGCCGTTTGAAGAGGCGATTAACATGACTGGTAAGTTTTCAGCAATTTTTATGATTTGTTTTGTGTGCCTATTACTTACTAGCTGCGCCCCGCAGTTTCACCCACATAAGTTTCGATCCCGTGGGAATATCGGGATAAAAAGTATTTTATATATTAATCCTGATTCTAAACCATCTGTGTGCCAAATTTCGTCCAAATCCGTTCAGTAGTTTTTGCGTGAAAGAGTAACAAACATCCATCCATACATACAAACTTTCGCGTTTATAATATTGACGACACGGTTGGCGCAGTGGTTAAGCGATTGACTGCTGCGCTGCGTGTCGCGGGTTCGATTCCCGCACGGAACAAATATTTGTATGACCTACAAGTAGTTGTTCTGGGTCTGGCTGTTTGTGTATGTGAGTTTAAATTTTTGTAAGCGCACCCACGATACAGGAGAAATTCCTAGTGTGGGGCAACGTTTAATTTATAAAAAGAAAGAAAAAAGAATATTATTAGGATAGTAGGAGATTGATAGTTTGGAGGAGCTCGTGGCTAAGAAATAACAGCCGCACGGGTCTATCGATCAGGTTAAGCTACGCTTGCCACGGTTGGTTTGTCGATGGGTGACCATTTTCACATACCAATACCCCTCCGTGCCTCGGAAAACTCGCTATGCCGTTGGTCCTGGCTGTCGTTCGTGGATCTTTGACAGTCGTTACGGGACTTACGGGGCTTCAGTAGTTCGGAAGTCGGACAACCAGTCTTAACCAGACCTCCACAACTCAGTTACTGGGTAATACGATACCCCTTGGTAAGTTTGGTTGTCAGACTTTTGGGCTTCTGACGAGCCGTAAAGACTGTCAAAGATCCACGAATGACAGCCGGACCAACGACTTAACATGCTTTCCGAGGCACAGAGGGCTCGGTATGTAAAGATGAAAAATTCACCCATCCCAATCAATTCCCAGATCGATTGACTTGTGCGGCTTTATTATTTAGCCTTGGACTCCTCCCATAGTAGGAGTAGTTTGCTTCCGCCATGAAGCAAACTATCAGGCATTTAATTCAGCAGTGCCTGTAAATGTTTTAATAGAAATAAATTATTTAAGTTAAAATAAATTATGTCTTCATTGCAGGGTACAGCCGCTACAATGTGGGCATGTTCATATTGTGCTCCAGCATCATCGTGGGTATGACCTTCGAGATTTTCTCTGTGTCCTACCTGGTGCCAGCCAGCGTGTGTGAGCTGAACACCAGTAGCACCCAGCAGGGCCTGGTCGCTTGTATGCCTTTGATTGGTTAGTAGTCGACTGCTGAATATAGGCCTTACATCATTATCTACATCATCATCGCATCATCTTCCTCAAGACTGATTCTCATAATTAAAAATAGTCTAAATCTAGTTATAATCTCATCTCAGTGACAAGCGATGTCGTAATCTTGTCAAGATTACCATCCCATTTCCAAAACTGGCAACATAAATAACAGGTATTTGGGGTTACCTGAATTAAAATAATAATCTTTAATAATAATTTATTTATTTAATTTGACAACATTGGTCCAATGGCTAGTACAAAATACCTTATCAACTAAGGGTTAGTAATATTAATTAAATTAAATCAAATCAAATAAAAAAAAAACAATTTCTATTCATCCTGCCGCATGAGCAACCGGACAGCGTGTCTAAGTATTGGTGCATCGCGTTTTTCAGCTCGGGTTTTCAGTATGCTGTTGGTGCTAGCCCTCATTCTGCCTATTAGGGATGCGGTCTTTTTCCTGCGAATGGCAAAGAAGTCGTCGGTTCGCGCGTTTTAAAATGAAATATTCCCTGCAAAGATTTACGCCGCAACGAAAGCTGTGGTGGAATTTCAACTGTTATCAGTTATTTTTATAAATATTTTTAACTAAGAAAGAAAGAAAGAAAAAAGAAATCCATCCAAAAATACAGGGCATTATATTGTAATTGTAACATGTCACGTTTAGGCTGTATAGGGTGGCAGGGACATCGACGCACAAATTCAGCAAATGATTCTAGACTCCGTAGCGTAGACATTTTTATTCAGTTATTATCAAGCAAAAAAACAGCTGTGTCATAGAAAAGCGCAATACCTACGCGGTCAAATTGTATGGAACAGCAAATTTTGTATTAAAGAACCGACAATGTTTTATTTTTAGCTTACTTGTTGCGCGTCATATGACCCCGGTATATTCTATTCTATACTTTGTCAAATCTCCAATTTAGAGTCTCTTAGATTTACTTGCAGACTTCTGAAATGAACTGGAGTAGGAAAACACATCATCAATTAATACGTTATTTGCCCAGGTATCATAACATCGTCCCACATCTGGGGCTACCTCGCAGACACGAGGGGTCGTCGGAAGATCCTCATCATCTCCATGACTGTCAGCTACGTGGCTGGAACCATTGCTGCCTTCTCACCCAACTGGATTGTGCTGTGTTTGCTCAAACTAGTTTCGTCAGCCTCGTTAGTATCTTGCATTAACAGTGCCTTTTATTCTAAGGATATATTTTTTTTGTTGATTTTTTTGTATTATTTTAGGTTGTGTTACTAAAACTTACATAAGTAAAAATTGTTCTCCCATTTTTACTATTTTACTAAAACAGACAAAAGAGCTTATATTGAATAAGTTGCTCTCGAGTTGAGTGAGGGGTTGCAGTGACATTTTAAAATATGGCGACGAAAAATAAGATCAAGAAATCGTGATACCACTCTTTCAAATGTTTACAGGATTTTAAAGCATCCGTGTGATTATACATAATAATTGTTGTGCGTGTTATGTGTAAGGTCCAGATAAATGATACGCGAAACGGTTTTATACTGAAATTGTTAATATATTTAATAAAGGTTAAATACAACTCTGATTGTTTACTATAGTATGTGTGGACGTGGCAGGGCGATGGTATGTAAGCGACTGACGAGCACAGCGCTCGAGTTCTACATAAAAAATGCGATTCAGCGATCGCATCGCTAAGGTCGCTACATAATAAATAATTGTTAATTGATTGTAGTTGGTAGTGAATTCGTTAAACTAATCTCGAAGTTTTATTACCTAAGAGATATTCTTGGCAGCTATTTTTAACCGACGAAAAAAAACGGAGGAGGTTCTCAAGTCGACGCGTATATTTTAATTTTTTTTTATGTATGACCACGCATAACTTTTTACCTTTTTACAGAGTAGTCCGATTTTGATCATTATTTTGTTATTGGAAAGGGTGTACCCCAAAGTTGGTCCCATATAAATAAATAAAAAACAATTCTAAGGGTGGGAAAATAGGGGTGATTTATTGTTCACTCACAGATTTGAATGCTGAGTTGTGTATTATTACTCTACTCAGTGGCACATATGCTTGCCCTTTGGCAAACAATTAGTAGCTTATAGCCACAAAAAAATATAAAATAAAAACTATTAACATAAAAATTAAACCGCCGAAAAAACTGAAAAGCAAATAAATAATAAACCTTTTTTATTTGACCTTAATAACTAAGTTCTTAAACGAATGTAAATATACCTAAGTAATTTTGAGTCGGCGCCGTTTAAATTTAAGGCAATTTAGTGATCTTTGTTTATTAACTTAAAACTAATTTTATGCAATTTAGTACATACGGACCACAAAATAAGACATTGGCCCTGATTCCCTTGTTCACAAACTTAACTAAATTTAAGTTCTGGGCATCTTTTTCTTTCTATTTCATTAAGAAAAGGACAGAAGATAAAATAGTAGTTTAGTCCTGTCAAATTAAGATACTCCTTATACAGATTAGACGTAATTAAAAACATGGCTACTAAAAATACGTCAATTTACGTCAGGCGCTGACTAGTTTGACAGGACTAAACTAATATTTATCTTCTGTCCTTTTCTAAATTAAATAGAAAGAAAAAGATGCATTGAACTTAAATTTAGTTTAGTTTGTAAACAAGGGAATCGGCGCCATTAGACATCAATTATAGAGGACATAAACTAAACGAAGTCAACGAAACGACATTTCTCGGCATCACCATCGATAAACACTGCAACTGGAAGGCCCACGTCAATAAAGTATGCAATAAAATAAATAAATTCGTGTACGTTCTTTCTATACGAACTCTCAAAAACATCAGCGTTAAAGCCGTATTATCTGCATACTATGGATACGTTGATTCTGTGTTGAGATAATATGGTGTGATTACCTGGGGTTACTCAACGGAAAGTCAGAGAGTTTTCATCGCGCAGAAAAAATGCATCCGCGCCATAGCGGGAATACGCCCATGGGAATCATGCAAACCGTTTTTCAAAAAGTTCAAGGTTCTAACCTTACCTAGTCTGTACATCTTTCAATGCGCGAAATTTATTAAAATGCACCCGGAACTATTTAAAAAAGCTCATGAACCAAAAAGTTCTAGACACAAAAATAGAACAGTCTTGCCCATAATTCCTAGGACAGCACTATATAGTAAGAATAGTTATGCAATGTGTGTGTGTATTTAATGCTATCCCTGACAGTATCAAAATCTTACCAGCTAATAAATTTATAAGGAGTCTTAAAGCATGGTTGAGGGAAAAGAATTTCTACTCGGTAGACGACATATTTAATAAGACATTGAAAAATAAATAACAATTATAATAATTTAATTACCATATGACATTTCTAATAATAATAATGCTACGCAATTGTAATTTTAATAATCTTTAATGGAATCATGATTTCATTTTTTTGTTGTTTTATCGATTTCTTACATTATTTTAAATAATTATGAACATAAATATTTGCATGTCACAGTAATATGACTAAGTGTTAAGGATCCATAACAATAATATTATAATATAAATGTTAAGACCGATATTGTACTTACCAACACTTACGCAAATAAATTGAAATTGAAATGGGTGGTTTGGCGCCGACTCAAAATTACTTAGGTATACTTACATTAGTTTAAGAACTGTTATTAAGGTTAAATAAAAAAGATTTATTATTTTTTGCTGTTTAGTTTTTTCGGCGGTTTAATTTTTTTGTTAAAAAGATTTTTAAACTATAACAATATTATGTCTTTATATTAGAGTGTCGGGTTCCCTGGCGTTATCAGTGACTCTGCTGAGTGAATGCACGCCAGCTGCAAAGAGAAGTACCCTAGTCTTGATGACCACAAGTGCGAACTTGGCATCAATAGGAGTAATGGCAGGTAAGACTTTATTTATGGCGAATAACCCTTGAAACTTCTATACATTTATATATTAAAGTCGCTATACGTGTCGTCTGTGTGGCCGCTTAGTTCCTCAGATTTTGATGCGGTTTTTACCATCATTTAGAAAATTTATTCCGGAACGTTTATGTGTAAGATACATTAGTATAAAACGAATATTACTATAATAAAGTAATCGTTGTCTTGTTGAGTCCTAGGAACTGTCCATAAACGATATATTCAGAAACCCACATTCATTGCATTTACCCCTCAGAACGTTCACCCCTTATGCGGACCGCGTGAGGGGTGAATTTAGTTCCGACTGTGTAACTAGATGGTGTTGTACCATTCGGCCCATTTTCTGAATCGCGGTGTCAAGGTTCTCCGCTGTTGAACGACCCTCGCGCGGTTTTGTACCAAATTCATACTTACCTGGCGTAGGGGTAACCGTGATCAGACAGGCGGTTCCCCCAGGGCGAGGCCTTACCATTGCACTGCGGTAAGGCTGACCCTTGCGATTATCCCTAATGCGGGTAACTCGGACGCGTAATTTTTGGTAGTGAGGGGCTGCGTTCGCGCTGTCCCTCCCTGTAAGAAAACGGAATGTCTTCGGGCAGCCGCCGTTGAGTCTGTACAAAGACACTAAAGTGTAGTGTACTTCAGCTGTGAACCTTCATTACATAGGGAGGTTCCCAGTTGGAGTATACGCAGAATGCATAATCATCCTATAGTGTTCACACTACTGGGACACAGGCCACCTCTCTTCGAGAGGGAGTGGGCTGTAATCTAGCACGCGTGCCCAGGGTGGGTTGGTAGATGTCACATGTTTTCAATCTTTGGTATCTAGGACATGCCGGTTTCCTCACGATGTTTTCCTTCACCGTTTTGAGAGTTAGCTGAAATACTTACAATGAATTAAAATGAGTATGCTTTTACCAAGCTTTCATCTTCATCGTATCCCTAGTATTCAGACGGTTCCAATCCCTAAAATGTTTGGATTGTGTTTGCTATAAGCTAGTATGTACATTATTCCATGTTTCATAGAACTTTCATCAATTGATAAAGAAGCACTACCCTGTCTGCTGCCCCTATGGTTGCGGTTGTTTGCTGTCACGGCAAATTAGGTTGTAGAAATGTGTCATTTTCGTTATGTTGTACTGTCGGATGGTTGTGAATGCTGAAATTAAAGCTATGCAGAAGCTATGCTGAAGTGAAAGCTATGCAGGTTAAATTCTTACGCCATTGCTCAGTTACGCGAGGGAATTAGTAATACATTCATTTTTATTGGGAAGGTTTAAACCGTATATCTCACAACTTTTTATGCATATGCCTAGTTCGCATATGGCGGTGTAGATCACATCTCTGCCACCCTGTAAGTTAAAGTGAAATCATTTGGATTACCATCTACATAACCTACTTTAAATATTCCAGTTGTAGCAATACCAGTCTTGCCACTGACCTTCTCCTACTACATACCATTCCTGGACATCTACTTCAACTCCTGGCGTGTCCTGGACCTGATCTTTGCGGTTCCATGTGCCCTCAGTGCCATTGGTTGCTACTTTGCTTATGAAAGCCCTAAGTACCTGGCCAGTGTTGGCAGGGATGAGGATGCTCTCGAAGTCTTGAAGAAGATGTATGTCATGAATACAGGGAATAGTGCTGATAACTATAAGGTGAGCCGAAAAAGTTTTTTTATACTATATGAAACTATGTTTTGATTAAGGCAATTCTCTATATTTGTATTTTATCATGCAAGTGTCTGTAATTGGTAGTATTCAGATCTGACTTCACTTCGATATTTTAATTATTCTCAGTTGTGTGCGATTGGAGGGGCCTAATTGGGGTTAACCTACGCTTGCCGCAGTTGGTCTGTGAATGGGAGACCATCTTTACATAACGAGACCTCTCCGTGCCTCGGAAAGCACGTTAAGCCGTTGGTCCCGGCTGTTATTCGTAGATCTTTGACAGTCGTTTCGGGTAGTCAGAAGCCCGAATGTCTGACAACCAGTCTTACCAAGGGGTATAGTATGACCCAGTAACTGGGTTGTGGAGGTCAGTTAGGCAGTCGCTCCGTGTAAAATACTGCTATTCAGCTGAATCTGGTTAGACTGGAAGCCGACCCCAACATAGTTGAGAAAAAGCTAGGGAGATGATGAGTTGTGTGCGATTGGATGAGGGTCGTACGAAACCGGGAAGTATGCCAGAAAATAGAGAGGCTTATATCCCGCAGTTAGTGATTCGAGCTGAAATGATGGTGATAATGTGTGCTAACATTAACATCAGATGTCTATCCAGATCAGGCCAGACGACCAGGTTCTAATATTTTTTCAAATCTTTTTATAATGTTGAAATGGAAATAACTTTCTGGTTTTCAGGTGGATGCCTTAGAATTAGATGAAGAACGGTCATCTTCGTACAACAAAGGATTTTGGCAAGCTATTGCGTCGCAGATAGTTTTGATAGTAAAGCCGCCATTGCTGAAGCATACCGTACTCTTATCTTTTCTGTTTGTCGTTTGTTATATTACGTAAGTTGTTGTTTTGTTATATATCATAAGCATAACAGCATTATCAGTCAATGACGTACCCACTGCTGGGACACAGGCCTTTTCTTTGTGAGAGGAAGTGGGCCATAAACCTCTTGGGCCCAGTGCGGGTTGCTGGATGTAAAATGTCTTCGAATTTTTGGTTCTAGGACATGACGTTTCCCTCACGATGTTGTGCTATATAGCATTGATAAATTTTATTAGTATTTTCTCGAATTATTTGAATAACTCATTGGCATCACAAATAATATTCCGTAAAGCTGATAAATTCAACTGTATTAATTTGAAGTCTTTTTTTATTTTCAGGATGAACGCTTTCTTCGTGTGGTTGCCTTACATCGTAAATGCCTTTATGATGTCGGTAGTGGGAGGAGAAAGGCATCTTACCATCTGCCAGATGATCAGACTGTCTGCTAATTCCACATCTGTTCAAAAGGTAAGGATTATCATACTCTGGCACCCCATAGGACGTGACTGAAGTCATTAGAGATATAATCCTCAACAATATTTTTTTGATTTGCTAAGATTCTATTTTTAACCCCCGACGCAAAAACGACGTGGTGTTATAAGTTTGACGTGTGTGTGTGTGTGTTTGTGTGTCTGTCTGTAGCATTGTAGCTCCCGAACGGATGAACAGATTTTGATTTTGTATTTTTTTGTTTGAAAGGTGAATTCGGGAGTGTTCTTAAATGTTTGATTTGGTTTTTACTTTAATAATAAATAATAAAATTAAAATTAAATAAATATTTAAGGGGGGCTGCCATACAACAGACGTGAGAGCCCTTTGAGCGCGAGTCCGACTCGCACTTATTAAATGTTGTCGCGTCGAGGGACCGCTTCTATTTTAAACTTTAACAGAACGTTAGGCTAATAATTAGAGCGGTCCCCCGACGGGACAATATTTAATCAAAAAATTTCATACGTACTTACGTAGGGTCATAATTTCAAGGTTATTTTTTTCTTTTTATAGGGTTTTTTTTTATTTTTTTGATTGTTAAAACTGCATTATTAAAATTATGAATGAGAGGCTGAGGAATTATGTGATAAGGCGACCGTGGGACTTAAAAGAAATGTGAGTGGAATCCCCGTGACGAGACGCCTTAGAAGTGACCTGATTGGTGATGTTCTTCAGAAAGGTCAGGTGCGTAGTGCTAGCAGCGCGTGCAATTGTGCTGACGACACGGTTGGCGCAGTGGCTGAGCGATCGACTGGCTGCGCTGTGTGTCGCGGGTTCGATTCCCGCACGGAATACATATTTGTATTGCCTACAGTTAGTTGTTCCGGGTCTGGCTGTTTGTGTATGTGAGTTTAAATGTTTGTAAACACACCCACGATACAGGAGTAATGACTAGGGTGGAGCAATGTTTAAAAAAAAAATGCACGTCAACGAAGCAAACGGCGTTCTGTAGTTTCTGCCTACCAACATGGAAAGAAGCGTAAGTTTTATGTATGTCAAAAACTTGTTTTTTTTTCAGACTCAAGACTGTTCTATGAACTCTCAAGCGATGATTTTGGTGTGTGGTATCAGCATGGTTTTGGCTGCCGGAAACATATTGATGAGTAGTATCATAAACTGCATAGGAAGGAAGAAACTCTTCATAGTCATTCAGGTATGAATTTGTTACATTTCCTAGGCATTCCCATGTTTTGATTAAAACCATTACTCTCAAAAACGGTAAAGGAAAACATCGTGAGTAAACCGGCATATCTTAAGACCAAAAATTCGAAGACATGTGACTTCTACCAACCCGCACTGGGCCCGCGTGGTGCGTAACGGCCCATTCCCTCTCACAGAGACGAGACCTGTGTCCCAGCAATGGGAACGTGATAGGCTGATTATGCTGTGGTGCCCATATTTTGGACAATATGGTGGTATGAAATCCTACCATGAACTATTATATGGCTTGTTCCTAATTTCAGCAAGCCTTAAACACTACTGATATTGAAAATCTATCTATAACTATCTTGTTTCAGTTTTTCGCTGGAATTGCAGCATTGGTCATCAACACTAGCCCCTACTGGATCCTAAGCGCCGTAATGTTAATGGTCTTCTTGTCTGCCATCTTCAACTTTGGCTTCCTCAGCTCTTACAGCGTCGACGTCTTCCCAACTTATGTCAGGTTAGACAGTTTCTTGTCCGTTCTTCTCTATAGGAGCCTACTACGCTTTGGAATGTGCAACTAGCTTAAATGATTTAATTGAAATAAATGAGTTTAATGCATTATTCTATGTTTCTCTTTCAGAGCCATGGCCGTGTGCCTCACCCTGATGTTTGGTCGTGGTAGTGCGATCATCGGCATCAACGTCCTCAAACGACTCCTCGACGACAACTGCGAAGCTGCTTTCTACATTTATGGGTGTATTACTTTGGGTGAGTCTTCTGATTTATCATCAGGTACTGTGCGGCTTTGTTTGATGTCCGCGGCATCGTTGAACTTATTATAAACAGCAGAAGAAGTATAGGGAGTACTATTCTCTCGCCATTCTTGTCCAGCCGGTCTACTATGTGAAAATTTCACCGTGAACACTTAGGTGAAATCAGGTGACGTGAGCTGTCAATAGTGTGAATCCCTATCATCAGGTGGAATGACAGCTTACTTCAAGCTCACCTCACCTAAGTTTGATGGTGAGATTTTACAGAATAGAACGGCTGTTTTTATAAAGGAAGTACAAGAAAAGCTCAATTTCAAAGAAAAGCAGCTGTTTTGAGTTCATATTACACCTACCAACCACTACTACCAACTAACAAACAAATTATGCCAATTATACCAATTTTTATTTTCCAGTTGGTGGCCTAGTCGGATTCCTTCTGCCTTCAGACGCAAAGATCAGGGAACAAAAAAAGAAATTGAACACGTGAACACAAGAAAATCTTTCTGTTTTTTGTTTCCTACATAAAAACAAGTTTGCATTCCTTTCAAGTTTGTTACTTTGAGATTAAAAAGGAGATGCTGATAGATGGAACAGTCGCTACAACACGTTACCACACAAACCTATTGATTTTATGAAAATAGCATTTATTTAATTAATTATTATGTTATTGTTTTTCTTCTGTTGTGATTTTGTAAGTTGATACAATAGTATTGCTGCATTATGTTAATCGCAGTTAAGTTTTTATGGTGTAATAAGTCTTACAATACCTACTTAGTAACTTCCTATTGCTGTGTGTTATTATTATTTCCCTTATTTCAATATAAATACATATAAATTATATTTTTTAATATTAGAATATAAAAAGTATGAAAACATTAAAAAATATAAAAAAATAGTAGCCCACTGGTATCGGCAACAGGGTCCAATTAAGCTACCAGCGGTCAGGGCTCCAGAGAGAGGAACCTCCTGACATGCGAGCCGCGTTCAGAAGTACCGCTTTCTGAATATAATATTATTATTAATTATTTATTTAATTGCAAAGTAAGGTTAGTATTGGCTGCCGATTGCAGCCCGTCACAGTGATTTAAAACCCATAAAATATGCGAAATATAATATTCTATTCTCATAAATTTTATAAAATTGCAGTCGTTTGAAATACACACATGAAATTATAAAGTAAGTACTAATTACATATTAGTACTTACTTTATAATTTCATAAATATATATTGTGATAAAAGAGATTACTTTGTTTAAATTGTTTTAATTTTACGATTGTGAAATGAGTACTTAATAAATTATGATGTTTAACTTTCGTATTATTGTTAATCCTTATCAAAACGCTTTTGTTTAAAAGGTACTCATCTTCGAACGGTGCCTAAAAAAACTGGTCAACAAGGTTGGTAGCCAGCACGTGGCAGTTGACAAATGAACAAATTTTCAGTATTGAATGGAAAACTTAATTATCTAATTATATGTTGGTAGCTCTTATGGGATTACTATGACACACTATCTGTTCATTATATTTTGCTCTGGGCGACATAATATATTTAATTTGTGCAAACATTGCTATCTGATGATACTGTCATCTCGCAAAGTAGGGTTTCGAGGCTTCACCCAAGAAGGTAAGAGGTATCCTTAAATCATGGAAAAAAAAAAATTAACTACTTTCGTACAATTCGATTTAGGGCTTGAGCAAATTAGTTTTAAAATCAACTTTTGAACTGCACTTCTCTATGATTGAGCACCATTTTGTAATTTTGTCGACAAAATTATAAAATGTGGGCTAGTTTCAATATGAGGCTAACTATAATTGATTGATCACCACAGTTGGTCACTCACTGATCGTTTCAGACTGTTAAATGATAAATGAATTTATTTTGTAAGTAGGTTAGTACATATGTCAATTATATTTTAAGTAGGTTTGTACACATGTCAATTATATTTTAAAAACTAGATGACTTTGGCGTTTCCTAACTGACTAGTCTACCCCGAATAAAATCGGATTTTATCGAACTACGTACTTAGTATTAATACTATACCTAATAACCAAGCATACTTGTGAATTCAATTCCATCGAACAATACAATACAATAAAACTTTATTGTACATGGAAAATAAAACAGAATAAAGTGTTAACTTGTAATTGCATACCTAATGGGCGGTCTTATCGCTCGAGGCATATAAGCGAAAACTGCTTTGTTTGGCTTATTAGTCTTTGTACGAATTTACTAATAGAAAGTATAGAAAAAAGGACACTAGCGCACATAAGAGTTTCCTAGTCCTTTAGTTAGTGCTCAAGGCGCCTAACCCTACGGAACCGAGTGTTAAGCAAAATGAAACGCTTGACTTGAATAGTTTTTATTATAAAACATGTCCCTGACGATGGCTGGCGCAGTAACTGCCACGATGCGTGCGTGATAATAATGTTAAAATAAATAAAAGCACAGAATATAAGTCTTCGTAAATAGTGTTAGTGGAACAAAGTGCAAAATGACGGTGAAGACTAATAAGGTGCCCTTTGAAGAGGCGCTGGACATGACAGGTAAGATTAAAAATGAAGCTGTTCATGGAAGAGCTGTTCATCCGGGGTATTATTTACCTAGGACAGAACTGCTTAGAGCAGCACCCTAATTAAGTAATGCACTATCGATCACAATCTGAATTATTTTGAAGGATATTGCTAATCCATTGCTTCATATGTTCGAAAAATAAAATAAAAAGAAGCTCCAAGCAGTGCTTCGATTGCTGTCGTCTTTTGACGTTGGAAAGCAATTGGCAACACCTTGTCCATGGTCCTTGTCCTTGTCCATGGGTGTCCTCCTTAGATGGACACCCATGTTCGCTTAGAACAAGGTGTTTCTGCCTCTATAGCTCTATAATAAATAACAATTGATAAGTTTTCGCTTTTAAGAGAAAAAGAAATCTAAGAAATAACAAATGTATAAATATTGCAACACTTGATCCCAAATTTCCCCGACTTCTTATAAAAGTCTAATTACTTGCAATTAATTAATTATCAGTCTGGTGATAAGACATTGTGTTATGACCTTTGATTTACCTCAAATCTTATGTGAACCACTACCGGTACCCTTATTGCGTAAAACACTATCAATCACAATCTGAATCATTTTGAAGGATGCAGCTAATCTATTGCTTCATATGTTCGAAAAATTTGCCTGCTCAATAATGTAAATAACGCAATGAATGTTGTTGAACTGTCAAAATGAAAGCCATTGCTATGCTGTTATTGTCTTACGCAATTACCCCGAAGTTTAACTAAGTATTACATGTCATGATCTATGATGTCAGCAATAAAGATCCTAGTTGAATCAAATTGAAAACGTGTTAACGTATTTTTGTAAATATTATTTTTATCAAAATCACGTTGTGGCACATTCTATCGGTTCCTACATTGTTCAGAATTTGCGAAATTCGATGCGGTGTAGTGCACACGACGATTGTATACGCTTTCCGTACATTGAAAAGTCAGCTAATACTGCGAATATCACGGCTGTCATTTGTAGGTTTTTGACAGTCGTTACGGGTACTCAGAACCCCGAAAGCTTTACCAAGGGGTATCGTGTTATCCAGTAATTGGGTTGTGGATGACAGATAGGCAATCGCTCCTCGTACAATACTGGTATTCAGCTGCTTCCAGTTAGACTGGAAGCCCCCCAACATGGTTGGGAAAGGCGACGTGGATGATGGTACAGTCCCTACGTAGGACAAAACTTTGAATTCTACAACTTACTTGCAATAGCATTGTGCGAATTTTGCAGATGTTGTTGAAATTCAAAGTTGTGTCGTATTGCATAATATTATTGCACATGATTGCGCGCTATATTTTGGTATGTCGTAATTATAAAGATATATGTTTATACTGTGACTTGTTAGGTAGGTATTAGGTACTCTATTTATTTTGATAAGAATAAAGATAATTTAAGCTCATTGAATCCATACTGTACATGTATATTATAGTAGTCTGTACTAGTATAATATACACTGTATTAGTATTATGAATGCAAAGGAAACTTTGTATGTCTGCCTGTCTGTTATCTTTTCACGCCTTATAGGCTGCACGGATTTCGATGAAATTGGGCATACAGGTAGACCAAGACGTGGATTACGGCAAAGGATATCTTATTCAGTAGTACACTGTTCTACTGAATTAGGTATCCTTTGTCGTCAAAAATCAGAAATTCAATACTAATGAACGGAGTTCGCGTCAAACTGTGAGGGCGTCGAAGTGATTTAAAAGTATGTGATTGTAAATTATACCAAACATTTACTACTAGTACAGCTGCCAAAGACCTCCCTACTCTCTTTTTACTTCTTTCTGATCAAAGCTCCTAAGGGCCAGTTCTGGTTGAAGGAGTTCATCATCATCGCTCATCCCGCCATCTCGATCTACGCCTGCCACGATGTCGCTTGCCATTAAGACGGACCCATTGGGTCGTAAGTTTGGCCCATTGGTCGTCTGACATGCGGCAGATGTGTCCAGCCCAATTGCATTTTAGCGTGGCAGCTTTCGAAGTGACATCAGTTATTTCTGTTATGGAACGGATGGTCGTATTCCTAACCCAGAATACTCCGTTCCATAGCCCTCTGGTAAACCTCGAGCGTGGCCCTCTGCTGATTTATGAAAGACCAATTACTGTACATCGTGTTCCGGGCGATATACATAAACTTCGACCAGATGATCACACCATGGAAATAAGCATTTTTCGTTATGAACACATTAATGTATTCTTTTTTCTGTTTTTTTTTTATCTTCATACAAAATAAATACCTTGACGTAAATCACCCGATATGCATGCCTTTTTATCTCTTTATCCCAATCATTTGATAGATTTATCATTTTAATCGCACATTATTATATATTATTATAAGTTGCAAAATATGCCAAATTAAGACCCTTTCTTACTGCACAGCTCAATTAAATTTCATTAAATGAATTTACAAATATCTTTGTACCGAAACCTTTTTAAGTAGTAGTACTTAAAATGGCTTCGTTACAAAGATATTTGTAAATTAATATTTATCTTTTGTTAGATTTGATTTGTAAAAGCTATAGTAAGCGTTTGCTAAAAGACAATGCCCAAAAGCCGTTTTGATTTTTGAACAGGGAATTTAATTTAAAGTAAAAAAGTGTTGGTATGGTTGTATTCCCTTTACATTTATTTATTTATTATTATGAATTACAACGGTTATACACCAGTAACAGTAATTAATTAATTTCTATGTATTATACAAAATTACAATTTCGTCTGGATAGGTGGGTACAGCGTTAATATTAAAAAAATAATACATTTCGTTAGGTTACAAATTATTAGGACATGCAATTATTCATATACAGTCTTTCACAAAATCTCGAGCATAATAACATGATTTGGTTGAATCTGTCGGTCAACATGACGTTCCGTTTCAAATGATATGATTAATATAACTTGAATTTTGAAAATGTCACGTGATCACGTCTTTCAAAAAAACATGTAAAAAAATTATACTTTGCCGATTCTACATTAATTAAAAATAACTAGGATAAAATAGAATATATTTTTTATTTAAACGATTATCATTTTTTTAGAGCATATTCTTTTCAAATTTCAATCATTTCAATTTTTCGTGTATGACATGTCAAACAAAATAAAGTACCTAGTTTTCAGGTAACTTCGATTTTTTTTTTAAATCTCCGAATCCTAGGTTTTGTTTACAAAAATAACTTTTGTCGGAGTTAATATGATAAGAGTAGTCTATAAAAAACAAAGTATGACTTTGATGCAGCATGGTACGGGATTCCATACGTCCATGAGCATTGTCCTCCCCATAACGCGAAGACCACGGTGTATAATTAAAATTATGCACTATTTCCTTATCAGACGAATACTTCCACAATATCAATAAAATAATACGGCAATATGGCGCAATTTACATATAATTCGTCACGATGATGAATCAAAATATATAACAATTACACCATTGATATTTTCAGTTCTTATCAAAGTCAAATATGCTTGGCTTATTTTGTCTAGAATTATGCGTACATACATGTTGTGTGTTTTATATTAGGTATGTTTAACCAAGATGATGAGACAGAGCAGTGGTCGCCCAGTGGTATTGGCTGCGACTTAAGAGTTGTGAGTCGTAGGTTCGAACCCCGACAGGTGCTTTACTTTGTGTAAATTATTTCATCATTACTGCTCTCAAAACGGTGAAGGAAAACACCGCGAGGAAACCGGCATGTCCTAGAACCAAAAATTCGAAGACATGTGACATCTACCAACCCGCACTGGGCCCGCGTGGTGGATTACAGCCCACTGACTCTCGAAGATAGGAGACATTAATTAATGTTTAAACAATGCTGACTGCAATATTTACTCTTCAAGAGTCGTTGTTCGTCATACAAATGACATGGAGGCTAAAAAATCAGAACACTTTTCACATTACTGATGAAATGCTACCTTATTGAAATTAGATGGAGTTTGTTAGTGCGTGACCATTCTCAAAGATCATACAAAAACCCAACACAACACCAAGCACCTACAAACGGAGCATAGCAATGCCACTTGACAGCTGGAAATGTTTTAGGCGATAGTTGAAGACTTCGACTACTGTCACTTCTAAACTGATCCTATCTTATTCTAAAGCTATAAATGATAAATGATTTTATTTTTGTAAGTAGGTTTGTACAAACACTTTTAAACGTCAATCATTTTTTTTAAATTAGATGAGGTCGGCGTTTCCTATCTGAGTAGTCTGAGAAGAAAGGCCGAAACAAACTGACGGCACGGTTGGCGCAGTGGTTAAGCGATTGACTGCTGCGCTGCGTGTCGCGGATTCGATTCCCGCACGGAACAAATATTTGTATGGCCTACAAGTAGTTGTTCCGGGTCTGGCTGTTTGTGTATGTGAGTTTAAATGTTTGTAAACGCACCCACGATACAGGAGAAATTCCTAGTGTGGGGCAACGTTAAAAAAAAAAAAAAACTCAGAGGTCACAGTCTCTTTTAAAGTCCAGACATAATCTTGGTCAGATCATATGAAGACCATGTAGGTCGATGTCTGAGATGGTCTTTTGAGGAAAGAACCACACAGACGACGAACAATACTAAAGAAAGGACATTTGGGTAGGCTACATTAATTACTCAAACTGACAGACCAAGTCAAAAACTAAGAGAACAGAGAGAACAATAATATAATTAAAATGACCGACATAGTCTTCACATTCACAATAATTAAAATAATAGAATACTCTACAAAGTAAGCAAATATCATAGTATATATAAAATTCATTAATGTCAAAGTGTATAGAAAAAAAAACATTCAATATGTAAAAAAATGGAAGCAGCTTCATCACAAGCCTTTTTTGTCCTCGAATTATAATCCTTAACGGTATAAAAGGATTTCTGGCACAACTTACGTTTAATGAATGATTTGAATTTATTATTCTTATTAATATAACAAAACATTAAGTATCTGTAAGAATATAATCCAGATTTAACATTAACTACTTGTAAGCCGCATCTAGTCTGCCCCAGCCACCTTTTTGAGGTTGTCGGTCCAGCAAGATGGACTCAAAAGGGTCGCTGGGTCAGACTGAACAGGTGTTGTAGCGCAGTATGGGAGAGGCCTATGTGCAGCAGTGGACTGCGATAGGCTGAGTTGATTGATTAACTTGCTAACCTCATCCATCCATCGGGACATACAATTTAATGAAGAATAATGGTCTCTTTCACGTCGTATTAATTCTTCATGTAACTGTACCTTTTCTTCCAGGGTTCAGTCGCTACAACCTGTACACGTTCATGCTCTGCGCCAGTATCATCATCGGCATGACCTTCGAGATCTTCTCTGTGTCCTATCTGGTAACGGCCAGTTCCTGTGAACTGGGCACCAGTAGTACGCAGCAGGGGCTGGTAGCCTGTGTGCCTTTGATTGGTGAGTTCATCGTCAATTTTGTGTTGGGCAACAACCTCTTTTGGAAGTATGACGATCCTTGACTAGGAACAGTCTTAGTGGCCATGACCACTGGTCTAATGAAATTGTTTGGTTTTCGAGATATAAAGGCACTAAAAGATGTACTATCAAATGTCATGATGATCACGGCGGCTGCCAATGACTATAACGATTCTGTACAAACACCACAGCACATTGAGTACCAAATCGGCAGTCGTCGACCATTATATGATTTAGAGTCAGGCCACAGGTAAGTTAGTATTTCAAAACATGACCACTGCAAAAACTTGGACAATATATATACACATGAAGCCTTTTAAACTTTACAATTTACTTGAAGCCCTTTTTGTAAACTTCAAACTAACCAGGCTTTTGTTCTTTCCAGGCTCCATCGCTATGTCCCACATATGGGGTTACCTTGCAGACACGAAAGGCAGGCGGAAGATCCTCATTGTCTCCATGACTTTGACCCACGTAGCTGGTACATTAGCAGCCTTCTCACCTAACTGGATATTGTTAGGCTTCCTGAAGTTGCTGTCTTCAGCGTCGTAAGTATCTTCTATTAATTGAAAAGGATTTCCTTCTGTATCCATGAGCTGCCGAAAAATATCAGGTGTCGTTTATCTGTACGACTAACCTACCTCTTCATCATTCTTTTGCCCTTATGCCAATTTGTGTGGGGTCAGCGCAGCATGTCTTCTACTTCTCCTATAAGTCGTCATCTCTTCTTCTCCTATAAGTCGTCATCTCAGTAGTCACACCTTTTGGAGACTAACCATGTAAGTAATGGAAATTACTTCCGTTATATTATTTCTATTCCACCTAGATTTAATTTAAGCCTCCCATTCTTCATTCCATTCATTTTCTTTTTGCATAAGATCTGTATTATCTCCTACTGGGAGAAGGCACTGACTCTTATAACACAGGCCTATCACCTAGCACAGGATTCAGGGACTTCACAGTATTCTGTTACCACTTTCTTGTGTAATTAAGATTGTTATTATTATTATTCCATATTAACTTGAAACGTGTTTTTTCTTTTTACAGTGTCTCTGGTGGCTATGCGTTGGCTGTGACGCTGCTTAGCGAGTGCACACCCTCGGCGAGGAGAAGTTCTTTAATCTTGCTGACCACCAGCATCCACTTAGCTTCTATGGGGGTTATGGCAGGTACATTTTCTATTATATCTAAAATCTCCAGTATTTTGCCCAGGATTTTATAGGTTAGGGCTTGAAAGGAGCTACATCGACCAACATACAGCTTTTCAGTATAGCAGAGGTATGTTATATGTATATGGGTATGTTATGTCTTGTAATTTATTTAATGTCGGTGGATAAACACTTTTAATTTTTTTTTATTTGGTCAACTCTCACTCGGTCCGCGTAGTGGATTATGGCCCAACCCGAGGCGACCTGTGTCCCAGCAGTGGAAACGTTCAGATGTTTTAAGGAGTGGTTGGTTAGGTCAAAGAATGTGATATTACCTACTTGTTTCCTATGTTAGTTTCTAACTAATTTTATTACATGTGTATGATGATGTAACTAACATCTTTTCAATCTTACAGTTATTGCAATACCAGTATTGCCCCTATCATTCTCCTATCACATACCGTTCCTGAGCATTTACTTCAACTCCTGGCGTGTCCTAGACTTGATCTTTGCGGTACCAAGTGCCATCAGTGCCATTGGGAGCTACTTCGCCTATGAGAGCCCAAAGTACCTCGTCAGTGTCGGCAGAGATGAGGAAGCCCTTGAAGTCTTGAAGGGGATTTATACCATGAATACTGGGAAAAGTGCTGATCATTATAAGGTTAGTAAAAGTCAACTTTCAATACTTAAAATCAACAAACATTTTTATGTCCATGATAACTTTTGAGGTCGTAGCCAAATAATAACAGCCACATGGATCGATCCAAGGTTAAGCTACGCTTGTCGAGGAGCAGTCTGTGGATAGGTGATAATCCGTTATATATCGAGACCCCTCCATGCCTCATTTGTTGATGTTTGACAGTCGCTACGGGTTATATTACCCAGTAACTAGGTTATGGAGGTCAGATAGGCAGTCGCTCCATGGTAAAATATTAGTATTCAGCTGCATCTGGTTAGACTGAAAGAGAATAGCGTAAGCAGATGATGATGATGATGATTCATGATAACTTGAATTGGCTGTAATCCGAAATATCTTCGGCACAGAGAGTGTTGATTGAGATTACTTTCTGAGTCTTCTATTAAGAATTTAGAAGATAAGCATTACATCCCCTGACTGCTGAACACAACAATCTTTTCTTAAAATAAATTAATCTGCTTGAGAAATAAATGTGTCCTAAATATCATCTGTGTTGTGTCTTCTTAATAATACTGTACGGGTCATTTATCTTTACAGGTTGACGCTCTAGACTTAGATGAGGAACATTCTTCAGTGATACACAAAGGTTTCTGGGGATCCATAGTGGCGCAGACACTCCCGATGATCAAGCCGCCATTGCTCAAGCATACTATACTTCTATCTTTTCTATTTGTCATCACATATATCACGTGAGTACCATTGCACCTATAACATGTTGACCATTGCAGTTTCTAAATGTACTCTTTTGACTTGAATATTCTATTAGTTGATCATACATTTTTACCAAGAAGAACTTACGTGGCAGTGGGCAGGGCATATTGCTCACAGAACAGATGGTCGTTGAGGCCGAAAGTTTCTAGAGTGGCGACCCGTACTGGAATACGTAGTGTTGGAAGGCCTCCCACAAGGTGAACCGATGACCTTGTGAAAGCCGCCGGATGCGGGAAGCATAGAATTGGTCGAAGTGGTGCTGCTTGGTCCAGGATGTCTTTCGGCTGAAATGATGATGATGACATTTTTACTGAAGTCTGTACTTTGATAGTTTCGTTTTTCTGGTTTTTTTTAAGCTTTTAATAATAATATTGTTTCCTTTTCCAGAATGAACGCTTTCTTCGTATGGTTGCCCTTCGTAGTCAACGCATTCATGATATCCGTAGTGGGAGGAGAGAGGCATCTTACCATCTGTCAGATGATCAGACTCACCGCAAATTCCACTTCTGTCCAAGAGGTAATCCTAGTAGAAAAATCTTTGTATACTTATTCATGGTTATTTAGGTACTCGTATAATATTTCGTACATCGATATTACCAATTGGCTTCTCAGCCGTGCTGTTGTTTCTAAGAGAAAAATTTTTTTTTTGATCTGTCTTTTTTAATCACCACTATCATTGGCAGTATTGTTCCACCCCCTGCTGAGTATAAGCCTTTTGTGCCATGCTTCCTGGGGGTGTGTGCGTCTTTGTTAATCGTATGTCTATAATAAATTTCAGGTTCAAGACTGTTCTATGAACACTGAAGCAATGACCTTGGTGTTCGGCATCACTATGGTTTTGGCGTTCTGCAACATTTTCATGAGCAGCATCATCACCTGCATTGGCAGAAAGCGACTGCTCATCAGCATACAGGTATAACATACTACTATTTAGAATTTGATACACCTTTTTTCTCTGAACATCGTCTATTTTTTAAGCATTATGCATAGGTTATCAGTCCTGTTAATGTTATGCTATTTTATCATGTCCGTTTAGTTGACTTAAAGAAATTGCTTTAAACGATAATGCCGTTCTGCATTGTATTTTTTTCATTCCAAAGTTTGTGTACTAACAAACTTTTATAATGTACTCGCTGCGCCCCACGGTTTCACCCGCATAAGTTTCGTTCCCGTGGGAATATCCGGATAAAACGTATCCTATATGTTAATTCTGGTTATAAACCACCTGTGTGCCAAATTTCATCCAAATCCATTCAGTAGTTTTTGCGTGAAAGAGGAACAAACATCCATCCATCCATAGAAACTTTCAAGTTTATAATATTAGTAGGATGTTACCGGACAGAGCTTTCGTCATCATTTATGAATTCGTATCTATACTAATATTATAAAGAGGTAAAATTTGTTTGTTTGTATGTATGTAAGCGGTAATCTTCGGAACTACCAGTCCGATTTGAAAATATCTTTTTGCATTTTGATAGCCCAATTCTCGAGGACGGTTATTCCAAGACCCTTAGGAGCCGAGCAAAAGGAGAAAAAGCCAGAAAAAATGCTAAGCACATACGAAGTAGTAGCACGGGTGAGTGATGGGATGCGACACTATGGGTCCGGACTAAAATGTTACGCGGACGAAGTCGCGGGCAGAAGCTAGTCATTAATATACATATTATAATATATATTTTCTATTTGGTTTCCTACAGATGATAGCTGGAGTAGCAGCCTTGCTCATCAACAGTAGTCCCTACTGGATCCTGAGCGCTGTCCTGTTCATGGTCTTCTTGTCTGCCATCTTCAACTTCGGCTTCATGAACACCTACAGTGTTGATGTCTTCCCAACTTACGTCAAGTAAGCTATTAGGATCAGTCATTTATTATGCGAAAACCGAATGTTTTTAAATCGTTCTGTTTGTTCATATAACAAGTTTTGATGATTTTATATCTTCAAAACGCAAAAGTGCTCTTAATACGGTGAAGGAAAACATCGTCAGGAAACCGGCATGTCCTAGAACCAAAAAATCGAAGACATGTGACATCTACCAACCCGCACTGGGCCCGCGTGGTGGATTCCGGCCCACTTCCTCTCACAGAAAGGCGGCCTGTGTCCCAGCAGCTGATTATGTATACTTACTTTAATTCTTATTTACATTACCACCTACTTATTTTGCATTTCTCATGGCCAATCCAGATTTGTACGCTCCTTCTCTTTACTTTTATTTAATTTTGGTAATTTTCAGAGCCATGGCCGTGTGCCTCACACTGATGGTTGGTCGTGGTAGTGCGGTCATCGGCATCAACGTTCTCAAACGACTCCTCGACGACAACTGTGAAGGAGCTTTCTATATTTATGGGTCTATTGCTTTTGGTGAGTATGGTTAACTATCTGTTGTTTCTTTTAATCACAGCCTGCAAATAAAACAGTACGTATATTTTGATTCCAACAGGAATTCAAGTATAGTATATATACGGATACTGTTAGCGTAATATGGGACGCCTCCCAGCTAGACGGACCGACGAGCTCAAGAAGGTGGCTGGGACAAATTGGATGCCGAAGGCGGAGGACAGGGTGTTGTTCATCAAATGCTTATCAAAATTACTTTTTTCAGGTGGTGGCTTAGTTGGATTCCTTCTGCCTTCAGACGAGACGATACTACTACAGAAGAAAGCCAACTTAAAAGCTTGAAAATACCAGGAAAGCACGAATTGTGCCTGTATGCTTAACTTATAATGAACCAATGTTCGACTCACAATATTGTTGCTCATCGTACTATATAAGGCGCTTAACCTAGTATAAATAATGAAAAACCAAGTATAATTAATGTGTGGTACACATTGTCGAATTTTTATTGCCATAAGTTCTAATATGAGGTTATTTTATTTAGTTTTTAGTTATTGATAAGATAACTTGTTGTAAATAAGTACGTTTTGTGATACAAACAAAGTCTTTTGTTTTGAGATTCTACTTAACGGAAATCTATAGGGTGGTAATAATAGTATTCATTATTATGTGCTGTGAATGTTATTTATCTTTGTGAATATGAGAAATAAAAATGGTATATTAAAATGAATCGTTAGTTTCACTGTTCATTATCTACTTACCAAAGACTACAATAGTGTACTCTACTTACGTAGATTATGTACCTACATATCGATGACAGAAGTGCTTACTTTCTGAAATATAACAAAAATAAAATTACAGCTACCCTCAAAACCCACTGTTAATTGATCCAATCTTTGACTCGCTTACACAGAGCTCGCTCATTTCGATCACCGCTCAGCCAGCGCGTGCGCAACCATGTCCATTTGTCCATAAATTGAGACTTTTTAATTAAAACTTGAAGCGAGTAGTATAAAATTAATTAAATCTTTTTGAAAAATATAGTCAATATGAGTCGGTATAAGTTTGTCCTACGTTTGTTCTTGTATGTGGTGGTAGTGTGCCCCGTTATATTGTCTGCCCACGCGCATGATAGGAGCTCTGTGACACATGGACACGGTAAGAGTTTTACAATGCAAGATTCAGGGAACCTGTGGTGAGCGGGAGGCCGATCTTCAGTAGTGCACGTACATATTTAGCTGTAATTATAATAGAGAGTGTCAGATTTTAGGTTATGAAAAAAAATCTGAAACTATTTATGAATTGGTAATGATCATATTCCGGATGAAATATAATAGGATTGACAAAATAAAATATCTTATTCAGCGTGCTATAAATTATGACCATGTTATTATGGAAAGGGATGCACATACGTGCGCGAGCGATTTGCAACGTCGTCACCGCGTCGTCGCCGCGTCGTCGCCGCGTCGTCGTGCGCTCTTTTTTTCGTAGGAACGGTCAAAATTAGGTAAATACCGCTAGTCCAACACGTTGCCAACTTGCTTTCATGGTTTGAAGTCAGCGATGAATGGATTAATTTATCGGGTGCGCACTAAATTGATACTTTTAATTTCTTAAATTTTTGAGAATATTGAAAAAAAAAAAAAAAAAACTGAAACGACGATAGTTCTTGTCTACTTGAAGGCAATAACTTAGTTGGCACTATCTAAGACGATCATTACACGAGTTTTTTCAAGAATTTTGATTTGGGACGACAATTTATTGTGATTATGTAACAGTTACTGCCCTACTTCGATTTGTCACAAGTTTTCAATTTCATCCTGTATAGGTTATTTAATTTTATGTTGATACATTTTTTACATACTAGCTAATGCGTTGCAAAGCTTTCCTTTTGTCAGGGACCTTCTCCGGCGCATACACTACAAATTACCAAGGTTTCATCACAATCGGTCGAGCCATTTTCCAGTTTTTGCGAGACAACGGCACGGCAGTTGATTTTTAAGCGACTTTAAAATAGGAGGAGGCTCTCAATTTGGATATTTAGCATTTTTTAAAGAATGTTCGGGCATAATTCCGTCATATACCATAGACGGATTTGCAAAATTCTTTTTTAATGGATAAGGTTTTGCTTGGGTAGTTTACGATTTTATCCATTTAGTTTATATTGATAATGTTTTAATAAGTAATAACTTCCTGTCACTGGTATTTACATAGCAACTAGCTGATATTTGCATATTAATTTATAGGTACAAATAAAAAGCGAAAAAGAAAAATTCAAAAAAAAAGAAACAACCAGCTTCCAAAAAAAAAACTTTAAAAACTAACTTTAATATCGGAAGTCGGTGTCAAAAAACGAAAATGCGGAACTGGCCAAAGAACAAAAAATATTATTATTTATTAATTATATTAGGTATTTTACAAAAAAAAAAAACAAGAAGTTCTTCTTCTCTTTACTTCTTGTTTTTTTTTTTTTGTAAAATTGTGTTTTTATATTTATAGATATAAACTTGTATACTTAATGAATGAATGAATCAATCGTCTTTATTTGTAAACATAGGTTACAACAGTTACAATATGTTACAGTCATTCTTTTACATATTATAGTTTTTCTATGGTTTTCCATTTGGCGTACAAAGGACACATTACAGTTACACATACACACACACATCACACACACACACACATTAGTTATATAGGTACTAGTATTATAAAAAGGTAAAATTTTAATTAGTAATGTCAATATCAATTTTAATAAAATGCATATTAATCAACTAACGTACATCGCGGAAAGTAGGTATGTGCTGAATAGTGACAAAATTAACGTTGCAGATGGAATGATGACCGCAGGAATTTTTAATAGACAGAGGCTCTTCACTTATGTCGGCAAGCACTAACTATAATATGGGAATAGTATCGTTAATGTCGTGGTAAACATTGTTTAGCTATTTTAAAAGGTAGAAGATATTAAGCGAAGTTCTTAATGGTAACGAAGCAAGTATACATCAGCAAGACTGTACAAAAATGTGAATCAAATCTATCTATAATCAATTGCCGTGAGTTAATCTCGCAAAAACTCGAAAATGGTCTGACCGATTGTGATGAAACTTTGGTAAGTTATTGCGTGGACGCCGGTGAAGTTACTAAAACAAAAATTGAATAGGCATTGCAACGCATGCTGTGCTGTGGGCATTTAGCTAGTACTAATAATAATAAAATGAAAAAAAAACTATTGTACTACAACATTTTCAGAGCACATACATTACAAAGAGCCTCCCTGCGCCGTTTGCCCTCGTCTTGGCAAATGCGTGCCCAAGGTGCAGTGTCCAGCATATGTGAGAGCGAAATCCTACAACCCAGCGTGCCATCTGGAAGGTGCTGCCGGAGTATGCTGCTTCACCGGCAGTAGACATGCAGGTGAGATTGAAAATGAGTGAAAATAACATTGGATATCTTTAAAATTTTTGCTCGATTGTGTCGAAACGCAAAAGGAAGGTGATGTTTTAGTTTCGGATATGATAATTGAGATTCAATATTATGCTTACCTGAGATTTAAAATTATGCTTACCACATGGTAAGCATAATTTTGAATCTCAATTATCATATCCGAAACCAAGTAATGTAAGATGAATTATGAAAACAGAAACGAACTCGGATAACGAGTGGGGGTTAAATATTTATTATGTTTCGTTGGTCTATTAGTGGTCACAAGCTCTACTGCTGAGCATGAGCTCTTGGATGCGATTCCCAGGTCAAGCAAAGTGTTATTAGGTTTCTCCATCTGGGATTTATCAGTAGCAGTCAGTGATGGGTGAGGGCAATTGGCTCGCCCCTATTACACAGGACGTAAACAAAACTGGCGAAATGTGGGTGTACTAGAGCTACCTCTGCCTATCCCTTCGGAGAATACAGGCGTGATGTTTTGTGAAAATACTTATTCCCGAGACTGTGTAACTAGCCAAGCTTTAATACACAACAGGGTGGCAAGGACATCGCAACCTGTTACCATGGATTCAGTACATTATTTCGATGGTTATAAAAAAATCCTTTTTTTTTTTAATATTTGACGAATCAAGGCGGAGGTCTAACCATGTCCCAACCATTTGTTTTTTTTTTAAACATTGTTTGGGTAAAAACCTGTGCATCCATAATATGCTGAATTCATTGTTATAGTTTGCGCGTCGATGTGGGATACCACCCTTTATACTACACACCCAATGTAACTGGAAGTCGACCCTCTAACGTAGTTGGGAAAAAATAAACTTAAATAAAAAACCAACTGGGATGTTAAAACATTAATTTTAGTCACGAATAAATGTAGATTTATTATTTGATTTTCATTCATCCAGCGGAATCCGAGCATCACTCCCGCGCAGCTACCGCGATCAGCACAGACGACATCAAGACTTCTCACTCCCAGTCACTCAAGAAGCTGTCTCAGTGGATCACCTTAGCTGCCAAACTGCTAGAGCATTCCATGCACACCACAGTTAATACCACCTCGCCGAGTTATGGCCATCATTTGGTAAGAAGATATTTTTATTTTTGTAAGTAGTACTTTCATTTCCGTGTGATCTGTTTGCAAATAGAGAGAAAGTGACCACAACACACCACAACAAGCACAGACACCTGTAACAGTAACGAGTTCAAGACCTAGATAGGTATATAGATAAAATGTCTGTAATTATTGTGAAACAGCACCCATATTTTTTTAATGGACATTGTTGCTTGTCAGTAGATTTAACATAATAAAAAAATAAAGGTAATGAGCGGGATGAGCTGGACTCCTTCAACAAGGACTGGTCCTTAACAGCTTTAAACAGAGAGAAGTGGAAAGAGATTAGGGAGGTCTTTGCCCTGCAGTGGGACATCACAGGCTTTTAATAATAATAATAATGAGCGGAATGCGTCCTTTATCAAAAACTCTTTTACTTTATCAAAAATATAGCTCAGAAACGAATGTTCATGAAATTACTCCTTCACATGATTCTTCTTCTTTTTTTTTACCATGGCCTACTTGGAAAACCTTAAATAGACTTCGTACCCAAGTAGGCCGCAGCAACCACAACCTTCACAAGTGGGGTTCATGGAAGGGACAGACCTCCGGTGTGTATGCGGTGTCTCTCCACAGACAATGGCTCACCTCCCATCTTGCACCGCATGCCGTCACCTGCACACGTGAGGACCTAATGACTGCGTCAGTGAATGGTATCCGCGTTGCTGAATTTTGGGCCAAATTTGGGATATTAATTTTTTCGTGCTATTTTTGCTATCGACACACAAAGGAAAAGACTTCAAATGATTCAACTTACACAAATATAAAACATTTCTCTTGTATTTACTTCAGTCAGTGGTGACGCATGACGAACGTGCTGCCACACTAGGTCGCGGCGGTTTGCTGAATTTGTTCACTGCGCAGGAGTTGAAGGCGCGCCAGGCGATCTCTGAAGATGAACTCGCATTGGGACTGACTGACCATACTGATGGTGAGTTTGTTTAGATATAACAGAAATAAATATTATTATTGAGTACAGGAAAATGCTGTTTTGGATAAAAGTAATTAGCCCTGTAATGTAGAAAAATAAATAGGTAAGGATAGTAGTATTGGCCCTGAACACGATACTAAGCCGTGAAAATTGAGGTGAATGATTTTCATGTATGAAAAGCCTGTATTCTGCTGAAATACTACTTACGGACTGATATTATTCATACCAATTTACGGCGGTTTCAGGTTCATTCTGCCCTCCACAACCGTCGTGCTCGGCTCCAAATCGCTACAGGAGTATCGGAGGGGAGTGCAACCACCCGACCTCGACCACCTGGGGAGCTGTCCTCACTGGCTTCGAAAGACTTCTGCCACCCGATTATAGTGATGGTAATTACTACCTAAAATAATATTATAACAGTTGCTCTGGCACACGTGGCGTCATTTTGAACTTCGTTCCTGCACACCAACGTTCGTTCAATTTTTTAAATTGTTGTAGAAATTACTTCTCATAACAAAACTGCACGTTTATTAGCTAGTATAATAATGTAATGTCTTTCGTTTAAGGGTGAAGGTGAGGCAGTTTTGCAAGTTATTTTCTACTCAAAATGTTCAAAGTCACAACTCTAACAACAAAAACAACACAGTCATAATTAAAATTATACAATTTGAGTTTGAAGTTTGGACTTTGAATGAAAAAAACAAAAAGGATTTTAAAACTCTAACCATTTTGCAGGAACCTGGGCCATGAGGACAGCGAAATCTGGTCTTCCTTTGCCAAGTGCGAGGACGGTCAGCAGCGTCCTATTCCTGGACGGCAGTCACCCCAGCACCACCCATAATATGATGTTTATGCAGTTTGGACAGTTTATCGCTCATGACATCAGCGCAGGAGTTATTTTTACAGCGGGTGAGGATTTTTTCTCCACAATCGTCAATCGGGTAAAACCTTGCGGTCCTGATAAATGTCACGTATTTAAGGTCGGGACTGTAGGTTAATTTTTGGTAAGGTTTGATAGTTAAAGCTATTGTTTTGTTGGACATAAAGCTCTTATTTATTAGAAATTATTGGAATTCAGTAGACAGCATTATTATTTTTTTATGCCCATATTTATTTTTATTTTTATGACTAATAGTGTATGAATAATAATATTAATTTTGAATAAGTTTAATTTAATTGTATATCTTGTATGTTTGTGTTGTTTTTGAAACTTTGTGCCAAATAATGAGTCTTTTATGTTACTTGATCATAAATAAATATCTAATAATAATTATTATTTTAAGTCTGATTTAAATTATTAGTCTTGCCTTTGCCATTTTCATTGAAAATATAGAATTCTGAGGAATTTCGGCATGTTTTATAGTGCCCGAGGATATGGTTACACAGTTAATCTGTAGTTAATGTTAATGAAGGGATGGTTTTAAAGTAGGTTTTTTGAATTTGCCTTTAGATCCTTTCTTTTCCATACTTAAACTTAAAGCATTTATTTCAATTAAATCTTTTACAGGCACTTTTGAGTTGTCAAGCAGTTGATCAGTCAAAAAGATGGAGGTAGTTGCTCATTCCAAAGCGTTTCGATGGGAAATAACGGCCTAGAAACCCCATGGACACTCTGTTTTTACTATCCTAATTTTCATTTCTTCCAGACAATGGTAGCGCCATCTCCTGCTGCATGAACGATGGCAAAGACGTCTTGCCTCCAGAGCTGCAGCACTTCGCCTGTGCACCCATAGTGGTGGCTCCAGACGACCAGTTCTACGGGCAGTTCAAACAGAAATGCATTAACTTTGTAAGGGCCCAGATCGCACCGGCTATTGATTGTTCTGTAGGGTATGCTAAGCAGGTACGTGGCCTTCATGATAATCTTTGGATTTTAGTTTCACTACTGGTTTATTCCCTCTCACCGAGAGGAGGCCTGTGTCCCACTGCCAGGGCCGCGGGTTGTTCGACAGAGATACCGTGGCCCCTGGCACAGGTAACTGAAGGAACACGGATGGGTTTTAGTCAGTAAAAGTCTGACACGCCCTTCCGCTCAGCCCAGAGCGGGAGAGGTCATGTGATGATTTCCCACCCAAAAAAAAAAATAGGCCTGTGTCCCAGCAGTGGGACCATTATAGGCTGATTATGTATGTTATGTACTGGTTTATTAGTCTAAGTTGCACCAGCCATCTTGCTGATGTGTAAATCAAAGGGGGACCGACGGGAATAATATATTGTAACTTACCCTCAATTTGTTAGTTTTTTTGTGTTTGTGTTCTTTTGAATGCGTCATGATTGTCGCAAATAAATGTATTTTCTTTCTTCTTTCTGTTAACCGCTGAACATGTTTAATAAAATTACCTGGACAGTAAATATATATATATTTTTTTTCTATTCTTAAATATGCCAACTTTTCCATAGTTTTGCTTCAGTTGGCAATCGATTTATATCTCGTTAATAAAAGCAAAACGTCAATCAATCGACCCTAACAGGGTTTTGCACGCAGGTTATTTCAATAATTAAACTGATAATTACTTTAATTCTTTCATTGCAGATGAATGGCGCAACTCACTACCCCGACCTGTCCCACCTGTACGGAAGTTCAGAGAAGAAGCTCTTATCACTTCGAGCAGCTGGTGGGATGCTGAAGACCTTCAATGACTATGGAAGGGAGCTGCCGCCTCTAACGGAGAGCAAAGAGTGCTTGGTGGTGAAAGAAGGAGCTGCTTGCTTTGAATCAGGTATTGTAGCATTGTCTTATTTATTCATGGTAAGATAATATCATGTAATGTGGGTGTACTATAGATACATCTCTGCCCTACCTTTCGGTGGGACAAGGTGTGATGTTATGTTATGTTAGTGACCAAATGCATCATCCAAATGTTTAGTAATGAAAGCAACCAAAAAGTACGTGTTGGAGGAAGTCGCTGCAGTGGTTTCGTGTTCATCATTTTCATATAACTAAACGTCTATAATTCCTGCTGCGATAAATTATTGGTCCTTCAAAATAAAAACACTGCTCAGGATGATGGATTCATTTGAATAATCATCATCAGCCTATAGCTGTCCACTGCTGGACAAAAGCCTCTCCTATTGCACGCCATTCAACTCGATTTTCGGCAACTCTCATTCAGCTGCTACCAGACATCCTGTGAAGATCGTCGCTCCACCTAGCTTGAGGGCGGACTTTTACCGATTCGCGGTCTCCACTCAAGAACACGTCTAACCCAACGGTCTTCGGTTCTACGGCTATAAGGCCGGCCCATTGCCACTTCAGCTTTTGAGATAATAATGATTCATTAATATTCGTTCTTATTTTTTTCCTCCTAGGAGACAACCACGGCAATCAGATCATCTCACTCACAGTTCTCCATACGATCTTCACGAGGGAGCACAACCGCATGGCTCGAGCTCTGTCAGCTCTCAACCCAGGCTGGGATGAGGATACCGTGTTCTGGGAGACCAGGAGGATACTTCAGGCCGAGTTCCAGCATGTAATTTATAATGAATGGCTGCCATTGCTTCTGGGTAAGATAAACTTGATGTTATTGATGTCAAAATTACAAAAAAGGAGAGAAAATAAAATCTCATGTCATCGCACAAAGTTTTAATTAATAGAAACCCTGCGCTATCTATCCTACTAATATTATAAACGTGAAAGTTTGTATGGATATTTGTAAGTTACTCTTTCACGCAAAACTACCGAACGGATGTGGATGTTTGGCACACAGATGGTGTATAACCAAGATTAGCATATGGGATACTTTTTATCCCGATATTCTCACGGGATCGAAACTTATGCGGGTGGAACCGCGGAGCGCAGCTAGTAAATGTATAATTCTTCTGTACGTCACTGAACTCCTTCTAAACAAGCAAACAGATTTTGAAAAAAAAAAAATGTATTTGTATGAGTTGGTGGTTTAGATTCACAATAATGGAACCGGTAGGTGGCGCTTTTCAGGCAGGACAACGTCTGTCAGGTCCGCTAGTAGGGTAGACCGGGTACAATAGTAACACGGGTTAATAGTACCATCATCGATATTTCTACTACTGAGCTCAATTTTGCATGTGTGAGTGCGCCAGCATACGCGCTACTTGAGCCCCGAGGCGCCCCTCAGTCACCGGCGCGCGCGCTGTGAAACGGACGTATTAGTGGAGAATTTTTGATTTTCGGCAAGCCGCGGTAAGTTTTTACGTAAAATATTATTGGCTGTAACTCGTATCACCAGAGTCTTTTCGACAAGTAATTGTTGTTGCTAGTTTAGACGGTTATTAAACTTTTGATTTATGATAAAAATGGAAACTATAAGTTTAGAATTATGTGACTATTAGATGTTTTTTCTAAACTAGTTACTTTGGTGCAATTGTACCAACATTGTCGGGGTCAATAGTACTGGTACAATTCACCCCATGGTAGAAATAACCCCGTGGTAATAATAACAGAGTAAAAAGATAAATAGGTACTTAAAATATACAATTACTTATTAGATATGTTTTTGTTTTAGATGCCACGAAATAGAATAAAAAAGACGGACCGTGGGTCAAGAGATACTTTGTTGTATGAACAAGCATATGATGAGATCTTAAAAGGGCGTAGCATACGCGCCGCTGCGAATATGTTCAACGTTTGCCACGTGTCTCTCATAAGATATAAACGTAAAAGAGAAGGTAATCCTAACGAATTTATTTCAATGGGGTATAATCCAGCAACGAAAGTATTTACCGAAGAGCAAGAACAAAGCATAGCGAAATATTTAGTGAGAATGAGAATTTATTATGGTTTAACGCCAAAAGAAGTAAGACGCTTGGCACTTGATTTGGCTATTAAATTTGATCTGAAAAGACCACAGTCCTGGGATCAAAACGGAATGGCAGGGCCTGATTGGTTTTCATCTTTTATGAAAAGAAACTGTGAACTTTCGGTAAGGTGTGCTCAAGCCACTAGCCTTGCTCGTGCTACGAGTTTCAATAAGACAAATGTCAACGCATTTTTTGATAACCTGACCAAAGTAATGGATCGCTATAATTTTGATGCTAAAGATATATACAACATGGATGAGACTGGCATTACGACCGTCCAAAAACCGAATCGCATTATTGCTAGGAGAGGACAACGGCAAGTAGGAGCATTGACGTCAGCGGAGCGCGGTACACTTGTTACTGTGGCTATGGCTGTAAATGCCGTTGGTAATGCTTTGCCTCCGATGTTCGTGTTTCCACGCCAGAGATACCAAGATCATTTCATCAGAGATGGTCCAATGGGTTGTGTAGGTGCTGGTAATGCGTCAGGTTGGATGGAAGCGACCCAATTCCTGAAGTTTTTGAAACATTTCCAATCATTTACCAGGGTGTCTCTTGATAACAAAGTGCTGTTACTTCTTGATAATCATCCATCGCATATAACAATAGATGCTTTAGACTTTTGTAAAGAAAATGGAATAATAGTTTTATCGTTTCCACCGCACTGCTCGCATAAGTTGCAGCCACTTGATCGTTCTGTACATGGTCCTCTGAAAAAACATGTAAACACCGCTTGTGATGCATGGATGAGGAACAATCCTGGTCAAACCATGACTATTTACCATATTCCATCAATTGTTGCTACTTCCTTTCCTCTAGCTTTTACCCCTCGAAATATTCAGTCTGGCTTTCGTTGCACAGGCATCTGTCCCTACAATAGAGATATTTTTGATGATGCCGATTTTGGTCCTTCTTATGTGACAGACCGACCTTTGCTTGCTGTAAATAGCATCCAAGAGCCTCCTCCCGAATCAGGAAATGAAAGTCTTCCCCTTGAGTCAGATCTTGTGCCTGTAATTCCACAAATTTCATCTCCACGTGAAGATCAAGAGACGCCAAACGAAATCCGTGCCGTACCAAGGCCATCGTCAGGAGCAGCCACTTTAGTGCCTGAAATCATGCCTGGAGACACTTTGGCATCAGTTGATCCTTTGGATATAGGACAGGAATCCCAGCAAAATACATACTACATGGAATCTATGGAAACACCTACAAGGTTAAGATTTGGCACACCATTACGTGAAATAACAAATGTTTCTTCCGATTCAACTCCTGTACTCGACCCCAAACCGTCTACATCTAAAGGAACTAAACCCTTTATTTTCTCTCCTGAAGTAGTTCGCCCTCTGCCAAAGGCACCGCCACGTAAAACCACCAACCGCGGAAGAAAAAAACGACAAACGGCTATATATACCGATACCCCGGAAAAAGATGCTATACAAAAAGAAGCGGAGGAAGCTGAAAAAAGAAAGAAAGCTAAACAAATTAAAAAGAATCTACAGCACCCGGGAAAATCTAAAGGGATAAAATGTGATTCCAGCCAGAAAAAGAAGACTGCAGCAAAAAATTACTCTGAAAGCAGTGAAGAAGAAGAAGAAGAAGAAGAATGGTTTTGTGTTGTATGTATGGAACCTTATAGTGCCAGTCGCCCTAGTGAAATGTGGATTCAATGCGCTCAATGCAGATTATGGGCACATGAGGAATGTACACCTCAGGAGTCAATTTATGTTTGTCACAATTGCGAATCTGACTAATATTTTTTTATCAGTAATTAATATTCTATGAGGGTCAATTGTACCAGGGGTCAATCGTACCTCCATACTAACATATTTTTGTTGATTACTTCTATTTTATAATTGTTATAAAGCTAGATAATAGCTAATATGCAAAGTGTGAACCAAAGTTGATTATATGTTAATAAAAACTTATTTTATTTTTGTTCGAAGTGAAGAATTGTCATGTTAATGTTATTACTTTACATTTGTGTTGATTTAAAACACTGATCTCACAATATTTTTGTTCCTAATTTTTAAGAATGATTATAAGCCCATAAGACTTCAAATAAATGACTAAGAAAATGTGATTAATACCTTTATTCGAGTTTTATTACCCTATGCAGTTTTGGTACAATTAACCCTTAAAAGGGGTCATTTGTAGCACTAGCCATCATTTCATTCAAAGTCAATTTCGACCAAGTTTTGTTCAATCTAGGCCAACTTTAGATATTTTCTTCAGTAGATAATAAACTAAGGCTGTAAAATAATATTTAAAACAAAAAGCGACAGTTGAATTTGTATAATCAACCGATGTTTAGAAAATGGTACTATTGTCCCCGGTCTACCCTATACTACTATATAATTTGTAGAATTCAAGCTTTCATGAAAAAAAGTCAATGTTGAAACCATACTTTTGGATACCTACATCTTACTTTATTATCTAGGTCAACATCAGATTTTGATTTGGAACCCAACCTTACAAATAAGTTGATGTCAGTCTTATGCAGTGGCGTGCAGTGCATGAAGGCATATAAGCAGTGCATACCTCGATAAATCACCATAAGCCTGTCAATTAAATTTTAATGTGTGTGCCCCACAATTAAGAAACTCACTAAATTATCATACCTAACAAAAAACAAAATCTTCATACAAACACGCGCGGCAGTAGGCAGTCGCCAGACGGCCTGCTCGGCTCCCGTACTATTCGCACACATTGTCATTGGTCTTTACTCGTTCAAGTTAATACGACGAAATTAAAAATACGTACGTCTCTCGCGTAATACTATGATGTTCTATCTTCGCAATTTATCACCCTTAAGTAGGCATGCCTACTCATAACCAACCGAGTATGAATGTTAAAATTAAAAATACACTTCGTAATTTGGCCGTACGAAGGAAGAAATGGTCCTGCTCCACAGGACGCATAAATAAATTGATTAGCATTTGAAAATACTTCACACACGCCTACCATACGCTTACTGTTGGAGCTGCTGAAGATTCTAAAATACTATGTTTGCATTATATAAATTCAATCTCCTAGTATTGTATAATTGCATAGAACGTATGTGAGTACTATGTTACATACTATAAAGCTACCATTTACTGGGTACGTCTTTCATTGATTCGAATGTGCCTTGGCGGCTGAGAGTATATCATGCTCACTCTAATGTTTCGCTGATGGTGGCACATGTGTTGGATCATTTAGCTCCCTTCAAAATGGTTGAGCTGAATGGTGCTAATCTATGCGTCATGTTCGTGAACGGGCGCCGTCAGTAGGGACTGGTCAACTCTTTGCTGCCATGGCTTATTTTGATTTAATTTAATATTTGAATTGTTTTTTTTTATCTTTTCATTACGGACGCTTTTAACGTTCTGCATCGTTCTCACATGCATAATTTTGAACATGAATAATGTAACCAATACTTTGTAACAATATTATTATGATTTAAAAGAGTGTCCATGGAGTTTCTTGCCCGTTCTTCTCTATAGGTACCTACTACGCTTTGGAATGGGCAACTAGCTTCATCTTTTTGACTGACCGACCTTGACAATTCAAAAGTGCCTGTAATTGGTTTATTTGAAATAAATAGTTTGAGTTTGAGAGGGATGGATAATGAGGTCGTCGATAGTGAGGTAAAAATGAAATCCAACTGGCGGCTGCGAAAAATTTAAAATTTGTCATTTTAAAAGTTTTACAGCCGCCATCTTGGATTTTCATTTTGAATTTCATTCCTGCCGGGGTCCCACGACCCGGACGTTTTTTTTTTATACCCAGTAAATCAATTACTTTTTACTTAAAAGTGCCGCCTACCTGTTTTGAAAACCAATGCACACCACTGGTCTTATGGGCTATGACGTGTTAAACCAAAGTTATGATTACAGGTCCTCAAATCATCAACACGTTTGAGCTCGTCCCGTCTGCAGGCTACTCCTCATCATACGACCCTCACACGAATCCGTCGCTATCAGCCGAGTTCTCCGCCGCAGCCATGAGATTCGGGCATTCTGTAGTCGATGGTAAAATTGTGTAAGTGGATTTAATTCTATAACAACTTCAAATGAGTAGTTAAGGTCATCATCATCAGCATAGCCTTTCCCCAACCATGTTGGGGTTGGCTTCCAGTCTAATCGTATGCACCTGAGTACCATTTTACATGGAGCACGTATGTGTAGTTAAGGTATAATTAGGAAAATAAAACAGAGAATTCATAGAATATCTAACCATTTCGAAGAAAGATAGAAAATAATTAATTTATAAAGAATTTGATATTTAAAATTCATGGAATTTCAAATGCATAATATACAAGCTGTGGTTTTGCATCCTCGTCAAATTTCAGGAGGCTGTTATGAAAGACATAAATAATCAATTAAAATTACGATCTCTGGTAAATAATGAATACATACTTGTTTTTTTAGTTATTTAAGTTTGACAGTATTTCAGAATACACCACTTTCAAAGAACAGAATTGCGTTATGGTATCGTATAAGCGGCCGCGTTTTTATGTGTGTGTAAAAGGGCAGATACAGAGCGGTCTTACACAGGCCGCGTTTTAAAATGCGTGTTCCACACATGCCGACTTCCGAAAATTAGAAAAAAAAATACCTATTTATTTTATTATTGATTTGTGTCGAGAATCAGTAGCATAGTTACCTCCTCGAATTGACGAGGATGCAAAACGAAACCTTGTATATAGTTAACTCTTAAAAAATTAAGTAGGTAACTGATTTTTCAAATCTTATGTAGAAATACCGGAAGACGTAGGGTTGGAAGGCCTCCCACAAGGTGAACCGACGACCTTGTGAAGGCCACGGGAACCCGTTGGATGCGAGGCGCACAGAACCGGTCGAAGTGGAGGTGCTTGGGGGTTGCCTATGTCCAGCAGAGGACGTCTTTTGGATAAAATGATCATAATGATGATGTAGAAATATGACCATGTGAGCTAGCCACAGATGGGAGTTCTCTATGGAGGCAGCCAAATCTCCTGCTGATAAAAAATTACTTACACAGCAGGCCCTATTACAACACCAGCGCTGCAGTATTTATTTTTAAATACTGTTTTTTGTATGTGCGTGCCCCAAATAAAATATTTTTCTTTCTTTCTCTCTATAGATCGTTCATAACTCAGAAAATTTAATTATTTTGATCTGACACACATAATAGAATATTTTTTTCCTTCAGGATCCAGAGTCCCAAAATGGGTGGAGTATACGAGACCATATCAATCCCCGAGCTGATGTTCCAGCCGACGAGGATGCGCCTGCGACACTTCCTGGACAGGGTGCTGATCGGAATGTCCTCGCAGCCAATGCAGAGCGTGGATCCTTTTGTTACAGAAGGGGTAAGTTTCTACAGGTTTGAGAAGACAAGCTGTATTTTGTTGGCTGATTGCTAAAAGCATAGTAGAGTAATTCGCCTTCACGATTTGCGCATCTCGAGACAATTCATTAAGTCCTGTTTTGAGGAAAATGATTTCGTGCTGGCTTGACCCCCTCCCCCCCTTCCATACCACTTATTGCTGTAGGTTTGTATTGCGGCAGTTTTGAAGCCGTTTTTGATAACGTGCTAAGTGCCTTCTACTATGTGCTCAGTGTTATGTGTAGCTAATTACGGTTTTGATTTGGAAACCACGCGTCTGTCAGAAATTAACAAATTAAATCTTCATATTTGCAGCTCTCACGCTACATGTTCCACGGAGGCAATCCCTATGGTCTGGACCTGGCGGCCATCAACATACAGCGTGGCCGCGACCACGGACTGAACTCGTACAACCAGTACAGGAAACTAATAGGACTTGAACCGTACACTGAGTTTCAGCAGTTTGCACCGAGCGTAAGTATTTTTTATTTCTAGCCTATGTAGTCCCCCACTGCAGGGCGAAGGCCTCCCTTTCTCCTTTTCCATTCCCCTCTGTCTTGAGCTAGTGAGGACCAATTCTGGCTGTAGGCGTCAAGCTCGTTCCGCCGTCTTCTTCTGGGTGTGCCTCGAGGTCGCCGGACGTAAGTGTCCTATTAAAATGCTTTTGTAAGTTCTTTCGTCTAGTTCTCTCAACTAGACTAATTATAACTTACAGAAGCATTTTCAATCAAGCATTTTGTTTCGTTCTGAGGAGAAGCTGAAATTATGCATCAGACGTATAATCCAGCTCTACGTAGGACATGCTTTTACAGGGCTGATAGGCACCATCAAGCTAATACATGGACCACTTTCCTTATTTTCTGAACCAGTTATCATGTTTGTTGAATCTAGGGCAATAAAAAATCAGTTGCATAATTAGATACAGAGCATTGACTTCGTTTGGCTTAAGTTGTCGTGGACGCTACTATATAATATAGCGCACTTAAAAACTAGCTGGAAAACCAAAGGGGGTAAACGGAGCCGGTCGAAACCCAACAAGGTTTTGAAAAGGCAGGGTCCAGAGAACGACACGTGTGACAAGGATGGTTTCATCAAGGTGGAGAAGAAGAAGACGAAGAAGCCCCTTTGTCAGAACCAGTGTGGCACCGCGCAGGCAGGATCCAGCAATCCGAACGACGCAGCTATACGCGTCCAGACTGCACCACTCCAAGAAGGTTGAGGAGATCGGGGAGTACATGCGTGTGAAGACCAACTGGACTTTGAGGGTCGAGAAGTTGGAGTCGCGTCACAACACGAACTTCAAGTCGTTCGTGGTGCGTGGTCCGACACATCATCTCGAAAAGTTCCTCAAGATTCTGGCCGAAGGGTGTTGCGTACCGCCGGTTTCGTGGCCGGCTACGACACCAGTCAGCGAAACACGACGCATATACTTCGTGTGCGTTAGTTAGTTTTTAGTGTAATTATAATGTTGTATGTATTTATAGTATTTTTAAGTTATATTGTATTGTATGTTATATGGGCCTTGATGCCTGAAATAAATGGATAAATAAAATAACCTCAATGAAAAGCGTATCCTGGGCCGTTGCCATCTTGTCGACTTATTTACGAAGCCATAAGCTATGAGATACGAGAGAAGAACTTTAAGTAAAAGTACTATAAAATTGCTAATTATTTTCTTCCACAGGCAGCTCACCGCCTAGTCTCAGTATACGAGCATCCAGAAGATATAGACCTTTGGGTGGGAGGGCTGCTGGAAGAACCAGTGGAAGGAGGCATTGTGGGCCCGATCTTCGCCAATATCATCGCTGACCAATTCGCCAAGCATAAGAAGGGGGACCGGTTCTACTATGAGTATGGACCTGATGTTAATCCGGGAGCGTTTACGCCAAGTAAGTAGAAAAACGAGTTGTAAATCGTAGGTTCGAACCTTGATAGGCGGAATAGATTTTAAATAAATTAGTTAATCACCACTGCTCTCAAAATGGTGATGGAAAACATCGTGAGGAAAACGAAAACTCGAAGACATGTGACATCTACCAACCTGCACTGGGCTCGCGTGGTGGATTACGGCCACTCCCTCTCACAGAGAGGAGGCCTGTGTCCCAGCAGTGGGAACATTGTAGGCTAATAATGCTATGCTTATTATGCTAAGTGGAAAAAACATAAATTACCATATTAATATATTTTTAATTAAAAAAAAAAATAATTGTAATGTTACAAACTATAAGTACGTATGTATGATTTTTATAAGAGTTTTTTATTTGCTTCAACATGTGTGTTTGTACATACATAAAACAGTGCATACAAGATGTTAAGGTAAATTAAGTGCAAACATGTTTGTCACTATGTGACGTGCAAAATAATAGATTTATACAATTTAAAAAACAAAATAACAAAATATTAAAAGTTGTCATACTTATTATTATTGGGTTATTAAAATTATAGAGTAAATCAACATTATTATATAAGTAGCTACAAATTAATTTAATTGCTTATGTCAAGACGAATTCCTTTTCTTCAAGGAACTCAGTAACGCTATAATATGCTGTGGCGGTCAAAAAAGTACGAAGTTTAGTTTTAAACAAAGATTTAGGTAGTTCTCTCCAACTTTTAGGTAGTTTGTTATAAACGACTGGAGCCATACAGTACACACTTTTGCGCATTAGGGTCGTCTTAGCGAATTGGAGACAAAGTTGACCATTGTCACGTCTATTGCGTGGGAATATGTCGGCTAGACGCATAAAGTAATGCGGAGTCGACCTAACAAACACAGCTACTTCTAATACGTACAAGCACGGTAAAGTTAATATCTTATAATTTTTAAAATAAGGCACGCAGCTATCGGTCCTCTCAAGTTTAAACACACAACAGTTATATTATGCTGCTGCAAAATAACCATCTGTATCTTAGACTTTTGTTCATATTTTAATATTTCAATCGTTGTTTACTTCACCCACGGGCGTATTATTTTACTCACCCCCAAGAAACACATGGAAGTGACCAGTAGGGTAATTAAATAAATTACAAGCCATGGTGGCTTATTTCTGGTCGTTTGTAGGGTAGTGATGATGATGAGGCTGTGGCCTATTCAACAATTTTTTTTCTGTAACTGCCCGTGATATCACAGCGCGCAGCGGGCCCTTTCCTATATAATATAGTGTATAAATCTATGCCTATCAGAATACCAGCGCTGTGACATTTATTTTCTAAATGTCGCAGCATCATGCTGAGATAGGAGCGTTTTGGCATCGTATAGAACTTTCTGTTTCAATTTTCATTTTGTATTTTTTTTTTATATCATTTAGTTTTTTTTATTTTTGTCTTAATTTAGTTTGTGATGTTCCTGTACGAGTCGCAATAAATACTTTTTCTTTCTTTCATTCCATTTCAATTAATTACAGGTCAATTAGAGGAGATAAAGAAGGTGACGTTGTCCCGCCTTATTTGCGACAATCGAGACGGTATAGAAATGTTATCGCAGCCGCCTACCGCTTTCCTCAGAGCCGATCTACTTGGGTAAGTGTTGCTGTAATACATTTTAATACTTCGGCTTTTCTACCGACGCGACGACTTAAAATTCGAAATCGATCCTATGTCTGTTTTATTTAATTACTTCTTTTTCTTTTCGTGTCGATGGTACTCTTCTGCGATATTTTATATTGTTTGAGCCCAGTAGGTGGCCTCGTTAATTGCGGCATCAGCGGCATTCATTAAGTCATCCAAGGTGCAGGCGAACGGGCACTGAGGGCATCCAGCAAGTGGGGCATGGTCTGATTAGAGGCACCGCACTCCTACTGGGTATTGGATGAGTCAGTAATCCCCCATTTCAACAAGTTGTGTCTGCAGCGCCCTACTTGGATCGATTGAGAGCTTTCCATATAGGCTATTTAATTACTGTATCTGAATAACGCAGTTACGAGGGGCTCGTGGCCAAAATAGTAACAGTCGCAAAGTTCGATCGAAGGTTAGTCTACGCTAGCCGCGGTAGACTCGTGGATGGGTGACCATCCATTCCATATCGAGACCCCTTTGTCCCTCGGAAAGCACGTAAAACAGCTGTCCCAGCTGTCATTTGTAGATCTTTGACAGTCGATACGGGTCGGAAGGCCGAAAGTCTAACAATCAGTCTTATCAAGGGGTACCTATCGTATTACCCAGAAACTGGGTTTTGTAGGTCGGATAGGCAGTCCTTCCATGTAAAATGCTGTATCAGGTTAGACTGGAATCCGACTCCAACTAAGTTGGGAGAAAGTTAGGCAGTGGAATAGAAAGTTTAAAGGTTAAAGTTTTTTTATTTTTATTAAAACGTTGCCCCACACTAGGAATTACTCCTGTATCGTGGGTGCGTTTACAAACATTTAAACTCACATACACAAACAGCCAGACCCGGAACAACTACTTGTAGGCCATACAAATATTTGTTCCGTGCGGGAAGCGAACCCGCGACACGCAGCGCAGCAGTCAATCGCTTAACCAATGCGCCAAACATGCCGTTAAAAAAAAAAAAACAAAATCATTCAATTTAACACTGTTGCCCACTTTGCCCCATTCCATTTGACGTATTTGGCCTCGTACAGGACTTTCTGCGTCATTTTTCCGTATTTTTGAATGTTTTTTTTATATAATTTGTTTTTATTTTTTATTTTTAACTGTGTTTAGTTTAGTTTATGATCCTAGTTTGTTTTATATACGTAAAAATGTTTTTTTTCTACTTTCAGCAATGAACCCGTACCGTGTGATAGTCCCAGAATACTGTCTATGGATTTGAGCAAGTTTAAAGAAAGTTAAATCTTATTTCCTAGTGATAAAATCTAAATTAAGTTTAAATGTTCTGATGAGAGTGCAATATGATATCATAAGATTCATTCTTATGATATTATATTGCACTCTCATCTAATCAAAAACTATTTTGTGTAAGAAACTGGCATTTTTATAACTGGTAGGTATAGAACATGCACAGGAATACGTCAATTTATATAATGTCAAAAAATTCAATTAAATATTAATCTTTAAAAGCATGATTATCTAAAGCTAGCAGTGCCCACCCCGCGGTTTCACCCGCATAAGTTTCAATCCCGTAAGAATATCGAGATAAAAAGTATCTTATGTCTTAATTCTGGTTATAAACTATCTGTGCGCTAAATTTCATCCAAAACCGTTCAGTAGTTTTTGCGTGAAAGAGTAACAAACATCCGTCCATCCTCACAAACTTTCGCGTTTATAATATTAGTAGGATTTAACCAAACATACTCGTCTGCATCAATAACGAGGTGAAAACTACCGGCGATGGTCAGGGCTTCAGAGACAGGAACCTCCTTTAGCATCGAGCCGTCCCATAAGAATATTCTGGCAATAAAATTAAATAATACCGCGTGCTACATAAACTACCAGTATAAATATTATCACTATTATCTAATACATAGGTTTTATAATTGTTCAAAAAGACCATTTAACCATTGATCTGTTTCAAAACATATTCGATTATTCATAATCATCATTAGTACAATGTGCTTTTTTTCTATTATCACAACAGGGTGTTCAAATGTTTGTGTACCACAATTTGGTGTTAAGTTGAAATTCTGACTAATTTTGTTGTACTTTACTTTTTTCTGTTTTTCTTGTAGTTCTTTTATCTTCGATTCTAGTCTTAATAAGATAATTGTCTATGTCTACAGCTCTCTGAACAAATTGATCTAAATTGTCCACATCGATTAGCTAATTGTTAGGTATTTCTGCACTACAAGATCCTAATGGATTTTTACAATCGATTGATTCTGTTGCAAAAACGATCTTTATTTTTACAGTTTTATCATTTTGCATGTTTATTTTATTCTTTACTTTTTGTGACAATATCAATAATTTTGTAAATATAAGTTAACATTTTCGTCAGCGTCGTTTGATTTTTTTTTTGTAGATACAACGTTTTTGGCGTGGTTTTGCTTATTTTTTTACATCTGTTTAGTAGTTCTAGCTTCTCATTGGTGCCCGAACAGTGGGAATCTAGAGCTGGTTGGGACACCAGGAATGTTGTATCTATACTAAATGGCACTTTAAGTGTTTATGATTGAGGAAGTGGTCTAGTACAAAACATTAATGCCTTGCGGTCAACAGAGCTATATTACGCCATGTCAGTCAGCTTAGGATTGATTCAGATTGATTTATTTCTTGCAATCATCTTCTTCCATTTCAGTAACTTGTATATTTTCTTCTTGTGTTTTAGTAATAGTGGATTTCAACTTAATTTTTGTCCGGGAAAGTACCTGATTGGGAGGTTTTTTCCGTAAAAAATCTATGAATCGGGGGCCTAATTTTGTTAGATTTTGTGATAATAGAAAAACTAACAATGTACATTTCTTTATTTTTTTATGATATTTTTTGTGTTAGCTACAAATTCAATAATTTATTGTTAATACTTATATTATAACTGTCCAAATACCTACCAGTAATAACCTTTGGGAAGACAGTGACCCACTCTATCGCGGGTTTCTTGTACTTTGCGAATTATACAAACATTTTATTTTAGTTTAAGTGACTCTTAATATTTTTATAAATTAAATTAGAATTTAGAAAATTTATATTATATGAGAGTTCAAACGTGCAAGACTAAAAATAATAACAAATTTTTAGTCACAGATGCAATTATACACCACTAAATACTGTTTTACTATTGTTGGGTAAATGAATGTTTTACATTTTTTATTCCGCATCTGAATGGAATTTTAAAACTTTTAACAATCTTGACTTTTTAAAGTTAGTATAAAGCGGTAGAAGTGTTGGCTAAATAAGTAAAGATTATGTAAAAAAAAATATATAATAAAATGAAATTGCATGAATACGAATAAAAAGAGAATTAAATATATTTATAGTATTTTGAAATGGTTCCCTATCTATTTGCATAAAATTTGAAGACTTAATATACATGGCATACTTTTGTTTATCCTAATTATATTTACGCATAATTTTTTTGAGCATAATTTCTCTAATCATAATAATGTTTGAGCATAGCATTCTAAAGCTTTTTATTTACTTACGCATAATGATATTAAAACAATTTTTACAGGCATAATAATTAACTCCTAAAATGATAAACACTAATACACATTTTTATACAATATTGGGTGTGTGAATTGCGACGGAATAACAATTATAAACGTAACTCTCGACTTATTACCAAACTGAACGACGACCAACAACATGAAATATTATCAAAACATAATATGCAAAATCACAATCATGAACTGACATGAAATTTTTATGCCTTAATACTATTATGATAATAGTCATGTCTAGTAACATTATGCGAATTGAAATTATGCCAAAACAAATTAGCCTACAAAATAATTATGTCAACATAAACTGTGTGCCAAAAACAATTAAGGCAAAGTATTATTATACAAAAAAAAATATACCAAAAAAGTTATGCCAAAGTATATTACGAAAAAAAATCTGTAATATCAATTAAAAATGTAAAATAATTTAATTAATTTTGTAAAGTATTATATATTATTAAGTATAGCACACTGATTTTAATGAGTTTAATTGTATAGCTTTGATTTTCAACGATAATTGCATGAGTTTTTATTGTATCATTTGCATAAATGATTTTTTGTATATACAATGAAGTTTCAGTTGATTTATCAATAAAAAACATATTAAAATATTAGTTTGTTTTTGTTATAAAGTCGTAATTATACAGAGTGTCATAAAGAGGTCGTCTTGAGGTCGTCTTGTTAATTTAAATAAGTTTTTTTTTAATCGAGTGAATTTAACGAGTAAAAATGAATTAGTGTAAAATATCAAATTATTTTTGTGACAGCCTGTATGAAGGAGCTCCTGTAATGAATATTAATAAATTCTTTAATGATTTTAAAACAGTCAATAAATAAATGAATACTTATATCTTTATGTTTCTTGTTAAGGACGTGTGCCTATTTATCCGTTTTCAGGCAAGTTAGATCAGCGATCGTAATAGATACGTAAGCAAAATCTTAAATTCATTAATTCACTTACTGACAGACAACGCTTAGCCGAAACTGCTGCGTCAGAAAATGCCTGTTCACTCTTGCTTTGAAGATATTTTTTAATAATCCATATTTGACTTTTAGCTAATATTGCGATGTGACCAAACTGAAACATGACAATTGTTATGTGATCTACTTATTGTATTTTAGGCTTTACTAGCTAAAATTACTCTGTACCATTTAGGAGTCAACAGTATCTGAAATAATTTTAAGGAAGCAAAAAAAAAGGGAGAATGCATCTAGAAAAAAAACAATAGTTTAACTACCTCGTTGAGGCGCATAGGGTTCTGGGTTTGATTCCCGGGTCGGGCAGTGTTATTGTGTTTTTCCTCCTGGAATTCCTCAGTAGCAGCCTGGAGTCTGGATAAGTGCCAGGTTGATGACAATAGGCTCGCCTTCTACTACATGGTACTAAAACATCACTTTATTTATTTAAGAAAAGTACAGCCACATCACGTACATAAAACTTATGCTAGAATAATCTTAATAACTAAAGGACTAATGTACATGACAATTTCGGCGTACATAGCAATATCTTGCTGCCTTGAAAAGTATATTAAGCTAAACTAAAACTAATATAAACTAAAACAGACTAAAGTAAGTAAAATGGGTAATAAACATGGAGAAAAAGTTAAGAATAAAAACAAGAATTAAAAAAAAAAATAATGCTAAATATAATACTTCCTAAATATATACTACTCCCTACCCCATTAATATATACCTACCCCGCATATCACCAGTGATAATAATCACTGGTGATATGTGGGGGTACTATAGGTGCAGCTCTGCCTAACCCTTCGGGAAATCCAGGTGTGATGTTCATGTCCATAGTTTTCGTAATTTTGCAACTGATTGGTTGTGCTTGTGGATTTTTTTTTCTCTTATATCACTTCATGAATGCAAAGTGGCTTCGTCTGAGGGTTGTCACATAAATTCTTCCACTGCTCGCCACAGGGCATGCAGTTCGAGTAAAAGCTAGAGAAATATAATTATATTGCATATTAAACTTAGGATGTTATAGCTGCACTTACTGTTGTATATAAAGACTAGTTTTTGTTAGACTTTCACGTTGTTGACATCCTTAGATGTGAGTGCTCAAAGTCTGGGGAGGACATTGTGTAGGAGGATAATAGAAAAGCAACGTAACTTACTAAGTATTCTTGAAAGTATTAAACGAAGTTACTGCAAAATTCGTTTTTATTTTTTACAACTACCCGGCAGAAGGTGTCTTGTAAGGTGGCGGAAGGACCGAAAATGTGTTTGAAGGAAAGCTTAATCTTAGTAAAATTGTTGTGAACATGTGACTTAATCGTTTTTGGCATTATCTTTATCTCTGCCTAAATTAATGAAAATTAAAGATTGTTCCTCAATGTGCATCAAAATGGGCGAAATGGTAATCTGAGATTTTCATGGTATAGAAGTTATCTAGGTATCCATATCAATAAAAAAATCAAAAGCTCTTCGCTGGTATGCTCATCATTTGAGAACGGGTGGACTGATTTGGCAATTTCTTCCTATAAAATATTCGTAATAGTCCGAATGAGATTTTTATGGAAAGAAAAATTAGAAACTTTCCCGGAAAATTTTGACGGCAGTTGACGGCACGGTTGGCGCAGTGGCTCAGGTTCGATTCCCACACGGAAAAAAATATTTGTATTACCTGCAAGTAGTTGTTCTGGGTTTGGCTGTTTGTGCATGTGAGTTTATATGTTTGTAAACGCACCCACGATACAGGAGTAATTACTAGTGTGGGGCAACGTTAAAAAAACAAATACAAGTTAGGAAAAACTGAATGTCCTTTTTCTATGGATTTTTCGTATGAAATATTGAACATTGGACTAACAATAATACCAGCCTACAACTGTCCCACTGCAGGGCAAGGGTCTCATTTCATGCAGAGAAGGTACGAACATTGATCACCACCAACTTAAACTTCTGCCATTCCCCTCTACATGGGTGACATAAAGAGACCATTAACAGTACGCACGCACATACAAAGGACATACCTAGGTATCACAAGAGTACTAGGTATCTAAGTGTTTACTCTTTGCTATCAATTAGGAAAATGTAACACGTGGAGTTTTTAAAACACGCAGAATCGATACTTGGAGTCTATTTTTACTGTCGATTGAAGACTGAGAAAGTTATTTTATTAATAAGGTTATTGTGGGCATGGCTTTTTTATTGTTAAGTAAGTAAGTAAGCCACGAGAGTAAATATATTAGATACTATGGCCAGTTCGGTAATAATATCTGATTTCATGATCCATTCATAAATATCTGTTTTCAGGAAGACAGCAAATATAATATGTCCGATATTTATGTATTCTGAGAGACCACATGTTTTTGCAGCTGCCCGATGCGATATTTTGGCATCGTTTAGCTCGTCATAGAGTTGTGGTGTTTCTTCAATGTCACATACTTGTACCTTCCACAGATGATCATATAATTATATTTGTTCGCACTGTCTTCTTGGAAAGAGATATGAATGAATCATGAAAATAGATATTGTTGCCGATATAGCCATATAATAAGTATTTATGCTCGTGACTGTAAATTATACAAAAAAGAACATCAGATATCTGCTCTAACTGAGCAACTGTCTAACGGTGCCTTGAAAATTAATCAAACACATAAAAACGACGAGAGAGAGAATGCAGCAGAACTCAGTCACCAAACCTAAAATTATCGTGTCTGCCATTAGTATTACATTACCTTTAAATACACCAAGCTATTTTTAGGTACTCATTCAGAAACCCTTAGCAACAGTCCTGACAGGTGTTCATCCGATCAGTTACAATCACAGCAGGCATCGGAGATCAGTTCCTTCACAATATATTAAAATCAACTGCGGTACTAAATTATAGCTGTTCGCAATGTAAAAAGTACAAGAAGTACGGTTTTGGGAACTGGATAAGGTGATATCATACCACCGCACCGGTGCGGTGCTGCGGCGATTTTGACGTTTCGAACTTAACTTTTTTGAGAAATTAAATTGATTGTATTCTACCTTGGAAAATAAACCTTTCGAGACAGATGTTTTTAGTTTTGATGACCTTGAATGTGCTAAAACCTCACTGCAACGACATAAGAGTCACTTTGCAATAATGCTTGATGCTATTAGAATAAAACCGTGAGTGGTGTACATTGCTTTGCGAGACACTCAAGTCCAATTTTTGTGGCTATTTTTAAAGACGGTTTTAAAATTGGTTTTACATTATTAAAATTTTACCGTACTTAAATGTTAGTGATCCATTCAAAGTAGTTTAAACTTCAACTAAAGTGGTTTAAACGCCTTGTGCGTGCGTGCAAAGTTGATCACTGTCTTGTTATACCTGTAGTTCTTAACTCATTGTCTATATTTATTTTTTTGCATTTGGGTAAAACTTAGAATTATTATGTAATATGCACAAACTTCTAATACTAAATAAACTATTAAAATAAAAATATAATATCCTAACCTAATTAAAACTATTAAAAAACTAAAATTTTGCGCCGAAATATTCCTCCGTATCGCTGTCATGATTTACTCATTGTCATGATTCAAGCCGAAAGCTGTAGCTGTAGGGCACAAAGGTTATTTTTAAACATCCTATAACCCGGAAGTAAACTGTACCATGTACAGTCACGAACAAAACGCATGCTTAATGGAATACTGACTTAACTCAAAAAAGACGATTTTTGGGAAATCGCAAAAGAAGATCTTGCTATGAGGACTTACCCTACTTGTTGATGCATAAAAATAAAACTGATTTATATTAATCATGAATGCTTGTATTTTGAACATCTATAATTAACTATTGATGAGATGTGAGTAAAATAAAAAACGGAAATCACATCTGACCTATCTACTAATGGGTCAGTGTTCCATTAAGCATGCGAAAAGTATATATAAGGCTTTATTCAAAAGCGATTTACTCCTTAATTTTTCAATGAAATTGTATGTTTTTATGAATATAGCATTTTCGAACCCATAGATTTATGTAATGAGTCGTATTTCAACGTTGCATTCGTTATTTCACGAAAAAATCGCAATTGAAAGTTGACAAGTGTTGATATATTGGTGCTCGTGACTTTATAGTCACCAAAGGAGATAAGTAACCAGGGTCGTCAGATATAGTTAAATTAAATTAAATTTGATAAATGCAGTTTGTGTTCTATTATCTAAATTAAATTTTGTTCACAAACGTCCATCGGCTTCTTACTAAACTTCAACTATATCCGACGACCCTGGTTACTTATCTCCGTTGGTGACCGTACATTTAATTAACAGATAACGAAGTAAGCAGTAACAATTACAGCTAATTACTAATTAATTTTAACGCTCATAAATTTTACGAGGCGCACAGAGAACTGTTCGATCGCAATGAGAAAAATGAATAAATCTCCTCCCGCACTCGGAATTATACCCGTTTGGTGTGTGTAATGTAAAAAGTATATGAGGATCGATTTTAAGAATTGTTTGTAAAGGTACGTCTCAGATAAATGGTGCGATTAGCAGCGGTTTTATTTTTTGGCAATACAAAAATATGATATGGCCCGGTGGTTAAGTTCTCGCCTAGCATGCATGAGGTTGTGGAGTCAAATCCAGGCAAGTACCAATGTGGCTTTATCAATTCTTTGTACTTTCTATGTTTATTTTGGACATTATTACTGATGTCGGTGAAGGAAATCATCGTGAGGAAACCTTCAATTTTCAATAAAAAACTTCAATTGTGTCTGTTTGTCAAAATAACAGATTTTAACTAAATTCATATCAAAGTTGGTATATAGGTACGGTACTTATTACAAAAAAGTATATAATATATAGGTATATAGACATCCAAACTGTGAAGTTTCTCTTTTTTTGAAGTCGTTTAAAAACTTTTTTTTTGTTTTTTTTTTTGTGTCTATCTGGTTGTTCCGACTAATCTCCGAAACGGCAGGACCGATTTTGATGGGACTTTCATTGGCAGATAGCTGATGTTCTAAGAAGTAATATAGGCTACTCTTTACTTTTTGTCCCGGTTGCATGTTCCCGTGAGATAGTTTCCGACATCCACGCGGGCAAACCCGGGAAGCTAGTACTTAATCTGAAATCTAAGTCTGAAATCGCCAAATTAACTCCTTCCCGTAGTCTTCGAAATAAACCTAATTAAAATAAATTATTAATTCAATAAAATATTTTCCTCTTTACTAAACTACCTATGTGCACTTGAACTTGATTTGAACCCGCGACCTCTCGACCGGTCAATGCCAATGTGCTATTGTGACTTTTATATTTGTTGTGGCGGGCCCTATTGTGCCTACTGCCGATGCGATGGACAAGAATAAATAAAATTGGGACATTTTTCAGCATCGAAGTCTTGTTACTGCATATTAGGTTTTAGTTGACGAGTCAGCTTGTTGAAAGAAAGAAAAATAGGTTTATTTGTCACAGATACACGTGCATACAAAAAGATAATTAATTTCAATAATAAGGAAAAATAAAACCAAAATATATATGTATAATCACGAGCACAAAGCAGAAATAGTCGACGGCGACACGTCGTGACTGGGCTGGCTGTCGTGATTGCAGTCACATACAGTTATTTGTGGCCGTTTTCACTTGCGCCTGACAACACTAAAATAAACTTAAAAAACAAAAGCGCTCTGTCAGAAAATCAATTTTTGGATAAGAAAGTTGATAAAAATTCATCATAATTCTCCTGCCTTTATCCCAATTTATTCATGGTTGGCGCAACATGTCCTTTTCTTTCAACTTCTCTATTAGTCATCATCTCGGTAGTCACCCCCTTTCTAACCATATAATCATCATGCACACATTCCATCCATCGTTTAAAGCCATCGACATTCATACTCAAAGCTTTCTTAACGAAATTTTCCTCATTCCTCCGTATCACATGCCCATACCATGACAACCGATTGTGAGTTGATAAAAATTAAAATGAATATAATACAGTCAAGTCCAATCGGTTAGGAACGAGTCCAAATCGTCACGCCAGCGTTTCTTAGGCCCGTCTCGGTGAAGACGCCCATCTTCAGGCACCCACTGTGTGACGGCACATCTCATAGAAAGGTGGAAGAATATGGGGGAAGCCTGTGCCCAGCAGTGGGACAACACAGGTTAACGAAAAAAAAAAATTAAAGGCCCGTTTTGACATTGACAGTTCTAGTAGTTAATAAATATCAAATTCGCAAAACACGTATTCGTTTGTATGAAACTGACAGGTGTCAAGAACGCATTCTCAAATGTCAAAACGGGCCTTTTATTTTTTGACAACTTTAATAAAGATAGTCTTTGTTTTTTAGTACGGGGGACACCAAGTGGACAAGTTTTACGTCGTCAACTTATGGAAACAATTGAATAATCCAAAAAGAACGACTTAGATTTTGAGAATCGATGGTTAAACGCGTTTCAAGACGAACAGTTCGTATCGTTTTTATTGTCATACCTTTAGGAGTCGACACTTAAGTTGTATGTAAAACGATTATAAGATTTCAATGACGTCGCTTCGATGGATTTCTTGTGGATAAAGAATATTGGGCGGAAGTTTTGATTTTATTATAATTATCTACTAGCGAACCACTCCTACGCGGTTTTAGAGGTATGAGGACGTGGTGTAAAGTTCACTCATCCTCTATAGAAAAAGGAGGATCCTCGATCCAGACGGGTGTTGTGTCTGGTGGGCAATTGCCCCAACGACTGATGTCGGGAAGTTTGTATATATGCTAATTGCGCGGCAAACTCTGCTTGCGAGATGCAGGATTTGCGTGACGTCAGTATGACGCGTTGTTCGCATGTGGCGTTGTAGGTACCGCTACAGGGTAATTGCGTAACACATTGTCAGTAGCAATGGGTTTCATTTTGACAGTTCAAAAACATTCATTGCGTTATTTAGGTACGTTGTGGGCAGAGAGATTTTTCAAACATATGAAGCAATGGATTAGTATTATCCTTCAAAATTATTCAGATTGAGATTGATAGTGTGTTACACTATGAGGGTGCTGCTTTACTCGGTTTTTATGAGTTGGTCTAAATCCGATATTTATTACTAGCTGCGTCCCGCGGTTTTATCCGCATAAGTTTTGATCCCGTGGGAATATCGGCATAAAAAGTATCCTATATTTTAATCCTGGTTATAAACCATTTGTGTGCCAAATTTCATCCAAATCCGTTCAGTAGTTTTTGCGTGAAAGAGTAACAAACATCCATCCATCCATTCATCCATCCATACAAACTTTCACGTTTATAATATTAGTAGGATATCTAAGTTTAATATTAACGTACACTTAAAACTTTCGGAATAAATTCACTAATTAATGACGGTGAAAACCGAATCAAAATCCGTTGCCTAGTTTAGAAGAACAACGCGAACACACAGACAGATAATTATGTACCTAAGGGATCGATAATTATGTACCTAAGGGAAGTCGATCGGCAGCGGCGGCGACCTCTCGCGTCCGGCTCTGGTTCAACCCATGGTCCGGGGCAAGAGGGAGTGGGAGGCGGTCACCTCCTTCTGCGAAGCAGTCATGCTAGCGAAGGAGGTGGCGGGATGGGCGAGGGAGAGATCCTCACGCCTCAGCCGCCGAGGGAGACGCTCCGGGCGTCGGGAGCCGCGTGACGACTCCCGGCCACCGTAGGCGCGGGCCTGCGGGCGGAGAGCAATGGGTAGCTCTCCGTCCGATCAGGACCAGGCCCGTGCCGGACGGCGTGTTTGTGTTCCACGCGCGTCTCAAAGAGATGTCAGCGTAGTTGACGGGGCTCGACAAGGCCGAAGCCTGCCGGGGTAGCGGGATCGTCCGAAAGGGTTACCGCTGCCCTGGTACATAAAGGGCTAAGGAAGGAACACGGGTGGGTTTTAGTCAGTAAGAGTCTGACACTCCCTTCTGTTCCACCCAGAGCGGGAGGGGTCATTTGATGATTTCCCATCCTGAAAAAAAAAAAAAAAAAAAGGGTCCGAAAATCATGTCTCATGATATCTGAACTTCTGATATATTCAACGAAGATATATGTTCCCATTGCTGGGACACAGACCTCCTCACGGTGGGAGGGGGAGTGGGCCATAATCCACCACGTGGGCCCAGTGCGGGTTGGTAGATGTCACATGTCTTCGAACTTTTGGTTCTACGACATGCCGGTTTCCTCGCGATGTCTTCCTTCACCGTTTTGAGAGCAGTCGTGATGAAATAATTTTCATAAAGTAAAGCGCCTGTCTGGGTTCGAGCCTACGACCTACAACTGGTAAGTCGCAGCCATTACCACTGCTCTCAAAAGAAGTTCTGATATTCTATTAGATAGATAGATAACCTTATTCTTCAATGATGTAATGTTCCCATAATGTTAGGTTACATTGTACATATCTTTTCTATTTAAAGTAGAACGACTCAAGTACGTAGAAAGTCACTTGATGTAAAAGTATTCTCATTCTCAGAGACCACTTGACCGATTTTGATCAAACTATTCTATCGCATAAAACTCGAGTTTAGGAATGACGATAACTTTAAGATAACTTCTGCAGTAGGTGGAAAAACGTTGGATTCTCTAAAAAATATAAGTAAATAGATAATGATTTTCAGGTTTCGTTACAGGTCATCTATATTATCATTATAGCTAAATGCCTAGCCTTTTCCCAACTATGTTGGGGACGGCTTCCAGTCTAACTGGATACAGCTGAATACCAGTATTTTACATGGAGCGACAGCCTATCTGACCCCCACAACCCAGTAACTAGGTAACGATACCCCTAGGTCAGACTGGCTATCTGATTTTTGGGCTTCTGACTGTCACAAGGATCCACGAATGAAAGCCGGGACCAGCGGCTTTCCGAGACACGGAGAGGTCTTGATATGTAAGAATGGTCACCCATCCACGGAACAACCGCGGCAAGCGTAGCTTAACCTGAACTATCGACCCGTGCGGCTGATATTACTTAGCCACAAGCCGGGTAAGTTATGGGTCATGAGACAGGTGAAATGTGGGTGAACTATAGGTACAGCTCTGCCTAAGCCTTCGGGATTCTAGTGAGATTGATAAATCGTAGATGCTACAGAAACACTTGACATACGAGTACATTGTTCACACATACATCTTTACGTAACTATTACAAATTAAAGTCGATTTTCGCGTGACCGCCTTTAACTACGCAACGGATTTTGATGCAGATTTCATCATCATTTAGAGAATTTATTCTTCCTTTTCCCAACAGTGGGAGGATACAGGCTATAGTAACAGTAGGTAGATGATATAATAAAGGAATATCCATGTTATACCAAGTCGTAATAAAAACCGTGCGAAGTAGGAGCGGGTTACTAAGTTGTTTATAGAAAAAAGACTTAAGCTCCTAGGTTTTATTTTTCATTTGTTCATGCAGTACACATAACATTTAATTTTTATCACCATCCTATTTTGTATCAAAGTAGCAGGCAGGCAGTAAGTCAGTAGCAACATAAAGGAGGCTATTTATAAAATTAGTTAGTACGAGAAAGCGCGGGCTATAAATAGACGAACCTCTTTTTATTCTAAGCGCTGGAGAGCATTGCCCGACTGCCAGGGCCGTCGGCAGGTCCCACTAGGAAGTATGAGCTGTAAATTAGATGAAAGCCTTTATTTTTGTAGATATTTAAGTATAAGACTAACGGAGGTTTATTTATTCCAGAATTCGCCAATTGTGTATTGCATACTGGGCGTAAAAGTTTAATTTATTTTAAATTAGCTGCGCCCCGCGGTTTCATCCGCATAAGTTTCGATCCTCTGGGAATATCGGGATAAAAAGTATCCTATATGTTAATCCTGGTTATAAAACACCGGTGTGCCAAATTTCATCCAAATCCGTTCATAAATTTTTGCGTGAAAGAGTAACAAACATCCATCCATCCATACAAATTGAATTTTCATTCCTGAACCTAGGGATTGCCAATGCCAGGATTGGCAATGCCATGGTCAATTGGTCAGTTCGTGGATAAAGGACAACACTCTACATTATGTAAACATCACCTCGTTGAATGATAAACGTCTAACCAGTAACCAGTGAAGCTTATTGGCGCCCCGGAAACGGTCGGATCGTCACTTTGAAATTTTTTTTTCTGTTCTATAGGCGACTCGCACGATGTTAATTTATTCGTCGGCTAGTCGAGAACTGCCTGGGTTGGAACCTACGACCTACAATTCGTAATTCAGGACCGTTACCACTGGTCTCTCTGGAAATTGGCGACTGGAAACTAGTTCATTCGCTTAAAAAAGATGACTAAAATTAATAAGATTGGTAGAATGTTGGATGCCCTGGTTTTATAGTAGATACTTAAACCTCAATACATATAAAGGTTTTTTCCTTAGGTATTCATTGTTGACCTCCACTTGTGATCAATTCAAATCAATGCTGAGTATTCTCGTAGCCGTCAAGGGTGGAAAGTACAGCTTTCAGCTGCTTAAAGCGGCTACATGTTGAATGTATGCATAAGTGGTAAAAGTTTAGATGTATTCAGACACAGATCAGACTCATTCATATTGATCGATTAAGAAGGGAAAGGATGAGTGTGAATGGTGAGGAAGTTTCTATTGTGTGATTGGTTTAGTTTTCTGTTTTACTCTCCCGAACTCCTAAATCAAGGCACAGGTGCAGTATGTTTTAAGGCCTAAAACATCAAAATTATGATTTACACCGACGGATCAACTGACCATTATGTAGGTTGTGATGGGACCACGGTTGCCGCCGCTAAATAGCGACGGATACATACATCATGCTCAAGTGATGCCATATGCTGAGTTTGTGGACCAGGATTTCATGTTTATACCATGATAATGCAAAGGCGCTCACAGCAAGAATTGTTCGAGAATACCTGCATGACGTTAGTATTGTAGTAATAGAATGACCAGCAAGAAACCCTGCCAAGAATCCAATAAATCACTTATGGGATGAGCTGAAGAGATTGAACTAACCAACTAGCTCCAGAAACTTTGCAGGACCTGAAAACTGCCATCTTAAGGAAGCATGGGAGAACATTCCATAGCACGCCATAGTACATAATCAGCCTATAATGTTCCCACTGCTGGGACACAGGCCTCCTCTCTTCGAAAGGGAGCGGGCTATAATCTACGCGGGCCCAATGCGGGTTGGTAGATGTCATAATATATGTCTTTGAATATTAATTACCTCTTCCTGTTTGGTTGTAATTTTTTTTGTTTTGTATGATTTAGAAGCATTTTTTAAATTTTGTAAATATAAGAACCGTTACCGTATCCGTTTAATAAGATATTTTGATGTTGACTAGAAAGAGCATGGCAGTTGAGAATATGTCAGGCTCACTTAAATGTCTCACTGACGGTGACCGAATTATCCAACACACGTATGTTGGATCAGTCGGTTCCCTGCAAAATAGTTGAGCTGGTGATCCACGCGTCATGTTCGTGAACGGGTGCCGTCGGTTGAGACTGGTCATCTCTTAACTGTCAGGGCTTATTTTTAATTTTATATTTTGAATTGATTTTTTATTTGTTTTTTTTTACATTGTTCTCACATAGAGAACAAGAACACGTACCCAGGATTTTGTAATAATATCTTGATTTAAAAGAGTGTCCTTGGAGTTTCTTGCCCATTCTTCTCCATAGATATTCACGTTTTGGCATTCCAAAACGTAGATATCTATGGAGAAGAATGGGCAAGAAACTCCAAGGACACTCTTTCAGTTAGTCAGAAAGTTGAGCTAGTTGCTCATTAGCAACTAGCTCAACTTTCTGACTAACTGACCGACTATTTAATTTTGACAATTCAAAAGTGCCTGTAAATGGTTTAATTTAAATAAATGGTTTGAGTTTGAATTTTTTTCTCTATGACATGCCCGATTCCTCACGGTGTTTTCCTTCACCGTTTCACATCATAGTCTCATTAATTAATTTAATGCCGAACCGTATAAACGTATTTTCTTTCTATCTTTCATGACGGCTGTCGTAAATACTGTTGGAGGTAACACAAGTTACTGAATAAACCTTTTTTTTTATGTAAACCATTGTTTTCTTAAAAAATTCCACGCTAATTTTGTCCCTAAGAAACGTGAAAAGACGACTTATTATGATTCAACTGTGGCTGTTGTAAATGCTGTTGGAGGTAACAAAAGTTACTGAATAAACCTCTTTTTCTTATGTAAACCATTGTTTTCTTAAAAAAATCCACGCTAGTTTTGTCCCTAAGAAACTTGAAAAGACGACTTATTATGATTCAACTGCGGCTGTTGTAAATGCTGTTGGAGGTAACACAAGTTACTGAATAAACCTCTTTTTTTATAAGTTACTGAATAAACCTCTTTTTTTATGTAAACCATTGTTTTCTTAAAAACAATCCACGCTAGTTTTGTCCCTAAAAAACGTAAAAAGACGACTTATTATGATTCAACTGCGTTTTTGTTAGTATACCGATTTAAAATTTGGAACAAAGACAAACGAAAATGATAGTGAAGGACTTGCTTCAAATCCACGTATTTTTTTCTTTGTTACTACGTTAGTGTATTTACTTGAAATATCAGATTATAAGATTAGTTTCTTTTGTGTAAACTTCACAGACGTGATTGGTATCGATATCAACAAACGATAAAACAAATTTTCTCAGCTCATACTGCAAGTTACAACACTACCAGCGGTCGTTGACGCCCACTAATTTTTTATTTTTGTTTTATCGTGTTTAGATATCGACACCCATCACGTCTGCAGAGTTTCGCTAGCTAATTTGATTTGACCCTGTATAAATTGTATCTGCATTTTTAACTTATTGTTAAATTCTTTGGCTGAAATGTGCACGAAGACGGTTCTTTTGACGAATAACTGTAACTATACGAAAATTGGTAAGTGCAATGGTAAGTATGTAACTTTGTACCATGTTACCATGAATTAAAGTACAGACGGCAGCAGGTCAAGCAACCCGAAACTGTCTAATTTTCCCAATACACCTTGAACCTTAATACTTTAGCGATAAAGTTGTAAATCTATTAAAGAAATTTGACAGATTGTAGTAGCTTGATTTACGTGCTGGCGTCTGTAGAGACTGTGTAGGTATTGCAGATTGAAACTAGATAATTAATCATGTCAATTTTTTTTTTATAATCCTTGTGAAATTTCACGATAAATGAAACGACACGGGCTTGTGGCTAAGTAACGACAGCCGCACGGGTCGATCGATCAGGTTAAGCTACGCTTGCCGCGGTTGGTCCGTGGATGGGTGACCATCTTTACATACCAAGACCCTCCATCCCTCGGAAAGCACGGTAAGCCGTTGGTTCCGGCTGCCATTCGTAGATCTTTGACAGTCGTTACGGGTCGTCAGAATCCCGAAAGTCTGACAATCAGTCTTACCAAGGGGTATCGTATTACCCAGTAACTGGGTTGTGGAGGTCAGATAGGTAGTCACTTTATGTGAAATACTGGTATTTAGCTGCATCCGGTTAGACTGGAAGCTGACCCCAACAAAGTTGGGAAAAGGCTAGGCAGATGATGCTGAGGTAGGTAGAAGAACCTTAACGGTAATAGGTTAGATTCTCTTCGTTCCTACTTTCCATCCTCATTATTATATTCTCTCATTCTTATATTCTTCCCGAATAAATTGGGATCAGGTCAATCCCAATTTATTCGGGGTTGCCGCCAGCAACATGACTTTTTCTTCCATACTTCTCTATTGAACCGTCAAGAAAATTAAATGTCAAGCCAGGGTTCAGAATCATCTCGAAAGAGATACCGTGGCCCCTGGCACAGGCAACTGAAGGAACACGGGTGGGTTTTCAGTCAGTAAAAGTCTGACACGCCCTTCCGCTCAGCCCAGAGCGGGAGAGGTCATTTGATGATTTCCCACACAAAAAAAAGGGTTCAGAATCATGTACTGAAATTATGGTTACATTTTGCGCGTCGATGTCATGTCAGCCTGTATTATAAAAAGGCCGCTTTAAAAGACACGAGCCAATTGCAGAATAACTTGAAGTTTTTTTTAAATACCATAGTTGTGACACCATACTTATGAATCCTGCGGGGTACCTAATTGCGTAACAAGCTATCAGTGGCAATGAGTTTCATTTTGACAATTCAACAACATTCATTGCGTTATTTACATAGTTGAGCAGACAAATTTTCCGAACATATCACGCAATGGATTAGCAACATCTTTCAAAATGATTCAGATTGAGATTCATAGTGTTTTACGCAATCATAGAACTACAGGGCTTTAGCTTAGCACCAGCTTGACATACTATCTAAAATCTATCCTCCACTGAACTCCTGCCGACGGCCCTGCCTGGCCATCAGTCCTGTAAGGAATGCAGCCGAGGACCAGTCCTAACGTATAGCCCCAACGTCCTCGCGGACAGTTTGTATTTATTGCCCATTAACCGGGCTATGTGACATCTATTATGAAACTCGTTACATGTAATCGTAAGTGTTACAATTCATAGGAAGATGGGAGGTTATGTTAAACGAATACAGCAGTTAGTGGGCGAGTCATTTGTATGAATTGAAACATTAAAATGAAACTGATAGTCGTCATTGTGGACACGTGTCGAATGTCGATCGATCTCTTCAAGAGACAAAGACAAAGGAGTATTTTATAATCAGGAATTAAACTTGGCACATTGTAGATCAATGTAAACTATCTTCTTAAACATACATTTAAAACAAAGTCACATTTCGTCTCTGTCTGTGTGTTCAGATCTTTTAAATAAAATTGCACAATGACATTTGATGCGGTTTTTAGGGAGATTGTGACTGTGCAATAACGTAATAAGCGTAGCTTAATCGATCGATCAGGTTGAGCTACGCTTGCCGTGGTTGGTCCGTGGATGGGTGACCATCTATACATACAAGGACCTCTCCGTGGCTCGGTGGTAGTGGCATGCAATACCTACGTACGATGGGACCGGAGGAGCTCAGCCGCACGGGTTTCCATCGCTGGTTGCAGGTTGTACGAAGGAGTATCGTATTACCCAGTTACTGGGTTGTGGAGGTAGTTTAAGCAGTCGCTACATGTAAAATACTGGTATTCTGCATCCGGTTAGACTGGAAGCTGACTCCAACATGGGAAAAGGCAGGCAGATGATAATGCGGAATGCAGCTAGTCGTTAATAATAATGTGAAATTAAAAACCATTTTCATTTTCCGGTAATGAGTAGGTTACTAGGTAGTAATAAAACTTAGTGAATTGCCTTTTTGTTCCATTCTATAATTACCATAATAGGGTAGTTGCCTGGGTAAAAAAATAATAATTATATTTAGTCCGTCAGTTGGATTATCGAAAAATAATGGACACGTATTTTTTCTTTTGTCAATTTAACAAAAAATGACAAATATAAAGCGCGTCAAAATTTGGGAGTGGGAGGTCGTGACGTCACTTGCTTGCAAAAGTGTCGCAAGCAAGTGACGTCACGCGGAACTTTAACGGGCGATATCTTCATCATTTTTTATATAATTGACAAAAGAAAAAATACGCGTTCAATATTTTTTGATAATCTAACTGACGGACTAATTAGATTTTTTTAGGAAAATAGCCTATTATTTGAATTTAGGTAGGTAAGGTCAGATAGGCAGTCGCTCTATGTAAAATACGGTATTCAACTGCATCCGGTTAAAACGGAAGCCGACTCCAACATAATTGGGAAAAGAAAGAAAGAAAAGCATGAGAAACGGCAAACATGACGCACAAAAAAAGGACATAAACACAAAAAACAAAAAAAAAAAACAGCAGGCATATGATGATGAGGTAGCTAAGTGTTAGCCCCCGCTACCACCATGGTGGCTACGAGACAAGAAAAAGCTTAATAATGTGTAGGTATAGGTTAAATTCAGTTCGCTCTTAATTTACAAATAGGTACAAAAAAGGTAATTTAGTGTTATAACTAAATTATTATCAGGATAAATCATAATATTTTTTTTTATTATGCGACTGCACTGACTGACTAAGCAATGGTGGCCCAGTGGAAACGACCGCGACTTAGGATTTGTATGTAGATTCGAAACCTGACAGGTGCTTATATTGTGTAAATTATTTCATTACCCATGCTCTCAAAACGACGGAGGAAAACATCATGAGGAAACCGGCATGTCCTAGAACCAAAAATTCGAAGACATGTGACATCTACCAACCCGCACTGGGCCCGCGTGGTGGATTTATATCCCACTTCGTCTTAAAGTGACGAGGCCTGTGTCCCAGCAGTGGGAACATTATAGGCTGATTATGCCTCCTATTAGGAACAAAGTAGGTAATATTGTTATAACTAAATTATCAGGATATTTCATAATATCATATGTTGCGGACATATGATATTATGAAATATCCTGATAATTGAGATCCCGGAAATCTACAAGCTATCAATGGATTTTATTTAAAAGTACTATTACTTTGTATGGTCAAGGAAAAAAGTGTTGAAAGAATTAATTTATTTTGTTATGATTTAAAAAAAAAAGTGAGCACGAAAATTAATTTCAGAAATAACATTTTTAGAATCAATGCTCTACAGTCAGTGTAGAGCTTTGATTCTAAAAAAATATTTTTTCGTGCTCGGTTCTTGTCTATTGTAGTGTAGAGTCTACACTGCAATAGACAAAATTATAATGTTGAAGATTGCAATGCTACTTTTACCATCCTAATACTAGGACTATTTAACCGGAAATAATAAACCTTTAAAACCTAATCCATTCATTTATTTCTAGCCATAGAACACATTTTTCTAAAAATGTAGGTAAAATAGGAAAAAAAGAGCATGAGGTATTTTCTACCGAAATCGCAATACCGTCTGAATATAACTTAAGCCCAAAACGATTAAACACAACCGTATGTATCTAACCGTGCGTTCAGTTTTTGGGCTCGATACACAAACACATACATACATGTCAAATTGGTTTGCTCTTACTTTTGCTTCTGCGAATACCGCCGACTGGGTACAGTTACACGCAAAATGAAATGATATATTGTTGAAATATTAATGTATTGTTAAAGCGTTTGTATTAATCTTTACTGATGCAAGGAGGACGTGAAAGGAAGTTATTGAAAGGATGAGTTATTACTGTATTTAAGGGTATTGGGAGATGAGAATCGAGATTATAATAATTCGGGCATTGCTAAATGTATACACATGATAAAAAAGAGCGCTCTAAAGGCAGAATAAAATCTTGTTCGCAATTCTTTAAATTAAAATTATGACCGTAGTGTGTAGTCAGCTCTATTTAAATGAAAAAATTATGCCATTGATATGGATATAGAAGATCGTTTAAATACAAAAAGGTATAAGATCTGATATAAGATAAGTATTCAGGGGGCTAATAAAGAGAAGTAAAGGAACGTAAACCTAATGTAATGTTTGTAAACATTAAAAAAGTTATTTATTTATGTATTGGATCTGCAACAGAGGCTACACAATTACATGCCAGTACTTATACACAGAACAGGAACAAATACAAGTGTGCGCTTCCAATTATAGGAGACCACATTATTTACTTATAATCCTAGATTATAAGTACAGTAGTGCTATTCTGTAAAAAACTTACCGTGAGAACTTGCAGTAGCTGTCAACACTGTCAATACTTAGCATCAGGTGGAATGACAGCTCACTTTACCTAAGTATTCACGGTGAGTTTTTTTTACAGAATAGATCGGCAGTAAGTTTGACAACGTAAAAACATTGAAATAAATAAAAAAACATAATATGAAAGTTATACGAAGGAAACAAAGTGTTATTGACCTTATCACGTTATAATGTAAACTGCAAAGTATAGGAATTGTATACCAACATCCAAGAACAAAGCACTTTCCTAGATTACTAACGAAGTATTAGATATCGTTGTTTACGCCAAGTCAGACAACTCAAACAGATAATTAGCTTTCTTGTAACTATGACAGCTTTTACATACGTAAGTTATTTTGTAAGCTGTTGCTAGGGTCCTATTTTGCTTAAAACTTGACAGGAGATATTGCATTTTATTTGCAAACACAGTACTCGATCAAATAAAATACTCGGTAAATTAGGTATTAATATGGTAATATTAATTAAATCAAATAATCTTAAAATTTTGGTAAGAAATTAGAAAATAATCTCGCCAGTATTGGGACATAGATAAATTAATTAGGGACCGTGTTTCATAAAATCTGCGAATCCCTTTTTCTTCAGCAACAAGTGTTTTCAGATTCAAAGTCTAAGTCAATGATTAGTACCGAATCCTGCCTCTCTACATAACATTACAGTTCTTTTACGGGTTTTAAACTATTTTCAACATAACCAGCATTGTCAATCAATTTTTTTTAACAGCTCTCAAATATAATCACCACCGTTTTCCTGTTATTTAATAATTCTGCAAACACACCACTTGTGCGCGCGACAGTCCAAGTTCAAAGTCAAGGCGTGCCTCGCACGTTATTGCATGCTCGATTCTTGATTTACGATGCGACTGTACATATAGTTTGTTCATACTTGTGTACGCGATTGTACCTATATATGTATGAAAGTGGGATGGAATTTTATCGTTGAGTTCACGGTATTTTGTGTTCGGAAGGTAAGCAGATTAGGAAGGTACTTGCTGTTTTACATGAATAAGAATTATTAGTCAAAATAGACTACAAACTACAACTAATCGTGTGTATGTGTATTTATGTCTTTGTGTACCTAGTTTTAATAGTTTTTTTTTATCATTGTACTTCTCAACCAAAGCACCTGCCATCTAATCTCTTCACCACCCTTGGTTGACTGGTAGAGAATGCCCAAGGCATTATTAAGTCCACCTTTGTATCTTTTTTGTGTGCGAGAAGTTTAAATAAATTAATAATAAAGACATTCCCAAAAGACTTTTCGACACCTTCCAGTATTTTATCAAGTTATCAGAGAAGAAGTCTAAGAGAAGAGTCTAGTTGAAGCTGGGTCAAGATTTAGGTCATGTACATAGGTAAGTAGCCAGGAGCAGTGGTGAACTAGTGGTAATGGGACGACTTACGAGTTGCATCTCGTAGATTCGAACCCAGGCAGGCGCTTTGAAAACATCTTGAGGAAACCGGCATGATTTAGAACCAAAAAAATCGAAGACATGTAACATCTACCCGCACTGGGCGCACGTGGTGGATTAGAGGCATTACAGCCCACTACCTCTTACAGAGAGAACTGTGTCCCAGCAGTGGGAACGTTATATGCTGATCATGTAATGTTAGGTATATATAGCACCACCCAGTTATTTCTGATGAAGACTATAAGCAAAGCAGCGGGGTAATTGAACTCACTATCAGTAGCAATGGCTTTCATTTTGACAGTTCAACAACATTCATTGCGTTATTTACGTTGTTGAGCAGAATTTTTTTTCTAACATATGAAGCAATGTATTCTAATATCCTTCAAAATTCAAATAGTGATTAATAGTTTTGCATCACACATAAAGACATAATCTTAAGAAAACTTTCCAAAACGACGAACACACTGCAAGTGCCAAATGATCATCATAATTATGCGTAAATAATGTCAATTTGCAGCTCAGTGTGAGGAAATTGGCCATTTCCCTCAGTCGTACTGACATACGACGGGAGATGGGAATCAGCTGATAGCTCGGAGACACGTACAAATTGGTGGGGACCGAATTCAGTCTTGGACACATTCTGGCATTGAGACATCTTTGGTAACTGTAGGGATTTCGCCCCGGGACTAGATCTTGGAATCCCGGTTTTTTTATCTTCTGAATTGAGACCATGAAATGAATGATAATTACTACTGGGGCTGTTATTTAATAGCAGTACGCTAAAGGGGTTGGATTCTACTATAAAAAAGTAGGTCAAAAATTGAAAGTCTCAACTTCAATTTTTAACCGACAAAAAAAGGAGGAGGTTCTCAACGTGTATTATGTATATTTTATATTTTTTTTCTCATCTTTCTTCTGGTTAGAAGTTATAAAATGTACATTTACCTTTAATCACACAAATTCACGATGCGCGTACGCCAGCGTTGAGCGTACGGAGCCTCGAAATTTACGATGGTGAAAATATCATTAAAAAAAAATTAAATAAGTTCCGTTTTGCCGACTTAGTCACAAAAGTGACTAAGTTGGCAAAACGGAACCTATTTTTTAATTGAATACTTACAACACAATTAGATAATAGTTTAATGTTACTGCTGTTCGACAGCAAAAAAAAAAGATGCATACAAAATTCACTTTCAGTTCTGTTAGGCGTAAAATCACCAATTAAGCAATTTATTTTTACGACTGATAAAATACGCCTTATTGCTTTCGTTTTAAAGTCTACGTGCAGAGCAACTGTTATTTTGCTAAAAAGCATCAATTAACGAATTTAAAACAATTCAGCAAAAAGTGTTAATTGTCTCTTCCGTGGATACCTGGAAGTCTAACACGGATGTACGGATTTTTTTCCCAAGATTTTTAGCTTCCAGAAGAGCAGTTTCTTACTGCAACGGATCTGGCTTGGTACAGACGCCAGCAAGTCAAGCTACCCGAAATTGTCAAATTTCCCTAATCAACCTTGAATCTAATGCTTTAGCGATAAAGTTGAAAATCTATTACAGATATTTGATAGATTGTAGTAGCTTGTTGTGCAGGCGTCTATACAAAACTCGCCTCGCTATAACTAACCACTTAATTACCTGCCAGCGACTATTAACTAAGTACAAAAAGTCGTCGATACAATTAGGCCCCAGAGAGAGAATTCAACATGAACCCGCAACGAGCAAAAACAATCGAGAACTAGGTTACATCAAAATTTTTACAATTACTAATCATCATCATCAGCTTATAACAGTCCACTGCTGGACATAGGCCTCCCTATTGCAATTATCAGTGATAAACTCAAACTCGAGCTCAAAGAATTTATTTCAAATAAACCAATCACAAGTACTTTTGAATTGTCAAGGGGTTGGTCAGTCAGAAAGATGAAGCTAGTGGCCTATTCCAAAGCGTAGTAGATACCTATGGAAAAGAACGGGCAAGAAACTCCATGGACACTCATTTAAATCACTTTTTTTTTTACAAAAAAAAAAAAAGGGTTGATGATACTGTTCACAACAATGATAACCATAATCAACCTTTAATGTTCCCACTGCTGGGACACAGGTCTCCTCTCTTCGAGAGGTAGTGGTCTATAATCCACCACGCGGGACAAGTGCGGGTTGGTAGATGTCACTTGTCTTCGAAGTTTTGGTTCTACGACATACCGGTTTCCTCACGATGTTTTCCTTCACCGTTTTGAGAGCAGTGGTGATGGTAATTTTTACGCAATTTAAAGCGCCTATCTGGGTACGAACCCACGACCTATAACTCGTAATTCGCAGCCTTTACACTGCTCTTAAAAAGCTAAATATCAAGAATACAAGACAGAAGGATAGTGGATAAGACTAAATAGTAATCCCAATATCCCTGCTAACAGAAACACACGAAAAAAACGATTCAAAATTTTCCGGAGTCCAGTCATCTTGAAACATGAAAAAAACAAGTACATAATAGACACCCGGCGTCACCGATCATTTCTATTTCCGTCCACAAATTATGATAAGTAATCATGTTAGTTATTATAATTCGCAAATGTAATCATTGTTTCGTCTATTACAACCTAATTTTCAAGTCAACTTTTGCCAAAACCACGATTCTCTTGTCATATTTAAAATGCTTATTATTGTTATTATTCCGTGGTTTAGTTATAGAGCTTGGTATATTTAGACGCGACCTTTACAAAGGAAAATTTTGTTAACTATTACAAAAAAGTAGTAATGCTCATGGAAAGCCCAAGCCGTCTGATAACCAGCATACCAAGGGTTATCGCGGTAACTAGTAACTGTAAATCATGATCATCCCATCAGTATATACATATAGTATATACTTTTCAGTTTGAAATTAATCGGGCACACTGTCGGTTGAGGTCGGAAATTATCCCACGGAAATATACTACCAGAATAAAGAGTATAATACGTTCTAATCCAGGTCATGGTCAAATTTCATTCAAATCCGTTCAGCCGCTAAAAGACATGAAAGGGACAGACTAAGTTACTTTCGCAGATACATATAATATTAAGTACGGACGTATAGATTAGTCAATGCTTGATAGGGAAACATGGCAGTAACATCGAACAATAATAAATTCAACAGCAGCACTTTCAAACTCCATCTTCATAGAATCTAACAAGCCCATCCCTCACAGCCACAAACAGGATACTCCCTTATCTCCTATCAGAAATCCCATCGTACCTACAATTTATAAATTCCTCACAGGCGCCATAACTACTTATGGTGACCGTTAATCCCTGTTGCAAATTACCAACGACATGCATTACCAGTATCTGAGAGCAATTTTATGCAAACCCACTATAATTATGTTGAACATAAATATGTAGTTGAAGTGAAATGGCGTCTGGTCGTCAGGAAGAGAAAGCTGATTAAGATAGAACGAAATAATTGATTATTAGAGCTTGATTTGTTTATTTAGATCGTTGGAAATAACGTGATGGAAGGCAAGAGATAGGAAGGAATAGTATTCAGAATGTACAAATGAAAGAGTAAGGGAGATACGGGACATATGGGAGTACAGGATGACCAAAGACACGATGGATAGATTTGGGTGAAAGATGATAATAGAAAAAAAGTGAACACTGAGATCATGAGATGACAGCTAACACAGAGTATGGAAGACGGAAATATGCTGCGCCGACCCCAAATTATATTTTGACTAGCTTCTGCCTGCGACTTCGTCCGTGTGAAATTTCTTGATTCTCATTAGGTATTATACTCTTTGGACCATAGAGTATAATAACTATTGCCTCCGACTCACCCCGTCACATCGCATCGCCTGCCCGCACTTCTACTTCGTTTTCGCTTAACGTTCCTTTTAATTTTTTTTTTAATTCACGCTAGAACCTAGCGTAAATTTAAAAAAAAAAGCCTATTCTTCCTCAAGAATTAGGCTATCAAAATGCAACAATAATTTACAAATCCGACTGGTAGTTCCAGAGATTAGCGTGTCAAACTCAAACTATTTATTTCCAATAAACCAATTACAGGCACTTTTGAATTGTCAAGGTCGGTCAGTCAAAAAGATGAAGCTAGTTGCCCATTCCAAAGCGTAGTAGGTACCTATGGAGAAGAACGGGCAAGAAACTCCATGGACACTCTTTTAAATCATAATAATATTGTTACAAAGTATTGGTTACATCATTCATGTTCAAAATTATGCATGTGAGAACGATGCAAAACGTTAAAAGCGTCAGTAATGAAAAGATTAAAAAACAAACTAATTCTTCAGCTTTATTATTAGTATATAATAATATAGTATAGATAAGGGCAGAAAAATTACGATGGAAAGAGAGTTGTCGAATGGCTATGTAGTCGATCTGAAAGATCTCATTTTAGCCTTCACAAAGCCATATATTGTTTAACTTGACAAGAAACCGACCTGTTGCCAAAAGCAGCACCCGTTCACGAGTATAGTCCAAGAATAAATAATATTATGTAAGCTGTCACACCCTTTATGCCTGGAGGCTTTTATTTGGGTAGTAAGTTTTTATTTAATTTAATTTTAATTAATTATTTTTTAGCTTGAGTACGTATAGTTTTTATTATATTTGTTGGTATATTGGCGTGGCTAGCTGACATATGGCAAATAATTTAATTTCATGTTCTGGTCTTGTAATGTTAATTACTGAACATAGGTACCTAGTATTGTATACAATCAAGTATTTTCTAACTGAACAGACAGACAGCTGTCTGTTCAGTTAGAAAATACTTGATTAAGAAGAAGTGGCGCAACAAACTCCCCAGCAGCACAGGCTGCTGGGGAGTTTGTTGCGCCACTTCTTCTTCCCAGCGATAGCACTAGGAAGTGGTGAAGGGCGGGCGTTTTTGGGGGACTGTCTTTTGTAATTTTGACGTTCGAAAAGTGCTGATTCTCAGCCTAATTTGAATAAATGACTTTTGATTTTGATTTAGGATTACCGACGAAGGAAGGCAAACTGGCAGGTACCACAAGCATGATTTGCTTGCAGTCAGTTGCAGACAATAATAATATTAATTAGTTATTGAGGTGATTAGTCAACTGCTTGGCAGATTGAAATAAACTCAGTACCAATTAATACACAAGTTATGTATCCCAAGGCTTATTTTCTAACTCCATTTCTTGGAACCGTTTAATAGAAATGAATAACTATTCTTAGGAAGGTGTGGTTATAGAAAAGTGTTTCCTGCCTAAGTAACTATCTATTACCTACTACAAGAAAAACTGTAATTTTATTCTAAATTGTTTACTTTATTGGTGAATTAGTAAGTCAGCCGAGAGCAGTGGCAGTCCAGTGATATCGGCTCCGACTTACGAGTTATATATAGGTCGTGAGCTCGAACCCAGGCACTTTACTTTGTGCATTTAATATCATTACCACTGGAAGGAAAACATGAGGAAACCGGCATATCCTAGAACAAAAATTCGAAGACATGTGTCATCCGCCAACCCGCACTGAGCCCGCGTGGTGGACCCCTCCCGCTCTCTCTCACAGAGAGGAGGTCTGTGTCCCAGCAGTGGGAACATAAGGCTGATTATGTAAGTAAGTCAGCAAAGTCATCCTTCCTGATGGTGTCCTAAGTAGTTACCCCCACCAATATCAGGAATACCAGATGCATCGCAGATGCTATATCTGTAAAAAGGCTGAATTGTGGCAAGTGTACCAGTAACATGACCACACGTGCATGAGAGCTGGATTTTACTAACGCGAGATTATATCTTTAAACGATATTTTATTTTAATTATTGATGGTTTTTCCATTTATAATCAATTTTATTCCACGAATAAAAGATATCTAAGTTAAGTTTGAAAGGAATTTTAATGAAAAAATACCATTAACGTATAGGATTTTAGTTTAACGCGACAAACACAATAAGTGTCACCCATAGATCTAAATAAAGACTTTAAAACAACTTTTTTTTACTTTTAAATCAATATTATGTGTGAAACCAGCATTTCCAATTAAAAAATCGTTGCATTCATTCCGCGCGTTCGTTCTATGCTCTGGCGTGGTTAAAAACCTAAAATGAACGATGTTATCTAAACATTAATACAAAGAATCTACACAGCGTCTGCTCCTCCATTCGGCTTCCCTCTACCATAACATACACTGTAGGTACGGTAACCAAAAGGTAACACTAACAACTTAAAGTTGATTTACATTTCATCCCCGCCTTCTCTGTGGGTGTGCAAGTCTGTGGAACAATGGCGCTAGTCGGCTATCCGCAGTTTGTCGCTGACGACTGAGTGTGGCGCGCGGTACCACGGCGCCCGAGCCCATGGTTTAGTGTACGATAGTGATAAATATACTAAATAATGGTTTGCAAAATTTTACCGAAGATACAGAGCCGTGAGTAATTTTTTTTAATGGTATTTGTTGTAGTTAAAATTAAGATTAGTTGCAACGTTACGTCAAAAAAAAATTGCGTAAAATTCTCGTGAAATATTTGAGGTATTGCATTTTTATCTCATTAAACTTTAACATTAATAGTCTTTTTTCTACTTAACTAACGACACAAAAACTCACAAACACACCCTCATTAAAAAAAAAACAATAACATATTTCAAGTTTAATTGAAATTAAATATTTCCAAACATATATAGATAACAACAATATACATTTGAAATATTTCAACAAACCATTATCTTCTTGCCTAATTAACACGCGTGTAAGAGCTAGGAATCGAACCTGTAATCGTAGAAAATCCTCAGAGTCACTAGTACGTAACTGTGTTATCGTACAACGCTCGCATTTTCTTAGAAAACTGAAAATATTCGATAAAGTAGCAATAAAACCGGACTTCAGTTGCACAACCTTTTAGGAAATGTAATTTCCTGCTATCACCAAAATAATTATGATTGAAAACTAAGAATAGGTAACAGAAGATTAATTAGCTAGTAAATTTATAAATTCTTGCTTTGATTAAATTCGACGGCAAAAGTTGCCTATTTTAAAGAAAAATATGTGAACGAAAAGCAGTGTATGGGATTTCACATCGGTATAAATTACGAACCTCTATACAAACTTTTATTCCCTATATAACTCCTTTAGGGATTGATTTTTCAAAAATCCTTCCTTAGTATCATGAGAATAATCAGCCTATGATGTTTCCACTGCCAAGACATAGGCGTCCTCTCTTCGTGATGAGGATCACGAAGAGAGGACGCCTGTGTCTTAGCAGTCCTCTCCCTTAGCCTAACCTCTCTCTCTTTTTTTACCTTTAAAACATATGGAACTCTTGTGTATAAAATGTTATATTTCTAGACCCAGAGGTTTACGCTGTGCGGTATCTGACAGTAAATTTAAGAGTTTTATTGAGTACAAATTGTGGGCTGCTGTTAGAAAATATTTATTAGCTACTAACCTTTCAACGTATTTTTTTCATTTTCAGTCGTAATCGTAGTTTAAGCTGTATATTTTATCTTATTTTATTATTTTACTATCGCTAACGCCAATATCTGACCATTTAGAAAACAAAATCCCGTGCACATGATGACCACAGCTGCGTCCGTAAGTAAAACAAAGGAGGATCCTTTTTAGGTCGACTAATAATATGCGATGTAAGCAGGAATAGGCCTTACGGTGGTCAGATATAGACTGTGCATTAAATATTTTTGAAAAAAAGTAATTAATACGAGGTGTGGGAACGTTCTGATGCCGAAAATATAATTTTTGGCCGTTTGTCTGTACCGAATTGACGCAAAAACTACCGATAAAGATTTTGTTTAAATTTTGCACGTATATTCCTCAAAGGTCTGGTCATCGAATAGGCTATAATATACATTGCATTATCAAATAAATAAATAAATATTGCATTATGTCCGTATTCCTGAACAGTTTACCGCGAGATTTAATTATGTCCACGAAAAATACTCGTTAGGCGCCCTTAGACGACTCGTTATATTTAACTGTGTGTGTGTGTGTCGGTGTATTTAACTGTGTCTCTGTCTTTGTCCTTTTTATACTACTACGAGTACTACTTTATTTTATTTTATTGCATAAAATCCAAAAAGTGCCAATTACCTTATACATATTTCTGGAGTTGTCGACTCGCTCACAAATAAGTTAACTCCGTGCGAGTCGTCTATAAAAGGTTAGTTGTCAAAATGTTATCTTTCAATACATTATAAAGTTATTAAACTTATGATTCACTATACCACAACCACAATATCAAAGTGGCATTTGCTTTAATTGTTTAAACTATCCATTGTAACGGTTTCATTGTCATGATCTGGCTTCATCATTCATTATTATAAAACAACGTTTAATGTTTAGTCGTGTGCAGCCGGCTTACGTTATCATCACCTACGGGCTATGAGGGTCCTAAGCTTCTTTGAGTTTTATGAACTCAAACTCAAATTTTTATATCATAATTGAAATAAAAATTCTTTGAGTTTGAGTTCATAAAACTAACTGACCTACACTTTGAGAGTTCAGAAGTCGGACACTTTGACAGTTCTTACCTATGTATGAACTGTTTAAGTGTCGGTCAGTTAGTCAGAATGTTGACGCTAGATTATTAGAAGCTAGGCCATTCCAAAACGTAGATCTCTATGGACAAGAACGATGTTATGATAACTTGTATATGTGCACTAATAAGCAGCCTATAATGTTCCCACTGCTTGGAAGCAGTGGGAACATTAACCATCAATCCGTTTCTTACTAAACTTGAGCTATATCCGACGATCCTTCATACTTATCTCTGTTATTGAGTCTACATTCTGTAGTTTCAAACAATGATTTAAATTATAGTAACAATTGCATTGTAACGTATGGAGATACTAATATCAACTCCCTTGCATTGTATACTGTACTAGCTGCTGTCCGTGGGAATCTTTTTGTCCCCCGACCTATCGCATCGGATCGCCTGGCCGCAATACTACTTGGTTTTCGCTTGGCTTTATTTCTTACTTTATTTTCTTCTAATATTCCTAGCGTGATGTTAGTAAGTTGTTGTTAGCCAAGTATTGGGACCTTCCTCAAGTATTGGAGTACCAAATGCAAAAATATTTTTTTTTATCCGACTGGTAGTTCCAGGGATCACTTACCGCGTTCAAACAAACTCTTCACCTTAATTATTAGTAAAGATAATTTTAAGGTTATACAGCCACAATGGCCAGGAATAGACAGAATCGGTAATGCCATCCAAAACGTGGCAATAGTAATAATCAACTCAAAATATTTTATTTCACATAAATCTACATGGGCACTTATGAAACGTCACAAGCTAGGTGCACGGTTCCAATTGGTCGTTCAATAATAATACCAGCCTATTACCTATTGCCCACTGCTGGGCAAAGCCTCTTCTCATACAGAGACGGCACGAGCATTGATCACGACGCTTGCTCAGGACAAAACAAAAAAAACTATACAGTTTTGACTTCGCCATTATTTTATTATATGTATAGATGATAACTAATCTGGGGACTAACTCAATGCAAATGGCTTGAAACTGTTTAATATATATTTTGAGAAGAAATCAAAATCAAGACATTTATTCAAATTAGGCTGCAGATAAGCACTTTCCAAACGTCACAATTACATAAGACAGTCTCCCAAAACACCCGTCGTTCACAACTTCCTAGTGCTATCACTGGGAGAAGAAGTGGCGCAACAAATTCCCCAGCAGCACAGCCGTCTATACAATGATAAAAACTTGATTCTATACAATAGTAGGTATGCAAAGTATTAATTACTTTAGTTGCAAAATGGAGCTTATCCATTTAGCGACCAGTACCTAGTGCTGGAAAAAGAGTTCTTCTTTCATTATTTCCTAAGCTTCATAATTATGTGTACCTATGGTAGAAATAACACAGGAAATTAATTAACTCCGTTTGTTTGTATTTCTAGCTACGCGGCGGACGGTGAGCAGTGACACACAACAAGATGCAATGCCAGAGGTAGCAGACTATGAAACAGCGCTGGATATCGCTGGTAAGTTAAAGTCACCATAATCAGCAGCATAACGTTCCCACTGCTGGGACACAGGCCTCCTCTCGGTGGGGGTGAGTGGGCCCAGTGTGGGTTTGTGGATGTCACATGTCTTCGAAATTTTGGTTCTAGGACATGCCGGTTTCCTCACTATGTTTTCCTTCACCTTTTTGGGAACAGTGGTGATGAAATAATTTACACAAAATAAAGTGCCTGACTGGGTTCGAACTCATGACCTACAACTCAGAGATCGCCGTTACCTCTGGGCCACCATTGCTCACATAGATTCGTTAAAAAATAAACAAAGTACAGCTTTTTGTGAAAAAGCTTGTCAGTTAATGTGCAGCCAGGATATAATATTTTTAAACAATTTCCAAACTTATTCGGAATTAGTTTGGAAATTGCTAAAGGAATTAATTAGTATTTCCTTCCCAACATAGCGGGCGCATGTCACCTTTTCGAACTTTCCTTTTCTTTAAAACAGTTGGCAATAGCGTGACGTAGTCGAAAAAATAATGAGGTGCTCAACATATTTATTTGTTCATTGTACAGACGTCAGTAGGTCAAGCTACCCGACACTGTCAAATTTTCCGAATCAACCTTAAACCTTTAAGTTTTATGGATAAAGTTGACAATCTATTAAAAAAAATTGACAGATTGTGTAGTACGATTGATTTTTCCTTATTGCCCGCTGAGCTCAGGGAAAAGGAGGTTCGGATTCCCTATAGAGTAGTAACAATAACTGTATTCGGTATTGCTGCTTGTATCTGTAATATATATTATCAATCTGCCCAGCCTTTTTCCAATTATGTTGGGGTCAGCTTCCAGTCTAGCCGGATGCAGCTCAATACCAGTACTTTACATGGAGCGTTTGCCTATCTGACTTCAACCAGTGGTTGTCAGACTTTTGGGCTTTGGACTACCCGTAACACTGTCAAAATTTACGAATGACCGGGACCAACTGCTTTATGTATTTTTCAAGCCACGCCGGGGTCTCTATATGTAATGAATGATCACCCATCCAGGAACCGACGCGGCAAGCGTAACTTAGCCTTCGATAGACCTGTACGGCTGTTATCTTTTAGCCAAGACCCTCTCCACGAGTTTGTGTAATATAAATATAATTATATATAATAATAAATACTGTCAACAATATTTGTATCCAACACTTTCATTCGTAAGAGAATTTCCCCCAGCATGGCGAAACTATATTTTAGAAGAACAGGAACATAAAGTCTATTCTTTGTTTCAAATTGATGTTATTTCAAGTTAAACAAATATCAACTTTATTTCAATGGAAATTAAGTTGATTTCAGAGTGACTAGCACTCTTGAAAAAGTTATAAAAATGTTTGAAGTTGTAGCGTAAACTGAACTTTATCGTGTAGTTATGTTATTTTTCCATTAGCTTATATTTCTTTAAATTTGTCGCGATTGCAGATTACGTAGGTACACACTTGCAAAACCATTATCGTTCCAGAGGGTCAACAAAGGGAAATAGACAAATATGCTGTATCGTGGATTCCTCATTAATTGCAAAGATGTAATCATGATGCATCTTCAGGACAGGGTCATCATCGACAGGTGACAGGCGACAATCCGACAATTTTACAAGTTTATTTAATAGTTTTAATACCAATAATTACTACATACCTAAATAATTTATTAAGATATATTGAAACTGTTGATTAAGTTTTGAAATACTTGATTTGTGATTCCTAATAAAAAAAACATGCAAAATTCGTAGGCAGTTTTTGTTCTATTCATTCATGTGACTATTACATTATTTGTTTACGAATAACATAACAAAAAGAAACCATTTTGATCGCCTGAAGGACACTGAACGAGACACTATAGAAATTTTATTGTTATTACGCCCCGGGGCCGTTTAGTGTCCCGCAGTGTTATTTTTTCGTATAAAATAACTTTAGTCCTGCGTCATTTTTACGCTTGATTACCTTTAACGTGTACATCTCAATATGACTATCTATCAAGGGTTGGAAGGCTTCATTTGCCGATATTTTAACAGCAATTAGCGTGTTTTCACTGGGCGACGCTGCGGAGCAATTGCGTAACACACTAACAATAGCAATGGCTATCATTTTGACAGTTCAACAACATTCATTGCGTTATTTACGTTGTTGAGCAGAGATATTTTTCGAACATATGGAGCATTGGATTAGCAATGTCCTTCAAAATCATTCGGATTGTGATTGAAACTGTTACGCAATAGGGTAGTTTCCTGGGTAAAAAAATAATTATTATATTTAGTCCGTCAGTTAGATTATCGAAAAATAATGGACACGTATTTTTTCTTTTGTCAATCAAACAAAAAATGAAAAAGATAAAGCGCGTCAAAATTTGGGAGTGGGGGGTCGTGACGTCACTGGCTTGCAAAAGTGTTGCAGGCAAGTGACGTCACGCGGAATTTTAACGGGCGATATCTTCATAATTTTTTATATAATTGACAAAAGAAAAAATACGGGTTCAATATTTTTTGATAATCTAACTGACGGACTAATTAGATTTTTTTAAGAAAATAGCCTATTATGGTGCTGGTACGGCGACGGCTATTTTAATTAGTTACATATGTGTTTGTTGCGCCACGTCTTCCCAGCGAAAGCACTAGGAAATGGTAAAGGGCGGGCGTTTTGGGGAACTGTCTTTTGAAATTTTGACGTTTGAAAAGTGCTCATTCTCAGCCCAGTTTGAATAAATTACTTTTGATTTTGATTTATGACTGTCGAGAAGCCATTGCTGTTAAGGTAGCAGTACTATGCATAATCAACCTCGTAATTACTTTATCGCTTTTGACAACAGTTCTCAGTAGAGCGCAACAAGGTTATTTTGACGCGTGGTCAAAATTGGAACCAACGGCGCCATCTTGTTTTTTGAACACATTTGAAGAGACATTTCTAAAAATAAGTTCGCAAATTTTAACTAACAGCGCCACTGTCAAGGTCATTCGAGCTCCAAAAGCAAAATTCCTTGTACTGTTGAAAATATCTGTCACTTAGACAAATATACATTATCGTTTGGTCGTCCATGTAGTTTCCAGCTCATTCTTCTCCACAAGAACCTACTACGCTTTGGAATTGGCAAATAACTTCATGTTTTTGACTGACCGACTCCTTGACAATTCAAAAGTGCCTGATGTACAGACGCCAGCACATCAAGCTACTACAATCTGTCAAATTTATTTAATAGATCTCCAACTTTATCGCTAAAGCATTAAGGTTCAAGGTTGATTGGGAAAATTTGACAGTTTCGGTTAGCTTGACCTGCTGAGGTCTGTACATAAACAGTTTGAGTTTACTTTGCCCACCGAATAAAAGGGTGACAAAGTAATTTCGAGGTAGATTATACATCTAGGGTAGTCTAGAAAAACTATTATAATTAAAAAAATCTATTTCCTACTTCTAACATACGTACACGTGTTTATAACTACTTTACGGGTCACCAACACTAATTTCTGCTCGACCGGCATCCTCAAACGTGCGTGAACTTTGACGATTGACTTAGTTTTAATTACTAATGCCTTCATTACCTTCATCTTACAAGTGGTATCGTAAATGAAATGTACTTAAATTGTTTCACGCCATTCAAACGAATCGAGGCATGCAGAATGTGTGGTCGTAACTGACATTATGATTATGTTATTTGTTATATTATCGGGATTATGGTAGATTGAATAATTGATCTATTGATCTATTAATATTGATTTAGCTATGACCGAATGGTGGCCAAGGTTCGGCCAAAGAAACCAGGGCCGTCCAAAAGCGCGTTGGGTTGACGATATCGTCAAAGTCGCGAGTAATACCTGGATGAGAGACGCACAGAACAGGGAACTATGGCAGAAGAAAGGGTAGGCCTATAGCCAGCAGTGAATGATTCCGGGCTGAAGTGATGATGATGATGTTGAATAATTGATAGTGATAGGGATGATGCAGAAAATGAATATGAAGAATTGAGAAGATTTCTTAAATATTTTCTAAAGGAAAAAAAAAAGGAGAATATGTACGTTTATTTGAAGCAGAGTAAGAAACAAGAGAAGAAATACAAGAAGAAGAGAAGAGGTCTTTGAAGGAATCAGTAATGCTAAAGTAGAGTTTGACTAGTGGCAACTTCCAATTCTCAATCAAGAAACCGGATATATTAAGAAACTGGGAAGAAGAGATTTTTGTTGTTGTAAGTTTTTTTTTTTAATGATATAAACTAGTGCTTGACTGCGATCCCGCCTGATGGAACGCAGTGATGCGATATATATTATGAGCCTTTCACTCTAGCATTAAAGACACTTAAATTATAATCGGACGGGAAGACTGCTGCAGGCAAATTGTTCCAGTCCTTCGATGTACGCGGTTAAACGACGAGGCGAAGCGCTTCGTCCGGATTGTAGCGATGTCAACAACGTAAGGGTGGACACTCGCCGTACGACGGGTTATCCGATGATGGAACGGTGATGGCAGAATTAAGTCATGTAATTCCCGCGCACACTCTCCAGAATGCATCCCATAAAATACCGAAAGGCTGACTACCCTACGCCTGTGCTGGCTTTGGAAATTGACACCCTTCGTCATTTTGTCCGTGCTATAACTATTTCATAGAATTATCAAAGAATTACAGTTGTAATATGAATATACGGACGCTTTAAGTTGGTAGTCAATTTGCTTAACGGCTAATTCCCCTGACTTTATGTAGTAAGTTTTCAGTTGAATATGAATTGCGTTGGATGGGAGGGTAGAACCTGCCAGTCGTAAATGTTTTATTTATTCTGGATTTCGGATCGCTGCTGCGTCTGCGAATTGCATCACTGATGCGGCGGGTGCGCGACAGCCCCAACAGCCTCATGACTACTGTAGCCGGCAGGGTGGATGGCCAAATAATAGGTCACTTGATGGCGGCACTGAGACCGTCATTCAGATATGTGAGGTAGGTTTATTTTTTAGGTTTTATTTTGTAGGTTTAATTAGATTAGTTTTATTTGTTTATTTTTTCTTGTTATTTTTATTTAACGTGTTTTATGATCGTATGTTATGTTATGGATATGGTCTGAAAATAAAGATTTATTATTATTATTATTTAACATTCCTTTTCTTTACTTTCAAAACATAATTTATTAATTTATAAAAATATTTCTGTATTAGATACCCGTTCGAAGCCATGATAACTAGAAAACTATCCTGTGAACGATTGATTGAAAGAGAACATTATGCTAAACCAACGACGTTTTATAAAAAAATCGTGAAAAAAATTAACGCACTATTACTAAATCATCATCATCTTTATCATCAGTCTTTATCCCAATTTATTCGTGGTCGGCGCAACGGTTTAGACTTGGTAAGACTGATTGTCCGATTTTCGGGTTATATCAATTCTATTGTCCAACAGTGGACAACTGTAGGCTATGGATTGCATTAGTTGGTCGTTTCACCTGTCATTTCACGTGTGGGTCATTTAGCGTATTGGTCATTAAGCGTGTTGATCATTAAGCGTGTTGGTCATTAAGCGTGGTGGTCATTTATCGGTCATTTCGCGTATTTATGACGGTAATCATCATTGGTCATAATGCGAATTAGTCAATATGCGTCGTAACGGGCGCAACATGTCTTTTTCTTCCATGCTTCTCTATTAGTCGTCATCTCGATAGTCACCCCCTTCCTAACCATATCATCATTCACATAGTCCATCCATCGTTTCTTTGACCTTCCTCTACGCTTATAGCCATCGACATTCATACTCAAAACTGTCCTCACGACATTTTCCTCATTTCTTCGTACCACATTATCAAAACACAATACTAAATATACAATTATTAATACAATCATCTATTACAACTATTAATGTGAATATTTTATCAGGTATTGCTTAAATAATTCTTCTCGTTTTTCTAACAAAGACGAAGCACAGTTAGATACTTTGTTATTTTTAACCCCCGACGCAAAAACTACGACGGTGTTATAAGTTTGACGTTTGTGTGTGTGTCTGTCTGTGGCATCGTAGCTCCCGAACGGATCAACCGATATTGATTTTGTATTTTTTGTTTAAAAGGTGAATTAGTCGGGAGTGTTTTTAGCTATGTTTGATTAAAATCGGTCCAAGATGGCCGCCGCCACAAAATGGCGGATTACATATTTTTTCACAACTCCCTCGATATAGGTATAACTTTGGAATTATGACCCTTCGTAAGTACGTATGAAATTTTATGATTAAATGTTGTCCCGTCGGAGGACCGCTCTAATTGTTAGCCTAACGTTCTGTTAAAGTTTACAATAGTAGCGGTCCCGTTTTTTAAAATTTCATTGCTAACATAGACACTTAAATAGTACTAACGTACGTACGTACGTACTTGCAACCGGCGGCGTGCGTATATCACCAGCACCCACTATTAATCTCAATCCGAATCATTTTGAAGGATATTCCTAATCCATTGCTTCATGTCTTCAAACCATTTGTCTGCTCGACAACGTAAATCACGCAATGAATGTTGTTGAACTGTCAAAATGAAAGCCATTGTTACTGATAGTGTGTTACGCAATTAGTCCACTGATGTATGAACGTAAACGAAGAAAAAGGAGTAGGTATAGTAAGGATCGTAACAGGTGCCGTTCTGTAGTTTCTGCCTACCCCCATGGGGAGAAGGCGTGACTTTGTGTATCCTAGCCTAGCCTTTTCCCAAATATGTTGAGGTCAGCTTCCAGTTTAACCGGGTGCAGCTGAATACCAGTATTTTACATGGAGTGATTGCCTATCTGACCTCAACCACTGGTTGCCAGAGTTTAGGCTTCGGACCACCCGTAACACCGTCAAAATTTACGAATGCCAGTCGGGACCAATGGCTTTACGTACTTTCCAAGCCACGATGGGGTCTCGATGTGTAATGGATATTCAGCCATCTGCGAACTGACCGCAGCAAGAGCCACGAGCCTTTGTGTAATATATAATTATGTATATATAATAAGTACATCCTTCTGACACGGCATTTTCATTGAGAAAAAAGACGAAATTGCTCTATTCTGTCCAAGATTTGAAATGCCATTTTCAAGACTGAAAACGAACCGTAGAAGGCTAATCGGTTGGAATAACAGTAAACTAAGTGTTGATCGATTGCTTACACTAACAGTTACCTAACAACTAAACAGTTATGTAACTAACTGCAAAACAAACAAACCTACAGACATAACATTACTGAGTTTGGTACACAAAGTTATTGAGAAGCTGGAAACCGGTAGATTTCTGACGACAATCAGCCATTTTGAGTAAATAAATCTAATCATTTTATTTTCGGCTAAATATCCATAGGTAAACAAAGTCCTCCAGACCGTATTTCGGCCACGACGCGGCGGCCAAACTCAACGAAGATTATCCAGTTACGCAGGAGATATTATAGTGCACAAGTGTGTGGGTAAACACAGGTGCACTCTCTGTTCCTTTACTCTCATAGTCCGATGGGATGGCAATCCGACACGACCGGAGAGAGATCAGGCGCAGGACTAACGGCTTAACGTGCTTTCCGAGGCACCGGGGTATCATACCGCCTACTTCCAAACTCCGGCCTATTACTAAGAAATTCCTGATGAAAAAACTCAATATCACTTTGCCTGACCTGGGAATTTAACCCAGGACCCCACGCTTAGCAGTCGCGCTTGCAACCACGAGACCAATGGGACAGTTAGCCTAGTCGGTAGTACCTAGCACTGTATCTGAGAGCAGTGGTGGCTCAGCGGCATACGGCCGTTGCCACTGGGTCACCACTGGTCTCAGAACACTTACGTGTTTCAGGTCGTGGGCAACCGTGGGTTCGAACCCAGCCAGGTGCTTTGCTTTGAGTAAATAATTTCATCACCACAGCTTAAAACGGTGAAGGAAAACATCGTGAGGCAATACCTAGTCCTAGAAACGAAAATTCGAAGATATGTGACATCTACCAACCCGCACTGGACCCGCGTGGTAGATAACAGTCCACTCCCACTCACAGAGAGGAGCCCTGTGTCCCAGCAGTGGGAACATTATAGGCTGATTATGTATACTGAGAAAAACTAGGAATATGTTTTTTGTTTAATAGCAAATGGGCCTGCTCATGACCTCGATCACGCCTGATGGAAAGCGATGGATGAGGTCTATGATGGAAGGAGCGTGCCCCTCACTCTTGCTGTGAAGGCAGACGGGTTAAATGTGGGAGAGAATACAGAGAGTTGTACATGGTATACTGTATCTCAAAAAAAGTGAGGTTCTGTTTTGTCATAACACTGCTTTATCAATTATTTCATTGTTTTGTTACAACACAACTCATGTTTTCGTTGCCCGTTGTCTATGAGTACAGTGCTTTGTCATAACAATCCCCGAAGGACGCAAGTTCCAGTACCGTGTTTTGTAAACCGAGCGGGGTAAATGCGTAACACACACCCATCTGCCTAGCCCTTTCCCAACTATGTTGGGGTCGGCTTCCAGTCTAACCGGATGCAGCTGAGTACCAGTATTTTAAATGGAGCGACTGCCTATCTGACCTCCACAACCCAGTAACGGTAATACGAAACCCCTTGGTAAGACTGGTTGTCAGACTTTCGGGATTCTGACCTTATCGATCGAACCGTGCAGCTGATATTACTTAGCCACAAGCCCCTCGTAACAGACACTACAGTGGCAATCCCTTTCATTTTGGTAGTTCAACAACGTTCATTGAGTTATTTACTTTCATTCTAAATTGGATATTAACATTAGATATCCTACTCATGGATGTGTCGACCACTTCAAATTACCTTGATTATTAATTAATTATTAATAATAAATAACCCTTAATTAACTAGGTACTAATACCTATATGCAACATTCAAAGGTCACTGACCTCCCCTCTCCATTTAGCTAACATGTTTCTTTCAGTGTGTAGTTATAGGATACTTGATAATATTACTTTCTGTTAATAACATTATTTTATTGCTTGTTAATTAAATGTAGGATTTCTATAATTATCACGTTTTATGTTCTAGTTTTTATTGGCTTTATACGACACGAGGTTGACCTCTTGAATGGCTGTCTATTTGGAGTTCATAGTGATTTTCCCGGAAATTATTTTGTGAAGTTTCATTTCTACATAAGCATTAATCAACACACTCATCACTCATGACCTGAATGATGACCTGGACATAGAAAGGGAACGCAGGGCTATATCTGTCCGAGGTAATATGATCATTCGCAGATTTGCACGTTGAACGACGCAAGTCAAAATAACCCTTTTCAGAGCATATTGCCAGTCTTTTTACTCGTGCAGTTTGTGCGTTAGGTTAGGTTAGGTATACGCTGAGGGCATACAACGCCCTACGTGTCACTGAGGCCTGGGTTGACTTAACGATATACAATAGAAGTTTTGTTGTTATTACGCCAGGGGGCGTCTCGTGTCCCTCAAAGTGTTCTTCTTCGTGTGTCGCTGGCACGACTGTTCTCAGATCTTGTTGGTCCAAAATTCGCCAATTCCACAGCGTCTTCGGTGGCAGCGCAGAGGTCACTTTGACTGCAAGTTTTGGGACACAGAGGGCAGGATAGGAGGTGGAGCAAAGTGTTAAGCAAAGAGCGTGATGCGGGTTGTACAGTCAGACAAAGTAATTGTTTCAATCACACAGCCTATTGCGGTCCACAGCTGGACATAGGCCTCTCCCAGGCTGCGCCACAACACCCTGTCCTCCGCCTTCCGCATCCAGTCTGTCCCAGCCACCTTTTTTAGGTCGTCCGTCCATCTAGCTGGGGAGCGTCCCACACTGCGCTTGCCGATACGCGGTCTCCACTCCAGGACACGTCTGCTCCACCAGCCATCGGTCCTTCGACAAACATGGCCAGCCCACTGCCACTTCAGTTTGCTTACTGTGCAAGCTATGTCGGTAACTCCGGTTCTTTTCCGGATAATTTCATTACTGATTTTTTCCTTCAAAGAGAGTCCGAGCATAGCTCGCTCCATAGCGCAAAGTAATTGTTTGTCAAATGTCAAATTGACACAATATCTAATAATACACATACTAATTCCATGTTGACATACTACGTTAATTTTCCGTGTAGGTAATAGCCATGTCAAACAACTGTCAAAGAATGACAGTTGCGATTTGAATATAGGTACGGACGATTTAAGTTATTAATCAGAGGGGCTTGTGGCTAAGCTACGCTTGCGGTTGGTAGATCATCGATTACATATCGAGACCCCTCCGTGCCTCCGAAAGCCGTTGATCCCGGCTGTCTTTCGTTAAATTTTTTTTTTTTTTTAAACTTTGCCCCACACTTTTAATTTCTCCTGTATCGTGGGTGCGTTTACAAACATTTAAACTCACATACAGAAACAGCCAGGCCCGGAACAAGTACTTGAACTTGTAGGTCATACAAATATTTGTTCCGTGCGGGAATCGAACCCGGGACACGCAGCGCAGCAGTCAATCGCTTAACCCTGCCGTTATTTGACAGTCGTTACAGATAGTCAGAAGCCCATAAGTTGGAAATCAGTCTTACCAAGAGGTATCGTGTACCCAGTAACTGGGTTGTGGAGGTCAGATAGGCAGTCGCCCCATGCAAAATACTGGTATTCAGCTGCATTCGGTTAAACTGGAAGCCGACCCAACATAGTTTCCCGACTATGTTGGGATCGGCTTCCAGTTCAGTCAGTAAAGTCAGGGAAATGAATGGTTTATTAAGTTGAGGCAGATTGAGTCAACTTGATAAACAATTAACTTATCCGACTTTACTAAAAGCGGCAGTGGTTAACATTACTAATACAGAAGTTACACTTTGATCAGGTTTTCTTGATCAATATTATTTCTGTTTATTTTCTAATGTTGTCAGTGATTTACTTGGTCTGATATAATGCATCTTACCTATTTGGATGTATCAATATGAAATCTAGTGTCATAGATAAAGAAAAAGACTGTCTAGTTTAAGTAGTCAAGCCTTTAACGGCATATCATCCTAGTTTAACTTTTAAGGGAGTAGACAGAGAGACAGGTCCGGGCAGATTTCACTGTCTTGTGTCACTATAATGTTTATACTTATTACTAATAAAATTAATTCTCATGTTGTATACAGGGTCAGGGCAAATTAGCTAGCGAAACTCCGCAGACGTGATTGGTATCGATATCTAAATACGATATTCATTTATTGCTACTCAATGTGTGGTACGCCATTATTCAGCTGATTCAAACATGTTAAACGAGCGTGTATTTGGTAAAAACCATTACCTAGGTACTTACAAAGTGATCTATGAGTATGACAATATACAGATTTAATTAGCTGGCGAAACTCCGTAGACCTGATGGTACCGATATCTAAACACGATAAACCAAAGAAAAAAAATTTTTTTTTCTGGGGTGAGGTAATGTTACCACTGCCGGGACACAGGCCTCCAAACTCAAACTCAAACTATTTATTTCAAATAAACCAATTACGGCACTTTTGAATTGTCAAGGTCGGTCAGTCAAAAAGATGAAGCTAGTGGCCCATTCCAAAGCGTAGTAGGTACCTATGGAGAAGAACGGGCAAGAAACTCCATGGACACTCTTTTAAGTCATAATAATATTGTTACAAAGTATTGGTTACATCATTCATGCTCAAAATTATGCATGTGAGAACGATGCAGAACGTTAAAAGCGTCCGTAATGAAAAGATAAAAAAAAAACAATTCAAATATTAAATTAAATTAAAATAAGCCATGGCAGCAAAGAGTTGACCAGTCCCTACTGACGGCGCCCGTTCACGAACATGACGCATAGATTAGCACCATTCAGCTCAACCATTTTGAAGGGAGCTAAATGATCCAACACATGTGCCACCATCAGCGAGACATTAGAGTGAGCATGACATACTCTCATCCGCCAAGGCACATTCAAGTCAATGAAAGTCGTACCCAGTAAATGGTAGCTTTATAGTATGGAACATAGTACTCACATACGTTCTATGCAATTATACAATACTAGGAGATTGAATTTATATAATGCAAACATAGTATTTTAGAATCTTCAGCAGCTCCAACAGTATGTAGGTTGGGTAGGCGTGTGTGAAGTATTTTCAATTGCCAATCAATTTATTTATGCGTCCTGTGGAGCAGGACCAGCGTTTAGCCAAGCATTTTTGTCAGCGATGTAATCCCCCAACTTATAATATGATTGGCTGCATAGTGTACGTTTTATGCAAGATTTGAATTTCGTTTCATTGAGTTGGAGTATGTGTGGAGGTTTTTTATTATAACATTTTAAACAGTACCCCATGAAGGAAGAGTCTACTTTAGCCAGTCTGAAACCTGGTTGAACTAATTGGTCCCTATTTCTGGTTCTATAGGCGTGTCTGTCACCTCTTTTACTGAAAAGATTTAAATTTTTCCTTACGTACATGATGTTTTCATAGATATATTGACAAGGTACCGTCATGATATTAATATTTTTAAACAGTTCCTTTAGAGAATCGCGCCTGCGTAGGCCATATATTGCTCTGATGGCTCTTTTCTGCAGAATAAAAATGGACTCAATATCTGCAGCCCGTCCCCATAGTAAAATACCGTAAGACATGATACTATGAAAATAACTGAAATAGACCAGTCTCGCGGTATCTACATTAGTAAATTGACGGATTGTTCTTACAGCATATGCTGCTGAACTTAGCCGTCTTGCAAGAGATGTTATATGAGGACCCCATTGCATCCTTGAGTCGAGCGTTATCCCCAGGAAAACAGTTTTATCGACGAATTCTAGTTTCTCTTTATTCAATACTATGTCACAATCACTACTTTTAACATTCGGTAAAGCAAATCTTATGCATTTAGTTTTTTTCCCATTTAATACTAAATTATTAGCAGTGAACCAATTTTGCACTTGCAGTAGGGCGTTATTTACGTCGTCAAGATTTGATGGACGTCTATTTATCTTAAAAATTAAGGAAGTATCGTCAGCATATAACACCATTTGTGGTTGGTTTTTTAATAAATGCGGCAGGTCATTTATGTATACTAAAACTCCACTCCTCTCGGCGAGAGGAAGTGGGCCGTAATCTACAACGCGGGCCCTGTGCGGGTTGATGTCTTCGAATTTGTAATTCTCGTAAAATGCCGGTTTCCTCACAAAGTTTTCTTTTACCGTTTTTGAGAGCAGTGGTGATGAAATGAAGTACACAAATTAAAGCGCCTGACTCGGTTCGAACCCGACCTGCACCTCGTAATTTGGGGCCGACCCCACAGCGCCATCACTACTCTCTTCGCCTCGTCAAACCACAAGAAAAACCACGCGTGCCCGTTGCACGTGCAGAAATTCGTCATCAATCTCATACTAACTCTGTACCGTAAAGAACTTAATAAAAACTGTTCGCATATTTCATACAATTAACTCAATTCTTAAGCCATAATATTATTGTTACAGCTGTTCGTACTGTAACCCTACCATTGTGTGTCGATGATAAACGTGAACTGGTTTTGTACCGAGGTCTAGTAAGTTATTAATAATACTCTTAATATAAGATTGTAGTAAAAGTGTATTTAAGATTCACCTTACATCACAATCAACCTGCAATGTTCCCACTGCCGGGACACAGGCCTCCTCTCTATGAGAGGGATTGTAATCCACCACGCGGGCCCAGTGCAGGTCGGCAGATGTCACATGTCTTCGAATTTTTGGTTCTAGGACATGCCGGTTTCCTCCGTTTTTGAGAGCAGTGGTGATGAACTAAATTACACAAAGTTAAGCGCCAGACTGGGTTTCGAACAAACGAACGAGGCAATGGCTTTCATTTTGACAGTTCAACAACATTCATTGCGTTATTTACGTTGTTGAGCAGACAAACTTTTCGAACATATGAAGCAATGGATGAGCAATATCCTTCAAAATCATTCAGATTGTGATCTAATGTGTGTTACGCAATTAGGGTGCAGCCATCAATTAAACCTACTGAAAACACCCTGTGCTTTCATTACGTATTTACTTGAAATCTTGCTATGAGTTAATTAACTCATAGCAAGATTTCAAGTAAACCTCCTGTACTCCTGCGAGCCGATAGGCTAAAGCATAAGGACAACAGATAATCCACACAAAAATACGTGCCGTGTCCAAGTTTACCGCCTTCTGTATCAGACTCTTGCTTCAGAATTTCAGGGATCTTTTTAATGGTTTACAGAGAAACTCGTCGCTTAATGATAACACCCGCACGGATTGATGGAAGGACAAGTTATGCTTGCACCAGCGGGATTGTGGCTGTGTGGCCATCCCTTACATATCAAGACCCCACCGTGCCTTGGAAACCGCGTTAAACCATTGGTCCCGACATGGTCCCGACACTCATTCGTAGATCCTTGACAGTCGTTACGGGTAGTTAGAAGTCCAATAGTCTGACAACCAGTCTTACCAAGGGGTATCGTGTTACCCAGTAACTGGGTTCTGGAGGTCACATAGGCAGTGGCTTCATGTGAAATGAGGGATTGTAATCCACCACGCGGGCCCAGTGCAGGTCGGCAGATGTCACATGTCATTCAGCTGCATGGAAAACGCAAGGTAGATTGATTTTTGTTTTACATAGGATAGGATATCTAGAATAGTCTTTACAATAATTTGCTCGTATTATCTCATCATCATCATTTCAGCCGAAAGACGTCCACTGCTGGACATAGGCCTCCCCCAAGCACCTCCACTTCGACCGGTTCTGTGCTTCTCGCATCTAACGGGTTCCTGCGGCTTTAACAAGGTCGTTGGTCCACCTTGTGGGAGGCCTTCCAACGCTACGTCTTCCGGTACTATCTCACTACAGGGCAAATGCCTTCCTGCTCTTCTTTCAATTCTCCCTGTCAGAGAACCTGTCTATTAAACGACCTGTATTTTTTACGAAACTACCTTTTGGAAGGGGCAATTGGAATCAATTCTATTTTAAGAGTGTCCGTGGAGTTTCTTGCCTGTTCTTCTCCATAGGTACTTACCTATTTACTACTCTTTGGAATGGGCAACTAGCTTCATCTTTCTGACTGACCGACCCCTTGATAATTCAAAAGTGCCTGTGATTGGTGTAGGTGAAATAAACGCTTTGAGTTAGAGTTTTCTTGTAAACGTTGAAGTACAAAAATAGCTTTGAATATCCTTCTTGAAATAAATGATTGCCTTTGAAAAGGTTGTAGGATAGGATTCTAGTTCAGAAGGTATTCCCAAGATAAGAATAGATAGATATTATCAATGTCGTTAGCCAATACAAGGCAGTAACAGTTTTGCTAACTCGTCATAATGTGTTAGAACCACAGCATCATACCGTTGTTATTGCTCCGGCCACGTCCGACTAGATCGAATTCCAAACAGATAAGTGTCGTGATGTGGGTATTATGACTATCAGAATTGATCACTATCTCTAGCTGATAGAGAAATGGAAATGGCGTAGATATTGATAATTTGTTGCTGAACTGCAAGAGACAGACAGGCTGCAGTTGATAGTGATTCAAATGATAACGCTAAATGCTCTGCAGTAGGCATACGATGGACTCTTTTCGCAATCGGTACATTCTAAAAATAGGTAGGTTTTGTTTTAACTAGACAATATTTCAAGCATGTGTTCAACTCAAAATTATTTAGGTATGCTTACATTAGTTTTAGAACTTAGTTATTAACTATTATTATTAGGTTTAATTTTTTTGCTAAAAAGTTTTTTTTTTATAATTTCTTGCGGCTATAATCTACTAATTGTTTGCCAAAGGGCAGGCATATGTGGCACTGAGTAGAGTAATAATAATACACAACTCCGCATTCAAATCTGTGACTGAACAATAAATCACCCTTATGTTCCCACGCTTAGGGTTGGAATATCTTTCCAAATTTATATGGGACCAACTTTGGGGTATACCCTTTCCAATAAAAATAATTATCAAAATAGGACTACTCTGTAAAAAGTTATGCGTGGTCATACATAAAAAAATTATACGCGTCGACTTGAGAACCTCCTCCGTTTTTTTTCGTCGGTTAAAAATAAGAGTTCCTTAAAAAGTCTTCCCCTAAAGGAGTTGTACAGTTAATAGAAAAGTGCAATACCTACGCGGTCAAAATGTATGGCAGAACTAATTTTTTTTAATAACCGACGTAAAATTTCAACGTGCGGGGGTTCGGTATATGTATTAGGTCTATGGCAATAGATTGCGCAAATTATATACATTCCTTAAAAAAATCATCCCCTAAAGAAGTTTATGAGATAAAAGTTTGTAAAGATTCGAGGTTCCTCATTTTTTCTGATGGGAAATCTCATCGGGCACACAGTTTGTCACGATAGTAATTTCTTTTTCTTTTCTTCCACAGGTTACGGCCGCTTTAGCCGGAGCGCGCTCGGTGCGTGCGCATTTTCGTTCTTCGCATCAGGCGTCCAGAACTGCGTCATGTCCTACGTGCTTCCGGCCGCCAGGTGTGAGCTGGAACTCACTACCTACCAGGCGGGGCTTATTAACATGGCGTTTATGAGTGGTGAGTCGTACATTCTCGCTCTACGCGTCAGGTGTCCAGAACTGCGCCATGTGTTACGTGCTACCAGCACCTATGTGTGAGCTGGAACATATTACGTACAGTAGACCGTACGTCAGTGATGACAAAACCAGTGGTATAGGGGGTGGCAGGGACATCCACGAGCTGCCTGTTACCATGTTCATAGAAAAGTGCGATGACTGCGTAGCAGTCAATATATATGGAACAGCAATTTTTTTTTTTTAATAACCGACAGTAAATTTCAACGCATTTTATATACCTAATAGATATACAGTGCCCTCCAAAAGTTAGTTGACATTATTCCACTTCAGCTGTGATGCCACATTATGATTAAAATTATATTATTTACTGTATATGCTAGCGTCGCATTCTATTGAAAATCCGTACTAGGCTAGGCCAGCTCAAGGTCAGTATTACTCGATTTACGTAATATTCTACGTAAAGGGGGAAATTATTTGGTTCATCATGAGTTAAGGATGGGTTTCATGATTACCAGTAACCGAAGTTTTAAGACACCTCCACCATAAATTGGTCAGGAAAATTTGATTGATAGCATTATAGGTCGTAGTTTTTCAAAGCAGGCATTAGCCATATACCGTCTCAAGCCAAAGGTGTTAACCCTATCACCGGTAAAATAAAACTATAAAATGGAATATAATATACATGGATTAAGTACTTCACCATTCTCAATACCGTTGCAGGCGCCAGTGACGTCATAAAACAAAGCACAATCATCAATTTTTTTATTCTCTTAGAAATGACAATTTAATGTTGACGTTTGAGTTTATAGCTTGTCCACTAGGTAACAGTTTTATAACCAGAGGAAGGGTAATGTTGATTTGTATGAAGACTTGTGCCCGTTTTGACTTAGGCGACACTTAAATGCACTGTTGGAATTTTAACGCACGGCTTTGCGCTGAAAGTTGAAAATCCAACAGCGCGCTTCTCTGTGTCGCCTAGTGTTTAGACTTTAGGGTATTATACTTCTTGTTATTTTTGGCTTCTAATGGACTAGTGGGGTTGATAGTATTTTTAATAACTTACAGAAAGAGCAAATGTCAAGAACTCTAGGTCTAACATAAAACCCGAAAACACTTTGCTCGACCCGGGAATCGAACCCAGGACCTCCTGCTCAGCAGTAGCGCTTGCGACCACTAGACCAATGAGCAGTCAAATACCAAGTTTTTTTTTTTTAAACCGCGGGAATTTACGAATTCGATCACGTTTTCGCGGAAGTTTAACACTAACGTGTCATGTTTGATTTGTTATTAGACCCAAATTTTAGGCTCGGTGTTAGAACAAACACTTTGGTAGGTATTACTATCGCACCTAATTGAGTTAAAGAGAATAGTACTAATTTGTACATCAATATTTGTCGGAAGACAATAGCATGTTGCCGGTTGCATTGTGGCGGCATCTACCACGCCACATGAGAACTACGTATCACACTGACGTCACGCAAAATTCTGCATCGCGCAAGCGAAGTTTACCGCGCATCTAGTATACAACGTCCCGACATCAATCGTCGAGCAGTAGCCCACCAGGAACGACACCCGTCTGGTCGGAGAATCCTCCCTTTGCTATGGAGGATGAGTGAACTTTACACTACTTACACACTACACTTTACTTTTCTCATACCTATAGCATAGCGATACCCCAAAGATTGTGGAAAGTAAGTGAATAAAGACATCACAAAACTGACCGCAGTTCTTGAATAATCATATACTATGGCTAAGGCCCAATGTATTTACTCACAAACAAACCCATGGGTAGACCACAAACGGCTTGCAAGACCTAAGAAAGATAAAACATTTTAAAACTGACCACAGTTGTGGAATGAATACTGTGGGCCGCAACAAACCCATGGGAAGATCACAAGCCGGTTCGAAAGACGTCATACGAAAGATAAAAGGAAGTAACTGTTTCTTGTAAACATGCTTGTAAATGGTGTTACCTCAGTTCGAGATCCAATACATAAATAAATATTACAAAATTTACTAAAATAATGTAAAACAGGTCTACATTAGATTACCACTACCACCACATACCACTTCTTCTTCCCAGCGATAGCACTAGGAAGTGGTAAAGGGTGGGCGTTTTTGGGCGACTGTCTTTTGTAATGTTGACGTTCGAAACATGCAGATTCTCAGCCTAATTTGAATAAATGACTTTAGATTATTGATTGATGCAGCTAATTCACCTGTGGTCATATCAAGGGGGATGAGCTAAGGTAGCCCAACACATTTCCTTATGTTCACTTTTGTTTTCTAAGTGACGCATGTTTACCCCCAACTTGTTTTTTTTGTGTGTTTATGTCCTTTTTTCATGCGTCATGTTTGCCGCAAATAAATGCATTTTCTTTTCTTTCTTTCTTTTGCAATTTAGAAGTCAGTGTTAGATTATATGTAGATTCAAACATGATTCGCGACCGTAACAAATATGGCTTTACAGAATTATAATCATTAAGATCAGCAATACAACTCCTTATGTTAGAATTGGCCTCAAATGTGAACTTAGGAAGATGTAATGATAACTTTTATGATTATATTCCTTTAAATATTTTTTTTGTAACGGCCCAGGCTTATGCACAGCTTATGCAGGTGCGCTCACACAATGGATATAGTATGAGTAAATAATTGAAAAAGATAATAATAAGTATGTTCAACGTGCAGACTGCACTATATGTATTACCTAAGTAGTCAAATGAAATAGTTTATGTCCTTTCTATCTTTTGAAGAAGATATCTCGGTCATATTTCTTACATTATAATAATGAATTACACATCAATACTGCTTTCTGCGAATTCAGCAAATAAGTACTAAACATCAAAAATCTGGTCGTCACTATAGTCGTCATATATCGTAACAGACATTTAGTATAACTATTCATGGCAATATTGATGACAGCATTTTCTCGATAAATGAACATTCCATTTACCACGTATATGGAATTATTAGCGAAAATATATCGAGTGTTACTACGATTTATTGGTAACAACCCTGATTAGGAATGGCGCCGTAAAGCAAAACGTAGTTGGGAAATTAGTTTGTTAGTTTATAATGTGTGGGACATTATAAACTAACAAACTAATTTCCCAACTTTGCTTGACAAAGTTAGGAGAATATCACCTATTTATTGGAAGTGGGCAAAATAATGCAGAATGAGTTTTTAAGATTGAATCATATTGGATGCTGATGAGGCTGTGCTGATTCTGTAGCACATCCCTAATGCGCTATAGAATCTTTTCGCCAAGTCGCAACTGGACTGTTTCTATACAACTATGCGAAAATTATGCATATCCTTGGTGCACTGAGTTCGGGCTAACTCCAGCGGCATCCTGAGAGCATTCGTGCTGAGGTTCGATAAGTTTGATAGTCAGTACCTGAACCATTGTTGCCATTATTGTTAAAGCTTAAAATAGCTATGATGAAAAACGAAAATTCTCTAAAGAAGCGACGTAATAATTCTCCATTATATACGTTTTGGTTTTGCAACTAATGGAATCTCTAACTGTACTGATGAATAATATAGAAAAAAGAAATATAATGTCAAATCACTCGTTACTACGCATTTTTAGCCACATCTAGTAAGACCAAACGTTGACTACAACGTAGTGAATTCAGGACTCTTTCTCGTTAAAACCATATCGATTAAGAAAAGGTCGAATGTAGCAAATTGACCGCTTATGTAATTCAGGCCGATTAGAGTTAGACGATGGATTGATCGAAATAATTAAACAATCGGTTCGCCGACAAGGTTGAATGATTGTTTCTTTGTAACATAGGTATGTGTAGGCACATAGGTAGCCAAATTGTAGCTAAGAGTTGATTATCAAGAATAGTCACCATCATCTACCTAGCCTTTTCCCAACTATGTTGGCGTCGGCTTCCAGTCTAACCGGATTCAGCTGAATACCAGTATTTTATATGGAGCAACTGCCTATCTGACCTCTACTACCCAGTTACTGAGTAACACGATACCCCTTGGTAAGACTGGTTGTCAGACTTTCGGGCTTCTGACTACCCGTAACGACTGTCAAAGATCCACGAATGACAGCCGGGACCAACGGTTTACCGTGCTTTCCGAGGCGCGGAGGGGTCTCGGTATGTCCATAAAGATGGTCACCCATTCAAAGATTAACTGCGGCAAGCGTAGCTTAACCTGATCGATCGACCTTTGCGTCTGTTATTATTTAGCCACAGGCCCCTCCCAAATATCAAGAATAGTATGATTCATTAACATACTCCTGAATATCAAATTATTTGGGGTCGGCACAGCGTAGGTTTTTCTTCTTCATCTGTATTAGTTGCCATTTTAGTTACAGTCCTTACACAGTTATTTTACCACTGATTTTGCATCACTGTCAAAATCTTTATAGTCGTGACAAATGTGACAATAGGGTTGCTTTTGGGTTGCTGCCATTGCTAAGTGTGTCAAAGTCTATTTTTTTTTAATATTCGATTCTGCAGAAAGACTTCTCCCCATGCAAAGTTAAATTGTCAAATTTTAATGATTTAATTTAGATTTCCTCACTAAATATTGATATAATAATATGGAGTGCATGGCATGGCACAATTGCGATATGTTTTAGACAATATTTTTTCACAATTTTAATAGAAATACCGTTAAGATCGCTTCGCTTGATTTATCTTTTTCTTTGTGATTGAATCGATACAATCGTTGTATCTATTATCTATCCTCTTCCTACATCTAATCTCTCTCTTCTCCAGGTGGAGTAGCCAGCGCCTTCTTCTGGGGCATAGTGGGCGACGTGTTCGGCCGGCGGAACGTACTCAGCATGACCCTTCTGATGGATGCCACCATTACGCTGGCACAGAGCACCGTGTCCGACTACCGGTTACTGTTGGCTGCGAGGACAATTAACGGATTTGTGATAGGTAAGTGTTTGAATTTCTTTTTCAATGACTTGTAATCGAGCCACAAATAATTCCCATAATGCTTTCCTAAAACATATTATTGAACACTCTTATGCAATGATTGCGCCTCTGAACCCCACATTATTCCTATTTGGATTCCTAAACATACTAAATATCAAAGTAATTACGATCAACTTGGATGTAGCGCTTGCCGGCTGCTGCTGCACCGCTCGCTTCATTCGCTCGAGCGAGCGAGATAGAGCTGTGTGTGCGTAGTGGGTTCGGGGTGCCCTAGCTTTGATACTGCAACCTATTCGTCTCGCGTGAGGTTGATCGTAGTTCTAACTTCATCTGCATCAGGTAGGCTGTCAGTCCATTTCCCATAATCATTTTTAATTAAATGTTCTGCTTTTACCAGGTGGACCTGCAACGTTGGTGTTTTCCTATCTATCAGATCTGGTGGGACCTAAGAAAAGACAGCTGTACCTCAGTGTCGTAGGGATGAGCTTCATAGTCGCGTGGCTGATATTACCTGGTAAGGACCTACATTTGTCATAACTAGCTAGAACGTATATTATTATCAGCCGTTTGTGTCCCAATGCAGGGCAAAGTGGTCGGTGCCGGTTGTAGATGTCACATGTCTTCGAATTTTTGGTTCAGGACCATGCCGGTTTCCTCACGATGTTTTCCTTCACCGTTTTGAGAGCAGTGGTGATGGAATTATTTACACAAACTGTCTGTGTTGGAACCTACGACCTACAGCTCGTAAGTCACTGAGCCATCACTGCACTCAGAACTTGAACTTATCAAATGTGAAAGTAAAGAAAGTGTTAAACAGATCATAATATGTTTATGTAGGTCTGATCACGACTGATGAAAGTGAAATAACAAGACTAAAGTTGAAGAGGTGTGTATGTACGGTATAGGAAAAATCCTACCGTGACTCACTGTATAAAAAACTATACGTAAAGTATCGACAAAAAACCGAAACACTTTCTCTTAAGAGATTAGATTCAGGACCTTAGAAGGTCAACGGATCTACCTAACCGGTACTTATTTGACGGCACGGTTGGCGCAATGGTTAAGCGATTGGCTGCTGCGCTGCGTGTCACGAGTTCGATTCCCGCACGGAACAAATATTTGTATGACCTACAAGTAGTTGTTCCGGGTCTGGCTGTTTGTGTATGTGAGTTTAAATGTTTGTAAACGCACCCACGATACAGGAGAAATTCCTAGTGTGGGGCAACGTATTTAAAAAAAAAAAAAACAAAATAAAAACTTACTCCGAAGGCCTAGATTTATTAACAGTGTAAATATTTCAACACACAGACTGGATTCAGAATTTCAGGTCTATACAACGAGCGACTACGCACGCACACATCGATACGCGTCTACGTAAATGCAAGCGCATAAGCGATCGGCATTTGTTTGAGATATGAGAGGATGATTAGAGGGGATGCTGTGGATATTGGCGCCGATTCCCTTGTTCACAAACTAAACTAAATTTAAGTTCAGTGCATCTTTTTCTTTCTATTTCATTCATAAAAGGACAGAAGATACATATTAGTTTAGTCCCGTCAAATTGGTCAGCGCCTGACGTAAATTGACGTATTTTTAGTAGCGATGTTTTTAATCACGTCTAAACAGTCTATGGAGTATCTTAATTTGACAGGGCTGAATTAATATTTATCTTCTTCTTCCCTTTTCTTAATGAAATAGAAAGAAAAAGATGCACTGAACTGTAATTTAGTTTAGTTTGTGAACAAGGGAATCGGCGCCATTGTGTGTTAAGCGAGTTACTGCAGTTATTACTTAGCTAACTTAGTTGTAACCTAACTTAGTTAGCTTAGCTAACTTACTTGAGCAAGTGAATTTACTATGTCACCCACCGATATAAAATGAGATTTTATGCGCCATACGAAGTTTAAGAAAAATCATAAGATCCGCATCGGCGGATGTGAGCCCTCAAAAATCCGCACCCGCATTCGTATCCGTGGATGTTAAAAAATCGCCATGTGTTCGTTAATTCGTTCGCCTGTTTTCATTCGTTTTAAAGAGCTGGCCTTCTGAACCAATCTATTCTGTGACAAACAACTAGACAGGTGAACCGATGACCTAACGGTTCAATAGTTAAACATATATGTACATACCGATTAGGGGTCAGTGTTACACATTTGTTAGTCTAAAACGTGTAAGCAGACAGTTCCGTATGGGAGAAACCGATTGTAACAGTTAGTGTTGTATTTTTTATCGATGGAAGATTTTTGTAATAAGTAATTACTTAGTCTAATGGAAAAGTTTTGTGGTTTAACTTTCACTTTTGATTCTACATCATCATTCATCGTCTTGGGGTTCCAGTATTCAGAGAATGTCAATTGCGATGACTTAACTAAAGAATATAGTGGTCAAGTAGTTCAAGTACAGACGCCAGCACATCAAGGTACTACAATCTGTCTGTAAAATTTCTTTAATAGATTTTCAACTTTGTCGCTCAAGTATTAGGTTCAAGTTTGATTGGGAAAATTTGACAGTTTTGGGTAGCTTGATGTGCTGGCTTCTGTACTTGTAGTACTATTCTGTAAAAATCTTAGCGTGAAAAAACTATGGTGGTAGGTTTACTAGATGATGATCATTATGTACCCTTTTTTTTTTTTTTTTGAAGATGGGAAATCATCAAATGACCCCTCCCACTCTGGGTGGAGCAGAAGGGAGTGTCAGACTCTTGCTGACTAAAACCCACCCGTGTTCCTTCCTTAGCCCTTTATGTACCGGGCAGCGGTAACCCTTTCGGACGATCCCGCTACTTCATTATGTACCCTTACATAATGATCATCATCTAGTAAACCTACCACCTAAGTTCACGTTTTGGATTGCTAATAAAGTGAACTGTCAATACCTAGATTCATAGCGTCAGGTAGGATGGCAGTTAACTTCAAGCTCACTTTACCTATATTTTTACCGGTGAGATTTTTACAGAATAGACCGGCCGTTGTTAGTTGCGTTGGAATTGGAACTGACATTTTTTATTTGTGGCCATTTTCATGTGCCTCCAGCAGGTTCTGATCTGATACCGTTATCTCTGTTTACTCAATAATATATTTATTGCATTCCACAATGTGAACTAGGGCTGCAGTCTCGACATTCATAGCGATCGCTTTACGACCGAGTTCAGTCGCAAAGTCCCGGATTGACAGGTGAAATGTATAGAGTGACAGGACTTTGCGACCGCATTCGGTCGTAAAGCGATCGCTATGAATGTCGAGACTGCTGGGGCTGGGGTGTTTGGTTTACGAAGACATGATCATTGTGGGCCCTGTTTGGCACAGCAAAGTAGGAGAGAATATGACTGACATAGAAGGCCTCCCGTAGGCCTCCGAAGGAATTCCCGTAATTAAAAAAGTTCAAAATCTAGTCGCATTCTCGACTCACCGACAATCAATGTCAAAAACTTGTCAAATAAATAAAGGGAAAATAGGGGTATTTTTGATGGATTGAGTTGAGATTAGACTGTGAACGTTCTTAAAATGACGAGGTTTGCCCCTAATGTAACGTGTAGGACGTTAAACAAATGTCTAAGTTCTTGTGGTCAGTCCATCTATTTTGGAAATGGCTAGACACGTGATGGATTTTTTCTTTATTAGGACTAGTTTGATAAGAATCTGTCACCGTCATAGCTTACAAATTATGCTACATAATATAAATATAAATATGGCTGATTTTACGGACTGCTTAGGTGAGATTAGTGCAGTGATAGACAGTTGCGCTGTAGAATCAGTCTTCATACTGGGTGACTTTAATGCGCATCCGAGTGCATCTTTCGGTAAGGAGCTTATTAATTTTTGTTCTGAGCAGTGCTGGGTGTGTGCGGATATTGACTTTTTGGGACTATTATCGGACTCATATACCTACATTAGTGACGTTCATGGTAGTAGGTCATGGTTAGATCATATTGTTGTGACTGATGCCGCGAGGCGGTCAATTTTGAATATCGAGATTAAATATAATACCTCGTGGTCTGACCATTTTCCTATAAAGATAACATGCGACATTAACACTGTAAAACCTAAAGTTAACCTTAGCAAGGCTGGGATAAACAGTATTGTTTGGGGGGATAGGGATTTGTCGCAGTCAATACATTATAAACAATTATGTACACGTAAGCTACGTGATGTAGATTTTCCCCCGGACTTTAGGAAGTGTGCAGATGTATTTTGTAATAATTTAGACCACAGAAATATTATAGACAAGATGTATAACGAAATAGTTAATATATTAAGTGATGCTGCTTCTAATTGTTATAAAAGAAAATTAAATAATTCTCAAAAGAAAAAGCAGCATGTTACCGGGTGGAACAAATATGTGAAAACGGCTCACGGAGACGCTCGACTTAGGTTTCAGGATTGGGTTGAAAATGGGAAGCCCACTTCCGGTCCTCATCGAAAATATGCGTAGGTCGCGTGCTAAATTTAAATCTAAGCTTAAATGGTGTCAGAACAACGAGACGCAAATAAAAATGAATATTTTAGCGACACAACACACAGCTAAGAATTTCGTTAAATTTTGGAAAGAAACCGGGAAACTGAGTCCGAGGGCGGGCGTTCCAGTGAGTGTCGAGGGTAATAGTGAACCGGCCCTGATTGCCAACCTATTTAAGGAGCACTTTAAGGTACCAACGCCTTTGGTTCCCGGGAGCAGCGGAGCCGAGCCGCATGGGACACATGTCGGGCATAAAATTGTACGGATTACGTGTAAGGATGTCGCGCAGGCGGTGAAAGGCATGAAAAGAGGAAAATCCCCTGGCCATGACTCACTGAGTATTGAACACTTGCAATATGCAGGAAATCACATGCCAAGGGTGCTCGCCATGCTTTTCACCTTCTGTGTAGGGCACTCATATCTGCCTGAGGCGTTGATGAGGACTGTAGTTGTCCCTATTATAAAGAACAAGACAGGGGACGCGTCCAGTTTAAGCAACTACAGGCCTATATCTCTCGCAACTGTGTTGGCTAAGATATTGGATAGTGTGATTGATAAACATTTAGATAAGCATCTAAGACTACATGACGCGCAGTTTGGTTTTCAATCTGGGCTGTCTACTGAAACAGCAATATTGAGTCTTAAACACACTATCCAGTATTACACCAGCAGGAACACACCGGTTTATGCGTGCTTTTTAGACTTATCGAAGGCGTTCGACCTGGTTGTGTACGACAAGCTGTGGAAGAAGTTAGAAAGTGAGACTGAACTTCCTGATGAACTCACTTCGCTTCTTAGATATTGGTATGGCAATCAGTGTAACAATGTCAGGTGGGCGGGGTCACTATCGGACACTTATAGGTTGCAGTGTGGAGTGAGACAGGGTGGCCTGACTTCTCCTAAGCTCTTTAACCTGTATGTGGATCGGCTGGTCCGTGAGCTCAGCAGTACACAGATAGGCTGTTCAATTGATGGAGTTTTTGTTAACAATATAAGCTACGCCGACGATATGGTACTGCTGAGCCCATCGATCAGTGCCCTCAGGCGCCTAATAAAAGTGTGTGAGTGTTATGCGGGCCTCCGCATAACACTCACTCATGGGCTCAGGTATAATACGAGCAAGAGTGAAATAATGCTTTTCAAGTCCGGTACGAAGAGCTACGACACCGTACCGCAAATCACATTGAACGGCAGTGCTCTCAAGAGAGTATTGCAGTTCAAATACCTGGGTCACTGGGTCACCGAGACCCTCACTGATGACGTTGATGTAGAGAGGGAACGCAGGGCATTGTCAGTCAGAGCTAATATGCTAGCCCGTAGGTTTGCACGTTGCACTGCACAGGTGAAAATAACCTTATTTAAGGCGTACTGTCAGTCTTTTTATACGTGCAGCCTATGGGTGAAGCATACGCGGAAGACTTATAATGCCCTGCGGGTCCAGTACAATAACGCATTCAGGATTTTGGTGGGGCTGCCTCGCTTCTGTAGCGCATCAGGTATGTTTGCTGACGCACGAGTGGATAGCTTTACAGCAATACATCGCAAACGAATAGCGTCCCTGATGCGCCGCTTGCGGGGCAGCCCCAACAGCTTCTTGCAACTCATTGCGGATAGAATGGACGCTGACAGTTCACTCATGGAGTACTGGACAGAACAACATGTCAGGCGTTCCTGATTTTGTGTGTCGATATAATTTGTGTGTGTGTATTATTATTATTGATTTTATTATAAATGTTATTTATTTATTATTGAATTACCAAACCCAATATGGATAAGTTATATAAGCTTGTAATTTATCTGAAATAAATAATTTGAATTGAATTGAATAATCCAATCAAAAGTGTTTTATTAAAAAAAAAAATTGAATGCAACTACCTAAATTGTTAACATAGGTATTGTTAAATTGTCTGTATGTTTGTGCTGTCTACCGTGAATGGTAAGTATTGTGATGGGATGAATTAGATTGGGCACTATCAATCATGATTGTGTCCAGTCAAAATATTTGATGATTTTTTAAGTGGAATCGAGAAGAGACGTCTTATTTTTCACCGAATTATAAAAAGGAGGTTCTCGATTCGGCTGAATATTTTTTTAAATGTTGGTTACGTGATATCTCCGGCAATTAAATGTGGATCGATTTCAAAAATTCTTTTTTTTATTGTTAGGGTCTATGCCTCAGGGGTAGTCTCATATAAATTTTATTAACATTGCTTGGGTTGCTTTTGAGTTAGCTTTAATAATTCCACTATTCTACGACACGGTTTGCGCAGTGGCGGAGCGATCGACTGCTGCGATGCGTGTCGCGGGTTCGAGACCCGCACAGAACAAAAATTTATATTACCTACAGGTAGTTGTTCCGGGTATGGCTGTTTGTAAACACACCCACGATACAGGAGAAATTCCTAGTGTGGGGCAACGTTTCTAAAAAATAAATAAATAATAATAATACGATTTTTTTGCACTTAGTTTATATTGATGATGTTTTAATAACTTCCTGTCACTGATATTTACATAGCAAGTAGTGTTAAATGAATTTGTGTGGGGTAGGTACAACTAAAAAAGTGAAAAATAAAAACATTTTTACAAAAAAAAACCGTCTTCCAAAAAAAAACACTACAAAGTAACATTAATTTCGAAAGTCGGTGTCAAATAATTAAAATGCGGAACCAATGACACCGACTTCAGAAGTTTATTTTCACTTTGTGGTGTTATTTTTTTTTGGAAGTCGGTTGTTCTTGACATGCATTCTATTTGAGCTCCTCTATCTCAAATAGAAAGCATGTGTCAAGTGCAAGAAGAATTGAAGTCTTAAATATTATAGTTAAGTACCTATCTGTTGATCTAGTGAATGGCTTTTATTTGTTAGGTATTCCACACCCTCCAACTAATCAATGACTCATGACAAAATGACTAACTGAAGCTGTTAAGAGACTAATTTCCACTAGGCCACCACCTGCTCTCCTGCTCTCTAATAAATCTATACATACATACAAATAAATAAAATTGAAGTGTCTGTTTGTAATGCATATGACAGTTTTTTCATACTGGAACTAAAGTTATCTGACTTTGATAAAATCAGCTCTTAATGGAATAGTAAATATTTATTTTAATTGTAAATTCTGTACTTTTGCATGCCTTGTAATTGGCAATATATGGCTGTTTCTGTATTCATATTATGTACCACCATGATTTGTACAATATTTGCAAAATAAAATATATTTATCTATAAAACAACAATTTTTAAAAAATCTGTCTGTTTGTTACGGCTAATCTCCAAAATGACTGGACCGATTTAGATGAAATTTGGTGTGTTGATGGACCCATTATATTATAATAATATATTATATTATTACTATATAATTCGGCTTATCTTCAGTCTTCGCTCATGTTTACATAAGCGAAGTATTAACATGAAACCAAGACCTAGAAGCGTATTAAAAACAATATAATTATGGGGGAGATGTAGATTAAATGTTATTGAAATAAAATCAATTCCTTGTAAAGAAATAAAATAAAACATAACTGTAACATAAACTAACCCAACTGCCTCCTTTTCCTAGACCTGAAAAAGCAGCAAACTTAAAAAAAAAAATCCAAATATTTTTCAAAACATAAAAAAAAAATTGTTCCTTCTAGCTGTTGCCTGGCTGGTGATACCGTTCAAGATAGCTAACTACGAGACCCTCCTACCGATCTACTCCTGGAGGCTGTTCCTAGCACTCTCCAGTATACCCGGGTTCATCTCTGGAGGCTGGGTGCTGTACCTCCCCGAGAGTCCCAGGCTGCTGTCTGATACCAACAGAAGTGATAAGGCGTTGAAGATCCTGGCTTCTATTTATAAGTCAAACCATGGGAGCAGTGCTGAGTATAAGGTATTATGATTTCTTAAATAAGATACTATTTCTCATCAGTCAGCTTGACTGCTGAACTTAAAATACATGTAACTAGTTATCGAGGTACCTCAGATAAGGTTGAGCTCACAATGGCTGATGCATGCGTGCCGTCAGGTATAGGTACAGGTAGGGTTGGGTCTGGTTTACTTAAACTGCTTCTTGTACTTTCGTCAAAAGACCAGTCTGGATGCTATTTTACATGTTTCTACACGATATTTTTGATATTTAGGTAATGTCTGGACTTCCTTCGTTTGTTTCGCCATTTCTTCTCAGGGGTACATAGTCAGATAGGAATTGTGGACTCCATCTAGCTTTTATTTAGCCCACACTCCCACTGCTGGGCAAATACCTCCCCCAAATCGTTTCAGGAACTCTTTTCCCGCGCCACCTCCAGCCAGCCCTTGCGGCACCCGTCCAGTTCATTTCGCCATCTCTTTCTGGGCCAGCCTCAGCGGCGCCGTCCATCTTCAGGCTCCCATTGTATGTAGACTGCGGTCATCTTGCATGCAGCTTATGTATGTGACCCACCCTATCCCATTTGAGCCTGGCAGCCTTCTTTCCTACATCCAGTACGCCCGTTTTGGAACGCAACATGGTGTTCCGAATTCTGTTCTGTCTTTTTATACCCAGAATGCTGGGTTTCATCGCTCTTTGGTAAATTCCAAGGCGGACCTTTTGCGATATCCAATATCCTATATGCAGAATTAACAATTTCATTTCATTTCATTTCATTGGCGCCGATTCCCTTGTTCACAAACTAAACTAAATTTAAGTTCAGTGCATCTTTTTCTTTTATTTCATTAAGAAAAGTACAGAAGATATTAGTTTAGTCCTGTCAAATTTAGATATTCCATAGCAAGTTTAGACATGATTAAAACCATGGCTACTAAAAATACGTCAATTTACGTCAGGCGTTGACTAATTTGACAGGACTAAACTAATATTTGACGACACGGTTGGCGCAGTAGCTGAGCGATCGACTGCTTCGCTGCGTGTCGTGGGTTCGATTTCCGCACGGAACAAATATTTGTATTGCCTACAGGTAGTTGTTCCGGGTCTGGCTGTTTGTGTATGTGAGTTTAAATGTTTGTAAACGCATCCACGATACAGGAGTAATTCCTAGTGTGGAGCAATGTTTTATATAAAAAAAAAATATATCTTCTGTCCTTTTCGTAATGAAATAAAAAGAAAAAGATGCACTGAACTTAAATTTAGTTTAGTTTGTGAACAAGGGAATCCGCGCCATTGTCTTGCTGATCGTGTCTTCTGTTCACGAGTTTTTTGTGGATGCTAAGATCTTCTTCTTGTAAAATCTACGGTATGTCTACCTAAGGTCTATACAAATGTATGTTTCGAATTCATGTTATTTCAAGTTAAACAAATATCAACCTTATTTTAATGATAAATTAAGTAGATTTCAGATTGACTAGCACTATTTTAAAAGCTACAAAAATCTTTGAACTTTATTGTGTAGGAATTAATTTTATTTTTCCATAAACTCATATTTGTTTATATTTTTGGCAACTTAATCGCGAACGCAGACTACATCATTATAATATTACAACTACTGTTTGGGCTGAGTAGTGATTACGTTTATTGCGGTGTCAGAGGCGTTGTCCAGACCGGCTAGGGTGCGGGTGAACGGACATTTGGGACACTTCAGCTAGGATACTACAGACAAGGGCATCGAAAAATGATATCATTATATAACCTCAGGCATTGAAGAAGACAATGGTCTTATACAGCATGGCTAAGCCTACTAAATAACAAATACTCAGAATTTGTCGCTATTATTGATGTGAATGATGATAAATGTCAAAACAACAACAAATAAAACACTTACTATACAGGGTTATTTTTTAAAGACCAGCCAAATTTAAGGATGTGGTACAGACCATCAAACTGAACAACTTTCTCCATGGGACAAATAGCGTAATCGCGAAAATTTTATCAACTGTCCCATAGAAAACTTCAATACCTACTTGACCTAAATGTATGGGCCGGCTGAATTTTTAGTCGCGATTACGATGTTGGTCCCATGGAGAAAGTTGTTCAGTTTGATGGTCTGTACCACATCCTTAAGTTTGGCTGGTCTTTAAAAAATCACCCTGTATATACCAGCCGCTCGGGTCCATCTTCGAGGTTAAGCACCGCTTGACGAGGTTGGTCCGTGGATGGGTGACCACCCATAACATACCGAGATCCCTCCTTGCCTCGTTAAACACGTTATGCCGTTGGTCCCGGCTGTCAATCATAGATCTTTGAACTCGCGTGGTCGTCTCTGGCGCGTCTCTCGCGAGGAGTGTGTTTTGGCTCCTTGCCCGGGGCATTTTTCTCTCGGTCTCCAAAATTGGGGACCCGTCGCTGGAACACTCCTCCCCTCCCGAGGGAAGGGGTGGAAGTGCATCACTGTACACCTAGTTGCCGGGGGGTTTACCTCCCCCGGCAGTCAGTGTGTCAATGGGTTGGGGCTGGCTGTAGGAGCGCCTAAATAGATCTTTGACAGTCATTATATAGGTATATAAACCAAGGGGTATCGTGTTCCCCAGTAACTGTTTTATGGAGGTCAGATAGGCAGTTACTCCATGTAATATACCGGTATTCAGCTGCATCCGGTTAGACTGGAAGTCGACCCTAAAATAGTTGGGAAGCGGATGGCAGATTGATTGTGTGATGTTATTACAACACAAGCATGTTTACTTCCAGATAAAGAAGTTGATCCAAGAAGACGTATTTGTGGGCAAGACCCTGGGTAACGAGGAGAGTAGGACTAAAGTCTTGTTCTTGAGCGTCATCAAGGACTTGAAGACTTTCGTCTCCAGGAGTTATGCTGTCAAGTCCACTCTGATACTCTTCATGTTCTTTGCTAATATGGCCGCGTAAGTATGGAATTATTATTGAGATAATAGAGATATAGGTAGTAGAATATTATGTACTCATATATATGTCTTAATGATCTCCCACTGCTGTGGGGCTCGTGGCTAAGTAATAACAGCCACACGGGTCGATCGAAAGTTATGCTACGCTTGCCGCGGTCGGTTCGTGGTTGGATGACCATCCATTACATATTGAGACCCTTTCCTGCCTCGAAAAGCACTGTTCCAGCTGTTATTCGTAGATCTTTGACAGTCTTTACGGGTAGTCAGAAGCCCAAAAGTCAGACAACCAGTCTTACCAAGAAGTATCGTGTTACCCATTAACTGGGTTGTGGAGGTTAGATAGGCAGCCGCTCCATGTAAAATACTGGTATTCAGCGTCATCCGGTTAGACTGGAAGCTGACCCAATATACTTGAGAAAAGGCTAGAGAGATTGATTGATTGATTTTAATATCTATTGATTCTTGAGAGTAGTTAAAATAATAAACGATTATCGGTTCTCTAGAAGAATAACAAGTTGAGTAGTAAGTATCAATTTTCATAGAAGCCACACTCGTAATAAAAATGTTACTTCTAACTTTCCTTTATCGCAGGATAGAGGATCTAGTCATGTGATTTAATTGAGTAGTCGTCGATAATAATTTCTGGAGTCAACGTTAGCGGCATCTACTTCGCCACATGCGAACTACGCATTACACTGACGTCCCAGAAAATCTTGCGGAGAGTTAACCGCGCAATTAGCATATATACAACGTCCCGATATCAATCGGTGAAGCAGACGACCACCTCATAGGTTGAACTGCGAGATGCCTTATATAAAAAAAAAATCGTCGGGCAGCCACCAGACAGGACATCTGTCTGGTTGGAGGATCCTCCCCTTTCTGTGGAGGTTGAGTGACTTAGCACCCTGTTCCTTGTACCTCTATACTGGTGGAATGAAAATTGACTGAAAATTGAAGTTGTAAACATGATATTTCGCTAAAATAATTTAGGGATATTAAATTATACAGGGTTATTTTTCAAAGACCAGCCAAATTTAAGGATGTGGTACAGACCATCAAACTGAACAACTTTCTCCATGGGACAAATAGCGTAATCGCGAAAATTTTATCAACTGTCCCATAGAAAACTTCAATACCTACTCGACCTAAATGTATCGGACGGCTGGATTTTTATTCGCGATTACGATGTTGGTCCCATGGAGAAAGTGGTTCAGTTTGATGGTCTGTACCACATCCTTAAATTTGGCTGGTCTTTGAAAAATAACCCTGTATACTTGTAGTAGATACTGAAAAATGTCTTCCTTTTCCTTTTTTCAGTGGTTTCGGACTAAACATGTGGATCCCAGAGCTTCTCCTCCGCATCCAGGGTCGAGAGTGTAAGCTAACAGCATCAACAGCTAAGCCAGAAAACGCGAGGTTGTTCAACGCATCAGCCCATTGGAAGGACTTGAAGTATGACTCCTATGGCAAGGAGATACCTATCCCTGGGTTCAATGATAGCAGCTATGATGAAAATTTTGGGCAGAGCAGCACTTGTGATGCTACTATAGATCAGGAGGTGAGAATCAAATTTTTTAATTATTCTTATACGATTCATTCATTCATACATTCTGTACGAGCAAATTGATACGTACGGGACATATTGTATTGCAATTGTATCAATTTTATGCTGACATCGTCTCACAGCAAATGTATAAATTTTTTTTATGTAAAATTATCTTGCTATGTAAGAGCGGAGTCTCCTAACACATGCATTTTTTTTTTGCTTAAAAGGAAGCTCCAATCACAAACATACTGGTCTATGTATCTAATTTAATATGGTTATGAAATGATCTTTTTTTTTTATTATAAAATATATATATAAGAATAAACATTTTATGAAATATAAAAATTATAAAATATATACCTAATATTTTAGTTAACAATCAGTAGTTGCATAGCATTCATCGTGGGTCGATCAGTTTTTAATACACAAGTTGAACTCAAATCAGTTTATTATTAAAGTCCCGTATTACAGAACCTCACTCAAGACTCGAGCATTACTTAAAACTAGTTACGAGCCATTTGATTGGTTGAAACTAGTTTTAAGTAATGCTTGAGTCTTGAGTAAGGTTCTATAATATGGGGCTAAATGTACCTTACTCCGTACAGTATTATCATTACTCTCAGACTTTTTCAGCCGGGATGTTTATACACGTCCTATGCTCGAGTGCCGTAAAATAATGATTACTGATTACACATGTATTGGGTGAGAGCACATGATTGAACACCTTTCTGTAATCTAAAAGTTGTGATTGTTACGTCTAACGGGTCATATGTTTGAGACTGATAAGATTTACTGCTTATGTTCTGTCATTCAGGCTACCACTATCCGTGGATTATTATTTTGTTGGCAGTATTTAATGACTCTCTTCATAATTTTCCAGGTGTTTACCTCAGGCCTAATAGTCGGCGCCTGCTGTGTTCTCGGCAATGCTGCTTGCGCGATCCTATGCGCACGAGGTGGTGCCCGAGGAGTTCGTCGTGCAGCAATAGCCTGCACAGCTGTGTGTGCACTCGCCAGCGCCTGCTTAGCAGCCACCGCTTGCTCCTGCTCCAGTTTTAACAAAGTAGCGGTCGCAGCCGCTGCAGCGCTGAATGCAGCGTCGCTGAATGGAAATGTGCTGTTGATACGACTGCTGCTGCATGCTTTGCCGGCTCGGTTGAGGTAACTAAGAATTCTCTTTAATCTTCTTTTACTTAGCGTGTCGATAACAATCTAAATGGACTTGGCCCAGAATTCGGCTACTTGTTTGGCGCCATCACCAGCGTCCATCGGTTAATTCTCTTTAATGATTTCAACTAATTAAGAAGTTGCATCTGAGCAGCTCTATTTTGGGATTGTTTACGATCAATAAAATAAATATCTCTCAATCAGAGCCCGTTGCAAAGTGAATCTATTTGAATATAAATTCCGAATTTTATGCTAGTACGCTAGATATCTTTTCATTATAGACTCATTGGCTTCAGCTAGTAGCACAATAGATAAAAATAGGACTTTTGTCTTTACCAATATCTTCATCGTCTTCTGTACACTTTTCTAGTGGTCTGGGTGTTTGCTGGGGAGCCTGGTGGGGTCGAGCTGGTGGAGTAGCATCCAACCTGGCAGTGGGAGCGTTACTTGACTTCTCCTGTCCTGCACCCTTCATAGCAGTGGGAGCTTTACTTGCGTGTAAGTATTAAATTTTGTACTTCATCATCCTAATTCATTAGGGATCGGCAATTTGCTGCCGCAGCATGTCTTCATTTTACATTATAATTATCTCTATCAGTCGTCATCTCGGAATTTACCCCTTTCCTTGCTATATCATCTTTGACACTGTATTCATTCATCGTTTTTTTGGTCGCATCTACCCTTATAGCCTGTCTTATACGTTCATAATCTGTACTTTATCTATGACGGATAGTAAATCTATATAAATAAAATAAAGTCGGGTTACTTACACCATTTACAATTCGAGGACAGCTGAACCGATCTTTATCATCTTTGATGTTGGATTTGTCTCCACCCGAAACAGTAGAATAACTATTAAAAGACGGGGAAAAAATCACGAAAAAGATTAATGAAGTTAATCAATTTTCTCATAAATTCGTTCTTATTGTTTCTGATGCGGTACGAAGTTCGCCGGGGTCAGCTAGTTATTTATAATAGCTACTTGATATAAATTGAAGCTCATCAAATGATTACTTCAAAATATCAATTACCCTCCTTTTAGCAATCTTACTTCATACGAATCCATCGTTTCTTCGTTCTTCTTTATTCTTAAAGTCATCCACATTCATACCCTGTACTTTATATATAAAGCTTCTATTCTATCTGTACCTATAATATTGCTTGAAGTCAATACTGTAGTTAATCAAATAATTTTCTGCAGTATCAATCGGTGCCATCATGGTAATAAAACTAGAAGACAAAGAAGAAGGTAGTCAGAAGACAGAAGATGAACCAGACCATGGACTGGAGAAGAACACAGGACTAGACAGATATATATCTACGTATATGTAGTTTGTAGGTCACAATAGATATAATTCAGTAAAACTGAAAGTTGACATTAATTTTATTAGTGTACTGTGTACTGTAAAAAATGAGAAAACGTAATGATGTTGGTGTAATTGATGCCAGTCGGTCCGTTTAGTAGGGTTTTACTTCAAATGTTCTTGGAAGACGTAATATTTTTGGGACTATTTTTTTTATAATTGAACACTATTGATCAAGTCCTAAATCTGGTGTTATAGATATCTCATATTCTGGGGGACAATAGCACCCTAATTGCGTAACACACTTTCAACCACAATCTGAATAATTTTGAGGGTAATCCATTGCTTCATATGTTCGAAAAATTTGTCTGCTCAACAACGTAAATAACGCAATGAATGTTGTTGAACTGTCAAAATGAAAGCCATTACTACTGATGGTGTGTTACGCAATTACCCCGCTGTTATGTCCACCAGAACAATTAGATAAGTTGATAGAATGATACCCAGATTTAACAACAGATATTATTAAGATCTCTGAATTAGGAAGTATAACTTATAGGGACAGTGTCCCACCAAAAAATTGCCTTTTATAGGATGTATCAAATGAAATATGTATTTTTCCTTATAGTATGAAACTCGAATCACATAATGCCTTGAAGTTGAAATGAAAGTACTGTGTCTTATGATATTTATAACGTAAAAGTAGACCTTAGGGGTTGTACATAATATTGTAATCATGACTGGGGCAGCTTCGGTGACAGTAAAGTCTACCGTCCACGCCTGCGTAGGTTGGTGTGCACGGAGAGCTTTACCACGTTAGCTACGCGGTTTATTTGTATTCGCATTTGGGCGTGGCGTGGGTCGCAGTGGACGATCCCACCTACATTTTCATAGAAACTGAAGGTACACGTGCGTAGCTTAGCCGTGGCCTGCTGTGGATCAGTACCTTAACCCTTACCAATGGTAAGCATAATAAGCTAATAATGTTCCAACGGCTGGGACACAGGCCTCCTCGCTTCGAGAGGTAGTGGGCTGTAATCTACCACACGGACCCAGTGCGGGTTGGTACACGACACATGTCTTCGAATTGTTGGTTCTAGGACATGCCGGTTTCTTCACTAGGTTGTTCTTTACCGTTTTGAGAACAGTGGTGATGAAATTATTTATAAAAAGTAAAGCGCCTGCCTGGGTTCGAACCCACGACCTACAACCCGTAAGTCGGGGTCTTTACTACTGGGCCGCCACTGCTCAAGGGTATATTGAAAGTGTAGTCATACTTACATCATCATGTTAGCCATCATTAGTCCACTGAAAATGCCTTATGGGACTTTTATACATGACTCAATTTAATTGTTTTAGGAGGTATTTAATATAATATAGCTGTACAGCTTGATATCTTACAATTTACAAGAATTAATTAATAAAAATTAAAAAGGATAATTTTTAAAAAGTAGCCATACATATCAACATTACAATATTATTTAATAAATTAATCATGCAACTCGAAATGACACGAAAGTAACTGATTGTTGTTTTGTTCGATCATTGTAAATGTAATTTAATTTAGTTTAAGTAGAATAAGATCTCGTAATTTTAAGGTTTTTTGTATTTATTTTAGGTAATTATCAATTTTTTATGTAAAATATTATACTCTAGAGTGTGCCTTTTTAATTAAAAGAAAGAAACAATCAATATTAATATTATTATTTAAACTGTCAATGACATATCTCGGAACCCTGGGGTCCCGGAACTTTGAAAAGCTTACGAGGGGCCGAAGCAATCTCACAGAGGCCCGTTAGACGCTTTAAATGAATTGAGCCAATTATTATTATTTATTACGTGGTTGTTTGGCCACAACGTGCAGTTTTTGCTAGATTGTTTTTAAAACATTCACAATTTGTTCTGTGATTTAAAGAAAATATGAATGAGTTTTACGTAACGTTAAAAACGTGAATTTAAAAATGTATGACAAGTGTATTATTTTAGATAACGCTTTACAAATAAAAAGTTAAATAAATGACATTATTTATTTAATTATATTCTTTTATTTTAGTAAACGATCTTCTAAAGCTACGTTAACAATATTCTTATGAGACAAAAATATACCTTGTATATTTTACAGCACATTTCACTAGTTATTAAGAATGCTATCATAGAAAAAAAAAATAATTTCATTGTCCACAAACCTTAGAAGTTGACACTTCATAGTCAAGTATACAATCTAATAAAATGGTACATAATACCACATAAAATGGTTGATAGCCTTAACATAATTAAATAAATAAAAAGCCTACACAAAAATAACATATTTTATAAAAATATAATACAAAAATATATCTCTCGTATTTAGATACTTATCTTTTATCTTTCTTTTATTCAATCGACAGATAATTTTTAATCGTGGAATAAAATTGACGTCTGACAGATTTTGTAAGGAATAACTGTCAAAAATTCAAAATTATTCCTCCGATAAAGTTATATGGCGTTGGCGTTGATTTTTCCAACGCCATATAACTTTCTATAGATAAGTTAGTTAGTTAGTTGTCTGTCTGCAGACTGCTAACTTATCTATAGAAATTCCTAGTACAAGAACCTACTTTCATTTGAGTACAAGTAAAGCTGAAATAATTTTGTTAATTAATTAACGAGGAACTATCACAACCTATTAAAATATCATTCGAACCTTAAACGGAGTTTGATTCTGTTTTAATTTATTATCAAAAACATTTTTACTTTCAAGACTGCCCCGTTAGTCTCGTAATCGCAAGCGCGACTGCTGAACGTGGGGTCCTGGGTTCGATTCCTGGGTAAAGAAAGAAATTCCTAGTAACAGCCCGGAATTTGGAAGTTGACGGTGTGTTACCCCCGCGCCTCGGAAAGCACGTTAAGTCGTTGGTCCTGCGCCTGATCTCTCTCCGGTCGTGTCGGGAGGCAAGAGAGAGGAGCACCTGATATGTCTGCCCATACACTTGTGCACTTTAATATTTCGGTCTCCGCTCAGACTGGTCACAATGGTCGAAATGCGGCCTAGAGAACTTCATTTAGTTTATTTACATTCAAGAAAAACATGCACGCATAAAAATGGCATCACATACAATTCTTACTATTTCTTAGTGAAAATCTGTTTAAAAATTACCTAATTCTGGTTAGTTGTATTAAGTTCAGCACCAATATTCATTTCTAGGTTCTTTGAATACACAATACAACCATAATTACATCAGACATGACCATTTTCCTTACATAACTGCTACGATATAAAATAAATCACAGATATAAAGCTTTCGTCACTACGTTTATAACGTTACACAGCAGCTTGTTTGGATACGGCTGGCTTGTCTGGTGGCAAGAACCATGCGGCTCCTGCACTACCTGGAATAATAAGAAATAAAACATGAACAACTACTACTAACAACGGTTAGTAGGTTTAAAAATCTCATTTTATTTTCGAAGTTCCTGTCTCCTGTCTTAAAATAATAAACCAGAATTGTAGGTTTCCTACAACATGCACTCTAATTGCGTAGCTAACACACTTTCAGTCACAATCTGAATTATTTTGAAGGATATTGCTAACCCATTGCTTCATAATGTTCGAAAAATGTGTCTTCTCGTAACAACGTAAATAACGCAGTGAATGTTGTTGAACTGTCAAAATGAAAGCCATTGCTATTGTTAGTGTGCTGAAACGACTGCCAATGACTGCATAGTCCTTATATGAAAATAATAACAATTCTGTACTTACTCAGCACAAGTAAAGACCACAGGTAGAAAGTGACCTGACAGTGGTGGAATATCAGGTTCCCCACCACGTTGATGCCGATGAACGTACTGCTTCGACCCACCATTATACTCAGGCAGGTGGCCATGCCCCTGAAATAATAACAGATATTGATTGAATAACAGAACAGTCACCAAGAAAACTAAGATTATAATAAAAAAGTGCGAAACGGACACGAAGGGTTCCATACCTCAAGACAAGAACGCCGACCAAAAAACACGTTATTTATATGGAAACTCCCTTTTATTTTTTACTTTATTGAATTTTTATTATTTGTTGTTATACCGGCAATAGAAATACACACTGTGCAAATTTCAAGTGTCTACCTATTACGGTTAAAGAGATACAGTTAGCTGACAGGCAGACGGACGGATGGAGGGACGGATGGACGGACGGACAGCGGAGGCTTAGTAAGAGAGTCAAATTGTGACACTTTAAAAAAAATGTGAAACAAAAGAAGCGCCTATGTCTTCAATATAGTTATCATGCAAAAAGTAGCGATTGCCAACTTTTTGTTAAAGGCGCTAATCATTTTTAGTCTTGTGATGTAAGGAAGCTGCAAAGATGCAGCTTTGTTATCGTTTTAAAGCCACTATGTTGCTGAAAATAATTTTGAGATGACAAATGAGACTGACGAAGCCAGAAAGAGGGTTCAAAGTAGCAAAGTGGCTGGCGTTACAATATTGTTTAAACATAGTGAAATTTTGTGACTCCGAAGTTATTCTATTTCTCAGACTAAAAAGCATGTTAATGTAGGATGGGTATTTTAATGTAAGTCTATGATGAATACAACGTAACGCATGAGAGAAAGAAGGAACGACAGTGAGAGAGAGAGAGGGGGAGAATGGCGGATCAGGACTTGAAGGGAACGGTTGTCATTTTTTATGGAGAGAAAAGACGAAGATTTAATCAATTATAATTAAGAAGATATATATATAAACTGTTTTCAAATCATTTTACTTGCCCCACAATTCCCATTCCATTGTGATAATGTATTATCAGTAGCAAAAAACACTTACCTAAAAGAAGTTGGATAAATATCCACAAAATACGAAGCAAGAATGCCCATTCCCAAGCAAGTACAGGTGAAGACCATGAAGAAGAACACGCTGGAGATGGGTTCCGGCACCAGGTTGAGCATAGTCCCACTGATTGAGGAGAGGCAGAGGATGCAGATCAGCACCACTCGCCTCCGGTTTTGTAGGTAGGAGATGAGGAAGTTGAAGAACGCGAAGACTGATTGAGAGGCGATGAGGGTCAAGATCACGTTGTGTTCTATTGTGCCGGTGCAGACTTCTTGGGTCTGGAATAAAATAATGAAGATAAATAAAATAAAACATTTTCAAAGCAATAACTGAGTCAGAGAATCTCGTCACTGCCGGGGTGCCAGCTGTTTTAGAACTCAACGGCCTGCCACGCGACGATGGGAAAAGACTAGACGGCATGACCATAATGCCCTCGAAGGTAGGCATACCTTTGGTGGGTAACATGTGTCGACACCCTTGCTCCATCCCATATTCCTAGCACGGTGGGCTGTACTGGAGCGGCTGCTGCTGGTGCAGAAAACCTCAAACGGCGAAAACATTCCAACCTGATTGGGAGTTATATGTTCGAGACGTTTGGGGTGGAAACACTAGGGCCATGGGGTCGAATGCCCACTTGGTTTTTCGAGATATCGCCAAGCGATTAGTCGACTCTTCACGTGACCAGACGGCTGGCCTTTTCAAACACATTTATTTCATATTTTTGATGGCTAGAGAAGGGAAAAACCAAAGAAATTATGGATGGACTGTGAGATAATATGGTTAGAAAGGGGTCACCCTCTACCGAGATGACGATTAATATAAAAAATGAGGTATTCCACTCAGAACACTGATTTCAACAGCACCTACCAGAATCGCACCTGCGCACTTCCACTAACCGCACTAAAACAAAAAATTGTAACGTGCGGGTCGGAGGAACGGTTATATATATTGTTATATTATATTGTTTTCAGTTCCCGAACAGCATCTGCATACAGTGTTGTGATCCTCTGCGACCTCAAATAAGTTGGGAGAAGGGCAGAAGAATACCTAAAAGAATGATCACTTCTTTTAGCTATTCTAATGAATCTTTCCGTCAAATAGGTATACTCACAATATCTTTAGTAGCATTACTTATAACCAGGACAGGCTTGCTGCTAATCAGTTCACAGATATTGCCTGTCGCAGTACCTTTCTCCATTGATAACCTGATCAGGTTGAGGATGTACGGAAGCCATACTAAGAAGCTGTTATTCCTGTAAATTAACAAAAATATCATGAAGATTATACTTCTTCTAATCTGTTGTGCACGCAAATCGTTTAGACTAGGATATTATAAAGAGAAAAGATTATTATTATATATATTTTTTGTATGTTTGTTACGCTTTCACGCTATAACGACAGAACGGATTTGGATGAAATTTGGCACATGGATGGACCTGGATTAGGACATACGATACTTTTTATTCCGATATTGACGACGTCCGCTGCTGGACATAGGTATGAGGGTGCCCAAGCATCGCCACTTCAACCGATTCTGTCCTTCCCGCATTCAGCGGATTCCTGCGGGCTAAATGTAACATATTACTGTGTAACTGTACGTTATAAAATTATCCATGACTCGTGGTAGACTTTGATTTCTCATAAACACGTCGTAATTATTATGTAAATAGATCAAAGTAAAAAAGTACCTACATCATTTTCCATAATTCCTCTTACGACACCCAAAATAAAAGACCCAGAACATAATATAGAATGTATAAAGTCTTCTTCCACCACGCCACCATAACCAGGTTAGTATACATAGTTACAATATAAAACCTGGTTCTCACGTGATGTACACGACGGAGACGATGTAGAACAGCTGCGCACTCCTCCAGATGTACGGGGGCCTGAAGAGGGGGGCGCTCTGCTCATACATCGCACGGATTAGGGACATCTCCTTCCTTGCAGTGTAGCCTTCTAAGGTGAAGGAGTGGACCTGGAAACATTTGAGAATTGAGGTGACTTTTGTTTAAGAGTTATTTTCAAAGTAGGTACTATACGATTTTGAATTCCATCACATTATTGGAAAATAATTATTTTCTTCACGACCGTCTGGCTTATGGGATTTGAGATAAAATGCAAAAATCTTACATTCGCCGTATACGCCTACATAATTTAAAGTCAGTCATTGTTGTACCAGAAGGTTTGATAAAAGCTCGGTTTATGAATGGCAGGGCTATCATAGGGCTATACCCCTTGTAAATAAACTGAACCGACAAAATATGAGTGTGTACACCTGTGCCTACCCCATCGTGGCATACAGGCGTGATATTAGGCTAAAAAAAAAATTACCATATACTCCTCCTTAGAACCCCTATGATTGACAGCATATATATGCTTCAGCACCTCCAAAGCTTCATCCCTTCTGCCACAGTTGAAGAGGAACTTGGGAGACTCGCAGAAGAAGTAGATGGCTAGGGCTCCGAGACCTGATGGTAAGGCCAGGACAACGATGAGTAGTCTCCAGGGTTTGTAGACTACGTTTAACCAGGATAGTTCCACTGCGAAGTCTAGTTTTAATGTTGGGTACGTGAGAACTGGAAAATGGAGAAAAAACGATAAATCTTTGTATCAGAACTCGAGGAGAAATATTTTAGAAATAATTCCTTTATAGTCGGTTTTTACCTATCCCAAAGAAATCGTGGGTACCGGAGGTCACACAATCTTAACTACAAAATATACATGGTGACAGGGACATCGATGCGCAACCTAATTACATGGATTCAGTGCATGATTGTTAACTCCTCAGCGTCGAGACTTTTGGTCGTGTATTAAAAAAAAAAAATTGCTGTTCCGTACATTTTGACCGCGTATGTATTGCACTTTTCTTTGTAACAGCAGATTTTTTTTTGAAAAAATTGGTAAAGTCGTTCTCAAGTTATGGCGTGACCAAGGGAAATAGGGATTCATTTTTACATATATAGATTGACAAAAGAAAAAATACGGGTTCAATATTTTTTGATAATCTAACTGACGGACTAATTAGATTTTTTTAGGAAAATAGCCTAATCTAACTCTTTATTCTAAGGTGTTGTATTGCTGATTCTAATGATTATAATTCTGTAAAGTCATATTTGTTACGGTCGCGAATCATATTTTAATTAAATACAACCTGACACTGACCTGCAAAATGCATGCAAAATGCAAAAGATGCAAGAAAATTTGAATTTCGCGGGCTACCTAAGCGCATTTAGATTAGACACATACCACCAGCAATGGCAGGAGACAGCAGAATGAGGCAGGTCATGAGCAGCATATAGCGGTTCCTCACTCGCTGGACACATGACTCCCCCACCAAGGTGTACGTGGCAGAGTTAGCTGCACAGGCACTGGAATAGAAGAAAATATACAGATTACATAATATCACGCCCGTTTTCTCCGAAGGATTAGGCAGGGGTGTACCCAAGTGTAATATATCCCACATGTCACCGATAATGTTTAAGTCCCATGTTATAATAGGGGATTATTGTTGACTAGCTGCGCCCCGCGGTTTTACCCGCATAAGTCTCGATCACGAAGGAATATCGAGATAAAAAGCGCCCAACACCCTATGGCATATCGCTCTTCATATATCTTACCTACATACATAAACTCATGCCCAATTCTCATTTCAGGCAGAAACTACAGAACGCTACCTGCTACGATCCTTACATATTTATACTCTTGCTATACATACTAACTTACTCCTGACCCGCCTGATCTTTCTCCCGTCGTGTCGGATTGCCGTCCCATCGGGCTATGAGAGTGAGGGAAGAGGGAGTGCACCTGTGTCTGTGCACACACTTATGCACTATAATATCTGCCACACCGAAGGCTAGTCTCCGTTGAGATTGGTCTCCGTTGAGATTGGCCGCCGTGGCCGAAATACGGTCTGGAGGACTTTAACTTACTCCTGCCTCCACATCTGCCTTGTACGAGTAAATATCTTATATTAGTCGCCATTCACTCATCCCCTCAACATGACCAAACCAGAAGGTTTCGTCATGTGTGTACTACTTCTATATTATTGAACCAAATAATGTCTTCAGTTAACTTCTAGTTCCATCTCTGCCTACCTATTCATGGACAAAATTGTACAACAGTATGATGTACATAATAAACAGTATTCTATATCTACCTATCCCAATACAACTCTCAACCTCGCATCATCAAACATCCTTCAAGATACAAAGCAGGCTAAAAATAGATATATCAAAAACTTTTCCACTGTCTGTTTTCTCGAATCTTCTCTCCAATAAGAGCTCGGCGTTCATGATCAAAATATGGCACATGTGGTGCCCGGGCACTCGGTATGCTCCTAACAATTAGGCGGGTCAAATTAATAAATTCCACGCGATGTGGGGAAAGGATGACAATATTGATTGTGTTGATGGCGACGGATTTTTCCATGAAGCTTATTAAGATTTAACTTTCTTGAACTTGGTCACAGATTTGTTGTACTGTCAACTGGTTAAAATTTGACATTGACAGCGTCTTTATATCGTAGCAATAAGGGCGATTTTCGTAGTACACAGCTGAACATTGACTGTACTTACTTATGTTACTACACAAGCTTAAGGCCATTTGTACACGGCACGGTTTCTAAACCGCGCCGTAAAAAAAACGTGTCCGTCAACAAGCTTCCATAGTGATCCAAACAACACTGACGACTGTGCCTACACACGGCGAATACAACGTAGTTTTTCACGGCAAGAAAAAAGTTTGTGTACAAAGGGCCTAATCGTGTTATCAAGAAAAAAAAAGAAAAATGTTGCTCTTTAAATCACCAAGTCCAAGAAAAAGTCATAAGAATCGCGAGATATAACTCCAGCATAGGGATACGGTCGATAATGTTTTTAATCATGCTTTGTACACTACAGTTCGGCCGTCAACAGAATGTGTTCTTCACACCTGTCAGTTTCATACAAACGAATACGAGTTTTGCGAATTTGATCTTTATGAGCTACTATAATTGTTGCACTGACAGGTGTCAGGAACGCATTCTCTCGTGACGACCAGACTGTAGATAGACTGTTCTTAGAGAGCCACTCTACATAAAAGAAGTATCTACTGGTTATGAACCAGACATTCCATTAGCTGTATTTCTATGGATACTTGAGTCATCAATCAGAATTATACCCCCAGCTGTTATTTAGTCAGTGAAATTAATTGTTACCAATAGCAAATTATCTACCAAGTTAAATTGTCCGCATATTCAAATCACAACTGTCATTCTTTGACAGCTACACAACACAACTAGATACGGAACGCAAGACAGTTTCTGAGCACATGTTGCCCGTACGATGTCCAATGGTCAAGAGAGCTGCGACATCGTTAACTCCCACGAACGTCAGGCAAGACTCTGTCGAGCGCCGCCGGGCGGCGCTGGCATCCCGACCAGTCAAACGATAGACGTCTTTCCGACACGTCTATTACACTTCTGATTGAGCACCATACGGTTACATATAAATAAATAAAGTCCTCCAGACTGTATTTCAGCCACGGCGGCCAATCTCAACGGAGACTAGCCCTCGGCGCGGGAGATATTATAGTAGTGCACAAGTGTGCGCGCAAATACAGACACACTCCCTCTTCCCTCACTCTCATAGTCCGATGAGACGGCAATCCGACACGACCGGAGAGAGATCAGGCGTACGACCCACGGATACACTTACCAGACAAACGAAATAAAAATTAAAAATAAACTTACAAACAAACACACAAGAACTTTACAAGCCCCAGGAACAGCCAATGAGGAGAGAGGCTGCTGATGCAGGACAGTATGAAGGACAGCAGAAGAGGTATCACGAGGGTGAACCGACGACCCTTGGTATCTGACACGTAGCCCCATAGGTAGGATACTAGGAGGATACCTGGAAATAGAAGAAAAAAGCAGTTAGTACACTTAGCAAAAACAAATCAGCTTATAACGTTCCCACTGCTGGAACACAGGCCTCCTCTCTGTGAGAGGGAATGGGCCGTGACGTCACATGTCTTCGAATTTTTGGTTCTGAGGCATGCCGGTTTCCTCACGATGTTTTCCTTCACGGTTTTGAGAGCAGTGGTGATGAAATCAATTACACAAAGTAACGCGCCTGTCTGGGTTCGAATCTAAAATCTATATCCCGTAAGTTGGGGTGCCACTGCTCTCGTTAAATATTAAATAGTGTTGTTCGTCATTGATTCTGGAATTTATAATCAATTTACTTAGTTTGAATTTCCGCGCATTATTTGAGAAAAATACTATACAAGCCTTGGCTGCAACCAGACGACTCACGATACGTGATAGACTCGCATATGTGCCTCGGCCCACATTTTCACTTTCGTCCATCAATGCCTTTTTTGCAGGCCGCTGCAGTAATGTACTATAGAAAAACTCATAATTATGATGATGTAAAATTGTCATCGCCGCTTATAGACCTCTGCATGTGTAACGGACTCCTAAGTTGTTTAAAACGAACACAACACTTTGTTATAATCAAACATCTTATTACAATGGTTTTCACAACGAAATACTACCTAATCATAAAACCTTTGTATATTTTGTGTGTTGAAAAAATGTATTTTTTTATCGTGTTTACTGTTTAGGTATCAATACCCATCACGTTTGCGGAATTTCGTTAACTAATTAAATTTAACCCTGTAGATTATCTACGATTTTTATACTAACATTGACGGCCGCTGCTCGCCTGTATTTGACCAGTTACTAGTAGTATCTACAGCATTTCTGATTTATATCGAAGAAGGTTGTCAAAATAATGCTCGAATTACCAAGAATGTTGTAAGAAAAAAAAATTGCTATTAAACAACAATATGTTCTTTCCCCGGAATGGTAAAACTGTAGGTAGTTGTTTACATATTTATTACCAATTCAATAAGAAATAAGAAAAAAACCGCAAACCACTGTTACCACAAGATTTTAGTAGCTCCGGTTTTCTGTGTTATTGCAACCATAAATTGTTTTGTTATTCAGTATATTACCTATTTTATGAGGAAATTGAAGATACCTAAGTACACAAGGAATTTCGCGGTATTCTATTTTCTCGGGATGGATATTATTTGTAGTTATAACATTCCAGACACGTGTAAGGAAAGTGTAAAAATAAAACTATTGACTCGCTGAATTTCCCTTTCTTAGATGTAGTTAAAGAAGACTCGGTCACATCAGTACGATAGTACGACCACAATGTCTTTTATTTGTGTTGAAAGATCTCTCGGAAAAAAATCGGCAGCCAGCAAAAATAGTATCTGCACCCTCAAAATCAAAATCAAAAGTAATTTATTCAAATTAGGCTGAGAATCAGCACTTTTCGAACGTCAAAATTACAAAAGAAAGTCCCCCAAAAACGCCCGGCCTTCACCACTTCCTAGTGCTATCGCTGGGAAGAAGAAGTGGCGCAACAAACTCCCCAGCAGCACAGCTGTCTGTTCAGTTAAAATACTTGATTGTCTACAATACTAGGTATGTTAAGTAATTAACATTACAAGACACAGAACATTAAATTAAATTATTTGCCATGTCAGCTAGCCACGCCAATATACCAACAAATATAATAAAAACTATACGTACTCAAGCTAAAAAAATAATTAATTAAAATTAAAATGTAAATACTAAAACAATAAAACTTACTACCTAAATAAAAGCCACCAGGCATAAAGGGCATGACAGCTTACATGTTTATGCATTGCTGGGTTCTGTTCACGTAGCTGTCACTTGAAGTCTTGAAGAAAATGATAAACTAGGACCATCGAAGTAAAATAAATAAATAAGTTAATACTAATAACAACAATAAAACCATGGTTAGCAAGACGACCAGTCACCACAAGAAGCACCCGTTCACGAGCATAACGCAAAGATCTGCCGTTACCCCCCTCGCCATATTTGAGGGAAGGAGGCAACCCAGCCCCCGACGCTACCGCAAGCAGTGACATCTAAGGGAGCATGATGAACTTGCTGCCGGTTGTTCAGGCATGAATAATATGATCAATCGTCGAAGTCACTAGCTATAGTTTGACCAAAACCGCTGTACTGCGCCTTAGGTATGTGCGCGGCGAGACGGGGGGGTAGTGCAGGCCACTCATTCGTCATCGCTCACGGCGTCCCGTCCCCCGCCTCGCCGCGCATTCCTCCCGCCTCCCCGCGCATTCCTAAGGCGCGGTACAGCAGTTTCGGTCCAACTATAACCACATATTGCAATCAACTAATTAAAAAACATTTAAATGTACATACATTATGTCAATAATACATTAAAATAAAATTAAACTGAATTGACTTATACAGTCAAATAAAAATAAAGAATTGTATGAACTTATATAACCAGTCAGTAAGCTAATTCTGGAGAAAGAACTTAGACATTGTCTTGAGTTAATCAGGGCGACCAACTATTCTTATCGTGTAAGTAGTCGTTGATGGACTAGTATGCCTTTGAACAAAGGTTGGATTTTACTTGAGCTGCATTAAAAGCCAAGTCTAGCAAAGAAGAGGGTATCTTGTTATAAAAGGTTATACCAAGCCCAACAAATGAGTTATGAACCTCATGAAGCCGGTGATAGGGGGCACGTAGTTTGTCCTTATTTCTAGTGTTAACACAGTGAATATCAACCCCTATCAATCCCTAATTGCGTAACATACTTTCAATCACAATCTGAATCATTTTAAAGGATATTGCTAGTCCATTGCTTCATAATTATGTTCAAAGTCTGTTCAACAACAAAAACACACACACACATAGTTTTTAGGACCTCTGTTACTAATATTATATGGAATTGACATGTCTGAAATAAATGTATATTATTAAAATTATTATAAATAACGCAATGAATTTTGTTGAACTGTCAAAATGAAAGCCATGTCTACTGTTAGTGAGTTACGCAATTACCCTGCAGGGTAGCCTACTCAGGACCCATTGGACCTCCTCGATGTGTCATCGCTCATCGTTTAATTAAGATGGGACAGATCATATGTAGTAGATAATAGATAATGTTATGTCCTCCCTTTTTTTTTTTTTTTTTGAGGATGGGAAATCATCAAATGACCCCTCCCGCTCTGGGTGGAGCAGAAGGGAGTGTCAGACTCTTACTGACTAAAACCCACCCGTGTTCCTTCCTTAGCCCTTTATGTACCAGGGCAGCGGTAACCCTTTCGGACGATCCCGCTACCCCGGCAGGCTTCGGCCCTGTCGGGCCCCGTCAACTACGCTGACATCTCTCTGAGGCGCACGTGGAACACATACGCGCCGTCCGGCACGGGCCTGGTCCTGATCGGACGGAGAGCTACCCATTGCTCTCCGCCCGCAGGCCCGCGCCTACGGTGGAACATTATCTACTACCTACATATGATTTGTATTCGCAGAAACCATCGCTGATCAACTTTCTGGACATAAAATGCGTATCATAATCATCATCTGCCCAGCCTTTTCCCAACTATGTTGGGGTCGGCTGCAACCGGTGAGACTGTAACCGGCTGTAGCTGAAGACCAGTATTTTTCACGGAGCAACTGCCTATCTGACCTGCACAACCCAGATACTGGTTAATGCTATACCCCTTGGTAAGACTGGTTGTCAGACTATCGGGCGGACGACCCGTAACGACTGTCAAAGATCCACGAATGACAGCCGGGATCAACGGCTTTTAACGTCCTTTCTGAAGCTCGTAGGGGTCTCGGTAAGGAAAGATGGATATAAAATGCATAATGGTTGCTAATAAACATTGCAGCAATCATTGAAAAAAGTAAGCACTTACCAACAAAAGGCAAAGAAGTGAGGATCCCCTTCTGCATGACAGTGAGTTTCAGATCACAGGCAGCGGCCACCACCAGGCTGAACCCAAACAGGTCTATGCCGATGGCGAGGAGTATGAGTGAGCAGGTCATTACGAGGAGGATGTTATAGAGCCCATTGCCTGGATAGGAAAACATACAAGAGGTTAGCAAAAAATATAAGAAACTGGCAAATAAGTTAGTCGTCTTTTGATTGAAATTAAATGTTTATTTATTTATTTTTTATTGTACTTAAGTAGATCTTTTAAGACACTTTTACAAGTCAACATTTTAAAAACTAGATGGCGCCGGAATTTCCTAGCTCTGATCCCTGAGAAGAAATGCCGAAACAAACACAGATTCCATGGTCACTTTTAAAGTCCAAAAATTATACTATTAGGATTTTATGTGAGTCTAACAATGGTGAGTCTGGAAGGGCCTTTTGAAGAAAGAGCCATTGCAGCTTTGAGTTGACCTGTCCCAACAGACGGCATGCATGCATCAGTCACCGTGTAGCTCAAACCTATTTTAGGGAGCTCAACAACCCGTCACATGACGCTACCAGATCTGCAGGGCATTTGCGTAGGAATGAAAAATAACAATATTAGATATGTTAAAATATTTTAAAATACCTTTCCAGAATTCCGCAAAAGTTTCTTTAAATGAATACCAATATTTTTGGTGATATGGAAAAATATATATTTATCTGCATGCAAGTAGCAAAAGTATACTAAATACCAATATATATTTATATAAATTCCTAATCGTTTGACATGAGCATCAACATCAGAAATTAGTCTTTAATTGAATGTCTTTATAGATAAACAGCCGCTCGATTCTGTCCGAAAAATCTCTGTCTGTTCGAAAAATCTCACCGTGAAAAGTTAGGTGAAGTGAGCTTAGAGTGAGCTGTCAATAGTGTCAATCCCTAGCATTTAGTTTGGAATGACAGCTCACTCCACGCTCACTTCACCTAAGTTTTCACGGTGAGATGGTTACAGAATCGCACTGCTGTACCTATCTATTAGATTTTAACAACCGACGGTACTGAGTTTTTAATTTTGTGTCTTTAAGTTGTACTTAGTAGATAGAAAAAACTCCTGCTGGGCAAATGTAACGCACATTTAGAATGATACTACTGTGGCGTATATTTCATCATTCATCCAATACCTAAATCTACTCGTACCTAATGTTGAGTAAGGTATCAACTTAAGTCAATTTATGTTCCCAATTCTGGGCTTCCAGTTTAATTCTAGCCAATCTTCAAGTTCAAGTTCAAATTATTTTATTTATATCAATCACCTAAACAATCGAACTTGTTCAATTGTCAATACACGTTGTTTTATTGGTGTCACTAAACTCATTTAGAAGACACCATTTTTGTTTGCTAGCACTGCTTGTGGCTCCATCTGTATGTTTTTGAAAGGTTCGCCCAAGTTATTATAGTTATTTCAGTAAAATCTGTTCACTAGTTTAATGAAAATGAACCAAATGGACTGGCACTTTCGCAAATATGCGTCTGTCCTACGAAAGAATTCAAATAATTTCAATCGAATCGTAAAAGCATTGCAGAAGAACAAAAACAAAACAATCTAAATATAATAAATAAAAACAGAGCAATGACCTAAATGTGAATAAAACTTTAATTAATTTTGCCAATAAACAAGGTTAACAAAAGAGAAAGAGATGTCAATACAACAATAGAACACATAGTTTTACTCGAAAGTGTTTACACAACAAACTGAGAACGAGAAAAAGAAACACTTTTGGACACTTCCCAAAAACAGCGATATGACAAGCAGAAATTACGAAAATTATCGCGAAAACTTCACTTTCCCGAAATACTAGAAACAAAGGATAGATTCAAATACAAAATCCCAAATATTAAACCCGAAAATACTTTCTAATTTCCACAAAAACACTTTGATAAATCTTATTCCAAAAAAAAATCTGTCGATGAGTTTTGGTCTTTCTGTCCATACCTGTCTTATCAAGGGCTTCCTCGAAGGACACAGGGGCCTCATCATTGTGGTCACACTTCGTGGTCATGATCACACACGTTCACCCACCACACTTCCTTGGTAACACTGCACTGAAAGCTTCACACGCGCGTGTATTTCAAAGTCAGCATAGGGTCGACGTATAGCTGAATGAGAAAACGCTTGGTTGGAATTGGCAGCACGGATTGAGAGAATGGTTGCCAAATGATGTTGTTGGTAGATATTACTTTATCGATGAAGTCTGTTTGCTCAACCTTCATACGTATGTATAGTCTGTTTGTGTGCCTCACTTAACCTGGCTCAAGTAAATTTATTACCTTTCTTCTTTCTTTTCTTTTATATACAATGATCCACGCGAGACAATGGTTTTCTTTATTGTTTCTGTAATTACGACATTCAACCGGTTAAAAGTTTTTTTTTTACGTTCGATATTTTCTAAATCACAATGTGCTATATTACATAATCAGCCTATAATGTTCTCACTGCTTCCGCTCTGCGAGAGGGAGTGGGCTATAATACACCACGTGGGCACAGTGTGGCTTGGTGGATTTCAGTCTGTCTGTAAGTCAGATGGCTTCGATTAATTCGTTATACATTATTTGGCTAAGAGAAGATTATATTTTAGCAAGCTCTTGAAGTTATCCGAATATTAACTTCATTTATTAAATCTTTCGCTTTCACCTTACCAGCCATCTTACTCTTGGATCCGAAGCACAAAATCAGCCTCTAATGTCCCACTGCTAGGACAGGCCTCCTCTCTGTGAGAGGGAGTGGGCCATAATCCATCCATACTAGTTTTATTTAAAAATTTAATTGAAATGTAAAGTGATGGCCTGAAACACAGGTTTGAATTAAACCTAGTTCGGGTGGGTCCCTACCTAACACTCGAATTCCGAACCATCATTACTCGCACCTGTAATAAAAATAAAAATATTTTAGTTGTAATTTATTTTTAGGCACTATCATTGTATGGGAAATTAGCCACTCCTGTCTAAATGTACACCTTTGTAAACGTTTTTTATTAAATAAATTAATATTATTATTATCACGCGGGCCCAGTGCGGGTTGTTCGATGGATCCGAAGCATGTACTTTTAATTTATCCATCGTGTCTTTAGTGTGTCGTTCAAAAAATCTGCTTCTTATACCAGTTTTAGTTTCTAAACTATTATTCAACTGGCTGAAGATCCTGTCACTTTATCTATATCTATACTATAATAAATCTGAAGAGTTTGTTTGTTTGTTTGAACGCGCTAATCTCTGGAAGTGCCAGTGGGATTTGAAAAATTATTTTTGCATTTGATAGCCAAATGCTTGAGGAAGGCTATTTAAAATCACACCAGGACTCTTAGGAGCCCAGCAAAATGAAAAAAAAGTAAGAAGGAACGCGAAAATGAACTAATACCGCGGGCAGGCGATGCGATGTGCTGGGGTGGGTCAAGAAATATCACGCAAACGAAGTCGCAGGCAGGAGCTAGTAACGTATAAAACTGACATAGGTACTATAATCAGAAATCATAGTAGATTTTCCTATTTCATTGATTCCGTTATATTTTTTTTAATTCAAGTAGTTGTCACACTCACTGTGCGCTACTCCTTAACGATCGCTGAACACAACTTCAGATCAACCACTGAAACCTACGTAAACAGCGAACGTACATCATTACACGGCATACATTGATTGTCAACAGCTGATTTATATTCCAATCTTTCTATTTGAACAAGCAATGGATGTGCTAAAGTGGTGACGACAATCGTACCGTGGCACCATGCCAATAAGGAACGAAATGGATGAACAAGGTCATATGACGAACTGTTACGTGTGATATATCACTGCTGCTGAACTACTTTTTAGTTAATCAGTAATTTGTTTATTTCTGTTTTAACAGACAGTTTTTCTACGTAGTTTGATGGCAAAAATAAGAACTAATGCTTCTATCTAACAAATTATTTTAGGACCCGTTATATGACTTCATTTTTTTATGATCAACCTATAGAGAAATTATTCTTGCAAAAAGCTATCAATAGGAAAATTAGCGAAATTGAATCACCATTTTTACCAGTATTATTAACTACCATAGACACCTTATTTTTAGCTTTTCAGCTTTGTTATGTCAGGAGACAGGAAGACGCCTGCGTGGTCCCTGGACTTAATCCTATTGCATTTGCAAAATCACAAACGGACTTAGATTATGCCGGACCCACAAACCAAACATAATATGTACGGTCACCAAAGGAGATAAGTAACCAGGAGTCGTCGGATATAGTTGAAGTTTAGTAAGAAACCGATGGATGTTTCGGAATGAAATTTAATTTGATAAATGAACTGTTTGGTTTCTATTAACTAAATTAAATTTTATTCGAAAACATCAATGGGTTCGAATTAAAATTTAATTTATAAATAATGAGTCCAAGGTGGAAAATTGGAAATTGACCTAGATAACAATGTAGTTCAGTCGTTAAAATCTTCTACACGACCATAAAGTGTGAATCTCTTGCGAACATTATAGGGGTCAATCGATGAAGAGGAGACAAACAGTCTCATCTTTGTCCTGTATAATGTTTGGATGAAGAGGAGACAAACAGTCTCATCTTTGTCCTGTATAATGTTTGGATGAAGAGGAGACAAACAGTCTCATCTTTGTCCTGTATAATGTTTGGATGAAGAGGAGACAAACAGTCTCATCTTTGTCCTGTATAATGTTTGGATGAAGAGGAGACAAACAGTCTCATCTTTGTCCTGTATAATGTTTGGATGAAGAGGAGACAAACAGTCTCATCTTTGTCCTGTATAATGTTTGGATGAAGAGGAGACAAACAGTCTCATCTTTGTCCTGTATAATGTTTGGATGAAGAGGAGACAAACAGTCTCATCTTTGTCCTGTATAATGTTTGGATGAAGAGGAGACAAACAGTCTCATCTTTGTCCTGTATAATGTTTGGATGAAGAGGAGACAAACAGTCTCATCTTTGTCCTGTATAATGTTTGGATGAAGAGGAGACAAACAGTCTCATCTTTGTCCTGTATAATGTTTGGATGAAGAGGAGACAAACAGTCTCATCTTTGTCCTGTATAATGTTTGGATGAAGAGGAGACAAACAGTCTCATCTTTGTCCTGTATAATGTTTGGATGAAGAGGAGACAAACAGTCTCATCTTTGTCCTGTATAATGTTTGGATGAAGAGGAGACAAACAGTCTCATCTTTGTCCTGTATAATGTTTGGATGAAGAGGAGACAAACAGTCTCATCTTTGTCCTGTATAATGTTTGGATGAAGAGGAGACAAACAGTCTCATCTTTGTCCTGTATAATGTTTGGATGAAGAGGAGACAAACAGTCTCATCTTTGTCCTGTATAATGTTTGGATGAAGAGGAGACAAACAGTCTCATCTTTGTCCTGTATAATGTTTGGATGAAGAGGAGACAAACAGTCTCATCTTTGTCCTGTATAATGTTTGGATGAAGAGGAGACAAACAGTCTCATCTTTGTCCTGTATAATGTTTGGATGAAGAGGAGACAAACAGTCTCATCTTTGTCCTGTATAATGTTTGGATGAAGAGGAGACAAACAGTCTCATCTTTGTCCTGTATAATGTTTGGATGAAGAGGAGACAAACAGTCTCATCTTTGTCCTGTATAATGTTTGGATGAAGAGGAGACAAACAGTCTCATCTTTGTCCTGTATAATGTTTGGATGAAGAGGAGACAAACAGTCTCATCTTTGTCCTGTATAATGTTTGGATGAAGAGGAGACAAACAGTCTCATCTTTGTCCTGTATAATGTTTGGATGAAGAGGAGACAAACAGTCTCATCTTTGTCCTGTATAATGTTTGGATGAAGAGGAGACAAACAGTCTCATCTTTGTCCTGTATAATGTTTGGATGAAGAGGAGACAAACAGTCTCATCTTTGTCCTGTATAATGTTTGGATGAAGAGGAGACAAACAGTCTCATCTTTGTCCTGTATAATGTTTGGATGAAGAGGAGACAAACAGTCTCATCTTTGTCCTGTATAATGTTTGGATGAAGAGGAGACAAACAGTCTCATCTTTGTCCTGTATAATGTTTGGATGAAGAGGAGACAAACAGTCTCATCTTTGTCCTGTATAATGTTTGGATGAAGAGGAGACAAACAGTCTCATCTTTGTCCTGTATAATGTTTGGATGAAGAGGAGACAAACAGTCTCATCTTTGTCCTGTATAATGTTTGGATGAAGAGGAGACAAACAGTCTCATCTTTGTCCTGTATAATGTTTGGATGAAGAGGAGACAAACAGTCTCATCTTTGTCCTGTATAATGTTTGGATGAAGAGGAGACAAACAGTCTCATCTTTGTCCTGTATAATGTTTGGATGAAGAGGAGACAAACAGTCTCATCTTTGTCCTGTATAATGTTTGGATGAAGAGGAGACAAACAGTCTCATCTTTGTCCTGTATAATGTTTGGATGAAGAGGAGACAAACAGTCTCATCTTTGTCCTGTATAATGTTTGGATGAAGAGGAGACAAACAGTCTCATCTTTGTCCTGTATAATGTTTGGATGAAGAGGAGACAAACAGTCTCATCTTTGTCCTGTATAATGTTTGGATGAAGAGGAGACAAACAGTCTCATCTTTGTCCTGTATAATGTTTGGATGAAGAGGAGACAAACAGTCTCATCTTTGTCCTGTATAATGTTTGGATGAAGAGGAGACAAACAGTCTCATCTTTGTCCTGTATAATGTTTGGATGAAGAGGAGACAAACAGTCTCATCTTTGTCCTGTATAATGTTTGGATGAAGAGGAGACAAACAGTCTCATCTTTGTCCTGTATAATGTTTGGATGAAGAGGAGACAAACAGTCTCATCTTTGTCCTGTATAATGTTTGGATGAAGAGGAGACAAACAGTCTCATCTTTGTCCTGTATAATGTTTGGATGAAGAGGAGACAAACAGTCTCATCTTTGTCCTGTATAATGTTTGGATGAAGAGGAGACAAACAGTCTCATCTTTGTCCTGTATAATGTTTGGATGAAGAGGAGACAAACAGTCTCATCTTTGTCCTGTATAATGTTTGGATGAAGAGGAGACAAACAGTCTCATCTTTGTCCTGTATAATGTTTGGATGAAGAGGAGACAAACAGTCTCATCTTTGTCCTGTATAATGTTTGGATGAAGAGGAGACAAACAGTCTCATCTTTGTCCTGTATAATGTTTGGATGAAGAGGAGACAAACAGTCTCATCTTTGTCCTGTATAATGTTTGGATGAAGAGGAGACAAACAGTCTCATCTTTGTCCTGTATAATGTTTGGATGAAGAGGAGACAAACAGTCTCATCTTTGTCCTGTATAATGTTTGGATGAAGAGGAGACAAACAGTCTCATCTTTGTCCTGTATAATGTTTGGATGAAGAGGAGACAAACAGTCTCATCTTTGTCCTGTATAATGTTTGGATGAAGAGGAGACAAACAGTCTCATCTTTGTCCTGTATAATGTTTGGATGAAGAGGAGACAAACAGTCTCATCTTTGTCCTGTATAATGTTTGGATGAAGAGGAGACAAACAGTCTCATCTTTGTCCTGTATAATGTTTGGATGAAGAGGAGACAAACAGTCTCATCTTTGTCCTGTATAATGTTTGGATGAAGAGGAGACAAACAGTCTCATCTTTGTCCTGTATAATGTTTGGATGAAGAGGAGACAAACAGTCTCATCTTTGTCCTGTATAATGTTTGGATGAAGAGGAGACAAACAGTCTCATCTTTGTCCTGTATAATGTTTGGATGAAGAGGAGACAAACAGTCTCATCTTTGTCCTGTATAATGTTTGGATGAAGAGGAGACAAACAGTCTCATCTTTGTCCTGTATAATGTTTGGATGAAGAGGAGACAAACAGTCTCATCTTTGTCCTGTATAATGTTTGGATGATTGCCAGGATTCGGGGTTGTCTACCTAAAGAAAGGCCTGTAGCACACACTTATTGAGCATTTGACCTCCTTTGCAGATAACTTATTGCAAAAGGCAAGGAGAAACTGCATGTAGTTATTAATTTGCGAGGAGTAAAATCAGCCTGTAATGATCCCACTGTTGGGACACAGTCCTCCTCTTTGTGAGAGGAAGTGGGCCGTAATCCACCACGCGGGCCCAGTGTGAGTTGGTAGATGTCACATGTCTTTGAATTTACGGTTCTAGGACGTTTTTAGTTTCCTTGTGATGTTTTCCTTTACCGTTTTGAGAGCAGGTGTGATTAAATTATTTACGCAGAGTAAAGCGTCTGTCTCGGATTGAACCTACGACCTACAACTCGTAAGACGGGTCCGTTACAACTGGGCCATCACTGCTTTTCTCTTCATTGCTCTTTATTTGAGGGTAGACCCTTTATAATAAAAGAGGCAAGAGAATAAACAAATCAAGTATTTTGACTTGGCTCACGAGGTTGTCGACATTTGGGATATGGACTCAGTGATCATTGTGCTGATAGTCGTGACAACCAATGGATTAATAGCCAAGAGCCTCGACCAGCACCTGAGGAGGCTTTAGTTGGGCAGCTGGATCAAGGGATTGATTCAGAAGCTGCTACTTCTGGATACGGCCCGCATTGTTAGGAGGTTCATCTCTCTGGAGCCCTGACCGCGGCAGCTTGGACCCTGTTCCCGATACCCGTTGGCTACTATGTATTTTTTATATTTTTAAATGATTTTATATTTTAATATTTAAAAATATTATTTATATTTATTTCATTAAATAAAGGGAAGAGGTAATGTTATAAATATCCTCATTAAACCTACCTACTCAAGCGTAAACTTTTTGTATTTCCTCTCATGCACATCACAAATTCTACAAAAGATAATGGTCGGTTTTTGTACGTGTAGTTGTCAAGGCATTGCAAAGTACCTACACAATTTTGGTTTGCTGTTCAGTTAGTGAACATTAACACAAATTGAGTCAAAACCTATAAAAACACAGCATGGAGTAGGTATTAAGTAGTTTCACAATTTTCTGTAAAATGATGTCTGTCTAGATTTCATTCTATCGTCGGCGTTCTGGAGTGGCGACCGCGTATCTAAAAACGTAGCGTTGGAATGGTACAAGGTGGACCAATGAATGACCATGTGAAGGCCGCAGGAATCCGCTGGATACGAGAAGCACAGAACCGGTCGAAGCAGTAGACGTCATTCGGCTGACTGAATGAACGAAGATGTCGTTACGACGTCCATACTAGGCTTTGTCTTCGTATTTCCGACTTCTTTCGAGGTTCATGAACTTTCTCAGATTTTGCCAAAAAATTAAGGGACAAAGGACCAAATTCGTCATACATGAATATAGTCCTTCAGGACAACGTTATTATTAGAAAACACACTTTTACAGTACCGACATACAAAATGAAATTTATTTTCGTACAACCTAATTACGTCATTAACAAGAAAAACAGTTAGTTTGATTGACAGGTATTGTGATTTTAATGGCATTCTTTGTTGTGATGATTCAACGTTTGGGACCTTATAACCTCAGAAGGAGAAGGAGAAGGGGGAGGGGGAGGGGGGTTAAGTTAGCAACAACTACAAAAGGTAGGTAGGTACAAAGCTAGTTTGTTTGAGGGACACTGGTAGGTGTAGAGGTACGAGTATATCCCCGGCGAAGTTTATTTCATGCCTGTATACGTGACGTCGTGTTACGTGACGTCTGCGAAACTACCTCCACCTGCGCCCGTCTTCATGGCGACTACGTGACGTCTACGATTAATGTTTATAGCCGCTCTCAATATGTAGGCAACCTAAACCGGTGCACTGATAGCTGCCAATCTATTCTGTAAAAATCTCACCGTTAAAACACAAGTGAAGTGAAAAGTCAATAGTGTCAATCCCAAGCGTCAGGTGGAATGACAACTCGCTTCACCAGCCTTTTCACCAACATTTTTACAGATTAGACCACGTGATGCTGGGGCTCGCTAGAGATTAAGCGGAATGCGCTAGGTAGCCAGCAAAATTCAAGGTATCTTAGGTTTTTTGTAATTTGCAGGTCTTTTCAGTTTATATGCTGAACAAAATATGATTCGCAAGCTTAACAAGTATCGAGCTTAACAAGTATGCGTATGTATTTACAGAATTATAATCATTGGGTCTCCCTTGTTTCATCGAAGAGAAATTGCCAAATTATCACTTCCCAGAAAAATTTCCGCATAATTTCATTTGCCAAATTATTACTTAGCAAAAAATCTATTCACAAATAATCGTAACGCAAATCTAATGTTTGGCAAGCCAACGTTTAAACAATGACTGGTTTACCAACTAGTACTTTTAACAATTTTTATGTAGTCAAATATTTCAGTTGGAATAACTAATTTTATGCAAAATAAAATATATCGTCATCTTTCTATTAGTATCGTCAGTTTTCAATTTACCATTTCTATCCAGTCAATTTAGTCCGGTCAATATAGACATCCAAGGTTACAAAAATTCACACTCGGCTGAAAATTGGTAGGATTGTTCAAAACACATAAGTGAAATGTGAAAAGTCCTCATCGATCCGACACCTGGAAAAAAATTTACTCGGGGTCAAAGGTTACAAAAACGCGTTTTTCGCGATTTTCAGCAAAACGGTAAGTTTTATCATAAAATTAGCCCAGACAGAAATTGTAGATCAAATAATTATCTATAAAAATAAATGCCAAATACTTCTTTCCTAAGAGCCACCGTTTTATAGATATCACGATTCAAAAAGTTGGAAGAGTTGTAATCGTTATAATATGCACACGTTCGTTTAATCGAACCTTTAGCGTCCTGTTATCTACGTTTGTAGTTTTGCAAACATTTCTTAATTTATTCAAAGTGAACTGACAGTCATCGCTATTTTCCATGTAAGTGAATATTTCCTCCATTGCCAGATTCGTAGATTCATCCTGAGGTTGACCGACTTTAAACCCAGTGTTCGGTTTCAAGAAGGAAATGAAGCAGTCATGATGATACTTAGCCTCAGCAGCAACTAAATCGTATTCGTTTTCTTCTCGAGCAAGAACAGCTTTAGCCATAGCATCGGAACGAGCCTGAGCCGAGCTGTGCTGAGTCTCTTGATAACGCTAAGCGAAAACGAATTAATAGAGCGGGCGGGCGATGCGATGCGACGCGTTAGGTCGCGTTGGAGAGATGAGTAAATAAATAAATAATAAATTAACATTACCTTTGCTGAAAATTCAAGTTGGATAATACTCATCTTTGTTGGTTCAGTACCCAGTTTACCCAGAACATGAACACGACGGTCACTCGTAAGAATAGGTTTTTCTATCAGCACAAATAACATCGTTCCCGGTTCATAGAACGTCAATTGTCTTCATAAATAATAACTGTCAAGGCAATCACCAGGAACACATGGGATTAATTAACTTGTTTTTCTTCAGTAATTAAACCTCAGGGCAATGCATTTAAATAGTTTGCACGTGTTTGTTCAGCAGAACGGAACTGACCGCTCTTTTCACCCGAATAAGGCGAAGCCAAAATTAAGGGTTATGTTTTTTAGCAGTCTTCCAACGCTACGTCTTCCGGTACGCGGTTGCCACTCCAGAACCTTTCGGCCCCATCGGCCATCCTCCCTGCGAACAATCTGCCCTGCCCACTGCCACTTAAGTTTGACCATTCTTCGAGGTATCTCGGTTACCTTGATTCTCCTAGACGGATCTCTTCATTTCTGATTCGATCGCGTAGGTTTCCCTACGCGATCGATTCCAAACGTAGCCCTCTCGCGTATGTAGTTGTGGTTTAGTCAGAAACTGATGGATACTTTTAATAATAAATTCAATTTAATTAATAGAAAACGAACAGTTCATTTATCAAATTAAATTTCATTCGAAAACATCCATTGGTTTCTTAATTTAGTTCAACTATATCCGATGACCCTGGTTCTTATCTCTTTTGGTGACTGTACATATGTTTGTATTTACGTATGTTCCACTGTAGCGCCTAAGCTCCTCATCCGATTTTGATGAATGAGGTGTCAATCTATACGTTATCAACACTAATATGACGAATGTTACATCCAAAAACGTGGGGTCTCTTTTTTTTTGCTATCCTATCGAGCTAGAGGTCAAATGAAAGGTCTTAAGGAGTAAGTTCTAAAATTATATTGGTTACCTGTAATCATACATACTTAAATACCAAAATACTTTTTTTTTGTATAAAAACTTTATTCTTAACCGACATCCAAATCGTTTGTTTTCGCTAAGGCCCATATCATTTATTTATGTGATTTATGCCCTAATTATTCTCTCCACCAGCTGCTTTAAGATCAATTAAAGGCGTTCTCTAGACAAATTATCTTTTCCAAAGAAAGCCTCTCTCTTTCTTTAAAAGTTAAAATACGATATTTCCGTAAATTGACATCAGAACGCCTTCACGTGGTTTTTGAGTGCAGCGCGTTCGGACCCCATCTTGCTAACAGCTTTCTATCAGGCGTTTATTTGATCAATATTCAAATACTTATTTATATTGTGCTAAAGTTATGCAGTTTAGCTAAGATAAGAGCATAATTTGCACCACGTGTGAGGACTACATATGTATTATCAGCATTCAGTCTTTTCAGGTAAGGAAGAGATTTCTTATGAAATAAGCATCACCTCTGTACCTATTTTTTCTGTTCTGTTTTTCATTGTCTGTTTATATATGTGTGTACATAAATGGTAAAATAAAAAAATAAAAAAAATATTATCAGCATTCAGTCTTTCATTGACTTGAATGTTTAAATTGACATGTGCCTTTGCAGCTAAGAGTTTGTCATGCTAACTCAAATGTCTCGTTCATGGCGGCGCGCGGCATGTTGGATAATTACGATCTCTTTAAAATGGTTGAGCTGAATGGTGCTGATCCATACGTTATGTTCGTGAACGGGGGCCACCGTGCCGTTAGTAGGCACTAGTTATGTGTTAGCTGTCACGGCTTATTTTAATTTTTGATTTGTTTACTACGCTTTCCACATCGTTCTCACATGTATAATTTCGATATGAATATCTAATATAAAAAAATATATTGATTTAAAAGGGTGTTCATGGAGTTCCTTGCCCGTTCTTACTATGCTTTGTAATGGGCAACTTGCTTCATCTTTGTGACTGACCGACTACTTAACTATTCAAGAGTGCTTAAAAAAAATACTTTGAGATTGATAAATTATTTTAAAGTGTAGCATTCTTGATCAGGCTTATATGCGGTTGTACAGCCTTAGATGATGATGATTCCCTCTATAAAATGAATTCTGACTGTCACCCCTATAATGCTTCCGTCTGAAGACTCCAAAACTGTAAAAGTGCGATTGGAAGCTACGTGTAACGCCTACCACAAGATGTCACGAACATAGTTCATAAACGTGAACATAGGTTCGTTTCCGGGTTTAACTTTTATTCACAATCTTAAGTTCATATAGTTTTAGACGATTTCATGTTACACGCGCTGTGGCTTCAAGGATTATGTCTAGACAATACAATAAGATGAGTAGTTAAGTAGCACGTTTCTACGATGATATGATATGATATGATAACAACCGATCTTTGAACACATAGTTGTTGTTATCATATTGGGCTTTATTGTTCCCATTGCCAGGACACAGGCAGGGAGAAGGAGTGGGCCGTAATCCAACACACGATAGATGGGTAGATGATAGATGACGGGTTGATAGATGTCACATTTCTTCAAATTTTTGGTTCTAGTACATGGCGGTTTCCTCACGATGTTTTCCTTTACCGTTGTGAGAGAAGTGGTGATGGAATAATTTACACAAAGTAAAGCGCCTGTCTGGGTTTGAACCTACGACCTACAACTGGTATGTCGCGGCCACTGTGCTAGCACTGATCTCTATGTTGTAATGTTGTTGTTATCATACATATTTGTTATACACCTATTATTGTTAAATTATTGCTTGTATGATGCAGGTAGATAAATATTGAGATTGAGATACCCCTAGTTTGAACATTGAGGTGGAGATGGGGCACAGAGCCGGTCGAAGTGGCGATACTTGAGGAAGGCCTATGTCCAGCAGTGAACGTCTTTCTGCTACGACTCGACGGGGTAATTGCGTAACACACTAACAGTAGCAATGGCTTTCATTTTATCAGTTCAACAACATTCATTGAGTTATTTACGTTGTTGAGGAGACAAAGATTTCGAACATATTAAGGCCATTGCTTCATAATTATGTTCGAAAACTTTGTGTTATCAATATTATTCAGATTGTGATACTTAGATAGTATGTTACGCAATTAGCGTGTTGAAACCACAGGGCGGTCAACTCTTCACAAAAGCGACATGGCAACATCAATGAGCCTAATTAATTATCCTACGATCTCGTTTCCGCTATGCCTATAATTTTTAATGAAAACTTCCTCCAAAAGATTGATTAAGTACCTCGACCGACATCAACATTACTTCCTTGAAATTATTGGGTGATCTTATTGGATAATTTGTTAATAAATTTTTGGGTGGCCAATTGGTCACTACTTTAACAGTGGGTAGAAATTTTGTTTCCGTTTTGGGTACCAGGTACCTATGACTAAGAAAAGGGTCATCTCCTTCATAAAGATGGTTCTTCTTCTCCGTGTCGCTGGCACGACTGTATTTTAGATCTTGTTAGCCCAAAACTTTGCCACTTCCACGGCGTCGTTGGTAGCAGCGCAGGCCGCAGAGGTCACTTTGACTGCAAGTTTTACAGACAGAGGACAGGATAGGAGGTGGAGCATGGTTTGCGACATAGCTCCACAACCCTACTGCCGTTCCGTCGAGGTAGCCCCACTTTACCAGTCTACTGCTGCTTTCCGTTTGGCAATAAAGATGGTTAAAGTAACTGACCTAAAATGGATTACTTAAAACAAATTTCTAAAACGCCTTACCTAATAATAATTGGCGTTCTGTAGTTTCTGCCTACCCCCGTGGGAAGAAGGGGTGAGTTTAAGTATGTATATGTATATTATATACTATCTATACTAATATTATAAAGAGGTAAAAGTTTGTTTGTTTGTATGTAACTACCAGTCGGATGTGAAAATTCTTTTTGCGTTTGATAGCCCAATTCTACTACAAACTACCCCCCCACATTCAAAAAACTTATAAAGAAATGATAAATAAATGAACAAACAAACCTTTATAATATTACATATATTAGTATTCTACCCTCGAAACAGTTTGATTATTTTAATCCAACATTCGCCAACGTCGTCCATACTACGTTGAATACACCGGTTCTACATTTTTTATCTTTCTTTTGCTATGAAGGTCAATGGCATTAAACTAATGACGTCACACCTTGTTCGTGGATCTGGTTCGATAATTTTAGTTCGGCATTCGCCAACGTCCATACTACGTTGAATACACCGGTTCTCGTCCGATCACCGAAGTTAAGCAACATCGGGCGCAGTCAGTACTTGGATGGGTGACCGCCTGGGAACACTGCGTGACGTTGGCTTTTGCTATTTTACTTTTTGGAATGCCTTTAAAATCAGGATTAAAGTTTTTAATGGTCTTTGCCATAATCGGAAGGCAGGACAACACTGCCATTGTAAAAATCTTTATGATCAAGTGACAAGCGTTCGTTATTTATACTAATATTTAATACCACTAAACTTCTTCACTAAAATTCTTTAATGACTGTAATTAAAGAATTAACAGCGTACTTAATTATGCTGGCAGATGTTTAGGTAAGTAATGATAACTTATAAACATACTTTACATAATTTTAAATAAGTATAACATAAAACTTATTTTGATAATTTATCAAAATAATTATTCTAAACAATCTTAACTAAAAAAACTACAAAAAGCCAACGTCACGCAGTGTTCCCAGGCGGTCACCCATCCAAGTACTGACTGCGCCCGATGTTGCTTAACTTCGGTGATCGGACGAGAACCGGTGTATTCAACGTAGTATGTACGTTGGCGAATGCTGTACTAAAATTATCGAACTAAATCCACGAACAAGGTGTGACGTCATTATTTTAATGTCATTGACCTTCATAGCAAAAGCAGATAGAAAAAAGACAGAAAAAAGTATCAACGTTCATTCATAAAGTGGCTTAAAAAGTTTTTAAGGGTTAACCACATTAAAACATATTTTTTTATACATTTTAAATACTTACTGGTATTCAGTTGTACCAGCAGATTAATCACGTAACACAGTAGAAATGACTTTCATTCTGACACTTCAACCACATTCATTGCCTTACTTACGATAGTTGACCAGACTTTTCGAACATACGAAGCCATGGATTATCAATATCCTTCAAAATGATTTAGATTATGATTATGTTCAGACGAAATTAAGGTACCGGTTAGACTGGAAGGCGACCCTAACATCGTTGGAAAAGGCTAGAAAGATTGATTGAGTAAACATACATTTTTTTAATCTTTAAAAATAATGTTGTATAAGCAGGTTAGGTATACAGATAGTTCATAAAGGAAAAGAGAAACAAACATATTTTTATTTTAAACCAACTGCGCCCCGCGGTTCCACCCGTATAAGTCTTAATGCCGTGGGAATATCGGGATAACAAGTCTTTTAAAACCGTTTGGATTTACCAAATAGTTGTAGTTGTGCTTAAGAGCACGAGTTATATAAGTATTTATTAACATAATATAATACAAATAATGTGTGTGTGTGTGAGTAATGTTTATGTACAACATACATATATATAAGTTGAAAAGTTAATAAATAAAGTTACCTACGTAAAAAGATTCCTTAGTTTTCCTGTTGAAAAAAATAAAGTTATATGTAAAGAGTATAGATGTTTAGAAATATTCAAGTTAGTACAGTGTGCTCAAGTGATGTGTTATAATCCAGGTCGTGGTCTATCCATGTGCCTCATTTCATCCAAATCCGTTGAGCCGTTTTAGCGTGAAAGCGTAACAAACAAACATACAAAAAATCAAATCTTATCTCTTGCTTTACTAAGTTTATTTAGATTTCGATATGTACCATCTACTGCACCAACCAACAGATCCAACCCTCGCTTCTGCTGTCCCATTTCCATATAAGCCAAGTGGCCATGAACTTAAACAATTACCTTCATAAGAAACAATACAGATAGGTACTTATCTCGTGTCATAAACCACCTGTAATGTAAACATACCGTTAGTCTGGTGGCCGTGCAACATGCGGGCGCGCCGATAATCCGACCTCTCGCTCGCACGCGTTAGAATTGTAGGTTATTTGCTTATTGGCATACTTTAGATGTAGGTGTGCCCGAATTAAACAAATGTCATTCATTGAAATAACCTTTAGAATTTATTTAGGGCGTTGGTACTGACATTGATAAGGGAAAATATCGTGCGTAACATTGCGAGACACAGAACATTAAAATTAAACTAGGTATTTGCCATATATTATGTCAGCAAGCCACACTAATATATCTATCAATAAATATAACCTTTCATCTCAGAATACCAGATTCTCAAAAATCAGATTCTCAAAATATCAGATTCTCAATATACAAGATTTCGGACAGTCGAAATCAAAATATTAAAACCTATAATCAAGCATAAAAAATAATAATTAAAACAAAATTTAATAGGGACCTAAATAAAAGCCTCCAGGCATAAAGAGCGTAAGCCGTCTGGAGCACACGTGGTGATCACTGCTTGTACTTTCTCTCTCCGAGAAGGTCTTTGCCCTGCAGGGGACAATAGTAGGCTGGTATTATTACGGTAGTCTCTTATCGTTCTTATGTAAGTACAGTCTTAAGTCTGTCAGACATTCCTCCCCACCTTTTTTTTTTTTTGGGTGGAAAATCATCAAATGACCTCTCCCGCTCTGGGCTGAGCGGAAGGGCGTGTCAGACTTTTACTGACTAAAACCCACCCGTGTTCCTTCAGTTGCCTATGTCAGGGGCCACGGTATCTCTTTCGACAACCCGAGGAAGTTAGATTGGAAATGCGTTCTTAGGCACCTACCCCTCCTTCGGCGATTACCGAGAAGCTAGTACAGCTAGCAACTAAAATTGCACAGCGTTTACTCGCTGGTATGCGTATGTAACATACCAAGCGTGAGTCTTTCAGCGAGTGTTCTATCCGCTAAGCGAGGGTCGCTGAGCGAGTACTCTTTTTGATAGGTCTTATCTTTGCAACAAACGAGCACCTACTCGCTGGCGGTGTGAATAGTCAGCGATCAACTACCTATTAATATTATGTATCTCTTTTACTAACACTGGACCTACAATCTTTTGTACGTTTCTAGAGCGAGAAAATCGATTCCTCGTCGGCGGGAACTGCCCAGTTCCGCCTAGGTACGGAGTACTGACCGGCTTATCCCGTAAGAGGAGTGTGAAAGTATAATTGAACTGGACGTAGTACTCGTAGATATAATCTGGCGACTAATCAAGATACCGATCTCTTTAGAAAGATAGACCTGAGGGGCAATTCTTGTAATTTTAAGAACGTTCACAGTCTGATCTCAGTCTCAATCTGTCAAAAACACCTCTTAAAACCCTTACATTTTAACAAGTTTTTGACATTGACTGTCGCTGACATAAGATTTCGACTAGATTTTGAAAGTTTTTAATTACGGGAATTGGCCTTCAGCCGATCGGTTCTGTAAAAATCTCGCCCTGAAAAGTTAGGTGAAGTGAGCTTAGAGTGACCTGTCAAGAGTGTCAATCCCTAGCATTAGTGGGAATAACAGCTCACTCCATGCTCACTTCACCTAAATTTTCACAGTGAGATGGTTACAGAATCGCACTGCTGATCAATAAGTAATTTAAATAATACAGGGTGGCAGGGACATCGGGTTTAAGGGTTAAGCGATTGACTTCTGCGCTGCCTGTCGCGGGTTCGATTCCCGCACGGAAAAAATATTTGTATGGCCTACAAGTAGTTGTTCCGGGTCTGGCAGTTTGTGTATGTGAGTTTAAATGTTTGTGAATGCACCCACGACACAGGAAAAATTCCTAGTGTGGGGGGGGGGGGGGGGGCAATGTTTTTCAAAGAAAAAAAAAAGAAGCAATGAATTAGCAATATCCTTCAAAATGATTCAGATTGTGATTGATAGTGTCAAACTCAAACTCACTATTTATTTCAAATAAACCAATTAAAGGCACTTTAGAATTGTCAAGGTCGGTCAGTCAAAAAGATGAAGCTAGTTGCCCATTCCAAAGCGTAGTAGGTACATATGGAGAAGAACGGGCAAGAAACTCCCTGGACACTCTTTAAATCATAATAATATTGTTACAAAGTATTGGTTACATCATTCATGTTCAAAATTATGCATGTGAGAAAGATGCAGAACGTTACAAGCGTCCGTAATGAAAAGATAAAAAAAAACAATTCAAATATTAATTTAAATCAAAATAAGCCATGGCAGCAAAGAGTTGACCAGTCCCTACTGACGGCGCCCGTTCACGAACATGACGCATAGATTAGCACCATTCAGCTCAACCATTTTGAAGGGAGCTAAATGATCCAATACATGTGCCACCATCAGCGAGACATTAGAGTGAGCATGACATACTCTCATCCGCCAAGGCACATTCAAGTCAATGAAAGACGTACCCAGTAAATGGTAGCTTTATAGTATGTAACATAGTACTCACATACGTTCTATGCAATTATACAATACTAGGAGATTGAATTTATATAATGCAAACATAGTATTTAGAATCTTCAGCAGCTCCAACAGTATGTAGGTAGGGTAGGCGTGTGTGAAGTATTTTCAAATGCTAATCAATTTATTTGTGCTGTGTGTTACGCAATTAGGGTGCTGGTACCATGGATCAAACTGTGAACGTTCTTAAAATTACGAGAATTGTCCCTTTGTTTCCTATTATCGATTTTTGGAAACTCGCTGAGACGTTGCCGATGAGAACCCATCGGGCATACGATTTGTTATAAATAATGTATCAAGATGCTACTCAAACCTTCACATCTGGAATTTAACTCTCTAATCTATGCAAGCAAAAAAACTAACCAACAAGTTATAAAAATATATATATATTTCAATTAATCAGTTGATAAATTGCATTCTATTTTGACATTGCGTCGATACCATTAATTTGATGCAAAGTGGCATTAACTATTAAGGCTCCCGCAGACAGGCGCGACGCGAAAATGCGACGCCATTTTCGTAGAGAAATCATGAAGTTTTCATAGAAACTGTTCTACTAGCGCGTCGCGTCGCGCCTGTCTACGGGAGCCTATAGTTTATAAATAAATGTTAATTTCAATGGCAGTGGCATATTGGCTCGGAGTTAATTTGCATATGAACCACTATAAACTTCCTTATTGAATAAAATATGTCCATTATTTCATTTACATTTAAAAATAATTAAGGTACTTACCCAATAAATTATTTTGTGATGCTGAAGGTAATTAAAAAAAAGTCATTTATTCAAATTAGGCTGAGAAAGGCAGTACTTTTAAGCGTCAGTATTACATAATACAGTCCCAGAAACCACCCACCCTGCACCACCCAGTGCTGGGCTGAAGAAGTGGCGCAACAAACTCCCCAGCAGCACATCTCGCATGCGGACTTATCCTACTTGTTGATGCATAAAAATAAAACTGATTTATATTAATCATGAATGCTTGTAATTTGAACGTCTATGATTAACTATTGATGAGATCTGAGTAAAAAAAAAAAACGGAAATCACATCTGACCTATCTACCAATGGGTCAGTGTTCCATTAAGCATGCGATCTGTCTATTAAGTTAGAAGAACTTGATTCTATACTATAGTATGTAGGCATAATAAGCTTATAATGTACCCACTGCTGGGACAGATGTCAGGCCCTCAAGGTGAGAGGGAGTGGGCCGTAATCCACCACGCAGGCCCAGTGCGGGTTGGCAGATGTCACATGTCTTCGAATTTTTGGTTCTAGGACGTGACGGTTTCCTCACGATGTTTATATGTGGTGATGATAATTATGTACACAAAGTAAAGCGCCTGTCGGGGTATAATCCTACTAATATTATAAATGTGAAAGTTTGTATGGATGGATGGATGGATGGATGTTTGTTAATCTTTCACGCAAAAACTACTGAACGGATTTGGATCAAATTTTTACTTTTATCCCGATATTCCCACGGGATCGAAACTTATGCGGGTGAAACCGCGGGGCGCAGCTAGTAGTATATAATAGTATGTAGTAATAATAGTTTTGAGACAGGCTTCTTAATCTACTTAGAGATTGCCACTAAAAGCAACGAGCAAAGGTGTAAGTAATTTTGGCAACCACGCTTGGGTGATAAATAGACTTTGTTTTGGCAGAAAAAAAGACATTGCTGCTGAGCAATGATGGCCCAGTGGTAACTACCCCGACGTACGAGATGTACATACGCCAGCAGGTCAAGCTACTCGAAACTGTCAAATTTTCCCAATCAACATTGAACCTTAATGCTTTAGTAATGTAGCGGTTACCGCTGCCCTGGTACATAAAGGGCTAAGGAAGGAACACGGGTGGGTTTTAGTCAGTAAGAGTCTGACACTCCCTTCTGCTTCACCCAGAGCGGGAGGGGTCATTTGATGATTTCCCATCCTCAAAATTAAAGTAATTTGACAGATTGTAGTACCTTGATGTGCTGGCGTCTGATACAGTCGCCAAAGGAGATAGATAACCAGGGCCGTCGAATATAGTTGAAGTTTAGTAAGAAACTGATAGATTTTTTGTTTTCTATTAATTTAATTTAATTTAATTCGAAAACATCCATTGGTTTCTTACAAAACTTCAACTACATATATCCGATGGCCCTGGTTATCTATCTCCTTTTGCGACTGTATCTAGGTCGTTGGTTCGAAAACAGACAGGCACTTTGTGTAAATTATTTCATCACCACTGCTCTCAAAACGGTGAAGGAAAACTTCGTGAGGTAACCGCCATGTCCTAGAACCAAAAATTCGAAGACATGTGACATCTACCAGCACACACTGGGCCCGCGTGGTAGATTACAGCCCACTCCCTCTCGAAGACACGAGGCCTGTGAAACATTATTAAGCTGATGATTACAGAAAGGTTTCTTGACTCCTTAGCAATTGCCACCAAGAGAGGTAAGACGTTTTAACAACCACTCTTGGGTGATGAATAGGCATTGTTTTGGCAGAAAAGAAGCACTGCTGCATATCCTTCATCTACTTGTAATCTTACGCTAAACCTGTGCATGCTGAGGTCCATTCAATTTCTGAAATCACGGAGGTAATTCTAAGTAATTAGTCCTTAAAATCGATTATATCATATACCTATTCGCGTTTGGAACAGAAATAGCTCTATTGTCATACTCATAACACTTGCCCCAATTTGCTATATACGAGTATATTTGATAGCATGCTATTCATCACTTTGAACTCAAACTGTGTCGAGGTGTGAATCAGCGATGTCAATTTTAATAAAAGCAAGTGAGTTTGCTTTTGAATTGTGTGCGGTCATTTGGAAGAAATTTGTTGTGAACTTGTCAGAACAGCACTACAGGAGAAGTCCTGGATAATATCCCCTGGATTATCTGCTACAAAATCAGCATATATGCCCGATTGTGTTAAATTTTGATAATATAGTGGGTGGCAACAACGTCGTGGCTAAATAATAACAGCCGCACGAGTCGATCAAAGGTTAAACTAAGCTTGCCGCGGTTGGTTTGAGGATGGGTGACCATCCATTACATAATTACCGAGACCCGATCGAGAAAGCACGTTAAGCCGTTGGTCTCACGGCTGTCTTTCGAAGATCTTGATAGTCGTTACGGGTAATCAGAAGCCGACATAAAGTTTTACCAAGGGGTGTTACTCAATGATGGCGTTGTAGAGGTCAGCTAGGCAGTCGCTGCATGTAAATATTGGTATTCAGCTGCATGCGGTTACACTGGAAGCCGACTTCAACATAGTTGAGAAAAGGCTCGGCAGATTGATTGGGTAGCAACAGCCTGAAAGAAAGCTGATATATTGTCTCATGCGTGTGTGTCAAAGCAACGCCGTTGGCAGCAGTCATATAGTGGAAACCCTGTGCAGGTGGAGACTCATAGATGACTCCGCCCTGGGGCTGCAGTCTCGACATTCATAGCGATCGCTTTACGACCGAATTCGGTCGCAAAGTCCCGGATTGACAGGTGTAATGTATGGAGTGACCGGACTTTGCGACCGAATTCGGTCGTAAAGCGATCGCTATGAATGTCGAAACTGCAGCCTCTGGATTGTAAATATGGTGGGTTTGTTCCACAAACAATAGGACACTTAATATCTTGTCCTGCCTATCCTGTTGTCTGCACCCTACAAGGACTGGTAGACGCTACTGATGGCGCCAAACACGAAGTCAATTTCTGCGGCATAATTAAACAACACACTTACAGTAGCAATGCCTTTCAATTTGTCAGTTCAAAAACATCCATTGCGTTATTTACGTTGTTGAGCAGACAAATTTTTCGAACATATGCAGACAAGGATTAGCAATATCAGTCAAAATGATTCAGATTGTGGCTGAAAGTGTGTGCTAGGTTGACTCCATTTCTCAAAACAAGAAGCCCATTGCTCAAATGAAGAAGATAGAAACGGTGTTAATACTTCCCCTGACGCGGTTCTTCACAAAGTACGAAGACACAAAGTACCTAATAAATGTGCACTGATATATATTGTATTGTCTTTGGCGGCCTGTGGATGCATGACATGCAATAATCAGGCACTTGTAACTTCTGTGATCCGCAGGGGCGCGGCACATGTGAGAACTAAGTTCTCTATTTGTTATTTGCTTAGAGCTGCCGTTACCCATAAAGTTTTGCATGGAGTGATTATTTTCAAAACCGATCCTGCATAGCTATTCGCAACCGTACGACAAGCATCGTATCGAAAATGGCACATTTCGACAACCTGATTTTCTTTGCCCCGACAGCTGACATGTGTCGGCAGAATAGTGGTCGTCTGTTTGATTTAGGGCTGATTTTTCAATCATCTGATAACTTTATTTGATGAATAATTTTGACAGTTATTTTATACAAAAACTGTCAAACGTCAATTTGGGCTGATTTTTCCATCACCAGATAACTTATATTCAAGGAATAAAATTGACGTTTGACAGTTTTTGTATAAAATAACTGTCAAAATTATTCATCAATAACTGTTAAAATTTCAAAATTATTCCTCGAATAAAGTTATCAGATGATTGAAAAATCAGCCCATTAACGATTAAATATTCGGGTTTTGGATTTGTGAACAGCTTATAAAGGACTCCTACGATAACATTGATTGATGTTCGATACGGTACGGAAGCGTATCGAGTGGTTGTGGATAGCTATGCAGGAGAACTTCTATGTATGGAAGTTTGTGTTTGGTAAATTCCAAAGACTTTTTTTTTATTTTATTTTTTATTTACTGTAAATAACTTACAGCTAAAACAAACAGAATACAAAATTGTATGATGTGACACTGACAGCCAATTAAAAGTCATCAAGACTTAAAAAAATAAAGAATAAAAGAGCAAAACCCCATGACATTACTGGAATGTTTCCACTTACCTACCTATGTCTTTTGTTATAAGACGCTAACTGTGTCAAACTCAGACCTGTTGCCTGTGTTAAATGCTGTTGGATTTAATAGTGGTAAATTATAGGTTCGAGACTTGCCAACGAACGTTGGCCGTTTTGCGTGGATGTGACGCATAATTCCCTCAACTTGTTATTTATGTGTTTGTGTTTTTTCTCTGCGTCGTGTTTACCGCAAATAAACGTATTTTCTTTCATTCAACCATAAGATTTTGGTCGCTATGGTGCATTGAAAGTTGTATGTGGCCCGGTCAGTTTCTTTCTTTTACTTTAGCATAAAATGGCTGTCCGCCAATTACATTAGTTAAAGAAAATTTGACAAAATTCATCTCAGCACTCCAGGCATACAATGTCTGTATGCCTGGAGTGCTGAGATGAATTTTGTCATATTTCGATTGTCTTCAATAGGGTAGTTGCCTGGGTAAAAAAAATATATATATATATTTAGTCCGTCAGTTAGTTTATCGAAAAATAATGGACACGTATTTTTTATTTTGTCAATCAAACATAAAATGACAAAGATAAAGCGCGTCAAAATCTGGGAATGGGGTGTCGTAACGTCACTTGCTTGCAAAAGTGTCGCAAGCAAGTGACGTCACGCGGAACTTTAACGGGCGCTATCTACATCATTTTTTATATAATTGACAAAAGAAAAAATACGGGTTCAATATTTTTTGATAATCTAACTGACGGACTAATTAGATTTTTTTTTAGGAAAATAGCCTATTGTCATCCATTTCCAGTGCACTATCAGATAGTTCCGTCATACAATAAATTAAAACAGCACCCAATTCCGTAACACAATATCATTGCTAGTGTTTGTGTGTTACGCAATTACCCCGCAGTTCTCATAATCGGACTCAAGAGATAATTAAAACTAGCACATCAATAAGTTTATTACGTATTTTAGGTCATCATGTTAGGTACTTAGTCAGTATCAATTTCATTAACACCTCTGAACTAACAACAATCTCGTCTCAAATTAAAACCAGTCTTCAACCTTGACACGCACAGTTATCCTAAGATACTCATAATTATGCTAATCTATTCTATTCTTGTCAAATTCGGTCTAGTTTAGATATTTTGCATCATAAGTATTTTAGGGTTCAGTACCTAAAGGTTGCCAACGGAACCCTATAGTTAGTCCTCCGCTGTTTGCCCGTCTGTCCGTCTGTCTGTTAGCGGGCTGTATCTCATGAACCGAAATAGGTAGACAGCGCCGCCCATTTCTTTGCTCACAAACTAAACTAAATTTAAGTTCAGTGCATGTTTTTGTTTCTATTTCATTAAGAACCCAACTAGCAAAATCAGTACTTAAAACGATCTCAAGACTACTTTTATTCTCACTTATAAGAAACTTGTATCATGCTACAAAGCTGGATTTGGGCGCAGTTATAGGAGCGTTTATTTCTATAACTATCTTATAATCAACTTTTAAAATGTTACTAAGCCCTATAATAAACTTGACGAAGTGCAATAGCTTGTCTAATGATATAAGACTACACAATCACAAGCACAAATGCACTTGTTAGTATCTGATATAAGTATCTTACTAAAGCAATCTTGTTTATAATGCACTAGTAAAGTACTTAGTTATAAGTATATTTTAATAGAAGTTATCTTTGTTGTTCCTTCGGCTGGTGGTTTTGGTTGTTTTGTGGTAAATACTTAATAAAAACATAAGTTTCTGTTACTATTATTTTGTATTATTGTAGAAGATTAATTCCTATTAATATAGTGTATGAACTTGTGGGGAAGTCATTTTTACTGTAAATGTGTACCGCAATTTAGTTAGTTTCACAATCCCCTCCGAAACATAGCACATTAGTATATTGTTGTAAATAAAATATTGCATCAATTCTTATTAATATTCGCCATGTTTTGAAATTGCTCTTCATTAAGTACTTTGTAGAACCAATATAGGTAAAGTAGTACTTGTAGCAGTTTCAGTCCAGATAACTCGCCTCCATTTAAAAACAAGTTTAGGGTTCCCTTGGAATATGCCTACTAATGCTATATTTACTTTTTTTAGGATTTAGTTAACAAGATGGTTGTATTTCTTGATGTCGACTGTTTTTTGACCAAATATTCACCGTCCGCCTTCCGCTCGCGGCTTCGCTCGCGTGGACCACATCTTATATCGCGAGACCTATGCCCAGCAGTGGGTTCAAAAGTTAATCCAGTGCCTCATCTATCTACTAACCAAATTTTATCCAAATCTGTTCAGCCGTTGAGGAGTCAAAGTGGAACAAACATCCATATTTTTACATTTATAAAAAAAAGAGCGGAAAAGAGTCCTTCAACAAGGTCGGCAACGCACTAGCAATTCCCCCGGTGTTTCAGGTATCTATGGGTGGCGGTGATCACTTACCATCAGGTGGACCGTCTGCCCGTATGATCTTCTAGTTATAAAAAAAACAATACGAAACTTGCCTTTAATCAAGGCCCTTGCTGGGGAATCACAAATGAGGGCTCTTATTTTGACTTTGATTCTAGATTCATTTGACGACAGTACTAATCCATCTTTTTCAAGTTCCCTCATTTCTTTCACATAAGACCCCAAATATGCATTCAGATCAGATGGCTTTCCTTCACCAGAATAAATCCCTTTATTAATTTTTTTTTAGTAATATTATATGTAACTTAACTAAGCACCTACGATATGTAAATAGTGTATATTCACACCAATCACAAAGGGAGGAATGTGGTATATTTTTAGGCATTTAATTAATCCCTTGTGCCAATACTGTCCTGGATTCGAGATTGTAATATGCAACGTTTCTTTGTTGGTATGTAATAAAGTCCGAGCATCTTTAGGTAAAACATTACTTAATCTTTTGTTCAAAATAGTAGATATCGTTCAGGGCTAGGTGAGGTACTCGTATATTAAATTTTATAGCCCAGCTCTGCATACGTTTAAGCAATTCATGATTTTTTTTCAGAGTCAGTGGTTTCTTGGATATATAAATCGTATTCTTCTTCCCAATTTTCATCTTCATCACTTTCTGAGTGGTGGGCTAGGGGTGAAAAAATTTTTTTGGTCGCAGAACCCTCTTTTACTTCACTTGACGCGCTTGATTTACTTCCTGATTCTGTTGATTTTATTCCTAAAGAACCTGGCTTCATTAATTCTTCATACCTATTTGTCACTTTTCTCCTGTAACCACCACTCCTTTTCAATTGTTTCCAATCGCTTAAATTCATGTTCAACTTATTTTCTCAAGACGAAGGGGAACAACTGAATCTCAACAAAATGGCTGACGTTTACTAATAAAGTTATTGATCTAGTAGCTTATAAGCTGTTTTGATCAAATAGCGCTCTTATTAAGTAATAATTGATTTAAAAGAGTCTTGAGCAAAACTATGCCGGTGCAAACTTATAGTGATCTTAGCTAACTATATTATTATATCTTGTTTTCTCACAAAATGCTACTATAGGATCAAAATGTTATTCTAGATTATTTAGTTTTACAGTAAACAATTATAGGAGACTTATTCCTAAAAGTGTCTTAAAAATGAAAATCTTGTAGCTAACTATAAGACTGACTTATAAAAGCAAATCCTCTTGAGAATATCTACGTTTGTGAAATGCTATTACTAGTAAAAGTGTCCACTCGTTACCCGTGGTCCCGGTGGGTCGACCCATTACCGGGTCCATCGGTAATTTTAATTACCCGTAGTTCTATGGCATTAGGGATTGTTCCCGGACTTCTGACTATATCGATAGAAAATGAAAACCATCAGTTACATACAATATAATTTACTCATTCATAAGCAAAAAATAATTCCATCCTTGGGAACAAAAACATACTCATACCTGAACTACAACACAACCATATTGAAAATTATGAATTCATAACCGATACACTAATGACTTATAAGCTATCTTAACATTTCTAATGCGTATCCAACTGATATTTCGCCAGTAATTAATTCCATTAGTGTATCGGTTATGAATTCATCATTTTCAATTGCTATTTTTGTTCTAGTTCTAACTGGATTATTCTTTTTATATTTCGATAATTTGACCAAAACGTTCAGGAGACGCATTATGTTTGTGCAATATTTTTTAATTTTAATTTCGCTATGCCAAGACTCCGACACGTTATTGGTTCGGTGCCTTTCTCCGAAGACACTGACAGTTTTAACAATATCATTCTTCAGCCAAAAACGTTCCAAGTACGTTAAAAATTTCTGGATTTTAATGTTTTTGGTGTTGCACCGTGATTTAACATATTCCCATCCCTCCAAAAGTCGTTCACTTGGTAATAATGGCAATACTGAACACAGTGACACAACTCTGGCTTGAGGTTTACTTTTTGTAATGCCGAATAACTTTTTGCCCATCCTCCACATAGCTTGCTGCCTGTGATAATAGCAGCATCTCGATGTCGGGAAAAACATTATGTATCGAATTTAAAGCTGCAAGTTCAAAATCACAGTGATACTTTACTGGTTCCCAGTTTGGAAACTGGGATTTTAATATATTGAAAAGGGCTGTATAAAATCCGTTTTAAAGAACAGTTCCAAAGAGACGATTCATTTCTATAAACAGTATGCTTATAGCTTTTGTATTATTATACCTTTCTTTCTTTTAATTATATTTACCTTATTTTCCATGTTAGCAAATTAATTAACTAAAGTTTCCGCAAAAAAATATTCAGTTTCAGTGCGTACTTGCTTGTAAATAATGATGTCAAAATGACAAAAGAGAACAAATCAATAAAGATCCTATTTATGACAACATGACTAATACATGACTATACAAAAAGTATGTGATCTCTTTTGACGTACCTAATATGCTCTTATTATGTATTTGTATTTTTTATCGATATATTCAGAAGTCCAGGAAACAATCCCTACTGGCATGGAACCACGGGTAATTAAAATTACCCATGGACCCAGTAATGGGTCGACACACCGGGACCACGGGTAACGAGTGAAAGTGTCCTATAGATGTTTTGTCGGTCAGTCTTGTAGCGAACTATAAGACCGAGATATAAAAACGAATGCACTTAAGCATGTTAAGGCTTGGCAAATGCTATTATAAGTTAAATAGTCTACCGCAATGTCTTTATAAGAACGTTATTAGTAGTGGCAGACTTATAATCTTTCTTTATAAGATTACTTTGCTAGTTGGGAAAAGGATAGAAGATAAATATTAGTTTAGTTCTGTCAAATTAAGATACTCCATAGACAGTTTAGACGTGATTAAAAACATGGCTACTAAAAATACGTCAATTTACGTCAGGCGCGGACTAATTTGACAAATACAAATCCACCTGACAAAAATTTCGATAAGGAGAAATTTGTATCAGGAGCACAAAGGTGCATTGAAGGAGGCATATCAATTTGAAAAAAATGTTGTACTTAATTTTTATTATTTTAGTTTTATTTTTATTGTTGAATTTTATGTTTAATATTTTATAGATATTTAATAGGTATGATGTATAACATCGTCTTGGAATACTGTAAGATGTTGTGCTTGTTGGTGTGAAAAAATAAATAAATCCCTGGTGGCTATCTCACACATACTCGTAAGTAAGTTCACGAACATACGCACAATAATGAACGGATATGATGACGTAATATGACTATAATGAGTTCATTATTACGTTAGGAGTGATAATAACAACCTCTTATCACCGATATGACCTGGATTGATAACCTTTTTGTATTATGATGGCAAAAATCACGAGATTTTTTTAGATTTATAAGTATAGTGGAGGCATGATATGGTCCCGTACGAATAATAAGGATAAAATTTGTTTATTTGCGGTAAACAAGAGAAAGAACACAAAAAGAACAAGTTGGGGGAAAATATGCGTCACATCCACGCAAAACGGCTATCGCTCAGCATAATGCTACGACCCTATGCGAGACAGAGCCCCAGCGCTGGTATTGGAGTAGCGACAGCCGGCGTTAACGTAATGACGTAGACGACGACGTAGTTCATGCTTCTTCTTCTTCTGGTCGCTGGCACCACTGGTTCAGATATTGTTGACCCAGAACTTCTCCACTTCCACGGCGTCGTCGGTGGCAGTGCAAAGGTCACTTTGACAGCAAAGTTTCTGGACACAGGCGGGATAGGAAATGGAGTGCAGTGTGCAACATGGGTGCACATCCACACCTTGCTGCCGTTCCGTCGAAGTAACCCCATTTTACCAAGCTGTAGTTGCATTTTCCCACTTGTGTCCAGAGACGGTTTAGAGACTACCAAGTTCATGCTGCGGTAAAGCGACGTGCGTAAAGAGCGACGGTCTTTGCAGGGTGGCTGGTAGCAGTTGGATGAGAGTCGCCGGGAATCGAGCTGCATGCCGTGAAATTAGATATGCCTACGTCCAGCACTAGACTGTGCAGGTGTTGCCCGATGATGATAATTATGCTAAATATGAACTGGTCCTGCTGCTGAGAAGCAAGGTGGTAGTGAGGGTGACTGCCCAGAGGGTGGTGGAGGTTCATCCATGTTATGGTCTCAGCATTATACTTCATTTTACCCATAATGGAACCATTTTCGATTTTAATTTCAAATAGCCTTTATTAGTAATCTTAGTTTAACAATTTATTTAAATCAAAGGTTTAGATTTAGACATCAGAAATCTCCGGATGGCTTTGCTCTTCAGCAAAGGCCTCCCCAGGCTTTTCCATAGCCCAAGATCGTGAGTTTTTCTCCTCCGTGTCTCTCCCGCAGTAGTTTTCAAGTCGTTTTGCAATCTATGACATGGTCTTCCTCTTTTCCTCTTTCCTTCTCTGGGATACCATTAGGTTACATCTCTGGCCAATCTTCAGTTGCCCTACCCCTGATGACATGACCTGCCCACTTCCATATTTTTTTTCAGTCACGTCTGCTACGTTTATTGTGGGTCAGAATTAAAACGTAATAACAACCAGCAAGGGATCAGATCAGGGGATCCGACCGGAATAAATCGTTTGTTTTTGTTCTTATAAGATTACTTTTTTTTTTCTTTATACATCATGCTCCTTTGTATATTGTGTTGACCTACCTTAACCGGCCAACGCCACGAAGGGTTCCGTACCACATGCCAAAAAACGCCGAAAAAAACAAGTTTCTTGCATGGAGACCTCTTTAATTGGAGTTATTCCTGGTCGGATCCCCTGATCTGATCTCTTGCTGGTAGTTATTTGTTACTAACTTTATTTTATTTTTGTTATTGTTGTTATAGCGACAATAGAAATACTCACTCTGTGATAATTTCAACTGTCTACCTGTTGCGGTTCATGAGATACAGCCCGCTGTCATTCAGACGGACAGAGGGAAGGGCGGATAGCGGAAGTAATGTATCGAATAGGGTTCCTTTGGCACCTTTTGGGTAAGGAAACCTGAAAAGGGTCGTGAATTTGATTAGAACCCAAAAAGGGATTTGATTCCGGAATCAGCAGATGTTTTATTTTTTAAATAATACTGGCCATTGGTCAAGTCCATTGAAGGTCAAAATGAGGAAAATAAGCTGTTCGCCATAAAACGTGCGGTTGCAGTGACTGTACTAAAAGGTGTAGGTACCTACGTACTTATGTAGTAAATACATGATTAGGTATTTGTTTATTTGCGATAAATACCTACTACTATGACATCTATGAATGAATGGTGCTGTCCGATTGCACAAGTATTTTTTTTATCTTATCTTACAAAAACAATTTCATCTACAATTAAAATTAATGTTGTTGTGATCTATGCATTTCTAATTATATTTTTCGTCCAGTGATTATTTAAATCTCAACTCAAAGAAAAGTCAAAGTCAAATCATTAATTTCAAATAGGCACATAAAAGGCACCTTTGAACGTCAAAAAAAAATTAAAATAAAATTGATTCTAGTCGTAAATTGATTCTATTCCAAAAGGTAGTTTTCGTAAGGAGAAGAATGGGCAAGAAACTCCACCGTTACTCTTTTAAAATGTTTTACAATATTTTGCATACATTAATTATATAATTATATGTGAAGACGATGCACCTAAAAATAAAATTACTATACCACAATAGGTAAAAGAATTAAAATGGATAAATGAAACCACGACATATAAATTAAATTTGTGATAGATACATGGTGCTCACATATTCACAATTAGAAACAATTATCCACCTAGAAATGAGACTAACTCATTAAAAAACAAACACTTCGGAATGACCTGGCAGCTCTATATAAATACCGCAATGCGTTTGCGCCGATCCCGTGCCTAATTTTAGTCAGTAGTTCATTCAGTACATCACTCACCGCGACCGAGGAAGGTCGTGTGCGTTTTATACTCTTAAAATAATCCGTTTTATTCTATAAAACGTGGTTTCCTGAATTAAAATGTGTTAACTATAAGATTATAGTTTATTTTTAGTGTTTTTTTTTGTTTAATTTTGTTGTGAAAAGTGGTGTTTTAGTGGTTTAACTTTGTAATCACATGTTCATTGATAAGTGCAGTTGAATCGTTCAAGTTTGAACCGCGTGTGGTGTGAGTAAACTTTCATTTTTACCTTCACTCATTTGTAGTAGTTATTTTAGGTATTAGTTATTGTTTAGTTTTATTTGATTCTTTCTAATCATTAGCTCATTTTTAGCTGTTGGTTTAGTCCAATCGTAATGCATATCCACAACTATTTATGTAGTAATAATACCAATTCATGGCACTAAAGGCTGATGCAAGAAAGGCTGGAATTGATTCAGAAAAGGTAGTAACTACCATAATCTTACCTACCTGTATAAAAACAATAACGGGTGTTCTTAGTAAAATATGTTTATAATTTTACATACTTAATAATTTTTTATTAAAAACATACTTTATATAAATATTGAAAAATACTACAGTGAGATATTTATGTATGTAAATAATGTCATGTAAATTAAATTGACTAATCTACAATCAACATTCTATACATAATTTAAAAATCTAACGCTAAGCTAAGCTAGTTATTTTAAATTATATTTTATTTTAAAATATCCACGATTCCTCTTATTACTAGTTCCGCAGTGTGAAAGTCCGCCCCTAAGACGACCCTGAATTATTAGATCAGAGTATGTCCTACCCACATTTTATTTTTAAGTATTTACTAATCATTATCTTCATCATTCTCTGGCCCCTAGCCCAATTCAGAGGACCCATTCGGAACTTTTTTAGCCACCATTCTCCAATTTATTATTTAGTTTTTTTTTTCTAGAAGAGGGGTACTTATTTAATTCACGACTAAGTAACAAAAAGCCTTAATTACAATTTACAAATTACAAGCTAACACTAAAATATATAAGTAGTATATTATAATACTTATATACAAGTAAGTACATAATAAAAATTTTAAGAAAAGGGGAGGAGCTCATCAGGCATAAAAACATCCGGCATTATTTAGTTAAAATACGGAAAATTCGCTATGCACACTCTATAAGACCATGACCTGCAATACTTTAAGTAATTTTATATGAATTTACAACCGAACCAATTTTTCTAACAAATCATTATGAGTAACGAATACCATTTCGATCACTGAGGATTTCGCGACACGTCCTGCCTTTTTTTGTGGTGTTATCTAGGGGCCTAAAAAGGCTGCTTTGGCAAAATCATAATAGGATAACAATATGAATCATATTAAAAATCGTAAAATTGTCACAAACTGACAATTCATAATATGATATGATCTGTGTGCAATTCATATCACACTGAAATAACATTTAAACTGTAGAAATGAAAAACCAATTTGATTATTAATTAAATTAAAAATTTAAAAAACCCCCGACACAAAATAATAATAAAAATAGTATGAATGTAAAAAAGCCTAAAACAATTTAAATAAACTATTGAAAAAATAGCCACAAATAGAACAAAAAAGGTATAAACGTGATACCCTATAAAAAGAAAAAAATAACCTTGAAATTATGACCCTACGTACCTAAGTACGTATGAATTTTTTTGATTAAATGTTGTCCCGTCGGGGTACCGCTCTAATTATTAGCCTAACGTTCTGTTAACGTTTAAAATAGTTAATAAAAAATTTGCCGATAAAATTAAGGTTTTTATTTTTTTCATGCGGCAATGTTTACACCAAATATGAAATGAAATTTTACGAAAATAAGAGGAATTGCTAATGATCTGCTGAGAATTCAGGAAATGCATAGCTTTTAGAGGTATTGCTTAAAGTGGCCTTTTTAGGCCGCTGAAGAGACGTGTCGTGGCCAATCTTGAATACGCAAAGCAGAATTTTTGTAACTTTGTTGATGGGATAGCATGCGAGTATTTAATGAAAAACACAATGAAGTGAGATATAAAAAGAAACGAAAATGCATACATTGGCATTACATTAAAAAAATACTCCTTAAATAAAACCACCTACCACCTTAAAGAGGAGATTAGCCAGTCTTATCTCTGTCTACTCCCGGCTGCTACTGAGAAATTCCAGATGGATAAACACAATAACACTTTGCCCGACCCAGGAATCAAACCCAGCACCTCATACTCAGCAGTAGCGCTTACAACTACTAGACCAACGAGGTAGTCTCAAATTAGCCAAGCAAGCAAGCGAGCCAAGCAAGCAAGTAGGCCATTTTTCCGACGAAAAAAAACGGAGGAGGTTCACAAGTCGACGCGTATATTATTATTATTTTGGTTTTTAAATTTAATTTTCTCAGGTTATTATTACCTGGTATTTTCAGAATCTCACGGGTGTGAACCAAGGTGAGATTCTAGTTATTATTTTGAGAAGGTAAATTGCTCTGTACTGCAGTGAAATTATTATCCAAGTCTAGTTGTAAAAAATTTCTTACTATGCGGCAAGTGTTTAATATGGCAGCTTTTTGTAATGTTATGTATGTACGTGTATTTTTTTTTATTTTTTTTTATGTATGACAACGCATAACTTTTTACAGAGTAGTCCGATTTTGATAATTCTTTTTTTATTGGAAAGGGTATACCCCAAAGTTGGTCCCATATAAATTTGGAAAAAAAATCCAACCCTAAGGGTGGGAAAATAGGTGTGATTCGATTTGAATGCTGAGTTGTGTATTATATACTGTACTCAGTGCTACATATGCCTGCCCTTTTGAAAAAAACAATTAGTAGATTATAGCTATAAAAAATTATAAAATAAAAACTTTTTAACAAAAAAATTAAACCGCCGAAAAAACTGAAAAGCAAAAAATTATAAACCTTTTTTATTTAACTTAATGTAAGTATACCTAAATAATTTTGAGTCGACGCCGTTTAAATTTAAGGAAATTTAGTGATCTTTGTTTATTGATTGTTTGGCGCCGACTCAAAATTACTTAGGTATACTTACATCATTAGTTTAAGAACTTAGTTATTAAGGTTAAATAAAAAAGGTTTATTATTTTTTGCTTTTTGCATTTTTTTCGGCGGCTTAATTTTTTTCTTTTTTTTCTCATTACGATCACTGTTTTCCTACAATTTACTTTCCTATCACAAAATAATAATCCACTGACTTACTGATTCCTATTGTTAAAGTGTCATCAAGTATATTTCGATCATAAAAATAATTAATACCTACAATACACCAATCTAATACAATGTTTAGTTATCTCTGCCACGCGAATTTAGACTTTATCTTCTAGACAAATGCCCTTGTCATGTCAATATTATGACAATTATAATAGTATGCTTATCTTGAGTCATGAAATATGACTGAAGGATGTAGGTTACTACGTTAATAGATACGGGGGTCAGTGACCTTAAATACATTATGTGGTTAAAGGTACATAACATCATGTTACGGTAATTAACATAGAACGGCGAGCGGTTAAAGTGAAACGTATGTTTTGCATAAGCCAAGGTTGTATGTAATATTGGCTAGATATAGGTAGTTGAAATAAACGTGGCAGGAGTCATAGGGAATGCAAATAAATTGCAATTAAATAAACCATCTAAATTCAAGCAATCAATCAACTCAGCCTATCGCAGTCCACTGCTGGACATAGTAGGCCTCTCCCAGACTGCGCCACAACACCCTGTCCCCCGCTTTCCGCATCCAGTCTACCCCAGCCACCTTCATTAGGTCGTCCGTCCATCTAGCATCTAAATTATGGATGTATAATCAAGTCTTACAGGAAATGGCTAGTGGCTAAGTTATAACAGCCGCACAGGCCGATTGATCAGGCTAAGTTACGCTTGCCGCGGTTGGTCCGTGGATAAGTGATCATCTTTACATACTAAGACCCCTCCGTGCCTCGGAAAGCACGTTAAGCCGATGGTCCCGGCTGGCATTCGTGGATCTTTGACAGTTGTTACGGTTCCTTAGAAGCCCGAAGGTCTGACAATCAGTATTACTCAGTAACTGGGTTGTGGAGGTCAGATAGGCAGTCGCTCCTTGTAAAATACTGTTACTTAGCTGCATCCGATTAGACTGAAAGCCGACTCCAACATGTTATAAAGAGGCTAGGCAGGAGAATCAAGTCCCCAGGCAATACTTGATTCTTTGGGCTAAAAATAGGCCAGCCTTCTGGTCACGTGAAGAGTCAACCAACCGCTTGGCGATGTCCCGAAAAAATCGATGTGCACTTGAACCCCAAGGCCCTAGTTTCAACCTCAAACGCCACGAAAAGCACTCAATTTTCCACTTTAAAAGTGAAGCGGATGGCCAATATCATTACTAACTGATCTTAAAACAATTAAGTTTCAAAAACAGCGCTCCAACAAACGAAGGTCACAGGGAAAACAGCGCAAAAAACTAGAGCAATAAAAAGCCCAAGGCACTGCCTCTTATCAATATTTATGTGATGCCATGGATACTAAGTAATTGCGTCACGCGATAGCAGACAAGCTATTATAGCTAGTTGATTGATAGTGTATTGTTTAAAAGAATACAGATCAGCAACAAATTAGTAACAGAACAATCTGCATGGACAGTTTGGACTAAAAAGTGAACTTTGTCTACTGCCCATTGTTGTCCCAAAAATGGCTGCAACCACGTCCTCATGAAGCGGCAGAATATTAACATTTAGACGGATTACAAACTGACATGTATGACCGAATTTGATTGTTAATAGTGTAAAGAAGGACATGGAAAAACAAATATGCCGATGACTTCTGGGCTTTTTAAAATGACTGCTCCGATACCCCTTGGTAAGACTCAAGGCGTATCGGATTATCCAGTAACTGGGTTGTGAAGGTCAGATAGGCAGTTGCTCCATTTAAAATATTGGTATTCAGCTGCATCTGGTTAGACTGGAAGCCGACCCCAACATTGTTGCGTAAAGGCTAGGCCTATGATGATGGAGTTCTCGCGTTTAATCATGGCAATAGCGGTCATTACCCTTTCCCTAATATCTCTTCGTAGGAACCCAAACAATAAACCTTACAGGGTAGCAGGGACATCGACGCGCAAACTGTAACCATGAATTCAAGTTCAATAATAGGTACATTACTTATGGAAATAAATAATTTATTATTATTAATACCTACGCGGTCAAAATGTACAGAACAGCTATTTTTCGTCGGTTATTCAGAATCATTAATTTTTACTGAATCCATGGTAACCAGTTGCACGTCGATGTCCCTGCCACCCTATATACCTATGGTTTTTTTGCTATAGGAGTACGTTGAAAATCACGATACATATTGATTCAGGACGTAAACGGATTTTATTTCAGTTTTTTAAATAAAAATGCTAGAAAATGTAGGTGGGTCAATGACCAGTGTTTCCATGCTAAAACGCGCAAACTATGCCAACTATAGCCATAAGTGACATCTTTCACAAAATCTACCATCGATCTATTTTCCGCATCGTCAATTTCCATCAGGTTGAATGCTATTGGTCAAACCGTAAAGCCGCAAGGTTGTCTGGCATAAAATTAAACTCACGCGCAGCCGGATACAGGGGCTATTCGAAAATGGTTAAAAGAGTGTCCGTGGAGTTTTTAGCCCGTTCTTTTCCATAGTTACCTACTACGCTTTGGAATGGGTAACTACCTCCCTAGGAATCCCTTGACAATTCAAAAGTGCCTGTAGTTGGTTTATTTGAAACTAGCTTCTGCCCGCAATTTCGTCCGGGTGAAATTTCTTGTCGCGCTATGTCTTCGTTTTGACTTTTTTCTTTTTGCTCGGCTCCTAAGGGTCAAAGGGTGATGTTAAATAGCCTATAACCTTCCTCAAAAATTGGGCTATCAAATGCAAAGAAAATTTTTCAAATCAGACTGGTAGTTCCAGAGATTACCCCCTACATACATACAAACAAATAAACAAATTTTACCTCTTTATAATATTAGTAGAATAGATAAATGCTTATATATAGAATAGATAAATGAAGTAATAGAATATGATAGAAATGAATAGAATAGATAAATGCTTTGACTTTGAGTTTGGTTCACTGCCTCGTCAACGAAACGTTGATATCAATGCTCCAGTATAGTTCATAGCTTATCGTCCAAAAAAACCTAGATCTATGCGGTCATGCTGCTCGATTCTTTTTGCAAAACAAGCTCTGGTTTTAATTGAAATTATTTGGAAGTTTTCCACGAGTACCTACTTAAAAAGTCTGACAAGACCTGCATAAGGAGACGTTTAAATGTAAATTCCACTAATAGTTGTATCAGAATGGATTGAGGAGTGAGATCTTTACTAATAATAAAGCTGAAGAGTTTATTTGGACGCGCTAATCTCTGTAAGTATAGGTCGAATTTGAAAAATATTTTTGCATTTGTTAGCTCAATTCTTGAGGAAGGCTATGACCCTTAAGCCTCGGATACACCAGGGGACATTTTGTCCCGCAACATGCCGCGCAACACTCATTATACGTGTCGCTGCAACGTTGCAAAGTGTCTCGCAACAAGTTCCGGAACATTTTACGTGACGCGGGACATGTTGCTTGCTCCTGTTCCGAGAGCGAGCGCACGCATCCCGCGTCAGTGTCGCCTCATTTGTAAGCTTGCAAAATGTTCCGCGACATTCTCTCGGGACATACACGTAGTTATCGAGCGCCATGTTCAGTAACATGTCGCTTCATTGGTCCCCGCGTGTATTCGAGGCTTTAGGAGCGGAGCAAAAAGAAAAAGTCAGAAAGAGCGCTAAGCGACGAAGAGGTAGCGTGGGTAGGTGATGCGATGTAACGCGGTGGGTCGGGGGAACAAGGAATTTCACGCGGACGAAGTCGCGGGCTGAAGCTAATGTCTCATATTTAACGCAGATACTACAAATTTAAGTAGTAAATTAGCCGATTTTGTAGGCCTGATGGTGGAATTTGTAGTAAAACCCTTAAAAACTTACGGGACGTTTAAGTTGCTCCTCAATTCAAACGTATAAATTAAAGAGCCACCTCAAGTGCCGAAGCCCCTTGACAATGCAAAAAAGAAAATGCATGGACGAGTGAACGACAAAAATAACATTGTTATCGATTTCTTGTGTGTAACCTATTTTTTTTGGCCACATTGGTGTGTATGTGTACAGAGCAGGCGTTTTTGCCCCAACTCTGACTGCCAAAGTTTTGAATCTAATGTAATGCACTTAGATTGTGGATTGACCACAATCTAAGTGCATTAAACAATATTACGAGCATGTAATATACTTAATAAATAAGCCTGATATCTATGTACGTAGACAGACATGAATAAAAAATAGAGAATCCAATAAATCGATTATGACGAAGCATTTGTTCTTCTATCCACTACCCACAGTTGGATACCTCTTTAGTAGCAGCTCTGAACTCAAGTTCCTATTCTGCAAAAACATCCCACTTTATTGATGAATTGACAACCACAAACATCCGTTGTCAAACAAATATCTCATCTTTTCCAGGTATGAGTACAGCGTCAGTTCTTCACGTCTTTCCTAGAAAGGAAACAGTACCTGCATTACATTTTTCTACCAAACATACCAACGAGAGAGAAGAGCGATGACAAATTAAACAGAAAAAGAGATACATAGAGAGATACGTCAAGAAAAATGACAGACAAAAGCAAATACAGAGGGGAAGGAGATGCGGAGAGCGCAGAGAAGCTGAATCCTGCAACCGAGCACAGTTTTGAAGATGCCTTCGAACAAACAGGTAAATAAAAATATAACTTTACTGTAGTTATAAATTTCGAAGTTATTATTACGTAGCCAGCCAGCTATTTAGTTTAAAAAAATTACCTTCTCTGTCCAGTTATTTTTGTTAAGGTTAGTCCATATTGGCAGGGCTTAAACGCACGAAACTGTCACAAAACTGTCACGCAATTTTTTTTCCATTTGTTTTGGTTCATTTTATCTTTATTAAAGGAGTCCAGCTCATCCCGCCATCTCCGTCGGGGCTTGCCGCGATATCATTTCCCATTAAACGGTACCCACTGGGTCGTAAGTTTGGTCCATAGATCTTCTGAATAATAAAGATTGGTCCTTGGCAGCTCTGGACGGAGAGGTGGAAAGATAGTAGGAAGGCCTTTGCCCAGCAGTAGGACATTACATTGCGTTTCCAACTCGCACGCTAATTTTGTGGAAACAATCTTTACTACAGAGGCTAGTGTTAGTATTGTTATTCAACCGTGTGACTATAGAATCTATGACAATTAAGTGTGCACACGAGTGGCCCGCGTCAACGGCAAAAAAAGCAACTGCAGCCGTCGATAATCGTCGACACGCCGGTGATAACTGCAGCCGTCGATACTCGCCGACACGAGCCGGCGGCAACTGCAGACGCAACTGCAGACTGCAGCCGTTGACATTGTCTCTGCCGCTGACGCGTGCCGCTCGTGTTTAAGCACCATTTGTCGGCAGAACGTCCGAAATTGAGGGCATTGTTACGCGATAAAGTGCGTAAATAACTATGCACTTCTTGTGGCTTGCATAATATGCTAGGTAAATGTGGTACGGATATTTTAATTTCACAAGATTTTAAGTCCTTCCGGAGGGACCACATGTGGTGCATAGTGATACTTAGTGGTTTCGTGTTATTAATAAAGTGCACTTTTAACTCCTCAGGCCATGGCAGACTGAACCACCTAGTGCTGTTCACCAGCGGCCTCATCATGCTGAACGTGTCCATGGAGTCAGTCGGCATGAGCTACGCCATCACAGCAGCTGAGTGCGAGCTCAAGCTGACCAGCAAAGACAAAGGACTGGTTAATGCTGCTGCTTTTATTGGTATGGAAAAGCGCGCGCTGTAGCTTGCGAGCAATTCCCATAGTTTTAAAACGTTTAAAATCTCAGTCTCAATCTGTCAAAGAAACTGTCAGTGGTGGAATCTCCAGCGCCACATGCGAACTACGCATCATACTGACGTCACGCAAAATCCTGCATCGCGCAAGCAGAGTTTACCGCGCGAAAAGCGCGCGCGCTACGTCCCGACTTCAATCGTCGGGCAGTAGCCCATCGGACACAACACACGTACGGTCGTAGGATCCTCCCTTTTCTATGGAGGTTGAGTGAACTTTATACCCCGTTCCCCATACCTCTATAAAGCTCTCTAATGTTCCTAAATTTTTGACATTGATTGTCGCTGAGAGTTGAATTTTAACGTTTTTTAAGTGCGAAAATTGGCTTACTGTATTTTGAAAAACAACACCAATGTCACGCGATGTCCCCAGGCGGTCACGCTGGCCTCACTGCTCCCGATGTTTCTTAACTTGAGTGATCGAACGTTGCATGGACAGCCAAAAAACAGCATTAGCTCCGCCAAATTTTACTAACACTTGGCACGGTCTACTACGATCGTTTATAAACCAGACAATGTTAATTAGAAAGTATACACTACCTATTTCATAACCGTTCGATGCATATCTTTAACAAAGCCGATTCATAAACCACATTTTTCCGACAACAATAGTTAATAAATACTATGTTTTATTACATAGATAAGTACGTGTCTGCGATAAAAGAGTTATTACAACATGGTCTGGTACAAAACCGATTATTACTCCATCACCAGAGGGGCAAATTTCATAATTTTAAGAACGTTCACTAATTTCCGAAATAAAAAATGTTCAAAATCTAGTCGCAATCTCATCTCGGCGACAATCAATGTCAACAACTTGTCAAAAATGTAGAAAAATTTGAGGTATTTTTCACAGACTGAGATCAGACTGTGAACGTTCTTAAATTTACGAGAATTGCCCCTCAGATCGGTGGTGGGTGTGATCGGTGTGGTCTGGTCGATGTGACCTGGTCGGTGTGCCCTGGCTTAGTTACTGCGAATAATTCGGCTCGCACGTGATTGATTACAGTTCCAACCTAAACTATAATTTATTGAATATCATTCATTTCGTTTAGTTAAAAGGCTAGGCGGTTTAACTAAGCGGCTAATTAAACCAGTTGGCTGCGACATATCCACACCCTACACTGACTGGACATGTTCATTCAAATCTGTCTGGTTATTTCCTCAAAAGGCCAATTCAGAAAATAATCTACATATCAGTCACGTCATGTCACAAAGTCCAGATAATCATGATCAAATCATGTGAAACTACATGATCTGACCATGATTATCTGGAATTTAAAAGACACTGTGACCTCTGAGTAGTTAGATATTAAACATCGTCTAAGCTAGTTTTTTAAATATTATTGACGTAAATATTTAAGTATGTGTATAAACCTACTTACAGAAATAAACATCATTTATCATAACATAACTTATTTGCACCAGGTATAATCAGCACCTCCTTCCTATGGGGCTACCTGGGTGACCGTATCGGTCGCCGCGCAGTGATGCTGCCAGCCCTCCTCCTGTCTGCCGTCTTCTCAATCGTATCCTCGTTCTCAACCAACGTATGGATGCTGCTGGTCTTCAGGTTCTTCACTGGATGCTTGTAAGTTTCTTATGAGTTTAGAAATTAGTAACAGGCTTGGGGCGAATTTCACCAGTTCAATTGAACGCGATCAGCATGTCAATTCCGCGTTCAGGAGCTGCCAGTATTAATACTCCCAAAAGCACTTACAGCTCCTGAACACAGTTGCTGTGCTGAGTGGAATCTGAAGGCCAATTCCCGTAATTAAAAATGTTCAAAATCTAAGATGAGCAAATACTAAGGCGAGCGATTGCTCGCCACTCTGATACCTATATAAAAATGCCAGAGTCCCTGGCAGAACAGAAAAGAGTTATGAGGAAATTTTTAGAAATAAGAGATTTTATTTTTTGGTTTTCCATTTTTATTCTATTCTATAATGTAGTACTCCTCGAATACAATGCAATCCAATTTTTCTTAAAAAAATATACACGTGAACGAAACACAAGAAGCCAAGCTCTCCAAATGTCACAAGTGACGTTGTCAACCTTTTTTTTATGCGTTTTTTGGCCGTAGACACCAAATGTTTTGGCATTTAATCTATGGATTCATCAGAACGACAACTTAATCACGTTAAAACGTCTTGTAGCGACAACATAGCTATGACTGGTTTATTGAACGTTTATGAATAGAGAATTTTATAATAGGTTTATTAGTTCTAATGAGCATTTTAACTAATGAGTGTTTTAAACCTATTTTAGGGGATTTTTATGAATAAGGCCGTTAATGTATTCCGATCCGATCCCGTAAATCTGACTCACTGGTGGATTATTTAATAGTGGATTTAATTTGGGGATTATACTGGAATACCTCGTGCAGATGACCCGAATTTCTCCACCCTCTGTCTGATTCAGTCGGGAGAGAAATGCCCATTCTTCCACCCCCCCATTCTGTCGTGTAAAAATACACGCGTTTTTATCGAAGCATACGCGATTTATCAGTCTATTCAAAAACGTGTGTACAGGCCTTAAGGTCCGTTATGAACAGCTGTCAACTTCAAAAGATGGACACAAAAACAAACATAATAAACTATTGATAATTTATTACTGATTGGATTTAGATTTGTCGTACAAGGCCTTAATCTAATTAACTAAATACCAGATCTTAATTAAATTAATAATTATGATTATTATAATAAGCATAAGATGTTAATTGAAGTAGGGCACTGACCAAGGTTTAACGCCCGAGCCGTAATAATCCATTATTATTTATTACTTGTAATAAAAAAATTATAAGCCAATAACAACTATTATATTAATTATTTTTTATTGCAATTCTATGATTGTGGAGCGTTCTATTAAAATATATACCAGGCAGCGAACGCTTTGTGTGCTAAATGCTTGCTGAATATTGTGGGTGTGATGCCATGTCATCATCATTTCAGCCCGGAATCTCCCACTGTTGGGTATAGGCTTCCCCTTTCTTCTGCCATACTGCCCGGTTCTGTGCGTCACTCATCCAGGTGGGTTTGATGCCATGTGCGAACCTTTATTGTAGACTTTTGACCTCCACGATTTTATTATAGGTAGCATTGCAACTGACATTTCTTTGGTCTACGTTTAAAGGTTGATCTATTCTAGGTATTATACTACCTACTTTACTGATTAAATTTTTAAATTACCTGCGTCACAAGACACAAGGACTTACAGAACTTAACTCAGCGTGTTAACCCAGAGATGATGTTAAAATAATCTGATGTGCCTATCACCCAAACCTTTTAAAACCGAAGTGCAGCAAACCTTGGCGAATGAAAAAAGTTTTAAGGGTAAAGATCGGAAGCGGAAGCACTTTTCTAGATGCGTAACAAGAAACGTTTCCACCATTCGCAATCAGTTGTAATTGCTTCTACCAAGATAAATAAAAGATAATCTGTGGTTTTTCAGGATATCAGCATCCAGCGCCACAGTCTACGCGTATTTGGGTGAGATGCACGCCAACTCTAAACGTGCAGCAGCCATCGCATGGAGTTCTGCCTTCATCTCCTTCTCATTTATTATATTACCAGGTTTGCATCCGTTGCCTATAATATATACTTTAAAATCCGTGTGCCCGATGAGATTTCCCATCGGGAAAAAAGATGAACTGTTAAGCTATTTTAATCCCTTTAGGAGAAAAGTGTTCAGATAATATCTTTCGTTATTCTCACTTTCGGTACATAAGGAACTATTGTGCAAAATTTCGAGCTTCTAGACCTTTATTGACCTTTTGCTTTCTATCGTTTTCTTTCTGTCAGTGAATGAATTTAAGACATAATGAACGTTACGTCGTACGAACAATTGATGTTACGTCGTGAACTGCATCATAATTGCGTAAAGCACTATCAATCTCAATCTGATTCATTTTGAAGGACATTGCTCATCCATTTCTTCGTATTTGCGAAAGGTTTCAGTTCAGTACGGTTAGTCGGATGTAGTTCACAATATCCAAAGCGTACTTTCATTCCCACCACGGGTGTAGCTGGGGGGGGGGGCGGGCACGCCCACTCCAGAATCTTCCTGGTCCACCCTAGAAAAATCGTGAAAAGTGCTGAAGAGTTACTAGGATCACTTTGTTGTCCGTCAGTCTGTCTGTCAGTCAAGCAAGACCCCTTTTTCAAGAACGCTTGAAATTAATATCAAATATGTAAGGAATTCTAAAAAAAAACATGCTTATGGTGGGATTACATTCTTACTAGGCGTCATATAAGACCTCTCATTAAATGACTGCACGTGGTTACTTCAGCTGGAAGGCTGCCCTCCCTAGACAAAATCCCTAGCTACGCCAATGATTCCCACCGGTTTCACAAAGAGTTCAGGATTAAAAGATGGTTACTAGGATAAATGAGGATAATAGCTTCCATCCTCTCGAAAATGTAAATCTAATGTGGCTATCTTCTATACGTCAGCAGGGGGAGATCAATACGAATACTAAATAATGCACATCCAGCGCAGTCTAGACAGTCAGACTCACTACACTATCTTGCTGTCTGGTTAAATTGCCGTTGTGTCCTGCGCCTGATCTTTCTCCGGTAGTTCTTTTCTTCAGGCAAGATTATAATGTTGATCCGGTTTATATTCTTCCTAATGTACAGTGCCGGGCTCGACCCCAGGGTTCAGGTCAGGCAAAATATTATTAGGTTTTTACATTAGGAAGTTACTCGTATTAGTAAAAGCCCAGAATTTGGAAGTTGGCGGTGTGATACCCCCGTGTCTCGGAAAGCACGTTAAACTGTCGATCCTCCCCCTGATCTATCTTCGGTCGTTCTTTTTGAATTTTTCGTTTTCGTTCGTGTCGGATTGCTGTCCCATCGGACTTTGAATGAGAGTGAGGGAAGAGAGACTGCACCTGTGTCTGTGCACACGTTTATGCACTACAATTTGTCCCGCACAGAAGGCTAGTCCATTCGGTCTGGAGGACTATAATATAAATTTGACCACGTCATTTCGTCATTCAATAAGGTCGTATTGATACGAAAGATGAAAAAGATCATCACATAAAATCTTAACATAATCTAATATGCGAAGCGTAATGGGGATTATTATCAGGTACCAAATCGCCTCTCAAGCCAATCGCCACCCTATTTACACAGATCGATAAAAATCGCATCTATAAAAATCGTCATTTTGCATCAAAGTGACGACCTTCTTGCGGTGGCCGATCTCTTGATCGGCCACCGCCGGCCTGCGGCCTAGCCGAATTGCCATTTAGACAGTAGATTTTCGCGCGGAAAGCTATAGTCAGCTTTGTAAAGCCTGCAAAAGTAACCCAATATTAAGCGACTAGTTCGTTGCACCAAGGCAAACACGCACATAAATGCTAATTACGTTATTATCATACCTTATCTAACATAAATTACTACGGAGTTAACTTGAACTTACAGTTATCTATCAGTCGACGACCCATTAACTATTATTACGTGACTAGGCTAACTTATCTCGCTAAATATTTGAGATCTAACCGTTTTGTAAACACGTATGTCGGTAGAACAAACCGTCAACAGCTGTATGATGCAATTATAAATATTATGTTAATCTGAATTTGAGAGAGAAACATGCGTTTGCAGTTGTGATAATATTAGTATTTTCATGTATCGCTTATGTAAATACAGGGTCAAATGAAATTATCTAGCGGAACTCTGCAAACGTGATGGGTATAGATATCTAAATACGATAAAAACAAAACAAAACAGATTGTTTCGACTCAAACTTCACTTGACCCCCAAAAAAACATTGAACCATTAATTTTTTTAATTTTATCGTGTTTAAATGTTGTTACTCAACATGTCTGCAGAGTTTTGCCATTTGTCCATACATCAAGTTGGTTGTTCAATCGCCAAATAACCGATTCGACCACTTCGTTTTCAGACATCGGGTCCTAAAGAAAATATTTTAATGAATAAAATACCTACTCATTATACATGAGGACGTCATTTTAAATACGCCATTGCAATCACTTCGTAATGTAGGTACCTACCTAAATTATTTATGTGCATGACTTCTTGATCTTCAAGTAAATCTAAAAATACACCGAACCTTGATCTTCTTTTTCGTGTCGATGGCACGACAGTCTTCCAAATTTTGTTGGTCCAAAACTTAGCTCCTTCCACAGCATCATCGGTGGCAGCGCTGAAGTCACTGAACTTTGTTAAGATGTAGGTAGGTATGTAGGTATCCGCTACAAAATGAAAACTCAAAGCAAAAATAAGAAAAATAAAGCAAGATACTTAATACGTTTATTTGCGGCAAACATGACGCAAAAAAGAACACAAAAAAGAACAAGTTGGGGGAAAATATGCGTCACATCAACGCAAAACGCCCATCGCTCAGCACAATGCTACGGCCCTATGCGAGACGGAAATGAAAAACACTCAAACGTTTAATCACCGTTTCAGGTCTCGCCTGGCTAATAATCCCAGGAAAATGGTCCTTCACGTTCGCTTACATAGAAATAGTTCCCTGGAGAGCCTTCGTCTGGCTGTGGTGCGCGCCAGGATTGGCAGCCGCAGCCATACTGCTGTTCCTGCCAGAGAGCCCACGGTACTTGCTGGCTGCTAAAGGTCCGGAGGCAGCCCTGCCAGTTTTAGCTACGATGTATGCCTGGAATAATGGAAGGAGTGCTGAAGATTTTCCTGTAAGTATCTTTTTGTTGCCGTTTCAATTCTGGGATACCGATTTGAGTTCACATACTCAACCTATAATGTTCCCACTGCTGGGAGACAGGCCTCCTCTCTGTGAGAGGGAGTGGGCCATAATCTACCACGTGGGCCCAGTTTATAGATGTCACAATTGTCTTCGAATTTTTGGCTCTAGGACATGCCGGTTTCCTCACGATGTTTTCCTTCACCGTTTTGAGAGCAGTGGTGATTATATAATTTACACATAGTAAAGCGCGTGACTGGGTTCAAACCTGCGACCTACAACTCGTAAGTTGCGGCGGTGATCACTGGACCATCACTGCTCCACTGATCTGACTTCAGTTAATGATAAACTAACACTAGGGCGATTTCCAATAATGAAACTGGACTAGATCAGCACATGTTAATCATGTTCAAAAGCTGTCACAGCATCATTGGTATGCAATATTGACGCTGTCAGCTCTTGAACGCGGTTTGGATGCGCTTTATCGTGTTAAGTGTCATTGGCGAAATTCGGCCTGACTAATATTATATAATAATAATTGGCTTGATTCAGAAAGCGGTACTTCTGGACACGGCTCGCATTGTCAGGAAGTTTCTCTCTCTGGAGCCCTGACCGCCGGTAGCTTGGACCCTGTTCCCGATACCGGTGGCCTACTATATTTTATCATTTTAAATGTTCTTTTTTATCCTTTTGTTTATAAAAATATTTAAAAATGTAATTTGTAAGTATTTAAATGTAATAAAGGAGATAATAATAATATTTATTTGCTTAAAACACGGTATAAAAAGGTGTTACAATACAAAATGAGATCATCCATGTTTTGCTTATAATTAAAGCATGCAAAATTGTGCGGTCAACGTTAGTGTTCTAAAAACTCCATAATACTATAAAAAATATTTTCATTCAACCAGCTATACAATTTAATTTTAAAGAGTCTACAATTCAATACTTTCATGTCTCTGGTAAATTACTAAATATACGTACACACATAGCTACACCATTTTTATTATATTTAGCATACCTAGGCAACTCGTCTAGAACAAGTGTGTATTGGTCACGCCGACTTCGTGAACATACCTCTTCTGCTGTTTTAAATAATTATTTGTGTTTATTTACAAACATAGACACCTCCTATATATAATGACGGTAACGGTAGCAAACCAAGCTTTTTAAATATTGGTTTACATGATTCATCGGACGGAATCCCGTATAAGGCCCGTATACATTTTTTCTGGGCGATAAATGCTCTGTGTGGTCGGTACTATTTCCTCATTTTATTAGTCCATACCGCAACGAGGACTCAACGTATGCTCGATATGACATTACGGCCGTTTTTATTTATCTAAAGAATAAAATATATATCTATATATATACACATATATATATAAATAAAATAATAATATATTAAAAAAATATATATAAATTTATCGGTTTTATTGCATACATGCTCAACCTGGGCCTTCAAAACGGGTAGGTATCCTGAATTTAGCGATCTGAAATCAGCAAGAAAAAGTGAGCGATATGATATTATCATTCCCCAGTGCTCTTATCTGTTTAGGCAGAAGTATTTGATGTTATATGTAAACTAATCAAAAACCGCCAATCGATTAGAGTCATTAATGTATTTATGTACATAATTAACTATAAATAACATTAACCGCTCATTAGCAATATTAATCAGTAATTTCATACATGAGTGGTTCCGGTTGAAAATATAATTCTAGATACAAATAAATAGCGAAATGTTTACTGCGATGATACGAGGCGCCAGAGCACACGATGTAATCGCATGATATCAGATACAACTTATTGGGCAAGCTGACTTAAAACGACGTAAAATAAACTGAGTGACTTAATTAAGTCATCATCTCATCATCTGCCTAGCCTGTTCCCAACTATATTGGGGTTGGCTACCAGTCTAACCGGATGCAGCTGAATACCAGTATTTTACATGGAGCGACTGCCTATTTGACTTCCACAACCCACTTATTGGGTAATACGATGCCCCTTGGTAAAACTGGTTGACCGACTTTCGGGCTTTTAACGACCCGTAACGACTGTTAAAGATCTACGAATGACAGCCGGGACCAACGGCTTAGCGTGCTTTCTGAGGCACGGAGGTGTCTTGGTATGTAAATATGATCTCTCATCCACGGACCAACCGCTGCAAGCCTAGCTTAACCTGATCGATCGAACCGTGCGGCCTGAGTGATTTATTTAAGTATGATACGATATGACTTCAAATAAGATTCAGACACGTTTCTATTTCAAAGTAAAACAACATCTCGCCTAATTTCCAATAACACTTTGCCCGACCCGGGAATCAAACCCAGGACCACATGATCAGCAGTGGTGTTTGCGACTGCTAGACCAACGAGGCTGCGAAACTTAGATTCACGGTTTTTTTTTTTTAACTAATATCTAATTAATTTAACTTAACTAAAAGACGTCTCAGCAGAAGTGAACATGATAATCATTCTTACATCCCGTGATATTTGTTATAGGGTCTAAAGGACTCGATAGCTACGAGACATTATTTACCAAGTCCTATTTTCATATCTCGCAGGGTGGAGAAACACAGATCTCTAACGCTCCATTCATATGTAGGTATAATATTTCTATGGCTCCATTATAGAATCCTTCTGTCCTAAGGGTTATGGGTGTGTGAACCCAATACAAAAATCCTTAAAACTTTTTCTGACATACAGTTTTATTCTGTCTTATCCAGGTACAGAAACTTATAACAGGCAGTGAAGAGATAAAGGCTGGGGGGTTCGCGGGCGCTGTCAAGAACGTGGGGCTGATGTTCAAGGTTCCTCTCTTACGATGTGTGTTCATATCACACATATCGATGTTCGCAGTATTTATGGTGTAAGTACTTGCACCCTAATTACGTAACACACTGTCGATCTCAATCTGAATCATTTTAAAGGATCATGCTTAATGGAATACTGACTTAACTCAAAAAAAGACGATTTTTGGAAAAACGCAAAAGAAGGTCTTTCTATGACAAAAGAAGGACTTATCCTACTTGTTGATGCATAAAAATAAAACTGATTTATATTAATCATGAATGCTTGTAATTTGAACATCTATGATTAACTATTGATGAGATCTGAGTAAAAAAAAAACGGAAATCACATCTGACCTATCTACTAATGGGTCAGTGTTCCATTAAGCATGCGATTGCTGATCCATTGCTTCATATGTTCGAATAATGTGTCTGCTCAACAACGTAAACGCAATGAATGTTGTTGAACTGTCAAAATGAAACCCATTGCTCCTGATAGTGTATTACGTAATTACCCCGCTGGTTCTGGTGCGGTAAACGGGACACAAAAGAAGTTTTATTGTTATGACGGTTATAGCCGTATAGTACCCTTGAGAGTGTTAGGTCAGTTTACCCTTTACAACCATTTTTTTTTTCAAGTTTATGAATCTTTACCTCGTCAGTCGCCATCCTGACCTATGTACTCTTGGTAGTTTCCTCTATTAAATTCAGAGACAATTTGAAGGAGGCGTTATTCTAAAGCTAGTCCTGATGATAAAAGCTTTGCATGTCTCGATATATTTCACACATCTTTCGGATCTTCTTTTTGTATCTCTATCTGGTCAAACAACACCATCTCTCTCCTTAAACGTCATTTATTATGTTCTTTGCACTTGTTTTATGATTATGGTTTGTGTATGTATGTATATATTGTATTTATATGTAAATGGTATACCACAGACTACCTGCCGATCGATTCTGAAAAAATCTCACCGTGAAAAGTTAGGTGAAGTGAGCTTAAAGTGAGCTGTCAATAGTGTCAATCCCTAGCATTAGTTGGAATGACAGCTCACTCCACGCTCACTTTACCTAAGTTTTCACGGTGAGATGGTTACAGAATCGCACTGCTGCAGCATTGTCTCTCCTTTCTCTCTAAATCCATCCAAAGGTTGTATTTAAAAGATCGCTTTTAGCGATAAGACCGCCCATTGTGTCACGCCTTGTAAAATTTCTATATTTATATTCTGTAATATTTATGTTGTACATAATAACGAATATTCTATTCTATTCACATACATGTGCTGTCCTCGTATAGGTTTGTACTTTTTGTTTACAAAAACTTACCTATTGTAGAAGTAGGCACACTACAGAATAATTTCCAGTCTGCAGGTAACATAAAAAACCTCATATTTTTTTTATTTTTGCTTTCAGGTCGAGTGGTCTCTACGTTTGGGTCCCAGATATACTGAACAGTATTTTAAGAAGTAATACAAATAAAAGTATCACGATATGTCAGATCATACGTGATAAATTCGATAACACAAGCGTAAGTACTTTCATTAATAGCTGGAAAACATGTGAATGGCATATAATCGGCATCCGGCTAGACCTGTATTATTTTCTGACGGCGTATTTTACAACCTCAGTATCTCCAGTTCCTGTATTCCCGTTGTCCCCGTAATCCGTGTCGCCGTCACGGGGACAACAGAACGTCATATAATTCCTTACCGTTGTCCCCCTTATGTACATATAGGCAACGGGGACAACGGACAGTTAGGATTTCACGTATCGTTGTCCACTTTACATTATTAAGTGGTAGATAAATTCAGTTCCATTTCTTAATGTATCTATGGGCCACAACGCGTATATGATATATAGTGTATTTAGGAGCGGTGGTCGCCCTTTGGTTACGACCGCGACTCACAAGTTGTAGGTCGTAAGTTCGAGCCTATAAAGGCGCTTTACTTTGTGTTTATTTAATCACCACTGCTCTCAAAACGGTGAAGGAAAACATCGTGAAGAAACCGGCATGTTTTAGAACCAAAAATTCGAAGACGTGACATCTACCAACCCGCAGTGGGCCTGCGTGGTGGATTACAACTCACTGTCTCTCGAAGAGAGAAGGTCGGTGTCCCAGCAGTGGGAACATTATAGGCTGATTATGCTGTAATGCATATCCAGAGATTGTGAAATATAATCTATTTATTTAATTTAATTTCAGTTTTGGCCTTACAATCTTTCTTCAAAAACTAATAAAAGGGTATTATAATAAAAAAACTTTACTTTCTCTTACAGATGCTGTCTTCTGACGAAGCAGTGTGCGAGTCCGAGGTGTCAGTGGCCGTGTTCCCCATATCCATGTCCATGGGGGCCGTGTTCGCGCTCACGTACTTAGCTATAGGCTTCCTCATTAATAAAATTGGCAAGAAGACGTTATACAGTGAGTTTCCTTTACAAATATCTTTATGATAGCTACTAGTAGCTATTGGGCTTCATCATTAACGCCATTTCAGTCGAATGACGTCCACTGCTGGACATAGGCCTCCCCCAAACACCTCCACTTCGACCGGTTCCGTGCTTCTCGCATCCAACGGGTTTCTGCGGCTTTAACAAACCAAAAATAACACCTTGTGGGAGGCCTTCCAACGTTACGCTACCTTTACCAATAGATTTGAAAATGTAGTCCCCAGGCATCAGAATCTATAGTGATTTTTTCACCAGGATGGTGACGTTAATGTGACCGCCTTCGCCAGCCCGACAGGTCTACGAATAGGTCATGCCTTGTTGTTTTTAGCATCAATTTAGCTACGTAATAATTGAACGAATGAACTGGTAAAATAACAAGCGAATTCGTAAGGCATTTTGACTTTATCGTTATATGGCAACGTGTGATCTGTTAACACTGTATTGACATCTGTTACTCGAACATGTTGGCCAACCCATAACGCACAAAACTATTATCTCTCTGATCCGACACTTTTCTATAGAACCTAAAGCCTGTTTCCTTACTAAATACTGGATCTTTTATTCTATGACTTTGTACTTAGTCATAGAACAAAAAAGCAGTGCAGTTCAACTTCTGCCCTGCTATATGTAAGAGCTGGTGGTAAGCCCCCTGATCTGTTTTAAATCATTTCAACATTTTCTTTTACCTTCCAGGTGGTATAATGTTTATCTGTGGCATCGCGACAGTGGGAGCCGCCTTCGTACCCGAGGGTATTGCGGCGACGGTGCTGCTCATCATCTCCTTATGCTCAGGCTGTGCTGCCTCGATACTGGCGGCTATAGCTGTGGATGTGTTCCCTACGCAACTGAGGTTAGTAGAGTGCAGTTAATTGGGGATATTGGCCGACCAAAAAATCACAATAACAAATGTTATACTTGTACAAGCCGTCCAGCGACCGATGGGTCCAGCGACCGATGGGTCCAGCGACCGATGGGATTTCCTATCGGCAAAGTGTGAAACTTCCGTACAAACTATATCCCATTTAATTTTATTTTTTTCAAATTCCATCACAAGTTTCAAAAGAAACTCTTGTGCAAAATTGCATGTAGTTTAAAAACTAAATAATAATAATAAATTGTAGAATTTTAATAATGTGGAAAATTCAAGAAAAATAATAAAAAGCCAACGTCACGCGGTGTTCCCAGGCGGTCACCCATCCAAGTACTGACCGCGCCCGATGTTGCTTAACTTCGGTGATCGGACGAGAACCGGTGTATTCAACGTAGTATGGACGTTGGCGAAAGCTTGATTCAAATTACCAATCTCTACCAATGAATAAAGAGTATGACATGAGGCAAGAGGCATTTTGACTGACGAAATCTTTCAACAATCGGTAGATTATTGGAATTTTGCAGTATCAAGCAGCCTTTTCTTCATTTCCAACTCTTTTAAGCTACTCTTTCATAACTAGCTGACCCCGCGGACTTCCTACCGCCTCAGAATCAATACAAAATGTATGAGAAAATGAATTAATTACCTATCACCATTTTTTTTTCGTGAATTTTTCATGTTTCATTAGTTATTCTGCTATTCGGGGCGGAAACAAATCCAACAATTCATACTTAGATCATAAAAATCGGTCCAGCCGTTCTTGAGTTATAAATGGTGTTACTGTAGGTAGCCCGACTTTGTTTTACTTAAATACAAATGTGCCCTATGTATGCTGAAATTCTATTTACCCACCTAATCTGCGTTCGCGATATAGTTGCCAAAAATGTAAACAAATATGAGTTTATGGAAAAATGACTTTAATTCCTACTTAATAAAGTTCAGTTTACGCTACAACTTCAAACATTTTTATAACTTTTTCAATAGTGCTACTCATTCTTAAATCAACTTAATTACCAGTACAATAAAATTGATATTTATTTAAATTGAAATATCATCAATTTGAAACATACATTTGAATAGACCTTATGTATTAATGCCACAACACCGATATTTCAGGGCTATGGCAATGTGTGTGATGTACATGGTGGGGCGAACTGGAGCTGCTGTTGGATCCAACTTCCTCGGAGCCACCCTGGACTTGCACTGCCATGAGGCTTTCACTGTGTTTGGAGTTTTTACTGCAGGTAAGACATATAGGTATTTCCATTATTTTATTTTGATAAGAGTTTAATCGCTTTTATTTGGCTGAATGTCTTTTAACATTGTATTGGGGTCCTCTTATTATGGGATTTTTCAATCAATCAATCCTCGTAATCTTTTATCAACTATGTCGTTGGGGTCAGCGTCCAGTCTAACCATATAACGCTGAATAGGTACCAGTCCTTTCAATAGAGTGACTACCTATCTGACATTTAAGTAGGAGGTTAAGCAGTACTATAGGTATGCCTTCTTGAGTACCTAGATACTTTTATTTGCTTTTCTTTATTTTATTAAGTACTACTGGTAATCTTTCTGGTATCGGACACAAAATAAGTAGGTACACAGGAAAACTTAATAAATAGTACATAACGAATTAAATAATTTTAAATTATTTATTTCCTTTCAGCGTCAACAATCCTGATGGTTTTCTGGCCGAATCCTCAGAAAGTTCGAGAAGAATTGGAAGAAAAAGGCTTCACATATTAAATTCTATGTGGTCATAGAATACTCACAAATTGTTCCAAAAAGAGACTGATAGAAGACAGTTTATGCATTTGTAATATTTTATGAGGCATTTAGATAATTTTATTAAATTAATTAATTTAAAAATGTTTGTAAATTATTTCTTTTATTTATCAACATTGAGAACAGCGCCATCTACTTAAATATTTATGAACTAATAAACCAAACTGTGCTACTGTTGCGGACTGTAGTGTCGAAATTTAACAATAGATGTCCACACTTGTAAACATCGAAAAATAAAACAAGTCTTGTATCAAGCTTGTAAGTATAATTATGTTGCAGAATAAAAGCCTATTAGACATATTGCCAGATTCATGATCATTTAACAAATGGTGGATCGTTGTTATGTACAGCTGATTTTTTTTAATTTGTTTCAAACCCAGACGGGCCAAAAATTATAGCAAAGGCCGGTTGAAAATAATGTATTTTAAGAAGAACACGAACCTTTTCAACGAGCACCAACTCATGATTTCCTTGCAACTTTTCGAGATGACCATCAGCTGATCCAGGTTTTTCGACCTACCTACCTACTTCAAAATAATTACCAAACTACCAGAGCAGATTATGAGCAACAAAATCAAAGGGTGAAGTGTAAAATGTAACATCATTATTTATCGATTTAGATAATGTTTATCCGTTAGTCGTTCATCACAATCGTCGCCTGCGCAACCCGTTGACACGTTTTTGTCACCCCTTGTTAAGGGTTGACTAAAAAAATGTGGAGCGTAAATGGAGCATTCCTTCTTGGCGCCGCAGCCTGCGAAATAAGCGTGCCTGTATAATTATAACGGCTGGACTGAACGTCTTACATCCCTTATTGTTATATTACGATATCTTTCTGATATAATTCTACTGCAGGTCAAAGCCGTATTCCCCATACAGAGAAAGAACGAACTTTGATTATTTATTATATTTTAACTCGTTGGATACATCACATCATGTTAGATTAAGGATAGATATACGGTAAGTATCCTTAATCTAACATGAACAAGAGAAATTGTTGGCGAAGTCCTTTAGTGCATCTTTTATAGGGATTAAGGCCATGGCAATTAACCGGCTTCTTAATTTTGAAGTGAAAACTTCTTTAGCGGCGTTGTGCACTTTTGTTGTGATGGGTAAAAAATGTTAAACTCGCGGACCTGATCGAAAATTCGTAAGATGGAGGGAGAGTGAAAACTTCTTTAGGGCCGTTGTGCACTTTTGTTGTGATTGGTAAAAAATGTTAAGCTCGCGTCAGGACACGTGAGCTGATGGAAAATTCGTAAGACGGAGCTCGCGTCAGGACACGTGACCTGATCGAAAATTTGTAAGATGGAGGGTGAGTAGGCCGCATTCCAAAATATTTAGTATACATAAATGACCTGCCCCATTTATTAAAAAACCAACCACAAATGGTGTTATATGCTGACGATACTTCCTTAATTTTTAAGATAAATAGACGTCCATCAAATCTTGACGACGTAAATAACGCCCTACTGCAAGTGCAAAATTGGTTCACTGCTAATAATTTAGTATTAAATGGGAAAAAAACTAAATGCATAAGATTTGCTTTACCGAATGTTAAAAGTAGTGATTGTGACATAGTATTGAATAAAGAGAAACTAGAATTCGTCGATAAAACTGTTTTCCTGGGGATAACGCTCGACTCAAGGATGCAATGGGGTCCTCATATAACATCTCTTGCCAGTCGGCTAAGTTCAGCAGCATATGCTGTAACAACAATCCGTCAATTTACTAATGTAGATACCGCGAGGCTGGTCTATTTCAGTTATTTTCATAGTATCATGTCTTACGGTATTTTACTATGGGGACGGGCTGCAGATATCGAGTCTATTTTTATTCTGCAGAAAAGAGCCATCACAGCAATATATGGCCTACGCAGGCGCGATTCTCTAAGGGAACTGTTTAAAAATATTAATATCATGACGGTACCTTGTCAATATATCTATGAAAACATCATGTACGTAAGGAAAAATTTTAATCTTTTCAGTAAAAGAGGTGACAGACACACCTATAGAACCAGAAATAGGGACCAATTAGTTCAACCAGGTTTCAGACTGGCTAAAGTAGACTCTTACTTCATGGGGTACTGTTTAAAATGTTACAATAAAATACCTCCCCACATACTCCAACTCAATGAAACGAAATTCAAATCTTGCATAAAACGCACACTATGCAGCCATGCATATTATAAGTTGGGGGATTACATCGCTGACAAAAATGCTTGGCTAAGCGCTGGTCCTGCTCCACAGGACGCGTAAATAAATTGATTAGCATTTGAAAAAACTTCACACACGCCTACCCAACCTACATACTGTTGGAGCTGCTGAAGATTCTAAAATACTATGTTTGCATTATATAAATTCAATCTCCTAGTATTGTATAATTGCATAGAACGTATGTGAGTACTACTACTACTTACATACTATAAAGCTACTATTTACTGGGTACGTCTTTCATTGACTTGAATGTGCCTTGGCGGATGAGAGTATGTCATGCTCACTCTAATGTCTCGCTGATGGTGGCACATGTGTTGGATCATTTAGCTCCCTTCAAAATGGTTGAGCTGAATGGTGCTAATCTATGCGTCATGTTCGTGAACGGGCGCCGTCAGTAGGGACTGGTCAACTCTTTGCTGCCATGGCTTATTTTAATTTAATTTAATATTTGAATTGTTTTTTTTTTATCTTTTCATTACGGACGCTTTTAACGTTCTGCATCGTTCTCACATGCATAATTTTGAACATGAATGATGTAACCAATACTTTGTAACAATATTATTATGATTTAAAAGAGTGTCCATGGAGTTTCTTGCCCGTTCTTCTCCATAGGTACCTACTACGCTTTGGAATGGGCAACTAGCTTCATCTTTTTGACTGACCATCATCTTCCTGCCCTTATCCCATGTTACTTGGGGTCGGCGCAACACGTTTTCTTCTTCCATTCTCCCCTGTCAACCGTCACGCTATCATTCACTCCCTTCTCTTTCATATCATTCCTCACACAATCCATCCACCTTTTCTTCGGCCTTCCTCTCCCTCTCCATCCATCAACATATTCTTTTTGACTGACCGACCCTGACAATTCAAAAGTGCCTGTAATTGGTTTATTTGAAATAAATATTTTCAGTTTTGAGTTTGATCAAAAATGCACAACGTTAATATTCAAGTTTTCACTTTTGCCGGCACTCCCGGAGTGCAACCCGTTTTTTTACCACATTAGCTATGTAGGTACAAAGAGATAAATTAGCAATGTTGCTCGAACTATGAAAAAAAAAATGGTCCAGACGTACTGATGTCAGAACGTCTGACCACTTTCTTTACGTGTTTTTTCGCTGTCAGTCGAGGTAGTAAATATTTGAAGATAGGTATCAAATAGTACAAAAAAAGGAGTAAATTTTGGTATTTTCTAAACATCAAATATCTCTCTTGGTCCAGGGGTCCTGACGCTTACGAATGTGGCTCTTGTAAAAAATGCTAGTGCTAATCCTACATCATACCTACTCTACACTACACTACACTGTCTCATCGCTATCACCCAAACTCCTCACTCAATCAATCCGCCTGGCTAAAATCCCAAGTACGTTGGCGTTGGCTTCCAGTCTAACCGGATGCAGCTGAATACCAGAAGTTTACATGGAGCGACTGCCTTCTAACCTCCACGACACAGTTACTGGGTAATACGATACCAGTTGGTAAGACTGGTTGCCAGACTTTTTGGGCTGACTACCCGTAACGACTCTCAAAAAACTCAGAATGACAGCCTGTACCGGCTTCAGTACCGTGCGCGCAAGATAAGTCTGCGGGCGACGTTTGACTTCAAGATTATATCTCTGCCAGCACTTTTAATCACTTTGGGCTTAAAGATGTCAATTATTTACTTTATAAGACACGGAACGCAGTACACTCTTGACACCTGACATGAACGTTCAGATAGCGGCAAACGATTATTTCCGGCTTCGGCCGCGCGCAGACTTATTTTACTAGCTTACATAATTTTCAATCTGTTCTTATTTCGCCCCTTCCCTCCCTCCTCCGATGCAAATCCCTACAGCCTATTCTTCCCACAACAAACCGTGTCGGTTTGCTATTTCTATAAAAAACCCAGCCCAATCATCCAAATCCGTCTCGTTTCCCCAAAAAATGTTTTGATAGAGTATTTTATGACAAAATAATAGCCAAAGTATCACTGTGAGAAAAAATGGACGAATTATTGTCGAAAAAGATCGGATCTCAGGTAGTGCGTTGAAATGTTCGTAATGTTTCTACCGGGGTCGGAATTTCGCCCCGATTTGATGAGGTTCGGGGTTGAATAGTTAGGTTTCCGTTAAACATTTTTGCTTTGGCAAGAAAGAAGGAAAGAAAGTATTTAAAAGTTTACTAAATCTGATGAATAAGAATATGTATAATAAAATAAATGGAGCAGCGCCATAATTGCATAACACGCTATCAATCAGAATCATTTTGAAGGACATTGCTAATCCATCGCTTCATATGTTGGAAAAATGTGTGTACTCAACACCGTAAATAACGCAATGAATGTTGTTAAACTGTCAAAATGCAAGTCATAGAATAGAATATTCTTTATTATGTACATCATAAATATTACAGACACTCCTACCACATCAGCGGTCATTCCTACTGTTAGTGTATAACACAATTACCCCGTTATAGTTTCGATTGACTCCAAATCACAAATTAGATTATTGAAGATACTGTCTATAACTAAAGCATTGAGCTGTTAGGGGACGAAACGCTCGGGTCGTGGGGCCCAAGTGCGCGTCTCCTTTTAAAGGAAATTTCTCGCCGGCTGATCGACACTTCACGTGACCACAGGGCTAGGTCGTTCTTTGGCCAAAGAATTAGCATTGGAATATAATAGAATAGAATAGTCTTCATTGTACACCATACAAATTACAGAACATAATTATATATAAAATTTTACAAAGGGTGACACAATGGGCGGTCTTATCGCTAAGAGCAATCTTTTAAAGACAACCTTTGGATCGATTAAAAAGGGGAAGAAGAGACAAATATAGTAGGTAGTCTGTGGTGTACGATTTACATTATACTATTAATATATACATAAAGTATATTTTACTCATCTAAATAAATATATACATATAACAATAAACATGAAACAAGAGCAAAGAAAAAAAAAAAATTATGATGTTTGAGGAGAGAGGAAGTGCTTTTTTATCTTAATTTTGAAAGCGGACAAAGATTGAGCACGCCTTACCGACACGGGCAAGTCATTCCATAACCGTACTGCTTGAACAGTAAAAGATTTGCCAAAGAAACTGGTGGAATGCATCGGCATCTCTAGCCTCAGGTTTTCCGATTACCTCAGATATCTATTATGTGTATCATGAAGGACCTTGAGACGTTCTTTAAGATAAGAGGGGGTTTTAGCATTGCCATTCGACGTGGCAATGCTGCCAGTCTTCTGGGCACGTTTCCGGGTGACAGCGATGCAGACTAGTACTTCGACGCCTAAATATCCTTTTGGCTTTGTAGCTTTGTAGTTATTTAGCTTTTAATTTAGTACCTAATGAAAATAGTTAGTCTATAATCAAGTGATTCTTAAGATGAGAGATATCACTTACTCCCATAACGTTTCGTAAACCTGAATTTCTTCGCTCTATCTCTGAAAAGTCATCGACTCCCAACTCTTTACGTTTTTGATTCAAAATGTCGATTTTCCAATAAGAATCTCCGCCATCCCACTCAGCATAAATAATCACATTCGTACACAAATCAAACTGCCCAAAAACAACCAGTATCAATAACGAACAGTAAAACAATAATTTTATTTCACCAACCATAGCTATTTGCACCCCACAAAACGTCCCATAAGCCACGCATATGGTCCTAACGGTTGTCCGTCGGTCGCTAATTAAAATTGTTGAACATACACCAGAGGGTGATGTACGCCCCTGTGACTTACTGCCGACCCTGAATTGAACCCTCTTTGTTCAATTACAATGTGTTTGACTTCCCACTTTGACCCTGTTTTGAAGTTTTTTGTATCTTAGTGTTTCACTCAGATATGAATATGACTGTCAAACCATCTGCCTTTTTGGCCTCACACAGGTGTTTATTTTTCTTTTTAATGGTAATTTTGGTACTTTTAAATGCTCCTTTTTTAACTGTTTGTATGTCCGGTGCGTGTCACAAATAAAATGTTTCTAAATGTCGTCTTCTCATGTTTGGGGGTTCCAAATCTAGAACATTCTAGCAAGTTCTAACTTGATTGGACACCGATTACTTCCTTCTATAAGTAAGTTCGTGTGACTTGTGTGAAATCACCATCAGTCACTTTGATCACTAGATCAAGGCTTTCTTCGTACGACAAAAGCCTTCAATGCAGTGTCTTCATTCATTCGATTCGATGGATGTTTCATACTAAAAAGTAGGTAGGGTTATCTTGAGTGCGTTTACAGACAATGCAACGCACGTACTCAGACTCGGAATATAAAGATGATTAAACCTTTGTTTAACAGCAGTGGAGGACCAGTGAGAACGGCCCTGACTACGGGTTGTTGGTTTGAACCCAAAAAGGCACTTTTTCACCACTGCTCTAAAAACGGTGAAGGAAAACACCGTGAGGAAGCTGATGTTCTTGAACCAAATATTTGAAGACATATTTTATGACTTCTACCAAGCCGCGACGGGCCGGTGTGGTGGATTACGGCCCACCTCCCACTCGACGAGTAGAGGCTTGTGTCCCAGCAGTGGAAACATTATAGGCTGATTTTACTAAACCTTTGTTTCCAAATATCAAACCAGCAACTTTCGAGCAAATTCTTCTCCAATCAGGAGGTCAAAGTTCCTAATATACCTGTAATTAACTATCCGAAAACTTGCAACAACCCCTAAGTTCCCCACCTATTTAAAACTCTTAGTAAAAGGTCCCAGACTCCCTGCACAAAAGGTAAACAGTAACCAATCTGCCAGCTCCCAACAAATCGTTTGATGGTTGATATTGGTTACAAAAACCCGTGGATAGCACGTGCACGCTCAGGTGGGCGACACGTGGTAACCGACGCGCCATATGTCACTGGTTCGACTCCCAGTTGATCAGTTCACGGGCTTCTGGAAAAATTGTATCTGTTTGATGATTGTTTCATTGTGATTGGTGTTATATGTGGAGAGAGGAAATGTTTTTTGAAGTTGAAAGTTGTAGACTACAAAAGTTTTTATGAATGAAGCGCCCAAGTTTTCCGTAGATGAAAATGTCCTGACAAATCCTTATTGTGTTCCGTCTCAGTTAGGATTTTAAGCTGTAATAGGGTCCACTACTGGACATTTACATCTACACAGTATTCCATATTTTTCCGTGAGAGACCTTTTACAGGAACTACCAGTCGGATTTGAAAACATATTTTTGCATTCGATAGCCCAATCCTTGAGGAAGGCTTGGGAAGGTTATTTAATATCACGCTAGAACTCTTAGGAACTGAGCAAAAGGGAACGGGGTGGTCGGGGGAACAAGAACATTTACGCGGACGAAGTCGCAGGCAGAAGCTAGTTACAGGTAAAGTTTTGCAAGTTTTATTAAAGTCGAACTCTTAGAGAAGAGTCAAAAATACAATATTAATATCGCACGTCCATCGCTGCAGACTACGATATTCAAATGGTCATTACGCATCTGTTACTAAATTTCTGATGGTATCGCTTTATAAGCCAGTAATGTACATCGAATGACGTCACCGGACCATGACACATTACTCAGATTACCATATCAACGGTATTGGGTTCTGTTGGGGTAGGTATATGGCCGTTTTAGCATAAAGGGTGAGGAGAGAAGTTAACACGACTAGCAAAATTTGTCTCAGAACACAATACATTTCTCGAATTTTCTCGGTTTGTGTAAAGTCAAAGACAATGAATCAACTAGACAAGCCAGAAAAGTTAACATAACATCAGACCTGTATTTCCTAACGTGTTAAGCAGATAGCAAGCTATATTACAACCACATTTTGCCAGTTATGTACAGAAAAGAAGGACAAGAAAAGTATTGCTTATTTCTCAATAAGTCACAACATTATGACGAGTTGACGGGAAATGTAATAAATTGTTAATTTTATACAATTGTTGTTATTTGAAATATTTTATCATAAGTCTCGAATGACTTCTATATAAGATTCTTATTGGTTTGGACTCCTACGTCCTCCCTTAGCCCAACTATTCACCCACTTAAATTATAAAGTCAAGTACAGACGACACGCAACTACCACTCGTGGGAACCCCTACCACCTGTCCTGCCATCTTCAGCCACTTTCCCATAAGGCACGCTCACCCACCGTGAACTTACCCTCGTTCTAATTACAGCCTGTTACGGTATCAGCTGGTGGTAAGCTGAGAATGTAGGTTACCTATATCGGCTGGGAAAACATGGGCCTGTTGGGTGGCTGGAATTTTGATTTTTCAGAGAGTTTTTCTAGTTTCTAATTTTGATGGGCAAGAAGATTTGTTAAGGAATTCTATCGAGTTTATTTATGCCATGATAAAAGGCGTCATTGTAATAAACAACGGGTTTTCTTATTTATGTATTACGGCTTGATAGAGTTGACAATGAGTTATGACCACTGTTTTGTATGGAGATATTGTACGAAGAAGATACATATTATGAAGTTTTTATGTATGCCGTTTCTCTGACGCTGCTGACTATTCTCATTCTCTGATTCACCTTTTCCGACAGGTAGGTGGAGATGCAGGCTTATCCTTTCGGGGGTTTTTGGCAAGCCCCGAAAAGGATAAGTCCACCTCTTCATCTACGTGTCGAAAAAGGAGTATCAGGGAAGGAGAATGATCAGCAGCGTTATAATTTGTGATTAAAATCGCGTTCAAGGATCCATCTCCAAAGCACATTGAGCCCATTTTCCCTGTAGTATTCCTTGGAAGACCCATTCAACAGAAATCAAATACTACATCTTACGCTTCACAAGTCAACAGGATAAATCCCAGCCATAACACCACTCCCAATTGACCCATTTACTGAAACCCAAAAACTAAAAAACCATTCTCGCCAGAAAAGGCGCAATCAGCCTCACTGCCTCACTCGAGGCGCTACCGTCATAATCATAAAGGTAATCGATTAAACAAACATCCGCTCTGCTTTGTGCCATAAATCATCCATTGATTGGATGTGCAAGGCATAGAGTATCTGGTTAGGACACCCATTCTTAGGTTTGTGCCTAAGAATGGGTGTCTTCTGTGAGAAAGACGAGAGTAAGTAAAGAAAGCGTCGCATAGGAATATGAATATTATTTGTATGATATTAAAGAAGTTCAAAGTAAAGTCACACGTAGGTAGGTACTGTGACTTTACTTTGCCCAGGAAACGTTTCACGCGAATTAAGAACTTCTAAGAATCTAACCTTTATATTCTGCCTTTTGGTATTCACATGGTCTAAGAGGATAAAGAAGTCGCTTAGGGCTTTGATATCTTTGGATAGAATTTGGGGAATCTAATCGTGTCTGTTATGATTTTGAGGGCTGTATTATAAATCAGAGGACTTGGTTTAGTTATTTAAATTAATTTAGAAAAGGGCTTCCGAATAATTTAAGCTGCTATTTAGAGCCTTTGACGCACAAGAATTGGCGTATTTCTGCAAAGTACGGACTAGGGTATCTCCTGTCCAAAAACTTAATCTATGTCACACTGCGCGCGCGCCGCTCCCAGCTTCGCCAACCCAATTAAACGGTCCCCACGATCGGTGCTATATCGTATCAGCCCAGTGTTGCAGCTTTATAGGCTCCTCATTATACTTAATAATGTGCCTGCTTTAGTGTAAGCCAAATAATAAGGTTGTAAAGGATTGGGTACGATGTGTGAAAAGAAAACATATTGTTTTGTTTTGGATTAGGATGGTCTTCTCTTGTCTAAACTAATATTATAAAGATTTGACTTTTTGGATGTTTACATGTTTGTTACGCTTTTACGCTAAAACGTAGTAAAATGTAGTACATGGTCAGACCATGGATTAGGACATACAATACTTTTTATAACGATATTCCCACGGAATCGAGACTTATACGGGTGAAACTGTAAAGCGCAGCTAGTAAGTAATAAAATTGAAGTCAGAATAGAATACTCTTTATTCTGAAAAGCATAAGGTACCATAAAGCAAAAGTGAAGTTATCAGCTCATTCTGAAGAGCAAGGCAAAATTACGAAGAGATATTCGGATATTTCCCAAGTCTCTGAAGACTTGGGAAATATCCAAATATCTCTTCGTAATTTGGAGAAGGCCTGAGCCTTCTACAGTAATTTAGCTAATTAAATATTCTCATTCATGTTTTAAGTCCTAAATATTGAGCTAGTTTTAGACCCAAGTAGGTATACGAAGCAAATTTAACACGAAGAAATACCCACTTATAAGATATTCTACAGTAAGTACCTATATAAGAAGTTGTAAGTGATTATATAAATAAATAAATATGATTTAGGTTTCTTTTTTTCTATATCTATATTCATAAGTACATCTAGTTTTAAGAAGTAGAGTGATCTTTTGGCTACGCGTTTATTCGGTGTAAACAGGAAATTAAAGATGTACTACCGCCAAACACAACACCAACTGGGCGCTTCCTATTTAGTAGCATTCGCCCATTATTTCACCAAAATTATTTACAACCTAGCTATTTCACGGAAAACCTATGATTACAGAAAACAGCAGTCGAAATTGACCGAAAACAAGCAATAAAAATAACCAATAAAATAGATTTTTTCAAGATGGCGGACATAAAAAGCGCGCCGAAGTGTTGTTTTGGCGCCATTTTTTCTTTTATTTTTATAACGAGGAGATTAAGTAATATTGTAAAACCAACAGTGGGCGTAAACTGCTTTTGTTTTTTGAGAAAAAAATGTGTTTGGCGCCTCATAACGTTAGCATTAAGTCATTATGGGCTGTTAGGTTAGGTCAGTTACGATGAAGTTTTGGGAAAATTAGTTTTTGACAGTGTTGAGGAAACCTTTAAAGAAACTGGCTAATGAATTAATCCAAAAGTTACTTCTTCGTCGTAGGTTGATCCATGAATGTTAAAGTATGCGAATTTCACCATAATGTTGTCGTTACAAATTTTTATTAAAAAAAACAATAAATACTTTTTCTTTTCCGTTTCTTATTGATATTATATATGATTTCAGGATAATCTAAAATGTTTTATGTTGTATATCACTGAGATGGTCCCTTAACTGTCTTGCAGGGCCTTCACTGCCATTCCCTCTCTCAGGTTTTAAGCAATTGTTTGTTTTTCAACTCTATTCTTTCGCTACTAGGTATATAGGTTAGTATACTTATAACTTGTGCGATTGCTAGGAATGCTTCCAATTATCACTAGTCCTACCGATTAAATTAAATAAGGCCAAAAGTGCAGGCTTCCATTTATTTACCCGAGAAAAAACAAATTTGAGCCAAAATAAACAAACCGACAAACTATAATTCATTATTACACGCCAAAACTATATTGCTAACCGCCAAATTCTAACCGAAAAATATCTATAATCGGGAATCAAACCCGCACCCAATAATCAGGCTTAATCACCGACGAGCTTGTTTGCTCAAATCGTGTTAAGTATAAAAAATATTTAGGAGATCTTCGTTTTTTCATTATTGCTGTTCTTATTGAAGTAAAAATGTTATTTTATTTATTTTATCTTTAAGAGAACAGTGTGGCCCAGTGGTATCAGCCCCGACTTACGATTTGTAGGTCATAAGTTCGAACCCAGGCAAGCACTTAACATTGTGTATTTAATTTCATCACCACTGCTCTCAAAACGGTGAAGAAAAACATCGTGAGGAAACTGGCATGTCCTAGAACCAAAAACTTCGAAGACATGTGAGATTTACCAACCCGCACTGGACCCGCGTAGTTGAATATGGCCCACTCCCTCTCACAGATAGGAGGCCTGTGTCCCAGCAGTGAAACATTATAGGCTGATTATTCTATGGTGATAATGCTATAAGTATACTTCGATCTAGGTTCTCGAATAAACATTCCTTCGTCTATTTAATTGTCCATATTCCCTGGTGATTTGGTTCATCACCAATATCATCTACAGCCTGACTTTACCCAATACTGGGCATAGGCCTTTCTTTTCTTGTCCAGCCTCATCCAGCTTTTGCCTTTTTTTTTTTTTCTGGGTGGAAAATGATCAAATGACTCCTCCCGCTCTGGGCGGAGCAGAAGGGAGTGTCAGACTTTTACTGACTAAAACCCACCCGTGTTCCTTCAGTTGCCTGTGCCAGAGGCCAGCTTTTGCCTGCCGTGGTAACACTGTCGTCCGCCCACCTAGCCGCCGGAAAACCATCACCTCGTCTTCCAGTCCTTGGACGCCACTCGGTCACAGCCTTACTTCACCGGTCATCACTGCGACTTGCCAGGTGGCCTGCTCAACTGATGATGATTTGGTTAGGTTAGTAAAATTCACCAGCATCGGACAAACACCTACGACATTTACAGTACAAACAAAAGAAAATCTATGTACTTTAAGAAACTACATAAAACTTTACCGCGGTAACCCCGAGTTTTTTCCCCATTCTTCAAAATTACAAACCATGAAAAAATGTTTTCGTTAATCTTCTAAAGCAATACCGCATGCGCAATTATCTAAAATACTACCCAAAGCTTACCAAAACAAATATTATCCAAATATCAGTTATTAAAACCAATATTTTTGTAATAACTGTAAAAACTATTCTAATTTGTTTTTTTTTTTCTACTCGATGACAAATTGCCATTTGCTTTATGAAGCGTTATAATTATCTGTGTTCGGAAAATTTTAGTTTGCAGTTGCTCTACTCTTTATGCTAACTCACTAAGAATCAATTTTGATGAAACTTGGAATAGCAGAAAATTGTGAACTGATTTCGCACAAAATTTTGCAAAATTACAACTTGTACGATTTTGAACCTCATCTCTATTAGAAACAGGGTCTAATTTTGAAAGGACACGTTAAAACAATTCCAAAAAAATGTGTTTGCAATATGCCTTTTTGCGGTTCGCGACAAAGAGATTTTTTCCAAATCTTTGCGGTAGGCTGCGCCTGCGCTGACTTGCGGTTCTATTGTTTGATCTATTTGTCATATTAGCGTGTGCGGTTCCGTTTGTCTCCTTTTTTGTTTGTTGTAATTATTGCGGTTATGATTTTTGCATAGATATACCTCCGGTTTCCATAAATTAGAAATGATTATGGGACGATTGGTTCGTTTGGGCCCGTCGCCAATGGAATGACAGGCAATTTTGGAATATTTATCGGCTTCCGAAAGCCTCAGATCTTAAGTCAACGTCTTAAGATCTTAAGTCAAGTCTAGTTTATTTGAAGTAAAGTGATAGTATGGGGGAGGCCTATGTCCAGCAGTGGACGTTTTTCGGCTGAAATGATGATGATTATGATAGTTAGGGAAATTAAGTCAGATTTCATTGGTCAATCATCGAAGTTCAAATCATTGAACAATTTTTGCTTTTTGTTTACGTAAAACTTTGGCGAGTTTAGAATTAAGTAACACCTCTGTACTAAAATATTATTAAATAATAATAAAAAAAAATAACTTATAAAGCAGCGTCAACTAACTTGCTAGTCTAGAACCTTGACGTTCCTTGTCGTGCTTTAGGACGAACATCGAAGAAAGCTTATTCCTTAGACTACTAGAGCCCCTTGCTTTTCGAATTTTCCCATCAGGGAAGTGACATTTCTTTAGGAACAAGTGGATGACGATAGTCTTGGGATTAGATACATTACCAAAAAAATAAAGGTGATTATATATTTTTTACCAAAATACTTTTTTGTGTCTATACAAAAGACATCAACGATAACTTGACCAACTATGGCAATATTCTGAGGAGCAATTTCCGTATTTTCAGAACATTCACAGTGTAATCTCAGCCTCCATCTATCAAAAATATCTCTAATTTACCTACATTTTTGGCAAGTTTTTGACATTGATGGTCACCGAGATGAGATTGCGACCATAGTTTATTTAAGTCCGTGTCCTTCCAATTGACGGTATTTTCACATAAACGAATATCAACCTTATAACAGTTTAAATTAATTTGATTTCAGAATGACCAGTACTAATATTGAAAAAGTCATAAAAATGCTAAAAGTGGTAGCGCAAACTGAACTATGATTTGGTGTTAAGATGGTTTTTCTAAAAAGAAATATATGTTAACACATTTGGAAAATAAATCGCGAATGCAGTAAAGATTTTGAACGTTTTTAAATATGGGAATTGGCCTGTTCTTTACCACGCTCAGCAATAGACTTCGACCGACCAAGCCGAAGTACTTTCTACATGTACTTAAATTACATGCTCTGTATACTTTTGTACACACACCGTGCTCAATATACTTGCTCCAATTTTATCTTACAAAGTGTGTTCCAAGTCTTTTCATAATACATGCTGTGGCTAAATGGAGGTACACAAAAACCACGAAGTTTTTTGAATTCAAAAGGCTCTTTTGTGGGATCGCGTGATTGGTACATCCTTGGATATAAGTGGTACCTACTATTCATTGATATACTTCTACCTGTGGCAAGGGCAAGTGTACCGTTTTGTGAGTTTGAAGGTAAGGTCAACACTTGGGAGAGGAATTGAGGGTGGGATTCAGTCGTCGTCACATAGATTGTTTCGTAAACATTTTTATTTAAAGTTTCTTTAGCGATGGCGACTTACTCAAATAATATAAAGTAGTTCAATTAAAGTACCGTCGACACTGAAAGAAGAAGAAATAATCACATCAAACACTTCATAACTTCGTATTTTCAGTTTCAGAGATTTATTTCTTCTATTTTAGTAAAATCTAAACGTGTTGATATTGACAAATAAAAACTTTAGGCACAAAAAATTACATTGCTACGAGCTATGACAATGTCGCAGGTCTACGAACAATGTTTTGACTACGAAAAGTTCGTAGCAGTTTGCGTGATTCTCTTTTTTATTTCCAAACTTATTTATTCTACTTAGTGATATGTGTTTATGCAAAATACTAAATAAATACAACAGTCTGTTTGTATTACTTAAAATTTACTATAATTCAGCTCCCGTGTTCAAAATGAGATTTTTAAATTTACTTAAAATTAGCCAATTTAGTTTTCAGCAACTGCTATAACTTCATACTCTCTAAACCCTTTTAAAACACCCTGGACGTTTTCTAACGCGACCTGCTGGAATTCTTAGGAATTGGTTACGTAAACGTAACGTATTTTTGTACGTTTCGTCAGATCGAGGTGTGAATTGTCCCCTTAGGGTAAAATCAACACTTTCGTTTGGTTATAAAAACATAAACGTGATGGATCAAAGCGATTTTGTGTTATTAAAATAATCGATAACCAAATGTTTATCTAATCTTCTGGTTATGTGGTTCTTGTAAAATGCTGCAGGGTGTAAAGGGTTAAATCGAAATGATGTTGAAAGTTATTGAATTTAAAGATGGCTATTCAATTATTATAAGTTTTAAAACTATAATGGATTTTTTTAAATAAATCGTCACGTTAATTACATGAATTCGATATCAAGTCAGGTAACAAGTAACCTAGATCTATCAAAAAAGTTTTTTTTGTTTTTTGACTTTGAGTTTCCCAAAGTTCTTAATTGCCTATCAAGGAACGCCGGTTTTTCTTTTAACGTGGCATACTCCAGTTATTTGCACAGCCTGTTTCTTCCTTTCGCCAGAACATGGCTAGTTCCCGTTTTTCTCAAAAACTCAATAATCGACTATAACGTTCCCACTGCTGGGACACAGGCCACCTCTCTGTGAGAGAGAGTGGACCATCCACTACGCGGGTGTGGGCTGGTAGATGTCACATGTCTTCGAATTTTTGGTTCTAAGACATGCCGGTTTCCTCACGATGTTTTCCGTCACTGTTTTGTGATGAAATAATTTACACAAAGTAAAGCACCTGTCTGGGTTCCAATCTACGACCTACAACTCGTAATTCGCGGCTGTTACCCCTGGGCCACCACAGCTCTGCCACGGGGCCACCACAGCTCTACCACGGGGCCACCACAGCTCTACCACGGGGCACCACAGCTCTACCACGGGGCCACCACAGCTCTACCACGGGGCCACCACAGCTCTACCACGGGGCCACCACAGCTCTACCACGGGCCACCACAGCTCTACCACGGGGCCACCACAGCTCTACCACGGGGCCACCACAGCTCTACCACGGGCCACCACAGCTCTACCACGGGGCCACCACAGCTCTACCACGGGCCACCACAGCTCTACCACGGGGCCACCACAGCTCTACCACGGGGCCACCACAGCTCTACCACGGGGCCACCACAGCTCTACCACGGGCCACCACAGCTCTACCACGGGCCACCACAGCTCTACCACGGGGCCACCACAGCTCTACCACGGGGCCACCACAGCTCTACCACGGGGTCACCACAGCTCTACCACGGGGCCACCACAGCTCTACCACGGGGCCACCACAGCTCTACCACGGGGCCACCACAGCTCTACCACGGGGGTACCACAGCTCTACCACGGGCCACCACAGCTCTACCACGGGCCACCACTGCTCTACCACGGGGCACCACTGCTCTACCACGGGGCCACCACAGCTCTACCACGGGGCCACCACAGCTCTACCACGGGGCCACCACAGCTCTACCACGGGGCCACCACAGCTCTACCACGGGGCCACCACAGCTCTACCACGGGGCCACCACAGCTCTACCACGGGGCCACCACAGCTCTACCACGGGGCCACCACAGCTCTACCACGGGGCCACCACAGCTCTACCACGGGGCACCACTGCTCTACCACGGGGCACCACTGCTCTCAAAATAATAAAATCAAGCAATGCCATGTAAACAAAAAATCAAAACACATGTAATATGACCCATATTTGACCACACATTGTATCAGACAAAGCGTGCTCCCGTTTCACGGTGTTTCATGTAATCCCATACAAAAGGTCTGTGAAAAGCCTCTGGTTGTGTTAATGTTGTATTGTAAAGAGTTAGGGTATGGGCTGGTTGATAGCCGTAGCGGAGGCGGAAATTATAATAATTTTAAGATTTAGCATATTTCAGTCGCGAAGTCTTTTGCCATTAAAAGTGACCCATTGGGTCATAAGTTTGGCCCATTGTTTGGAGTTTGGCCCAGATGGAGATGGCGGGATGAACTGGAATCCTTTAACAAGAACTGGTCCTCAGAAGCTTTAGAACAGAGAGAAATAAAAGGAGTAGCGAGGCCTTTGCCCTGCAGTGGGACATCATAGGCTTTTTAATAATAATAATACTTCAGTACATGATCAGGTGCAGAAACCATCCGACTGTTTTTTTAATACAGTATTAGTTATCTCGTACCGACACGAGAGAAGAAGTGACTTCTAGAGAAATGTTAAAGAAAGCTCGTATTTGATATGTGGGAGATGGGTCGGAAATTAAATCACCAGACTCCTGCCCTCATCCCAATTTATTCGTGGTCGACGCAACATGTCCTTTTCTTCCATACTCCTCTATTAGCCGCCATCTCGACAGTCACCCCCTTTCTAACCATATCATCATTTACACATTCCATCCATCGTTTCATTGGTCTTCCCCTACTCTTATAGCCATCGACATTCATGCTCAAAACTCTCCTCACGACATTTTCCTCATTCCTCCGTAACATATGCCCACACCATGACAACCGGTTTCCACACAACTTATCAGTTACCGATGCCACTTTCAGACTTCCTCTTATGTACTCGTTTCTTATTCTATCCATTCGTGTAACACCACACATCCCTCTTAGCATTCTCATCTCAGCTGCATGCAATAGCCTTTCATTCATCCCTTTTGTGGGCCAACATTCTGATCGGAAATTAAATATTGTAATAAAATGTAAATATAGTAAAATATAATTTCGTCAACGTTTTTAACAGTCTACGATATAAGTGGAAGGACTTGGAGGAGGCTTTTGTCTAGCAGTGGGTGAGTATAGGTAAACAAAAAAAAAATGGCATAAGTGAAACGTAAAAATAAAAACGAAATAAAAACCACAAAACTTCTATCAAACTAAGGGCTGATTTTTGAATCATCTGATAACTTTATTCGAGGAATAATTTTGAAATTTTGAGATTATTTCATACAAAAACTGTCAGACGTCAATTTTATTCTAAGAATAAAAATTATCGGTCGATTGAAAAATCAACCCTTAGTAGGTTGCTACAGATTGTAAACGAGAGCGAGCAGATATCAGCATGTGCTAAATGCAGAAACCTGTTCGAGGCGGAAACTATAGACCTGCTCTACAAAGTCGCATCTCTCATGTTCCCTCCACTGCTAGACTGCTGTCTGGGGCCTTATCGTGAAGTTACAACACAAAACCAATCGAACCACGACTCCACAATCGAATTTCAATCTTACGTCCAAGACATAAGAGCTACTCTTTGATTTAACAAGACGGAGTTAAATTTTCGTTAATTATGGAAAATTATGTTTCCGTCTTTATTCAAAGATGTAAGGTTTAAAATATGTTAAAGTAGAAACATTGTAAGCTTCGGACCAGAGACCTAAATATTACACAACAGATGTTTTTGCAAGAACGTTCAGTGGTCGCGTGTCATGGTATTCACAGTAATATAATCAATTGCTTCTATTCAGTATTGTTCAGTTCTGTAGTTATGTAAGAACGTTAAAGACTTGCCAGGAGCAGGTCTTTAGACAGTGGCTGAAGGACATGGAAAGGAGTTCTTAGATTGAGTAGCCTTGAAAATATTCTTTGAAATGTGTTCTTCAGACATAAATACCAAGGGTTTGCAGTACTTTTTGTTTTATATTTAAGGTTGATTTTTCCATCACCAGATAACTCTTACTCGAGAAATAAAATTGATGTTTGACAGTTTTAGTATGAAATAACTGTCATAATTTCAAAATTAATCCTCGAATAAAGTTTTCAGATGATTAAAAATCAACCCCTAACAGTATTTTAAATGAATTTAGTAGTAAGAGGCTACTGATGGATTTTGATTATAGATGGGCAATCTACCGGTTTTCAACCCGGTGCCTTGATAAACACCCAATGGACACCGGATAAACACCCGTAAACACCCATAAACACCCAGAAAATTGGGTGTTTACTGGGTGTTTACCAAAGCACCGGGTTTACCCGGTGGATTGCCCATCTATAATTTTGATGTGTAGCAATAGTTTTTGTAATGGTAAAAACTGAAAGATGATAACTAGGTTGGTTAAGTAATATGTATGAAACAAAAAGACTAGCTGTCGAGCTGGGTTTTTAGGCACCAGGGGCTGTTTTAAGAAGCATTCATGCTATCATTATTCCTTTGCAAAAAAAGAGATGGTGCTATTGGCCTTCTATAGCTCCGCCTCTCTCTCACATTGGAAAAATTGTGGCATTAATAAATCATTTCATAACACAGCACTTAAATAACACGCTTTTAATCACAATCAGAAGTATTTTTAAGGATATTCATAATATATTGCTTCTTAAGTTTGAACAATTCGTCTGCTCGATTACGTAAATAAAGCTATGAATATTGTTGATTGTGAAAATGTGTGGCATTGGCATTTTAAGTGTGTTACGCTATTACCCCGTTGATTAATTCAGATTCAGGCAGCATCCTGCTCATGTATTATCTCTTTTAAAATCTAGGACTGGTTCCATCCTATTCACCCCGTTAGAAAAAATGCCGCCATTTTACCCACATAGCTACAAATCATTAAATCTGTTGCCATTTGCTCCCGTTATCGCCAATTTGTCGTATCTAGTCCACAATGGCATTCCAGAGAAATGTCCGGTCGTTGTGCGCAATCACTGGCCGGCCACCGTGACATTGATGGACTTAATGTGCCATCGGTACTTCTGACTTTGGAGTTAATGTGGATAATGTGCTGGATTACTTGTTACTGGTAGTCAGAAGCCCGAAAGTCTGACAACAGGGTTTTGGAGGTCAGAGGGGCATTTCTCGTAATTTTAAGAACGTTCACAGTCTGATCTGTCTCAATCTGTCAAAAATATCTCAAATTTCCCTAAATTTTTGACAAGTTTTTGACATACATAAACTGTCGCTGTGATGAGATTGCGACTAGATTTTGAACATTTTTAGTGACGGGAATTGGTGTTCAGATAGGCAGTCACTACTTACATGTAAAATACTGGTATTCGACTGCTTCTGGTTAAAATGGAAGCTGACCCCAACATAGTTGGGAAAAGGCTGCATCTAATCTCAGCAATAATAAGAAGCAATCTTTGTGCAATTTAAGAAGCTGCTACCATTTCCAAAAACCCTCAAAAATATACCTCCCAAGGCGTTTTACGGTTTTGCTAAATGATACGATTTAAAAAGCCGCATCAAAACCGTCAAATCTAACAGTTTTATATCGCGCCGCTCTATAATTTCGCTAAACTCTATCATTTTGTGTTTAACTGTAAATGGCGGCAAGATGGCGGCGCTTCCGTTTGTCTATGGATTTTGATTTCCTGTTCTATGTCACCCTGTGTGGTTTATGGTTGATTTGATAAATGATGCGTTGGTTAATGTCATTGGGTGACGCCGTGTGGGGTAAAAGGTTTTTTTATACCGCGAAAGATTACTAACGGGTTGAATAGAATGAAAACTGTGAAGGTCAGATAACTGATTAGACTAAAATCTGAACCCAAACAAGTTGGGAAAACGCAGACAGATCATGTTTTTCACCAACATTTAGATCTTTTTGGGTATCAATGAAAATCAGCTGGTTAACTTTTGCTTTATACCTGAGGGTCAATTCTCGTAATTTTAAGAACGTTAAGTCTGATCTTAGTCTCAATCTGTCAAAAATACCTCTAATTTCCCTACATTTTTGACCGGTTTTTGACATTTGTTTGTCGCCGAGATGAGCCTGCGACTGGGTTTTGAACGCTTCAAATGACGAGAATTGCCTTTCAGGTGGACACAACCCGAACCAAGTAACTGAAGAGCTAAACTTAAATTCGTTTTGAGTTTTTTCATTCTGACCCATTTAAAACGTATCCTACACCAAATTGGAACAAATTACAAATCATAAACAAAGCTTCATCTAATTTGATTAATATCATAATGTCTTAATCCAACAAAATTTATTGGTCCAATAAATAAATCTCTCATATAAATATTCATAACTCTAAACCGCGTAGGGGGCAGATTTGGCCTATTTATATTTTTATGTTATGTTATAAATGTTATTGTTACGTTGTTGTAAAATTATGCAAATGTTATCAATCAACGATTGTTAAGTTAGGCCACACACTGAGTGGAGGGTTTTGTAGAGTTAACTTGTTTTAGGATTAAATTACGGGATAAACGAAAGCTTACTCCTGATTATTTTAAATAATATTTTTTTTTTAATGGGTTTCTGTTCCGCTATCAGCAGGAAAGTATAAATCAATTACTATTTTTCTTTTATTTTTCAGGTAAGATTATAATGATGATCCGATCATATTTTTAATGTTGGTTTATATTTTTCTTAATTTTAATATATTAAGAGAAATATAAACCAAATAATAATTTTATACACCATCATCATTTAAACAGTCGTATCATTCTCATTTAAACGTAAACGTGGAAGACCACGCACTCGCAGGGAAGACGACATCATGCTTATACTTAGCTGGATCACGCTGGATGGACGTAGCGAAACACAGAGAAAGCTGGCATTCTTTGGAGGAGGCCTTCACCTCTCTGGCAGAGGGTTCACAAAAAAAAACATTTTTTTAAATTGATAATCACTATAAAAAAAGAGAAATATTAGGCTTTTTTATTTATGGCCATTGGTAAAATCTATTGGTACAACCTATTCCACACAAATCAATTCATAGTTCAACAATCCGTAATTATAACAATCCAATCGGAAGTGAACTCCGGAACGAAGGCACATCTCCTGTAACGGGACCAACCCTTCCACCGCGATCCCGTTACCAATGGGATCTTTTCTGTTACTTTTCGACTTTTTTTGTAACTTTTTTGTTGATTAAATTTTTCACAGTCAACTTGAGTCGGTGTTCCGTTACGTTTGCTGGTTCGTTTTGTTATTGTATACCGGTAAACATTGAAATAGGATATGAAGGAAAAATAAGGAAGACGAAATCAGATTTTTGGGGAAGTATCGTACAAGCCAAGTCCTGCTTTTTGTCAAATAAATAAAACATAGTGTTTCGCAGTAACCTAACTCAAACTCAAATAATTTATTTCAATTTAACCATTCAGAGGCATTTTTGAATTGTGTCAGTCAGAAAGATGAAGCTAGTTGCTCATTCCAAAGCGTAGTAGGTGCCTAGGGAGAAGAATTGTTTACTAAATATTGGTTATATCATGTATGTTGAATTTATACATAATATGTTATAACAATGAAAAAAACGTGTAATTACTTTAAAGGCGACCAGCGTAAAAACAAAAAAAAAAAAAAAAAAACAATTAAAAAAATTGTTTTTAATAAGCCCTAGCAGCTGAGAGATAACCAGTTCCAACTGACGGCTCCCATTCACGAATATGATGCATGGATTTTAACCTAACCTAACTACTGAAACTACCAAACATTCATGTAATGGTTTTTGTTACTGCCTTACAGAACATGCAATATAATATTGAAATATTATTCAATGTGTGAAAAAAAGCTCAGAAATCGAAACTTCTTCTTTAAAATTCTGAATTTGTAAAACTACAAAAACTCATGGATAAAAACCAAACCTACAATGTTACAAATAAGAAAACTAGTGTTATATCCCAAAATTAAATTACACAACACAAATATTAGTTATAAACAAAACATACTCCAGTTATGCTAATATTCGCATTACATCTTAATCCTAAGAAACGGCGATCATCAAACTAACTATCCGGATTAAGTAATTTCTTTAAAGTAAAGCAAAAAGACAAGGGTACGGTAGACTCGTAGCATTTTTTATGGGTCGCGAAATCCGAGCCGCATCGAAGGGTTAATGACGTGTAAAATGATCGTTGAAAAAAACAATGTTCTTGACCTCAAGAGGGTTTGGGAATTTGTGTATGTTCAAGCTAGTTTTTTGTTAGGGTAAGTAGAGATCTGGACGTGTTGGTTTTAATTGGTGTTGACAATATTAGCGTTTCTTTAAATAGAAAAGGGGCTAGGATGACTTCTATACATGAAATAATTACAGTATTATCTTTAAGTTACTGATTTCATCCTACTGTTAAGCATAGGCCACTCTTTTCATGAACCAATCCACACGCCCCTGTGCTAGCCTCATCCGGGTTCTACCCACGATGGTAATGTAGCGATATCTACAACGCCACACGTGAACAACGCGTCATACTGATGTCACGCAAATCTTGCGTCTCGCTAGCAGAGTTTACCGCGCAATTAGCATATATACAAACTTCCCAACATCAATCGTTGGGCAGTTGCCCGCCAGAAACAACACCCGTCTGGTCGGAGGATCCTCCCTTTTCTATGGAGGATGAGTAAACTTTACACCCTGTTCCTCATACCTCTGTAGTAACAATGTCTTCCGCCCATCTCATTTCGTCTTTCAGTCCTTGGACGCCACTCTCTCACTGCCTTACTTGACCCATCATCAAAGCGCCTTGCCATTTACCTACTTGATTACTTGTGGATTACATTATGTATTTAATTAATATTCTACAGTCATGTTACATAAGTCTGCCTGTGACGAAACAAGACTAGATTGTTACGTAACTATCCTAAGAATTAACCTTTTAATTCTGTCATCAATTCTTCACTATAATTCTACACTTAGCCCATGGCTTACAGAATTATTTATATATTTTTTACTAGCTTCTGTCTGCAGTGTTGCCCACGTGGATGCCTGAAATTTTCCCAAGGTAATGTGCTACCTGGACTAAAAGTAGCCTATGCCCTTAATAAGGATGCCATCTATCTCCTTGCCAAATTTTATCGAAATCAGTTCCGAGGTTTAGGCATGAAAAGGTCACATTCAGACAGAGTTACTTTTGAATTTATAATATTAGCTAGTGTGGATTATTCTGTAACAACCCACTTGTATACTACATTCTATGACAAATAATTTTTTTTTTTAATTTCTATTATATCATCAATTAGCCATTTGATGTTTTTTTTTTGTTTTTGAACAATGTAAATAGTAAGGTCACTGTCTGACTATCCGACAGGAGTCCCCGATGTCATTCAACAGCTCATTTATCAAACTATGAACCTAAATATTAAAGCCAGTACAGTTTAACAAGTAACCAGTAGCTAGGTCAGTGAATGACTTCATCAAAGGAACTGTGATTTGCGTACGGGGAGGCGAGTCGTGAAAATGATTGGACCACACCGGGGGTACGCCGATGGAGCGACCTGGATGTACTCGTAAGACTGTGGCCGTTTTGATGTGGCATATTTTCATACATGATCATGACGGGATAGTGGTTACATTCAGGGCAGATCCAAGAATTGATCACGGCCTTCAAGAAAAAAAAAAGTGAAACGTATCCAAATGCGTTTCACACTTTTTATTACAATTCGAAGGATTTTGAAGGAAATTGCGTCATGTGTTTGAAAAATTCGTCTGCTAGACTGTTGTTAAATTTTCAAAAAGGACGGCATTGCTGTTGTAAGTGTGTTACAAAATTACCCCGCTAATGTAGGTAATAGAATAGAAAACCTTTATTATATAAGTTTGCGAATTGTAAATGTTTGCTCGTTCTGAAACAGTTTGTTTGGAAGACCTCGATGCCACTCACATGTGCAACTTTACAAAAAAACTTACGCTCTTTCGGTTAGTTTCCCGACTGAGTTTTCAAAATGAGTGGTCAAAGAACCTAAAACTCACACCACTCAAATCAGTACTTCCGTGTAATTTTAATGATGTGTAAATAAGTTCGGTGTGCATTACTTTTTTCCAAATTTTTTTTTTTAAACGATTATTAGAAAAAATCTTTGACTTATTCCATCATTCAATATAAATCTGGACACTGCTAAAATACCGCATCCAACCTTCCCACTTCGCTGCGCAAACAGCCCACCAACACGACAGTTTTGAATTTCACCCAGTGGGTGCATCTCGTGAAAAGTATCGCGGGTTCGGTTCCCGAGTCGGTATGGTGTCGAGTGGTGACTGGTTCACTGTGCCCTGGTATTCCACCAGGATGGGCATGAATTAAAATGTATGATCTGGGAACACATTGAAGGTAAAAAATGTGAGAGTAATGGTATTGCCATTCAACGTGGCAATGCTGCCAGTCTTGTGGGCACGTTTCCGGATGACAGCGATGTGGACGAGTACTTCGACGCCTAAATATCCTTTTATTTGTGTATTTATTTATATAGTTAGTCTTTTAATTTAGTACCTTGTGTAAATAGTTTGTTTCATCATTGTAAACTTAACTTGAAACTCAAATAAAATAATAATCACGTACTAACTTTATCCAACGGCCAATGCCCGTATTTTCCAGAACGTTGGGGTCTAATCTCAATCTGACAAAAATTCACCTAATTGACAAGTTTTTGACATTGATTGTCACCGAGATGAGATTGCGGCTAGATTTTGAACGTTATTAAATACAGGCAATTACTTTTTTTTTAAAACCGTTACTGTTCCGTACTAGACCTTAAAAATGTGGAAGGAGAGTAGAGAGGCCTTTGACTAGCAGTGGGACATTAAAGGCTAATAATAAAAAAAATAATAAAAAAAATAAGTGGAATTGCAAGCTGCTAGGCATTTCTTGTTAAAAACAGGAACATACGAAGTTTATTGATACACAGTACAGTCGTAAAGATAATTTAATGAAATATTATTGTAGAAAAGGAAATATAAATTTATTGAATACTTTAATAAAACATCAATCAGATCAATCAGTACAAAAGAAAAAGGTCAACTTTAATCATTTTCTTAATTCCATGCTTGCCTGAAGGAAATCCAGTAATCGATTCATGTTTTTAAACGGGACATTCAAATTAATTCACATTATTTATTATTCATAGGTTTTCTTGTGAGACGCATCGTTTCGGCACAAATGTTTTATCATTAAACTAACTCAAATACAAGAAATAAAAATACGACTTCATTACATCAATTGAGTCGTAATACCATTGTAATATACTTACAAAACATTTAATAGTTAAGTTACAAGGTTAACAACAAGCATTGTGCCATAAAAATAGAGTCGCGGAGTCAAACGCTACCTACAATACACGCGGCGCCCGAGGGAGGAAATAATTAATGATGATTGGCCTTAAATTACCCTCTCGGAACCTCTTGCGTCCCTCTCGCACCCCCACAGCCTATCCCGTCGAACCTTTTCGCACAAACAGGGAACCTATATAAGACCCACAGGTAGGCGCCGATGTTAGACCCTTGCGGAACGCCGAATCGTTCGCACCTGTACTAACCGTGAGCAAAAATGACCGCCGAAACTTACGGACACCGAATGATCTACGAGAAAGATATGTTCGCGTCTGACGTGATGATGGAGTATTCGACTGAGGAGTGCTACCTGTCCTGGCCGAGATCTCCGGACTCTGGGAGGTCCAGCCTGGAGCCGACGCCGTCTATTGATGGCAGCATCAATCAAGATTCGGCACACATCGCGTACAGAGGATTGTCGCGAGACGTTTTGGAAGACAGTGCTGAAGATAACGAAGTTCTGGAGTCAGGGAAGAGGCGAGGACGAGCGACTAGTGCCGCAGTGTTGAGGAGGAGACGCTTAGCAGCAAATGCAAGGGAAAGGAGGAGAATGCAGAACTTGAACAAAGCGTTTGACCGACTTCGAGGTCATCTACCATCTTTGGGCGCTGATCGTCAGCTCTCGAAGTACGAAACCCTTCAAATGGCCCAAACCTACATATCAGCACTTTATGAACTGCTCCAGTAAGTTGCACCACATATCGCCGCTATTTGCCAAATTAGATTTAACTACAGGGATATTTATTTTAAGTTTTAAGTACCGTAATACTCGTTACCACTTAGGTTAATCTGCTTCAAATTTTCCGAGTTCAAAATTAACTTTTAAAGTGTCGAGTTTCTGTATCGTGTTACGTTTAAATCTTACGCTTATTATTTTTTATATATTTCGTGTAAGTTTTTTTACTTTTACTTAAAGTTAAAGACAGTGTTTACATCGTGGATTAAAATTAAGCAGTTGAAGAAAGTAATTTATAGTAACTTCCGAATTGATTTCATTAGAGTCACAGTATTTCGCCACCATCCAATTGTTGCATTGCATTGATCACTTTTAAAATATTTCTCGTAGAATCTGTAAAACATTTAGTGCCCTTTAGCTTAGCATACCTAGGTCTAAAATTAAACAATGTAAACCAGTCTAAATTTTAGTTGTAAGCACATCTCACCAGTGTAATCCGTCCTACCGATTTAGCTCTAGATCTTAAGTTAGTTCGTCCTAGATTTTCATCTTTGCCTGTGAAAGTATTACCTATGTATTTCCCTCGTATTTTGAACCACTGAAAGTGTACATTTTATTACTTATTAAAGTGACAAAACGCAGACCTGAGTAATCTATGTAAAAGTATTGTGTATATAATTGTTTTTGCTAGTTTTAAGTTTATTAATTGTGTTGTTGAAAAATGTTACCGAAGATTCAAATAATTTTGTGACTACAGTTTTTCCTGCAGCGAAGTGGTAAATTAGTAGAGTAATTCAAAGAATTTTAATGTTTGTATTCATTAAGTTACCAGTTTATATTGTTTAAAATTATTTCTGTAAGTCAAATGATTTCTTACTATTTTATAAAATCTGCGTACATCAGTTTGTCACTTTTCTAAGTACGTGTCGGTACGAGAGAGCTTGAAACAGTATTAAAATTGTTAATAATTAGATCGTAGATTGTTTATGTATTTCTAAGTAGCTTCGAAATGTTTTTTCATGTGTAAATATAAAAATTATGTTCAAAAACTATGTTGTTTTCCTTTACCCATTCAAACTGAAAAGTTGTCACATACGCATTACACAATTACAGCAGATACCTACATAATAGGTACCTATAACTTACAGACAAATACACTTCAGGATATATACTTAATTTTATTGATCCAAGAATATTACAAACGGGAGGAATGACATTTGGTAGACAACAGTTGAAACAAATTATTTAATCAAATACCGTTCAACCAGGTTCAACTTAATTTTTGTGTTAGATAAGTTCAAAGTAAAATGAAAGGGCTGTTTTGTTGAGTTAAGAAATAAGGGAAACTAATAGTGCATAACTTTTTTCTTGTATACTTACACAGAAAACATCAAGATTCATAATTATGTAAGTATAGCACGATGGTAGATAAATGACCCAAAATACCATTATTTTACATCTTTGAACAGTATGTTCTGTTCTGAATTTTTAATGATACAGAAAAGGACCTCTTTTTACTGAAAATATATCGACCACCAGCGTACAATAAAGAATAACTATCCGTCTAAGGCCTGAATTTTCAATCATCTGATAACTTTAATCGAGGAATAATTTTGAAATATTGAAAATTATTTCATACAAAAACTGTCAAACGTCAATTTTATTCCTCGAATAAAAGTTATCTGACGATGGAAAAATCGGCCCTAAATAAAATAGTAACTTATTTAGTAAGTACTAACATTTAGCCATCTGAGTCTAAGTTTTACTAAATGAAGACAATGAATACTTAAACAGAACACAATATATAGTAATAAGAAAATAGTATAAGTATTTTCTTATGTGTTTTTCTCATACCATTTGGTACCTACTAAACATACGAACCAAAAAGACTTAACAAATACGATTACCCCAGTGCCCTTTTCCCCAGGATTCACTTCAATCCCTAAGCATGGTAATGATACTATTTTTTGCTCCCCATTCAGACATAACCAGTCTATCGATGGTGCCAACCCCAGAGTGACAGGACAATCAGTCAAGATCCAGAGTATGCAAATCAAGCAGATGTTTTGGAAACCAGCTAACTTGACCCTTGCATCGTCTAAAAGTATCCAATTTTGAACTTTATAGCGTTGAGATAAGGAGGTGTAATGTGTTGGAAAGGTTCTTAGTAGGGTCGTTGGAACAGTGTCCGGCGGGTGACATTGTTTTTTAACAGAAATAGGGCAATGCTTTTCTATACTAGGGTAGGTACTATGTAGATAAAGGTGTGTTGATTACCTCTTTTAAACTGTCAATAAAAATATAAAATGAACACTGTGTCAAATTGCTGTACTATTAAAAAAAATATAGTATCCAAGCTTTTTAGGGTTCCGTACCCAAAGGGTGCCAACAGAACCCTATGACTAAACCTCCGTGGTCCGTCCGTCCGTCTGTATGTCGGCGGGCTATATCTTATGAACCGTAACAGGTAGACAGCTGAAATTTTCACAGATTGTGTATTTCTATTGCCGCTATAACAACAAATAAATAATATAATAAAAATATAATAAAGTTAAAAAGGATCCGCATACAAGAAACGTATTTAATTAAAATGATGTATTATTTTTATAATAATTATAACGTTCATACTGCTAAAAGCTTTAGCTGGATTTGCTGAGACAAAGGAATATCACTCTTAGCAAAACCAGCTCAAGCTTTCAGTATTTTGCGATTGGAAAATGTCGTAATAATCTGGCAGGTCTTGATATTTTATGAGTTTAAGTATGATCCAACAGCTATCGAAGCTCAAAAATGTATCTAAAAACTCTATTATTTCCAAAAAACTTCACTAAGATGTAAAAAGTCATAACTATTTTATTAAAACACCGGTATATAATTAAAAGAAACGAAACGTGTGAACGTAATAGTGGGTTCCGTCCACTTTTTAACAGTTAAACGTAACGTCCTAATTCCACATGTCAAATGTCAAATTTGACAAGTGGGATATGCGCAAGACTGCAATGTCATGCGCGATTCTTTGCGAAGATCGTTGGATGAATGATAAGCTATCATTATAAATGTCATTTGTATTGTTAATTTGATGCCGATGTGATTTTTTGCATGAGAAAGTGGTTTTAAGAAGTTGAATTTTGGTATAGTTAACGTTAGTTAATTGTGGGGGTGCAACATTTAAAGTTATACGATTGAACTTTATATAAAAAGACTGTTAAAAAAAAACGTATTTTTCTTTTTTCGAGGTGTGTTCCCCCCACCACCACCGTCACCGTTATCAGCCTACAGCAGTCCACTGCTGGACATAGCCTCTTTAATTGCATGCCATTCAGCTCAATTCTCGGCAACTCTCATCCAGCTGCTACCAGCCACTCTGCGAAGATCGTCGCTCCACCGAGCCTGAGGGCATCTTACCTTACGTTTGCCGTTTGCTGGTCTGTTCAGACCTGATGTAATTTAATATGCACAAAGCCAAACACTGAATAATTGTGTATCTTATAAGCACAAAACTCCAACTTACGGTTATCTACATTCAACAAGAACCTTCAAGAATACAAAAGAAAGAAACTTCAATGATCTTTGCTCAAAAAAAAAAGTAAAGATCACTCCCCTATTTGACATTACCGGCGCATGCGCGTCAGCTCTATGAATGCAAACGATCTCATTGGGTAAACGCCGACCAATCAGCGGCCGGCTCATAGAGCACGATTTGAATTCAATTGTCGAATGTACTATATAGATTACTTAGTTGTATAGTTGTTTTTGTGGTTGGTATAAATACCGTCAAGTTTTTTTAGGTTATTTTTTTGTTGGCAAAGGTGGGAATGGAGGTTTTGTTGCACAAACTAGGCAATAAAAGGCTTTCCTGCTTGGAGAAGGGATTCTATTTATATATCAGCGATCTTTAATATCATTTCTCATCATAAATGACTAGGCAATGAACAGTTTATGTAAGGATCGTAGCAGGTTGCGTTCTGCAGTTTCTGCCTACCCCATGGGAAGAAGGCGTGAGTATATGTATGTATGTAGGCGATGGACGTCTAAATATTGCTATAATAGAAACCTTTTTATCTTTATTTCTAAGGTTGAGTAAAGTCTTACACCAATTTTGTTTAAAATAAGTCGATCTTATAAATATTTAATTATTCATCCCTTGCTTTAATAACATACATCCCTTTCATCTTCCCTTGACACCAAAATGTGTTAATTATTGCTAAATTATAACATTTATTTTATAATTGCTGACATTTTGGATTCTTTGATAATTACATCTTATTTGATTGTTACACTGGGTTATAAAATTGTTATAACCAAGTCACACACACAGGTCTTCTTGAGACTCACTCGAGTCTCAAGAAGACCTGTGTGTGTGACTTTCTGAATACTACGCACAATTCCATGGTCGGCCAGAACCCCATAAGAAATAGAGCGGCTCTTTCCTACAAAAAAGAATATTTAAAACCTAAGTAATGGTAGATCAGGATAAACACCAGTTCTTATTAGGTATCAGTTGAAATATTATTGTAGGTATATAAAAACACACTGTACCGAAACTTTAGAAGTAAGAAGCATATATTATGAATATCTTTATTCACTCACACTACTTTAAATTCGTTCAGTAACAAAGCACGAACAAGTGCGAACATAAACCCTACATTCCCTATCTATGTATTTAAAGAATTAGCGACTCCGAAATAAATTGAAGTAACCAAATCGATCCGAACAATTACGAGGAGCGATAAGAAAATTGAACTTAATCCCGCAGGTACGGACACAGACGGACGGACAGGATACAGTGCAATTACCTTGTCTGTATTCTTTTAAATGCAAGTGAAACTTTACAATTAGACGAGTTGCTAATGTTCCTGTGAAGTTGTTGGGAATTGTGGGTGTTTGTCTTGTGAAACAGTTTATAAGGTGAGTAGGACAAGGGGTGGGAATAATAGGAGTAGAGGATGATGTGAAAAAATCGATATGTTCTACTGTTAACAATAGGGAGGTAATTTTGGAAACTTTCAGCGGATATAACAAAAGTCAAATCATTTATTTCAACTATGCACATAAAAGGCACTTTTGACCGCCAAAAAGATCAGATCAGATCTGTTCTCAAATTAAATAGTAGAGCAAAACCTTCGCTTGAAGAATGGGACTATAAACGAAGGAAAACTGACATTGGATTAAGAGGTTAATCGTAGCATTAAATAAACAAGATTTGTAATTCTCTTTTCGGAAAATTTAATCATTCTAAATTTTATGATAGTTTATAAGATTGTAACAACTATTACAATAGGTTTTTATTTTGTAGAAAGATATAAAAGAAGTTACTGGTTGGGCGCTGTCTTAATACAAATTGATACAGTTTGCAGTTCCGCTCTTCCTCAAACCTCTACAAATTATTAAAAAAGAAATAATGGTTTTATAAGCAACACCCATTCAGTAGCAAAAATGAGTTATGATAAAGTTGTTAGAATTCATTCACGAAGCGGAAGAAAGGCGGGACCAGGAATATCAATATTGTATGAATTAAAAAAGGACAGGAGTTTTTGTTCGAAAAGATAATATTTCTAAGCTGAATTAGTAAAAAATGGAGAAATATAAATTAAGAAGATTGAAATGGTAAGACCTCTTAATTAAATATGAGTTATTTCTTTTGATATTGTTTTATGATAGATTTGTTGTTATTAACAACTTCATTAGGTTCTTGATATGAACATTGCTACTGCAAGAGACGTTTAGGTCTATATATTGTTGATTTTGACCATACATATATTTATTTCTTAGAGATGTTTTTTTTAAGGACATTTATTCAAACGGGCTGAGAATTTGCACTTTTTTAACGTAAACGTCAGGAATCCGCTGGATGCGCGAAGCACAGAACCAGTCAAAGCGGCGGTGCTTGGGGGAGGCCTATGTCCAGCAGTGTACGTCTGCCGGCTGAAATAGTGATGATGTTCAAGGTAAACATAAACCCGCCTGCCATTAACTACAAACTTCTAAATGCTTCATCTGGGAAGAACAAGTGGCACAATCAACTTCCCAGCGGCACAACAGTCTGTTATGTTAGAAGAACATAACTATTTACAATAGTCTGTAAAGTAATTAACATTACGAGACACAAAACAAATAAGTTACACTTTGCCGAACAAGTATTGTTACTTGACCGGTAAAGAGATACTTATTAAATTCATGGTAACTGCTAATCAATCTAGAGTATTTTAGAGAACTTGAAAATGAAATATTTATAAGTATAGATGGGCAATCCACCTGGGTGCTTTGGTAAAAACCCAGTAAATATTTTCTGGGTGTTTATGGGTGCTTTCGGGTGTTTATCGGGTGTTCACCAAAGCACCGGGTTTAAACCCAGTGGATTGCCCATCTATAGTTATAAGGTATTACGAATTAATTTGGCTGCTAAGTCATAAGTATCTACTAACATAACATAACACCAACATTGTACACTTAGTTTGCAATAAACGTTTTGATTTTGACTTTGACTTTGAGCTTCCTATCACTCTCATTTCTGCTTGGCAATTAAATATGCAGACATTTTTATTAAAACTTTCTTCACCTGTCAACGGTGTCCCTACAAATTACGACAACATTTATCTACGAAATGATCACCAAAGTTTTACTTACAGTAATTTATCGCATATAAAACTAGTATAAAGATTATCAGGATACGAATCTCAATAGTAAAACAAATAATAAAAGAACAGGTGGGAACGAGACAGCGCCGTACACGGAAGAGAGAGAGAAATACATATTCTTCCGGTTGCGTCGGCGCAGGTGACACAAAATTTATTCCGAATTTGAAAACCGAAATATATATTATATGGGATACAAACGGCTTTTTAAATATGGACATCCTTTATGCGGCGGCAAAGCTTGACATTTTTATATTTGTCGTCGCGGTTATAAAAAGGTATTTGATTTATGGAAAAATAATGGTGGCTCTCCGTGCGGGTGACGCCACAGAATTTGATTAGGCAGATATGATGCTGGGCCTTCCTTTTTTATATTAGTTTATGTTGTAGTAATCTTGAGAAAATCTTATGATTGGCATTTGCAAATTTTTATAAAATCATGTTTTATGCACCGCCAACTCTCTCTGATCAGAAAGTTACAAAAAAGTTACGGTAAATTAAAAGCCTGCTAAAGAAAAATTATGACAACTATTTATTTGTTTTTTTAATTATGTATGTAGACACATATACAAAGAGACAAAAAACCGAAATTAAGAAAAGAACAGAATTTTATGTTAAATTATTATTTTATTTTATATACATTAATACATTATAATGCGTTTATAGAACATTTAACACAACACTTTTTTATGTACCAGCGGGGTAATTGCGTAACACACTAACAGCAGCAATGGCGTTGTTGAATGTTGTTGAACTGTCAAAATGAACAGTTCAACAACATTCATTGCGTTATTTACGTTGTTGAGCAGACAACATACATCTTCGAACATAGGTATGCAGCAATGGATTAGCAATATCCTTAAAAATAATTCAGATTGTGATTGATAGTGTGATACGCAATTAGGGCATAGATTAACTTATAATACCAAATGATTTTAAAAAAAAAATTCGGAAAGGAATGAAAGTTATCGCAACTCAAAATTCAAAGCAGACTTGCATTTTTTTCAGAACACAATATTCTCATAAATCAATGCTAAGTTATCGTGGGACGGTCGGACTTTCAGCTTCACTGGGAACTCGTAAATCTAAACTCTGATTTAGATATGAGATTATTGAAGTTTTTGTGGAAGAAGATGCTTCACCTTTGTTTTGCGGTTTTCACAGGTTTTGTTTTGGTTAAAAAACACAAAACGTTTTGATAGGTAGTGTCATCTAGTATTATAAGTTGGTGATTTATGTCCTTTAGAATTAAAATATTTACGTACTGTTTTGTCTTGAGTGTTTTTTAGAGAAATCTTAAAAAATATTGTGTTACCTTTTCATAGATTTGAATTTCATCAAAGATAATTAAATCATCATCATTGCTGAAGCACCAACATACTGATGAAGAGGTTTAATAATAAAGCCTAGGCTTTACTATACAATAGCAGGGTTTTATGTAGGACCTAGATCCTACATTATGATCCTAATGTGTTTATACCTGCCTATAATTTCACTAACCATCTTTTCATCACATTGATAGATATCTATGAAGAGTAATTTCAATTCTGTGTATAAGTGTTCCCTATTTTGTCATTATCTAGTCTACTTTTAGAAAATGCTGTGGGCACCACAACAAATTTTGGTCCTCAAGTATTCCCACAACATTTATATCAATTCCAATAAAATTTATCACCACTATATCTATCATTTCTATCTATTCTTTCTCCTAAACGACATTTTAATCGTAGGTAGTCAAGTAATATCCCACAGAGCAGAAGAGCTTCTTAAAAAACAATATATAGGCATAATTCATACATCGATGATAGAAAATGTATAAAAACATATGATTTAATAGCGATTTAACATATTTCTATCGTTTATATTAATTTCGTTACGGGTGACAAATTAAAACCACTTAAAATGATATAAAATGCAACCCTTTTACTGGGGATTTGGGTTTTTTGGGACTAGAAAAGTGTCCCATGACGTTTTGGGAAAAAATATAAAGAAGTAGCTGATTTGAATTCTGTATATTGGGACGTTATTAGTTTTAGATTATTTATTACAATAATAATATTCCTAATATTACCTTGGGACATTAAAAAAAAAGATAGTGAGTCAGCTAGTCTTGTGACTTTTTTAGGATCTTTGAGATTCTGACGCTTAGACATAAGTTACAAGTTATTCTGAGAACCATTTCCGCTGACAGCAGGTCGGGTCTTCAGGAGGCTTTAATACTTTCAGTTTCAGGAAATCGTGCACTATCGTCAACTGCTAGCAATACGCTGCTCGCAATAACCTAGGTCAGGTTTTTGAAGAACTTTATTTATATCTTTCTAGCGCGTCCCGGCGTTTTCACTCACATCTATCTTGTAAGTACGTTTTGTTAGTCGCCTTTCATTCATCCCCTCCACATGACCAAAGCATATAAGCCTACTCTTATAAAATTTTATCACTAAATCTTGTTTTAAACCGCTTTTTTTATACTTTATCACATAATTCCTCAGGCTATCATTCATAGTTAAACCACACATGCTTTGTAAAGAGTTTTATTTATACTTTCATGCCTCTTTTACCACACCCAACATTCACGTCCATACATAAGCGTAGGCACCAGCACACCATTGTAAACAGCCAGTCAAGCCATTTTGGACTTCAACACTGGTTGGTCACAATTGCATGTACAGCACCAGTCACTTTATTTCCCGCATTCACTCTTGTTCTCTCTATTATTATTTCCATCTCTTGTAAACAAATCATATAAAACCTGCTTAAGTAAACATCTGCTCTCAAAACGGTGAAGCAAAACATCGTGAGGAAATATATAATATATTTATCGAAGTAACATGTTGGGGAAACTGGTATATCCTAGAACATTCGAAGTCATGTGACATCACCATCCCGCTCTGGGCCCGCGTGGTGGATTACGGCCCAGTCCCTTTCACTGAGAGGAGGCCTGTGTTCCAGTAGCGGGAACGATATATGCTGATTATAAAGTAAACATAACTTGTAGAAAACTCGCCCAAAGGGTATCAAACGAAGAACAACAAAAGTTCCCCTCTTCAAAAACAAATTTATAGTCCAACCTCCAGAAAATAAAGCAAAAAATTATGCAAAATCAAACAAGAGTTAAATCAGATGCTTAAAAACTTCTCACGACATAAATTACATTGAAAAGAGCGTCCATCTTTATCCGGAAGTGGCGCAATTTGTCGAAGCTTACGCATCGAGACGACTTCCGGTGGGATGCGCTTGCGCCGCTGAAAATAAAACTGCTTACACCCTGTCAGCTCGTCGTGAAGGTATCCGGTCTTATTATGAGTTGAATTTAAAATGTTATTGTGATTTCTTATCTAGCATTTTGTTAATTTTATTTATTAGCTATTAATTTGAAGTTTTATGAGATGGCGATTGAGCTGGGAGTTCCACTGTGCTCTCGGGATTTTCTAGACGAGCAGACCAGTGAAGTTTCGCGATAAATTAAGACTTACGATTAATTTAATTAATTAAGACGACACGGTTGGCGCAGTGGTTAAGCGATTGACTGCTGCGCTGCGTGTCGCGCATCCTGAAGAATTTGATTCCTTCAAAAAACATGGTTCTATTCACAGCAGTATTTGGGTTATGAACAACTTCAGCTAACTACCCGTTTGCTTTTCTAAGTCCTGAATACACAAGAGAGAGCCTAATGGTAACTGCCACGACTTCCGAGTTGTAGGTCGTGGGTTCGAACCCAAGCATGCACTTTTATTTGTGTAAATTATTTTATCACCATGACTGCTCTCAAACGGAGAAGGTAAACATCGTGAAGAAACCGCCATGTTCTAGAACCAAGAATTCAAAGTCATGTGACATCTACCGACCCACACTGGGCCCGTGTGGTGGATTATCGCCCACTCCCTCTCGCAGGAAGAGAAAGCTTGTGTCCCAGCAGTGGGAATATTATAGGCTGATTATGTACGCATGTATGACTGAATACATAAGCATGTGCAGCCAGCAGCGCATTCTGAAAGGTTACCTCTCCCCTATTCACAATTATACAGACATGCAAATTTTTTGAACTTGAAAAATTTTTACATGAAAAGATTGACACACGCCAAATCTACAGGTGCCTGCAACGGTTCCACTAACCCCCATCGATTACCATTCCCCACAACTGTCTCCCACTTGCGCTGGCGCAGGATAACAAGCAGCTGATACTTTGCATTGTTCTCCTGCAAAAATACAATAATTTAAATATTTAAAAATAAGTTTATCTCGATGTAATTTGTACGAAATTTGACTTGTTAGCAATCCTAATAATCCTCATTGGCCAGCCATTAAGTAATTTGATATTAAGTTGAATTAAGTGGAAGCACTCACGCGCCGCTACCAGTAAGATCTATATGGAAAATGTGGGTTTTTCTGTAAGAATAAATTACATACACAGCACTTTCAGGGGTATTAAAATGTATGCTATGGTTTTTAGTTATTTTAGTACCTTTTTATAGCCACCCTGGATTTTTAACAGATTAGTAACAGATTTCAGACCCTGTTTTTTTATTTGAAATACTGTTTTCTTGCTTTAACAACTAAAGTTCGAACTTAAGTGAAAAACAAAACTGATCGTGTGATTTCAATAAAAAAAAAAAGACAAAAATTAAACTGGATTATCTAAAAATTCGCAGGCGAAATCGCGTCCAATGGGTAGTGAATCCCAATGTCCAGTTGTTCTGAATAAAGTCTGCACGATTTTGATTTGATTAGAGATCGGGTGGTCCGCCTGTCCGCCTGTCCGCCGCAGATCGACCGCGCGTGTCGCTAAGGAAAGTAGATTAGGATGTTTATGTAGATACATTATAATAAGGGATATTAGGGTTTACGTTAATTTCTAGGTTCTATGTTACAGTTATTAGATGAAGAATCGATCAATAAGGAAACCGTACAATGGATAGGTAACCTTTTCGTATTAAATACTAGCAGTGCCCCGCGGTTTTTCCCGCATAACTTACCATCCCGTTGGAATATCAGGATAAAATATCTTATATGTTAATCCTGGTTATAAACTATCTGTGTGCCAAATTTCATCGAAATCCGTTCAGAAGCTTTTGCGTGAAAGAGTAACAAAACATCCATCCATCCATCCTCACAAACTTTACTTTATAATATTACTTGCAGCGCCCCGCGGTTTTACCCGCATAAGCATCGATCCCGTGCGAATATCGGAATGAAAAGTATCTTATGTGCTACTCTGATGTACCTACTCGTATAAGCTATATTACTGAAAAGTTTAATCAAAATCTGTTCAGTAGTTTTTGCGTGAAAGAGTGACAAACATCCATCCACCCTCAGAAACTTTCGCGTTTATAATATTAGTTGGAAGTAGAATTGATTTAAGAGGAGGCGGCTTTGCCAATGGGTTTCCCGAGACTGGCTACTTTTGTTGCCCAAGATCTTAATTATACGTTTTTGATACTTCGATTAAATTGTCGGAATAGAAAAGTAATTGAGTATATTCGCAAAAAACGATATCCAAGCACAAGCATTTGATTGTATCATGAATCATAAATCATAAAGTTTATTTGTAAAACATAGGTATACTTAATAGGTCATACATATAAAATAAAACGCTATGTTTTGTCTTAAGACATACAAATATGGTAACATGCAAAGTAATTAAGCTAAACCAAACGTCATTAATAAAAAGAAATAGTTTTTTTAGTAAAAAAAAATGTCAGATGTGAAAAATTTTAAATGCAGCATTAATAATTATTATAACTCTTTATCGTTTAAAAACTCGTCTATTGTATAGTAGCATTTATCAAAATCAAGTTTCTGCAGTACGATTTTAAATTTTGACAATGGCATTATTCTTATGGAATTAGGAATTTTATTATATATTCTAGGAGCAATTCCGAAAAAGCTTTTGTACATCAAAGCAGTCTTACATTTTATGTTACATAATTTATTTTTGTACTAAGCACGCAATTCAGATTTTGGACTGGTGATAGTTTAATAAATAAATGCGGGTTTCTTTTTACAAAAAGTGCAGTTTCTAATATATGTATATAGTGCCGGAAATGTTAACAGTTTCATTGATTTGAAGTAAGGCATACAACTGTGCTGACCCCTAGTAAATGAGGATAAGGGCAAGAGAATCATGTTGAAAGAATTGTATCGTGAAAAACAGACCTTGGGTGTATGGGCTAAAACATATACATCGTTAAATTTTGATCGTTTTAATCCTTAAAAGGGGTCATTGTACTCATCATTATGAACAACTTTTACTACGGGACCAACACTGAAATCGTGAAAAAAAAATCAGGTGATCCATCGTAATGCATGGATCAACTGATTTTTTTTCACGATTTCAGGGTTGGTCCCGTAGTAAAAGCTGTGAAAAAAAATTTGGTGATCCATAATAATGTATGGATCAACAGATTTTTTTTTCACGATTTCAGGGTTGGTCCCGTAGTAAAAGTTGTTCATAATGATGAGTACAATGACCCGTTTTATGGATTAAAACGATCAGAATTTTACGGTGTATATGTATTAAGTCAGTCGTTTTCCCGTTGATTTCATAATATATTATTATTTACTTTCTACCAGAAATCGTGTAACCTCTGGTTTATCTACTCTGTGGCTACTAAATAGTAAGTCGGCACGCGTTCTCATGTGCGTGCTATAGCCGTCGCCCGCGGCGCCGCCTGCTAACCGCCGCCCACAGAGAAGAAGCACACTTGCTACCTACAACCAACCTGCTCTTTTGATACCAACCTAATACTAGGTATTATTTATCATTTGGATTACTCAATTATTTGCTATAATGTTGTGTCCTGAGGAATCATGATTAGGCTCATTAGGAGTCTTAAATTTAATAGATTGACTACCAGCCACCCTTCGAAGGTCATCGCTCCACCTAGTTTGAGGGCGTCCTTCCTTACGTTTGCCGATTCGCGGCCACCCAAGAATAGTCTACCCCAACGGTCATCGGTTCTAGGGCTAACATGGCTGGCCCAGAATGGCTAAATTCCCTCAAAGTCCATGTTCTACAGTCGGGATGAAAAACATAAACGGGCTTACCTCTATTTGTCGAACTTATTAATAACTAGTAACGCCTTCAGAAGCTTTTGCGTGAAAGAGTAACAAACATCCATCCATCCATCCTCACAAACTTTACTTTATAATATTACTTGCAGTGCCCTGCGGTTTCACCCGCATAAGTGTCGACCCCGTGAGAATATCGGGATAAAAAGTATTTTATGTGTTATTCTGATGTGAAAGCTATATTACTGTAAAGTTTCATCAAAATCTGTTCAGTAGTTTTTGCGTGAAAGAGTAACAAACATCCATCCATCCATCCTCACAAACTTTCATGTTTATAATATTAGTAGGAAGTAGGACTTATACAATGACATAACCTTAAGACTTTGGCAAAGACTCTCAACAACATCAAATGATTTTTAAATTTATTGGGAAGCTCAAATGTATCGTGACATTTATAACCAAAGCTTCAGGATTCCTACAAGATTGAAATCGCTGTCAGTTATGTAAAACCGTTTTTTCATGGCCTAATTACAAGGAGCACCGTTTGTTCAACCGCAAGAACTTTCTCGGGACTTGGTTCCCTAATATATGTAATATTGTAACATACTGTATAATTTCCAATACCATTGTATCGTGTCTTCCTGAGTGAAAAGTCCTTTCTCTTCCTGAATATGAATGACAAAGAAATACATTTCATAAACGAATTATTAATTTCATGTTTTTACTGTTCCTCCTACAAATATACGAGTATGTTATCGTCTGGAAGATCCAATATTATCTTTTCTTTGTGTCCTAATATGTAGTAAAGGACTGAAAAGATGTCAGACCCGTTACCAAACTGCCACGTGGCTAATTGTTATACTACGTCATGTTACAATCTATCTGTAGGTACTCCGGTAGGTACTCCGGTAGGTAGTGCCACATTTGCCACCCTTGAATTAAGAAAATAATGACAAGGCTAGATTTTCTATATAATCAGCTAGTAGTTTTGGATAAAAACCTCATTTTCTTCTGTGTGTTTTGTGAGCGCAACTGCCATCTAAAACTGTAGCCAGAGCCGAAACCCCAGTCTGTTGTAGGTACTCTAAAGGTGCTACATTTCCTTCTGACTGCTAACCATAAATGTGATAAAATATGTTTGCGGATGAATTGAGTAAAATTATGCGTAAATGTCTGGTGTTCTGTGAGAGAAAGAAGAAGAACAAGGCAGTCCACTGTGCCAAGTTAGTTTTAAATTAAACTATATTTAACATAATTATTGGCGCCGATTCCCTTGTTCACAAACTAAACTAAATTTAAGTTCAGTGCATCTTTTTCTTTCTATTTCATTAAGAAAAGGACAGAAGATAACTATTAGTTTAGTCCTGTCAAATTAGTCAGCGTCTGGCGTAAATTGACGTATTTTTAGTAGCCATGTTTTCTCGTCTAACCTTGCTATGGGGTATCTAAATTTGACAGACCTAAACTAATATTTATCTTCTGTCCTTTTCTTAATGAAATAGACAGAAAAAGATAAAAGATACACTGAAAATAAATTTAGTTTAGTTTGTGAACTAGGGGATTCGGCGCCATTGTCACCGTAATAATTGTCTTTATGTTAATAATTTTTGTAATTGGTGTTGTACCGTTTTAATTACCTATATATCAATAATAACTTTGAGTTGGGTGCCTCTCTTAGATAATAAAGATCGATAATCAGATATTTCTGATTGTCGTTGTAGAAAACGTCTAGAACAACGGTAATAAGAGGGACCTGAGTGGTTTAAAACATATATTTTATTAAAACCCTCACAATAACACGGAAGCATACTAACATAAAAGAAAAACGTCGGTATCTACCTATTGAAATCGTAAAACCTGTGCCATATTAATATCCTTTAATTTAAAACCTCCTCAGTACTTTAACCCTTTTAAAAACTTACTAATGACCTCAAATTAGATCCTCAATAAGCTTCAAAAAGAAATTGCCGTACAAATACAAGGTTCTTTTCAATCTGTGCAACCACAATCGATTTGTAACCGAAAGCAACCGAGCAACCGCGATGGTGGCCGAGCTTGTCATTACCCTTTGTGTGACTAAACACCGGCTAAACTTGAATGGTGGGTTGCTGCGAATTGGGGAGTTACGGAGATACTGAGATGTTAATTGTGAAGGATAAATTATACTTAATGGTTAATTCTGAGTGTAGCAGAGTACAATGGTGGAGCGGTAAACCACTTCCGAAAATAAAGTGGTCAGTTGCATATACCTATAATCAGGCTGTATAATGTTCTCACTGTTGCGTTGGGACACAGAGCTCCTCTTTGTGAGAGGGAGTGGGCCGTAATCCACCACGCGGGCCCAGTGCGGATTGATAGATGATGTTTCTGGTTCTAGGACATGCCGGTTTCCTCACGATGTTATCCTTCACCGTTTTGAGAGCAGTGTTGATGAAATATTAATTTACACACAGTATGTAAAGCGCCTGTTTCGGGTCGAACATACGACCTACAACTTGTAAGTCCCAGCCGTTACCACTGGGTCACCACTGCTTTCAGTCAGCTACTGGTCAGTTGTTTGTTTTCGTCTAATTTTCTCAAATGAGGTGCAGTATTTTAGTATTTGATTCAAGCATTTTTAACAGATAGGGAAACAGCACCCCGACCCTAATTGCGTAACACACGATCAATCACAATCGGTTTCATTTTGACAGTTCAAAAACATTCATTGCGTTATTTACGTGTTGAGCAGACAAATTTTTCGAACTTATGAAGCAATGGATTAGCAATTTGCTTCAAAATGATTCAGATTCCGATTGATCGTGTGTTACGCAATTAGGGTCGCAGATTGCGTAAAACGTGCCCTTTTGTTTTGTATTTATTTTTATAGTGAGTCATTTAATTTAGTACCTAGTGTAAATAGTTAATTACCTATACATACAATACAATTTATAAATTGCGTAACATATTCATAATAAGACTGTCAAAACAAACAGACCGTAAAATTATGTTCTTTCGCAACTTTCATTCTATATCAGCCGTAAAAATGACCACCACAAATGACACAAACGACGACAAATGTATGTAATCTGTCAATCTGCTAAACAATGCTTTTTACTGACTGTAAATCCTCTAACGACAGGAAATAAACAATTTTTTTCTTTAAACCTGAAACAACTGTCTAAAGGAATCATTGTATTTACGTAACATTGTAAAAAACACATTCTTCCATTCCATGCCATGAAACTTTCACTTCTTTTAAAACAAAACAAAAGAAAAAAGTACGTTAAAAGATTGTAGGTAAAGTAGATAAGTACAAATCCTAATCGCTGGATCTGCCCAGGTGTGGGCAACAGTGGGCAACTGGGCATGGACGAGCGAGCGGAACAGCACCTGCGCTTGCGCCTCGCCCTGTGACACGAGCCATCATAGAGACGGGAGTTGAAGTATCGTTATTAATGTCGATAGTCGATAAAAGCTCCGGTAAGTCTTTATAAAGCCCGTTGAAACCGGAGTAGTAGTATGATGAAATGACTGAATAAAATTGGTTATTAGAAAGGTGTTCTATATGAAGTAGATTTTGATCAGCTTCATTCGCCACTTCCAATATTTATTTATTCATGTATTACGAAATAAATATACATTATGAAATGTTATGTCAATTCATCAATAAGTCACTAATTAAACATTGAATTTCGTTACCTAAGAGATATAATATTAACATTAAAATACATTGAACGAGATAAGAATAAATCATAATTTATTTTTGTCAATTGCAATAACTGTACAAGGCACAGTTTCTTTATGGTACGGTGTATAAACCGCGCCATAGAAAAAACGTGTCTGTCAACCAGCTACCATAGTGATCCAAACAACACTGGCGACCGTGCCGTCCGTGTATACGGCGAAAAAACTAAAATTATTCACGGCAAAAAAATACATGTGTGTACAACGGACCTTATTCTAATTTACTGGATTATTAGAATTGAAATAGGTTACTGCTGGAAGTTTCAACGTTTTTATCCTATATCGATAAAACATTATATAGTGACATCCCTACCCCACCCTCCGATGGTTAGGGAAGATACCCCGTACTTGCGCGTACGCAGGGCGCGTGCCACCTTTTTGCTTCATATTGACTTGCATCACTATACAACCGACACCACCCCACCAAGCTCAAACAAAAATCAATCTGTTTTCATACACATTACAGTCCATTTTCCTTTAAAGACAATGGTGTAGATTTGAATGATGGAAGATTAACTTTAAATGTAGAATCATAGGGTTACATTTCGCTTGAAGGTGAAAAGTAGGGTGATTTTTTTAACAAACGCGAATAAAATAATTGTAGCAGGAATACACAGTAATGTTTTGTTAATTTGAATACGAAGGGTTTTTATTTTGAAGAGGGGTGCAGCGCACGCGCCGATAAGAAGTTAATTATTTAGAACTAATTCATGACACCGAAGGAATTCCGTTGTTTTTGAATATTGAAATTAGAACGTTTGAATTTTTTAAGGTTTTGGAATATTTTGACGCTTTTTTACTCCATTTAATTCTTGACTATAGTAGAAATTAGCATCTGATCTTCATAAGTCCCTTGAAATCTGCATAGCCACGTAGATTGATCTTTGTTATACCGATCGTTATACTGTAGTTTTAATGTTTTAGCTGCTATCTTTCAGAATTCCGTATCTATTGGACCTCAATAAAAGGGACTAGATAATATATGAAAACTAAGCTACACAAAACAAGCGACAACAGTTAATAGTACAAGTAGATTTTGATAGTTTTGAAACCCCAAATAATTTGTAAGAATGCGCTGAATCTGAAATTACTATTTATAACACTAACATTACCTAAACACGCATTTCGGTCACGGTTTTCAGTGACTTAAGTAGTCCATTTTTACACAGAAAAGCGTGACTGATTTAAGTGCGGGTTTAGGTCATACGAGCTATAAAATTTTAATAGTATACGATACGTGTGCCTTAAGTAGTATTCATGCACGGCGTTTACCATCGTCATGTAGTATTGTAGGGCTTCTATGAGAATCGCGGGAACTAGATCAGGCACAAGTCACTATAAAAACAAATAAGTACAGACGCCAGCAGGTCAAACTACCCGAAACTGTCAAATTTTCCCAATCAACCTTGAACCTTAATGCTTTAGCGATAAAGTTGAAAATGTATTAAATAAATTTGACAGATTGTAGTAGCTTGATGTGCTGCGTCTGTACAAAAAGTAAATAAAAACTATTTGTCTATTTACAATCCACGACAAAATTAATTCAATACGCACCATCAATTGATGAGTTTCAAACAGCAGCGATAATTTATTGCCAATAGAAGGGCTGCCACCCCATCTTGTTGAGCCAATGAGCCGGAAATAATGTGGACACGCCCTTAGCGCGGCTAATAACTGTGACGTGGTGAAATATGTGAATTTATGTATTGTATTGAATTTCGACGACACCGTTGGCGCAGAGGCTGAGTGATCGACTGCTGTGCTGCGGGCCGCGGGTTCGATTCCCGCACGGAACAAATATTTGTATTACCTACAGGTAGTTGTTCCGGGTTTGGCTGTTTGTGTATGTGAGTTTAAATGTTTGTAAACGCATCCACGGTACAGGAGTAATTCCTAGTTTGGGGCAACGTTAAAAAAAAAAATGTAGGTAAGTACTAGAGTGTTAAATTTATCAAGGGTAGGCACTTGGGAGGGGATTGACGCATACCAGACAAACTGGGGCCCAAATAGCTCAGAACTGGTGCCCTGAGACAGTGAGGCGGGGTCGGGGTAGCCCATGGCAGGACGAGCTGGATAGGTCCCGTCAGAACTGGAAGGAGGTCGCTTGGGCTCGCGATAGATGGAAGGAGTGGGGTAGAAAGATGGAAAGACTGGTATATACGAGTACTAGCACCATCCATTGCGCTATAACTACCGGTTTCTTTTTTAAGGGTCACGGCGTGGGTAGGCCCAGTATTTTCCAAACTGTTTTAATTTAAGGTGTTTAGGTAACGTTGTATTGCAAATATTTAAAAAGCCTCGGCCAATTCAAGAGTTTTTCATTTTACTTTCGATAAAATTTGAAAATCGCAAACAATAGGAGGCTGCTTGCCACCCTCTAGAATAGTACCTAACTCCTACCAAAACCACATAAGGATGGATGTAGCGCAAGTGACTTATATTTGCCGAGAACCACAAAATACTACTCAAAATGAACAACATAAATTGACGGGAACCCCTAACTTTACGTTAACGTACCCATTAAACATTTTAATCAGTATATGAGGCACGTGCACACTGATCTGGTCACGCGACCAGCCAATAATGAGCTTTTTAAAGGGAGAGCTCACAGTGATGAGCTGTTTGAAGGGAGAGCTCAAAATTGATGAGATGATGTCATCTATCATTACTACAATGTCAATATTGAGTTTGATTAGCTTTGAGCAGGGGACTGACTGGGTTATTAAAACATAATGAAAAATTATTTAATAATGTACATCATTTTGGTTAGTTTCAGTCTTACCAAGGGGTATCGCATTACCCAGTCACTGGGTTGTGGAGATCAGATAGGAAGTCGCACCATGTAAAATACTGGTATTCAGCAGTATCCGGTTAGACTGGAAGCTGACTTGAACATAGTTGGGAAAAGGTTAAGTAGAAGTGATTTTGGTTGGTTTCAAAATGTGTTATGTAGGTTCCAAATTGGCTTTGGACACTTACAATCTACTTGGAAGCTTATGATCACCTGTGGTCAATTGATTGAGTGTCTAACTGTGGACATGCGAGTGTCTCATCTGTGACCACGCGAGAGTCTCTGGTTACGTCAAACGGGTCCCTGATCAGAGCCCTAATTAACTATGGTCACTTAACGATTCCCTACTTCGAAACCACGTCAATTCCTTAGCTAATCCCGCAAATCTCGCGTTGATTTCGCGCGGTGTCGTTCATTGCGTCATAGAGAATTACGGCCCTGGTGTGATCAAGCTACTGTTTGTACGACCGTAGGAAGCCTGAACAGGATTTGTTTACACTGTCTTCAGATAGTTTGGAATAGATTCAAGTGTCTTTTTGTGTCTGTGTGTGTGTATGTGACAACAAATCAGTGTCTGCAGTCTGTCCATAGTTACAATAAATATTTCTTAAATTTTAAATAGCGTAATCCCTGATTGTATTAAAACATCCAAATAAACAAAATAAGTCTGTTGTGCCAACAATGTTACATGTTCGTACCAATTAGCTGCACAATAACCACGCAAATATTGTGGGCATAAGCAGGGGTCAAGCACATTTTGGAAAAATAAATGTGCGGGGTTGATTTGGAGAGTAAATTTTTACGTGTCCGTGCTTATCACAGCCAGATATTTAAATCTTTTAATAGTAGAGTGGGCTATTCCGATACTTTTATAATCGTTCGCATTCTTATCTCAGTTTCGATCTGTCAAAAAACCTTCATTATTAATAACTTTTTGACATTGATTGTCTTTAAAATGGAATTGTTAAGTTTGTAACTATGAAAATTGGCCGTCAGTTAGCAGCAACGTGTAAATAGCAACTGACTTGATTAACAAAATCTTTTGGGTTCTACTCGGAAAAACATTAATTTGATTAAGCTACAATCATGCTCGGTTCAGCATTTTCACGAATCTGTGGAGTAATAAAATATTTAGTGTTGACAAAATGTTGTGCTCCCCTGCAACACGGGGTCGCGATAAGCAGCTCTCGTCAAACAGTGTCCGTCAGCCGCTGAAAATATAAACAGATGTGTTAAGGGTTAGCTTTAAACTGGGGTTAAATTTTTTCTATTAGATTTTTCTCCTGTCAAAAATTCGAAGTCGACGGGAAGTACCTTGTTAGTTTTGATGTCTCAATGATTTTTCGCAATACTATGGGACGGTTGCCTAAGTACCTATCTACCTCCTTATTGACCACCTAGAAAAAGTGAAATTGATAGATAGATGGAAAAAAAAATATGAGTTTTATGTTTCACTACGAGGAAAGTACAGAACTAGTAAACAGTAGAACTTTGTAGGCACAAAAAGTGTGGGCCTGTGGGCGGCAAAACTGGGGCCTGTCATCGCTCGAGCAGTCAGGCTTAAGAGGTGGCACTCAGTAGGAAGGATCGAGGTCGTAGGATCGGCCGCACTTGGTGATGGGGCTCGTTAGGCATGGCGGGCTGATACCAGGGGGGGGTGCGGCAAATGTACAATATCTCCCGGGCCCCCGACTCATGGTACTGGAAGGAACAGTCGGTAGGAGTCCGACATAACCCTCCGTTCTTCTCAGACGGAGGGTATCCCCACGATAAAAAAAAGATGTTTGTGAATTGAGTTTGAATTGATCTGTCATCCAAACTGATGCTAAGGATTGACACTATTGACAGCTCACTTCAAGCTCACTTCGCCTAAGTTTTCAGTGAGAGATTTTTCCAGAATATACCGGCTGTTTTTGACTTTTTTGATTGCATTAACATAACCCACCCTTCATAAAACCATTTGAAAACCTACCACCACACTTCCCTTTAACCAACAAAGCGAACATTGTACAAACAGTGTTCGCAGCGCGCATTGTGCCGGGATGACGTCATCAGTTGTACCAACACCGCCATTGTGCAGTATTGGACAAACTGTCCGCCTGTGTTCCAGTGCGGTAGGCTCCAATGTTTTCCTTTTATTTTGCCGGTTTTATCAGCTTTTTTCGGTATAAAGTTGGGTCGGTGCCAAGCCGGGTAACCTGGAAAATGTAAAAGATTTACTGTCCAAAAAATTCGAAGACATGTGTCATCTACCAACCCGCACTGGGCCCGCGTGGTGGATTACAGCGCACTCATCTCACAGCAGAGAGTAGGCCTGTGTCCCAGCAGTGGGAACATTATAGCCTGATTATGATTATTACTGTCCTGCAGGCCTTGTAGACTTATAGATGTTTTGATTAGTTGGCCATTTCCTATTTTGTTAAGTACCTGGTACTTATCTAGGCCTACATTGTCCTCACATACCTAATAAGACTGGCATTTGAAAATATTGTTAAGCTAATTATTTTTAAAAGAGTAACCGTGGAGTTTCTTGCCGGCTCTTCTCCATAGGAAACAAATTGTGCACTTTGCTTCCGACTAGTGTGATTCATTAGTGCCCCTGTATGTCAAATTAAATATTTTGATTTTGATTTTTGATGTCGTTGTTGCAGGCTGCAAAGGTCGAAATACGTTTGCTATTCTCAAACTTTTTATTGACATTATCGTGTATAATTTTGAGTTTTTTTCTTGCTTACTATCAATACCTACTTCATTGACATTTGCATTGTTCAGGGACGAGAAGCTAGCTTTGTGTGCTAGATCTACCTTTGAACGGGGTTAAGTAGTGGAAACCTTAAACTTCTATTGGCATGTTTCTTTTTTTTATTAGCCTCTACAAAATCTATCCAATGCGTTGGTCTTTTGAACGAAAAAAAATAAAATTGCAAATCAACACTTTCTTTTTTTTTCTGCAACTGTTACTCACACAAACCCCGACTACTTACTACTTTTTAAAAACATTGTAACACGTCGCCGTACAAGTGGCTCCGCCGCGCGTCGATCCTGGTCCCGCACGGTGTAATTTAAGCCCCGCCGGCAATAATGCAATAATAACGCCACTTGATATTAAATCAACACGCTAACGAGACCCGGAGGTGGACAGGGTGTGTGGCTTTTTGAAGACACGAAACTTCATAAGATATTTTGATGTATTGAAGATTTTCAGAAGATTTGTACAGATTTTGCTTACACTTATCTGTGATTAAAATTAATAACGACATTTACTGAAGGTTCAAGTAAATACATTAAGCCTGACAATATCGGAGAATTATGAAAAAACTACAGACGGTCTTTTCTGAAAAATCTCACCGTGTGAAGTTAGGTGAAGTGAGCTGTCTTTGACACTATTGACAGCTCACTTCGCTTAAGTTTTCACGATAAGAGAATAGATTGGTAGGACGATAAAAGCTGGCGATTGTATGCGGGATCATTTTTTATGGATGAAAAAGTAAGAAGGGTAAGATAATGGGGTTTATTTAGAAACGTTGCTTAAAGATAAGAGACGTTTAAACATCAAAAATGTTTGGTTAAACAGTCTCTAATTATTCCTTAACTTTGATCAACGCTTATAAATAAACGTCGCGTCGTCAGTGATTCTCGAAGTTATCAAATGTAGAACAAAATTTTCAACGAAATCCAAATTCTTTACTAAACCTTGTAACTGAGATTATCTGTGTAAGGAAGTATATTTTGTTATAACTATCTAAAGATTCACCCAGTTTCAATCACGAAAGAACACCACCCTATATGTAACTTAGCAAATCATCTTTCAAAGAGACAAAATAAAAATTATTTTCACGCGTTAAAATATAATAAGAGAATCTTAATGTCAATAATTGTTTACCAGTACGGAAGTCGCGTGCTTACCGATAAATATACGGTACCAGGCTCGGTTCCCGCGTCAAGAAATTAGTCAAAAGTGTTGGAAATCACCCCAACTGACGACCTTCCGACAGCTTGGTTATGACTAATTTGAAAAGTGCCAAAAGTGTGAAACTCGTTTTTTATGGAGTTGCTTATTTTTACGGTTTAACTTAATTATGGCGTGAAAATAAGTTTAAGCTGTGTTGACGGTGGCTATGCCACTACGTAAAGTTATGAGTGGACGGACGGGATAATACGTAAGTAAGTACGTTCGGCTTATTAGTCGATTTGCACAAATTGAAATGAATTCTAAATGAAAGTATAGAAAAAAGGACACTAGCGCACAGAAGTGATAACAGTTCAATTATAGATAATTTCAATATGTTATTGCTTATAATTCAAAACGTGCCAATTCGTTAGTCGCCTATAGAAAAATTATATTATTTAAAAGTGACGACTTGCCCATTTCGAGTGAGCAAATTCGTGCGAATCGACTAATAACTGGCTTATTAGTCGATTAATATAATATCATATGACCCGACATAGTAGTTACAGTACAGCTAAATTCGTCAAAATATACTATAAACCAAACCCACCACCATGTTTTGAAATGTCTCATAAACTTTTTGATTGAAGACCAACTGTTTTTAAATGTATTTTCTCTAAACCATTCTTTTCTCGTTAGCCTTTCTAGTTTATAGTAGTTTTACACAATAAACTTAGTTTACTACTATATTATATCTTACGACATGCTTTGAAAACAAAGTGATCTTGAAACAATGTAGTCTGGAGGATGTAATATTAACTCTCACTTCGTTCCGGACATTAATCTAAAAACGTACAACTACCATTTGCCGCCAGTCTCTTGGGTACTTTACCAGTCGATAGCGATGCGGAGAAATATTTCGACGCAATACTTTAGATTTTTAATTGTTTCAGTTAGTTTAGAATATCATATTTTTATTTTAATAATTTATAGTTTATTTAGTATGAGAAGTTTGTAAATATGTAGCGGTATCTACAACGCCACATGCGAACAACGCGTCATACTGACGTTACCAAAGACATTAAATTATTTATATCTTAAATCTCTTTGGACGTTACGCAAATCCTGCATCTCGCAAGCAGAGTTTACCGCGCAATTAGCATACATACAAACTTCCCGACATCAGTCGTTGAGCAATTGCCCGCTAGACACAACACCTGTCTGGCCGGAGGATCCTCCCTTTTCTATAGAATATGCGTGAACTTTACACCCTGTTCCTCATACCTCTAAAAATATTATCTTAAAATTGATAAAATTATGTTTAAAAAAAACTAACATTTTAAAGACCCATTTCATTTTCAAAACTATAATCATAATCGTAAATCTTTATTTATCACAACATCATATTACAGGCACTGATTAGTAGAATGCACAATCTTAAATAAAGAAAGGTGTCTAAGATAGGAGGGTCCTGAGTTACAGATTAACTGGCTCTCTTAGATGGAACATGTTAATGTTACTTTACATATACATATAATATAGATCCAGATTCACACGTACCGACTTACCCAGACGCAGACCTTCAATTTGCGTACCCCACACGAAAGCCCAAGGCATCGGCACCTTTGTCTTAACTCCCTAAATGAAATTATTATGTAAGAGACAGGAGCTTTTAAAGATCTTTAAGTGGATATAGCCTAAAGTTGGTCATCAAATGTTTAAGTAAATTCCTCACACCTTCGGAAACGTGACTCTTTAACATTCTGCGTTAATTGGAAGGGCAGTGTTAATGACGATGATTTGTCACGATCTTGTCAAGTATTTTTGAACTGCTGTGCTAAAGTGATGAGTTGAGTTGGTGATCGTGTGCGAGCGAATTTCTTTGGAATAAGTATAATCAGCCTATAATGTTCCCACTGCTGGGACACAGGCCTCCACTCTGAGAGAAGGAGTGGGCCATAGTCCACCACGCGGGTCTATTGCTAGTTAGCAGTCTTCGAATTTTTGGTTCTAGGACATGCCGGTTTCGTCACGATATTTTCCTTCACCATTTCGAGAGTGGTGGTGATGACATTAAATATTCTAAGTAAAGTACCTGGATCGAACCTTGGTGTCTGGGTTCGAACTCACGATCTACAATTTGTAAGTTGGTGCCGACACCACTGGGCCACCATGCTCTATGGTGAAGGTAATATGTGCGAATTATAACGGGCCACGTTTTCCACCAGCTAGAAATCTGGATTGAGGATAAGGTTAACGGTGTTCTCTGTCAGATTAAAGAATAACTAAAATTTACTAAAAACTAGCTGATTCGTTGCTCTAGTGGTCACATGCGTTACTGCTTAGCTTGAGTCACCGGGTTTGATTTCCAGGTCGGGCAGTGTTATTGGATTGTTCTATCAGAAATTTCTCAGAGCCCGGAGTCCAGGTTTGTGTCTGGTTTTGCCTTACACATAACTGGCGAAATGTGGATGTAATAAGGTACTCCTCTGCCTAATCTCCGAGGAAATTCCGTTTATGTGCACTAAAAACAAAAAAATAATGCCCAAAAGAAAGTTTCTATATGTTAGACGAGAATAACGAAAGTACATTTACCGGAAATATAAACTCCACAAGTCATAGACAGAAAGTATCTACTCTTTTCAAAGTCACCTTATCCTAACTAAAAATATTTACTTTGATATGTGATCAGTTTCAGTAATCGATACCCATCTGTCATGTGCTCGTCAAAATATTGCACAGCATCAATTTGCCATGAGGTGTCAGCCCAAAGCGTGTCATTTGCAATTTGGTTAAGATATTTTCACGTAAAAATTAAAACTAATAAGCCGCTCGCTCCAAAAACATAACTCCTTAAACACGTGCTACCAACGACATATGTGGCAGCCATCTTTGAATAAAAAATGGCGTCAGATGGCGGGAAAAAACCCTCAAATGATAGAGGAAGTGATTTTACGCGTACAATAATATAAAAACATATACTTTTTATATAAAAAGGATGTATTAATTTATGTAATTGTTAACCCTTTTGGTAAACATGTGTTTGGGTTAACTCCAGTTTAATCTCGAATTTGTTTTGATTGGTTGTTTTTGTTTATGGTTGTGTATCCGGTTGTTTCGACTTCCGTTTTATATGCATCTTACGAGATAACAATGGATGACTTGGTTTTTATGGTATTTTTTACTTGACCTCTAGCCTGTCTTTGGAGTCTGAAGGAAGAGAACTTTGAAAAGTAACATTATGGAAAACTTACAGTGCTGCGCTCCAAAACACAACTCGTCGACGCACCCAAAAAACAGCCAAGCTTTTAACTGTGTTTACCACATGTCGAACGATTCATGGGCCAAATCTACCACCATGTGGCTCCCTGAAAACGTCCATCGACATCGAGGCAGACCCAAAAGAAGATGGCGAGACGAGCTTGATGCCTTTAGACAGGATTGGCCGACACTAGCTCAAGGCAGAGAGGAATGGAAAGGAGAAAGGGACGCCTTTGCCGTTTAGTGCGGCAACATAGGCTAATAATAAACAATACATGATCGTGTTTGTTACAATTGCCAGTATTTTACGGGTTTCAAAAGATAAGTGATAAAAACTAAATGCCTCCATTTATCTTGTTTAAAAGCACATAGCTCTGGTTTTATTAAAGAAAGAGGTCACAGCCGTTAGCTGCTAAATTGTGAATACCTGGCGCTAGCAAGAACTCTCACATATTTTACATTTTTATCTCCAACCCAATTTCGTAACTATGATAATAATGACGTCATAAAAAACATAACAATAACCCCGACCGCCCATAACGTTTCCCATGACATAATAATTTCGTATTTCATATAAAATTTATGCAAACCCTATAACACCGCCTTTTGGGCGTTAAATCTGGTGAAATGTTTCTATAACATCGCTAGCGCAACGGGGAGCCAAATGATATTCATTTTTTTTACGTTTATATTGCGACTGATTGAATTTTTGATGTGGCAATATTGAGTCGAAGTTGGAATTCTCTCAGTGTTGCACTGATCAAGGTTAAAAACTTTTTAAATCGATTGCTGAGTTGCTTAACCTCTGTATAATAATTTCTTTACAAAAAGAGCAATGTATTTTGATTGCTTTGCCTGTGAAAAATATGTGCATGTTTATTTTTGAATAGACAACTGTTTGTCATCTTTAATAGAGTCACTATTCATATTTTATTTTTAAGGGTGGATGTTGGCAAATTAATAAAAGTTTTTTATTCATCTTGGAATGCAAGGGTTCAGTGGCGTCATTTTGAGTTTTTAAAACAGTGATCAAAGTGGCATATTTTATTGAGAAATGGTTTTGTAATGTATTCAAATTTCAAGGTCAGAAGAGTCTTTAACTTGTGTGTGAGTCTGTAACGTGTGGGGTAGTGCACCAAGAAATAAATAATTTAGGACGATTAATAGATAATCTAGACTGAAGAACACAGCTCATTATCACACACTAGCGAGCACACTATCTAGACTCCAGATAGTATGCTCCTCTGATCAGACGCCGAGTAAGTATTCGTATGCTGCACTGGTTGACATCATAACGTCTACGCTGGCTGTCGCTGAAAACCAGCGCTGGGGCTCGGTCTCCTATAGAGTCTTAGCATTATGCTAAGCGACGGCCGTTTTGCGTGGATGTGATGCATGTTTTCCCGCAACTTATTTTGTTTTTGTGTTTGTGTTATTTTGTTGTTATGCGTCATGATTGCTGCAAATAAACGTATTTTCTACATCTTTCTTTCTTCTTCTTCTTAATAGAAGAAGAAAGAAGAAGAAGTAGAAGTTTATTTTATCAGTTGCGTATTTTGTCTTTATTAAGACAAAATACGCAACTGATAAAATAAAGTTTATAAAGTATTCCGTGAACATGTTCACAAACTAATTAATTATATCCTTTGATGTAGTATTTCTTACTTCATCATTTTTATTAACACCGGAAGAACCAAAAAGGTGATCCTTTTTATCAATTGGCAATAATAAATCATTTTTTTTACAAAAATACCACCTATCAGCGAGTAAGCAAAACAATAGTCAGACTTTTTCACTCGCACTCTTTCGCTCTGCGGGACACTTTTCCCGACAATCCTATAACTGCGTACCAAAAACTGTTCTATATACTTTATTCACTTCACTTATGGTTCAATTTTCGTTTCTACGGGTGTAAATACTTTGTGGTATTTTGCGTATGTCCTGTCAATAAGAGTTTTTGGCGGCAAAACTGTCTTTTGTATAACTACAATAGTGAATATTATTGTCCTATTGTAGTTTAAGCGAATTAATTTCTTTGTAAAGGATATGTCTGTGAGAAAGGATGATTTTAACGCTTTTATTGTAACAAAAGTTTATAATTAGCACTGTTTATTTGATAAATTCTGTGGGGTTTTGATAAAGGCTGTTTTGTTACCATTTTTGTTTTGAGGTTAAAAAAGCTCGCAGGAAATTGATTAATTTATGTTTTTTGTTGAATCTTTGTTCAACAACTGCTGTTGCCAAAATGAAATCACTTTCTACCAGCTGTGTCCCATGGTTTCACCCGTATAAGTCTCGATCCCGTAGTAATATCGGGATAAAAAGTACCCTATATCATGATCCTATATCATGGTCATGGTCATGGTCTACCTATGTGCCAAATTTCATCGAAATCCGTTCAGCCGTTTTAGCTCGAAAGCGTAACAAAAAAATATACAAAAAATCAAATCTTTTCTCTTTATAATATGTATTAGTTTAGACTTAGAAAAAAGTCTACTTATTTACTGTCGTAATGTTTCTACTATTGTTGACAAAGCGTTTTTGCGTCTGCTACATTTGATTAATCCTGGCACTTAAACGTAACCAAACTACCTACATATCTGTAAGAAACATAATCAGCCAATAATGATCCCACGCGGGTCTAGTGCGGGTTGGTAGATGCCACACGTCTTCCAATTTTTAGTTCTAGGACATGCCGGTTTCCTCACGATGTTTTCCTTCACCATTTTGAGAGCAGTGGTGATGAAATTATCTACATAAAGTAAAGCAAGGTGCCTTTGTTTGAACCCACGACCTTCAAGTCGTAAGTGGGGGCCGTTATACCACTGGGCGACCACTGCTCATCATATGTGTAAGAATAGCCCAAAAAGATTCCCTTATTGATTACTCAATCTTCCCATCATCTGTTAACACTTAAAATCCTTCTGAATAACTTCAAATATTTATTATTTTGTTAACAAAACACTTCTTGGCGGTGTCAAGTGGCTCCGCTGTTTAGTTTGGCTACCGGAGTTTTTGCCACCCTCACACTATACCCTTGTGGTTTTTACTATACGTGTCAAGAAAGCATTTTTTAATTTTGGTTAGAATATTTTGATTCATTTCATTCAACGAAAATTTAGGACTTTTAGAGGAAATTTCTGAATCTGTTTTTCAGTTCAGTTTTAATTTTAAAAAATGTGTTTCAATGTAACAGCTATCTTATTTTATTTTTATTTATACAGCCATTTCTGTCCCACTGCAGGGCAAAGGCCTCCCCTCCCTCCTTCCACTTGTCCCTATCCAGTGCTGTCAAACGCCAATCCTTGTGGAAAGAGTCGAGCTCGTCTCGCCATCTCATTCTAGGCCTGCCGCGTTGTCGTTTGCTGCTGTTTGGGACCCATTGTGTGGTTACTTTAGCCCATAGCTCCTCCGGCATGCGACAGATGTGACCAGCCCAGTTCCACTTTAGCTTGGCAGCCGTGTGACCGTGTAACAGCTATCACTTCATGAATTTATTGTCATAGCCCTAAGGTTTTACCTTTCATATTAAGTTAAGTCGTAAGTTGTTTCTTTCAAAGTTAATTTTCTAATACCACTTTCTACGTTTTCAGTAATTGTGAAATTTTCCGATAGTTCAAATATTTGGTTGGTAGTCGTTTTATAGGACCGCAGCAGAGTGTGGATGTGGAGCTGTGGCGCAAACTATGTCTTACCTCTTATCCTGCCCTCTGTGCCTCTGTGCCCTCTGCGCTGCCACCGATGACACCGTGGAAGTGGCAAACAAAATCAACTTCACTATCGTGCCATCGACACGACAACGAACAAGGACCACCAAACTCTTTAAAAAAATAAACCTGTCAGCTACAAATTAATTCATCAAGCATCTCTCGTTAAGCTCACACTTTTTAGCACAAATCTCCCACAGTCATCGTGGCTGGGTGGGTTTTTTACCATCCCCACACCATAGACACACCATGGGACTTTTTATTTCACTTCAAATAGTGCAAGTCAGTGTCGGCACTGTAAAGAAGCTTCCTTCCTATATATTTTTTTTTAGGAATCCGTATTGAAATTGTAAAACGATGGGGTGTTGAATTCAGCATGTTTGGATAAAGTTTTGTTGGTGATGGAATGAAGATTCTGTTAAATTTGTTTACGAATAATTATCATAGTTTTATTAGGGCTTTCTTAAGGTGTTGAGTGTTGACGCAATAGAGAAATAAATCCAGAAATTATCTTTATTCTAATTGTTCACACGGTCTAAATCTTATTTGATCAGAGCAAGTCATCATCGTCAACCTACAACAGCCCTTTGTAGCGGCCTACTGCTCGATATGAGTCTCTCTAATTTCCTACTTCTCATGGTCTAAACTAATATTAAAAAGAGAAAATATTTGATATTTTGTATGTTTGATTGTTACGCTTTCACGCTAAAATTGCTGATTGGATTTTGATGAAATTTGCCATATGGGTAGACTTAGATTAGGACATAGGATCCTTTTTTTTATCCCGATATTCCCACGGGATCGAGACTTATGCGGGGGAAACCGCGGGGCTAGTTCTAAATATGTTTGTGACGGTTTCTTAGTCAGTGCCAGTCGATTCATATTCCTCATATTGGAAGCCTATAGTTTCTTTTGTTCTGTAACTTTTACTTGACCATGTGAACTGGCAACTTTTTTGTCAAGCATCACACCTCTTTTTTACAAAAAAATACTTATCATCGTCTGTGACCAATATTTAGCCCCAAGTTATAACTTAATTTACTTTAATCACTTCCACCAGATATTTCGTAACTTTTTTATTGCCTTTATTAAGTGTGACTAAAAGGGTGGCCGTTTTGGCGCCTAAAAATTGGGAATTAAGGGTTTTTTGGGGGCCATTTTTGGCAAGTTATAGTCCTTTATTTTGATGTAGGTTAATACAATTTTTAGATTTGTTGGCGTATTTCGGGGTGGCCGTTTTTTGTGCTTTAATTATTGAAGGTCATTTGCAGTTTTTTTTTAAGCTTTCGTCTATACTGCATAATCAGCCTATACTGTTCCCACTGCTGGGACACAGGCCTCCTCTCTGTGGGAGGGAGTGAGCCATAATCCACCACGCGGGCCCAGTGCGGGTTGGTGGTCTATATACTGATAGTTCGTAAATATAGCGGGAGCTATATTCAGTATTTTTTAAAATCGTTTAGTTGGAAATGCAGCTTAGAAACGTTACAACAATATGAGAAATTCTGAAACTAGAAGTTGAAATGAAATAAGTACCTAATAAAACAACAAACAAGCTGACAAACTAACGTAATAAAAACCTTCTACAATCCGATGTTAAAGACATATTGAAAATAATAAAAATAAATCAAGTTAATGGAGTTCTCTTATTCAAGACGCATGATAATGTAATATTATAAAGAGTCAATACAATAAAGTTAATGAATCAGAAAGAGTAATAGTTTCTTATGAGTAGCTGAGACTGGAGAGTTTGGACACAGGATGTCATTATGTGCAGGTACATCGAGATGCCGAGGTAAGGGACACACTGAGCTAGAGCCGGATCTTGTGAAGAACCGCACTGATTCGCAACAAAATAGAAAAACCATTTATTTATGATTTTGCTAATCAATGGGTATGCAACTAGCTGTAAATAGAATAGAATACTCTTTATTACGTACACCATATAAATTAGACAAAAAAATAGACATTTTACAAAGGGTGACACAAATACCAGCTTCTCTACTGTACGATTACCTGATCAAAACACGAGCTTTTTACTTCGTCGTATTCAGTTCTTAAAAGTTTTTGAGCTTGAATAGTATCGTAATAATGATTAAATTTAGAACATTCAAAAATCAAAATGGACGAGCACTAAAACTGTAATCTCTTAAATCTGTAATACCAATATTACAAATACCTAATATAATGTTATTTTCATATTATCTACGCCTCCATCCCAGTGTACCACGGATCTAAAGACCGGATGTACTCGGAACTCTTCCTTGCCCTTTATATGTTAATGATTACAAGAGTTTTTGAGTCGCAGTAAAAAATAATAACAGAAAAAATACTTTCCCACAGCCACTGTTGTGTGGGAGAGGAAGATTTTGTGGGTCCCAGAGAGTAATAAGCTCACTTTCTTATTTATTGGTCGAAGAACTATGTTGTTTCTTTATGCTAGGGTTTCCTTTACGAGGTGTTATCCAGGGTTCACTGATACATACCAGTGGCTACATTAACGTAAGTTTGTTCAGCGTTCTATTTTTGCTTTATGTAAGTTTACAACCGGCCATACCGAGACCCCTCCGTAGTCGTTGGTCCCGGCTGGCATTCGTGGATCTTTGACAGTCGTTACGGGTAGTCAGAAGCCCGAAAGTCTGACGACCAGTCTTAACATACAAAAAAAATACTCCGAGAAAAACGTTCCCTGTGATAGTGTTACAATCACTTTCACACGAAATAACTACCATATGGGGGATTTTTGTGCAAAATCTCAGCAGGTTAATGAGTTCAATTAGCAGCGTAATGAGTAAACTTAGGAATTTATCGTGAGAACTTTACGACAGACCACATCTCAAATGACCGTTTCAGATACCGATCTACATGATCTGACCAAGATTATGTCTGGACTTTAAAAGAGACTGTGACCTCTGAGTTTGTTTCGGCCTTTCTTCTCAGACTAGTCAGATAGGAGACGCCGACCTCATCTAGTTTTTTAAAATATGATTGACGTGTAAAAGTGTTTGTGCAAACCTACTTACTGAAATAAAATCTTTTATCTCGGTGTACTTAGTTTTAATTTTCTAGATCTAGTTTTATAGCACAGTGAACAGTTTGTACTCAGTGTTCAGGTTTTTTCTGGTTTCATAATGAAGTTCTTAAAATGTTCATGTAACTAAATGTCAAATCTGTGCTTCCAGAGGCGTAGATGTCTTTAAAAAAATGGCTGACAGTATTTTTCAAGATCCTCATTTAAAAGCTTAGTTTGTTCTTAAAACCAAAACAGACAACCGGTGTCATAGTTTTTTTTTATTTATCGTCAGATGTTGGTGGGCTGTAATCCACCACGCGGGCCCAGTTCGGGTTGGTATATGTCACATGTATTCGAATTATTGGTTCTAGGACATGCCGGTTTCCTCACAATCCCCACTCCCACATACTATAATAAAGAGCAGTGAACCCCGTGATTCATTTTGAACCTAGTTTAATAACGAAAATTCTTTATACTTAAAATCTTAGTAGGTAGCAGTCAGTCGGGTTTGTTGCACAAATATTTTTTATTTTTTATTTTATTTCTTTAATAAATTACAAGTTCCGCAACATAAACAAAGCACACAATTAGACCTCTGGGATCTGTCTTAGCATGCTGAGATTTGATCAACGCGCTATTAACAGCTAAGTTATAATCGAATTAATGTAGTGTTCTTTCAGCTTACTCTTTATGTTTTTACTATTCATTGACTCTCTGATGTCTACAGGTATTTGGTTTAGTAAATTGGGTATTGTGAAGGAAGCGGTCCGCCTGCCATAGAAGTTATTTTTGCGTGGCACTTGAAATGCTTTTGATTTGGCTTGTCGTGTATTCACGTCATATTTGACTGGAATTTGAATATCACTGTTATCAAAATATTCTATGAGGAACATATACTCGGCACGCGCTTGAACAGGTAATACTTTGCAGTGTTTAAATAACCCTGTGTAATTGTCTTTGCCAAGAATATTTTTCAATTTCTCCATAGAACACTCGTCTTCTTGTGCGTTCCAACAAATCATATTAATTTCGCTTGTAACACCAGATCCACGGATTCACTCACTAGTACTCAAACAGTAGGCCAGTGGGTGACCGTAGGGCTTCGACCACACATCGACCCAGGCGCATCACGCCTCATTACTCCCGCCTTTTTGTTTAACACGAGGCTTAACCTGTGTGGTTTTGGAAGGTGGTGACGATGTCATGTATTGTTTGAAGTTGGCTATGTTACAAGCTGTTGTAAGTCATAATATTTTTTTGAAAATAAATGTTTGTTTTAAAAGTCTGTTGTCTCCAATTTTTCACCTGAAATGGGTAAAAACATCAAGTTAGATCTTAGGGCACTTAGGTTTTCAATAATACCAATCAATCTGCATAACCATCCCCCAATTATGTTGGGGTGGGCTTCCAGACTAACCGGATGCAGCTGAATACCAGTGTTTTACACAGAGCGACTGCCAATCTGACCTCTAGAACCCAGCTGCTGGGTAACTGGATACCACTTGGCAAGACTGGTTGTCATACTTTCGTGCTTCTAACTATCCATTACGACTGTCAAAGATCTTTGGGTGACAGCGGCAAGCGTACCTTTACCTTCGATGAGTCTTTAGCCATGAGTCCCTGGATTACAATAAAAACAAAATGATCTAGTTTTGTTTTTTAGAAGAAACTAAGCTTTTAAAATAGGATCTTGAAAAATACTATCGGCCATTTTTTTTATGAAATCTAGATGAACACAATGTGTTCATTCATTCATGTCATTCATACTTATTTTCATGAAAATTTTGAAAAATTCATTATGAATCAAGAAAAAATCATAACACCAAATACAAACTGTTCGCTGTACAAAAAAATTAAGACAAGGTACACCAAGATGTGTACCTACCTGACCTACATCTGTCGTAAAGTTCTCACGATAAATTCCTTAGTTCACTCATTACACTGCTAATTGAACTCATTAACCTGCTGAGATTTTGCACAATAATCCCGCATATGGTAGTAATTTCGTGAGAAAGTGATTGTAGGACTAACACAGGGAACGACCTGTAAGATTTTTTCATCGATTTCTATAAAATAAAACAAAAAATCATCAAATTGCTATCATTACTATTAAAAATGTTCTCTGATTTTTTGATGTTTTTGAAACATGTTCAAAACATGTTACTACATTTTATTTTTGTTTATATATTCATTTGTATAGTTAATTAGTTAGTCATTTAATTTTGTAATTAGTGTAAATATTGAGTTATCCATTTAAACAATTAGAGTTTTTACTACAATACTTAACTGTAAGTTGAAATTCCTACCATTTCCGTTTTTTTTTTTTTGTATTTGTTTATTGTATATAATTAAAGCATCATTCCATATTCTTAATCTAAAACTTGAATCAGTGCTGCAGTGGTCCCTACGATGGTCCAATAAAATTGTATATTTTCTTGCAGTTGTCTTGCAAACCACAGCCTTAGATGCGAGTACTTAGACTTAGTTAGAGATAGATGCGAGTTCAAAAGTCAATGATGACACACGCACGCACAAATACACACGCACGAACAAAACTCACACCTATTCACATACAAATACGTGCACTCCGCACACGTCGAGAGCTGCTTAATTAATTAATTAACTATCATTTATTTCATTTCATTTCTTTTTTTATTGTATTTTTATTCTGTTCTTTGACTTCATTTTTATTGTTAGGATACCACTTAAGGGAAGAGCGAGACAGCTCCGACACAAGTACTATTGTAACTTACTGGGGCTGCCTCAGTTTATGTATGACACAATGTTTGAGAAGTAATAAATATTTTTGTATTTTTTTTTCTTTGCATTTTTAATGATTTTGACCTACATCTGCTACAAAATTCACACGAAAAATACTCAAGATTCCTAACTTACACCAATTACACAATAAATTGAACACCTAATTAACCGATCAGCTGAGATTTGCAAAAAAAACACGCATCTGGAGGACATCTTGAATGAAAAATAATATAAAGGGCGGGAAAAGTGACAGTTGTGAGTCGACCGCAATGGCAGCAGTTGGGAGGCTTCTCGCGCATGCGCGGACAGGTGGCCTGCAATTGGTCGAAGCTTGGATGTGGATTCGCGAATTATTTCGATTGTAGGTACCTACTTTATGTTTTTGAATGTAGAAGAAGATATGTGAAGATAGAAAAAAAGGGACTTTGTCTGACGTCTGACTTGACTCTACTTGGCACTCCGAACAGTAAGTAATCATGTTTGAAAACTGAGGGGCATTTCTCGTTATTTTGAAGAACGTTCACAGTCTGATCTCAGTTTCAAAAATACCTCTAACTTCCCTAAATTTTTGACATTGATTGTCGCTGAGATGAGATTGCGATAAGATTTTGAATGTTTTTAATTACGGGAATTAGCCTCCTGTTTAAAACTGCGAGACTGACATAATAATATCTACATCCCAAGCTGATTTCGGCTACAGTGACTGTTTTTGTTTCTGATCACTGTAGGTCTTGCAACCTATAGTCAGATAAGTGGCTAATGTAACCTATCTTGGCTGAGGAGGAACGAGCACAGTGCGGACACGTTAGATATATAAAACAGTTAAAACAATACCCTTCCAAGTAGACGAGTGGGGTAAAGAAGTTATACAAAAATTGCTATTTTGTACGTATAAAATAGAGGGGCAATTCTCGTTATTTTTAAGAACGTTCACAGTCTGATCTGAGTCTAAATCTGTCAAAAATACCTGTAATTTCCCTAAAATTTTGACAAGTTTTTGACATTGATTGACAGTGAGATGAGATTGCAACTAGATTTTGGATGTTTTTCATTATGAGGATTTGCCTTCAGAAGTTTCTAACTTGCTTCCAATTTTAGCCCTTCCTAGTTTTCTAATATTATAATTTTTAGTCAACTCATATTAGTCTTCAAACAAGACTGATGGTGATGACGATGCTACAATATATTTTAATTTAAAGTGAGCGTAGCGTTAACAAAGGTATACGTTACAAAAGGGCGTATCGAATGGAGACTTCCTATAATTTCCTAAACAAGGTTTCACGGCCGGAAGTTAGCAGAATTTGTAAGATATCGCGCTTCCGGGTAGTTCATAATATTGTCGCATAATATACAGCACTTGAATAGTCTTGATATTTTAGTTTTATTTAATTCTTTAATGATAGTTTCAAACTGGCTTTTGGCGACATAGCCAAAACATTCCAAAAAGTTGCGGAAATGAGATTCCTTCATAACGTCACGCTTGTGTTCTTTCAAAAGGTTGGGCAGGGACTACTCAAACAAGCAAATCCGTTAATGGATAAGCGATGTTGAGATGAGAAGAAAAACTCAAAATCTTTAGTAAATTTAAGACTAGGTAAAAACACAGGACCAATATTTGAGCTATGATCTTATTTTTGGCCAAATCTTTTAAGGTCTAGAAGATAGAACTCTGTCATAGATCTCAATTTCGAATCGGAAATCTGTCGAAACATCATCTATATCTCTTATAAATTGACCGCGCTGTTCTTCTAAACCACACAACGGATTTTTAGCGGTTTCTCTTTCATTTAGAGCATTTACTTCAGAAGTTTTATGTGCACTACATAAATATATATTTAACTTAGACATAGCACAGAAATCTTAATGTTTTAAAATATGGCCATTACACCCGTGCGAAGTAAAGGCGGGTCTCTAGTAATGTTATAAAATCATTCAATTTCCAGTTCCTAAAAATAACAATCATCTTTCTGCTATACTGGCCTGAAACTTACACCTAACAAAACTATCAAGACCTCTCCATCGGAAGCTACATGTCTGCCCGAGACATCTCAACAGCGGACGTCCAGCCATGAGCAGTTTGCATGCGCCACTGAACCGGACATCAACGTACAGGCAAAAAATAGCAACTGCAATATTATGATACTCTTATTATTTCTGTAGATATATTTCGCAGTGGCTTGAACAAACATTCATAAATTAAGGCTCAATTGCACCACAAATCCCTAAATGTATTTAACGCTATATTTAAAACATAATTTCTATCACCTTCAAACGATTGAAAGAAGTAAAAAAAAAATTAATTCGTTTCTGCGGGGTAATTGCCTAACAAACTAACAGTAGGAAAGGCTTTCGTTTTGACAGTTCAAAAACATTCATTATGTTATATACGTTACTGAGCAGACTTTTTTTTCGAAAACAAAAAAAAGAAATTAATAATAAATTTTTCCATTGCTTCATATTATATGAAGCAATGGATTAGCAATATCCTTCAAAATGATTCAGATTGTGATTGATAGTGTGTTACGCAATTAGGGCGCTGGTCTTATTTATCTCAGGCCATCGATACCTACCCAAGTTAAATTGATTAACAGTTCGAATGGATCGAAGCAAGTGTTACTTAGCTCGTCGATCGTTGCTCAGACTTGTTATTCAGCCTTAATACTAAATTAAGGATAAGCATAATTAGAGTGGGCCGGGCCGTTTTAACCTAGGCCCTAGGCACTTTATGATACTGGAGACTCTATGATACAAGAGCGAGCGAAGTGAGAGAGAAATTTTTAGTCCCTAGTTACGATGCTTGCAGGAAATAGGATGTCCCATGAATCGAGGGGCCCTGGACACTTGCCCAGAGTGGCCAATGGAAAAGAAAGCCCTGAGGCCGTAATACTTCAGTTACTGTTTATAATTAGCTAAAACACTAGACTTTCGTACCGTACCTACGTACCTATATAGTGCGTAATAATCCAGTTGGCTGATAGTCTTAGCTTTTCCCCTTGTAAGTAACTAATTATTTGAAACTGTCCTGACTCTAAAAAGCGTAACGAACTTTTTTCCTTACATAATTGCTAGTTTCTTCCTCGCCGTCGTCACTTTGGCCAGTCCTAACAAGGCTAAAGTAAGCGGCGACATCTAAGTTTTTGTCAAATTAGCATCATTGGCTATACTTAGCCGCCGCGGCTATACTTAGTAGCCATAAAGCTATAATTTTCGACTTTACGTTTTCGGACTAATGCTTGCGAAACTCTAATTCAATTAGAAGGTTTCGGTGTAATGGGGTGTTGTGGTTTTCGATTTCGAACTCTAATGTCGAATCGAGATATATTTTTAAACTCAAAGATAATTAATGCTGAATTTTCATGTACATTACTTACTAGGCATTTTTAATATGATTTGATTTGTTTGCCTATTTTTTTTTACGTAGGTTGAATCAATAACCAAAGGTTTTTTGGATTTTTGTCATTACATGCGGATTGATTTCTAAGAACGTAGATAGAACTAAAAGAAAAACAAATATTGTACTTTAAAGTATAGAATGATTGACACCACCGAAATCCGAATACGATAGATTTTCGAGCATTTCGAATTTTTTATAAACCCTCGGCGATTTTCGAGAAGCACCCTGTTGGGCACATCAACAGGTTGATCGCGATTTGATGACAAGGTTCGGTTATTTTTTGCGAACATCTCTAATTCACTAATAGAATTTAATTTAATGCAATTTTGCGAGCGATTACACGCGATTATATGCGATTTGTGACATTCGGTTTATTCATTAGAACTTCCTGTATTTGATAGGGAAGAAAAAATATTTGGCATTAGGAAAATTAATTGTAATTTTGGCTTGTTCTTTTGTGGGATTTCAAAAGTATTTTTTTGACTAGTTTTGTTGATAATATTCTAGTCAAAACTTGAATGAAAGGCTACGGACTAAGATGACATATTAGGTTCTATGCCTAAATAACGAGTAATTTATGGCTTTATGAGAGCTTTATTATGGCTTTATGGCATTTTCATTTTGGTTTTTCTCGTGCTATTTAAATTCTGAACTTATTATCAAGTAATTCAAGTTCTTTTCGTATATTTTTTTAAGGTTTATCAACTGCATAAAAATCACCCTTGCTCCATTTTCAAGTACTACATCAAAATAACAATGTAGTCGCATCGGGGTCAAAAAAGCCTCTTGAAATTTAGTCATAAATTGACCGCACCCCGCCCGCAGCAGAATAATATGATAGAGTGTGATTTTTTGCCACTGCCCGCCAAGTTACAATTTATGATTTTATTTGGAAGCGCGAGGCAAAAACTTAATCGATGGGTCAAGTTGGACCCCGTGAGTTGGCTAAGGGTTGACGGATTGTTTTAGCTTGCGGTGATTTTGGGAATGTCTTTGTGGGAAAAATGCCGAATAAGTTAAGAGTGGGTTGTGTGACTGTGATACGAGCAAAAGTTATTAATAAAAAAATTGCAAATTGTCTTCTAAATAAGGTACAGTATTTTTATCGATGCGCGTGTTCCCCTGTGTACAAACACGATGTGAATGTGTGTGTAAGCGCAGGACGTCTCGGTACCGTCAGAGACAATGGCAAAGTCAAGTCCGAAGTGTGTATGTGCGCGGACGCTTCTCGTCTTTACGCATACATTCACAGCGTGTTTGTACACTGGTTACCACAAGTAAAGCTAGTGTCGCCGCTTCGTGAGCTTTGTATTAGGTAGGTTACATGCTACTGTTTGACTTCACCTTTCATCATCTTGTCATGTTTATTACGAACTAGGTATGGAATTTATTGACTCGCACAGACCAGGGGAACGTGGCACATAAGGGAGGAGACCTGTACTCAGCCGGGGGTGGAACAAGGTTGCCAATGATGGTGATGATGATGAGGAATGAAATTCAAGAATATTGTAGTGTGTCTATCAAAGACCACCATTGCGTGCCATATAAAGTTCAATCAATAACAAAATAGCATTTATACTCCTCCGGAATGTGTAAACGTCAAAATGTTGCTCAACTTAATTACAAAAGATTTAATACCTATAATTAAACAAAATGCTACCATTAGGTAAAAATTGAAATAAATCCATAGATCTAGGGGTGGGACCTACCCGCCTACGCATCAGAAATGGAGAAAAAAAATACATTTATTTTGATGTTTAGCAAAATACCCACCACATAATTACTAGATGTATTTTTAGGGTATAATTAAAAGTATATTTAGTGCAAAAGCTCAATAGAGCGATAAATCGATGTTCCTAATCCTATTGTGCTTTTTTCCGTTTCGCATTGTATTTTGGCGAGCAATTTACTACCTACATTGCCAAGAGGTTTAGCGGTGTTTTGTATGCTGTCAATCAATCTCTTTTAAAAAGTGGCTGTGATTTTTTATTGTTTGATAGCCATAGTTATGATTTTGTAATTACTGCTATAAATGGCCTAAAACTACCCATGCGATATTTTTGGGAGCAATTTTTTTTTTTTTATTTTTTTTTTTTTATTTTTTTTTTTTAGTCGCTTATTGACGCAGAACAAAAAGCAGAAGTGGCCCAGTGGAAACGGGCGCGACTTACGAGTTGTAGATCGTAGGTTCGGACCGTGACAGGGACTTTACTTTGTGTATTTAATGTCATCACCACTACTCTCGAACGGTGAAGAAAAACATCGTGAGGAAACCGGCATACCTAGAAACAAAAAAATCGAAGACAAGCGGCATCTACATACCCGCACTGTGCCAACGTGGTGGATTATGGTCTATTCCCTCTCACAGAGAGGTCTGTGTCCCAGCAGTGGGAATATTATAAGCTGATTGTGCTTATTTACGAATATGTTATTTACTCTTTAACAGACGCTATTTTGGCATACCTACTGACCGTTTCACTTATCTATTAAAACCTTAAACTTTTAACAACCTGATAAAAAGAAAAACATCCGGAATAAAATCGAAAGTCCGTCACAATAAAACGGTGAGCCACATAAAAAAGTGTCGCTTCACTAAAAAGACTGACCATTCCCACTTTTTCTGTCCCAAGGTACCAATAAAACCAAATTTATTGTGTCCATAGAAATTAAGTGCCTTGACAATTCAGTGATCTTCACTTTCGAGTGACAATAGACACGTGGACAGCTTTTGATAATTGAACTTTATCTTAAACACCTAAAGTTTAGTTTTCATTGTTTCTATTTGTCAATTTAGAGTTTACAAAAGTGCCTACTTATCTATTAACCGATTTGAAATGGCTTCAAAAGTTTTGTAAAGTGATAGCAGACATCTTTATTGACATCAGTCAGTTTGTCACTGATTTTAGTGTCTTGTCTTGACCGACTTGCTACATAAAAGGTGTAAAAAGTTACGCCTTTTTTGTCGGAACTCGTGACGCCCGACGTCATTGAAAAAGTATTGTATTTTATTTATTTATTTAGTTTAGATTTAGCAACGTTTGAATACACTGCATAAATTACAGGAAGCATCAGAAATCTAAGATCTAAATGTAACAGTTAATCTGCCCAGCCTTTTCCTAACTATGTCGGGGTCGGCTTCCAGTCTAACTGGATGCTGTCTGACCTCCAGACAATTATAGATAAATACAGCATTTTCTTAGTAATAACAACAACAACAACAACAATCTTTAAAAGTAGAGCAGTTGAATTATTATTAGACACGTGTTGATTATTGAATGAAAAAAATACAATAAAAAGCAAAATGTGATTATTATATTTTGCATTGTGATGCTTATTCAAGTCACAGTTTCCAGTTCGTTCCTCAATTTTTCCCAGCATTTAATATCTTGAAAATCATGATTTTCTGACATGGTAATGTATTACCAGTAGTAATTAACAATATTTGACCAATTCGCACTATGTAGATTCATTTATACTATTCTAGCTTTTGCCCGCGGCTTTGCCCACGTAAATGTCGGAAAATATCCCACGGGAATGTACCTATTACCGGGATGAAAATTATCGTAATTACTGTGTTATCCAGGCTATAAACTATCTGTGTGCCTAACTTCATCCGAATCTGTTCACACATCCAAAAATACAAACTACCTATTAATACTAACATTTTTTTTTATAATATTAGTAGGAACTAAGTCGTTTTGAAAAAAACTATAATCGCTCCATTTCTAAAAACAAAAGCGATTAGTTAGAATCTGCTCCAAATTCCCCGAAGCTAAAAAGTAATAAACCTTTTTAGCGACATTAAAAATAAAGCGGAACCAAAGTGTTTTTTCGCCAAATTTTTATGGGTTATTAAAACAAATTAACGTCGCCCAGTTTAGTGAAGAAAAAAATGGAGAAATTTATTAGTTTCCTAAACAATAAAATTAGTTACTATCGCTAAATCTAAATGGTGGCTGTAAAATACTGCCTACTACCGTACAGATGAGTCGTTAAGATATTGTAAAAGACACTGAAAAAACTGCAATTGTTGTTCTTTTGGCTTTCTTTTGCGAAACAATTAAGTACCTATGACTGGGACTGGGTACATTCTTTAATTATTTTTGTTTTGTTAAAAGATGTTTCCATTTTGGAAAAACATAATTTGACCTTAAAAGTGTAGCTAGCTAAATTGTATCCGTGAAGATGCTATCTATGCTTTTTCTACATTATTGTATTTTCTGGTGTCATTGGTGTCTGGCAATAAGCTTGGTTTTGGATCCCGTACAGAAAACCATTTAAAATCAAAATATTTTATTTCACATAAAAACCTAAATGGGAACTTACGAAACGTCAGCAGCTAGGTGCACGGTTCCAATTGGTCGTTTTCTATGGAGGAGAGCCGGCAAGAAACTAATAATTGGCTTATACAATATTTCTAAAGTTTCAAACATTGAATTTCAGAAACTGTGAGTAATTTATTGCAGTAGGTATTACGTAGTTACCATGACCTATTTCAATAGAAACCGCTCCGTGAGATACAGAATTAAAGCCACAATAAATGTTTGACCGATCCCTTCCCAACATGATGGTCGAATTAAATATTGTTTGCGGCCACACAAGTGAAGTCATAAAATATTCTGTTGGGGGGCGGAGCGCCCGGGCTCTGCCTCACGCGCCAATATAAATGATATACACGTGCGGCACTTTTCTTGCTACTTTATGGCACTTTTTGTGGTATTGAAATTGATCTACTCACTTAGTGATGCAAGAACTTTCGCGTTTGCATTCCTAGGTCGAAGGAAGATTTACTATGTAGAAGGTTACAGGTGTTATCAGTAGCAGCCTAGGGTTGAAACTTTGTTCGTGTCCATTGCAAACACTATTAGCAAAAAAAAATAAAATAAACATCCCAATTGCGAACCTCCTCCTTTTTTGAAGTCGGTTATAAATGGGCGAACCCCATTTGTGTGCAAAATTGCTTAGTCCATCATTTAAAAGGTCAGGTTTTTGTTTCTTATAAGTTTCGACATTCTTCTCTAAATCCACATTTCTAAAATGTAAATTTTAATTAAGCAGTTGTTACTATACTCTCAGAGAGAAAAGAAGAAAGATCATAACTATACAACCTTCTTCACAACTCTCAAAATCTACAAAGCACGTGCTTAATCCACCCCCCAAAAAAATCTCCGTTCATAGCACATGCCCAGTTTACATTTAAAAACAAGTAAAAATAAATAGACCCACCCATAAGCCGTGGACCGCGGCGTCACAAAGGGATGCGCACGAGTCCATATGTCGCGTGCCCTCGTTAGGGTGGCTGTTGGAAATCTATCGGTTTTTTTTAAATTTTCTTGGTAGCACACTAAAAGGACATACGGGGTGAAATGTATTTTAGATTAAATATTTTTTTATGGTTAGGGTTGAAATGTTCTGGAAAATTCGGTAAGTATGTTCATTTGCAATTATGTGCTGGATGAGAGAAGTACAGAACCGGCTGAAGTGGCGATGCTTGGGAAGGCCTATGTCCAGCAGTGGACGTCTTTCGGGTGAAATGATGATGATGATGTGCTGTTTAAGACACGACTTCTTGTCATGAATATTTCCCATTTCCAGGAATTCTTTTCATTTTAATGTCGATAGGACACATGCCTGGGGTCTCATGCCTGTTATTATTTTTATCACCCGTTAATGTCTCACTGCAGAGCAAACGCCTCCTTTCCCTCCTTTTACTTATCTTCTACTATTCGTAGCCAATCTTTATTAAAATACCATAAGTACCTGTACCTGAAAGTGTTTTAAGTATTTTTATTTTTAAACGTTGCCCCACACTAGGAATTACTCCTGTATCGTGGGTGCGTTTACAAACATTTAAACTAACATACACAAACAGTCAGGCCCGGAACAACTATCTGTAGACAATACAAATATTTGGTCCGTGCGGGAATCTAACCCGCGACACGCAGTGCAGCAGTCGATCGCTCAGCTACTGCGCCAACCGTGAAGGCAGGCTGAAACCCCTAGAAAAACGTTATTTCTTTATGTCGATATAGTTTTATAGCCAGCAATTTTATTGCAAATCTGTGAAAAAGAACTTAAAAAGGTAACACACATAAGTGGTTACTAGATAAGAACATCCTGCACAGGTCATCAAACCGTGAAATCTTAAATCACAGACTCATGTAATGTTAAAAGGAAGCTATTTATTTCAACGTTTTTTCCATAGGTACTTCTCTAAAATTATCAAGGCAACAATCTTGTGTTAACCCCAAAATGGTTATATTTTACCCATAATCCATATGTTGTTTCGGAAACCGATTATCGTTCCAATATCCTGTTTATACAGTCATTCGAGTTTTCGAATTATGCTCAAATTCGCGCCAAAGCCTACCCTACTTCCGGCGCCCGCGCACGTGTCCTACGCACCAAACAATACACTTTTTTGCGATACGACATTCAAATGATAGTACTACCGACTAATGAATCCTATTTCTATCCCTTTCTTTCTCATACCACATCTTCTAAGTACGAACAGGAGGGAAGACATGACAGTTGGCTTCGTATGGCGTCTGCCGCGGCCATATGTTGCTTGAGGTTTCGAAAATTACCCTCAGTTCATTTTCAAAATGGCGATATTTACATCCGTCAGTTTTGTCTATTCATTACAGTTTGTATGACACGCGAACCCTAATCGGGATGACGGACCTTGTAAAATTGTGAGGGTTTCGATAACTTGTAGGGTAGTGAAAGTATTTATGTAAGTGAAAAGTAATTACAGGCCACTTGAAAGAGACAGGACTTCATGCTTCATGGTTATTCTTGGGAGGATGTTGACATAGGACATTCAAGGCAATTATTTGATGTGTAAATAATTTGTTTAAGTTTTCCATTACGTTTGACAGACTAAAGCTATGCAGTATATCAGTCGAATTTGATGATCTTCTAAGTCAAAATTGGGCAATGAAAGATTTCCATATCAGCTATTATACAGGCTGATTTTTTAAAGACCAGCCAAATTTAAGGATGTGGTACAGACCATCAAACTGAACAACTTTCTCCATGGGACAAATAGCGTAATCGCGAAAATTTTATCAACTGTCCCATAGAAAACTTCAATACCTACCCGACCTAAATGTATGGGACGGCTGAATTTTTATTCGCGATTACGATGTTGGTCCCATGGAGAAAGTTGTTCAGTTTGATGGTCTGTACCACATCCTTAAATTCGGCTGGTCTTTAAAAAATCAGCCTGTATAAGCATAATCAGCCTATCATTTTCCCACTGCTGGGACACAGTCCTCCTCGTTGTGGCCCAGTGCGGGTTGGTGGATGTCACATGCCGGTTTCCTCACGATGTTTTCCTTCACCGTTTTGAAAGCAGTGGTGATGAAATAATTTACACATAATTTGTGCCTGTTTAGGTTCGAACCCACGGCCTACAACTCAAAAGTTGCAGCCTTCTACTGGGTTACCACTGCTCTCCTATAGGGTGATTTTTACCTAATTATTTGTAGCTTATTTAACAGTTTCGTTTGAGTAGCTATTTCAAGTTATTGTGAGGAAGACAATAGGCTATTTTCTAAAAAAATCTAATTAGTCCGTCAGTTAGATTATCAAAAAATATTGAACCCTTATTTTTTCTTTTGTCAATTATATAAAAAATTATGAAGATATCGCCCGTTAAAGTTCGATAATCTAACTGACGGACTAATAATTATTTTTTTTTTTACCCAGGCAACTACCCTATTGTCTTGGATAAGGATTTTGCACATGCTTCTTCACAACTCAACTTATTTCGACCTCAGGCAGGTAATTACCGGCCTGAGGTATATACACGAAACAATTCAGAAGTTTAGTCTAACAAAAAAACCCATTTAAATCAACAGCATTCTTCAAAACCCTATTTCTAATTCATTCTATTATTTGATCCGTAACCAATCAAACGTAATGATGCCACCGCAACGTACAATTATTTCAACCCTTGAATGACTCCGATCGAATTGAAAATTACCCGCTCGTGTCAATGCACAGTTATTGGTAAAAATAGAAAAAGTTTTTTTCTATTTTTTATAAAAAATGTGGAAGGATTATTATAATTGCTGATTTCTATTTGTTTTCGTGACTTGATGATGGGTACTTAGATTTTTTGTTTTAACCGTTAGAAGGCTTGCGTTTTGTTTTTTTTTACGCAACTTTGAGCAGAATGTGAATTAGGACAACGCGTAATATTAATGAACATTGGATTCCGTCTTTGTATATTTTAATTTATTTTACAATAATAAATAATATTATAGACTGGATAGGTTCCGTCAGAACTGGAAGGAAGACGCGCGGACTCTCGAAAGATGAAAGGAATAGAGGGAGGCTTTTGCTCAGGAGTGGCACAGCGTAGGCAAGTGAAAAAAACATTGTACGGTTGTGCTTCAAATGTCTCAATCGTATGGATCATTGCAAACATAGATATAATAAGAAATTTTACATTTCTATGGTTCCATTGCAATAGTTACACTAGGTAATAATCTTCACCCCAGGGATGTGCCTTACAGGCGTTGCGCAGGGATGGTTCCGGAGTTGGTCTTTTAAGAGGAACCGGGACCACCCCTATGCGCGGATGGTGATCACCGGGGTGGTTTTAGTGAGGTAAAAATCCCACACTCCCCGACCCCTCTCCCCGGAGGTCGGGTGCCTTTCGTTGGTTTCCCCCCGAAAAAAAAAAAAAAAGGTAATAATCTTCAAATAACTAAAGAAAAAACAAATATCTTTCTTATCCTTTGACTAGCTTTAACAGGTCATTTCCTCATCAGCACTTTTATACTTTTTTGTAGCAATTTTACCCTTTAGTTAAATATTTATTCAACAATCACAATATCCTCGTAATAAAAAGGGTTACTTAACGTCTTTTAAACTACATAAACTTTAGGAGAAAGTTTAAAAAAAAGCTATAATTTCGTAAACTTTAAACAAAGTAATTTAATCTCACGAAAAAAAGTAGCATCAAGGTGAACAAAAAAAGGTGATCAACTAGATCAAAGGTCCCGATGTGGCTAAATAGTAGATCGTTATAGAACGAAGCGCGAACTAAGTATAGTTGACTAAATGGACGTTTAACCCTTCGGTGTGCTTCAAATCTCTAACGTCGAAATTGGATGTGGTTTGCGTTTTGAGGAGGTTTAGAATCACATGGAACACAGAGCAGAGCTCCTTTGAAGATTAGTGGCTTTTCAGCCACACTGCTGTAAAGTAAGCTGTAATTCTTTTTCTATCTATTTAGCTGGTAACCCACAGCTGGGTAAAGGCCTTCCTTTCCATTTTTCACACATTGCCATTTCGGGCCAGACCTTTCGGTAGGAGTCTAGTTTGTCCCTCCATCTTTGCGTTACTCTGCCTCGATGTCGTCTAGCATTTATTGGGACTCAATCAGTGGTTCTTTTAGCTCACAGTTCATCTAACATGCGGCAGACATATCCGGCCCCATCGCATTTAAGATTGGCAGTTTTCCGGGACTTTGGTACTTATCTGTTAGGACTTGAAAGTATTTTATTATACATGTAAGTAGATAATTATTTATTATTGTACTGGCAAAAATATTATATTACTAACTAAGCTACAAATTGGGCATTTTCTATTTCTCCAAAAACCTTTTCTTTACTATCACCGAAAAACTCAAACCTTGACTTAACGTAAACGCAAACCCCAAAATCAAAGTTAAACCAGTCAAATCATTACCCCGAATCAAAAGTGGATGAAGTCATTTAGAAGCAAAAATCCCGTGTTTGTTTAGCATTAAATATTATAATAGGGGCCTAAACGACCCGCCGATGGTAAATAAAGGGTTGACTCCAAATTTATTAAGTCAACATTTGGACGTTTTTTCGACAAATATTTGGCTTTTACATTTTTGATGTGTAAATAAATATAGCGAAGAGATTGGGTTGGAAATAATATGGTTTTACTGTTATTTTATGAGTCAATCAGTTTTTTTTTGTGGGAAATGATATTATTGTAAACTATCACAGACCAAGCCGAAAACGAGGTTTTGACGTAGGGAATGGTTTCTTGGTACACCTTCTTGCCCAAATCTTAATCAAAACGTCAATTCTCATACTTAAAAAACGATGAAATTCAAGTCGCAATCTCATTTCAGTAACAACCAATGTCACAGGTATTTTTGCCAGATGAGATTGTGACGTTCTTAAAATTATGGAAATTGCCCCTCTGTTAATTTTCGGTGGCAAAGAATGCGAAAAAAGCCTTTTTATACAATAATAGTTTAATTTATCTGCACCGCCAATCATTCTAGGTATGCCAAAATGTCAGCGCAGAAATCAAAATCGGCATAACTCAAAAAATGCCAAAATCCATCAATTTTCTGGACACGGTAGCGCGACATCCCGCGGTGTGGCCAGTGTCGGCTACCGCGGGGTTGCTACGATAAAAAAAAAAGATTGATTTGCGAAAAAAAATGGCGGACCTTTTCACTTTCTGAGCTTTTGATTTTGCACGCCCACTCAGTGGATGCACCGTGGTGTTGATATCCTTGGCGGTTTTTTTTTGCATGTTGATGGCTGAGTGTGTTAGTGACTTTTTATTTAGTTCCTGGAATTATTTTACAGAGTATCATACTGCTATTTACTTAACCCGTGCATTGATAACTGATAGTGGATACTTATCTATAAAATAAAGGTTTGAAAACTTGAATTGTTTATCTATTAAACCATATAAAAGACTGACATTGTTTTATAGTGAACTTTTCTTTCTGAAAAAAAAAGCTAGGCAGTGCATATGATGTTTTGCTACGAAATCTTTTTACGGCTATCAAAATCAAAATATTGTATTCGCATAAACCAACTGGGCACTTATGACACGTCAGAAACTAGGTGCACGGTTCCAATAGGTCGTTTCCTTTAGGGAAGAGCCGGCAAAAAACTCCACGGTGTCTCTTTTAAAAATAATTGGCTTTTACAATGATTTTAAATTACAGTGTCAATAGGTACGGGAGGGCAGGTAGGCCTGTCAGCAAGTACCAGGTGCTTAACAAATTAGAAAATGGTCTACAAATCTACAGTCACAGGAAAACAGTGTGATATTACTATGCATGTAGAAACTTTGCAGTTAACTTTACATCGTCGACGATGTAAAGTTAACTGCATCGCCATTAAATAAGCGGCGGGCGGCTGCTCCACAAACAGAAATGAAGTTATTATCAAACATTGACAATATTTACAAATGAGGAGCAATAAGGGTAATTCGCGGTTTGATAAGGTCTCCCACGGCGCCGCAGAGAAATCCCAGGAAATAGTGATTAAGTCATTATTACACATGTCACTGATGTGTGACAATCGCTGCATTGTTAAATCTCCATCACTTGATCTTGTTTGTAACGAGTCATTTGCAAGATATTTTTACGACAAAGATAATGGCAATTGGTAAAAACCACTGGATGCAACTGATAACTAGTATTTTACGTAGTGCCACTGCCTATCTGAGATCCACAACCCAGTTACTGGGAAACACGACACCCTTTGGCAAGACTGGTTGGTAGACTTTTGGGCTTCTGACTACCCGTAACGACTGTCAAAGAATGACAGCCGGACCAACGGCTTAACGTGCTCTCCGAGACTCCGAGGGGTCTCGGTTTAGTTAAACGATGTTTAACCTTGAAGACCCTTTGCAATAAGGATACGACACTAAAATACGAGTGAAAATGCCCCTTTATGCTTTTATGCTACACACTCGCAGATTTTTATTACATCACTACTGATAAATGGGCTGTCAAAATTCGGGTGCGAATATGAGATTTTGGAATCACCAGCGTGTCGCCGGCAACTAAAGTCACTGCGTCTGAATTTTTCATAAGTGACACTTTGAACCTATTGCAATAGGCAACTGCCCCATCTTTATGACCAATAGTAAGTCAACTTGAACATAGTGCCTCATCCCACCTACAACGTAAATGACTCAGTAGGTGGCTTTGATCGCGCCTCAATTAAGGCAAATTCTTACATAAAAATAAGTCAATTAATAAAAAAAAGTTCCCAATCAATTGAATAATAAACCTTTTTTTACTTTGGCAACCGCGAATAATGACACCGCGGGTCGTCCGCGTTCTTTTTGAATTTCGAACAATGGCATCCGACAGTTCGCGCCCAAAGAATGACATTTAAAGAAAAATAGATAAATTAGAAAAAATGTGCTTTTATACTTGTGCGAGTTGTGATACGGGCTACCGAATTTACAGGTTAATTATTTATAGAATTTGAATTAAATTAATGGATATAGTGTGTATCAGTTTCGAAGACTATAATTAATTCGAGGAATTCGTAAGTTAATTGCTGGGTTAAATAGATTTTAGAAAATATAGTCTAAATTAATTAATTAAGATAAAGTCCTACGTTCTTCTTTTAAGCCATAAAATATTAACTCTTTCATCCACTCTCTTACTTCTATGAGCTCTGTTCAACCCCTTGAAAAATGAGCGCAAAACCTCTTGCAAAATGGCGGACCTCCATACAGAAATTAGAAAAACTACGACTTTGACACTATGTCAGAAATGACTGACATACTGCCATCTCATACAAGAAAATATAAAAAGCACCCAAAAGTTATCAAAAAGCATCAAACAAAGTAAAATGTAACGTAGAATTCAAGCAGAACCCTTAACCGTGCCATGTGGACACGTGTTAGTGGACATCTGAGGAATAACGGTAAGTAAAACCACGACGAGTGGGTAGTAGAGTTCTAATCAAAGGTACTACCACCACAGCTATTCCAGTCACGAAGCAGCGGTTCTGTGCTGGGGCCTGAAGGATATGAGTCGATTTATATCGATAGATATGGGTATCAGTTTAATTACAGGGACACGACCGGAGAGAGATCAGGCGCAGAACCAACGGCTTAACCGGCCGTCCCATCGGACTATGAGAGTCAGGGAAGAGGGTGTGTACCTGTGTCTGCGCAGACACGCCTGCACTATAATATCTTCGAACCAAAGGCTAGTCTCGGTTGAGATTGGCCGCCATGGCCGAAATACGGTCTGGGACTGGACATGATAATATTTTGGCTCGGACTCTAGGATTGCACCGCATCTGCGAAACTACTAGTTCTGCAGATATTTATAGGAGGCGGTGACAGACATACGGTCGCGGGTTAGAACCCATGCAGGCAATTTACTTTGTGTAATTCATACCATCACCACTGTCAAAACGGTTAAGCAAAACATTGTAAGGAAACCGGCATGTCCTAGAACCAAAAATTCGAAGACATGTGACATCTACCAACCCGCACTGGGCCCGTGTAGTGGATTATGGCCCGCTCCCTCTCACAGAGAGGAAGCCTGTGTCCCAGCAGTGGGAAAATTATAGGCTGCTAATGCTTTATGAGGCGATAACCGTTAAATGGTTATTGCCTCATAAAGCAACTCAAAAAAAATACATTTCATTGTGGAAATGTCACTCCTCACTTGTATTTAAATGTTATTTTATTTTATTTCTTTGTTTCTTTCTTTCGGTAGATGGCGTCCGACCTAGCAAGGGGCTGTAATGAGCAGCTGATTAACAGCCAGTTCGGTCAAAGTATGTATAACCAAACCCCCGGCTTGGTGAGACTCTCTTCGGAAACATTCAACGGGAACTCATCCATGGAGTCCAACGTAAGTGTTAATTACTAAATAAATAGAGATAGATCACTGTAACTATAACTGCTCATACACATGAGCGACACGCATCTACGGTAGAGGCAACTGCTGCCGTCGATGAGTGTCGAAAAGTGTTGAAGGCTGCCGTCGACGACATACCGCTCTCGTGTAATTGAGCACAGTACTCAAATACACAAGCGGCACGTTGTCGACGGCTGCCGCAGACTCGTCACCGACAGCTGCCATTGACACTGCCGTTGACGCGTGTCACTGTCACTCGTGTGTATGCAGACGAAGACACAATATTTATACTGTGACGAAGACGTAGCGTTGGACCGCTTCCCACAAGGTGGACCGATGACCTGGTGAAGACCGCAGGAATCCGCTGGATGCGAGAAGCACGGAACCGGTCGAAGTGGCGATCCTTGTCCAGCAGTGGACGTCTTTCGGTTGAACTGATGATGTTGATGAGATAACTGTCCGATGTAGCTACGCAGACTTACATACAAGACACGATTTTAAGACAACGTTCTATTTCTGTATTTCTTATGACTATGACAGAAGCCGAATGATGTTTTAAATACTTTTAGTCTGCAAATTAGTGATTTGTGGTGGTCGCGGTCCTAAGTATCAGTTGAGTAATATAATAATGGACTGGTTGAAAGGCTTACAAATCCATGCTTTGGGCGGCCACTGGAAAATCCAAATTGTACCCAGGACCTCATCCTCGGCAGGAGCAGTTGCTACCACTGACCAACAACAAAGACTTGATCAAAATCCTTTCCCAGCAGAGTGATGGAGGAGGCTCAACGTCATCATATACCCTGGCTAGTGACGACAGCCGATACAACGATGAAACAAGAAGACCCAGTGCTACTGAAGACACTGGGGTTCAGAACAGCAGGTCTGGATCATTACCAACTAATCTTCATCGACGACAAACGGGCTAAAGACCGCTCAGCGCACTATGGAGCTAACAATGCTCGGGGTTTCTATGAAGGATATGATCCGAAATAATTATTTATTTATTTCTTAGGCTTTTGTCCTGCTGTAGGACAATATTAGGCTGTTATTATTACCGGGCAGTTTAGAAGCACATGAGCTGCTGTCTCGTCGTCGTCCATGCAGGCCCTGCACAGCGGACTGTCTGTGACTCCTATGCCGTCGTTCCATGTCTGCATGAGAGTTGCGCCTTGACAACTGTTTTTGAAGCGGCGCGTATGAAAACGTGTCCGACCACCGTAATGTTTTTGCAGCGGCAACACCCCCTCTCCCTCTCTTAGACTAACGTTCTGCCTATTGGACAAGCAGCAAAATAATTGTAACAACCGGTCAAAATGTTTTGTTACTTTTCAGGGTAGGTTTAGTTCAGCGCTCAACCCTGGCGCCCTCAGCGTCACTGGAAAACAGTGGCATGATGTACCTTTTGGCACTCCTCCTGCCACTCGTCAGCGTCCACAACTTTGACATCCAGTGGAGGTGCACACCAAGGTAAACTGAGCTTTATAATATAAATTGAGAAAGATCTTGTTTGCTTAAACGTCCATTTTTAATCATTTTGTCATCCTATTACTAGAATATCAGACGTTTCGACAAGAGTGAAACAATTTTAACAATTCAAAATCTTACTTAGAATAAAGGAAATGGAACATGAGATCCCAGAAAAAATAAACCATAAAAGCGCTCTTACTGCCATCTGTTAACATTTTATAGAATCATTTGCTTAAGAACAAGTAAATGAAGGGAGCGTGGTAGTAACTCGTAGCTTACCCTTCGAAGAGTTACTACGTTGTACGCTACGTGGGTACTGTAAATGATTTATAGATGGCGCTCAAAGCTACATTGTTGCAAATTATTGCATCATTTAATCCCATACGTGAATCATAATGCGAGTAGATTTTATTGATAGTAAGTGTATTTAATGTAAATGAACCCACTATTAAAGGCAGGTGTGTGTATTTTATGATAATCACCTGTTACCGTGGGTCTGGATCATCTGAAGGGGCCAATTCCTGTAATCAAACACGTTCAAAATCCAGTCGCAATCTCATCTCAGCGACAAACAATTTCAAAAACTTGTCAATAATGTAGGGAAATTAGAAATATTTTGGACAGATCGAGACTGAAATTAGAACGCGAAAGGATTTAAAAATACGGAAATAGTCCCTCTGGTTCCTGTCATAGCAAATTATTTTCATTGCTCACAACTACTTTTCCAAACCTGAAACCCCGTTTACCCTTTAAGACTTTTGGAAAATAAGTAAGTTTTTTTCTGTTTAATCAGAATTATGATCCTTCAAGTGTTAAAAGATTTTCAGAATGAAAAAAAAAACTAACCCATTTTTTTTTTTTTACAGTGCAGTGCTACGCGCAACAGAACTGTTCCTGATTCAACTTTCCCGGTTCATCAGACAAGCCCGTGGCTATGTCCGCCGGCTGGCCCGCGACCAAATCGCCAGGGACCTCTTCGCCACCGCCATGGACATTGTCCTGGTGGTCTACGCCATCGGTTTCCTGTTCCTATCCTTGTACCAGGCATCCATTTTTGCATGAAGGTCCATTTTTAAAATAGTGAAGTCAAAATATATATTGCAGTGTGTTGTAGAAATTTGCCAGTTAGTTTCCCGGTAAATAAACATTGGGTGCAAAATTTATGGTTTTTATTAAATTACTAGACTTTACTCGCGAGTTCGTCCTCGTGAAATTCCTTGATCTCCCGACCCACCCCAAAGCATCGCATCGCCTGTCGTTTTCGCTTAACGTTCTCTCTGACTTTTTTTGATTTTGCTCGATTTCTAAGAGTCCTAGCGTGATGTTAGCCTTTCTCAAGAACTGGGCTACCAAATGCAAAATTATTTTTTCTAATCCGACTGGTAGTTCCAGAGATTAGTGCGTTCAAACAAACGAACAAACTCTTCAGCTTTATTATTAGTATAAATAATTGTAGTAGGTACCTAACACTGGTCTGACCAGTGGTCCACAATAGCCCTGGATCGAAAGAGCTGAAAGTCATGGACCTCTTCCAGCCTTGCCCAGCAGTGGTATGATGCAGGTTAGCAGTAATAGTAACTACTGATGGGTCTAAGCTAACTGGGCGGTACCCATGCGTATCGAAGAAGATAATTAATGGATAATGATGACTTGGCGCTTGGTCCTAAGATAGCAAAATACTATACAGATGATGTTGATGATGATGCTTGTCGATAGGCCAGGCCATGCGCGTTACTAAGACAGTAGGCTAGGTAGATAATACGGGTTGGTGTCCGCAACTCCACGTCAATGCGCGTATTTTGCGTAAGGAACTAAGACAGTAGTGAATACGAGGAAATGTTGATGGATGAAGGAGGGGCTTGGAGACCAGAGACGCCCAGAGAAAAGATGGCTGGATTGTGAGACGAATAGTGTAATTGTAGTAATTGACGACATGGTTGTGAGTGGCTGAGTGATCGACTGCTGCGCTGTGTGTCGTCGGTTTGATTCCCGCACAATATTTGTATTGTCTACAGGTAGTTGTTCTGGGTTTGGCTGTTTGTGTATGTGAGTTTAAATGTTTGTAAACGCACCCACGATACAGGAGTAATTGCTAGTGTGGGGCAACGATTGAAAAAAAAAACAGTTTTTATGGCTCCAAAGCTTACTACCAGAATCGCTAAATACCAGATTCGCAAATTAGGTACCAGATTCGCAAAACATCGGATTCGCCATAGACCAGATATGCTAAATACCAGAAACGCAAAATAACAAATTTTTCATGCCCTTGTGTAAAGTTTCAGTATCTCAAGTGCAGGTGGCACTTCAATGAATACTTAGCAAAGTGATGCATTCCGTCTAATTATTTCTAAAGGAAAATTTTACAGACGATGATTCATTAAAAGAATTTATTGCTTTAATAGCGGTGATTTAATGATATCATAGATTATCATGATTTATAATTAGCATTTATTCTTACTTTTTTAACCCTGTGTAGTGACACCATTCGTCAAGATGACGTCTCTTGCGCAGTTAGTGGTAAGGTTTCTAAAACCTTCCTGAACCCCAATTCTGACCCTAATTCACTATTACCACTTAATGATTCCTTACTTCTAAACCACGTCAATTTCTTAGCTAATCACGACATTTACTAATAACGTGTTCTCGGTACGCAATGAACTAAACCGCGCGAAATGAACGCCAAGTTGTTTTGAACTCTCAAAATACCACGATAGACAACCGAACATGGTTTGCACGTGGTAAGGATTACGGGGAGAATAATAGTTACTATACAGGCGTAGCTAGGTAGGGGGCAAGGGTGGGCAATGCCTACCTGAAGCAAATCATCACGGAAATCTTGAAAATGTTACTTAATATTAGACCAGTAAGGTTCTAATCGAAACGTTCTCAGAGCTCGTAAAACTTGCAGCCGCAAAAAAACGTAGTAAAACCACGAACTTCTGCAAGACAAAAAGCGATTTGCAGGGAAAATTGACATACTTAGCAATAAAATTGAGAGCCAACGTATTTTATCATGAATCTCGGTACTTTAAGTTCTCCTTTATTTTTCATATTTTCAGTTGTACTTTTCAAATAAATGTTATAATGAGCCATGACGATAAAACCGATAGTCATTTTTTCAGCATTATCTAATTTACTTTATAAATAACAGGACATTTTGCTACAGTGACATTTTGATTATACCTACTTAGGTCGTTCTGCTAATAGAAACATTTGCTGTTAGGACTTTATGATACAGAGGGATTGTTTCTATGTAATTGCACATGGTTTGTTCAATATATGTTACTAGCAGCGCCGCGCGGTTTCACCCGCATAAGTGTCGATCCCTGGGGAATATCGGGATAAAATGTGTCCTGTGTGTTATTTTATTGTCTAAACTATATTACTGTAAAGTTTCATCAAAATTCGTTCAATAGTTTTTGTGTGAAAGAATAATAAACATCCATCCATCCTTCCTTACAAACTTTCGCGTTTATAATATTACTGGTATTACCCGCATAAGTGTCGATCCCGTAGGAATATCGAGATAAAAAGTAATATATGTAATAATCCTGGTTATAAACTATCTGTGTGCCAAATTTCATCTAAATCCGTTCGGTAGTTTTTGCGTGAAAGAGTAACAAACATCCATCCATCCATCCATCCCCACAAACTTTCGCGTTTATAATAAATATTAGTCAGATATAGATACATATAAAAATACTAAGACCACTAAACTATAAGTAAGGTCGATTCGTGTCATTTAAGCAGTTGATCTAAATAAATAGCTATTGAAGTTTTAATCAAATAAATATAATAAAATAAAAAAATCTAAATTTTAATCCGTCGTATTTACGAATGGTTACTCTAGCTCAGGGTTAAACATTTAACGAATTTTAAATACCAACCGTAATCCTATTCATGAATAATATCTAAAGATATTCCTATGTCCACATATTTTTGATAGACTCATTTGTTTATAATTTTCAGTTACAAGATTGTTCGATGGTAGTTGTTAAACTGAATTAAAAAATTGACAGAGTACATTATTTCTTATGACCTTAAAAGTAAAATGTTGGGTATAGAAACACGACATGTGGCCTATTACGTATAGTGGGCTACATGTCATGTTTCCACGTCCTTCTATAATTATCATCTAGAATCTAGAAGGGCCTGCAAATGATATTCTGTTTTCTTGGAGGGACAGCGCGAACGCAGCCCCTCACTACCAAAAATTACGCGTCCGAGTTACCCGCATTAGGGATAATCGCAAGGGTCAACCTTACCGCAGTGCAATGGTAGGCCTCGCCCTGGGGGAACCGCCTGAGTGATCACGGTTACCCCTACGCCAGGTAAGTATGAATTCGCTACAAAACCGCGAGAGGGTCGTTCAACGGCGGAGAACCTTAACACCGCGATTCAGAAAATGGACCGAATGGGACAACGCCATCTAGTTACAAAATCGGAACAGGACTGTGACGTCAGGACTTAGGGGTGAGGGTGAATATTCTGAGGGGTGACTAACAATGGGATTCACACAAACGTAGGTAATATAAGAAATATATTAAGTTTAATAAGTTTATTTTATGAAGCGTTTTAATATTATTGCAATTGCCAAATAGCTACTGGTAAGTATTTTATTTTACTAAAGAAGATTCAGCCAATTTTGAGCTTATCCTGGAACTGATGGAACATGTTATAATTTTTTTATGAGGCATTAATGAAACGCATCTGAAGAAGGTAAAGTGGAACTATGTAGGGTTAAACTTACATAGTTCCACGAACGGTGCGTCCTGAGCAGTCAGTCCTGGATCCTAATTGCGTAACACACTATCAATCAGAATCTGAATCCTTTTGAAGAATATTGATAATCTATTGCTTCATATGTTCGAGAAAAAAAAACAGATTTCCAAAAAAAAAACACTACAAAGTGAAAAATAAGTTTAATTTCGGAAGTCGGTGTCGTTGGTTCCGCATTTTCGTTTTTTGACACCGGCTTCCGAAATTAAAGTTATTTTTCACTTTGTAGTTTTTTTTTTTAAGTTTTTATTTTTCACCTTGTAGTTGTATCTACCATATAAATTCATATAAGTACTTAATTATACTTGCAAGATTAGAGATAACAACATTCACAGAAGTGAGGGAGGACCGTAGCATACTGAACACATCTGCGTATCCCTTTAGAGGGTACAGGCGTGATGTTATGTTGTGGGATTGCGTAAACAATGCATACATATTATGTGATAGCAGCAATCGCGGTTGATTTGTTGGCATTTATATTGAAGAGTTCCGTTGTCTGTCGTCTATCTCCAAGACTCATCATCAGATCTTTACGAAATTTAAACGGGACCATTTCGGAGTAAACCTCTTTCGAACAAAAAAATTTTGCAAATCCCTCTACACATGACGGAGTTATGCCCGAAAATACATTTAAAAAAATTTATATAAACATCTGAATTGAGAACCTCCTCCTTTTTTTGAAGTCGGTTAAAAATGTGTCTGCTCAACAACGCAAAATAACGCAATGAATGTTGTTGAACTGTCAAAATGAAACCCATTGCTTCTGATAGTGTATTACGCAATTACCCCGCTGGTACTACCTTGCAGACTGGCTTACATATACATACATACACTCACGCCTTCTTCCCATAGGGGTAGGCAGAAACTCCGCACAGTAACCTACATCACCGCTATTTACCACCAAATAACTAGGAAATCTGAGAGACCCCTAACGGAATGGTTGCCAAGAAACGGTAGAACAAGCGTCAGCAGAGCAATAGCCCGGTAGACGACCTACAGAAGATCGCGGGGAAGACCGGGATGAGAATCTCACAGCCCAGGGAAGCAAGACACTACAGGACGGAGACCTTTACTCAGCAATGGGTGAAACAAGGCTGCTGATGATGATCATGATGAATAGGAAAGTAAAGTATCCTTACGATACATCAAATAAGACAGCATAAGCATTATCAGCCTTAACTGTGCCACTGCTGACTGCTGGGAACAGGCCTCCTCTCTGGGAGAGGGAGTGGGCCATAATCCACCACGCGGCCGGGCCCAATGCAGATTAGTAGATGTCACATGTCTTGGAATTTTTGGGTCCGGACCCGTGCTTCACCTAGGTTCTCCACCTGGGTGAAGCCCGTACGTGCTATGCTCTAACTGATGATCAGTACAGTCAAATAATTAAGAAAAATACATCATTTAATATACATAATTATTATATTGGATTTATTTTAACGCATTTTTTCCAAAAAATGGCCCAAATGCCCATGGGCATTTGCGAATCTAAAATAAAATGGTCTTTTTCACAGTGTTATTTTCGGCGTTTCTTGGTTCTTGGCACATGCCAGTTTCCTCACGATGTTTTCCTTTACCGTTTTGATAGCAGTGGTGATGAAATAATTAACACAAAGTAAAGCGCCTGCCTGGATTCGAACACACGACCTACCACTCATATGTCACGGCTGTTGACACTGGGCCATCACTGCCCTTTGCCTGAATTAAACAGGTAACTTGTAAATTGTGTCACATCTTCATGACATCATGATGAAAGTCAATGACGAACGGAATTCCATTGAAGATGTGCATGCTGAATATTTTCATCATTACTAACTAGACACGTCATACTGTAAACATTGCGACAATCACGCAGCCTGAAGGTTCTAGTTAGGGCTGTCAAAATAAAAATAAAACCAAGTAAGGCACCTGCCAGTGTATTCCGTTAAAATTCCAGTGTGCAAACTTACGTGAAGTGAGCTGTCATTCCATCTGCCAATGTATTCTATAAAAATCTCACCGTGTAAACTTGGGTGAACTATTCTCAGTAAAGTCAATCCTTAGCATCAGAGGGGCAATTCTCGTAATTTTAGGAACGTTCACAGTCTGATCTTAGTCTCAATCTGTTAAAAATACCTCTAATTTCACTACATTTTTGACAAGTTTTTGACATTGATTGTGCCTAGATTTTGAACGTTTTTAATTACGGGAATTGGCCTGCGGGTCATGAGGTGGAATTACAGCTCACTTCAAGCTCACTTGACCTAAGTTTTCACGGTGAGATTTTTACAGAAAAGACTTCAAGGTACGAGAAGCCTAATTGATGAAATAAAAGAAAATTATTTATAATTTAATTAAAATGGAATGCTTATAAACAATCTAAAGGTTTTGTGGACAATGATTATTGATATTATGTCATTTAATTTCTTTATTTTATTTAAAGTATTTCCACGAATTGAAAAGTTAAGTTATTATAAGTGTTAAACGTGGCAATGCCGCCAGTTTCTTGGTTACAGACTCCAGCACATCAAGCTACTACAATCTGTCAAATTTCTTTAACAGATTTTCAACTTTATCGCTTAAGGTTCAAGGTTGATTGGGTAAATTTGACAGTTTCGGGTAGCTTAACCTGCTGGCGTCTGTACATTGCCAGTCAAGAGCGATGTGGAGGAATTTTCCGACGCCATTTATTTTAGTTTGTTAATTGTTTTAGTAATGTTTTATATTATATTTTTATTTTAATAGGGTGTAAGTTTACTTAGTATTAGAAGTTAATCCAGCGGGGTAATTGCGTAACACACTATTATCACACTATTATTGTCTGGCGGGCAATCGCCCGCCAGACAAAACACCCGTCTGGTCGGAGGATCCTCCCTTTTCTATAGAGTATGAGTGAACTTTACACCCTGTTCCTCATACCTCTGTACTGGTGACCCCCGACGTGATCGTCAGCGCAGCCTTCGTGCAAACACTTCAGCGTGACGTCATCATCATCACTCCCGCAAGCTTTAGCGGCGAGTCACCCAGCCAGCCAGCATCCACGGCTTCAACGGGTATCCTGACCACCAGCATGCAGCGTCCGCGCATACCTGGTCATCACCCTCAGCCTCATCAGCAACCTTGGCACAGCACACTGCACTTTCGGCCGGTCAAACAAGCAGAGCACCCTCTCCTGGTCGACGCAGCAGCCAGCCTTAACCCGGCGCTGTACATCCGACGCACTGGAATATAACGCAGCGCCACCCCGACTCACTGGGGACAACTCCGCAGACCGACTCACCGTGAACTATGCGGCGACCGGTTCCGACTCACTGGAACCTCAGCTGGCCTGGCAAGCATCGCAAGATACAAGAATCAGTCCACTATCGACCTCCGGTCTCCGGAGGGGAGTGATGTAGCGGTATCTACAACGCCACATGCGAACAACGCGTCATACTGACGTCACGCAAATCCTGCATCTCGCAAGCAGAGTTTACCGCGCAATTAGCATAGATACTATTTCCCAACATCAATCGTTGGGCAATTGCCCGCCAGACACAACACCCGTCTGGTCGGAGGATCCTCCCTGTTCTATGGAGGATGAGTGAACTTTACACCCTGTTCCTCATACCTCTTAGCAATGACTTTCATTTTGACAGTTTGACAACATTCATTGCGTTATTTACATTGTTAGAAACAGACAAAATTTTCGAACATATGAAGCAATGGATTAGCAATATCCTTCAAAATGATTTAGATTGAGATTGATAGTGAGTTACGACATTAGGATGCAGTTTCAAATTAATATTAATAAAAGGCTTTTTAAATTTTACTCTATTAATTTTCAGAATGGTAGCAGCAAGTTTCAGCCTGAAGCAGATACTCACTCTTTTTGTGCCAGCCCTACTTAAAGTCGATTATATTTGAACAAATGTTTCCACATTCACCACAATGATTATGAGGTTTCATTTCATAAAATATAACATCCATTTTAAACCATACATAGTTATATAGCTCTCATATTTATTATTGGAGCAGATTTGTCAGAGTATGACACAGTATAAAGTTTATTTTTATCTTCAGTAACCACTATTCTTAATTTGGTATTCATTCCAGTTATCATACTGGAAGTGAGTTCCATAAAAGCTGTGAATGTGCGGCACAAACTGTCGATTTATACCTACCTGTATACAGGGTGACAGGGAAACTCGACGTATTCCTTGAAAGGCGTTATAGTAAAGGTCATTAGCAACAAATTTAGTCCAGTCAATTTGGGGTCAAAACTGGATGGTAAAAAATTTAAATTTTTGCTATTACAGACCTTTTATTTCTAAGATTATGTACATTTTGTAGCCTTTTTTTTTTTTAATTATCACTCTTTTTTCAACTTTCAGAAAACTATGAATTAAATGTTTGGAGTGGAGTAGTTTTTTCTCATAATTAATTGTTTTTGGTAACAAGGTCGAAGATTTCAAAAAAGTCGAAGAACCGACACAGCTCGGTGACCATCCAGTTTTGACGCCTAGTTGACTGGTCTTAATTTGTTGCTAATGACCTCTAGTATACCGCCTTTCAAGGAATTCGTCGTGTGTCCCTGTCACCCTGTATATCTGTACTACATACTTACTAAAAATAAATAATAATACAAATAAATTAAATTGAAGTGTCTGTTTGTAATGTCACTATAACAGCTTTTTACTAAATGCATATGAAAGTATATACAGTACCTACTTATAACAAAAACACTGTTTTTAAATTTTTTGTCTGTTTGTTCCGGCTAAGCTCCGAAACGGATTGACTGATTTTGACTGGACTTTCACTGGCAGATAGCTGATGTTACAAGGAGTGCCTTTTATTTTAGAAAAAGAAAACAAAACAAAAGTTATTAATGTTACGCAAACGAAGTCGCGCACAGCAGCTAGTATACCATAAAAATACTTACATGTTTAAAATAGCCGCCACCAGTGGTCATACTTATGTAAATATACGTCCGGTACACCCTAGGAATAGTCAGCCCCGCTATGCCTAATCTTTTAACCAAAACATGGGCGATGAATGGCTCGTGGCTAAGTAACAGGCACACGGTTTGTTCATGGGAAATATTGGTATTCAGCGGCTTCCGGTTAAGCTGGAAGTCGACCCTAACATAGTTTGGGAAAGGCTGACGGATGATGATGATGGTATCAGGATAGCTCGTATACGGAAGGAGTGGAACCCATCAGTAGCTTTAGGCAAACCTAAAGCTACTGATGAGTTCCACTACCTACGTACCTACCTATCTGCCTAGCCTTTTCCCAATGTTATGTTGGGGTCAGCTTCTAGTCTAACAAGATGCAGCTGAGTACCAGTATTTTACATGGAGCGACTGCCTATCTGACCTCCACAACCCAGTTACTTACTGGGTAACATGATACCTACCCTTTGGTAAGACTGGTTGTAAGACTTTCGGGCTTCTGACTACCAGTAATGACTGTCAAAGATCTATGAATTTTAGCCGGGACCAACAGCTTAATATGCTTTCCGAGCCACGGAGTGGTCTCGTAAGTAATGGATTGTCACCCATCTACGGAATGACCTCAGCCAGCATTGCTTAACTGTGAAGATCGGCTCGTGCGGCTGTTACTATTTAGCCAAGAGCGGGTATCGTGTTACCCAGGTAGGTCGGATCAGCAGTCCACTGGAAGCAAAGGCAGCCCTAATGTATTTGGGAAAAGGCAAGGTAGATGATGGTCGCACTAGAAAATAATATGAGTGCACCTTATAGGATGAGTGTCATAGAAATGATGTAAAGGTAAATACTGATCGATACAATACTAAAACCTGCAGGTTGTCCTTGAATAATAGATAGATAGATAAAACGTTTATTCAGTGCAACAAAAGACACAACACAAGAAATAAAAAAAACATCAAAAAAGGCTAAACAAGAAAAAAAAAACAAAGATTAAAAAGATAAACTGACCCATAGACACCTCGTATAAGTAAATCTATAACGGTCGATCACTACTGGGCGGTGTGTGTCTCATGGTTGCACCAAATGGGAGTCCAGCGCAGCATATGCCAGGTACAATACCTGACGCTGGTATTCTGCTGCATACCGTTAGTGACACACATAATATTAAGATCTTACTAGCACTTTAACAGGTCCACTCATATCTATGTGGAATTTCAGACATCAATCTACATGGTCTTCACATGAGCTGACCTAGATTATGTCTGGACAGACTGCAAAAGTGTTTGTACAAATCTACTTACAGAAATAAAATCATTTGTCATTTATTTCCAACGTTGTATTCTCTACAGTACACTTTCCTGTGGATTTCGAAGACTATTTGTATTGGTCATGCACAATACATCGTCTTCGAAATAAGCGTAAGCATAGGATAATATTAGCCTATAATGTTCCCAATGCTGGGACACAGGCCTCTTCTCTTCAAGAGGAAATGGGCTATAATCTACCACACGAGCCCAGTGCAGGTTGGTAGATATCACATTATGTCTTTGAATTTTTGGTTCTAGGACATGACGGTTTCCACACGATGTTTTCCTTTACCGTTTTGAGAGTAGTGGTGATGATATTATTTACACAAAGTAAAGCGCCTGCCCGGGTTCGAACCCACGACCTACAACTCATACGTCGGGGCTGTTGGCACTGGGCCACCGCCACACTGTGAGGCTTCTGACTACTCGTAACGACTGTCAAAAATCTACGAAGATTGACAGCCGGGACCAACGGCTTAGCGTGGTTTTGGAGGCATGGAGGGGTTTCCTTATGAAAAGGATAGTCACCCATCCACGGACCGACCGCGGCAAGCGTAGCGTACCTTTAATCGATCGAACTGTGCGGCTGTTATTTTGCAGAAGCGAGGATCATTCTGTAGAAAAATATGTACTTAGTTTGCATAGACTGGCATACTAGACTAAGGGCCGGCGCCCACTGGCGGCACGGCATGGCAAGGGATTTTTATGCGACCGGGAACCGGGAACTTACCTTTGAAATTATTAAATCTATTTGGTGTTCCTTAGTATTTAAATCTGAAACTTAATTTGTAAAATTTTTGCATGCCAATACTCAGGCAGAATGTGCACGGGTCAATATATATATTTTTTTTACCAACTTTTTGTTAAACACCTACATTCTATGCGAATAAATGATTTGATTTGACGAATACAAATATTAAAACTTAAATGTATGACAATAAAATTGAAATTTCAATGATGATGCCAAAGGACGCCGCGGCATGCCTAAGGATACCGCGGTATCATTGCTGCCGATGAAATTTCAATTTTATTGTCATACTTTTAAGTTATATTTTTTATTAGTCGCATAAAAATCCCTTGCCGTGCCGTGCCGCCAGTGGGCGCCGGCCCTAATGCTTTCTACAATTAAAATTCTATTAATAGGCACACGATTGAGCGTTATCTCAGGCAGCAGCAAGCTCTTGACTGCAAATTATAATGAAAAATATTTAACCATTATGTTAACCGACGTCTTTGGAGACATTAATTATCAGTCCTTGCAATGTAGCCTGTGAAACTTGACGGGGCCAGTCTATGAAAAGGCCATTTTCCGGAGTGGTCCTTTAAACACACACACATTCACATATCACGCCTGTAATCCTTGAAGGGTTAGGCAGAAGTGTACCTAAACTAAACCCAAATTTTGCAAGTTTTGTTTAAAGCCCATGTTGGTAATAGGGAGTGGGCCTATTGACAGATTGATGAACCGGGAAAAAATCCAGGAAAACCCCAATAAAAAACATATATTTATAATGGTCACATAATCTAGCATTGCCTGACCTATCTACAATTTCATGATTTAACGTGGATAAAAACCAAACTACCAATTACCAAGACGTAAACCACAATATTTAGTACTATTTAACACTAAAAAATATAATACCTACAACAAATCATCTCACCAGACTTCACACTGTATTAATATGCAAAATGCACTCGTAATATGCCAACACGAAAGAAAAATGCAGTATAAAAACGACATAAGTGAAAGTTAAGGCATTCTAATTTCAGTGCAAAGTGATTTTGTGTCCCGTTTTTAGAGTTGTATTTCCTAAATCACGTTTTACCGTTGAGCCAGTTTTCTTGTTGAAATGGTGATCATATTTGACAGATGTAAATGACGTGGTTGTCAGCTTCTAAAATAAATGACAAATATAAATATGTAAATGTATTGAATGTAGGTATTATGTAATGTGATGTGAACTCACTGATAAATATGGACGGCTGTGCGTTGAGTGAGGAGTTAGGAACATTTTCCTTTCCGCTGTTTTCTTCTTCTTAGCGTGTCGAGGGCAAAAATATAGTTTTCTTTTCTTAAATTTGTTTGGACCAAAATTCAGCAACGAGGATAGCATTCGCCGACGCAGCCATTAGGGCCTCACGTGTGCAGGTGACAGGGCATGCGGTGTAAGATGGGAGGTGAGTCATTGTCTGTGGAGAGACACCGCATACACACCGGAGGTCAGAGCCTTCCATGAACCCACACTTGTGGAGGTTGTCCTTGCTGCGGCCTACTTAGGTAGGAAGTCTATTTAAGGTTTTCCAAGTAGGCCACGGGAACTTATGCCCGGATGAGAGACTCTGGTGGTTTAACAAAGAGATCAGGAGGATTATGCTGTTCTTTCCAAAGATCAGATATTTCATCATAAATATTCAAAATCAAAAATGAAAAGTAATTTATTAAAAGGGGCTGAGAATCAGCACTTTTTGAACGTTAAAATGACACAATACAAAAAAGTCCCCCAAAGCACCCGCCCTGCACCACTTCCTAGTGCTTTAGCTCGGAAGAAGAAGTGGCGCAATAAACTTCCCAGCAGCACAGCTGTCTGTTCAGTAGAAGATCTTGATTCTATATAATAAATACAATATTGTGGGTGGTCAAGTACTTTGCGTGAAGCGAGGGACAAACTTTTGGAGTAAGCTATATCAGAAGAATGAATTCCTTTTAATGGCCGACTGTGTACCGTGTGTTAGGCGCAATAACACGAAATCTCCGTGTTACAATTAAAATGACATATTTGAGAAAACAAACCGGGATGTCCATGGTAATAATGGCCACGCCAATGTCTGTTTACTATAAGAGATCGATTTCATCATCATCATTCAATCAATCAATCAACTCAGCCCATCGCAGTCCACAGCTGGACATAAGCCTCTCCCAGGCTGCGCCGCAACACCCTGTCCTCCACCTTCCGCATCCAGTCTGTCCCAGCCACCTTCTTAAGATCGTCCGTTCATCTAACTGGGGGGCGTCCCACACTACGCTTGCCGATACGCGGTCTCCACTCCAGGAGGCGTCTGCTCCACCGGCCATCGGTCCTTCGACAAACATGCGACACATTCATACTAAAACTTTCCTCACGACATTTTCTTCATTCCTCCACATTACATCCACAAGGAGACCAATTAAATAGTGCCCATGAATAATTTCAATACTTTATTTTTAAATTGTCACAGGTCCATAGTCATTGTGGTTTTTGGGGAAATGCAAGATGTACTGCTTTATAATAAACTCTCAAATAAGACCAAAAAAGTACAGTCGGCAGCAAAAGTCCACACTATAGGTCAAGGCAAAGGTTAAGAAACGATGGACGGACTGTGTGAAAGATGATATGGTTAGAAAGGGGGTGAATATAGAGATGACTACAGGCTAGTATGGGAGAAAAAAAATAACTTTTTTTTTTAACAAACTTTACAAGTAGTATCTACTAAATAAAACTTGCGTAGGTAAACATAGAACTTTAATATTTTCTTAAAAGCTCGAGGCTTACCTTATTGTTTAAGCGAAGCATGTTCACGCCTCATGCAAATAAAAGCTTGTTAAAGACATGTAGTGCCGATCCCTAATAAACTGGGATCAGGGCAAGTGACTCATGTTGGTAAATCCAGCAATATTCCCAGATCGGCATTCGGATGCCTATTATGCATTTGCCATAAACAGAGTGATATGCAAACGCCTGCGCGGAGTGTACAGCGTGCGCGCAGGTGTGCAAACACTGTTCTATGTTCTATCACATCACTATCGCAGTGCAATCCGCGCACAGTGCACTATGGCCGCGCGCGCTCTCGTCGCGTTTTGCGCGGTGCTCGCGATCGCGGGATACGCGTATGGACAGGTCGGTTTTCATTATTTAAGATATTTTTTGTGTGAATTAGAATATGAAAGGTTATTTATAAAAGGTTATTATATTTATAAAGGTTAAATATATTTTTTTAATGGTGGTGATTAGAATATTTTCTGTTTTTTTTATGTCGGTAAGAGTTTGATTTATTTACTGAAAAAAGACACGCGAATATACATTCGTGTGTTTTGGATGTGAGCGAATATTTTGGTGAAGAGAGGTGGGAGATGTTTCAAAATGATTGTTGAAGACATCCAAACTGGATGTCTTCAACAATCATTTTGAAACATCTATATTTTTTAACACCTTTTTTCATCGTCATCGGTGATTTTTAATTAGTCTCGGTGAAGGGTCGACTTATAATGAATAATATTGTGGTTTAGGGTTGATTTATCAATCGGCAGATAATTTTTATTCATGGAATAAAATTGACGTCTGACAGATTTTGTATGGAAGAACTGTCAAAAATTCAAAATTATTCCTGGAATAATATTATCTGGCGTTGGAAAAATGAGCCCTTACATAAATAACTAAATGTTTCTCCATAAAATTAATTATACATCTTGTCTTTAGTGAATAAAACAATGACTCATTAAAAATAAATGTGGAGTAGGTACCTAAGTGCTAAAAATGCCGGTTAATTTTCACTTGTGCAAATGCAGCCAGTGTTAGTGTTTAATGTCCTCATAAAATCTAAATTCTAATGGATTAAGGAGCGATTTTAATTTAACTGCGGGTGTTTTTGTTGGAATTTATTAATTACCTGTACCAATAATTGCCTATAAAGTAATGCATCTATCTAGTCAGTAAAAATGTGGAATTTATCCATAGAATATTTTATTGACATTCTCACGAACGTTCCGGAAAACTATCGATAATTTTACAAAATATATTGCATCATCCTAATTCATACAAAAATAAAAGATTATCTTACCTTTTGGATTCCGTATTTTTTAATTCAGTCAGTCATTTAAGATTTTTAATAAGTCTATTTTTGTTATTTTTTAAATATTTATTTAGTACGAGAAGTTTATGCAGTGCATATATTTTACTAAGGGCTGATTTATTGAATTTGACGGATAATTTTTATTCGTGGAATAAAATTTATGTCTGACAGTTTTTGTATGTAAGAACTATCAAAAATTCAAAATTATTCCTCCGATAAAATTATCTGGCGTTTGAAAAATCAGCCCTTTGTAAGTTTGTATTCGAATGTGTTGTTTTTAAATTATTTCACTACGTTATTTTATTTCTCTGCTGAGCCCACAAAAATAAAATCTCGAATATACAAAATCATCTGAAGTAGGCATGCTCTTCAAAAACAACGGATCTTGTATCAAGTAGAGTCACTTGTCATAATCATAACCCTACACCTCGGGTTCGCGGCGTTTTGTTAGCAAACACGACGAGAATGTGTGGGAAACTATGTGAGGGTATTATTGCCTGGAGGTTGGCCTTAATGGTGTGTTCACGACTTTAATCTTTTAAAGGGTAGGTAGGTGTAGGTCAATAATGTGGATCTCTCAGGGCTACTATCTTTCGGATAAAGTCAAAATTTTAACATTGGTATGGAATTATTTGCCAGATAAGTTGACCGTTACGTGGATGTGAGAGAAGGGGCGAAACGTCACATATATTTTGATATTTAACACAGCATCACACCTATTTATCGAAAGGCACCTATATAATTATGTAGAAGTGCCAAGTAAAAGAATCGAACCTACCACTGCTACTGAAAATTTTGGGTGATCTGGGAATCGAACCCAGGAACCCACTCTCAGCTTTTGTACTTGCGATCACTAAATCCAACGGCGTTTATTGTTCGAAATAATAAAACATGACCGAACAAAGTTGTTGACATGTCAGTTGTGAACTTGACCATCACATCTTGGGGGACTCTCGTTAGGCCAAGGGCCAAGGTCATTGGGTCAAGGGTCTGATGTAGAAAGCGGTAAATTTAAGTCACATATTGTTAGAAAGTCACTCATTCTGGGCCCTTGCACTAAGTTAACCCAATCGTGGGGGTCCAAGACCAATATCTAGAAATAACGAATTTCTAGACTTTCAGTTTTTGAGGAAATATAAAAAAAAACGGTTGCCCCGTGCGTGTATGACCAGAAGGCCAATTCTCGTAATTTAAAACGATCAAAATCTAGTCGCAGTCTCATCTCAGCGACAAACAAATGTCAAACTTGTCAAAATGTAGAGAAATTTCAGGTTTTTTGACAAATTGAGACTGAGATCAGTGTGTGAACGTTCTTAAAATTACGAGAATTGCCCCTTAGATGTACATTTAAACAAAGCAAAAGCAGCACCTATGTAAGGATTATAGCAGGTGGCATTCTGTAGTTTCTGCATACCCACATGGGAAGAATGAATGAATAAAAAATGGTATTTCACACAATTTTTTTTTCATTTTGTCACAGGCTAAATAAAAGTTGGTTCAATAAATAAAATCAAACAACACCTAAGTAAAATCTACATTTATGTAGCCATCCAAATTAAATATTGACTTAAAGGTAATACTTACTTGGTGAAAGCAATTTCCAATAAAGAGGGTAAAATGTGCACCTACACAATTATTTGTATTGAATTATTGTACACACGTTATAGTGAACACATAAAAATATGTTATAATAATAAATGATATTTCAGACGTTTCAGCTGTTTTCCGAACTATATTTTATTGATGACGTTTAAAAAAAAAAATTGTCTAACGTGTCCAAATCTTTGACAAAAAATGTGTTCAAAAATGGGCTGTCAAGCTTAAATTGTAAATGTTTGTTAAAAAAAGTGCAACAACAAATTATAATCAGTAGGGAGCCATAAAGCCCACCCTTCACCGTTTCCTAAGTTGCAAGTGTCTTGGCGTAAGTTACGGCTTACTAAAACAGCGGTGGCCGCCATATAATGCCCGCAGTGACGGTGGTCATGGAAATGATGGCAGCGGGGTTTGACTATACGATATCAAAACGCTCTCGAGGAGAACACACCAACTTACTTTCATAATTAACGTTTCAGTGTCGGCCACCGCTCTTGTAGGAAACCGTAGCTTTACAATATTCATGGTTATCATCACCCTACCTCTTTGTCAAGTGCAAGGTCAGCCTCAGCAAATGAACAAGCCTGTGAATTACGTAACAACTAAAAATAAACTAGATAATCGTACAATTAAAACTAAATGTAAAGGAGATCATCTATTGTAATGTCCTGAACGTGCCGTCATATGCACTATTTGCATTTGTCGAAAGGTGCAGCGGGTGGCGCTCTCATTGTGTCCCCGACCTTGTCGGTATTGACAATGCAATTGGATAAACTATTGATTTTAACTGAAATATGTTGCTATCAGTTACTAACGATTAGTCATACTTGTGCAACTAACAAGTATAGGTAGCTACCTACCTACCCAGTAATATTATACACAGTTTGACGCCTATTCGTCTAGAGCAGTTTGGTAGACTTTTATAGGATTCCATGGAAACTTTACGTTACACATTAAATTAATTAAGAGTGTCCAACGGGCCTCTACCAGTTGGCTTCGGCCCCTCGTACGGCTTCCAAAGGTCCGGGACCCCAGGGTCCCGAGATATGTCAAAAACATTTTTAATAATAATACTAAATAGGTAACGTAAGACGCCGCCCTTTTTTAAAGAAATCACTTCAAATAAAAAAAAAACATTGTCCAACGTTGTGTGGATTTTTGCCGCAAAAATAGTTATGAAAAATACAGGGAAAATAAATCAACAAATTATATAGTTTTAAATTCCAATCGTTAGATACGCTTAGTTGCAGCTGTTAACAACAGTAAGTAAACAGCAGTTTGTCAGCAACATAATGGTCATGTTTTTTAAATTATTTAAGTATTTCACACTAGGTACCATTGTCACAATTTTTTCATGTGAGTGTTTTTCTACTGTCTCAAGGCACAGTCCCCACTGTGCCTTGAGACAGTTATCAGACATCCCCATGCAGAACACACTAACAGTAGGAATAGCTTTCATTTTGACAGTTCAATAACATTCATTGCGCTAATTCACGTTGTTGAGCAGACAAATTTGTCGAACATATGAAGCAATGGATTAGCAATATCCTTCAAAATTATTCAGATTATGACTAATAAGTAGGCAATGCAATTAGGGCGCAGTTCTGTGCTATTTGTGCCCACAGTTTGTCCGGTGATATGCGGATTCGTGCGCACTGGAAGGAGGACGCGCTGGCTCACGAAAGAAAGAAAGGTTTGGAGGAAGGCCTCTGCCTAGGATTGGGACAGTACTGGCGAGAAAAAAAAAGCTGCGGTCGAGGGTCCTGTCAGGAATGAAGTTCCTTGATAAGAGAGTTAGATTTTTTTTTATTTAGACCCTATTTTCGTTATCGGTTACCTAGAAAACCATGAAAACTAAGAGAAAGATGAGAGAAGAAAGAGAAGACCTGTGATGAAAAATTTGAAATCGCAGTGTCCATCTTGAATTTTCATTTTGACCTCACTATCGGCTTTAGCACCCTCGAAAACCATGAAAACTATATCTCCCGACCGTGAAACACCGTCACTGTAGGAAAGAAAGTCGCATAAAGGGAGCATTAGGTACTCTTTTGATTAACTCTTGACGCTGGACATAATGCAGCAGCGTCTTTCTATCTGCTAATAGCAAATTGTGACAAACAATTCTCCAGTTTTGCAAATAACCCCTTTCACTTCACAGTTCAAGTCTGCCAATCACTTTCACTTCTGAATAGACACGCTGTAAATTTCGACCCATTAAAGTCCACTGAACAATAAACTGTAATGACAGCTACAATATATATAACAAACGCTTGGACAGAATAATTAACATTGCAAATCAACCTATGATGGCTTTCTTTTGCTAAAGACATAATACTCGTATAATGTAAAATCATACCTGGGGGCTTACCACCAGGTCTTATAGCAGGGCAGAAGTTGAACTGCACTGCTTTTTTGTTCTATGACTAAGTACGAGTACAAAAAAGCAGTACAGTTTAACTTCTGCCCTGCTATAAGAGCTGGTGGTAAGCCCCCCGTAAGTCACCAAAAGGGTAGGCTGTGTACTATTACTATACAAATAATTTGCTAGTTAGGTTTAAGTAAGTCCTATGTCGATGCAAGCCAATTGCGATCATCCAATCATGAATCAATCATCATCATTATTCAATTGCGATTGCAAAATAAATGTCTATTCTATTCTATCCGGGTCGGCACAAATACGGAACTCCGGCTGCTACAGAAAAATTCAAGATGGAAAAGACAATAATACTGCTAGACCAAAACCTGGAGACCGAGCTAAACCTGTGCTTAAACTCTCAGCAGATGGGCTTGTAAACTCCAGCCAAACAACGAGGGAGTCACAAGAGCGAGAGAGAGAGGAACACAAACAGTTGCTAGGGTCAACAATACAGATTGTAATTAAAATTACCGTAGCCCTCTCTATGTTATTGTGATGGTAACATCATCACGGTATGAACTATGATACACCGTGATACTCTCGTTGTGCCCCAGTCCTTGTCTTTGATTGAATGCAACACAAACGTTGATAAAAACAATTTATTTATAGCTTATCGCATTCCACTGTAGGATTCTGTTACGAGTTTTAATTGGTATATCATCCGGGATTCTTGTATTACCTATTTAAATGTATCATCCTGGTATCAGTACCAATCTATCAGATATCATCTTAGTGTATCCTGATCACTTATCATCACTCGTAAATAATGTCTTAGGTTTTAAATTTTTTCTTGCCTTGATTGCCTCGCTGGGGTGGAGATCCTGGGTTCGATTTCCAAGTCGGTCAAAAGTTACTGATTTTTTTCAGGGGCAGTCTTGATATGTGCACGGTTCATGGCAGTAGGCTCGGACCCTATTACGTAGTTAAAATAACTGGTGGAATGTGGGTGCACTAAAGGGATCACCTCTGCCTGACTCTTCGAGGAATATGGGCGTCATGTTATCTGAAACTTCCTTTTGTCATATTAGTGAACACTATTTCTCCTTATTAGCACAAATTATTAGGATTCTGCTGCATATCCCTATTTAGTATGTACGGATAAGTCTTAGGTTGACTTGTATTGATGAAAATGAGAACATTTCTTGCAACTCTAAATATTTGGAATGCCTAAATCATTAGTAAAATTGAAAATATTTTCTTTTGCATCAATAAATTCTTTTATTATGACGTTTATTGTTGCCATGGTAACGCCTCCACATCACATCACGACAGCGTGATGCTCCCATTGTGTCTCCAGCCTTGTGTCTGTTTACACACAATCGCAATAAACTGCACTGGAACGCTCAGATTTATGTTTATGTCAATGTCTTCAAGATTTCAATGCTAATGTCTCAATGTTGATTTATCAGCTGAACTTCTGAAGGTTTTTCACAGTAGTCTGAGGGATTGATTCTTAATAGACTAGAAAACAAAGGAGAAAATTCCAACACCACACTTGGAATTCAGGGTACAGATTTATTTTTTCCCTTAGCTCAATTTATTTGGGGTCGGTCTTCTTCTTCCATTCGGCTAATAGAGATCTAAAAGCCATCATATCTATATAGTCTGTATACCTTTCCAGGCATATCAACTTTCACACAATTTATTCATCGCTTCTTCCAGTGATGGCTCAGTGGTCCCCGCCCTTGCCCGCCCGGATGGGGACTTACGAGTTGTACGTTGTAGGTTAGAACCCAGACAGGCGCTTTACTTTGTGTAAATAATTTTATCACCACTGCTCTCAAAACGGTGAAGGAAAACATCGTGAGGAAACCGGCATTCCCTAAAACTAAAAATTCGAAGACATGTCTCTCTCACACACATCAACCCGAACTGGGCCCACGTGGTAGATTATGGCCTAGTCCTTCTCGAAGAGAGGAGGCCTGTGTCTCAGCTATGGGAAAGTTAGAAGCTGATTGTGCTATTAATCGAGTAGAAACATGCGAAGGTCAGGTGCGCAGTGCTAGCCACCGGCGTGCGTGTATGACCAGATGTATGAACGTAAGTTAGTAAGGATTATGTAAGGATCGTAGCTGGTGGCGTTCTGTAGTATCTGCCTACCCCCTTGGGAAGAAGGTGTGAGTTACTGTTATGTATGTAAAATAATATTCTGCGTTTAGGATACAATGCATGTCTTTTTCACGAATGTGATAAGCAGTTAGTTACTTAAGTACTTCTGGTAAGGGCAGGTATTTAGATTTATTATCGTCTCGTATAGTCAAGGGCTATTATATACCTATCATGTTATTTGAACTAGTGAGTGATGGGCGTATTATCACGTCATTATAGGCAAAAGGCCCTTGACTAAAATGATTAATTACGGAAGCACTTTATAATATGCTAAATTACTTAACAATGAGTGTTTATGCATAACATTACTTCATATGGTTCGAAAGGGATAACTGGATTAAGTGTGACATCATCTCTTGAAATACATTTTCCTAGAATGATAAGGTTTCATACATTACACATACTTACAAATACATAATTATGTAAATCTTTTATAAGGAGATATGCATAAACACTTCAGAGACCGCAATCCATCCGAGGTAGTAATAATTTTCCTAGCCCCGGGATTGAACTCAGGATCCCTCGACAGACCATTAGATCCACGAAGCTGCGGTTTAATTAGTTTTGTTTGGATGTTTGTAACTCAATTACACAAAAAAGATTTAACGGATTTGCATGACATTCGGCACACAGGTAGTTTATAACCAGGATTAACACATAGGATTTTTATCCCGACATTCCCACGGGATCGAAACTTATGCGGGTGAAACCGCGAGGCGCAGCTAGTAAATAATAATGGAAAGTTCGCACATTTATATTCATCGATCGCATTAAAAAAAATATTCGTCCACCTACATCAAATTCTACCTACCCCAACCTCTAAAACAGCGTGAAACAAAAACAAAACCCTACGTACACATTAGACATAACAGTAGATAACTTCAAGGTCGCCATTTATCTTCAGTGTGCACAAGATAAGAGACCCCACTGAAAACGTTTCAGGAATTTCAGGTATTTAGGTCACGGTTGCATCGCCAGATCAGCGTGACGGGATGCAGGTGGGCATTAATCGGGATAAAGTGCAGCTATTAAATTCGATTCGATTTTGTCGAGGTAGGGAAAGATTTTCAGCATTTTTCAGTGCTCAGCTTTTTGGTAGAACTTCCTGTGACAGGGCTTATTAGTAGTGTTTAAACAGCCGCTTACCCTAATTCCCTAATTATTATTTTTTACATGTTGACATAATTTTTCTCTCTAATTGAAAAGATGCATGTAAGTACAGTCAAGGAAATTTAGCAAAAATATTATGCAAATGAATACTTCACAATTTTCATAAAGCTGTCAAAGAATGACAGGTTGTGATTTGAATATTCGATTATGGAAGAGATCGCAGTAATGCGATAAGGCCGCCCATTGTATATTTTTTGTGCTATGTATTTTTGTGGTGTACAATAAAGTATATATAAATAAATAAATAATTTGTCCATTTGTTTAGCAATTCATTTTCGTGATTTTACGTAGGTTATAGTGAAATTATAGACACATGACTCATTTCATCTACTAAGTTGAAATGACTCATGCGCATATAATTAGTGCTGCTAGTATAAGCAAAATCAAGGGGTTTTCCGATATTAGAGACTATTCTAATATTGGACTGCCTCATTGGTCTAGTGGTCGCAAGTGCAACTGCTGAGCATGAGGTCCTGGGTTCCATTCCCGGTTCGGGCAAAGTCTTATTATTGCGATTTTCCTGTAAGAATTGCTTAGTAACAGCCCAGAGTTTAGAAGTTGGCGGTGTGATACCCCCGTGACTCGAAAAGCACGTTAAGCCGTTGACCCAGAGCCCGATCTCTCTCCGGTTGTGTCGAAGTGCCGTGCAGTGAGGGAAGAGGGCGTGTAGCTAGATCTGCGCATACACTTGTGCACTATAATATCTCCCGCGCCGAAGGTTGGTCTCCGATAAGATTGACTGATAAGATTGACTCCGATAGACATACATACAAAATTCAATAATAAAAGTTTTGAAGGAATTCTTGGTCCAGTAATTTTTCGCCAAACATGGTTTTCAATTAAAATAAGTCCATGCTAATCCTTTTGTAGCCTGAAAAACAAACCCGCGTAACTCGACACAATAGTACGGTTTACACAATAGTTACAGAATGTAACTATTAGTATAATATTACTTAACAAATCCTTGGCGATGAACAAACAAACAGAGCACACACAGGTCGCTGTAGATAGTACGCAAGCTGTAACGCTACACCTGTTTATGTGAACGATTTCAAGCGGTAGGCAGTAAGGTCAATTGTGATGTTTGGCGAGAAAAAATTTTAAAACTCTAAAGAAATACAGGGAAAATCTATGATATTTTGTTGTCGTCATCCCAACTATGAGGACTTGGTATGTAGATCTAGATAAAACCTAGATATAAAAAACTATGACTATCTTCTAGATCTCCATTTTTTGTCTGATTTTGAAGACATTTAGTATAAATTTATTAATATTTTTTTTTGCCTCGTTGGTCGCAAACGCTACTGTTGAGCATGATGTCCTAGATCCGATTCCCAAGACGGGCAAAGTGTTATTATTGGATTTTTTATATCTAGCCAGGAAGCTGGATTTATGTCGGTCTGATTGCAATAGGCACGCCCCCTTTTACATGGGACTTAAACATAACTGGCGATATGTGTGTATTCTATAGGTGCACCTCTGCTCAACCTTACGGGGATTCCAGGCGTATTTTACGATTATGTTATGTTTTGTATATGTCGCCGCCAACTAGCTTATTCAGCAATTCAGTTAGTCTTGTTAAGGGCTAAGGCGATACAGGGTGGGTAGCAGGATCGTCCGAAAGGGTTACCGCTGCCCTGGAACATAAAGGGCTAAGGAAGGAACACGCGGGTTTTAGTCAGTAAGAGTCTGACACTCCCTTCCGCTCCACCCAGAGCGAGAGGGGTCATTTGATGACTTCAATCCTCAAAAAAAAAAAAAGGCTATACAGGGTGGCAGGGACATCGACGCGCAACCTGTAACCATGAATACAGCACATGATTTAAGACCCTTAGCGTTGAAATTTTTTGTCGGTTATCAAAAAAAACATCTGCTGTTTCATAGGAAAATGGCGTTGATGTCCCTGCCACCCTGTATAGGCAAACATCACGCTAGGAGCCGAGCAAAAACCAAAAAAAAATCAGAAAGAATGCTAAGCGAAAATAAAGTAATAGTACGAAGTACTGGCGAGGCGATGCGATGCGAAGTGAGTCAGGGGAACAAGAAATTTAACTCGGAGGAAGTCAGCAGGAGATGAAATAACTAATTTCCTAAATATAAAAATGCAAAACTCTTCTAGAGATGAAATGTAGCCTTCAATTCCTAATCACGACGAGGCAGCCACAACAATGATTTGCATTACGATACATATATTATTATAGGTTGAGTCATTCTTCAAACGCGGTTTGATAAGAATGCCACTACATTGTGGGTACAGTGCATTCCTTTCTCGTAGACATGGCTATAGAAATAACTCTCTTATCATTTCGCTCTATTAATGATTTGCATGGGAATTAAAATTACTAGCGCTTGTGTACAAAGGGGGTTGGCAGGTTTAGAGGAGAATGTTTTTCTTTTAAATTAATTTCATTAATAAGACGGGAGATAAATGTTTTGTTGTCATTAGGTCTCGCTGTTAATTAATTTTAATTGTGTCTAGCAATTAAAATTAATTTGAAACAACATGATTTTGCTAATAGTGAGTGCGTCAACGAGTAACGAACTCAAGACTTATTCCTTATTTGCATCTTTTAGCCGCTGGGCAGTAGTAAGCAGTACGAGCAGGGTTGGCAAAGTGGTAACGGCGCCGACTAAGGAGTTGTAGATCGTGGGTTCGAACCCAGGCAGACAGCAGGCAGGCTTTGTGTAAATAATTGCGCCACCACTGCTCTCAAAACTCGAAGACATGTGACATCTATTAACCCGCACTGGGCCCGTGTGCCATGTGTTAGATTATAGCCCACTCCCTCACACAGAGAGGAGGCATGTGTCCCAGCAGTGGGACACAGACATTATTGCCGATTATGCTTAGCCGTTGTGATATTTCCGCTTTCAATGTGGTATTATGGGTATCCTTTTGCAATCTACTACACCGTAGCATTTACCATGAAGGTAGACAAAATGAGACAAACCTTGTTAAATAATAATTAATGTTCTAAAGATAACAAATAAAACATAGATATATAAACTAATTGAACTCAGTGATGTTCAAGTGCCTGCTACTGCTGAAACAGACAGCAAAAACAAACATTATTTCATCGTTATGTCGATCGTGTACTAGTATAATAAATTGGCTAGCAACTGAAGGGTTTTGTGATGTCATTATAATGCAGCAAGAACGTCGTGTAGTTGTCCATTAAGTTCCATTAGATTTGGATGATGTTTGATAGGTGAGGGGCTCGTGGCTAACTAATAACACGGGTTGATCTTCAAGGTTTAATTGGCCGTATATTCAAATCACACATAAGTATTACACATAATTTATTGTATGAAAATGGTTATTACATGCCAAATTGACGTAGTAGATCAATTTATACTATCATAAACAACTCTGACAGTACCTAACATTATCAGCCTTAAATGTTCCCACTACTGGGACTCAGGCCTCCTCTGTGAAAGGGAGTGGGCTGTAAACATGACTGTGTGTACCTTAGTAGGTGCCTAATTAGTAGACACACCAGACAAACAACAACATTAGTAGTCAGAATGTTGTAGATGAGCCAAATGTTTTTCTTGAGAAATGTCAGCTCCGTGAAAAAACAGTTGGTACCAAATGATTTTGAGCAGTGGTGGCCTAGTGGTAACAACTTACGAGCTGTAGGTCGTGATGGGCTCGAACCCAGAGAGGCGCTTTACTTTGTATAAATAATTTCATCACCACTGCTCTTAAAACGGTGAAGGAAAACATCGTGAGGAAACTGGCATGTCCTAGAACCAAAAATTCAAGATATGTGATATTTACTAACCCGCACTGGGCCCGCGTGGTGGATTACAGCCCACTCCCTTTCAAATAGTGGAGGCCTATGTCCCAGCAGTGGGAACATTATAAGCTGATTATGCTAATGCTTTATAACAACGCTACAATACGCTATATTTCAGCACTCATGCATTCACTTCCTTATGATATCAGATTCCCAACCCCAACCTCTTCTCTTAAATGAGTAAGCAAAGTTTCATGTGCTACTATTAAGATCTGATACGGATGCTTCATTATTATGGTGTTGGCGCATTTCCAAGCTGTAGTGCAGGGTCAAAGATCATTACAGCATAGATGCAGTGGTTGATGTCATCATTATTATGTCGAAAGAATGCATAATTTATTTCATTTATTTATAAATGGATAAATAAATAAATAAAATAAATTATGCATGATTTCGATATACAGGAGAGTTCCATTGCGTATATTCTGGTTTAATGAAGCGGTCAGGGTCAAAGATCATTACAGCATAGATGCAGTGGTTGATGTCATCATTATTATTTCGAAAGAATGCATAATTTATTTCATTTATTTATAAATGGATAAATAAATAAATAAAATAAATTATGCATTATTTCGATATACAGGGGAGTTCCATTGCTTATATTCTGGTTTAATGAAGCGGTTAGGGTCTAAATTGAACTCGAGACTGCCGAAGAGATTGCTTACTTGGGGAAAACTGGAAGTTTTTGTTGTGCATAGCATGCACTCATGCATAGCATATCTAGCATGTGTTCATTTACTTTTGATGATTGTCCGTTAATGTTAATAATTTCTTGCTGATGTAAGAGATCACACTGCTCTCCAGCTTAAATAGAACTGACCTGGCCATCGCGTGCCGGAGGAGCTATGGGCTAAAATAACCAAGGATTCAAAACTTTAGACCTCTTAGTAAATTCCTTCAACATTAATTATGACTAACCTGTATTTAACCCGATTTTCTGTAGTCTAAAGGACGATAGCCATTTTTGAGTGCGCTAAAAATAAACGAACTTCTCGAATGAATGGTCCAGCTAGGCAGTTTAGAATATTGGCATGAAAAACTGAATGAATGACGTCTTCCCATTAAATTGAACTGTAAATACTAACAGCAGTGATGGTTTATGGTTTCCTTTGTGACATCATGATAATAATTTCGCCATAAGATTTTTATGGCGACCTTAGTTTTGCACTGCGAGGCCGGGTTAACAGAGCACTCCACTGGTGTGAGGAAGCTGGGAAAAATCCACCATTGCTAACAATTATCCCACAGTGCTGCTCTGATAAAAGCGGTACAATAAGGAGAGACATGCTTTAGCATAATCAGGCTAGAATTTCCCCACTGCTGGAGCAGAGACTTCTCACGATGAGTGGGCCGTAATTTTCCACGCGGGCCCAGTGCGGGTTGGTAGATGTCTTCGAATTTTTGGTCTTACTGGTTTCCTCACGGTGTTTCCTTTGTAAGCCGCCTGACATGCTTTGGCAAGTTGATATTTCATGCCTTCTGCCGCCACTCTCCACTTTCTTTTCCATCGTATTCTCGTCCGTTATTAGCTTTGAATCAACATGATTCAAAATAACTTGATAATCAGCATTTTTAAAATGTCTTCATGATAGACAAAAACACCTCATAAAGCTTATCTTTCACAACTTAACTTTATTTATTTTTTTCTTACTTTTCTTCTTCTTTCTTTTCTTCCTTTTTTTTCTTTCTTTTCTTTTTCCCTTGCTGCATTCGATCGCATAACTTTGAGGGCAAAAGGCACATCGTTTTTACAGTTTTGCTTCGCTCGGCTGCAGTGGCAATCCAGCTTTACTCTAGTTATAATTATTGTGTATGTTTGATTTGAGGTCAGAACTGAGTGCAGTGCTGTTTTTACGAGGTTGCTCTCGATTTCATTTTCAAATAAATTATATTATTACGCACCTATGCCTTGTTCCTACAAACGCATGACTTGCACAGGCTATAGGAAAGAAGACCATGCCTGTAAGGTTTAAATATGCCTTGATTAGGTACTTATTGTCGCCCTTTTTTTTTTTTTTTTTTTTCAGTATGGGAAATCATCAAATGACCCCGCCCGCTCTGGGTGGAGCAGAAGGGAGTGTCAGACTCTTACTGACTAAAACCCACCCGCGGTCCTTCCTTAGCCCTTTATGTACCAGGGCAGCGGTAACCCTTTCGGACGATCCCGCTACCCCGGCAGGCTTCAGCCCTGTCGGGCCCCGTCAATTATGCTGACATCTCTTTGAGGCGCACGTGGAACACATACGCGCCGTCCGGCACGGGCCTGGTCCTGATCGGACGGAGAGCTACCCATTGCTCTCCGCCCGCAGGCCCGCGCCTACGGTGGCCGGGAGTCGTCACGCGGCTCCCGACGCCCGGAGCGTCTCCCTCGGCGGCTGACGCGTGAGGATCTCTCCCTCGCCCATCCCGCCACCTCCTTCGCTAGCATGACTGCTTCGCAGAAGGAGGTGACCGCCTCCCACTCCCTCTCGCCCCGGACCATGGCTTGCACCAGGGCCGGGCGCGAGAGGTCGCCGCCGCTGCCGATCGCCTCTACGAGGACACGGCGGTGCTCTGCCCAAGCGGGGCAGACCTCCACCGTATGCTCCACCGTGTCCTCTGGGCGATCCTCGCAGTGGTGACACCCAGGCGTCTCCTCCCGCCTGATGATGTGCAGGAACCTCCCGAAACATCCGTGTCCGGAGAGGACCTGCGTCAGGCGGTAGGTGAGAGCGCCGTGACGCCTCTCTAGCCACTCCTCAAAGAGGGGTCTTACCGCCGCTATCGTGGCGTGCCCTGCGCTGGGTTGCGATAGTCGCGCCTTCCATTCCACCATGAGACCGCGCCGGAGGTCCGTCCGCTCCGCAGCGATTTGCCGCGGGTGACTTATTGTCGCCCTTGCTATGGATTCATTCATGTATTCCTATCGGAATACATTAATACAATACAGCCTTACTTACAGATAAAATTAAGTAGCTAGGTAGGTATAATCGCGATTTTTTTTGCGCTCTGATTTTTCATCGCTCTGCTGAGCGCCGAGTGCTGAAAATCCCACAGTGTGTTTTCTTTCATGTACTTCATTCCTTGCGTTTTGGAAAGTAGATTTCATAATATATGTTATTAGTCATCATCATCCAGTCTTACCAAGGGGTTATCGTATTACCCAGTAACTGGGTTGTGGAGGTGAGATAAGTAGTCGCTCCATGTAAAATACTGGTATTCAGTTGCATCAGGTTAGACTGGAAGCCGACCCCAATGGCCCCAACATAGTTGGGGAATGGCTAGGCAGATGATGAATTTTTGACAATTAAGATACCTAATATTCCTAGTAAGTAATACCTCGATTAAATTCACTTTAACCCGGATTTCCCACAACAAAAATAAAACTGCTTACACTTACAAGTACACAACAACAACAATGAATGGGAATCCCGATGATAACCTTATCAGTGTAACCCTAAGCCGGGTAACCCAAGAGGTTACATAACTCATAACTTCATGAGGCATGAGACACAGGTGACGTATCTTCATGAAATCATTAGGCACGGGTGACGTTAACTCTGTGTTACAATGTGCAGACCAGTCTATTATTCTTTAATGTCGGCTATAAAAAAACAATTCTACTATGTTATAGATTATTGTTTGTATTGATTGAGTTGACACATTGTTGTGGAAGAAGTAAATACTATAAATTCAGGGGCGACATGCGTTAATTTGTGGCAGTACTTAGTCGTGTATAAATGTCGATGAGTATAAGAGTATCCTCTAGAAACGATTGATGGACTGTGTGAATGATGATGTGGGTAGAAAGGGGGTGACTGTCGAGATGACGACTAATAGAGAAGTATGGAAGAAAAAGATATGTTGCACCGACCACGAATTAATTGGGATGAAGGCAGGGGAATGATTTAGTCATTTATTCAGAAACTTATAAGGGAACACTTATAAAATTCACATAACTATATTTTTATTACGTGCAAAATATACTTATCTATATACGAGTATATAGAAATGAATCCCTATTTCCCTTGGTCACGCCATAACTTGAGAACGACTTTACCGATTTCATCCATTTTTGTTTAAAGTTTCCTTAAACTTTGTAGAAGGTTCTTACGGAAAAAAAAATAAGAAAGTTGCTTTACGCGGACGAAGTCGCGGGCTGAAGCTAGTGTGAAATTAATTTCACAACGTGAAAACTCATTTTGTATCCTTAAAGATCTAAATACCGTAGCTTTAGAAAACAATTAGGTACAAAAAAACAATAACTTAGACAAAATCTCAAAATCCTTAGATACTGCATAAAGTTCTCGTTTGCGGTATCGAAACCAATCGATTGATAGACCTTGCATTCAATCTTTCAGTAGACACTGTAGTTTAAGTTGGTTGGTTTGTACAACACTGTTCAAAACAGTGTTGTCTTATAATAATAATAATTGATTTATCTCGGACAACTGTAGTCCATATTTTACACTCACACATTAAAAATTACTTATAAACTTATAAACAGATATATTTAAAATTATAAACAGATACAAAACCTAAACTAAAATTGTGACTAATTAAATTAAAATATTCATAAATAATATTAATAATAATTAAAATTGTCAAAAAAAAAATTATAAAAATGTCAGAATAATTTAAAAATAAAATGTCAACTACTAAATTGTAAAATGTTATAAAAATGTCAAAATATTAAAAACTAAAAATTTTATAACTTACAAAGACGTATAATGGCAAAGGCGAATAATTTAAAAAAAAAAATATCTGCCCCAAGCCCGATATACGGGTGCAAGTAAGGCCTGCCAGTGCTGTATGAAAGGCCCGTCCAACCTGTTGGCAACAAAACGGCGAGAAGACTGTTGCCGCTGCCCCGCACTCTATTCGCTATCGAGGTCGCCCTCTTGCGCATGCTGGCATAAAAACAGTCAATGCGGACGCTCGCAAACATTCCCGATGCGCTGCAGAAGCAAGGCAGCCGCAGCAGCGCCCCCAGCGCGTTATTATATTGAACGCGGAGAGCGCTGTAGGATTTCTGCAAATATGAAACCCACAGACTACTCGTATAAAAAGATGTGCAGTAGGCTCGAAACAAGGTGATCTTCACATCCTTGGAGCTGCGAGCAAACCTGCGGGCAATCATATTCGCCCTCACCGACAGCGCCCTCCTTTCTCGCTCAATAACAGCGTCGTCCTTCAGGTCGGACGTCACAATATGGCCCAGATACCTAAAAGTACGTACCCGCTCCAAGGGCACCCCACATAGACTTACTGGTGGAACCTCCGCCGAACACTTAGAACCCGCGTTGAAGACCATAAGCTCACTCTTTTTGACGTTATATTTTAGGCCATGTGTATGAGCGTACGTTTGGCAAATGCGTATTATCTCTCTGAGTCCCCCTATTGACGCGCTCAGCAGCACCATATCATCAGCGTAGCTGCGCTGCGCTTAGTGCGTATGTTAAAACGATTCAATTTTAATTGCAATTGTTACAATAATCAAATTTTATTTTCGTGCTCCAGTCTATTTCGGACACCTAGACTCAAATTCTGGCCTTGTAACAGAACTTAATGTTCGCTTTTAGTAATTTAATTACCTAAGAACAATATTTAGCACACTATTCATAACGTTGTTTTAGTATAAATCCTACGTCTTTCGAGGCTGGCAATCAAACATTTTGCAACACAAGTTTCAAAATTAACAAGATCAACGATCCATCTTAGTAACCTAGTTGTTATGGAGGATTTTATTGAATAAAAATAAACCTTGAATTGATTCGTGCATTCGCAGATACAAATCTCTCGATCTCTTAAGCACGATCACTCAAACCCGGAACTGATAAATCTGCAGCCTATTTAGTCCGTAGCGTCACTTACCAAGGCGTTGGAATCGGGCCATCTGACATGGATGGAGTAATCAAAAATAATAAAAAAAATGGTATAAATGTAAAAAGCCTAAAACAATTTTAAAAACAAACTTATGAAAAAATAGCTACAAATACAACAAAACAGGTATAATTTCATGCTTTTTGTAGGGAACTCCTTGTTATTTCATTTCTTTTATTTTCTTGCGTTTTAAGATTCAGGTAATTTGATGTTTAATCAGGTTTATTGTAATACGCCATTTTGTGGTGGCGGCCATCTTGGATTTGAAATTTATCATAGTGTATAGTATTCTACTATTCAAGCCTTTCATTTGATACCCATATTGAGGGAGTTGTGAAAAAATATGTACTTAATCCGCCATTTTGTGGAAGCGGTCATCTTGCACCGATTTTCATCAAACATAGCTAAGAACACTCCCGACAAATTCACCATTCAAACAAAAAAAAAACAAAATCAGAATCGGTTCATCCGTTCGTGAGCTACGATGCCACAGACAGACATACACACACTCACACAGAGAGAGAGAGACACGTCAACCTTATAACACCCCGTCGTTTTTGCGTCGGGGGTTAAAAATGATTATCGACGCAAAATGATAATATTTGAGGGGCAATTCTCGTAATTTTAAGACCGTTCACAGTCTGTCTCAGTCTCAATCTGTCAAAAAATACTTCCAATTTCCCTACATTTTGACAAGATTTTGACATTGGTTTGTCGCTGAGATGAGACAGCGACTAGATTTTGAACGTTTTAAATTACGAGAATTGGCCTTCTGATTGCCATGTTACATACATTTGCTGTCATAGCCTGGATGTGAAGAAAGAAGGTAAACCAACCAACCGCGGCAAGCGTAGCTTAACCTGATCGATCGACCCGTGCGGCTGTTAATACTTAGCCACAAGCCCCTCACTAGGCTGTCATTCCACCTCATACTCGGAATTGACACTATTCAGCTCACTTCACCTAAGTTTTCACAATGAGATTTTTACAGAATAGATGAAAAGCCGACGAATTCTGTATACGCCATCTCTTTAGGACCGTATACAATCCGTTTCTGTCTTCTAAAACCCACTCCTTTACTTTTCCAGGACGCCGTAATCATAGTAGATGTGAATAACCGAACCCACTCCCGCCAGATGAACTACAACGATGACATGTACGCGAGCACCATAGCAGAGCTGCATAAGGCTAAGAATGAAGCCCTGCTGCTGTACACCGACTTCGCTTCAAGAACCAGCAACGACTTGAATACATTCCTCAACAATATCACCGGATTTGCTGATCGGATCATCCGGGATTGTCATTTGGGACCGCCTTATAATGATGTGAGTAGTAGCTTTTAATGAGAATCTTTGAAATACCTAATCGTAGCACATTTAACTCGTCTACCCTCAAATCAAGAGTGCACAGGCATCTTCTAGGCATGCTCGTTCCATCATATACCTCATCCATCGCTTTCCATCAGGCGTGATCGAGGTCAAGAGCAGGCTCATTTAACAATAAAAAAAATAAAAAAATCGTAGCAGGTGGCGTTCTATAGTTTCTGTTCACCCCCATGGGAAAAAGGCGTGCGTTTAAGTACGTATGTATGTATCTTAGAGCTAACGATCGTTTCTGGAGTTAAGGGTCGTTTTGTATAAGGATCGTTACTGAACAGACAGCTGTGCTGCTGAGGAGTTTATTGCGCCAGTTCTTCTCCAGTTCTCTCTCGAAAGCGAAGTGGTGAAGGGCGGCCGTTTTGGGGGACTGTCTTGTAATTTTGACGTTCGAAAAGTGCAGATTCTCAGCTTAGTTTGAATGAATGACATTTGATTTTGATTTTGTTATTTTAGAATAACAAGATAGGTACTTGGTTTTAGCGATAGGTTTTCGTGGTTAAAAATTTTTGGTAATTTTGGCTTAGTAATCCGGTTATTCAGTAGAAGGGGTGGAAATCTTGAAATTTGTGACACTGGTAAAGCTAATTCCCGTTTTGTATACATGCCAATCTAAATAATGTAGCTTAAATTAACGGGATAATGACAAAACAATATTTTTGTAGTGCCCCATATTTTTATAGGCATAGATTTACTCTATGTACTTCATTTCATACCACACAATATTGCAATGAAGCACTAGACTACAAACAAAAGAAGACCATTGTTCCCAACACTTGGATTTACGATCTCCACGACTGTGATAGACGGTTCTGTGTAGGTTTACTGTGTAAGGCATCTGTCCTATCGCCGGCGATTAGTGAGAAGCGAGTAGAGCTAGCAACTAAAACTAGCAGCGAGTGCGCGACGAAACCGTCGTTAGGAAATCGGTATGTCCTAGAGCCAAAAATTCGAAGACATGTGACATCTACCAACCCACATTGGGCCCACGTGGTGGATTAGGGCCCACTTCCCTCTCTCAGAGAGGAGGCCTGTGTCCCAGCAGTGGGAAGCAGCAGTGGGTATGCGTAATGTATCAAGTGTGAGTCTCTCAGCGAGTATTTTGCCCGGCAAGCGAGCGTCGCTGAGCGAGTACTCTCTTTGATAGCTCTTGTCGCTGCGACAAAATAAGTAGGTACCTACTCGCCGACAGTGTGAACCGTCAGCGATCAAATATTAACATAATTATGTATCTCTTTTACTTACACAGGACCTAGATTTTTTTCTACGTTTCTCGAGCCAGTAAATCGTTGATAGCTAGTCGCTTCCTCATAGGTGGTGGGACAGGTGCCTTAGTAACTGACTTAGTAACAAGCGATAATTTATTAATACTTTATGTAGGTGTTGCAGTTTATAATCTAAGAGAACCACAGTAAAGAGGTCATTTTAAAAAACTGCATCATTAGCTAAAAAATTTTGCTTAGTTGCTCTCCCGATAAAATCCTTTAGCCACAAACGATTCCCATGGAATAACTGCACAGCATTTTTATTTATCAACATCTTATGGTAGCTTTTACCATAAGCGTAGTAACTATTCAGTAATCTGTGCTATAAGCTCATACTCAAAGCATTTCTTTCAATTAAACCATTTACAGGCACTTTTGAATTGGCAAGGGGTCGGTCAATCAGAAAGATGAAGCTAGTTGCCTATTCCAAAGCATAGTAGGTTCATACGGAGAAGAATGGACAAGAAACTCCATGGAAGTGTCCATGGAGTTTCTTGTCTTTTAAATCAAAATATTGTTACAAGCGCTTATCTATAATGCTGCTAAGAGAGGGTATCCAGCTGAGACGAAATAGACATTTTTTATAAGATGACACCCATCGGTCAAAGGCGGGATATAATATGGAAAACTGTGGACCTTTGCCTTGCAGTGGGAATAATAATAATAATAATAATAATAATACATTATCTTTTTTTATTTAATCATACTAATATTTAAAAATGTAACAAAATAAGACGACTAAATAAATAAACGACATAATAATAATAATAATCTTTATTGACATAAAAGTATGTTACATTATTATATGGAAACCCTGACTCCTGCGCTAGGTAGTAACCTGTGTTACAGGAATCAGTGTCTTCTCCCAGTAGTTTACACAGAAATTATGCAATAAGATTTAAACAATTTTACATTATACAATATCTGCTTCAGGCGTATGGGTGGGGGTGTATGAATGAATGTGTGTGTGTGTGAGGGAATAAAAACAATATAAAATCTATGTACCGTTCTATGCTTTATTTCACGTGAGGGCATGGTATGTAGGCAAACAGACTATACATCTTGCTATGACTATGTACGGTGGCTCTTTGGTGACTTTTCCGACACCCACAAGATTAGCAACATACGTATTATTAGAAGAACGCTATCACCACCACCAAATAAGACCACACACCTCACCACGTGTAGCTAAACCATAACTACCAATTTCTGAACCCATTCCAATTGATAGGTATCACGTCCGAAAATGTTGATGATTAACAACATTCTCTTAACAAACTACTGTAATAGTTTACAATAATAACTGCCAGAAATATGTGAAAACTTTCCAAAAATAATCTTGACGTGATCAAATGTTTGTTCTTTAGCAGTGTATGGAGAAATGCGTGTTTATCATAACATAATGGGGAAGTACGTGGGTACATAGTTGCACTGTATAATACTAGGGCTGATGGACATATATAGGAGTTTTATTGACATCAATATGTTGTATAGTAGTTGATAGATTCTGCTTAGTATTCCACAGACATAGAGACATAGAGTAGTGTCAATCGATATGGCTTCCCTTTTTCTACGTGTCTTTGTAAAGGTGTATGCTGTTGGATATTTTTTCTGAAGATTCAAACATTGGTGATGTTGGACACACGGTGCCCAAAGGTTTAACCTTACATATATTCCTATGGGTGTAATTAACACAGAGGGTTCTGTGTGCAAGTTATGAAAACTATCTATGAAACTTTAAATTAAAATCAAGAGGTATACATTTCAATAGCTATACATTTCAATAGTTATACATTTCAATTTATCAAACGAAATATCCACGACAGAAATTGGTCAACATTAAATTTTACAAACAGCTACAATTGAAAACTTTAAAAGCTCCTCTGCCAGCCCTACCTACAACAGATGGAAGCGCTATCGATGCAAATAATGCAAAACGAATGCCTTCACGTCGGAATGCTGTAGCCTAGATGCGTGTTCACGGGCTTGTGTAGGATTTGGCAATAATGCTCGACGTACGTTGATCGAGAAGCTGGGATTAAATGTTTGTTTAGTAATCCGACTGTCGGGGAAGCAAAGACCCAGATGCGATTAAAAAAAAAACTAAACTAAATTTACTATTTTCTGATGTGATGATGTGTACTATTTTCTGAATGACTATTTTCTACTCCTTCAATGTTCTTTATTTCTTTATTTTGTAATGGGTTCCAAACTTCCTATTTCCTCTTCGTAAGAATCATTTCTCGTGGAGTAGATGAGCTCCATTATCTCAGCTCTGTTCTGGATGGTCGCCGCTGAAGTTTCTGGTTTCTAAAACTCGCTGACTATTGCATTTTTGCGATACTATATCACTTCATTTTTTGAACTCACGTTGACTTTTTACAAATTACCTCGAACGTCGAATGTGGCTATTTGAATTGATCTGTTTTCATAATTTCTATATAAAATCAACCTCTTTAGTTACGGCCACCGTTATTCAGTGGTAGCCAAAATAATCATGAATGATTCATTCAGTTCCCTGAATTCAACGACAAATTCCCTTGACCACTTTGCCAACCGGCCATAAAACTTTACAAGAAACGCCGCCACGCTTCCAGAACCAAGAAACCATCACAGTCTCACCAATAAAATAGTCGTAACTCTAAGTAATGGCTGACTTATTGTCAACATTAATATATTAGTAAATTACTTCAGCCTGTCTTTAAACTCATGACATAATAACCTTGCTGCTAATACAGAAACGTTTATTATAATCCTTAATGAGTTTCACGTGGAGTTCCAGTTCCAGAGCAGTGCCAAGGTAACCATGGAAATGAGACAATCGGTAATTTAGTAATTGTATAATCAGCCTATAATGTTCCCAATGCTGGGACACAGAACTCTCTTAGGAAGGGAGTGGGCTGTAATCCACCACGCAGGCCCAGTGCGGGTTTGTAGATGTCACATGCCTTTGAATTTTTGGTTCTAGAACTTGCCGGTTTCCTCACGATGTTTTCTTTCACCGTTTTGAGAGCAGTGCAATCTTCAATTTGCGAGCTGTCAATAGTGTCAAGAACTATCACTTGAAGCTCACTTCACCTAAGTTTTCACGGTGAGATTTTTCAGAATAGATCAGTGCATCTTATGCCCATTGTTGGCATGGAGATCGGAAGTGTAGTGAGTAACATTTCTGATAGTCTGATCGACTATATTTAGCATAGAAACTTGGCAATAGGTGAACGATCTGGTCATGTGTTTGCATATATGATTCCATGTTGCTATTGAATTGATAACAACAACAAAATCTTGGGAGATAGATATCTCGTAAATAACAGTCGTATTCTATATTATGTTGATAAGTTACAAATATCAACATACGTACAAAGAGGTCTGATCATTCCATAGAGGGCTAATCATTAAGATGTTTAGGAATAGTGCCTATATGGCTGGCAGCATTGCCACGTTGTATGGCGATGCTGATTCTTTGGCCAAATAATAGGGCAGCCCTCGGGTTACGTGAAGAGTCGACCAACCGCTTGGCGATGTCTCGAAAAACCAAATGGACACTCGGGCTACATGGCTCTAGCGTGACCCTAAACGCCTCGAACATACTCGTAATGTAATTTGTTATAGTTGTGTTTATTTTATGACAACGTGTTGGTGTTAACATGATCATTATAATATTATCACATAGTAAAACTCGCATGTAATGATAAATCACAGTTGCATGCAGAATTTAGCATCTATTACGATAATGTTACATACTTGATTTGTAGTATAGTCACATAATGTATCGAGTAGTAGTATTTGTCGGCAAAATGCCAATAAGTCTTTCCTCCTCTACACGGTATCCTAAAAGCATATGGTATCTACACGGTATCCTAAAAGCATATGGTATCTACACGGTATCCTAAAAGCATATGGTATCTACACGGTATCCTAAAAGCATATGGTATCTACACGGTATCCTAAAAGCATATGGTATGACCAGCAACTGCCACGTCCAAGTATCTGCTAATAAACTTGACCACTAGTTCTTGTCCTATATGCCAATTATGGCTATTCAAAATTCACTGAATTTAATTGAATTCGTGAATTTGGAATAGCCATGCCACGCTACGATGGACGATCAGTCGTCCATTGTACCGCTATTCGGTAAGCAGATGTATTTCGAACGATACATAAGCTTGCTTCTCATATTTTTTCATCATCATCATCAGCCTATAGCAGTCCACTGATGGACATAGACCTATCAAATTGCACACCATTCAGCTCGACTCTCGGCAACTCTCATCCAGCTGCTACCAACCACCCTGCGAAGATCGTCGCTCCACCTAGCCTGAGTGCGTCCTACCTTACGTTTGCCGATTCGCGGTCTCCCCTCAAGAACACGTCTACCCCAACAGTCATCAGTTCTACGGCTATTGCACAACATAACATCACGACTGTATTCTCCTAAGGATTAGGCAGAGGTGCACCTTAGTACACCCACATCTCGCCAGTTATGCTTCTATTGCTTCCATCAGAGCCTCCATATATAGCGCTCCCTGTTTATACTTGACTGACTAATTCTTGCAATCTAATGAATGACATTGGGCCATTGTACTTAAGGCATCAGCCATAAACAACGAAAACCATGGGAGATAATAACATCCAATATAAACTAACACACATTACATCAAATGCAGCAGTATCACCATCAAACGTAAATCCAATACAAACAAACATGCAGTCTATCAATGTATACAATGGGCGCGTCATCGGCGTCCGCGTCACTCGGCAGTTGATCTACTGCCAAAGCGCAGTACGTCAGAGTGGGGTGACCGCACGTGTTGTGTGCCGGGGTTTTGTGTTTATCGGTTTGTTTTAACGTTATGTTTTGGCTGTTTTGTTATGGAAATAGAGAAATTGTTCAGTGAGAGCGCGTGCGTTAAAAATAAAACCATCATTTGCTTTGCCTTTTTCCAACTGGGTTGGCTTCCAATATAACCGTAACGACTGTCAAAGATCCACGAATCACAGCCGGGACCAACGGCTTAACGTGCTTTCAGAGGCACGGTGGGGTCTCGGTATGTAAAGATGGTCACCCATCCACAGACCAACCGCGGCAAGCGTAGCTTAACCTGATCGATCGACCTGTGCGGCTGTTATTATTTAGCCACGGCCCATCGTGCGTTGAAAAAAAATTATCAGTAAAATAATGCTGTTTTTGAGGATAGGTTAGGTGTGACTAAAACCTCATGAATTGGAAAAAATAGCGTTCTGGAAAACCTTCTCTTACAAAATTTTTTCTCAATTTTCGGTACCTGATAGTAAATATGACTGAATTAGTTTCATTTGAAAAATTCTTTACTTCTCTCTGGAGGGAATTTTAATTGTATACGTTCTTAAAGACGAACAATGTCTCCTTTGTTTTTGTTTTGTTTCTTTTTTGGTGAGAAGAAGACCCAGACAATCAATATGAAATAAGAGTCACGGTAATTTTATAATATTACCGTGTAAGAGTCGTCCAGTATTTACAATGCAAATGTGAGTGGAGACGCTCGGAGGGGACGCTCTAGGAGGCGATACAGTGACCTTATTGGTCATAATTGGTATCTTAAGAAAGATCAGGTGCGTAGTACCCGCAGCCGTCAGCAGGTGCGTATATGACCAGCAGTGCGATTCTGTAACCATCTCACCGTGAAAACTTAGGTGAAGTGAGCGTGGAGTGAGCTGTCATTCCAACTAATGCTAGGGATCGACACTATTGACAGCTCACTCTAAGCTCACTTCACCTAACTTTTCACGGTTAGATTTTTACAGAATCGATCGGCAGCACCCTAATTGCGTAACACCCTATCAATCACAACCTGAATTATTTTGAAGTATATTGCTAATCCATTGCTTCATATGTTCGAAAAAATGGTCTACTCAACAACGTAAATAAGCCAATTAATGTTGTAGAATTGTCAAAATGAAAGCCATTCTCCTACTGTTAATGTGTTACGCAATTACCCCACAGATGTATGAACGTATACGAGGCAAAAGGAGCATGTAAGGAGCGGGTGGTGTTCTGTAGTACCTGCGTACTCCCACGGGAAGAAGGAGTGAGTTCATGTATAAACCATTAGCACGCGCAGCATGGCCACCGTAGAAAGAAACGAAGCGAAAGACAAAATGACGTTGGTTTTCTAGAAAGATTTCTAAGTCACAATGTCAAAAATTAATATAATAAATGTAATTTTGTATAGAAAGAGAGAGGGAGATGGCTGTAATCTACCTCGCGGGCCCAGTGCGGGTTGGTAGATGTCACATGTCTTCGAATTTTTGATTCTAGGACATGCCGGTTTCCTCACGATGTTTAACAGAGAGGAGGCTTATAGACATTATAGGCTAATTATGTGTTATGTGACAGAAAGAGATGAATTTCTTTTCTTCATAGGGTAGAGATAGAAGTAGTGCGCTATATGCAGACACTGACGTTGTTCCTCAAAAATCTGCCATACCTACACAGGTACTTACTATTCATTTCCTTGCCTAAACACTTGACTTGAAAGCTCGGTCTGGGCAGGCACTTGATAGACTCTAATCCCGCTGCGTCAACTGAAGGAAACGATTATAAGTAGCACGTGTTCTCAAGTAGAAACTGTATTAATATATTAGAAGTAAGTGTTGCTATCGGCTTGTTATCTACGAGTTTCTTGTTCCTTATTTCCAGTTACTAAACTTCGCGACTATGTGAAGGTCTGATAAGCCCTTTAAGGTACCAGGAGGAATCAAACAACATTACGATTAATTTACGTTACGTTGAACGTCTTTACATATTCCCGACCAAAACAGTATTGTCTTTTCCTGAACAAAAAAACCTAATAAAATATTTGACACCCCCTTCTAAACTTGCTTGAATGTTCGAATGGAACCCGCGCTAAATTATAGCCAGCCTGCACTACATAAGGTTGACTTTAGTGTACAACCTTTACAGTACTGTAAATAAGGCTTTTATTTATTTATTTTATGTCAAACTAGCCGCTCGTTTTACCTTGCGGGGACTACTAAAACCAAGCCATCATTTCATTTATAATATCTTATTTTATTTTATGTAATATGAGTTTTGCCTAGATTAGATGATTTTTTAATTATTTCGAAAATAAAAATCATGTGAATGGATTAGGAGGCATTAGGAGGTTCTCAAGTAAAAAAACGCAATAACGGACACAGAGAAATTTTGCGTTTTATAAACCCAAGTAAAGGTCCTACAATTGTTACCGAATAACATACATAAATTCACGCCTCTAATCCTCGAAGGGTAAAGCAGCGATGTATTATATAGTACATCCACATTTCGCCATAATAGGGGGTGAGCAGAATAATTTTATGAAAACCAGCTCCCTATTAAACAATACCTAAGACTTTTACAATGAGTACATTAATAAGGGGCATGCTGGCCCTGTGTTTTTATAACTATAACCCTATTACTGGCCCTGTGTTTTGTGTTGGGATAGGAGCCTTTTTGGCCTCACAGAGGTCTTTTTTATTCCTAGTATATTTTTGGTTGTTTTTATTAAAGTTAATTTTATTATTTTTAAATGCTACTTTTTACTGTTTGTGTAATACAAACAGTGCGTGCGTGGCCAAAATATTTCTTTTTTCTTTCTATTTTGTTAAGGACGCTGCTATATTTTCGACACAATCGTATGAAACACACGGTCGGACGGACAGGTTTTAAATTCATAGCTGGAAACAGTCGGCATCCAATTTAATTATTTTTGCATTCTCGTTCATCCGGCAGTAGTTCGTAATCCTGTAGATAATTGGCAGGATCTGTTTAGCATGGGTACAGGTGTGAACCGGTCCTGCAATCATTAATAGGTGCAGGACAGGGACTAGTTTCTTAGGTTACATAAATAACAAATAAAATGTCTTCTGAACTGTATAACCTTTAGGGTGACCAGATTTCTGCCGAATGACGCCCCGGACTCAAGAAAATAATGCGGTGGTCTTACCAACCAAATGCAAATCAAAAGAATTCAAGATGTATTGCATATTTTTATTAAACGAGTCCAGCTCATTCCGCCTTCTCCGTCTGGGCCTGCTGCGATGTCATTTGCCATTAACTGGGACCCATTAGGTCGACATGCGGCAGATATGTCCAGCCCAATTACACATGTTATGAAAGATTTATTGCGCACGAATGGAAAGACTTTGCCTTTAAAAATTTGCAAGAATGTAGAGCTATGCTTGGAGGCTGAAGCAGAGAACCAAAGTTGTCGACATAGCTTACAGAATAAGCAAGCTAAAGTGGCAATGAGCCGGCCATATTAGTCGTAGAACCGATGACCGTCGGGGTAGACGTGTTCTTGAGTGGAGACCGCGAATCGGTAAGCGTAAGGTGGGACGCCCTCAGACTAGGTGCCGCGACGATCTTCGCAGGATGGCTGGTAGCAACTGGATGAGAGTTGCCGAAAATCGAGTTGAATGGCGTGCAATAGGAGAGGCTTTTGTCCAGCAGTGGACTGCTATAGGCTGATGATGAAGGATGTAGAGTACATTGCATTGGTTTGAGCTGCTGCTGCTGCTCATGACTGCATATACTGCGTATGATACTCGTTGGTCATGCATCTGATCTCTCCCCGGTTGCGTCGGATTGCGTGCTGTCCCATCGGACTATAAGAGTGAGGGAAGAGGGAGTGCACCTGTGTCTGCGCAGACACTTCTGCACTGTAATATCTCCCGCGCCGAAGACTAGTTTCGGTTGAGATTGGCCTGTCATGGCCGAAATACTGTCTGGAAGACTATACAACATTGTGTTTTGATCAATGTGCAAATTGCAATACATAATTTGTCTCTTGATGAAAAGGTGCTTTATTTATCTAATGCACCCTCAAAGATGCCGCAGTTTACATGATCAACAATTTAATTTAATTACTTGTTTGATTAGAAATCGATAAGATAATAAGTCTTCCTGTTGTCAAGAGTGGAAGGTTATCAGTTGCATCATCGATAAATTGGTATTATGATCGCAAGGAACTGCATAATTTGAGTGCACTTTGCTTTTTGAAGTACCTATAAACAAGTAGGTTGAGGTATGTGTAAGTACATTCTTGTTATTGTATTGTTACCGTCGGTGATAGATTAAATTATTCAGTTGCATAATGCATAATCAGCCTATAATGTTCCCACTGCTGGGACACAAGCCTCCTCTCGGTGAGACAGAGTGGGCCGTAAACCACCACGCGGGCCCCGTGCAGGTTTGTAGATGTCACATGTCTTTGAATGTTTTGGTTCTGGGACATACCGTACGGTTGGTAATTAATCAATTATTTGGTTAATACTCGTAAGTAGAAAGAATTTAAGCTTTTTCTTATTCCTTCTTTTGCGGTAAGCTGCCCGTGTATGTCCCAGGGCTAGGGTACCTTACAAAATCAAGACTGGCAGGACAAGAATCATAGGTAATCTTTCCATATGAAACCTAGACGCTGTCAGTTATTATGTTAGTCACAACTGCCACTGTAAAGTAATATATCTTCCTATTTCCACAAGTTGTAGAACAAAAGATTTAAAACATACTAGATAAATTTTTTTTTTTTTAAAGTCATACCTAAAAAATCACAATAGATCTATCGTAGAAACACCTTTCTATCCCCATGAAAGTGCACGTTATGGTGACCCTACTGGGATGTGAGTTAATTCAGTGTAAGTGCAGCACCTTGACTCTGAGCTCGTTCAAGGGTGCATGACTAATTGGTGCAACATTGCATAATACCATCACCTGCAGGCTGCCAATGTTTCACTACCGAGAATTACTTTTAGGAAACAATTATTTTTAGTATTCTGATTAATGGTGACGGTATAGGCTCTTTGTTTATTAATATCATTATTTTACTAATATTTATAGTGATGGAATTCTTTGGCACGTGTTTGTGTTATTTATTTGTATCGTGAATAGAGATCAAAGGAATTCTAAAATATATTTAGATGCATTAGATGCAATGTAAACAAAAATACTAATTGCATTTTTACGTGAAACTTCAAACACCTGACTTGATTATTATTTCGCAGACAAACGCGGAAAAACCATTTGCAAGATCTTTACAATTCAGCCGTGAAAACCATAAAACCTGTCCAGCTGTCTGCTGTTTTTGAATAATTTCTACTAACAGTTTGAACCAAGCAAAAAATTCAAATATTTTTACTTATCCTCGCTCTCTACAACAGTACAACTTACATTTTCATGGTTATTTTCTATGCAGAAACGCAATTTCTTGTTTTTCATTTCAACAATAATATTCGAAATTGAATGAATTTCGAATATTATTGTTAACCTAATTATTCCAAAATGGTATCGAACTAAAAAAAATATTTTATCAACCTATTCAAATGGGGTCTTGAAAATTGAAATTATTTTTCCAAAGGGGTCGAAAATAGAGTATTTTTTAGTGTCACTCCTTTTTTGGCCCTTTGTCAAGATACAGAGTTCCAAAAAAATGGAGTCGAAGAATTTGCAAAGAGCATCTTACATTGTAAAGAAACATTATTGAATCGGTACCTACTACACTCTACCCTCCTTTAACAATTTTTAGAGCGAGAAGTAATCAAAACAGCCTAACTTCAATATGAGTTTTCATAAAATTGTTAATACTTTGGTATATACTTAATAAAATAAATAACTACATCCAATTTCCACACTTATTAAAATATCACATGTAGTGGTTCATAAACTTTAGTGACTTTGTCAATCAACCCATGGGTATCTAACCAAACCGGTAGCCACTCAGCTTAAGCACGAGCTATGCAATATAAAACTAAGTTATCCCAAGGATATGAACTGCATTCTTCAATTAAAACCACTGTTTACTTCATAATAACGCCACGTTCCGACTCTATAACAGTTTAATTACTGCCAATAACGATATAAATTAATTTTGAAATAATAAAACTGATATTATCATAATTGCTCTCAGCTGCAGATCCTATAGTATGTAAGGAGTAGTGGTTGCCTCGTGGTAACGACCCAGACTTGTAGGTCGTGGGTTGGAATCCAGGCAGGCGCTTTACTTTGTGCAAATAATATTAACAACATTTTTGAATTTGAAAAATTTAAACCGTTGCTCTCAAAACGGCGAAGGAACCGACCGACGAAAGACCATCAGGAGCCGAGCAAAAAGAAAAAAAAAAGTCAGAAAGAACGCTAAATGAAAATGAAGTAATAGCACGGGCAGGCGATGCGATGCGATGCGATGGTGTGGGTTCGGGTGAACAAGAAATTTCACGTGTCCGAATTCGTGGACAGAAAAAGAAAACAAAAAAAACAAAAAATACACATTAAATACATATTATATTACATAAACCATGTAACCAATCCATTTTCAGTCCTTGGCAGCAACAGCTTTACGAACCAACTGGCCAGTTATCCGATATTTTATGTGACAACACCTGCAATACATCAACAATATGAGATCAGTGGTGCATCTGTATGTTTGCAATGTAGTTCAAGAGTGAACTAAAAACAAAAACCACTTTATGTTTACGTACAGTTAAAACAGAGATCGACAGGTTAAATTCTTTAACCATGAGCTATGGACGAATCCATACAATATTATAAACTAGCAATTCCGCGCGGTTTCACCCGCATAAGTTTCGATCCCGTCGGAATATCGGAATAAAAACTATCATAGGTGTTAATCCTGGTTATGAACTATCTCTGTGCCAAATTTCATCCAAATCCGTTATGTAGTTTTTGCGTGAAAGGGTAACAAACATCCATCCTCACGAACTTTCGCATTTATAATATTATTTATTTATTTATATTTATAATATTAATAGGACAGGATGGGAAAGTAACTCTGTCCGTCTGTTTTACCTTTTCACGCCTAAACCGATCGTAAAAAAAATTTACGGATGGGTAGCCAGGGACATTGATTACTTTTCAACTTGGGTTTCAGAAAAAGTCACGGGTATCTATTATTGTTTTAAAAAAAAGTTAGGTAACAGACTAGGAGAATGATGATTATGGTTGGGAACATTCAAGCACATTTTCTCCAACAAAGCACCCAAGTCTGTCGTGAAAATCTTTTAGGTGAAAAAGAATGTCTCCGAATCTCTAAAAATGTACCAGAAGGCCAATTCTCGTAATTTAAAACGTTCAAAATCTAGTCGCAGTCTCATCTCAGCGACAAACAAAAACTTGTCAAAATGTAGGGGAATTAGAAGTATTTTTTGACAGATTGAGACTGAGATCAGACTGTGAACGGTCTTAAATTAAAATTACGAGAATTGTCCCTCTGGCCTTTCGACTACATAGGTAGTCACGATCACCCTTAATATTAGCATGACAACGAGCGCCAAATTCTAAGTGTGTTTATCAACGTGATAGCGATTGAACCACAAGCCGATAACGCATCATACAGTATTTAAAAATAATACGTATCGGAAGAATATAAATATGTTTTAATACATAATCTAATTATATAGGTGTTCATCAACGTTGAAACCTTGGCAGTGATGCGAACGTCGTGTGGCCTTACAGTTAGCGAGTTATTTGTCAGTGCACACATCATTAATTATTGCATAAACAGTAGTGTGCACGTGCAAAACAGTTGTTTAAATACATTTTATAGTTATCATGGCATGACTTCTTTTTCTTTCTTGTCGATGCATAATTTTATGTAAGTATATATAGTTTCCGCCCGTGACTTTGCCCACGTCGCATGTCGATAAAAAGTAGCCTATGTCCTTCCCCAGGGCTTAAAGTATCACCATATCAAATGTCATTAAAATCGGTGTAGCCGTTTCGGAGATTAGTTGGAACAAACAGACAAACAAACATTTTTAATACATTTTTTTTATATGCTTTTCATATGCATTTAGTAAAAAGCTGTTATTTTCACATTACAAACATTTTATTTATTTGTATGTATAGATGAGATTATTTCATGTCATGGTAAAAATTAACTTGTCTGCAAGGTACAGACACCAGCACATCGAGTTACCCGAAACTGTCAAATTTTCCGATCAACCTTTAACCTATAGCGATAAAGTTGAAAATCTATTAAAGTTTGACAGATTGTAGTAGCTTGATTTTCTGGCGTCTTTGCTAACCCGCACTGGGCCCGTGTCGTGAATTACGGCCCACTTCCAATCACAGAGAGGAGGCCTGTGTCCCAGCAATGCAAACATATAGCCAGATTATGCTGGGGTGGTATCGAGGTTGCTCATAAGTGAAATGGAAAAACTCAATACTACTTTTCCTAACCTGGGAATCGAACCGGGCCGATTCACACCCGAACGGCAGCGGCCGGCAGCGGCACGGCGAGCACTTTCAGTGTGAAATAACTTTAAACTTTATCTACATAATTAAAAGACCAGTATCGCTTGAAAGGGTCCCGCGGCCACGCGCGTCTGCCCGCGGCCACTCGCGGTGACACGAACATCATATGGTGCATTCTGGCGTCGCTGCCGGCCGCCGCCGGCTTTTACCGTTCCGGTGCATTCTTAACTCAACCACCATATCATCTACTCGTCGTCATTCGTCTACTGTCTGATACGCGGATTAAGAATGAATTATTTATTTTATCTGATAATATTTTACATAATTATATATATTTAAATAATACAATAGATTATTTATTTTTTTATTACTGTAATTGCCCTTGACATCACAGCGGGCCCTATCAGAATACCAGCGCTGCGACATTTATTTTTTAAATGTCGTAGCATCATGCTGAGATAGGAGCCTTTTGGCCTCGTACAGGACTTTCTGTTTCATTTTTCTTTTTGTTACTTTTTTTTATATAATTTGTTTTTTTTTTTTAATCTTCCTGTACCAGTCGCAATAAATACTTTTTCTTTCTTTCTTTTCTATTATCAGAAGTCAGTACTAACTTCTGCCCGCGACTCAACCGCGTGAAATTTCACTACCTGACCCACCGCGTCCCATCCCATCGCCCGCCTGCACTGTTACCTCGTTTTCGCTTAGCGTTCTATCTGACTTTTTTTCCTCTGCTCGGCTCCTAAGGGCCATAGCGTGATAGACCTATAACCTTCCTCAAGAATTGGGCTATCAAATGCAAAAAGATTTTTCAAATCCGACTGGTGCTTTTAACCCGCCCCCTTGAAACCCGCTTAAAGAAACACACTCTTCGGCTTTACTATTATCATCAGTAGGAAAACCAGCGCTGGGGCTCTGTCTCGTATAGGGTCTTAGCATTATGCTGAGCGATGGCCGTTTTGCGTGAATGTGACGCATGTTTACCCCCAACTTGTTTTTTTTTTGTGTGTTTATGTTCTTTTTTATGCGTCATGTTTGCCGCAAATAAATGCTTTTTCTTTCTTTCTTTCTTTCTTTCATCATCATCATTTCAGCTCGGAATCACCACTGCTGGGTATAGTCCTCCCCTTTCGTCTGCCATACTTCCCGGTTCTGTGCGCTTCTCATCCAGGTGTTTCCCACGACTTTTACGATATCGTCAACCCAACTCGCTTTTGGAATGCCCTGGTTTCTTTGGCCGAACTTTGGCCATGATTCGGTCACAGCTTTACCCCAACGGCCATCTCTTCACCTAGCTAGATGTCCTGCTCCTGCCCAACTCCACTTGAGGCGCATCGCTCTGTCCCCGACGTCGTAGATCTTCGACCGACGACGGATTTCAGTGTTACGCACTCGGTCTAAAAGGAGTGATCTAAAATCAATGGAATAGTAATTAAAGGAATGCTCCGCTCATCTCACGGCCTCAGTAATGAGATCACCACGTCACAGCTTCCGACGGTCCGTCTAACTAACGCACTGTCTGTTAACTATTTAATTTAATCCCTATCAACTTGCGCCATACTGTTTGGTAAACCTTGTCGTCGATATATTTAGCACATCGTTATGTCTACCGCTGCTAAAATAACTTTATTTATATGAAGGTTAGGGCATAAACAAGATGATTATAATGTCATTCGGAAGTCCACTGGAGTATCTGGTATAGTTTCAATCACGCTTGTATTCTGCAAATGGATTGGCAGGGTTGTAATTACGTTGTTATTGAGGATTATCTATCTTCCTACCACTGTCTGATTTCAGCTGGTTCATAAACCTGGCCTTCACCAAAACCCGTTTCACAATCCTTGCCTCCTTTGAACTCTTCAACTTTATCTATTGTACAGACGGCCAGCACATGAAGCTACTAGAAACTGTCAAATTTCTTTAATAGGTTTTCAACTTTATCACTAAATCATTAAGGTTCAAGGTTGATTGGGAAAATTTGATAGTTTCGGGTAGCTTGACCTGCTGCCGTCTGTACATTAATAATTAAAATACCCGGCTTTCCATCCTGTGCATTAAAATCAAAATCAATTTTATTCAAACTAGGTTGAGAATCAGCACTTTTCTCCTACGTCAAAATTACTCTGTCCCCGGCGGCTTTTTAAATCCATCTAGCTTCCATGCTACCTACCAACTCGCAGTCTTCACTTAAAGAGTAATCTGCTCTAACAGCCATCTGTGCTTTCACAGACATGGCCGGACCAGTGCCACTTAAGCTTGCTAACTCAGAAATCTTAAAAACGAATCATACCAATGTATCATATCCAGGTAAACGAGTGCTGGACGAAGTTCGAGTATCGGCTGAAGAAGATCGAGCATGACGCGCGGAAGGCAGCCGTCTACAGCGGTGATTGTCACCACAAGTTCCTGCTGGGACACATGATTGTGTTTCGCATGCATCTAAATAAGGTAACTAAATCAATCGAAATACTTTAATATTCCATTAATTTCTCGTCCATAAATTGTTAGCCATATAATGTTTTGGAGGGTCCCACATTTTTAGAGTTGGTTGTCAAAACTGTTGTTGTTCCAAAACTTACAAATACTGTATTTTTCTTCTTTTGTAGTAAAAATTGTTGACAGGGTACATAAATTAAGGTAGACATCAAGAGGATAAATCTAGCATATTTGTAATAGGTACTGATCGGGGAATGGTACCAGGAATGTAGAGAATTTTTATCAAACTCCAGTTTTCCGCATTTTGTTCTTAACATCGCGGAAATGTTTATATCTAGGTAGATGTTTTGATTAAGTTGATTTAATGTTTTTCTATAACTTAGTCGTCATGACGCTTAATTTCTAGCTAGAACAGGTAACGCATAATTTCTACAACTGTCTACCAACCGGTCTTTAAAAGGATTTTCCACAAACCTTCCAGGGCTTGTGGCTAAGTAATAACAGTCGCACGGTTCAATCGATCAGGTTAAGCTACGCTTGCCGCGGTTGGTCCGTGGATGGGTGACCATCTTTACATACCAAGACCCATCCCATCCCCCGGAATAGTTCTGGCTGTCATTCGTAGATCTTTGACAGTCGTTACGAGTCGTCAGAAGTCTGAAAGTCTGACAACCAGTCTTTCCAAGGGATATCGTATTACCAAGTAACTGGGTTGTGGAGGTCAGATAGGCAGTCGCTCCATGTAAAATACTGGTACTCAGCTGCATCCGGTTAGACTGGAAGCCGACCCCAATATAATTGGGAAAAGGCTAGGTAGATGATGAGTATCTCATGCACTCATACTGCAGCAGTGCGATTTTGTAACCATCTCACCGTGAAAACTTAGGTGAAGTGAGCGTGGAGTGAGCTGTCATTCCAAATAATGCTAGGGATTGACACTACTGACAACTCACATCAAGCTCACTTCACTTGAGTTTTCACGGTGAGACTTTTACAGAATCGACCGGCAGTACCCTTTTCCATTAATTACAGTGTCTCTATGGGCGTTTATCATTTTATAATAACAGTCAAGATTAAATTCTGTTTCTTATTTTACTTACCCATTTTAAATACGTTTTCTTACATTTCAGAGCGAAGACTACTTGAAGCGATGTGACAGAGTCCCCAGAGGCTGTAACCGACCGTGCGAGGTATGTGTCAGATGGAAAACTATGTCTTCCTTCTATTGTGTAATCATTAAAAGAATGAATAATTCCTATGCGGCTCTGGGATTAATAGAGAAAGTGTAGCAATTAATTGTCATTCTGAACATGCTGTGAATAACTATTGGAATAGTGATGCTTGTAGACTTGATTAACAGTTCTAGATTTTATTGGTTTGGTCCGAGATCATGAAAGGTTTATTACTAATGAAAAATTGCTGAAGTTGTATAAAGTTCTTCGCCGTCAATAACTTAACACTCCTTGACTGCCAATTTTGGGGCGGACTTATTTTTTCTCTTAAAGAGGAAATAAGCGCGTGTCCCAACATTGTAATCCAATCAGCCTACGCAATGCGTAATTAAGCTAAAACCTTTGAGGTGATGCCATTTGCTCATTACCCAATAATGAGCAGAATTTACACTAGGTCGATTTTCGCCGTGCGGCTGGTCACTTACCAAATCGCCACCTCATTTACACAGGTCTCAAAAAAAGAAAATCGTCTAATCCTACCCTACCTTAGAACTTGCGACTTTAGCCACCTGCAGCCCAGACGAATTGCCATTTGGACTATAGTCAGGTGACTATAGTCCAAATGGCAGTTCGGCTCTAACACTCAAGAGGGCTTTACACAGGTGTGTAAAGCCCGCTTTAGAGTGTTTTCATATATTGTCGTATTTTCGTCCCCACATGGTTTGTTCGCTAAAACTAATTCCCACCCAAATCTGCCTTCACAGCTCACTCCTCGAGTCAGATGCTGGCAACGCCTCGCCCTTTCCGAGATTCACCGAGTTCGAGACGATATGCCGTTCACCAGGAGATCCTATCGCGACGTGGTCTCCCACGCCCGTAGAAAACTCAGCCATCTGAGGAAGCAGGCTTTCACCAAGTCCCGTGAAGCGGTTGAGGAGTATAAGTGCTGTATAAATCGAGGGTAGGAGGAATAAGGTCTTGTGGGTTTTGGTGGAGTCGAAAGTTGCAGGAAATGTTTTTCAGTATACATAATATATAGGGTATAGGGAAAGCTTTTTTCCCTTATGGAGCTATCATTATGTCCCTTGGACACAGTCAAATGATGTGAAAAAGCACTAACGATCTGCGAAAATGCGTAGCAGAATTATGTTCTAAGACAATACTGTTCCTGATCAGAAAGAAAACATGTCAGAGATCGGAAAAGTGGAGATGATTGAGTTGAAACGAAGTACTGGGTCACGGTTAGATCTAGTTAGGTTAAGAATTCATATTTCTAGGTTCGATGGAACTTTAGGTCAACCTATGGTTTGAAGGCGACCCAGGTCAAGGTACCTAAAATTGATAGCTTGTTGCACTTTCGACTTTAGTCAAGGCTTTACAAGATCCATAATTGAAATTATGTGTCATATTAGTTAATTTAAAATAGAAAAATAATTCGTCAGCGATCAACTTCGGGTGATCATCAGTGAAATTAATGAGATTGATATTAGTTAGTTTGTTGACTATAGTATTAACTGTTTAGTTAAATTGACTGTGGTTATTAAATATAGTCAGTGAAATTAATTGTTTATCAAATTGACACACTGTGCCATTTTGTCGTGGTAAAGCCATGTCATACAATAATGTCCTTTAACAATTGTATGAAACAACACAACACACACTATCACACCACAATACCAGAATGTGCTAAACAATTAATTTCTTTGACTTTATTGAGAAGTCAGTGAATAAACAATACCTACCTATGGTTCCAGAATTTTTGACACCTGGGACCATCGTTGGACTTTTTAGTAACTTTAAAAGCAATTAGTCAATCGAATATTCTCTTCCAATAGTACAGACGTCAGCACATCAAGCTACTACAATCTGTCAAATTTCTTTAATAGATTTTCAACTTTATCGCTAGAGCATTAGGTTGAACCTAATGCTCTGGCGTTGATTGGAAAAATGTGATAGTTTCGGGTAGCTTGATGTGCTGGCGTCTCTACCATTGTCTGTACCATTGTCTGTACCATTGTCTGTACCATTGTCTGTACCATTGTCTGTACCATTGTCTGTACCATTGTCTGTACCACTTATCAATATAAAATCGATTCGAAATAGTAGTTTATAATATCTAACGAAAACGTAACTCTGCAAAAAAGGGTCAATGACCGCTATTGTCATGCTAAAACGCGACAACTATAGTACCATAATTATTATTATGTACGCCATATCGTATCCTTAAAACTGCTTTATCCAAAAATATACTATAAGTTTAAGACTCAAAATTGTTTAGATTTAAAAAAAATTAAAAAGAAAAATAATTTATTTTAGATAACGAATGAAATTGGGTTATGTAATTGGAAAATTATGAGTTTTTAATTTTTAATGTGTTTTATTAAATGTTGTAATGACCCGTTTGTGCTATGAGCCTATGACATACAAAATAACAAAAACGCTAAGTCGGTTGAAAATAACAATAGCTAAGCATGGATTTTTAGACCATTTTAACAGCGGTATTTTAAAGTTCATTAGAAGCAAGTAAAAAATAAGCAGTGTCATTTTTATTTAGTAATTTTTTATTTTTTTTTGCTTTCGTGATAAACGGGTCATTACAGTACTTAAATGGTTTAAAATTCGGTATACAGACGCACTGTGATAGTTAAAAAAATAAATATATTTAATTTGAGAATTAAGATTAAATGTAATTAAAATATTTGCTGTATGTTTAACTAAATGTATTATTATTGTTATTTCATCTGCATTTTGGGTTTGTTTGAAATAATTATGGATAAACTAAACTAGCTATGCTAAAGATTCTCCAATCATGGAATATAAATCATTAGTTATAAAAGATTTATAATTATTATTATTTTATATATTTTTACATGATAAATAAAAACAATCTCACCATTTATTTTCAGCCAGATATCCAATATTTATGATAAGTACTTATATTATTTATCCTTTTTTTTTAATGATATATTCGTTTTTATATATTATATAAAAGTACCTAGTAGACATATGTTTACCTTCTGCTGTTTACAAAACGATAAAATGTATTCAGGTGTGTCTTCCAGATAGTCCATTGCTTAAAATAAGCAAATAATTTTGAAGAGAATGAACACAAAATGACAGAAGTGTAACAATAAAAAATAAAATAAAAAATACGTAAGAAGTACAATTGTTTGTTTTTTTAATAAAATTATGAACTAATACACCATTTTTGTTGTTACCTAATGTTATTGTAAAAATGTATTTGACCATTTATTTTTGTAATAAATATTTTATCATTTTTTTTTTTTTTCTTGCTTAGCTTGTCAGAAAATGGCTTTGGTACGATTTGCACCCGGTTAGACTGGAAACCGACCCCAACATACTTAGTTGGGTAAAGGCTCGGCAGATGATGATGAAGTACCAACCTATTTTTTTTTCTAGTACATCTGGTGGTTTTGGTAGGTAATTACCTACCTATTATTATTGCCTACGCATCGCATTTTGACCATGCAGCAAAATAGAGCAATATAAATCGAACCCTTTTGCTATTAATTGCTTATGCCAGAAACCACAAAAACATTTTTTGTTTTCGAGGAAAAATCAATATTTTTTAAGCTACAGACCTAAATATCTACATAAAAAATACAGTTCAGGAATTAAGTTAAGGAAGGGAAACATGCTCAATACACTATCACAAGTTATTCAATCCGACCTTGGTGTGCAGTGACTGCATGCAAATAAATATTAAATCAATCTGCTGACAGATAACCTAAGGTTATCAGGTTGGTGCATGTGTACAGTCGGACAGACAGTATTGTAGGAAATAAACCACTCATTATATTGGAAAATGGGGGGAAAACCACCTATTTAAGTAATATCTACGTTTTTGTAGAACGTAGAACTAAGAGTCTTATCTTGGCATTACTGACACTGACATCGGTAAAAGAAAAACATCGAGAGAAAACCTGCGGGGTAGAGTAACACAATACCTATCAGTAGCAATGGCTTTAATTTTGACAGTTCAACAACATTCATTGCGTTATTTACGCTGTTGAGCAAAAACATTTTTCGAACATGAAGCAACGGATTAGCTTATTCCTTCAAAATGATTCAGATTGAGATTTATTTTTTTATTACTTATACAATACAGGGTGTAACTAAGTTAATGCACATTATGAAATTAGTTTGTTCAAATTTGTTTACTCAATCGATTTCTGTCATTATAATATAGGTAATTTTTATCCCAAAAATAATTAAATCTACGTAAATTACAGTCACACTTCCGCTGTACTGTCAACACAAACCAAAATAGACGAAATCTATACATATAATAAAACAGTAACGAAAGAAAAACTGTACATTGAGAATTTTCGAGAAAAATAAGTGGCTTTTGTTAGAAAAACGTAACTGATGACAAAAAGTGATTTTTTAGAATTTTTGTCTGTTTGTCTGTTTGTCTGTGTGTATGGTACGGCTTCACGCCAAAACTACTGGATAGATTGAATTGAAATTCAGCAAAAATGTTCTTTGTAAACCAAGGAAGGCTTTAGGCTACATATTATCACGCCGTATGTTATGGGATGTAAGCAATATTGATTTTAAAAGGTTTTTGTTCGTAATTGAATGCACAAAATAATTGAATGCACAAAATTACATGTTATTTATTTAGCTAAGAATAATTTAACTCTGGGAACATAATAATCACGCTATTTTTATAAAGGAGCGGGGCAGTTTATTATAAATTGCAAGGGAACAGTTATTTCAACAATATGTCAACGGGGAATTTAGCGGTAAGGTCGTGCGACCGTTTACCGCGCTAAATGGTGCGAGTTCAAATCCTATAATATTGTTTTAAAAAATCGTAAAATTCTTTTTTTAGTTTTTACATTTTTTATGTGCATTAGGAACGATACTGTTACGAAATCTGAGAACTTTACATGTCCTATCTAATTGTATGAAGAGTTTCACATCAATATTACTAATCTATACATATAATAAAACAGTAACGACAGAAAAACTGTACATTGTGAATTTTCGAGAAAAAATAAGTGGCTTTTGTTAGAAAAACGTAACTGATGACAAAAAGTGAATTTTTAGAATTTTTGTCTGTTTGTCTGTGTGTATGGTACGGCTTCACGCCAAAACTACTGGATAGATTAAATTGAAATTTAGCAAAAATGTTCTTTGTAAACCAAGGAAGGCTTTAGACTACATAGTATCACGCCGTATGTTATGGGAGGTAAGCAATATTTATTTTAAAACGTTTTTGTTCGTAATTGAATGCACAAAAATACATTTTATTTATTTAGTTAATAATAATTTAACTCTGGGAACATAATAATCACGCTATTGTTATAAATGAGCGAGGCAGTAATATTATAAATTGCAAGGGAACAGTTATTTCAACAATATGTCAACGGGGAATTTAGCGGTAAGCTCAGGCGACCGTTTACCGCACTAAATGGTGCGAGTTCAAATCCTATAAAATTGTTTTAAAAAATCGTAAAATTATTTTTTTAGTTTTTGCATTTTTTATGTGCATTAGGAACGATACTGTTATGAAATCTGAGAACTTTACATGTCCTATCTAATTGTATGGAGAGTTTCACACCAATATTATTAAACAGATTGATTAGTGGTACAACAAGCTCTATCATGAAGTCAAGTCAAACTTTTGGTTCTAAGTTATATCTTACCAAGCACATTTGTTGTAGGTAATTGATTCAAGAGCTATGAGTACCGTCGTCAATGACCATGTCTCTAAGTTTACCTCAGAGCAAAAGCAAATTTTCGACACAATCCTTGAAGGCTCGGCCAAGGTAAAATGTTTTTCTTGGATGCTCCTGGTGCAACAGGGAAAATATTTGTCACCGCTGGCATTCTCGCAGAGGTCAGGAGGCAAGGCAAGATTGCCATTGCAGTAGCATCGTCAGGAATCGCCGCAACACTGCTTCCTGGTGGCAAAACAGCGCACGCAATGTTTAAGATTCCCATAGATTTAGAGAGTAATAAAACACCTGTTTGTGGAGTGTCACGCAACAGTGACAAAGGGCGCCTGCTTAAAGATTGCTCTTTAATCGTGTGGGATGAATGCACTATGGCGAACAGAAAAGCAGTAGAGGCGGTAAACAAGACTTTGCAGGACATCCGCAGGAACCAGCAAATGATGGGTGGCGTTACAGTTCTGTTTAGCGTCGATTTCCGACAAACGCTGCCTGTGGTGACGCGAGGAACTAGGGCTGATGAGGTGAATGCTTCGTTGAAATGCTCTTTCTTATGGCCACATATTCATAGGTTGCGCTTAACGATGAATATGAGAACACAGCTTGACGGGAATGTACACACCCAAGAATTTTCTGATGTTCTCTTAAAATTGGGTGAGGGAACGCTACCAGTAGACGGTGGCCAGGTGGTTCAACCTGGATACTTGGGAGAGTGGTGTCCACCTTAGAAGATTTGATTCGCCTGGTGTACGGGGACATCAATAGGATACCGCACCAAGATAATTCTTGGGTGTGAGAACGAGCCATTTTAACACCCAGAAACGACCAAGCTTCAGCGATCAATGAATGCATTCTCGCGGAAATTGAGGGAAATGAAGTGATCTACACTTCAATAAACACTGTTGTCGACCAAAATTACGCCACACATTACCCCGTAGAATTTCTCAATTCCCTCAGTGCAAGTGGACTACCAGGATTCGAATACTGACCGTCGAAGAGAACAGACGTGTCCCGTCGCGTTCGCACGTGCGAAACAAGTGGTTGAATTTGAGTGTGAACCTCGTATTTGAAATTTGAATGGTGTTTTGAGTGTTGTTTTCGTGGGTGCAAATTAAAACACCATAAAACGGTGGAAAGGTGACATACGTGCGTTCCTGATCTACAGCCAGAGGCCTGGGCTTTCCGGCCGAGGATCCTGGTGACGTCGAGTAACTCTGAAGGCTCTTTGCGGGCCAATCTGGTGAGATATTTCCGTTTATTTCAGGGATCTCCATTGGAAGATGTATCCGGCTGGGCTTCAGTGTGTTTGAACTTTTGAAGCCACGCGCGAATTAACATCATTTTAAGCTATAGCTGAGCTTTAGGACAATGTTTTCATATTATGTTTGGTAGGGCGGCATAAACTAATACACTCTATTATTCTAGCACAAAATACGGAATCGTTTTAGATTTCGTACTCCACGCTTTTTTTATTGTAACATTGTACTAAATTGCCAAAGCTGCCTTGAACAAGTTATCTTTTTTTTCTAGCTTGTAAGTCAAGTTTCTATACCCAAACCCGCTGCAACAAAAAAAAAAACCTCTCAGTGCAACAAAAAACTACTCCGAACTCTTAAGTTTGCACAACAAGAAGTATTCCTAAAGATAAACAAAAAAACCCATCCCAGTTCCAAGCACATGTGCCGAGAAGCTCTTGTAACACCATAAAAACAAAAGCATAAGTGAGCCGATGACAAAAGACGGGAACTCTTTTTTTGAGGCGAACCGATAGCCCACCAATTAAATATGGGTTTAACTTTCGACCATGCGTCTGTCCGTAAAAACCTCGCTTCATATGTTTTTGGAGCATCGAGATGACGACAGAATTCGCCAAGCACTTCCAAGAATTTCTCCCTAACAGCAATCTCTTCCAGGAACAAAGGATGGCAAAATACATAACTACATAGTTGAACATGACGTTCTGGGGAGGAGAGGATATCCTAGTCGCCGCGTCCGAGTTCTGTCTAAATGTGCATGTGCACACAATTACTAGTACCCGGCAACATACTCATCCTCTACAAGCACTTATGATGGCTGGGTAATGACCGACGAAGAACATTACAACAGCAACCCGATAGTTCGAATGCATGTCCGAAACAACAAACGTCAAAACACCACAACCGAATAAACCTTTAGTTAACCAGTACAAAACACGTGAAGAGAAAGGACAATCCATGAAACCCCAGTCTCAAACAAACAACCCCAATTGGCTAGCTCATTAACACACTATGAACAACAAAAACTCGGCCGACGCCGGCGTCGCGAACTAACTAAGTGGTAATTGAGCTTTACAAAGCGATACCCCATTTATTACAGGAAATCGTCACGTGGGTCACCAAATACCTACATGACAAAGCCTGGTCACAGAACGAAACGCCCGACATGTGGCTGGAGCAGGTACCTAAAACAACAACCCTAAAGATGCGAATGAATAACGGAGTTGGCACTACTAACTATCAAGCTGCCTTTTTAAACAATAGAACAACAGACGACCACATTTACGTACTTAAATCGGCACGTACCAAAGCTAACAGGTCAAGACTCAGAAAATATGAGCGAGTTATCATGAGAGATTTGATAAACCACTCCAGGAATACCGAGACAAAAGAAAATGCATGAAATCTTAGACGAAAAAACAGTAACCAAACGCATCAAGAATCACAGGATGTGCTACCTCGCACATGTCTACAGGCGCCGCGCACCACATCTGCTGCATGCAGCAATGGAGTACAAGGCCAAAACCAAGAAGGTCGGTCGACCTATCTACACGTGGAACGACAACCTAAAACAGGATATGAAGTACTTCGACAAGGGAATCGATTTCTGGATGGATACGGCTGAAGACAAAAACAAGATCAAGATTGCTGCTAGTGAAATATACAAAAACCCGGAAACGGATAGTAGTGAGAACTCCGACGACGACATCAAAAACAGAAACATCTAACACAACATAACACAGCAGAGCAAAGACATACAAAAGAACCGAGAAAGCAGTAGAACCTCGCCAAAAGATTCACGGGTGAAGCACCTGGCCGCGTAGTCTTTAAAAGATCCATAGACAAATATCACCCATCTCTCCACTAATCCAAGGCTTACTCTAGGATGCATATCCGGTAGGCTCTTAAAGCTTACCCTTTCCTACGGGCACGTCTTCCTTACAAAAACCGCGCCCCCCGGTCTACTTCTAGATATGCAATGGTCACTGTAGCACCATGAACATGAGGCTACAGGAGCTAGTGCGAATCTTGGGGTTCATTCGATTAATCGAGTCTGGTCAAACCACGCTGGGATCGGTGCAATTCATTCATTCATTCATTCATTCATTCCCTCAGTGCAAGTGGACTACCAGCGCACACCATTAAGCTAAAGGTCGGTGTCCCAATTATGCTTCTTCGGAATCTCACTCCGCCGAAACTGTGCAATGGGGAAATATCATTGAGGCGGAAATTTTAACGGGTTGTGGTGTCGGCGAGACAGTGTTTATACCACGTATACAACTGATTCCCCACAATTACCCCTTTCAATTCAAGCGCGTGCAGTTTCATGTGAGCGTGTGCTTCGCCATGACAATAAATAAGCCGCAGCGGCAGACACTGAAGGCTGCGGGTGTCGACCTCAGGACGAGCTGATTCTCACACGGACAACTGTACGTCGCTTGCTCCCGCGTCACCAGTCCTAACACGCTGTACATATTGAATGAGACCGAGGAAAAAACAACGAACCTTGTTTACACAGAAGTGTTACAGTAAATTATAACAGTTCTGTTATTCGACGTCTCCTAAATTTTCTTATTAACCTGACGTCTCTTACCAGTAAATGAACTACATAACTTTCAAATTTTGAGTTTACTAAGCCAAATAGTTTTTGAGGGATCTAAGCTATAGTATAGTATGGGACGCATCTTTTGAGTGTTTCTGTAAATCAACAAACTATCACTAACTATTATTAAAATAGAATTTAAAAAATACTTATGCGATACGTGGACAAAGCCACGGGTACAGCTATAATTTATAAAGATATTTTTTTTAAGTTATTTGCAATATTATTGGTAATTCAGTGTACCCTTGGGATCCACTGCGGAATTACGGGAAGAAAAATGTTTTGTGTATAGGTATTAAGTCTGGGCAACATATAGGCTATAATTTATTTTGGAAAATGGAACACCTGATGCAGAACCGCAACAGACCAGCTAAAATATAAGAGATATAAAAATGGTGCCATAGCAAAAAATATTCCACGTGAAGAGCATTTTCTGCTGTGAGAATAAATTTGAAGATCTGGAACACCTGTTGTGGAACTCCAAAGCCCAGCGACACTATAACATAATATATAGGAATGACGTCTTGGCAAAAGTTGTTTAGTCTGATGGGCATTTCCTGTTGACTTACAAAAATGAAAGATCTGGAACGTCTTGAATCGTCTCGCGCATCACGCTGTTTTCCCGTCCCCGGGCTCTTAGAATTCGACATCAGACGTTTCAGATCTTCGATTTTGACGACCCCGTTGTCGCTGACATAAGCAACAGGATCCGCGTACGAAGTCGCGGGCAGAAGCTAGTACCTAATACACTAGACCAAACGTCGCAAGACCCTCATACTTGTGCGACAGTGTGCGTGCGTAGATTTGTTAGTTGACAATTGTCTCCCATAATCAGTATAACTAATTTATACACACAATAGTAAAAAATCAGTGCATATATCATGAATATAACATTATATTCTAATTTGAGTGTTTGGTGGCGTGCGTGTTAAGTCTGAAATCGCCAACCTGTCTTGATCAAGCGTGGTGATCAATGCTCATGCCAACTAAGTATGTATGAGGAAAGACCTTTGCCCTGCAGTGGGACAATAATAGACTTATTATTATTTAAAAGAGTTTTAGAACCAAGCAATTACGTTGAGCATAAGGGTTCGCATACGCAGATATAGACTTAGAGTGGCCTGTGTGTCCAATACAATAACGCGTTCAGGATGTTGATAGGGTATCCACGCTTTTGTAGCGCATCAGGTATGTTTGCAGACGCGCAAATGGATGGCTTTCAAGCGATACATTGCAAAAGAATTGCGTCTCTGATGCGCCGCATACGGCGCAGCCCCAACAGCGTCCTGCAGCTTATTACAGGGAAAATGGATACGGATTGCTCCTTCATGGAGCATTGGACAAAACTACATGTACGAGTAAATTTTTATATTGTTGTGTGTCTATTTCATGTATTCTAATTATATTTCTAATTATATAGATTATAATAACTACTAACGATTGTAATTCATCTGAAATAGAATGAGGATGAGGATATCAAGAGAAAAACACGTTAGGTAGATCCATTGTGTAACCAGGTCTTCACGATTCGATTACTTTATTTGCATAATAAAATACCAATAAAAAGACATGAAAATCAACCAGCCTGAGTGGTGGCTACCAGCAAAAAACAAGGGAAGAATAGTGTAATCCAGCATCTCTGAATTTTGCTACCCTACGTTAGTTGTAGAAGTGACCTTTCAACTTCGTAACTGCGTACTGTCTCATTTCTATATTATTATCAATAATATTTGCATCATATTAATTACCTATTTATTTACTTATCTAAATATATTGCTAACTTTACTTCAGATGCAGCTTAATCTACCACAGATAAGGCAATTCACATCATGCTCTCGGCAAGATTGCTGCAATATTAGAAAATAATAATTATTTTATTAATAAATAGATTTTCAAAAATGTTTTTATTAAAATTATTAATATTGTTGTTGTCTGTACTCAACAGTGCTTCGTGGGAGGTAAGTCCACTTCCTTCTTGACTCTTTGATTACACTGAGTTATTTGATGTTATTGTAAGCACTGTGGTCTGAGCTCAAAATACGATGCCTAACCCTTCCGTGGGTGTGGTTATAGACAACTATGAGATCATTATCTAGACGGATAGGAGTTCACAAGGGTCGTGCTGCTCATTCTCGAAAATGTGCGTACTTTACCGTCTGGGCTTTAGCAAATAAAGACAGCATCTGATTCTTTCCCGCCGCTGGGCGCTATACAAGAAGAGGAACATCAAGATGATCGGCAACAGTGTCCGTGCCGTTTTTCAGCAGTAGACAGAAAGAAGGTTAGTAGGTCTAATACAACTGATAGGTACGGGTGATTTTGATTGGTTTCCTCTTTCCTTGTTTCGACACAAGTTCGGCGTTGGGATAACTTACGAATCAAATTCTGCGCCATTTTATATATGACCACAGCTCGCGTATAAAAATTGTCGCGTCAGCAGCACCCTATAATTTCGTCACACACTAATTCAATCACAATCTAAATCATTTTGAAGGATATTGTTAATCCATTGCTTCATATGTTCGAAGAATTTGTCTGCTCAACAACGTAAATAACGTAATGAATGTTGTTGAACTGTCAAAATGAAAGCCATTGCTACTGATAAGTGTGTTACGGAATTACCCCGCAGGACTGCCTCCCCAGGATGCATCAGACGTAAAGGAATTTGATACACTTATTTAAATAAACACTGAACATTTTCTACGACTATGCTTTCCAGCCAGCAGCCACTAAACCATTGATCCAGAAATACGAGCGGGATCTCAACGCATCAAGAATCTTGCAGAAAGATGACAAGAAGCTGATGTTGAGCTGGGCTGATGAGTATCAGATTAAGAGGCTGGATGCCACCATGAAGTATCGGCTGCAGATGGTGAAGCATCGAGAGCATAACTTCAAGAGCAATGGGAACGTTAAGGTATGAAGTGGCCTCTGAAATTTAAGACGTCAATTTTACCTTAGTTTACACAAGGTTTTGTTTTTATAAATGACAATAATGATGATGAGATATAAGATTAGGTGCGAGAAGAAGCTGCTTGCTTCCTTTGGCTGGCTACCACAGTTCACAGCGAAATACTGCTTCTTCTCACCATTCAGTTTGGAAGTTGGCATTGTGATACCCTCGTGCCTCGGAAAGTACGTTAAGTCGTTTGTCCTGCGCCTGATCTCTCCGGTCATGTCAGATTGCTGTGCCATCTCATTAGACTATGAGAGTGAGAAAGAGAGGGTGAACCTGGGTCTGCACAGGCACTTGTGCACTATAATATCTCCCGTGCCGATGGCAAGTCTCCGTTGAGATTGGCCGCCATGACCGAAATACGGTCTGAAGGACTATTTTCCATAATTTATGAGCTCCTGTGATTATAGTGCAAAGTTGGTTCTTTTATCATGAGTTCACCATGCCTTATTATATTGGCAGTTCCTATTGATACGAGAGAAAGATATACCAGCCTTTTCCACTTTTGACTAAATAAAGAACAGCACGCTAATAAATCACATAAATTATTTTTCGCATTACAGTGGATTGACTGTCTTTACATCCATAGGAAAGAGATCAGACGGTCGATAAGGTACTACCACGAGAATGAGCACGAATGCTTGAAGACTGCCACCTCCAAAGATGCTGAGTCGAAAGAAGATGTGGAGCAATTGGAAAAGCAGGTAAATGATAATGGCTGATGATCCTGAAATGTATATGTGTCTGTGTAATGTGAACATGAATCATCATCATTGACAACGAAACATGACGTCTTTTTCTTCCATACTTCTCTATTAGTTGTCATCTCGGTAGTTACCCCCTTTCTAACCATATCATAATTCACACAGTCCATCCATCGTTTCTTTGGTCTTCCTCTACTCTTATAGCCATCGACATTCATACTCGCAATCTGAACTTGAATATGTAAGCAAAAATGTGACAGGTGCTTAATGACTACACCTTTGTTGTAGATAGCAAAATGGAGGAAGGGCTACCGATATTTGGTAAATCTGTGCAGTGATGAAAACCCTGGGAATGAGAAGATGGCTCAGCAATGCTTGATTACATATGTGGGTACATGTCTATGCTATCTCTGTAGGTATGAACTCTATACAATAGACAAACTATGTTGGGGTCGGCTTCCAGTCTAACCGGATGCAGCCGAATACCAGCAGTGCAATTCTGTAACCATCTCACCGTGAAAACTTATGTGAAGTGAGCGTGGAGTGAGCTGTCATTCCAACTAATCCTAGGGATTGACACAATTGACAGCTCACTCTAAGCTCACTTCACCTAACTTTTCACGGTGAGATTTTTACAGAATAGAACTACAGAAATTATTATAGCGAACGCAATAATGTGTTTCAGATGCAGAACGACAACTATGATGAAGTGATCCAAAGGCTGATGCTCCTCAAACAGGGAGCCATGAGTGCCCTGTACGCCTACTACAACGCCTCACTCATCGAGCTGGAGGAATGCCTGAGGTCCCAGCTGTCCAGATATTTAGACCGAATTAGATTTATCATGGATACTTTGAGTAAATGTTACAGCATGAATACATGACCCAGTATTTATTATGTCAAAAATTGGTTTTATTTCTGAAGGAAAACTCTACACACGTATATACAAACTTATGTATTTACCTACTAGTGTAGAGTATAGTATATTTGAGTATACTTTAAAAAAATCGATTCGTTCTGACTTAAGAGTAAGCTAACCAAACCTAACCAACCCTTGATTTAGGTAATTATAACCAACCAATAAAACCCGAAACAAGATAATAAACCGGTTGGTCGAGCGAATTCGATGAACTCCAGCAAATTCTCTTGTTCTTGTTCTATGTTCGTTTGGTCTATAGGTAACTGTGATTATTCAGAAGGCCAATTCTCGTAACTTAATACGTTCAAAATCACGGCGACAATCAATGTCGAAAATTTGTCAAAAATGTAGGGAAATCAGAAGTATTTTTGACAGATTGAGACGGAATTCTCGTAATTGTATGAACGTTTAGTCTGAGGGGCAATTCTCGTAATTTCAAGACCGTTCATTGTCTGATCTCAGTCTCAACCTGTCAAAAAATACTTCTAATTTCCATACATTTTGACAAGTTTTTGACATTTGTTTGTCGCCGAGATGAGACTGCGACTAGATTTTTAACGTTTTAAATTACGAGAATTTGCCTTCTGATCTCAGTCTTAATCTGTCAAAATCCCTACATTCTTGACAAGTTTTTGACATTGATTTTCGCTGAGACGAGATTGCGACTAGATTTTGAACGTTTTTAATTACGGGAATTGGCTTTCAGACTGAACGTTCTTAAAATAACGAGAATTGCCCCTCTGGTCTGTTGCGTACTTCCACAGGTAAATAATGAATTAAAACAAGATATATAAGTAAATATATAAAATAAAAAATAAAATAAATATTCGATATAAAATCTCTTTATTGCTCTTTCGTTGTTAAATAATACTTGAAGGTATAAAAATATATATTTACATCTTGGTACTTAACTTACTGACTATTTATTTGTTTTAATATATATTTATATAATTGAGTTTATTTTCTAAGGGACTATTAATTGTCAGCTTTCTGAAATATATTTATTTAAGGGGAAAGCGAAGAGTAGCCCGCGAAATTCAAACTTTCTTAGGTTTTTTGAATTTTCAGTTCAGTATCGGCTTGTGTGGTGAACAAAATATGAATTACATTAAAATCATCTATACAATGCTCTAAGTTCATATAACCCTATTGATTGATGTTTCATGAAGTAGTAATTCAATAGGATTATATGAACGAACGGGTTGTATTCATGTGTTTAATGATTATAATTCTGTAAATACATACTTGTTACGGTCACGAATCATATTTTGTTCAACATACAACCTGAACCCTATTTGCGGAACACACTATCAATCGCAATCTGAATCATTTTGGAGGATAGTGCTAAACCATTAAAAAAAAAAAAAAAAAAATATTCCACAACTATCACACAACGCCATCTAGTCCCAAGCTAAGCAGAGCTTGTGTTATGGGTACTAGACAACTGATAAACATACTTATATATTTCTAAATATATAAATATTATAGATTATTATTTATTATTATTTATTATTGCTTCGTATGTTTGAAAAATTTGCCTGCTCAATAACGTAAATAACGCAATGAATGTTGTTGAACTGTCAAAATCAAAACCATTGCTACTGATAGTGTGCTACGCAATTACTCCGCTGACACTGACCTGCAAATGGCAAAAAACGTAATAAAATTTGTATTTCTCGGGCTACCTGGCGCTTCCCTGCTGGCATATAAGTCATTAGGATTAAATAATGTCTTTTATGTTCTCTCAGTCTCAGGTTAAAATATAAAAAAAACCTATAGGTACCTTTAACTATGATCAGTCGCTTTGTAAGCCCAGGCTAAGAACCTGGCTGATTGCTATTCTATTGAGAAAAGTTGCAGTAGTTTAGGCGATGATATTTCTAAATAACTTCCAAAATTATTTCTAGTTATGACGCCTACTAAAGTTACGACAATTCCTTTTATAATAACAATTCCTGTGCGATAAATAAGTTTTTTTTTACAGATGTTGTCTATAAATCACTAAAGAAAGAAAATCATGAGAATTTGAGGACATCTTTTTTTTTAAGTTGATAAGAAGTTGTTCATGAAGACACGCCATTGGCATACAAAAGTCTATTCTTATTTTGTGTTCTAGAACGATGATCATTATCATTACCATTTCATCCGAAAGAAGTCCACTGCTGAACATAGGCCTCCTCAAACGACACTTCGTCACACTGGTTCTGTGCTCCTCGCATCCAGCGGATTCCTGCGGCCTTTACAAGGCTATCGATCCACGGTCGGTCGAACGATGATCATTAAATACTTCTAAATTCATGAGAATCTATTTAGATTACGAGTAAAACAAAAAAAACATGTGAGTAAGCACAAAATCAACGTAGATTTGACATGATTGACCTCATTGCGCCAGCGATTATTTACCTTCTACAAAATGTAGATTTCAATAAACAATTTATAAAACAATATTACTATGAAAGAGGTCCCTTAAAACCCTAATTGTTAACATAACGTCTTAAATAATATTGTATTTTGTACAATATTTTGTAATTTACAATATGTTTATATGGCAGTAGTTAACTCAAGAACAGATGAAAATAATTTAGATTTTAATCTAAAGTTAGTCTAAAGATTGGCTAAGATTTAATGAGATTCAAGACAAGATTCTAGTCACAATATTTAGAAAAATATAATTTATATAAATGGTCTTTTTTACAGTCTACAGTAGCTTCAAGATTTTTCTTTTTGGAGTAGGTAGGTAATAGGTATTTATTTCTGGCTAAGTTTTAAGTATTTATTTGTGTTGTCTCTGAAACAGAAGGTTGAAATAATCCAGATCATCCTAACGGATGGGTAGAAAACATCCATCGGTTTCTTACTAAACTTCAACTATTTCCGACAACCCTGGTACTTATCTCCTTTGGTGGCCGTACCTACTCCAAAAAGGATAATTTTGACATAATTATTATAATTTATAAACATTAAGTATTTATAAGGAATTTGTTCCTAAAATAAACATAATTGGACGTTGTCAATGTATCACATAAATAAAGTTTTTTTTTTTATAAAATGGTAACAAAATATAAGTTAGGTATATCTTCAGACAGGCTTACTTTAAGTTACGATATTTACTTCTTTTGTAAAATACATATTACTCTAGCTGTAAACATTGTAACATTGTATGTTACAGTGGGAGCAAATGTTGCAAAAATAGTAATTTCGTTAAATAATGTTATACATTGCCAACATGCACTAACTCGTATCAGCATATTTACACTTAGCTTTATATTTATAAATCTTCCACCATTTTGTGTTGACGTCTCTGTAAAGAAAATAATTTTGATTTTAAGTTTTCGTTAAAAAAAAGATGAATGGAAAAAAATACGGGATAGAACTTTGCCCAGAGCATTGGAGCAATATAGGTAAAAAATATAAACAATTTGAATTTGTAGGCCTCTTTGTCAAAGTTCTAACAAGAACAGCAATCGATAAACTGATGTCAATCTTAAAAAACCAAGTAATACACACAAACCAATGTTGAATAAAATAATTTCTATTGCAAATAAATAGACAATGATGTCAGTTGTCCTTACCATCCGAGTCCTCCCATCCCTGAAGGTCTAGGTGGCGGCTCTGGCGTATCAGGTGATGGCGGCTTAAACGTGCTACCCTGCAGACGACAAGTAAAACAGGTTAAAAAAAATGTTTTTTCATTAATCTAGTAGCGTTGCGATTAAGGACTAACCAGGCAGACACTGGTGTTGGTGTTCTACCGTATGTCGTCGCCGTACATACATACAGTGAAAACGTGGTTATTGCAATAAAGGTACAGGGTGCAGGGAAATATAAAAACAGTCTGGATAATGGCCGTCATAACGCTTCCTGAGGTTCTCAAGGCATTAGAAGCATCTGAGAGCTGTACACGTTCGTACTAAACTTGCATTACGAGGTTTTCGACCTAACAAATTAATGAACATAAAAACAATTGTAACACGGCCTTATAAATAATGTGTGTGGACGTGCCCCCACGACAGTGGACGAAGGATCGCGAGTCCGTACGCCAAGCTCGCGACCCGCTCTTATTAGTTTTGATTGCTTTTATATTTTTCTTTACCCATTTTACCTGTTTGCGCCCCTTACCCCTGTGTTTTACTTTACTGTTACTTTTTACTGTTAAACGTGCGTTCGATTACATTTGAATAGACTCAACACCGTAGCCTGAGGAAAACTTTCTTACACAATGAATTTTTCTGCACGAGGTTTCCTCTGCACGACGACGACATGCTAGCTGATAGGTCTGTTAAAAAATAGCTCTTAATAAACATCATAAACAAACCTGGAACCCTAGGGCAGCTTCTAGAGGCGTGGGTGACTCGCCACCTAGCGTGGCGTAGTCACCAAACCTCTCAGTCGTCCGACTGCCTTGTATCGTCGCGTATGTGTTGTCAGTCTGGAATAAATGAGGTAATTTAAAAAAATTGTTAGTGAGGAATCTAGTAATTAGGACGTTATTGTTAGACATTTCAGGTAAAACGTTATCACGGGAGAAGACCTTTATGAAACAAACGAGATTTGATAAAACGAAGCTTACAACGAAGGTACAGACGCCAGCACATGAAGTTACTACAATCTGTCAAATTTCTTTAATAGATTTTCAACTTTATCGCTAAAGCATTGAGGTTCAAGATTGATTTGGAAAATTTGACAGTTTCGGGTAGCCTTGACCTGCTGGCGTCTGTACAATATATAAGCGAAGCTTAAAATGAAGGTACATATAATATAACAACTGGTTCGCAAAATGCTCTAGCCCCAGTAAAGTGGTGCTTAACACCGAGTTAAGATGTTAAGTCCGCGAGGCAAAGGCGATGTAAAATTATACATATTAGGTACTAAAAATAATAATACGAGGGCGGAGTGATGTCCGGTAAAAATCTATTTTGGAATAAAATGATCGCAAATTGCATGGAACCTCCTTGTTCACAACTCTTTTGAAGGTCTAAATTAAAATTTTCAGCCACTACTGCCGGTTAGTTTTTTTTTACAGCCATTAAAGAAAAACAACTAAGCACGTTTTTGCAAAGATGGAGAAAAGTGAATTTCGTGTCGTGATTAAACATCATTTTTTGCGCAAAAAAACTATAACGGAAACGAAACAAAAACTTGATAAATATTATGGGGACTCTGCTCCGTCGAATAAAATGATTCATAAGTGGTTCAACGATTTTCGGTGTGGTCGTACAAGCACAAGTGATGCTGTGCGTCCAGGACGACCAGTTAATAAAAAATCCACGATAGCTAAAAACCACGATATAGTGTTGAACGACCGAAGAGTAAAAGTGAGGGCGATAGTCGAGATAGTGGGCATCTCAGACGAACGTGTTCGCAATATCTTATACCAACATTTAGATATGAAGAAGCCATCCGCGCGATGGGTGCCGCGTTTACTGACTGTTGATCAAAAACGCATGCGTGTGACCACTTCGGAGGCAGGTTTGGCGTTCTTTCAACGGGATAAAACCGAATTTTTGCTTCGTTTTATAACAGTAGACGAAACATGGATCCACCACCATACCCCAGAACCAAGCAACAATGGAAACAGTGGATTGCTACCGGCGAACCAGCTCCAAACAACGCCAAACCAGTTTTATCGGCCAATAAAGTGATGGCTACAGTTTTTTGGGATGCACGTGGGGTAATCCATATTAACTATCTAGAGAAAGGTAAAACGATTCATGGCGCATATTATGCCAATTAATTGGACCAATTTGACAAAACGTTAGGTGAAAAACGACCACATTTGGCTAAGAAGAAAATCCTCTTCCACCAAGACAACGCACGGGTGCACACCTGCGCGATTGCTATGGCCAAACTTCATGAGTTGCGCTTTGAGTTGCTTTCTCACTCACCGTATTCGCCAGATTTAGCCCTTTGCGACTATTTTCTGTTTCTGAATCTAAAAAAATGGCTTGGTCGGAAAAGATTTGGCTCCAACGAAGAGATCATGCACGAAACCAATGTCTATTTCGAAGGGTTACCTAAGTCGTACTTTATGGAAAGGATCGAAAAGCTAGAGAAACGCTGGATGAAGTGCATTGAGTTACAAGGAAACTCCGTTGAAAAATAAATAATAATAATTAAAAAATATTGAGTCCTTGTTTAATTTTTACCAGACTTATCACTCCGCCCTCGTATAAATAATAAGTCTAAATAAGTCGATACTAATTCAGACTGTTTGAACAGCAAACTGGATCAGCAGTAAGAGTTAATGACATGAGAAAATCGATATGATTGGCGCTCTTCCCTCGTCATGGTACTCAGGAAAATCGAAATGTTCTACATACCGGTGCCGGCTCAACGGCTTGTTGTTCGTTCTGGTCTCCGAACACGTTCATAGTCAGTTCCTGCTCCTCATACGGCCGTAGTTTGGTCTCCAGCCATAATGGGTTTTCTGTTGTGGACAGTTCTTCCAAGATGCGGCGACGGGCAAGGCTGTCGCCTTTGCTTGATTGCAGCGATGGTGGTGGTATTACCCTGATGATAATGAAGATGGCTTCTAAGTATACACGTCTTCTTATGTGTCAGAACTAGCTACTTGAGAACATTTGTTAAATCATGGTTGACCACCCAGGGTCCATCAGACTAACACGTAGAAATCGTGGAGCTTTTTAGGCTACCGGTTGATAATGGACACTTCGCGAAGATTAATATGGAACTACAACCAATGATCCTTCAATTAATATAGAAATTGCATTGCAACTTGTTTTTGAAGTAAATGATAATTAGAACTTAGTTGACTACGATTAAAGTTTATTCTGAAAGTATGTTACACTTACCAGTGTTTAAGGCATGCGCAAACGACTATAAACGTGACGATGCCAGTAAACAACACTATAAGTAGGGCTATCAACGCTGCTAATGCTGGGTCAAAACTGTCTGGTGCTAGAAAAGAAGGCAAATTTATAATAAAATACTGGTGTGGGTCAGAATGACGGGGGTATTGTTGCAGAAATAAATATGTTATATATGAAAGGAATGTACCAGCAATGTACTTGAATGTACCTTTAATGAAATTCAATGTACCTCCATGAAACAAGAATTATTATAACAATAAAGTGAGCCGCAGTTGTGACAGTCAGAATGACGGGTGAATACTGATAATTAATGTAATAGATATTTTATGGTTAGGTACCTAATAAAAAATACAGAAAATCTTTAAAAAATTGTCATAAAATATTAACGGAAATCATCTCAACAGTGTATATCCGTCTGCGGTGAAGCCTAAAGCGACAGTAATGTTTTTTTCTGAATAAAAAAGATTTGATTTTTTGTATGTTTGTTTGTGACGCTTTCATGCTAAAACAGCTGAACGGATTTCGATGAAATTTGTCACATGGGTAGACCATGACCTGCATTAGGACACATGATACTTTTTATCCCAATATTCATACGGGATCAAGAATTATGTGGGCGAAACTAGTTTTAAACAAAATTGATAAACATATGTAATTACATATTTCCAATGTATCTCGATATACAGCTGTTGCGGAAGATTGATTGACTAATTAAATAGGAAAAAAATTACCTTTAGAAGTAGCACTGGCTGCTATCAGGGTCTCCACTCCATATTCCTGATAGACATCCTTGAGCTCATCGTACTTCGAGTCGATTGTTTCCAGAACCTTCTCCACCGGCAGGACCTGATATGTGGTTGGGTCTACTGCGTGAAGGTGGATCTCACACCTAGGGTGAAAGAGAGATGATTTGTTTAAGTATTGGAGTTAGTTACGTTTTTATTTGTCTTTGAATCTATTTCTAATCTTCTATCTCTTTATGACATTCCAACAAGGCAGGATGACCAGCACCCTAAATCGTAACACACTATCAATCTGAATCTGAATCATATTGAAGGATATTGCTAATCCATTGCTTCATATGTTCGAAAAATGTATCTGCTCAACAACGTAAATAATGCAATGAATATTGTTGAACTGTCAAAATGAAACCCATTGTTATTGACTGTGTTACGCAATTACCCCGCAGGTTGTCTCTGTTAGTTTGTCAATAAATCACCGAACGAATTATAATTCTTTTTTATTTTCTTTGTGATGAAGAAGGCAAAACTATCGAGTGTCCCAGGTGAAAGGAGGCCCATTGCGTAATAAAAATATTTAAAAATACTGCCATCAAAAGGGCATAGCATTTATGGCATTGACAAGGTCCAGTCTTAGTAAGAGATAGTACAATTTTTTGTCCAAGTAGGAGCCGTATTACGAAGTATTAATGGCATCATGGTCATATTTAGCTCCGTCTCTCTCTTATACTGGAATCATGATGGCATTAAACCGTCATAACGGGGCACCAGGGTACATTTTGTGGGTGGGGTACACCCCACACGGGTCATTCGTAGCATCTCATTGGCCTGCAATTACTATAACTGCAAAAAGTTTGTAACAACGATGGAGACTCACCAGTCATCGTACCGCCGGTCGGCCTGCACGAGCGGCAGGCGCCGGCCCGGCACCAGCAGCGCGGCGGCGGCGGCGCCCAGGCGGCGCTGCACGCGCGCCGCCGCCGCGCCGCAGCTGCGGGACACCACCATGCGGATGAGGGACGAGCGGTCGATTATCCACACCTGGGGATAGAAACGGAAGAATACCGTAACTTGGGAAGTGTAATGGTTAATACGGGAGTTAGTGTAGCAACAGATTAAAAACATTATTTTCCTTTATAGTTGAAAAAGCAGTTTCTTCTTCAGTTTTTTAATCGTTACTGCAGTATAAATAAATAAATAAAGACTTCGTTATGCTATGTTGACCAATATTTTTTTTTTCCCCTCAAAATATTGATTTTATTTATTTATTGACACACTAACGACTTATTGACTATTACATTACCATTTTGGTTTGCACGGAAATAGTTTGCGGTGAACTCGTCACTTATATGCACAGCACTTGCATAGTTAAGAATAAAAAATAGATAAATTACATTATTTATAAATCAATTTAAATTACATTGAAATTAATTAAAAATGTACATTAAATTAGTGAGTAAAAAAAATTTAAATAAAATTAAACATTGAACTAAATTAACAATAAATAGAAAAATTTAATTAAAAATATTAATATTAACAAATGAATTACAGATAACAGATAAATTACAAATATCAAATAAATTATGTCAAAGTACATTCATTACAATTACAATAAATAGATTAAAATTGAATTGTAAAACATTGCGCTCATAATAAAAGGCACTGTGGATCCGAAACCGAAAGCTGAATAATGTCGCGAAAGCAGGAAGTGCAGTCATTGTGTAGCAATTTTACAGCAGGAATTAAGAACTGAGGGCTTGGATATATCGTCTGAATTCATTCGGACTATTCGACAATAAGTCTAAGTTGTTGGTACGTGTGCTCAGCTTATTGTAACTTGACAGAACCCTGTATAAAGGAGCGGAACGGCCAAGATTTGTTCTATTTTTAGGCATTACAAATGTTTCCGTTTTAAAATTGGATCTGTAAGAGGTACGGCGGGGAGTCATTAGACTCAACTCTGAAACCAACTCCGGTATGTTCGCCAAATTGTGGGCAATTTTAAAAAGAAAAATTAAATCAGAGTAGCTTCTCCGTTGCTCCAAGGAGCTCATCTTAAAATGACAGAGCCTTTGGGAATATCCAGCTTCGCGATCACAGGTCTGAGATCTGAAGTAAATTTTCTTTGGATGCACTCTATTCTGTCAATATGGACACGATATATTGGATTCCATACGGGAGATGCATATTCCAGTATACTCCTCACCAGAGAGTTGTAGAGAATCTTAAGGGTGCCGGTCGACTGGAAGTCCTTACAAGTTCTTTTCACAAATCCCGACATTTTATTAGCCTTGGCAACGATCACGTCAAGATGATTTATAAAATTTAGTTGGCTGTCAAGTTGGACTCCCAAATCACGAATGGTGTCAACTCTCTGAAGAGTTATGCCATTTAAGTGATATGCTGAGGGCTGAATCAACTTGTTCCGTGTAAAAGTTATATGATAACACTTTTTGGCTTTGAGAGTCATTATGTTACTATGACACCATTCATAAATTGCGTCCAAGTCATTCTGGAGCAAAGCAATGTCGGTACTTGAATCAATTTCTCTGTATATCTTTAGATCGTCCGCAAACATAGAGCATTTTGAGTTTTTTATTGAGTCTATGATGTCGTTCACAAGTACAAAGAAGAGAATAGGACCAAGGTTAAGGCCAAGGTTAGGGCCCTTGTGGTATCCCAGAGGTTGAATAATAAAGTGGCGATTGATAACCCTTTAAAACTACTCTCTGATGTCGTTCTGAAAGATATGATTTAAACCAGCGTAGCAATTCACCATACAAACCGTGGTTCTAAAGTTTTTTTATTAAGAGCTCATGGTTCACTTTGTCGATCGCACTGCTAAAGTAAGTGTAGATTGAGTCTACTTGTATGCCGGAATCTACGGATCTGCTTATATCATTAATGTAGTGAACCACGTTGGTGTTAGTGGAATTATTGGCACAGAAACCGTGCTGCTGTGTAGCCAATTGAGTTTTAATGAGGGAGGTCAATACGGGACAAACTAATGATTTGAACAGTTTTGAGAAAATAGAAAGGAGTGATATGGGTCGATAGTTTTTTACATCATTTGCCTCCCCTTTTTTAAATATCGCTACTACGTGTGCTATTTTCCACTGCGTGGGGATCTTGGAAGACATAAGGGACTTGTTGAAAATAAGTTAGAGCGGCAATGACAGGTATTTGGCACATTTCCCTATGAAATGTGGTGGTAGGCCATCCGGCCCTGGACCTTTGCAAGTATTTAGTTTTTTTAATTCTTTAAGTACATCTTGCTCTGTAAAGTGATGGCTTCCCAAAGCAAGCTGAGGGTAGTTATTGGATTTAATTTGTACACTGAGAGTGCCAGCTGGAGATGCAAAAGTGGAAGAAAAGTGTGAGGCAAACAGTTTAGTCACTTCTTCTCCAGTAGTTGCCACGTCTTGATTACAGTGCATTTGATTTGGCTTTTTTGGCCTTAACAAATGACCAAAAGGCTTTGGGATTATGCTGATGTTCGTCTCAGTGTTATTGATGTATGCGCTGTAGCACTTTTTAACATTTTTTTTAGAACGATCCTCCAGTATACGATATTCTAATATGTCCCTCGGATTTTTGTATTTTTTAAAACGAAGTCTTAATTTTTCTTTTTCGCTGAGGAATCCGATCAAACACTTAGAAAACCAGATACGAAATTTATTATTGCGTGTAGTATATTTAGGATCGCATTCACCAACTATTCTATTTAAATGCGCGTACAACGCATCTACCATTAAGACCACATCCGCCAGGTCAGAAAACAACCGCGTCCAATTGATGTTCTTCAGCCTCTCATTTCCGTGTCCATAGTTTGCCTTCCAGAAGTTATATTTGAGGGAACTCTTACTTTTTAATAGTGCGGGTGAAATATTGTTAATGATGATGAGTTGTATTTGTATTAGCACTTTTACGCCTGCAAATAGGACGTGACAGTTCATTATTATGTGCGGGTAATTTTCCGAATTCACTGTGTTCGTAATTAACTGAGGAATTTGTCCGTACTCACTAACTTAACACAGATCACTTATGCGTCCACTTAGAACTTTGGTTTTTACACTTATTCTTAGGATAACACTCCAATAACACTTGTGCTTATTTAATGGGCTAATGTGATAGTATAGCACTGTTAGTCTGTTGTTACATTGCGTTTCAAGTAATTTAACTAATTAAAATACGTGGCGCTGAAGTTAAGCGTGTCACTAGTGCCCCCGCCTAGGGTATTAGTGTTCTGTGCTAGAGCCATCTCAAAAAAAAAAGATAAAAATATTGTTTGTTTAGCCAAATTATGTTACATTCTAAAGAGGAGTTACTTACGTATACTTGTGCCTTCGCCTGTCGGTGTGGTGGCGCGAGCTCCTGTGCGATAATGTCCAAAACGAACCTATCCTGGTTATATTCTGCCATGTAGTGTGCTGTCATCAGTATACCTGGAAATAAACATCATGGTTTACAACCACGCTTATAAACTAAATATACCAATATTTGGGACACCTTTTGCAAAAACTTCACACACCATGCTGTGTGCAGAAAACGAAGCTTTGACAATACATGTTATACACATTCATTTTGGGACCTACATAATATTTAGCAGCATATATAAAAATGATGACTCACCATCCTGGCTGATATTGAAAGGCGAAGGTACCACGCTCCCACTAGATTGCGAGGCTCCAAACTTGTACAAGTTGGAGGCGGCCACCATGTACACAATGGTTCCATTCTCGTCCAGATCCGGGTCCTCAGCCATCACAGAGATTACTGGCTCGTTGACACGCGCTGTGTGTTTTATACCTGTGGAGAATACAATTCGATGAAATGATGTCGGACTTTGAAGAAAAAAGAAATGAAGAATGGATATTCCCTAGGTTAGATTCGAAGGTACAATTTTAAAGAATTATGAATTACTTCGGTACTACCAGTTACAACTCCAATATGTATAGCTTTTAGGATTTTTTAGGTTTGAAAGAAAACATATACATTGTGACTCGCACAGGAAGATCACTAACTAAACTAAACACAATCATAAAAATTTAAAAAACAAAATTATATAAAAAGAAAGTAAACGAAATAGAAAGTCGTGTCGAGGCAAAAGGCTAAAAAGGGGGTTTGAGAGCTATATGTACCGGTGAAATTACAGACACATGACCGTAATACACTTTAACGATAATTTTCGCATCACATTTCGTCAATCTCTTTGGTGTAGTACTATACCTCCTGGACTGGATCGTATTCCAGTTAGTTTTCTCAAACTGGCTAGGCACATAGCCATAACAAAGAACATAGTGACCCCAATAATCTCCCACTTCGCTAACGCTTGTTTGAAAAAGGTTCCCTTCTTACTTAAAACAAGCTGTCATTACCCCTGTGCACAAGAATGGGAGCAGAGAAGATGTCAACAATTATAGACCAATCTCCGTTCTACCTGCATTGTCCAAAATACTAGAAAAACTTATCAATAATACATTTACAGGATACTTTAATAAATATAACATTTTATCTAACTCTCAATATGGTTTTCAAGCGGCTAAGTCTACCCAGGACGCTGTACTGGCTTTGACTTCTTTAATCACTGATCAATGGGACAACGGAGGTAGATGCTTAACCGTATTTTTGGACCTGAAAAAGGCGTTTGACACCGTCTCTGCTCACATTCTTGTGCAAAAATTAGAAAACATTGGAATAAGAAGCACCCCTTTGAATCTGCTACAGGATTATCTGAGAGGGAGGAAACAAAGGGTTAAGGTAGGGAAATTTGTGAGTGCCGACGCTGAACTGACCTTCGGGGTTCCCCAGGGCTCCGTTCTAGGGTCAACGCTATTTCTAATTTACATTAATAACCTCTGCAACTTAAAATCCATCAACACTAAGGTTTAATTTTTTTATAACTCCATTAATAAAATTCTTAACATATACACAAAAACTGCCCTGGCTTGTAAACAAGCGGTGACAGAGTGGCTCAAATCTCTTTACTACGAAGATACGGAAAATTTAATTGTTCATATTATTAAGAAGTATCTGTGTAATGTGTATATTTTTAGGTTTAATATCTTTTATAAATTCTCACAAAGTCATACACACACGCACAAGGGAGTGCGGCTTCTCCTGGCACAGGTGTTTTCACACTTAAAAGGAGAAGTCAACCTCATTATTGTTAAGACAAATTTTGTTATCGAATAAAAAAAAAATTCATTTTCATTTTTCGTTTTTTCATACCCTGTCCATTAGGTAAATCGTGTTTTGACAGATGGAATACGCATAATAATTATATATATTTTGTCAAAACTGATACACGTACGGTATTATAATGTCTGTAAGAAGCTTATAAGATAAGGCAGTTTATATATTTATTATTTTACACATTTTAAAGTAAACTTTTACGTAATCCGGAATAGTTATGTTCTAAGGCAGCTGTCAAAAAACGGTTAATCTACTGGACAGGGTATAGTAGTTTACTGTGGTACTTATCTTTATTTGGTGATCACCTATTTTCTTTCGCTGTTAACCTCCTTTATCATTTCTTTACATCAAAATAAGTATACATACACTTAAACTAACCTGCATAGTAAACCTTATGCTGGAACTTGGGCTCGTTGTCGTTCTCGTCCAGCACGCGCACGCGCACGCCGGTCACGCTGGGGTCCTGTCCGTCCGTCGCGTTGTCCACGGAGTTCAAGATGGCGGCCGCGTGCTCCAGGATAGGGTTGTTGCTGGCATATACTGTGAATGAGTAGTCTGACTGCTTTTCCCTGGAAAGACAATGGTTTATGTGAATTAATTATGTCTAATTCTGTCTAATGTCTAATCGTATGCTGCACTGTTTGGCATCATCACGTCAACGCCAGCTTTCGCTGAAAACCAGAGCTGGGGCTCTGTCTCGTATAGGATCTTAGCATTATGCTGAGCGATGGCCGTTTTGCGTACATGTGACGCATGTTTACTCCCAACTTGTTATTTTTGTGTTTGTGTTCTTTTTATGCGCCACGTTTGCCTCAAATAAATGTATTTTCTTTCTTTCTTTCAATTACTTCTATGTTGGTACGTTTGAGATATTATGTTTTAAGACCAGAGGGGCAATTCTCGTAATTTTAAGAACGTTCACAGTCTGATCTCAGTCTCAATCTGTCAAAAATTCCTCTAATTTCCCTACATTTTGACAAGTTTTTGACATTTGTTTGTCGCCGAGAAGACACTGCGACTAGATTTTGAACGTTTTAAATTACGAGAATTGGCCTTCAGATTAAATTCCAAAATTAAATGGGGCACCCAATCAAAAGTGCAGTTTGCCTAGATATCCTGATCTAAGACCTACTGCAGTTTTTTTACCTTACCTAAATTAATATTTCTTATACTACTTTCAGGATGGCTGGTAGCAGCTGGATGAGAGTTGCCGAAAATCGAGTTGAATGGCGTGCAATAGGAGAGGCCTATGTCCAGCAGTGGACAGCTATAGGCTGATGATAATACTTCTTGCAGATTCCTTACCTATCAAAACTAATGTTAGCCCTGATGATGCCTTGTGTTCTGTCCACAGTAAACGCTCCTTCCTGATTACCCTCCAAGACATGGTAATACACTTTTCCATTTTCGCCAGAGTCCTTGTCAGTTGCCTTCACCGTACCTGAGTAAAAAAACAATAATAATTATTGAGATATGTGATTATTTTGCAGTGTTCCTAATAATCGTTGATGACTTTAGAATATTTTAGTAAGTACTGATTAAAACAATTGCTGTACTTATATAGAAAAAAACTTGTGCAGTCAGGAACTCGTTCCTTACGCGATTCTCACACGCACACATACTCGTATATAATAGAACGAGACAGAGAGAGAGGGAAACTCGCATGGAGGGGGAAAGCTTTTTCCGTAAGTGACGATTTGTACCAGACAACTCCTCAGAAAATCAGATCCAAAACTAAGTGTGACGGTGACGGTGTAATAATTATGATGATTTTTTTTCACAGTATTGTTTGCTTCATGCCAATTTCAGTATGCCCTTTGAGTACAAGTCCTCATAGGTAGAAAAAAGAATAGAATACCACCACCAAAAATAATAATAATAATTGTCACCATAAAAATGTATATTATACTTATTGAAGGACCAAAGAGAATGTTTATTACTTCTGGCATTATAACTTACCAACAATAACTCCTGGCAACAAGTTCTCCTTGATGCTAAACTGATGAAGAGGCGAAGAGAAGCGAGGTGCGTTGTCGTTGTCGTCAACTAGCACCACAGTCAGGAGTCGCAGGCTTTCGAACTTAGCTGGTGTACCATTGTCTACTGCTGCTATTACCAGCTGGAAAAATGAAGATGTTGAGAAATTATGATAAGGCTATATGACATGTGGTTTCTATATTGTACTAAGTGCCGCAGCCGACAGTAGGCTCTAGATTTTATAGGGTTATAGCTTACTTCTACGATTTTCAATACTTTGTAGAGCAGGGCCCTTGAGTATGCACAACATGTCAAAACGCAAGTCTGCAGTGGCCTAAATGAAAAGCAGTCGATTGCGACAAGACCAAATTGAATAAATTACTTTGTATAAATAATAGGTGCTCTAACCAACCTGATACTCAGCCTTATGCTCTCTATCCAGGAAGGTCTTAGTCCTCAGCTCGCCAGTATCCTTGTCCAGGCTAAACTCCTGCGTCTCCCCCACGTTCTGGTTGTCCACCTTGAGAAAGTAGTTCACGCGGCCGTTTTCACCGCTATCTTCATCAGTGGCTTTTATTGTGGTGATTAGGTAGTCGGATTGGGCGGCATTCTGTGGATGTAAAGGTAAGTTAATACAAATTGCGATAAAGGTGCGGTTTTTGAATAACCTATTGATTACGAATTCAATAAGGTTAGTTAACAATTCATTCATCATAGCATTGTAAATAGCTAAATTTTGTTCAGATTCAATTGGAGTCCTTTAAGCCTCGGATACACAAGGGGACATTTTGTCCCGCAACATGGCGCGACACTCAATCTACATGTTGTTGCAACGTTGCAAAGTGTCCCGCAACATTTTACGTGACGCGTGACACGTTGCTTGCTCCCACTCCGAGAGCGAGCCCACGCATCCCGCGTCAGTGTCACGCCATTCGTAGGCCTGCAAAATGTTCTGCGACATTCTCTCAGGACATTCACGTATTTGTCGGGCGCCATGTTCCGCAACATGTCGCTCCATTTGTCCCCTAGTGTATTCGAGGCTTTATCATCAACCCCCTTATTTATAAACGTTGCTTGATGTTAAGAAGTTTAAACGTCACAAATTTTTTTGTTAAACAGACGCTAATCATTACTTAACTTTAAACAACGCTTATAATAAGGGTGTAGAAAATCAAGTGGCGAGGGTGGATCTCGAAACGTGACCTCTTTTACTTTTATAATTTTCCGATTACTTCGTACTGATACTGAGGGCCTTGTGGCTAAGCAATAACAGCCGCACGGGTCGATCGATCAGGTAAAGCTACACTTGCCGCGATTGGTCCGTGGATGGATGACCATCTTTACATACCAAGACCCTTCCATGCCTGGGAAAGCACGTTAAGCTGTTGGTCCCGGGTGTCATTCGTAGATCTTTGACAGTCGTTACGGGTCGTCAGAAGCCCGAAAGTCTGACAACCAGTCTTACCAAGGGGTTTCGTATAACCCAGTAACTGGGTTGTGGAGGTCAGATAGGCAGTAGCTCTATGTGAAACGGTACTCAGCTGCATCCGGTTAGACTGGAAGCCGACCCCAACATTGTTGGGAAAAGGCTAGGCAGATGATGACTTCGAACTGATACTACAGGGCCTATTTTTAATTGACAGATATCCACCTCAGGAATCTCCAGCTGCCTCTGCTCGGGCGGCGGCTGCGCGAACACGGGACTGTGCCGGTTGACGCTGAGCACGCTGATGTCCACGCGCGTGACGTCACGGTGCGGGCCCGCGCCCGCGCCGTCCCGCGCCGCCACCGACAGCTGGTACGACGAGTTGCCCGCCACGGGCCGCGCCGGGTAGATGATACCGCTGGACGGGTCCACCGTGAATACACCTGGAAGAGGCAGGGTGCTTAGAGAAGGTAAAAGAGTATAAGGTGTCTGATTGGAATTGAAACTCGAATTTAGTTTAGCTTGCATGCGCATTAGGGAAACCTGTAAATCTAAGGTGGTACAATAAATAAAAGTATTAAAAAAAAAGATTTTGACGCATGGAAAAATCGCAATTTTATTCCTCGTAATTGCTCTGTCCCTGTAGAATGTCACTTGAACGTCATAAAACGACATTTCATTTCTTATCTCATCTTATTATACGTTGTATAGTCCACTATCACTTTAATTTTGCTCCGCCACGACCGCAATGATATCGCGATCATTAATACTCTTGATATTGTTCTCTCTAATCACATAAAATGCAAAGCCAAATGTTAACAAAACTGATATGAAAATCTAGTTTTATTTCTTACCAGGTTCGCTCTGCTCCACTATTTTATACTCTATCTTCCCGTTGATCCCCTCATCCTTATCATCGGCCAGCACCTGCAGGATGGCCGCTGGGGGGTTCAGCTGCAGATTCTCTGCTATCGTACTCTTGTAGACTTTCTGGCTGAAGATCGGCGGGTGGTCATTGATGTCTAGGATTTTTATATGGACCTGGAAATAATGCATGATTGTTAGTTGCGTTAACTACAAAAGTAAAAACTTATCAAAGTCACAAACATGGTAATGCTAGTCCTCCAGACCGAATTTCGGCCATAGCTACCAATCACAACTGCACAAGTGTGATTTACAGTTGCACTCTCTCTTCACTCACTCTCATAGTCCGAAACATGGTTGAAAGCCCCCAAAGGATAACCCTTGATAGCCCTCTAGTGTTTCAGGTTTTTGACGAGGGACCCATTAATACAGAGTTATTGGTAAAACATTAACAACCTCTCAGGACTATTTTACTAACGTAATAAACAATAACTTTTGTTCTATGACTTTTATTAATTCATCAGACTTTCATACAAAAATAAAAATATTTAAATTCAAGGGATTGAAATATTCCATTTTCTGTAACGAACTCTACCCGAAACAAAAGAAAGCGCTAGTTAGGTAAACAAACTGCCGTGTCTAGTACAAAAATCAACAGAGGGGAGCAGGGGTTAGATGGAACAACGGAATCTTAAAGGTTTGTGTTTGGTAAATGTAATAAGTTTTGTAAAAAGTTATAAAACAAAAGTTGTTGTGTATGATGTTAGTAATGCAGTCCTGCAAGGTTGTTAATGTTTTACCAATAACCCTGTATAACAGGCTACTACAGTTTTTTTTTTTTTGGTTGAAAGATCAATGAACAATTACTGCAATCATGCGTACCTTACGTATACGAATAAAAACCAAAGACACACAGGACAAAATCCAGTGATTAATTTAAGCTAGATATTCCTCCATAGTTTGAACTTTTTTGTATATAAAAGTCTTTTGCAAGTCTTTTGTCTTTGTCTTTTTTGTATAAGAGTTGGTACTTACTGGAACACTGCTGCTCTTGCTAATGTTTGCGGGCGCATTATCACTGGCGATGGCCCTCAGCCGCACATCGCCGGCGACCTCTCGGTCCAGTACTGCGCCCTCCGCGACAGTGATGACGCCAGTGTGAGGGTCGATGTCGAACTGATCTGATGACTTGCCTGAGAGGCTGTACGTCACTTCGCCGAATTCATCTGGGAAAATACAAATTTGATAAGAGGATAAGGCAGCTGATGCAAAAAGGATCATTTTTAATGGAATATATATCTATAATCTATAGCTGAATATCTAGTGAGAAGGCACACATCGTATTTTTATCCGACTTCGAAAAACAGGAAGTTTTTATTGAATGGATACGGTATGTTTCAGGGGCTATATAAATTTTATTAACCTTGCTTGGGTAGTTTTTTTGTCAGCTTCAATAATACGATTTTTTCAGTTAGTTTATATTTATGATGTTTTAATAACTTCCTGTCACTAATATTTACATAGCTAGTTGCAAGTTAACTAAAAAGTGAAATGTAAAAACATTTTTCCAACAAAAAAATAACCGGCTTCCAAATTTTTTTCATTTTGTAGTGTTTGTTTTTAAAGTCGTTTGTTTTTTATTAAAAAGTTTTTATTTACTATTCTTAATGTCTTCTTTACTTGCGGCATTGAATACTACTGGATTTATACCCCCACATAATCTGCAAGACCTCTTTTATCTACGAAATCTGTGTGCTTATGTCGGTGGTCGATATTTTTTTTAATTTTAATGTTTTTAGCTAACCATCGTAAATGCAATATTCGTTTCACAAAAGAGCGCCTTTTCATGTACATATTATGATACTGGTCAATGGTACTGGCGTTTTTATGTATTTTAAAACGAAACTATATTACGTCCTTACCTTCATCCTTATCCACCGCACGAACAGCGAGCACACTGGTCCCGGGCGGCGCGTGCTCGGCCAGCGCGGCGCCGTAGCTGGCGCGCGCGAAGCTCGGCTCCTCGTCGTTGGTGTTGCGCACCGCCACCGTGACGCCGGCCGCCGAGCTCCGCTGCGGCACGCCCGAGTCGTACGCGATGAGCGTGAAGTTGATGCTGTGGATCTTCTCGTAGTCTATACGTTGGGCGATTTTTACAACGCCTGGGGGTGGGAGAAGAGAGAAAGAAATGTTTTAGTTTTGTTTTAATAAATCTTTACAGATTCAACAAGAGTGTTAGATGTGTCTGCCCTGTTTTTGTTTTCCATGACTTTACAAATATACCATCAACAATACTACATAAATATGGGAGTGATATTCCTTGCCTGGGCGAGCTCTTCAACAATAGAACTTCACCATAATAATAATGCCTCTAAATATAATGTAGAAAATATACCTATTCCCGCCTAAACTCATTACATTATAAAGGTATGAGGCACAGGGTGTAACGTTCACTCAACCTTCATAAAAAGGGGAGGATACTCCGACCAGACGGAGGTCGTATCTGACGATTGATGTCGGGGTTGTGTATATATGCTAGTTACGCGGAAAACTCTGCTTGCGCGATCCAGGATTTTGCGTGATGTCAGTATGTGTGTAGTTCGCATGTGGCGATGTAGGTGTGTATTGTATCATCACTAACATAAACTTAATCATTAAGAAGTTCGAAGTTCCTACTTATCTGCACTTGTTTGTTTGTGTTTATTTTATTTCTAAAACTCACCAGTAACATTATCGATAGTAAAGTACGGGTTTGGCGGGTGTATCACGATGGCCTGCACGGGCGTCTCCCTGTCCGTGGCGGAGTACGTGTTGAGCACGCTGCCTACGGGCTGCTCCTCCGGCATGCTCTCCAGGTAGGAGGGCTGCCCGAACACGGGCGCGTAGCGGTTCACGTCGACGATGGTGATTATTAGCTCGCCTGGAAATCATTTTTTAAAGTTTAGTATCTGTAAATGGTTTAGACTCTCTACTGGACCATTAGACCTCGTAGTTTATTACCTACGAGATCTAATAATGTAGTAAATAAAGTCCTCCAGACCGAATTTCGGCCATGACGACCAATCTCAACGGAGACCAGCCGTAGGCGCGAGAGATATTATAGTACACGCGTGTGTGCGCAGACACAGAAGAAAGAAAGAAAGAAAAAGCATTTATTTGCGGCAAACATGACGCATAAAAAAGAACATAAACACAAAAAAAAGATAACAAATTGGGGGTAAACATGCGTCACATTCACGCAAAACGGCCATCGCTCAGCATAATGCCAAGGCCCTTTACGAGACAGAGCCCCAGCGCTGGTTTTCAGCGGCAGCCGGCGTTGACGTAATGACGTTAACCAGTGCAGCATGCAATTACACATAAATAGAAATAATAACAACAATCAAAACAAGAAATAAAATAAACCAGGTGCACTCTCTCTTCCCTCACTCTCATTGTCCGATGGGACGGCGATTCGTCGCAACGGGAGAGAGATCAGGCGCAGGAGCAAGGACCAGGCGCGGCTTCACGTGCGCACCGAGGCACGCAGGTACCTACCACACTGCCGACTTCCAAACTCCGGGCTGTTACTAAGAAACTCCCAATGGACAAACCCAAAAACACTTTGCCTGACCCGGGAATCGAACGGATTTTTTTTTTTGTCATCTTAAACTGCACAGTAAGACTTTTTTTTTGTACAACAACAAAGAATTGACGTTGCAGAAAATCATTAACGTTTCATGCTTACCATCAGCCTGCTGCAACGTTAGCGCAGATGCGTCAGTAACCCTGACAGGTAACGTCAGTACGGCTGCGCGGCTTCTGTCCAGCTTCTGAGATACTACCACTGTGCCGTTCGGCTGTACTGAAAACCAGGAGCCGAAGATGCCTTCGTCGGATACCTGTTAGGACAAGACGGTAACTTTGTAAGATGTAGCAAGAGAATCATCTCCATACCTACTCGAATTTTTATTTAATCATAATGTAATATTAATGGCTTCTACGTTATTTAGGTCTGATTTTTCAGTCATCTGATAACTTTGTTCGAAGAATAGTTTTGAAATTTTGACAGTTATTTCATACGAAAACTGTCAAACGTCAATTTTAATCCTCGAATAAAAGATATCTGGCGATGGTAAAATCAGCCCTTAATGTAACTGGCATTGTACCGTTTTAATAAACAATTAAAAAATCTATCGTTGACTTGAGTTAAACTGTCGCACTCTTAAATAGATAATAATTAAAATCTCTTTTACCATCTTTATTTTTTTTTTAAGTCTTGAACATTTGGATTTTAAGCCTCAAAAGAAGGCAATTAAATTGATAAAACTCGTGAATTATGTCTTCAATCAGTACCTATTTATAGCTTTATTTTTTTCATCATCATCTGCTTAGCCTTTTCCCAATTATGTTGGGGTCGGCTGCCAGTCTAACCGGATTCAGCTGAATACCAGTATTTTACATGGACCGACTGCCTATCTGACCTCCACAACCCAGTTACTGGGTAACACGATAACCCTTGGTAAGACTGGTTGTCAGACTTCCGGGCTTCTGAGTACCGCTTACGGCTTTATTTTTTTATCACCTTGATTAAATGGCAAAACGTTGGGATGCAACAGTGACCGTCAAACAAAACTGTCATCATTACATAAAATATAAATAATTCTAAACATACCTCTTTCCCATTCTTATCCACCGCCCTTATAACCTTATCTCCCATCTCATACACTAGCGACCCATTGTCAGTAATATCCGGGTCCACGGCTATCAGGTTGTGTACTACAGAGCCGAGCTCGTCGTCTGCTGACACCTCGGCGCGTTGGATGGACGGCGTGAAGTATGGCTTCTTGTCGTTCACGTTGATGACGTGGACTGTTAGTTCTGTTGTGCCGGTTAGGCTTGGAATACCTGGGAAGGGAATAAATATTTTTTATATTCTAAATAAAGGTTGATAGTGTGAAAGGAATTCTTCTACTGATTCCAGTCTTATTTGATCACCATATCAAAGTTCAAATATATCTATAGAATAGAGGTATAGTTGGTGTTTGGTTGGGTGTAAAGTTTACTCATCCTCCATAGAAAAGGGAGGATCCTCCGACCAGACGGGTGTTGTGTTTTGTGTGCCTGATGATTGATTTCCGGACCGTGCATATATGCTAGCCGCGCGGTAAACTCTGCTTGCGCGATGCAAGATTTTGCACGCTTGGAAATCGATGCACACTCACATGAACACTGAACAGTCAGCAAAGAAAAGGGACACGATTGGCGAAAATGATCGGAATGCCTTGTAATTCTGAGTGTCGAAAATGTAACTGCAAAATAAGCAGATGTTCAAACAGACTGGAAAATCAGTGAGTTCATGCTGCAGTAGGTGCTGGGCCTGACAGGCTCATAGAACATTATCAAGTCCGGCAAACACTCCGATAATAGGCAAAGTTAAGTCTGCATACATATGAGGGATAAGTCTCAACGGCAGAGGCTACTGCAGCCGTCGACAAGTTGTAACTGTATGCACACTTACTGGTTAACTGGGTAAACAATTTTGTAGTTCTGTCACCTAAAAAGCCCATGATAACTTACCTAAATCAGTAGCCACAATCTGTATCCTGTACGTGTTTCTCTTATCATAATCCAGCTTCGAGGATACAGTCACCACTCCTGTATCATTGTGTATCGCGAAGGAGTCCAGGGCTCCCTTCTGGATCCAGTACTTGATCTCAGAGTTGATGCCGCTGTCCAGGTCTGTTGCACGGACCGCTGCTACTTCCGTGCCTGTGAAAGAATAGCAAAATGGTTATTAATGATAAGGAGGCTTTTGATGTGATGTTACTAAAAAAAATCGTGAAAGTAATTCCATGTTGGGCTTGTGGCTAAGTAATAACAGCCGCACGGGTCGATCGACCAGGCTAAGCTACGCTTGCCGCGGTTTGTCCGTGGATGGGTGACCATCTTCATATACCAAGACCCCTCCGTGCCTCGGAAAGCACGTTAAACCGCTGGTCCCGGCTATAATTCGTGGATCTATGACAGTCGTTACGAGTCGTCAGAACCCGAAAGTCTGACAACCAGTCTTACCTAGCGGTATCGTATTACCCAGTAACTGGGTTGTGGAGGTCAGATAGGCAGTCGCTCCATGTAAAATACTGGTATTCAGCTGCATCTGGTTAGACTGGAAGCCGACCCCAATATAGTTGGGAAAAGGCTAAACAGATGATGATGGAAAATATAAATACGTAGGTAGATATTTACTTACCAATAGGTGCATCTTCGGAGATGTTAGCATCATACGTGTCCGTATCAAATGCTGGCGCGTGATTGTTCACATCACGGACAGCGATCTCTACCTTGCACGTTGCGTTGTGGACACCATCTGTTGCCTGGGGGTAAGTGATCAGTTTGTTAGGGCACAAGTACGTTATGAAACTCAACGTGAAATATAAACAAAAAATTGGACTAACGTCGTGGACGAAAAAGCTGAAAACAAGGTGTTAGAAATATTACGCCCTGACAGGTCTAGAGGCAGATACTTGTTTATAACACCTTCAGCCCGTGACATCGTCCGCGTAAAATTTCTTGTTCCGCCGTAGCCTCGTATCGTCTACCCGTGCTATTCGTTTTCGCTTAGATTTTTTTCTGATTTTTTATAAATGATTTTATTTTGTAAGTAGGTTTGTACAAACACTTTTACACGTCAATCATATTTTAAAACTAGATGAGGTCGGCGTTTCCTATCTGACTAGTCTGAGAAGAAAGGCCGAACCAAACTCAGAGGTCACAGTCTCTTTTAAAGTCCAGACATAATCTTGGTCAGATCATATGAAGACCATATAGGTCGATGTCTGGGATAGTTTGTTGAGGAAAGAACCACACAGATTGAGAGGACCTGTCCAGTCAGTGCACGCATTTGTCAGAAATCGTGCAGCTCAACTCAAAACTTAAGGAGCTCAACGATTCGACGAACAATACCAAAGAAAGAACATTTGGGTAGGCTACATTAATTACTCAAACTGCCAGACCATGACAAAAACTAAGAGAACAGAGATAAAAATAATATAAATTAAAATGACCCACATAGTCTTCACATTCACAATAATTAAAATACATAATAAAATACTTTACAAAGTAAGCAAATGTCATAGTATATAAATAAAATTCATTAATGTCAAAGTGTATTTAAAAAAAAAACAACAACAAACAGAAAAAAAAAATAAAACCATTCAATATGTAAAAAATTGGAAGCAGCTCAATCCCAAGCCTTTTTGTCCTCGATATAATCCTTAACGATATAAAAGGCTTTCTGGCACAACTTACGTTTAATGAACGATTTGAATTTATTAAGGCTTATATCTTGAACGGGGCTTGGAACTCTATTATAAAAGCGTATACATACAGGCATCTGAACGAGCCACCTATTTTCTTGAGCCTTGTTGTAGGTAGAACAAATTTGTGTTTGTTTCTAGTATTTATAACATGGATAGCACTGTATTTTGTAAACAATTTTATATTTTTATGGGCATCTAAAAGATTTTCATAAATATATTGAGAAGGCACAGTCATAACATTAATCTCTTTAAATTTGTCTCTGAGCGAGTGTGTCGGACTTAATTTATAAATAGATCGAACAGCTCGCTTCTGCAAAACAAAGATAGTGTGAATATCAGCGGCATTTCCCCACAATAGAATACCGTACGACATTACACTATGAAAATAGCTAAAGTACACTAAACGGGCTGTCTCTATATCAGTTAAATTACGATTTTTTCTACCAGCGTATGCTGCGGAACTTAGCTTTTTTGACAATTTATATATATGTGGACCCCACTAAACCTTAGCATCCAAAGTTATGCCCATGAATACAGTGCTGTCTTCAGGATTCAATTCTTCACCCTTTATCTATATATTGTTTCTTTTTGCTCAGCTCCTAAGGGTCCTAGCGTGATGTTAAATAGCCTATAGCTTTCCTCAAGAATTGGGATATCAAATGCAAAAAAAAAAATGAATCCGCCAGGTAATTCCAGAGATTAGCGCGTTCAAACAAACAAACTCTTTAACTTTATTATTAGCATAAATAGATAGATACGTTAGACTCCAATTTCCACCCTAAGCCATGTGATGATAAGGTCTAACCTGATTTACTCTTGACCTGAGGGTAATTCTTGTAATTCGAGGAATGTTTACGGTCGGAACTCAGTCTCAATCTGTCAAAAATACCTCTAATTGCCCTACATTTTTGACAAGTTTTTGACATTGATTGTCGCTGAGGTGAGATTGTGACTAGATTTTTAACGTTATTAATTACGGGAATTGGCCTTCTAACAACTGGTACTGCAAAAAACAGGACAGTCCCAGGAGTCACAATTTTGACTTACCAGCACAGTCAAATATATCTTGTTGCTATCTTCAGGCGGGGTGACTCCGCCGGTGTCAGGCCGGACCGATATCTTGCCGCTGATGTTGTCGATCCAGAACGGGTGGGTCGGGGGGTCGATGATCGAGTAGCGGATGTCTGATGTCGCGTCCACATCACGGGCTTGAACCTGAACAAATAAAATGGATAATTCGATTCTTTTATACTTTGTGAATGTAGAACGTGTAGATTTATAAACCATTTTTAGGGTTCCGTATCTCGAAAGAAAAACACGGAACCCTTATAGGATCATTTTGTTGTCCGTCCGTCGGTCTGTCTGTCAAGACCCTTTTTTCTCAGGAACGCGTAGAGGTATCAAGCTGGACTTTATATCATATACTCAGGTCTACTGACTCTTGGAGCTGTGAAAAAATCAAACTTCTAAGCCAACGCAATCAAAAGATACAGCCGTTTATGCCGCAAATTTCCGCAAATTTTCGACATTCGCAAGGGAATCAAAACCTACAGGGTACTTCTCGTGAACTCAGAATCTTGAAATTTGGTACGAAGCAACGTCTTACATACCTACAAATTTGTACGGAATCCTCGGTGCGCGATTCCAACTCGCACTTGACCGGTTTTTTTTATTAATTTTATTACTAGCTGCGCCCCGCGTTTTCACCCGCATACGTTTCGATCCCGTTGGAATATCGGGATAAAAAGTATCCTATATGTTAATCCTGGTTATAAAGCATCTGTGTGCCAAAGTAGTTTTTGCGTGAAAGAGTAACAAACATCCATCCATCCATGAATCCATATAAACTTTCACATTTATAATATTAGTGGGAAGTTCTGATACTTGTTACGTTCTGTTACTTGTTGCACACGCTGTCCTCCCATACCTATTAATATTGCAATTGGAAATCATTTTAAAAACCAATTATTTTTGAAACAGTAACCGTGCTGTTTCTTGCCGGCTCTTCGCCATAGGAAACGACCAATATTGGAACCATGCACCTAGCTTTTGACGTTTCACAAGTGCCCATGTAGGGTTATGTGAAATAAAATATTTTGATTTGATTAGAGTACCTCTAACCTCCAGAGATTTGAGTGAGCGAAAAAGATACGGATGAAAAGTAACTCGAAAGTAAACTATCGCCGAACGAAGAAAAACAGTCTGAGACTAGACCCAGGCAAAAGTTTGTTAGGTTTTAAACAAAACTATGACAAGAGTGCACAAAAGGAGTACGGAGAGGACTTTCACTAGCTATAGGGCTTGTCTTGTCTCTCTCAGGTTTTAAATACCTGTGCGGATTTGGCTCACCACATTGATGTTATAACAAAAGCATTAGGTTTTCATCAGCGTACCTGTAGTTCTGGTTCAAACTTAACAGCATCTTCATCGATGGACGCCCTGTAAACGGGTGTGTGGAAAACTGGCGGGTTGTCGTTGGAGTCTGTGAGAGATATCTGCAGAGAGACAACTGTCATCTGGCCAGCGCCGTCATCATCTGTTGCCTGTGAATGGTAGAAGAAAATAAATACAAAAAATGTAACAATAATAATACAAATGAATGGTATACTGTGTATTTATGTAGTTTTTGGTGGGATTGCACAAATTGTCCTTCCTACAAGAATGCAGGCAGAATACAAACGTCAAAAATCTCTGTGTCAGTCAATCTGGTGGTCAATCAAATTTAATTGCTTAGCTACTTGAGGGGCAATTCTCGTAATTTTAAGAACGTTCACAGTCTGATCTCAGTCCCGATCTGTTAAAAATACCTCTAATTTCCCTACATTTTGATAGGTTTTTGACATTTGTTTGTCGCCGAGATGAGACTGCGACTAGATTTTGAACGTTTTAAATTACGAGAATTGGCCTTCTGATTTGTAGTGACTTTACAATCAGCTGATATAAATATGATTTTAGTCTTGCGTTCAGCTTCGGTTCGCAGTTAATACATCGACATTATGATACGTCAATGAAGCAGTGGTGGCCAGTGGTATAGGCCCCGATTTACAAGTTGTAAGTTCGAACCCAGACAGGCGCTTTACTTTGTGTAAATTATTTCATCACCACTGCTTTCAAAGCGGTGAAGGAAAAAATCAAAATCCAAATGATAGGTCTTCTTCTTCTTTTCGTGTCGATGGTACTCTTCTTCGATATTTTATATTTTTTGAGCCCAGTAGGTGGCCACGTTGATTGCGGCATCAGTGGCATTCATTAAGTCATCCAAGGTGCAGGTGAACGGGCACTGAGGCCATCCAGCAGGTGCGGCATGGTCTGACCGAGCTGGCCCGGCTCGGGGGTCCCCCACCTCGACAAGCTGTGTCTGCAGCGCAAAATGATAGGTCAAAGGTAAGAGCGTACCTTATACTGCAAGAAGTAGTCCTTCCTGGTCTCATAGTCCAGGCACGGCGCCTGGCCGGGCGTGGCACACGGCGCCACGGTGATGACTCCGCTGCGGTTGTCCACTCGGAACAGCTCCGCGCCGTTACCTGACAGCTGGTACACTATGCCTTCCGTGCCGAACCTGGAAGATAAGAAAACCTTTAATTTTAATGTCTAACTAGAAGACTGTGGCGTCTATGGCTTCATGAGAATAGTTTGGTACATACAGGTCTGATTGTCATTTTATGAGTCTTATTGTGCAAGCGTGACCGACGTAGGAGTTAGCACCTCCAGGATCTATTTACGTACTTAATTAGCCGGAACAAACGTTTGTGATCATCCCATTAAGCTGCATTAACAACCCTCATAACTCGCTTTAAACTTTACAACTTGCCAATGAAAATGTGCTGTTGAAATAACTCCTAAGTAATTCTAATGAGTTTAGAACGGCTTCTTAACTGCAGTCTCCTATATTGCCCAAACAGGGCAGCACAAATTGAACAAATGGTGGAGATGCGAGCTCGAATAGTACCCAGCTAGCGTCCCCACCTCTGGTCGAGTGGTAGCGACAAGGGTCCCTGACCTGGCCGAGTCCCGGTCGGCGGCCCGCAGGCTGGCCAGGCGGGCCCCGGGCGGCGCGCGCTCGGCGACGCTGGCGGCGTAGGGCTCGTCCGCGAAGTGCGGCGCGTTGTCGTTCGCGTCCGTCAGCGAGATGGTGACGCTGGCCTTGGACGACAGGCGCGGGGACGTGTGGAGCTCTTCGGCTATCACCTGGAAAGTAAGTATGATTTTGAATGAAGTTTAATGTTCGATACAAAAAAGCACGCCAATAGGGGCTTGTGGCTAAGTAATAACATGCGCACGGTCCGATCGATCAGGTTAAGCTAAGCTTGCCGCGGTTGACCCGTGGATGGATTTTTACATACTTAGATCCCTCCCTGCCTCGGAAAGCACGTTAAGCCTTTGTTCCCGCCTGTAATTAATGGATCTTTGACAGTCTTTACGGGGTGGTCAGAAGCCCGAAAGTCTGACAACTAGTCTTACCAAGCGGAACCGCAATAATGAAGACACGAAGGGCTATTTGTGATTGATTTAGAAGATTTTTTTTTGTTTTCTTTTTTTTTTTTCTTTCTTTTTATTCGAAAAATAACAAAGCCACGACGACCCTCACGGCCCTCGGTCATTATAAAATTGGTTATAAAAGCATGTAGAACTCACCTCCAATATAAACTTCCTCTGGTTAGGATCTTCAAAGTCCAGGCTAGAGTTTAGCCTCAAGGTCACTGAGGCGCTACCGGTGGCTGTCGAAGGCTCCACTATGAAGGCACCCATCTCATCTGACAGGCGTAGAGTGAACACTGAGTTTAGACCCTGGAAGAATTAGAATACTGTTAAGTGATGGTATTAGGATCCTTAATGATTTTATTTTCAGAGATATTTTTCATAGACAGGAATGATGCTGATGTGATACTGAAGTTTCGACACAGAAATGTTCTCTATACTTAATTAAAAATTATTCATTTATTGATGTTTTTGCGCGACCACTGCGTCTGCGCAAAGGCGCGCTTATAGTTTACACTTTATATAACATTGAAGTACTGCAAATGCCGCTTGACAAACGCCTTCAATAGACCACCATGATTTTGAACTACCGAAATAACAGATGTTACTCACATCTAAAAATTCAATAAAATTATTCCATATTTTCCTAAAATAAAGTCTCTTACATAACCAGCCTACAATGTTCCCAATGCTGGGACACAGGCCTAGCGGAGGCCTGTGTCCCAGCAGTGGGAACATTGTCTCCTTGAGAGGGCGACGGAGCTGCTGTAATCTACCACGTGGGCCCAGTGCGGGTTGGTAGCATGTATCATGTATCTTCTTGTATCTTCGAATTTTTGGTTTTATGATGATGATGCTTTCCTTCACCGTTTGGAGAGCAGTGATGATGAAATAATTTACACAAAGTAAAGCGCCTGACTGAGTTCGAACCTACGACCTACTCGGCCATTACCACTAGGTCACCACTGCTAAAGTCTCTTACCACATCAGTATCAGTGACGACCATGTCCAAGTTCGGCAGCGGCGTCCCGATGGGCAGGCTCTCGGGTATCTCCACATTGTACTCGCGGCGGTTAAACCGCGGCGGCTCGTCGTTGACGTCCTTGATAGTGATGGTGACTGTCGCCAGCGTGGAGGTCAGGTCGGAGATCAGAGGGGCGCCATTTACTACTTCTGTAGCCTGTGGAGTGAAAAGAGGGTGCTTAGATTTTGTGAATGCTCACTCTATCTGCTCACAGTATTAAGATTGCAATGATATGAGATGGGGATCACTTGCAAAAGAAAACAATACTCGTTTAAAACAAAGAAAATACAGATCTTTGTCTCTTGTGTATGTGAGGTACTAGCAAGACCAACTTTAACACAATACAGAAGACATGCTGCACAGACCCCAAGCAGATTGGACTAGCTTCAAGAGGACGATGATAATACAGAATATGTCATGCTGTTCCATTATCCGTTCAAAAACTGAAATAATCTTCTAGATACTCACTCTAACGGTAAGATTGAGTGGTGAAGACGGGTCTGCTAGAGCTTCTCTGTCCAGTGGTTTAGCTGTTCTTAGTTCACCCGTCCGGCTGTCCAGTAAGAAGAAATCCAAAGGATCTGGAAAATAACATTTGTATTTCAATAAGATGCAAGCTAGCTTAGATCTTGATTAATGAGCAGCAGCAGAGTTGCACTTCTTTATATCGCCAGAGATAGCAAAAAACTATAGAATTGTCATTTACCATGTGTCAGTTGGTAAAGAGCAATTCCATGCATGATTCTTGCTATAAGTAAATGCGCAGATAGCTATAAGTAATGACTTATCACATGATTATAATGTGATATAAAAAACAACGACCAGAAAACGCAATTTACAGAACACTTACTAGTAACTAGCTCCAACACAACATTCCTAGGCTGTGCCCTATCCGCATCCCTGGCCTTCACAGTGAGCGCCAGCGTGCCCACCGGCGCGTCCTCGGCCAGGGCTCCGCTGAGGGCGCCGCTGAACACGGGCGGAGAGTTCTGGACGTCCACCACTTTGATCTCCACGTGGGCTGTCGAGTTGAGGGTGCCGTCCTGAGGAATTCAGATAAGGTTGCAAATTATTTGGAATGTTGATTGTTTGATTGATAGAATATTATATTGCTGTGTGACTCATTACTTGATTTACATAATTATTGTGTCATTTTAAAATATAATTTATATGTAAATATGTGTGTAATGTTATATTAAAATGTATTATAGGAAATAATATTATCTATATACTGCGCACGTCATAGACCACAAAACTTTCGACTGATTAAATCCTACTTCCTACTAATATTATAAACGTATGGATGGATGGATGTTTGTTATTCTTTCACGCAAAAACTACTTTGATTTGGATGAAATTTGGAACATAGATAGTTTATAACCAGGATTAACGCATAGGATACTTTTGATTCCGATATTTCCACGGGATCGAAACTTATGCGGGTGAAACCGCGGGGCGCTGCTAGTACATTTATATTACTGGTTACACTCACAGTAGCATACAGCTGGTACTGGTAGAACTGCCTCTCGTTGTAATTCAGGGGTTTCCTCAACACCAATGCACCGGTGTACTGATGAGCTGAGGAGTTGAGGGCCACCACTTCGAAGGTCTCGCATGCTTCGGGCCACTGGAAGAAATATAGGTCAAAATAAAGATATATTTGTCTTAATAAATGAGTAACTGAAAGTTATTATGTAACAATGATAGAATTGTAAGGAAATAAAATCAAAATCTTGCAACAAACCGTTAAAAGAACCAACGAAGACGGCCTTGACCAGTGCAAAATCAATGTTAAACTTACAAAGAAAGGTATACTTCGATGTCTATGTGTTGACACAAAAAAACCTGATGACAGAACCAACCAACTTGAAACTAGAGAGCAAATAATTTATATTGTCCCATTACAGGGCAAAGGCCATTTCTTTTTCCACTAAACTCGATCCTGAGCCAATATGAATCAATCCGTCATATAGGTGTCAAGTTCGTCCCGCTATCTACGCCTGGATCTTTCGCGATGCCGTTGGACGTTTTCAGAGACCCATGTTGTGGTAGTCTTACCCTACAATATGAGTAGTGTCAAAAAGCACGTAGCTATTTCATCTTTTTTTGGGCAAATCTTGGGGCTCTTCTGACCTTCTAAGTTCAATATGCTGATAAGATACTATTGTTTAGCTCACCTGATCATTAGGCACACAGCCTACTTCTAGGCCATCTCCGACGGAGTCTCTGTCTTCCACGAGGATGTTCTCCAGGAGAGTCTTCCCAACTGCCTCGTCTTCTGGCACGTTTACTTCGTAAGGACTCTGGAATTTATAAACAAGAATAAAATTTTATTTCTAGTCATAAAAAAATTAACGCCGTGAAGTAAAACATTATGTGCAAAAGACAAAGATTTCCAAAGAACTGCACTAGACCGCCGGGGCTGCGGGTTGTTCGAAAGAGATACCGTGGCCCCTGGCACAGGCAACTGAAGGAACACGGGTGGGTTTTAGTTAGTAAAAGTCTGACACTCCCTTCTGCTCCGCCCAGAGCGGGAGGAGTCATTTGATGATTTCCCACCCAGAAAAAAAAAAAAAAAAATTTGATTACGGCGCACTTACTCCGTAAGGGTGCTTACACAAAGACGCGGGTACCCGGTAAGGAGTGGTTAGTACCGATCAATCAATCAATCAATCATCTCAGCCTATCGCAGTCCACAGTCGGACATTGGCCTCTCCCAGGGTGCGCCACAACACCCCATCTTCTGTCTTCCACATCCATTCTGTCCCACCCACCTTCCTAAGGTCATCGGTCCATCTAGCTGGAGGGCATACCCGTATAGATCGGTGCGGGTTACTAATGCGCTCACACATAAAGGAAGTACGCAAGCAAGTAGCCTTTTATTATGCAAGTACTACTACGAGAGAGAAGGTTTGTAATATAGCTCATTAGCACAGCCTTTATCACTGTTCAAATAGTTCCACCATCTTCCCCAATTCCATCAACAAAAAATATTCTCTTACATTTTTAAACATCGGTGGGTTATCGTTTTCGTCGACCACGATGACGGTGACTGACTGCGAGTGTACCAAGTTCTGCACCTTGGCAGGGTCTTCATCTTCTATGGATACTAGGAACTTTATCGTGTCTTCCACCTGAAATATTATATTTAAGGTTAGATTATTTAAAAATTGACTAGTCCTGGGTTTTTTGAACTGTTAATTATTTGGTGTTGCCATCGTCGGAGTTTAATCAAAGAATTTATTTTTTACTTAAATACTTCTGGAATTGTACTGGAATTGTACCTTTAAGCCATTGTTAGACTGTCTTAACTGAATGCTTTGAAACAAATCGTCTAGAAGACCTAGACAATAAGCGCCAATTCCTCAAAAGCCGCCCAAAGCCTTCCTATGCATACACAACCAACGATGCTGATCAGCTCTTCTGTATTCGGTGTGACCGGGTTTTCAAGACCAAATTTGGTTTTGCTAGTCATCAGAGAGCTCACGAAAGGAAAGAGAAGTAGTCGGGGTCGCTGTCGCCGGATACGGTGAAGAGGACTATATATGCTATATAGACTCTCTTATTAACATTCTTATAAAGCAAATAAAACTATATGAATATTGAGTTTCTCGTGTACCTAAGCAAGAAAACAGAATTTACAGATATAATATATATTCAGTCGTCAAAAATTATTGTTATTTATAATAAAATTGATGCGCACCACGTAATGTTTACCTATAAACCTTTGTCTTCATAAAATCTTTCAATATGAATTGAACCCGCGACCCTGAGCGTAAAGGCGGAATTGAATACCGCCATATACCACGTACCTACTGCTTTATAGCGTAATATAAAATATTATGTATGTACACACGGCTACACAACAAGCTACACTATTCCAGTTTTAGCTGACCTCTCATTGTATAGACTTTTCGTACAATCAGAAGTCAGCCTATACTGGTTATTAAGCTTGATGTGTAGCCGTGCATACATAAATATGCATAAAATATGCATTATTTTATTATACTTGCTCATAATGTTATTTAATAATTTTAATTGTTTTAGTAATTACTTTGTTATTATGTAAAATTCAAGTCTGAGAACGTTAAACGTGCCAGCCTTGAAGTTTGGGGTCTTTGTCGCAATTAAAAATAAAATAAAATTGTATTTGTTTATCTCATAAACAAATACAATTTTATTTTATTTTTAATGCGCCGGAGAGCATTTTAAACTAAAAAACGTGGGTAAGTAACATACATATTTACTTTGTTTTCGTGGTAGGTAATTTTATACTGGCATTAAAAATAAAAATAAATCGACAACACTGATCGTAAAATTTGCTAAGTAAGTATAAGTTTGTTGAGTAAACGTAAAAGTTTCAGGAAATGGTTCAACACAATCTTAAAATTAGTCTTATTGAATTGTAATGAAGTGTTTATACCTCCCTATCCAGTGGTCTGTCCAACGTGACGTTACCAGTTTCTGGGTTCACTGAAAACTTGTCTGTGCCCACTAAGCTGTATTTAATCTGAAAACAAAAAAAAAATTTTTTAGCTATTATATTCTTCATACAGTTGATTGGATAATTGAAATCTATATTTTTATAAAATTTCTGCCTTCCATTTTCAGCCTTCCCTGTCCCATGCCACTTGGGGCCGAGGAACAAATTTTTATCTTCTATTCTTCCTTCACAACCGTTGCCCTTATTGTAAACCTTTAAAGATATTATTAAATACATTATGTATAATAATATCCACGGAGCAAATACAAAGATAATATCTATGTTTTGATGTCATGTTGCACCAACCTCAAATTAATTGGGTTAAGGACAAGATGGCGAGGTGGCTCTAGAAAAGGATGCATGGAAGGATGGAGGCCTTTGCTCAGAAGTGGGACAGTGTAGGCTAGAAAAAAAACCGGTCAAGTGCGAGTCGGACTCGCGCACCGAGGGTTCCGTACAAATTTGTAGGTATGTAACAAAAATTTACAGTTTTCGCAATTTTTCCTTTATCGGTGCTATAAGACGTTGCTTCGTACCAAATTTCAAGATTCTGAGTTCACGGAAAGTACCCTGTAGGTTTTGATTCCCTTGCGAGTGTCGACAGTTTGCGGCATAAACGGCTGTATCGTTTGATTGAGTTGGCTTAGAAGTTTGATTTTTTCACAGCTCCAAGGGTCAGTAGACCTGAGTATTTGATATAAATTCCAGCTTGATACCTCCACGCGTTCCTGAGAAAAAGGGTCTTGACATATAGACAGACGGACGGACGGACAACTAAGTGGTGAAGGGCGGGCGTTTTTGGGGGACTGTCTTTTGTAATTTTGACGTTCGAAAAGTGCTGATTCTCAGCCTAATATGAATAAATGACTTTTGATTTTGATTCTATAAGCTAAGGGTTCCGTTTTTTCTTTTCGAGGTACGGAACCCTAAAAAGCGCAAGATAATGATGATGATGTATAATATCAAATAGGTAACGGTAATGAAGGCGTAAGTATAAATTCATCAATAAATTCTCTTACCGGTAATCCTTCAGGGTCGGTTCCTTGTAGCGTGTACACTATCGTGCCGACTGGCGTACTCTCTGATAACGCTAGGTTGTTCATGTCCTGTGTGAACCCTGGCAACATGTTTGTGGACCCTGGAAACAGACAATTTTTATTTCGGATTGACGACTAATTAGGATACAAATCCGTGCACCATCCCGTCAGATTCGTTGCTCTGAAAAGGCCAGTCCTTTAACACTTGTGGGCGTCTTAAGGGCTATGGGATAACGTAAAACGGATGGTATAATTCAAGCAATATACTCTCAGCTAATAACAAACTGCCGGAGTATTGTAAAAATACTGTAAAAATCTCTAACTGAAAACTTAGGTGAAGTGAGGTGTCACCCCTGAAGTGACCGGGGTAGATCTGAGAGCGGCGGTAGGCAGGCTGAAGGCCAAAAATACCGCCCCGGGACCCGACGGCTTGCCGAGTAAAGCCTGGATCCTGGCCTCGAGGGCTCTTGCATGGAGAGAGGTCAGTTTCCAGTCCGTTGGAAGACGGGGAAGCTGGTCCTCATTCAGAAGCCAGGGCGCCCTGCGGACTCTCCGTCCGCATACCGGCCCATAGTGCTGCTCGACGAGGTCGGCAAGCTCTTTGAGAGAGTGATTGCGGGCCGCCTCGTCGGGCACCTGGTGAGGACGGGGCCGGATCTTGCGGAGTGCCAGTTTGGCTTCCGCAAGGGGCGCTCGACGGTGGACGCCATCATGCGCGTGAGAGCCCTCACGACGGGGGACGCGGTGTCCCGGGGTGGGGTGGTCGTGGCGGTGTCACTCGACATCGCCAACGCGTTCAACACCCTGCCCTGCAGCTGCATAGGGGAGGCACTCCGGTATCACCGGGTGCCGACTTACCTCCGTCGAATAGTCGGGGCGTATTTGACGAACAGAGCCGTCATCTACCCCGGTCGCGACGGGAATTGGAACCGGCGAGAGATGTCGTGCGGTGTCCCACAGGGATCGGTTCTGGGGCCGCTCCTGTGGGACATCGGTTACGACTGGGTGCTGCGGGGCGACCTCCCTGATGGCGTCAGCGTAGTTTGCTACGCTGACGACACGCTGGTCCTGGCGCAGGGGAGGTCGCATCAGGCGGCGGCCGACACGATGACACGCGGGGTTGCGATAGTCGTGGAAAGGATCCGGCAGTTGGGTCTCGAGGTGGCATTGCACAAGTCCGAGGCCATGTCCTTTCATGGGCCCCGGTACGGGCCACCTTCGGGATCCCAACTGATGGTAGGAGGGGTTCACATCGGCGTCGAGACAACGACGAGATACCTGGGTCTCGTCCTCAACAGCCGGTGGAACTTCGTCGAACACTTTCGACGTTTGGCCCCCAAACTGGAACGGACCGGGGCCGCCTTAAAGCGGCTCCTGCCCAACCTGAGGGGGCCAAACGCCTCCTGCCGGAGGCTTTACGCGGGGGTCGTGCGGTCCATGGCCCTTTATGGGGCGCCGGTGTGGGCGCGTTCACTACGGCTTCGAGCCGCACACTATCTGAACGCGCCCCAAAAGGTGGTAGCCGTAAGGCTTATCCGGGGGTACCGCACGATCTCGGGCGAGGCAGCAGGCCTCCTTGCCGGACTGCCACCATGGGATCTGGAGGCGATAGTCCTCGCGCGCCTGTATGACTGGCGCGCAGAGGCTCTACTTCGGGGGGAAACTCTGCACCCGCGGCAAATCGCGGCGGAGCGGACGGACCTCCGGCGCGATCTCATGGTGGAATGGAAGGCGCGACTATCGCAACCCAGCGCAGGGCACGCCACGATAGCGGCGGTAAGACCCCTCTTTGAGGAGTGGCTAGAGAGGCGTCACGGCGCTCTCACCTACCGCCTGACGCAGGTCCTCTCCGGACACGGATGTTTCTGGAGGTTCCTGCACATCATCAGGCGGGAGGAGACGCCCGGGTGTCACCACTGCGAGGATCGCCCAGAGGACACGGTGGAGCATACGGTGGAGGTCTGCCCCGCTTGGGCAAAGCACCGCCGTGTCCTCGTAGAGGCGATCGGCAGCGGCGGCGACCTCTCGCGTCCGGCCCTGGTTCAAGCCATGGTCCGGGGCGAGAGGGAGTGGGAGGCGGTCACCTCCTTCTGCGAAGCAGTCATGCTAGCGAAGGAGGTGGCGGGATGGGCGAGGGAGAGATCCTCACGCCTCAGCCGCCGAGGGAGACGCTCCGGGCGTCGGGAGCCGCGTGACGACTCCCGGCCACCGTAGGCGCGGGCCTGCGGGCGGAGAGCAATGGGTAGCTCTCCGTCCAATCAGGACCAGGCCCGTGCCGGACGGCGCGTATGTGTTCCACGTGCGCCTCAAAGAGATGTCAGCGTAGTTGACGGGGCCCGACAGGGCCGAAGCCTGCCGGGGTAGCGGGATCGTCCGAAAGGGTTACCGCTGCCCTGGTACATAAAGGGCTAAGGAAGGAACACGGGTGGGTTTTAGTCAGTAAGAGTCTGACACTCCCTTCTGCTCCACCCAGAGCGGGAGGGGTCATTTGATGATTTCCCATCCTCAAAAAAAAAAAAAAAAGTGAGGTGTCATTCCACTTGATGCAAGGGAATGACAGCTCACTTGAAGATCACTTCACCTAAGTTTTCACGGTGAGATTTTTTAAGAATAGATCGGCAGGAATTTATAGCTATAAAGTCTGCTAAGTGTGATATTGCTTTTGACCTGTCACTTAATGGCAGCGTTGAATGTAAATACATTTTCATTCAACACACATACAAACATAAGACCCTGAACTTATAACAATTTAGTAACCATAGAATAAAATAACAATTTCCAACGATAACGCCATGAAACGAATCTAAATGAGCAATAGAAAAATTAGAAGAAAAATGGTTGAAAGCTCAAACCTACCTACTTTTAAAGGGAAATGCCTGTGACAATTTCATCATATATAGCTTTTGGCGATAATACCTTACTATCGCCAAAAGCTATTTCAGACCATTTTGAAAACCAAATCCTGTGCACACGATGTCCACAGCTGCGTCCGTAAGTAAAACAAAAGAGGATCCTTTTTAGGTCAACTATGCGCTGCAAGCAGGAATAGTTCTTACGGTGGTCAGATATAGATTTTGGCGATAGTATGTCCGCGTTCTTACGTTTTTTGCAATTTGCAGGTGAGTGTGAAGTTGTACGTTGAAAAAAAAATTGTTTCAATCAACTAGGTAAGTACTTATTTCGAAAAATCAAAATGGCCGCAAACTTTCGACCCAAAAACCTATATTACACAATGTTCCATTACACACATTAGCGGTTAAAATCTATACACAGAGAAAGAGCCGATGCTATGGCCGATAATTGTGTTAATTACTGTTCCGGTTCCAATAACAGTGTTATTGTTAACAGTCCACTTTTCACTATTGGTAGTTATCAGTGTTAGATACCGTCACTTCGTTAAAACAATAGCATTGTTTAAAAGCTTTATAAGTGAAAGCAACTTTGTCGTGAACGGGTATCTCTGCAGATTTTTCATTTAATGTCTCTTGTTAGCATAACCAGCCTATATTTTCCCACTGCTGGGACACAGGCCTCCTCTCTGTGAGAGGGAGTGGGCTGTGATCCATAGCGGAGGCCTAGTACGGGTTGGTGGATGTCACATGTCTTCGAATTTTTGATTCTAGGACAAGCCGGTTTCCTCAAGATGTTTTCTTTCACCGTTGAGAGCAGTGGTGACGAAAGTAAAGTGACTGTCTGGGTTCGAACCTACAACTAGTAGGTAAGTCGCGGCCGTCATCACTGCTCCTGGACGGGTATCTCTGCAGATTATGACTTGAAAAGGTTCTGATCTATTAATTTTATTTTCTTCTTGTCACTTGTTAACACAATCTTTGTGAGCATAACTCACGCTGATTCTGTCGGTAAAAGATGACCCTATCAGCAAGCTAGCACTTTGCATGACAATTGTATGGTAATTTAATTTTGTGTTAGACTGGTCTAACTTGTAGAATTTGAAATTTTATCAATTTACATACTTTAAAGAGTTTGGCTATCAGAAATCGTATTAAAAGTGTAATAAAGTATATATATGGTGATTGGACCTTACAGATCTTCCAGGTCTTCTTCAGACCCTACAGGTCTTGGGAATAAAATTTGCAATATCACATTTAAAAATCCATAGAACCCCCTTTCTGTTTTACATAAGTGAAACGCCTACGCTACTAAAGCCTAAACTTATATAAAAGTTAGTAGTGACTACTAACTTTTATATAAGTTGCACGTGCAATAACATACGCAAGAGTTACCTACATCTTCCTAACCCGAGGCTGGAACCGTCAATATTATTACTTAGCTTATTACCTGAAGCAAAACAAAGCACCGTCCAAACGATGACGAAGTTCCATCGTGTCTCCATCTTTGGTTATCTGGAACAATGAAATTGTTTTTAAGTTTTCGTCATATTGTTAGGTATAGCAAAGAAAAGGGATGATGAGCGGTAAATGACTTTATTTCTGTAAGTAGGTTTTTACAGACTGAGCACATCAAGCTACTACAATCTGTCAAATTTCTTTAGTAGATTTTCAACTTTATCGCTAAAGTATAAGGTTCAAAGTTGATTGGGAAAATTTGACACTTTCGGGTAGCTTGATGTGCGGGCGTCTGTACAAACAAAGTTGTAAAAGTGTTTACTTTTACAACTACATAGATGTTGTTTAAAAACTAGATGGGTTCGGTGTTTCCTTTGCGACTAATTTGAGAAGAAAGATTGAAAGAAACTCAGATATATCACAGTTATTTAAAGTCCTGACAATAGACATAATCATGGTCAGATCATGAGAGGACCATGTAGATTACTGAATTAGTCTGGGATGGGATTACCTAATCCATTAAAGACGCGTCAGCAATGTAATATATACAACAAAATGAACTAATACAAAGAAGGTGACTTTGAAGATGACATCTGACAAAGACGTATGGAAAAAGAAGACATGCTGCGTCGACCCCAAGTAAATTGGAATGAGAGCAGGAGGATGATGATGAAGACCAAGACGGACAATATGAGTCAAGTCATCTTATACACGCAGAGAAACAAAGCATTGATCAATATTTACAATTACTATTTGGAAGAACTTTTACGAGCTCAACTGTCACTGAGACACAATTACTTTTTCTATTGTTACCGCACTTAATAAACTTGCCTCACAGACGAGGACATAGGAACACTATCACAATAACATCTTGGTACCATAAAGAGAGCAAATTGAAATATTATCTACAACCTTGTCCTTCACTCTTAACTCTTTGTCTGAAACTAATATTCGCCGTGTCGTCGACATTAAACTTTTATTATTAAACTTACACACACTATCTTTACAGGATGACCCCAATACAATAGTGGATTGCAAACACACACCAGATAAATTCAAAATCAACTTACGGCTAATACTTAAAAAACTAAACTTTAAAAATATGTAGAAAGCAGCACTAAACTCTATTAAAACACAATCTAAAGTCAGACTACAGAATTATATGTTGTACCTATATAATAATTATGAAACTAAACTTTTTTTTAATGCTATAAAATCAGACTTAACACAGAATATTAATATGTAAACATAACTGACAAAACTCTTGCGAATTCACTCAGATTGCACGAAAATATGTCAATCCTCTCTTGCACTTCGTTTAGTACACATATTGTGCGGGTGAGGGGTGTCAATTAATATGTAGCCATGTCACTAAATACTTTAGTTATTAACTAATCTGTGCCATTTAATTATAACTCAACTAAAGATTGAAAGTCAATGGATTTCAATATAACTTTGTACATAACATAATAAGTAATATTCATTCGATAATGAATGTCATTAAGGACAATACCAGGTTAAGAATGAGATGCATTTAAGTAGGTGACTCACTCGTGCACTATAAATCATAATATTATTATGATAAACGTCTCGATGTGGGAAACATAAATTAATAAACATAAGTTGAACTACTGTAGCAACCAGGATGCTCTTGCATCAAAGGAAGAAAGAAAGAAAGAAAATATGCGAGACAGCGCAAGATTTCCGCGACAGCCAGTGTAGGCGTGGCAACGTCAACCGTAGATGAGGTATAAATAACACAATAAGAAATAAAAAATAGAAATCAAAACAAAACTAAGCTACTTTTGCTAGCTAGCTATTTTGATCACACCATGCCCCACTTGCTGGAGTGTCCTAAGTGCCCGTTCACCTGCACCTGGGATGCCCTAAATAATGCCACTGATGCAACAATCACGTGGCAAAATGTTATAAAAAAAAATTAGTAATATTATGTAATAAATAACATGCTAATATTCCTCGATCTTAATTATTTTTATAATTGTACGCCTAATCACAAATTTATAGCAACGGCTACAGAACATTTTGCCAGGCATTTTTTTTAAAATAACCAGGCGCTTTCTATGAAAATTTTAGTAAAGTTAAAATAATTAAAACCACAGTCTAGTAATGATATTTTTTAACACGTACGCAATAAACACTATTCGTACAACAGTTTTCATCCAAAAACAGTAGCGTTTATCTTTCCTGAGTACATGTTCTTTGTGGCTCTGCTAGAGAGTATACTCTGCAGCAGAGCCAAAATCAATGTTTATTTTATCATTAGGTACCTAATACACGCACAGCGCAGCGATAACGGTAATACGTACATTATGTACGTTTGACGTACATTATTATAAGATAAAATTGATCGGTTTCTAAAATGGCAGAGCATGACACACAAAACAATATTTTTGATCTTGTTGTAATCTTTAATAATGTCGCATGTACAAACAACTACCGCACGCTGTTCCTCTAGTTTGCTTACGGCCGGAGATACAGAATTCCCTCGCTTATGCACCAATCTCAGTTTCTTTCGAATTTTGGAACGTGTTGAAACGTACATTATTTGGACACTTAAAGTTTTATCACACTTCGACGTTGATAAAGGTTGACTGATAGTTTTTGTCCTCAGGTTTGTGCATTGTTAAGGTAGAGCCTCAAGGTTCCAATCCATTGTGATTATGTAGATTTTCTCAGATTTCTCTTACATTTTTAGGCAAGACTGATGATTAGCTCACATTGACATCAATTATTATAATTAAACAATTCAACCTAAATGAGGTTGAATTGTGTTAGAAAATCAAGAGCAGTTTCTAGTTGTTTAAAGTGAGATTTAACACAAATCACTTTCGTGTATATGAAGATGATACGAGCACAAAAAAAAGTTTTACAATTCATGAAGATCATCATCATCATCATTCATATTCATCTCTGTATCTATTGTTCTATCTCAGGTGTGCTGGAAGAGATTTCTTATGAAATAAGCATCACCTCTGTACCTATTTTTTCTGTTCTGTTTTTCATTGTCTGTTTATATATGTGTGTACATAAATGGTAAAATAAATAAATAAGAATTTAAGCCCGAACTAGTAGAAAATAAATTACCTTCTTCAATACAAAAGACGTTAGCAACAGCCGCAACAGGTAGATAAAAGTCTTGATATACAGGTATCAACACTGTATTTAAATTAGTAAAGGACTTAAGATACCAAGAGCCTAATATAAACTACCTACATAAAAAGAAGTAAGTAAATGACTAATAGAACATATAGAGGTATGAGGAACAGGGTGTAAAATTCACTTATCCTCCATAGAAAAGGGAGTATCCTCCGACCAGATGGGTGTCGTGTCTGGTGGGCAACTGCCCGACGATTGATGTCGGGACATTATATGTAATATGCTAGTTGCGCGGTAAACTTTGCTTGCGCGATGCAGGATTTGCGTAGTTCGCATGTACCGCTGTAGATGCAGCCACAAACAAACATTCATGAAAATCCTCAGTATATCGCTCATCTAGACTTTTTCCGTAACCACAAGAGTACTTCAGCTTGTTTTTCTACTTCACATGACCTTGTTTCAATTAAGGTAAAGGCACAGGCCTTGTCAGTTACCGAGACCTCTTCAAATAAAGTGGCTAGGGAGTAGTGAGTAGTCATATACCAACCTTACCTACATTTATTATATACAGCGCGGCTTCGCCCGCATGGAGGCCAGGAATTATCCCACGGGAACGTACTATCGGGATAAAAATTACCTATCCTGTGTGCAGAAGTTCTTGCTCTTTTCTCATTCTCTTCAGCCTCTTTTGCATATATCGGCTGACATTTTTACCGTCTGGACAAACACAGGGTATAACAGACGAACGGAGTAGAAACCTATGGCACAAAAAATTCTTTTTTTTTTTTCTCAAAAAATCTCTTCTTTTTCCCTCGCTTTCCCTTTAATCCCTTTTTTTTTTACCTTCAATCCTTTTATTGAAGCAGACCGATGGCTTCAATCAAAGGATTGAATAAAGATTGAATGTCGCTACGAATTCATTGATAATTTCCGCGTAGAGAAGGGTAAATTAAAAAAAAGAGATTTTTGTTCCATTGGCTTCTACTCCGTTCACCATTTACACCCTGATTTTTTGTCCAGTCGGTAAAAAAGTCAGCCGGTATAATATCAATATGGAAGTATGGATGCTCTGCATACCTTGTTATGGAAAACTTTGTTTTTCTTCCAGGTTCCTTTACTTGGGCTAACAATGATGTATTACTTTCATTGTCAGTTCATTTTAATATGTAAGTATTTAAGGTGGATGCTCCAAGGTAGCCCGCGAAATTCTAATTTTCTTACGTTTTTTGCAATTTTCTGGTCAGTACTAAGTTGTACGATGTTTAAAATATGATTCGCGGCCGTAACAAATATGTATTTACAGAATTATAATCATTAGAATCGGTAATACAACTTGATAAGTTAGCATACTCCTAAAATGTCAAGATTTCATGAAATAGTATTAATTACTTGATCTTAGAGAGTTGTGTTGATGACTTTAATGATTATTATTCTGTAAATACATATTTGTTACGGCCGCGAATCATATTTTAAACAACGTACAACTTAGTACTGACCAGCAAATTGCAAAAACCGTAAGAAAATTTGAATTTCGCGGGCTACCTTGGAGCATCCACCTTAAGTAAGGTTCAACAATCGGTAAGTAATACAATGATCGTTGTAACGTCTGTTTTGGTTCCACTTAGTATTGTCGCGGCTGCTTATTTAAAAAAAATGTTATGACATAATATACCTATACTTTTTTATTATTGTCTTTTCGTTTCCTCTTTACGTGTGTAATGCATCGAATATTCTATCAACATATCATTTTCTTTAACTGCATGTTATTGATTTATACCATTCACTATAGCTACCCCTGCTCGCCCGTTTTTTACTACTTGACAATCGACATTTCTTTATTATAAGAACGTGAGCTTAATATTTATTATACACATAAACCTTATCAACATCCGTTGTGTAGTTATGAAGAACAACGTGGTCTTTGATTTAATTTATAATAATTTATTTATACGAGTATATAGATGATCACTTTGATTTTGTCTTACTTAAATGTTTTTTATCTTGCAGTCCTTTTACAATTCTTCAGTGACGTAGTCACTCTTGATCACTCATGTGTTAACTTGCTCTTGGAGCTTCTCCAAACTAGAAACTCAAGGTGATCGTATGCCTGGTTTTTGAGGTATTTTAACCGTATATAAACTATTCGATTGTTTCATGCTGGATTATAATCGAACGCAATGTGAATTGTTACTGAATAAAAATTGAATTGAATTGAGATACCGCTATTAATTCAATATCACGATTCTTAAAATTCACCTAAATCGGTAACTTTGTCGAATCAATAACTATTGAGAGTTTGTGAAAAGTCATCAGAAACTGGGCATTCAACTACATTCATGCCATTAACAACTGCATCATATCCTTCGAAATTAACGGGTACGTATTAAAATCCCGAAATTTCATAATAACTATGACTGAAATACCGATGTCCAAAACCACGAAATTCAAAATAAGTACCGAAAGTTTTAAATGCCGATAGCCGTTATATCGAAACATAAAATATCGATGTCCAAATGCCCGAAAGGATGAAACCCCGAATGGACGAAATCCCGAATGGACGAAATACTGTTAGCTACTTAGTGGGTACATATTTCAACGTCGAAAATTAAAATACCTACGGGTAAAATAACATCGAAAATTTAAATATCGATTGTATCGAAATATCGAAACCTAACCTAACCTAACCTAGCGGTTTCGATGTAAAAAAGATATATGCGTGTTACGCATGCGGCTACAGAAACATATTTTTGAATGTAAAACCAAACATTTTAAATAATTACACGTTATCGTTGTTTTTTTAATAATTAAAAATATGTTTCTGTACCCGCATGCATAACACGCATATATCTTTTTTACATCGAAACAGATAGGTTAGGTTAGGTTAGAACTGTGACCACACAACGCACGAGCCGAGCGAACGAAGCGAGCGGTGCCGCGGCAGCGGCCGGCGAGTGCCAGAAACATATTTTTGAATGTAAAACCAAACATTTTAAACATTCGATATTTTAATCACTCGTCATTTCAATCTTAGACATTTTAAGCTTAGGTATAATCATTTTTAATATTTCGATACAATCGATATTTAATGTTATGTTAAGCTTAATTTTTTCTTTGATTTTAAGCTTTGGGATGTAATTTCGGGATTTTGAACTTCGGGATATGGATCTTCGGGATTTTAAACTTCAGAATATGGATCTTCGGGATTTTAAGCTTTCGGGCAAATGAACTTTCGAAATTTAAAACTTTCGATCAAACAATCATTAGGCGTTTAATTTTTCGAGATTTCTTCCATAAGTATTTTAAAATACGGTCTTTTAAACGTAAGTATTGTAATACGTAATACGTACCTAAATTAACAGACCTGCGTAGATGCACCTCATAACCATTAAATTGGTACCTACCGCTAGGTTAATTAACAGGTCAGCAACCATGACCGATCCGCCTCAGTAAGACAGCGTTAAAATCGTTCTCATTAACTTGTTAATTGACTGGACTGTTATTGGATAATATGTTAAAATGAAGTTGTCATTTATTATTTGTATCTATTTCATAACAGATAATGTTTAGATTCTCGATGATTGCGAAATATTGAAAGACAAATCAAGTCAAGATTGATCCGATTCTGATATCGAGGACGGATAGGAAGACTGGTGTTGTGCAGTGAGACAGGTTTCGCCAAGCCATCCAATATATTCTGTAAAAGACTACAATGTTCCCACTGCCGGGACACAGGTCTCCTCTCTGTGAGAAACTGGGCCGTAAACAACTACGCTGGCCCAGTACGGGTTGGTGGCTAACGTGAAAACTTAGGTGAAGTGAACTTTAAATGAGCTGTCATTCCACCTGATGCTAAGGATTGACACTATTGACAGCTCAGTTCTCCTAAGTTTTAAGGGTGAGATTTTTACAGAATAGATCAACTGAACGTGAGTTTTTATTTTTTCCTCTTAAACCCTTCGTATGAGAGAACGTGGATCCACGTGAGGCACAATGGCATTTTAATTGTTCCTGTAATTACGGCATTCAACATGTTAAGCATCTTAAAATGTTGTTGTTGTCGTTTGTTGTTGTTGTAGTTTGTCAGGGTCCCAAGTCTTAATAGTCAATCTATATCAATACTAATCCCAAGGCAAATTTTACTCTCCACCACTCTGTTATATAAAGAATGCAATGTTTTTAACGTACGACAGTTGTTTATTTTTCATGCAATCTTATTTCAACATCACCTTACTCCCTTTGTTAAACTTAAAAAACGGCGTAAACATTTAATTTGTTCCCTTCCACAGCTCCGCTACTCCTTTACGAAAAAAAAATTCTATTATCTTGGCCCGTTTCTTTTACAACAAAATTAATGCAAATATTTCAGTATAGGTACTGTTTATCATTTCAAGAATGTAAATCAGCAGTCCGCTCCTTCCTACTAGACAAAACGTATGGCGAAACTGAATCTTTTCTTCCACACTGAATCTTTTTTACACTATCATAAGTATACACGCTTCACTCATACTCTCAAAACACACACACCCATATACACCCACACAACACACTTACTCATATCTGATATAGACTTTAATACTTTCAGGCATATTCCATAATTGTTTGTTTTATGTTATTAAAACTAATATCATTATTTTTTTAATTTTAAACACTAAGCAATTGTTTTCTCCATTCTTGAGGGATACGGCACTGTTTCTCTTTACTACTGGCTATTATGTAGCCTATCTAAGAAGACAGTACCCCAACCATTTATGTTGTATACCAGTGTTCATTTGTAAAGTGGAACTGTTTTTATTGTATTTACTGCAACACCTTGCAATAAAGTGCTTATTATTAAAAAAAAAAAAACGTTTGAGGTGATAATGTTAGTAATTTTGTAAATTCCAGCGTAACTTTTAAACAATTGAACATTACCATGCCTACTTTAAAATAAATCTTAATGCGTAGGTATGTTCACGGCAATTAGTCAAGTGTGCCGTGAGAATTAAGATCTTGTTATTTCGTAATCTATTCTTATCAGCTTTATTCTTTACAAATTAATCTGTTCATAGTTTGTAGGTCATCAATCAGTTCTTAATTATTTGGTGATTTGTAGGTCAAAGATTCAATAGGTCGATTTCGTGTTGTCAAGGTTCTTTAACAGGTTGATTTTTTTTTTAATGAACTGCAAATCGAGAGATTGTTTACCAGTAAGTACACACCTGCATAGCTAATCACAACCATCCGTCAGGCTATAGTATCGAAAATGACACATTTCGATAACCTGACTTGCTTAGCCCCCGACAGCAAACAGTTGTCGGAAGAATAGCGGTCGCCTATTTGATTTAAACTGACAAAATTTTCGGGTTTTGGACTTGTGAACAGCGTTTAGAGGACTCCTACGATAACATTGATTGATGATACGGCACGGAAGCGTATTGAGTGGTTGTGAATAGCTATTATATAATAGACTATATATATATATAATAGACTCCTAAATCGAGCCACCGTGAATTTCCACGACAGGTACAAATACCTAAAAGATGAAAACAATGACGAGTCAATGAAAATAAATTGAAGCAGTTTTGAAGCTGACAGACATACTGGCCATCATTTTGCTGTCATCATTGTCCTGAATTTGAATTCAAGAACATTGAAAAAGTCCTTTACACAACAAAATGCAGGTTGGCTCGATTTAAGAGCCACTGTGGTATAGGTCATCTTCACCTTTAAAATCATTATAATCATATTCCAAACACTTTTTGATCTCACAGCAGGAACTATAAACTTCCTACTTCCTCCCTTTTATGTCACTTTTCACTGTGTCGTGCAAATTTTGACTAAGTCCTTCCGAACAGCTCCACTATCTTGCATCTATCTTCCAAATCCAATGTCAAGAAGAATAATATAGTACCTAAGTCCTTCAAACTATTCAACAACACGTTACAATTGAATTTGGTAAATTTGGCCATTGCCAATGAATGGTTTAACACAGTTAGCGCCAATCAGAGCTATTTTGTAACTCAATTGAAGTCATAAAAAGCATTTGGGTTTCTAATGTCAATGCTACACTTACTAAAGGTGAATTGCTTTATTTATATCTCTGTTGTATTTTGAGGCTTAGCATTGCACGTAACGCACGGCAGGCAATTTACTTTGTGTAAACTATTTCATCACCACTGCTCTCAAAACGGTGAAGGAAAACATCGTGAGAAAACCGGCATGTCCTAGAAACAAAAAATCGAAGACGTGACATCTACCAACCCGCATCTAACTGAACAGACAGGTGTGCTGCTGGGGAGTTTGTTGCGCCACTTCTTCTTCCCAGCAATAGCACTAGGAAGTGGTGAAGGGCGGGCGTTTTTGGGGACTGTCTTTTGTAATTTTGACGTTCGAAAAGTGCTGATTCTCAGCCTAATTTGAATAAATGACTTTTGATTTGATTTTTTTTTTCGCACTGGGCCCACGTGGTGGATTACAGCCCACTGCCTCTCATCATAGCTACAATCAATGTCAAAATTGTAGGAAAATTAGAGGTATTTTGGATAGATTGAAACGAAGAGTAGAATGCGAACGTTACTAAACATCTTCAATCACAATCCAACAACGTAGGTACTTAAGTAAATAACGCATGGATGTTGTTCAACTGTCAAAATGAAAGCCATTGCTACAGTTAGTGTATTACGCAATGACCCCGCAGATCAGCCTTTCAACAGGTTTTATCCTAATCTGAGAATGGATCAGAATAAGTACCTAGATACCTGGGATATTCAGAATACCTGGGTAAGAGAGGTTAGGAATATCGAGATATTATTTCGTAACTTCAAGTGTAAGATAGCATTGCATTGCAACATGTTTTGACAAATCGACAACATAAGACAGACTATCTTATGTAACGTTGCTTGCTAGGCCTGCTGTGAAAGGCTGATTTCCCTATGGGTTACTTGGGTCAGACACCTAGGAAATACTCTCAGCAAACCCAGAGACTCGAAGTGTTATGAAGAGGAACTCAATACTCTTGTAGTAATCAGTGGTTTACTGATGTACAACTTAACATCTCCCCTGTAATCCCCGAAGGGTAAGGCAGTGGTATACCTATATTACAGTCAACAAAAGTGATAAGTTTGCAGGGTCGTCGGATATAGTTGAAGTTTAGTAAGAAACGGATTGATATTTTCGGATAAAATTTTATTTAATTAATAGAAAACAAACAGTTCATTTATCAAACTAAATTTCATTCGAAAACATCCATCGGTTTCTTACTAAGCTTCAACTATATCCGACGACCCTGCATACTTATCTCTTTTGTTGACTGTACATTTCACCAGTTATGGTTAAGTCCTACGTAATAGGGGGCGACCCTAATGACATCAACCGGCCACAAATCCTGACTCTGGGTTGCTACCCAAACACTGCCCAACCTAGGAATCGAACCCAGAACCTTATGCTCAGCAGTAGCGCTTGCGACCAAAGAGGTAATTGTTAACTAGTTTAGTTGCTAAATATTCGCAAGTAATCTGACTGGGAAGTCGTTAGACAAACAATTAATCTAACAGTTACTACACCAAAACCCACCGATTAACACGTCCCATACAAAAAAAAACCTTTCTTAATAACAAGCACACGGCAACTGACAAAAACCGCACCAGATCTCAAGAACAATGAGTTGCACAACGCAATGTTTCGCACACTTACGTCACGTCAAACGACACAGTTCGCGGTTGCGATTCCGAGCGATCCCGTGTGAGTGTGTACAAATACTAAGTCAGCTGCCATATCGCCGGCGATTAACGAGAAGAGAGTAGAGCTAGCCACTAATTTAAAAAAAAACGCTTATTCAATCTATTAGTCTCGTCAAAACCAATCATATGAGTCCTAACTCGAGGGGTTTACTAGTAGCCACTGAAGAGCTCCACTACCCACCTCCTGACTCCATCATCAGTTTAGCTCTAAGATACCAAATTATAGTTTTGTCATCCGAACTACATATACAAAGTTTCATTTCGATACAACAATTAGAAGTAAGGGTTGAAATTGACTTTAAAGATTTTATTACATTGTTTGTTAGTTAATTACGAGTGAAACTAACAAAAGCGTGTTAAAAATGAGTTGGCAAGCAACGATTGTGCGACTTCGACGAGCGATTACTCGCTGGTATGCGTATGTACATACCAAGCGTGAGTCTCTCAGCTGCTAGTGTTCTGCGCTCCAAGCGAGTGTCGCTGAGCGAGTAGTGTTTTTGTTAGTTCTTATCGCTGCGACAAAAGTGTACTATCCGGCGGTGTAAACAGTCAGCGTCCACCAACTATTAATTATATATTATGTATCTCTTTTACTACACGAGACGTACAATCTATCATACACACGGCGACACATCAAGCTATACATTTCCTGTTTTAGCTGACCTCGCAATGTATTGATGTTTCGTACAATCAGAAGTCAGCTTATACTGGTTATGTATAGCTTGATGTGTAGCGGTGCGTACATCTCTTGAGCGAGAAAAACGTGGATAGCTAGTCGCTTCATCGTTGGCGGTGGGAGAGTTGCCTAATGCAGATACACGGTTTTTGTTTTAAACAAAGTAATTAACGTATTGTTTTTGTTTTCAAGGGTAAGTCTGGTGGTTTTTGTGTGACTTATTACGTAATTGTTTGGAACAAGGATTATTATCTAAGCTTAGGAACGTAATTTTATTGTGTGGTGTTCTGTGTTTTGTTAATTACTACCTCAATTATTTACAAATCCAAAACACAACTAATGAGTTCTGTGATATTTACTGGTCAGTCTAAAACATACTTCGAAAGAGTATTAAACAATTAATGTGGTATTCAAAAGAATCAATCTTACTTCAGCCGAGCTATTCTGTAAGAATCTCACCGTGAAAACCCAGGTGATGTGAGCTTTAAGTGAGCTGTCAATAGTGTTAATCGCTAGCATCAGATGGAATGATAGCTCACTTCACCTAAGATTTCACGGTTTCAGATTTTTACAAAATAACACTGCCGTTGTAATAATAGCTCACTTCATTTAAGTTGAACCTTGATGAAATATGGTAGCATCGATCTAAAGCAGCAGAATATATTGGCACATTCATAGTCAGTCATACATAGACATAGTCAGTAATAGAAAATCAGAATATCTGCGAGCAGCAGCTCTCCTTCAACAAATATATTTTAACTCCTGGTGTTTGTATTTAATTTTTTTAATCTACAAGTCAATTAAAAAAGCTGCAGATCTTGTCTATTTGACCGGAGATGAGGTAAACGGGTTACATAACATGGTAAGCGATGACAGCAACCTGTTATATATACAAACTGCATCGCAGATAACCCGACGCGAAAGAGGAGAACGAGTTCGAATACAGACTTGCCGACTCTGTCATACGTAAGTTAATATACAGCTAACCGGAGGTAGGCACTGGCACACAGATAGTATAGTTTGTATCCACTCAAATCTGTGTGATACTTTTCTCAAAATACCTTTTCAGACCCCCCATTTCATGGTCCTCACATGATCTGACAAAGATTATGTCTGGACTTTAAAAGAGACTGTGACCTCTGCGTTTGTTTCGACAGAAAAGCCGTGGCGTGGCTAAAATTTCCGGCGGCGTGCGCCATCGTCACGCCGATTGGAGCACACTTCTGGTAATCAGTCCTATATTAAACTCATTCGCTGTCCTGTGATCACATGGTTGAAATTCGTGGCTATTGAAAGTGTTTAAAGTGTGAGTCATAATACTGAAAACCCTGATAAGGTTCTGAGTCCAGAATAACAAGTTCTAGATAGCAAATTGTGCATTGTGGGAATCCCTAAATCAAAATGATGGTTGGTTCTTAAGTGGAATCGACCACGACGAGCTTCTCATTATTTGGAGCTCTGCAGTTTCTAATATATGTATAGAAACCTTGCTGATGAACCTAACACTTTTATGACCAAATTATTTTAATTTAATTCATCCGCTTTACAATTTGTTTAATTACTTACCCTTGAAATCGAGCCTACATAATGTCTATTGATATTTTCGATAAGTTTGAAGTGCTCAGTAAATATAAGTTACGACCGCAATAAAGGGACTTTCTAAGCAGAAAGTGGACAACAATAAGTTCAGCTTATTTGTGACACAAATCTTCTAGATTACATATCTTGTTTATGTCCATTTTATAGCCTCTACCGCGAATGTCCTAACGATCAGCCTTTAGCCTACACAGCAATATTATAAATCTAGATTTCCTCAGGGTTTCGTAGGTCAATCGGCAGTCATTTTGTTCCGCCAAAACCAGAAATTCAACCTTCCATGGATGAAGGAGCTTTTAGTACAATCGCTGAGATGTCGAATCATGATAATTTCCCTTCTGTGAATGATTCATACTGTAAAATAGACCTTAGCAAAAAAGCTGGAATAATGCTTGAAATTGGGTCCTATTTATTTAATTACACAGAGACACTATTTATTTACACAGAGACAACAAACAGGACCGCTCAATTCCTGACTTGGGGCTTGTTATCGTAGACCAGAGAGAGGAGAAGATATTATAAATCATGAAGTGACAAGCTTTTATTAACAGCCTCTAACTTTAACTACTCTAACTACGAACTAACTACTACTCCACTGGAACTATGTTCTCTACTGGAACTATGTACTCTTATGCAGCGCGATACACACGAAATATTAAAACATTTACTTTACCACCTTCGGTTAGAAGTACATAGCTCACAAAATAAGCAAGCTGAAGTGGCAATATTAGCCGTAGAACCGATGACTGTTGGACTGGGACCGTCATGTCCTGGAGTGGAGGTTGCCGTCGGGCTAGGTGGAGCGACGATTTTCGTAGGGTAGCTGGTAGCAGCTGGATGAGAATTGCCGAGAATCGAGATCAATGGCGTGCAATTGGAGAGGCATATGTCCAGCAGTGGACTGCTGTAGGCCAAGTCTTGAGTCTTGGATCAGGAAGAAAAACATATGGTAATAATGTTTTTTTATTTTTATTACAGAGATTCCAGTTATGATGCCCTCTATAACTATATCAAGGTATCGTATCACAGTAAAACCCACACAATTTTCGATGAACAATAAACCTGAATTACAAACGATTCCGTGTCTCACTGCTGTATGCAGTAGGTACTGACTGAGAGATAACTGTAAGATAATAGGCCGGTGGTGTAACGGTGGCCGGGTCAACCGCAATAATGCACGGGGTTCGGTTCTGCTGGACTGCTTACAATTTAATGTGCTGTGTCTGATTGTGGAATCATATTTGGTTCACGTTTTTTAAATAATCTGGTTGATGTGTTTCGTGTAACTGCGTTTTGACATTTGTATATTTTATTCTGAAGTATAGAATTATCTAGGCACACTTTTAATTTTGTACATGAAGGTGAAATCTCTTGGCTGTTAAAGAAAAAGGGAGACAATGGAATTGATACCTACATGCAGCACTGTGTGACTATGGAGAGCAGCAGAATCAGTCCATAATGCTGCATAAAAATGCATACTGCGGGGATACAGGCCTCCTCTCGGTGAGAGGGAGTGGGCCGTAATCCACCACGCGGGCCCAGTACGGGTTGGTAGATGTCACATGTCTTCGAATTTTTTGTTCTAGGACATGCTGGTTTCATCACAATTTTTTAAGTGGTGATGAAATAATTTACACAAAGTATTCCGCCTGTCTGGGTTCGAACCTACGACCTACAACTCGTGAGTCACGGCCGTTACTAGAAAGTAATCAGAAAAGTTAAACCTAGAGCAGCTTTAACTTTTCTTAATCGGTTTGGCTGGATGCAACGAGGTCAGACGCCAGACGGTTCAAAGATAGAATTGACCATAATGTCCATGTATGGAGCTTCAAGAGAAAGACGTCACTGAGATTGATGGTAGAAAATCAAGTGCATAGAATGCCCAATATACGTATACCTTTTCTTTTTTTGAATGGCATCTCGCTGGTCAACTTAGGAGGTGGTGACTGCTTAACTGGACTTGCTTGTGGGTGCCTCAATAAATTAAGGCCTCCAGCCAGGGTTTAAAAAATAAGCAACTATACGCTAAGGGTCCCACCTGTGGGGTACGGACCTTGGCTTAGAGCGTAGTCGGGGGCAGCAAGGGACAGGCTGGATCGGATTATAACCCAATATATACAAGCAGGGTCTAAAGATATAACCATCAACGGCATATACGGTGCGGCTTTATTTCACAATTATACGTGACGTATCTAACAATAACAACTAATTATTACAGTACTCACAATAAATGATGACTCGTCATAGCGTCTAGACGTGCTTTAACAGCATAATAGAGTGCTTATGTAATTAAATTATTATACTGTAAGCACATTATTAAGTCGTCTACAAGTATCCTTCTGTCCGCGACTTTGTCCGTGTGAAATTTTCTGCTCTCCCGACCCACCCCGTCTGCTCTGTCTTCGTTTTCGCTAAGCGTTATTCCTGACTTTGTATTTATTTGCTCGGCTAAGGGTCCTAGCGTGAAGTTAAATAGCCCATTATATAGGCTTCCTCAAGAATTGAGCTATCAAATTCATACATTTTTTTTTCAAATCCTACTGGTAGTTCCAGAGATTAGCGCGTTCAAACAAGCAAACTCTTCAGCTTTATTAATATAGATATAGATTATAACATCTAGTATATTTAATGGAGTGTTATGTGATGATTATTATCATTGTTATGTCAATCTGTACGGCAACCGTGGCAATGGCACGTAATAAAATAATAGCAATAATACCCGATGAATTATGATCGGATATTGTGGCAGGCACAGAACTTTTGTAACGTTACTTTCGCAACGCTGTACGAAGCAAATTTTTAGGTAATTGACAATAGCGCATCGCGGCAACAAATAAGGTTCAAAATAGCGATGTGTTTGATGTTAGTTAAATCGAATGACCACCAAAATAAAAGTAATTTTGCATGGCTCAGTGGAATTGTTTTTAGGTATTTCAATTCAATTCTTTATTGCGTACCATGTTGTATATAGTTGGTAGGGAAATAATTATATTAGTTATAATTATGGACCCTGTCGGGCACACACAGCATAGATTAAGTAGGAGAGGAAGGAGGAGTAGGTTTCTTTAGTTGATTGAATTCCATTTATCAGCATTAGGTACATGAAATATAGTAGCTTACGCTCAAAATTTTGAAAATTATGCGATGAAAAATATTTTTACGATTGTTTACACAGATTTTTTTTCTGGCTTGTATTAATGTGTTCCAATACGCCTAACTGTGCGAGGAAAAATTCTGAGCGATTTACGGATTTACGTTTGGGCAGCTCCTTAATATGTGCTATAGGTAGATAGTTGCAAGAGCGACAGCTGATTTCTGGGATTGATCCTCAGGTCATGAAAAGTGTATCAGCCCGAAGTTCTTGATTTGTACACGGTAAATAGCCGTAGGACAAGAAGCCCTCTCTAAAACCAGACTTCCTAAATGAGTCCCTGCTACTGCCTGGACAGTCAGTCTAATGCCGTGAGCCATTATTTTACTGATAGAGGTGCACTATTGCTGAGTGCCTTAGAATATACTTTTTCTGCCACGCGGACGAAGTCGCATGTAGAATACTAGTACCTAATCAATACAAAAATGCAGACCATTACAAAATATACACCTAAGTATCTATTTCCACAGAGTATAAAAGGCTTTATTGACTTCATTTTTTAACAAATCGAAGTAAAAGTAGCTCGACACCATTCCTCTGTCGAACACAAAAACCTCATCTAGTGCGGTATGTAGGTACTTAGTTAAACTTACGTAATGTGGTGCTACCAGCAGGAAACGTGCTAACATTACTAGCACCAACACTTGTAGTAGGAAATGAGAAGTCGCAGCTATTTACCGTAAATATGTGATCTTTAAATACTTCCTGATCGATCTTATTTGTGGTGTGTATTTAAGTAGAAAAGATAGAGGAAAGAAAACTAACGACATTTAAATTATTGTCTTTTTAAATGTCTTAGGTCTGATGGGCAGCCGCTTCATGTAAAATACTGGTATTCATCTGCTTTCGGCCGGTTAGACTGGAAGCAGACATAGTTAGATTAAATTTTTGAGTAGGTGATCTCACTCAAAAAACAATCTACCTAACCTTTTGCTCTAGAGCTCCACAACCCATGATTACTAGGTAACACGACACCCTTTGGTAAGACGGGTTGCCAGACTTTTGGGCTTTGGACTACTCCTAGCGACTATCAAAAATCTAAGAATATCAGCCGGGCATTCCGACGCACGGATATATTCGAGAGGGAGTGGGCTGTAATCTACTACCACGCAGAACATTTTTTCGATAAGAAACGTCGGATCCCGCGGAATTTATAGAAATAACAAATAAAAACCTTTAGCAAGCACTATACTTATGTAAAGGACGGTCACCCACCCACGAACCGACCGAGGCAATCGTAGCTTAAGACCCCTCGATCGATCTGTGCCGCTGTTATTATTTAGCCACGCAGCTTAACAGCTGCGTTCTGCTTAACAGTCTGTTGGAACTGAAGTCTCTTAAAGCGTTAGCTTCAAGAGACTTCAGTTCCAACAGACTCTCCAACAGACTCTCCAACCCATTTGTTGCTTACAAAATAATTAACGCGGACATCTCATAATTAGAAAAGAAACAATGGCTGGATATGAAAGATGATAACAGCTAGAAAGAGGTCTACGGAAATGTCGGCCAACAATGATGTTTATAAGAAGACATGCTGCATTGGCCCAATTTATTGGGATAAGGACAAGAGGTATGATATCATAATAACTAACATTGCAGAAACAACAACAGGCGTTGTTTCTTAGCAGGGTTAAGCAGAGGTGCACCTATAGTCCACCCACATTTCGCTAGTAATCTTTAAGTCCCATGTAAAAGGGGGCAAGCCTATTGCCATTAACCGGGTCCAAATCAGGACCTCCCCTACCACCTACACTTTATATGATTGATCGAGGCATATTGTCAAAATTGGTGGCAGAGGATTGTTCTTCAATCTCTGTCAGAAGTTGTTTCTATTTCATTTAGAGAAACAGTGAAGCACGTCATTGATTCAGAACTGAAATATCATTCATAGGAACATCAAACCATACAATTCAATCAAATAATGTTTCTCTCCACACAAAGGAAAGCAGCGGGCACTATGTATATTATCCTTCCAACATAACAATGTTGGAATGGTTGTTTGAATGGTATGGTTGCGTACAACAGTACGCAACCATAATGTAAATCATTTTATTCAAATTTATTTATTAATCACACTTTTTACAAGAATAGAATAGACGGGACCCAAACTAGGCATTTGCCTGTATCTTGGGAGTCAAGAGTTGGGACATTTTCAAATTGTGGTACATAGTGATAACTGCAAGAAAGGAAAACTAAAACTAAAATCCATTAAAATAAATTAAAAACTTAGAATATACATTGCCAGCGTGAGATCAAACTATAGCATTAATTATAATAATCAATGAAACAGAAAGATACATTTGTACAAGATGATGACGCTATTGGTTCCGAATTTACAACGTTTCCTTTTGAATGTTTACTTCCCAGGCCTCACAGTAATCTACCCCATGTTAAGGTGATCACACAATATTATGAAAACAAAGCCAAACAAACCATATTTAACCATACTATAATATTATCGATCAGCATACCCAACATACTACACCATCACAATAATGAGAATCAGGTGACCTGTTTGTGAACATCGTGAGAATCCGAATTGAAACATTATTTGTTTTAACACAGACAAGTGCCTGTTAACAATGTAGCTAAATGGCTTATTTTGTTAATGAATGCGAAACTCAACCATGATTACAAAAATGTATTACATAATTGTAAATTCAAATGCTGCAACACAATTTGTGCGAAGGGGGGGATTACTGACCGTTCCAATACCCAGCGCGAGTGCGGTGCCTCTAATCAGACCATGCCCCACTTTCTGGAGTGCCCTAAATGCCCGTTCACCTGCACCTTGGATGACTTAATAAATGCCACTGATGCCGCAATCATCATGGCCACCTACTGGGCTCAAACAATATAAAATATTAAAGAAGAGTACCATCGACACGAAAAGAAGAGCTCAAATTATTTTTTTAGCTCGTAGGATCTATAGAAGTAGAACAGGGAGTAAAGTTCACCCATCATCTATAGAAAAGGGAGGATCCACCGACAAGACGGGCAGGTGTTGTGTCTCATGGGCATTGCCCAACGATTGATTTCGGGACGTTGTATACTAGATGCGAGGTAAACTTGCTTGCGCGATGCAGGATTTTGCGTGACGTCAGTGTGATGCATAGTTCACATGTGGCGATTTAACACAGTTCTGTGGTAGCAAAACAAATATCCTCTCCTATTAGCAAGATGGTATCACCCATAGCGGTTGTGCCGGATGCAATTTAAGTAAAGCGTCCTGTAAACGGATCAATAAAGCTCTCGAATCAGATTGCAATCATTCTTTATATCATCATTATCATTACACTAGCTTCTGCCCGGGACTTCGTCCGCGTGAATTTTCTTGTTCCCCCTAGCATAGGCTGCCTGCGCTATTACTTCGTTTACGCTTAGCGTTCTTACTGGCTTTTTTAGGGTTCCGTAGTTCATGTCTCGGAACCCTTATAGTTTCGTCATGTCTGTTCGTCCGTCCGTCTGTCCGTCCATCCTCGGCTTACCTTCCAAACGGTTAGTGCTAGAAAGATGAAACTTTGCATGGATATGTGTATTTACCACGTCGACAAAGTACTGAAATAAAATCACGAAGTTTTTTAGCGCGTTCAAACAAACTCTCCAGCTTTATTATTAGTAAAGGTAAGGATTGCTGATCATGAAAATTCAAATGACCGCTGTATAGAACATCATTGGAAAAAATTGGCTAAGCTAAGGAATTTGTTGTCGTAGATTATCATTGCTAGCAAACATGAGGAAGCTGCTATCGAATGCCCAATCTTTTTACATGACATAACACTAATCTTTAAGCTAAAGTTACAACGACCATGAGAGGAAATAGAGAAGTTCTTGAGAAACCATCATTTTTATATAATATTCTTTCTTCACCGGACTATAGGAACGGTACACTGTCTACCGTCTAGCTCTCCGGTAACTGCAGCTGTCTTGAATTCTCAGGGCATGACAAAGGTATGTAAGATTTTATTATGCATGACAATGAGTGTATTTCCTCACGTTTTCATAGGCTCACGATGTTTGATGGCATGGCTGTGATAAATGAACGTAAAGCTCGACACACACCGTCCGATCGATAGGCATGACGAGTCACGATATCATGTTGATCGCAGAATTGTCGGATAAATTGCTGCTGTGTTACGTCGTGTGCACTTCCTTACATGTTAGATAGTCCTTTTGAAAACCGATCTTACATCTCAGTGATTGGCTTCTGGAATTTAGGTCCTGTGGTTTGTATTGTTCAACTCTATTGTCTCAATCTTAGTGCACTTTTGATTGTGTGGTCGTTGTCTTCAAGTTGTATAGTTATTTCGTTTTAGTTTATTTCACTTTGTACACTTTGTGTGTACCAGCCTGCCAAACTACAGAAGTAGTGTGTACACTCGGAACCCCAATATCTCGATTATAAATTCGAGTCCTTGTGCTACTGTTGACTTTAATTAGGTCGTTTATCGACACCTTTGGCACCAAAATGCAATATTAAGTAACAGTGTGGATATACAGCCAGTTTTAGCTTATAATTCAAACATCTGCCCTATTCAAAAGGGGCACAATCGCAGAGTCAAGTAGGCGCCACCTATTTGCGTACCTACACTAAAGTTTGAATCACAGATTAGTCTATCAATAAACCTCACATATTTTATTATGTTACTATTAGCCTGCATTATCCCACTGCTGGGCAAAGGCCTCTACCCATGACTTCCAGCTCTTTCGATCCAGGGCTAAATGTGGACCACAGGTCGTGTTATTAGCAGTGATAGGAATAAGTAGTGCCTATTTGCCTAAACTTCGAAGAACAGAGACTTCCTTAGGACTAAATTTTTTCCGGGACAATACTTTTAAATACATTAAAAAAATATGTTATTTGGAATAAGTAATTCGTCTATATTTACCTAAAGTTTGCGACATTTATAATTATAAATGTTATGTCTAGACGAATTACTACGAATTCACGACGAATAAGATATTTTTTTAATGTATTTAAAAGTGTTGTCCCGAATTTCGAGACAGATGTCCCGGAAAAAATTTAGTCCTAAGGAAGTCTCCGTTTCTTGTCTCTGTTCTTCGAAGTTTAGGCAAATAGGCACTACCTATTCCTATCACTGGTTATTAGTCTATATTATATTACTATATAAAAAAAACCTTCATACAACGGAATGCCGTTGTATGAAGTGTTATTAATAGTCTAATCTTTACGAAAGCATATTAAATAAACTAAAGTATATATTCGAAGTTATCTAAACTTGGTGTCTGTCAGCTGTCGCTACAAATTAACTACTGATGCCTCTTTTGATTTTTTACTTCGTCTATGTCTAATTTCTTCTTCTAAACAGTATCTTATTTTAAACAGCATCTTCTCACTTTCCATTCTATTTGTAATGTGCTGTTTTTGTACAAGAATTACTCACAGTCACAGGTAGCATTTCACTACAGTTGTGCAACTAAAGTTTACGCTTCATTTTAGGACGTCACGAACCGATTGTTTGTTTCATAATAGGCAAAGGAAGAAAAAGAAAGTGTCCGAACAATGCCTGGGTCTTTGGAACAATTACCCTTGTTAAGGCTTGACCATGTTGGTATATGTAACTTATAGTTATTATATTATATTTGACTAGCTTATACCTACGTTGGAAGAGTTACCGCTGCTTTATCCTCATCACCATAGTTTTGTTTGCTGGAATGTCTGTCGGGTTTAGTAGTTACATAACTTTTACAATATTTAACACAACTAACTGTTTACACTAGGTACTAAATTAAATGGCTAACAACTAACTATACAGTCAATCAACTCAGCCTATTGCAGTCGACTGCTGGACATAGGCCTCTCCCAGGTTGCGCCACAAAACCCTGTCCTCTGCCTTCCGCATCCAGTCAGTCCCAGCCACCTTCTTTAGGTCGTTCGAACTAACCAACTATACTTACATACACATAATACAAAAACAAAAGGACATTTAGACGTCGTTTTGCTTTTAGTAGCAGATCCATTATTTCGGTACTAAGTATAAATATCCTCTTATAAATTATTATTATATGTATACTCCAAAGTAAAATAGTAATTGAGAACCTAATTATTGATCGATAATTTAGTTCAGTTTTACCAAAATAATCACTTGGAAGTCCCTGAACCGTCTCCGGACACAAGTGGGAAGAGTATGTCCAACCTGGTGATGTGGGGCTACCTTGACGGAACGGCAGTATGGTGTGATTGTGGAGCTATGTCACAAACCATGCTACACCGCCTATCCTGCCCTCTGTGTCCCAAAACATGCAGTCAAAGTGACCTCTGCGCTGCCACCGACGACGCCGTGGAAGTGGCAAAGTTTTGGGCCAACAAGATCTAAAATACAGTCGTGCCAGCGACACGGAGAAGAAGAATACCAAAATAATTAGCACATTAGGTAACGTCCAGTATGTGTAGATTTGTAGGTACCTTTTTTAGATAATGAAAAAATGCGTACTCGTACTTTTATGCAATTATTATTGACATTAATGCAATGCATTAATGCTTTTTGTGCAGTTAAATCAAAATTATTAATCTAGCCTTCAGTCATTTGTAATTTAGATTAACTGCTTGGAATCACAAACGTGATGTTTATGTATGTAACTATGAACAAGAATTAAGAAAAAGTCGCTTATATATGTACATATGTACCTATGTAATGTCTTCCTGATATGACGCCGTGTTTAGCGTTCCGTGCACCAAATCTCACTCTGTCTAGCCTTTTCACAACAGTTGAGGTCGGCTTCCAGTCTAACTGGATGCAGCTGAATACCAGTGTTTCTCTCGAAGCGCACCTCTACTAACCACTACTACTACTGGTTAGTAGGTACGATACCCCTTGGTCAAACTGATTTTCAGACTTTTGGGCTTTGGACTACCCGTCACGGCTGTCAAAGATTTACAAATGACAGCCGGGACCGACCGCTTGACGTGCTTTAGATATTTATGCTGTCAGTGGGAAAATGTGACTTTGATGCAATATGAACATATTGCATTCTAAAAGGTGACACATCTTTTTGAAGGCGAGGCTGCATCCTCTATTTTAGCGTCGCTTGCCTCGTCCGATAGCTTAGTTAGTTTTAGTAATAGTAGTTATTTTGCTGCAACTTGTATATGACTTCATGATCACATTATGTATTTGCCGTCATCTTAGCGACAGATATTAAATTATTAATGAATGAATCATGAAGTCAAATATTATTGCCAAGTCGAGAGATTATACAGAACCTTTCCGACAAACATGAATCAGTTGATTATTTCTACACATTAAAAAACATTGAACCGCAGTACCGATGATTGTTAACTCAGAAACGCTTATTACAATAACTATTGTTAAATGTGAAAACTAATAGTTACTTAATCAGTTTATAATATAAATGGATACGATATTAATCACTAATTGACGTCGCATTCTTTTATTTTGTAGTTGAGTGGCGTGGTTAATAGTGATAAAGTTGCCGTTTCGCCATTTCTCATGGTTAATGGGGACATTTTGGTGTGGTAAGCGTTACGAATTTTCTCGTAGACGCGGGAATGTTAAAATTGTATAATATAAGTAAAGTACTGAATGGCGACAGACGGTTGACAAAAAGGAGATGCATGTGCAAACGCCAGCACATCAAGCTACCCGAAACTGTCAAATTTTCCCAATCAACTTTGAACCTAATGCTTAAAGCGATAAAGTTGAAAATCTATTAAAGAAATTTGACAGATTGTAGTAGCTTGATGTGCTGACGTCTGTACTTTATTATAATTGACCAATAAAATGTTAATTTTTATAATTACTTATGGCCCTATCGGGAGTTTGATTTTTATTAGTGTTAAGGTGTGTTTGATATTTCTTTAAATAAAATAACTAATAACACTGTGCTAGGTTGCACGAAAGGAGTATTTATAGCATTTTCTTTATCTACTGATGTATAATACAGCAATATTCTGTGGCGGATGACAGAGATTTATTTTATAAAAGAGCAAAATTTCCCAAATTGTAAATCGCTTCCCTTATTGAATTCGGTTTTAACAATGTCGAAAGGTTTTTTTTATTAAAAAGCCATGAAACAATTTTAATAATTCAAAGAAAAATTTAAAAGTTATGAATTTGAACCTTTTCCAAGTACCTAAATAATTGTATCAGACTTTTGTCACTTTGTATTTCATATAAACGATGTAATCTTATGTAAATAAATACATACTACTTTAGGTATAAACAGACTTCCTCCAATCAAAGCATAATGCATCTATGATTTCCTATCAATATTCCTCAATGCGTCTGCGCGAGAATCTTGTCGACCTTCACAAGACCAGCTTTACATTTACAATGAGTGGTGATCGGATATGAATGTCGAGGCATTTATGTAGTCTGGTATTGCACAAATATTTAAATAGAAAGGAATTTTATTTAGTATTGTCTAGGCCAGACTGTCCAGAGCGTTTCACCGAAGACTTTGCCTTTAAGCTATTCAAATAGCATGCAAAATCAAGTAATTTCGAGAATCAGTACTTTTTTAACGCCAAAATGACCTACATAAGATAGTCCCCCAAACAAAACGCTCGCCCTTCACCACTTTCTAGTTGTTTAGCTGGGAAGTATCCATTGAGCCATAACAACTTTTGGTAGGTGATTGACAGATGGGATATTGGGCATGCCAACTCCTTGAATAGGTACTCAAACTCAAACGTGTTGGCACTATTCAAAGGCAGGGTTGCTAAGTACCTACCAAAGAAGATCATCATCTGCCTAGCCATTCCCCAACTATGTTGGGGTCGATTTCCAGTCTAACCGGATGCAGCTGAATACCAGTATTTTACATAGGGCGACTGCCCATCTGACCTCCACAACCCAGTTACTGGGTAGTACAATACCACTTGGTAAGACTGGTTGTCAGACTTTCGGGCTACTGACGACCCGTAACGACTGTCAAAGATCCACGAATGACAGCCGGGACCAACGGCTTAACGTGCTTTCTGAAGCACGGAGCTAGGTATGTGAAGATGGTCACCCATCCACGGACCAACCACGGTAAGCGTAGCTTAACCTGATTGTGGTTGTTATTACTTAGCTACAAGCCCCTCTAAAAGCAACAAAAAATATGACACTGCCTGAGTTAGCCATCGAACCCAAGGCCACATGCTAGATAGGCCTAGCTTTCAACTACGAACAAGAGTGGTTGCAAGACTAATAAATCACTAGAGAAAGGCATGCAGTACCTAACTGTGTCACTTTTAATTTTCTTTACATTGATTTCATTCGATCTGGGAATAATGTGAGAATTCTATTGTTTTGAAACGAGCTATCATGCTGTGATTTAGATGTCACATTCACATAGTATTGCAAACTGAGTGCAGTCAGGGAAATTAATTGTTAAGCAAATGGACTCATTATTCTTCCTTTTTTGTTTTTTATCGTTGCCCAAGACTAGGAATTACTCCTGTATCGTGGGTGCGTTTACAAACATTTAAGCTCACCGTACACAAACAGTCAGACCCGGAACAACTAGATATCTGTAGGCAAAACAAATATTTGTTCCGTGCGGGAATCGAACCCGCGACACGCAGCGCAGCAGTCGATCGCTCAGCCACTGCGCCGACCGTGTCGTCAATTACCTCCGTGCCCTTGTCCCCTGTTGCTTGGGGCCCAGCACCACGGTTTCTTCTTCTATTCACCCCTGTCAACCACCACGCCATCATTCATCATCATCTTCATCATCATTGACTCCCTACTGTGTCATATCATTCCTCACACAATCTGTCCATCTTTTCTTTGTCCTTCCTCTCCTTCTCCATCCGTCCACATTTATATTCATCACTAGCTGACCCGGCAAACGTTGTTATTCCATATAAATTATTTCTAGCTGCCCGGCGCTACTTCGTTCGCGTGGTGTCCTACCCCCTACCCTACCCCTACCCTACTCCTACCCTACTCGTACACTACTCCTACCCTACTCCTGCCCTGCTCCTACCCTACTCCTAACCTACTCCTATTAGTAAAACGCTGATTGATTGATAGAACCTAGCGGACCCGGCAGACGTCATCCCACCCGAAAAAACAGCGCCACCTACCGGGTTCAATTATGTATACAAACCTTGTCCTGACAATAACGAACACAAAAAAAAAAGAATTATCTAATTTGGTGCAGTCGTTCGAAAGTTATGGGCGTACATACATTTCGAAGATCCATTTTTATTTATATAGATAGATTATCATTTTTATTATTCATTTGCTAAGCAAATGGACTACCAACTCAAAATGTCCGATTATATAATATTCGAACCACAACTGATAACACGGCCAATTGACGTAAGGTGTCAATTTGCTTCATAATTAATTCAAAACAATCTAATGCCAAAACTCTTTCACCACAATCGATTGTCTTGCATATTTTTTACACAAATAACTTTGTATTTGGCCCACAAATACACTTAATTTCTCCGCTGAATTGCGGCAGAATGTCACAATAAAATAGATTGTCTGAAATCAGTGTGAAATCTAACACCCACTGTTAGTATTTCAATGCAAGTGAAATTACTACAAGACGTTGACATCTATGAACCGCGGGAACCTATTGGGTAATTTAGTTTACGTAAAGGAAACTTGTTTTCTAAGCGATATTTGCCTGGTAATTAGCTACCAATAATATTAGTGTCATGCCATGGAGCGTTCCATGCTTGGCATAAGGCTAATAGACCGAGTTCCAGACGTCGAGACCTTCGATATAGGAAAACGTGAAACTCAACTGGAGTTGGTCGCGGGTTAGATTCCCGCAAAGGAACAAATATTTGTATTGCCTACAGGTAGTTGTTCCGGGTCTGGCTGTTTGTGTATGTGGGTTTAAATGTTTGTAAACGCACACACGATACAGGAGTAATTCCTAGGGTGGGGCAACGTTTTTAATTTAAAAAAAAAGAAGACGATTTGTCGGTCTTCCGGCGGCGAGATGGGCAGACGACATTGCTGCCATCGCGGGCAAAACCTGGATGAGGCCGGCACAGGAGCGTGGGGATTGGCACTAGGAAACAGAGGCCCATGCCCAGCAGTGGGTGAGTCGGGCTGTGATTGATGATGAATATTAGTGCGTGTTTATTTTCTTTAGGAGATCATAAAGGAAGATGAAAGAGTATGTAAGGATCGTAGCAGGTGGCGTTTTGTAGTTTCTGCCTACCCCCGGGGCAAGAAGTCGCGAGTCGTGTCGTCGTTATATACGAGTATGTATCATAAAGGAAAAGAGTTCAAAGAAATTTAAGCAAACTGTAGATAGAACAAATAAAAATAAATTACTTACAAATATTTGAGTGGAACCAAAACATACTACAATTTTTGTGTTAACGTACACAAAAATTGTAGTATGTTTTTGTATATATAATATACTGCGTTGGATTAGTAACTGTGCCGCTGTTATTAGCGCCCACCCCAGGAGGGATTCTAGGAAACCCGATAACGCGGTGGTTTGATAATAAAAAAGTCTCATTTATAAGGACTGTCTCGTTGGTCGCAAGCGCGACTGAGCGTAAGATCCTTAACCATGAACAACAATGATTTCTGGTATCTATCTACTTATTTAATTTGTCATATTAATTTTCCCTAATGCCTAATAAGTAATTCTGACGTTGATTGCATACGTATTTGTTAGTGCTTATTTTATTTTATTTATTCGGGAAAACAAACAATTGCACATTAAGAATTACAAAATAATTGGATACAGAAATGATACAAAATAATGTGAAATCAACCACGTTATCGACATTATGTACGTAAGTGTGGTTAAATTTCCTTCAAAACTGTGATTTTAGTCAGGTTTCTGGTTAAATGTTTGTAGCAGGAAAAAAAAACCCACATCTATGATCCTTTAGGGACATATTAAATGCATACAAAATTTATTTGATTTTATTTGACTAATTTTAGTGCATATCAGGAAAATAAATTAGGTAATGTAACTGTTGGATAAACAAATAACCGCAGATTCATGTTTTCCTCTGATTTCTGAGTCACTGTTACATCGGCAGACATTTTGAATATTTTAGCATTAGGTTAAGCGTTTGAAAACTGGTTACGTTGAAGTATTTATTAAATTTTAGGTTACTTTATGATTTTTGCTAACCAAGCGGTACTCATACCTTGGCCCACTGAGGTTTGCGTCTTTATCGAAGATATTTGCAAGATTGGCAAGTCACATCGTAAGTTTGTACCAACTTTTTGAAGGGTGATAGGTACCTACTGTAAAAGGGCTTGTGGCTAAGTATTAGCAGCCGCACGGGTCGATGGATCAGGTTAAGCTACGCTTGCCGCGGTTGGTCCGTAGATGGGTGACCATCTTCACATACCTTGGTATCCGAGCTTGGTAAAATGCTATCCGAGGCAACCGAAAACACGTTAAGCCGTTGGTCCCGGCTGTCATTCATGGATCTTTCGACAGTCGTTACGTGTCGTCAGAAGCCCGAAAGTCAGACAACCAGTCTTAACTGGTTTTGAGACTTTCGGGAGCTTGTAGGCTAGTTACCTACTATAAGAGCTAATAGTAATGTCGTGTAGCTATTTATTGCCAGCTAGCCATGTAGTCTATCTCGGTTACGATTACGACAGATAATTCTCTACGGCACGCGAAATTCATTCATACTTAACATGTTTCTCTACGGTTGGTTATTGATAATTTGGCCAATAAAGCATTGATTGCCGTTTCAAAATGAAGAATACAAGTAAAGTGAAGAATAGAATACTCTTTATTATGTATACTATATAAATTACAGACAGTTAATTATTATAGAAATTTTATAAAGATACAAAAAAAAAAGAAAAATATTTGACAATCACTGCACTAACACGTTATCTTAACTAATACTGACGTGAATACGTTATATTTCTCGTTTTTTTGAAAAGAAGGATCGATAGTTACAATTATACAGGGTCAAATATTAGCAGGCAAAACTTCGCAGACAAGAAAGACAAAAAAGAATGCTAGAATGCGGTCTAAAGAGGAAGTGGTCATCATTGATGATTTAATGTCTGGTATTATTATTAACAACACTTTCGAATACTTACAGCTATTTTTTATTAGCTGAATGAGCATGATATTCTTTAAATTCCAAATTGGTTGAGTATTGGTTATCCTAATATACATCATATATGAATTCGATAGTATAGTAGAATTCTACAAACAGCTGTATAGCGGTAAGTTTTATAGACTTGACGTAGATGGATTATTCTAGATATTGAACTACTATAATGTAGTGCAATATCTAGAATAATCCCTCTATAGTTCCGCGAATATAGTTTCTCAAAACGTTACAGAAGATATCCAGAGAGTGATGTATGTATGACCAAGAGACTTCCAGTGATTATGAAGTCGTTTGGTACTACGGGCCCATTATGACTAATTTCCTGATATTCTTCGTAATTTGAAGTCACTAAATCTTGACAGCCATTTTGATTCCTCGCCCTTCCACATTTTCAACAAGCATAGGTACTTGTAATATGAACCGGTTTCCGTACCCCGCTAATTATGCAGGCATCTACTCGTTCTCGTAACTCGGTCATTGCAATATCGTTTACACCACAGTCTCTGTCTGTCCCCTAACCACCGTTATGTTTGTATCACGAACTCTCTACGGTAGTGATTTGGCAAAGAATTTTGTTTTGTTCCCAAAACTGGTTCTTCAAGTGTTACTCAGAGCTTTTTTATCCTTTGTTTCCATCTTTCTACCCGACTACGGAGAAGTACAAAAGGAGGTGGAAAGCGGGCTTTTATTTTTATGTACATACTTATAATTATCTTTTATTATCGTCTACCAAGTAAGCTTAAGTGGCAGTGGGCACATTGCTCGCAGAACGGATGGTCGATGGGGCCAAAAGGTTCTGGAGTGGCGACCGCGTACTAGAAGACGTGCCGTCGGAGGGCCTCCCACATGGTGGACCGGCGCCGCTTGAATCTGTTGGATTCGACAAGCACAAAACTGATCGAAATATCATGCTTGTGGGAGGACAAAGATGAAGAAGTGGCCGAAAGATGTCGGAGCGGACGTCTTTCGGCTGAAATGATGACGATGATGATCGTCTTCCACAGCTGGAGATATACCTTTCCTAAGCTGTATCATAGCACATGGTCCAGTTCAGGATTACTTTTTCTAAGATTTTAACCAGCTTAGATTAAGTAATCTCAATAGAAAAATAAAGGAGCACCATCATTCAGATATCCTTTTCGGTATGAGGAGAAACGAGCAAAATTCAAATTTTCTTTCGTTTTTTGCAATTTACTGGTCAGTACTAAGTTGTACGTTGATTAAAATATGATTCGCAGCCGTAACAAATATGTATTTACAGAATTATAATAATTAAAGTCATCAACACAACTCTCTAAGATCTAGTAATCCTACTGAATGACTATTTCATGAAATCTTGACATTTTAGGATTATGCTAGCTTAACAAGTTGTATTAGGTACTCATTCTAACGTTTATAATTAATTAAAGTAATTGCTTCAGTAAGTTTATGTTCCTACAGACTATATTGAGGGCTCAAGGGACCGCAAATGTTGGAAGATTTCTGAGAATGTACAGCAGTTTTGCTTGCATTAGGTATAATCTCTTTTTAAAAAACAAATTATTTAGGAAAGGGCCTCGACCCAGCATTGGGTGACTTTTGTTCTTGAGAATTTGTTTAATTTTTGTTTCGTGTTTTTTCTCTGTTTTAGTAGTGTAGTCAGATTGTCTACAGACTTTGCAGTTATTTTGTTATCTTAAAAATGAAAGCCATTAATATTGTCAAAAGTCAGTTTACGAATTTTGGACTAAAAAGCACCATTTCATTACAGAGATATTTTGATTCGAGACCATCTTCGCTACTGCAATAGCTACAGCTTCCACGGTTGTTTAGTTTTTGTGAGACGTTGGTCAGACAGCTTTGAAATTACGGAAGAATTGCCTCTTAGTCCCAGTGATAGCTTGAAGGATTTTTAAAATGTTGTAGAATAGGATTGTGTAAGCCAGGAGCGCCTTGCAAGAAATCTCCAGTTACTATTACTGTAACTTTTAGCCTGTATCATCCCACTGCTGGGCAAAGGCTATAAATCTCCTTGTGTGTGTTTTATTTTATAGCCCAACACTTTAAACCTCGATTTACATCCGACACGTCGCTCACAGCTTCGCCCGCAAGCTACAACCATGTAAAAACAACATGGAATTCACTTTATACTCCAAGATTTATTTGTTCAGAACTCGTTTAGGAGTCTTTTGTGTGCAGACAACGTCTCTTTGTAGCTCTAAACGGCTCTCGAATAGAGGCCACGTGTTACGGCAGGTCATCTAGAAAGTGCACCTAGTTCACGGTCGAGTGTTGGCTGAATTTCAAGAATGTGGGTAGTAGGAGAGGCTGTTTGGCTAATCGGAATAGGATCCTCAAAGTATTCGCCAAGTTCGCCAACCTACAAATAGATTCCTCTTGGGATATCGGAATTTTTATTCGATCGAGAATTTTGATAGTCAATGTGAAGGACCTTTTGGAGGTTTATTGGTGTTGCCTTGCCTTCGATTAGATACAATGTAAAAACACAAAGGTTTCTTCTTTACGATCTAATCTATATCTATACTAAAAATAAAGCTGAAGAGTTTGTTTATTTGTTTGAACGCGCTAATCTCTGAAACTACCAGTCGGATTTGATAAACTCTTTATGCATTTGATAGCTCAATTCTTGAGAAAGGCTCGGCTGTTTAACTCCACGCTATGACCCTTAGGAGACGAGCTAAAAGAAAAAAGTCTGAAAGAACGCTAAGCGAAATCGAAGTGGGTCCGGGAACAAGGAATTTCACGCGGACGAAGTCGCAGACAGAAGCTAGTTAGTATACTTAGTTCCTATCTTTTTTTTGCGGCCATTCAGAGTCAGATGCCGTGAAAACGACAATTGTGGTTCTTCAATCAGCAAAATCTTTTATATTAATTTCCTCAGTCTCTATTCAACAAAATCAACAACACCGGAAAAGTAATCGGAAACGACAGAAAAAAAATGGCGTTGTCTAGTTATGTTGGCGTTGTTTTATCCATATAAGTTTACTATTCATCCGGAACTCTCCAGATATGAAAATCTCAGGAAATACAAATGCACATTGACAGTTTTTTCTTCATTGTCATTATCGTGTTGAGCGTTTCTCTCTCATGAATGGTGGTCATCTTCGTAGTTCGATTGGTTCTGTCTCAAGCACATCAAATCGGCTTTTTGTTACCTATCCACCAGCTTTCGAATGACCACGTGGTACTAAAACCCGTCACCTGAAGAAAGTTCGTCATGCTAGTTAAAAGGGTATGTATGTATTTCAAAGCATTTAGAAAACCTTCTGGTAACTTTACGAATATTTTTAGCAAAATAAGTCAAAATGAAGTCAGATAGGCAGTCGCTCCATGTAAAATACTGGTATCCAGCTGCATACGGTTAGACTGGTGGCCAACCCCAACATAGTTGAGAGAAGGCTAGACAAATGGTGATATCAATTCAGAATGTTCTTATATTAGCTACATGTGAAAGGGTTTGTTACCATCTACCTCTCTATACTTGCTAGCTGCCAAGTAGCTGCATTGCTGTGTTGCTAAGGTATGGATGTCAATGAAATTATTAGCATGTCATAAATAAGAAAGTCCTGGAGTGGAGACCGCGTATCGCCACGCCTCCCAGCTAGATGGACTGACGACCTTAAAATGTGGCTGGGACAGACTGGATGCGGAAGCCGAAGGACAGGGTGTTTTGGCGCATCCTGGGATAGGCCTGTCCAGCAGTGGACTGCGATAGGCTGAGTTGATTGATTGATAAATGAGAAAAGTTACTACTGTCTGTCTGTAATGTTGGCAACTTTGGCAAACCCTCGGCTGTATGTTTGGTAACGCATCGGCAAACCCTTTCTTTGGTTTTGGTTTTGTGTCTATAAGCGTCGGTACATCAATATCTATTAGTTTTTCTACTAAAACAGATGCATTTTCTTGTGAATCTATCTTCTTATCTGATGTTTCATCTATTTGTACTGTAACAGATTCCTCCATTGATTAATTTGGTCTTTCCCATCATATTCGCTGACAATACCTATATACTCTCTGGGTATATCTGTTCAGAACCCGTTTATCGGTATCGGGCACGTCCAATCGCCATTGTTACTGGCTTTCCAATAGGACCACGTGCGACCAACACTAGGTCTCCAAGTCTGCGCTGAAGAAAGTACTTTATTAAATGTTTTCACTTGGTTTAGTAAGCTGAATTTCGAGCAGCTTTGAGAGTTTGAGTCAGTGTCTCATATGGCCGTATTTCGGTGTAAAGGTTTTACAAAATTTTGTGGTTTATTTGAATTAAAGTTTTTTATTTTTCTTATTTTTTAAAAGGATTGCTTATAATTACTTAGTATGATGTTAGAGATATACATATAATATCTCTTGCGCCGAAGGCTAGTCTCCGTTGAGATTGGCCGCCATGGCCAAAATAAGGTCTGGAGGACTATATTATGATGTTAGAAATTCAAAACTGACACCATCAAGAATGCAATTCGATTGGAATTAACTTCAAACAACTTGTAGGGCAGAGTCGAAACCAACATAAGTACCTGTCTTTGATTTCTGGATATTGGGTATTTCGTGCAATCACTCTTCGGTCTTAGAATACAAAAGAACACTTTATTTTCAAGTTCCGTATACCACGCAATAAGACCCGCATTCCCGCATCTTGCAAAAGTCCAACTGCCTCATGAGTATGACTAACATTCATTACGTCATTAAAACAGATTCGTATTCGTCGAAGCTATGCCTAATACTACTAAGTATAGTCAAAAACCACAAACGGAGTACAAAAATAGTACCATTGCATACTAGCTTTCTGCCCGCGCTTCGCCCGCGTTGAGGACGGTAATTATAACACGAGAACGTACCAAGTACCGGGATAAAAAGTATTCTATATTAGGACATAAGATACTTAAGGGCTTAGGACCCAGGTCATGGTCTCTCCGTATGCCAAATGTCATCCTAATCTCTCAGCCTTTATGTCGTGAAACGGCAAGTGTGGATACAGAAGAGCGACATGCGTTAACGGCAGAGGCAAATACAGCCATCGGTTACCTCTGCTGAGTCGTTGAGCGACAGACCGACGGTTCCTAGCATGAGCACGAGCAGTTCAAAGTCACAGACATCTGTGTAGCCTTGGCTCTTGTATGGTTATACATTTTAGACCAATATGGATGTGTAGTATGGATTTCAACCAAACCACTGACCCAGATGTTTTACGATGTTCTAGCTGCTACTGCTAGTAGCAAGCCCTTACTTCTAAGTAGGTAGCAAGGTTTTACATTTCAGCCAATGAGCATATTTTAAACCTGTTTTTGCAGTTTATGTCTTAGTATGTTGTAGAGGATATGTTGGTAAGCCTAATTGATTGACCTTTTGAATCCCATCTTATTACATGAGATGATAGGGTGGTGATAGATCATAATTATAGTGATTTTTTTGGGAAACCTTTTGTTTGATTCTTTTGGGAAACATTTACTTAGTAGCTTTCATTGGTTTTTGCATTTGCTGAAGAGTACAGAATCGGCTTATTTGGCCCAATTTGAAGAAGTTTAGGTGAAGCCTACAAAAGCCACAATACCTACGTAAAGTTGGAAATACAGTTGCCTGAAAATAAAGAGCCCTTTAGATTCAAGGAAAATCATTCCAATACCATTCATTCTTCGACTTATTGTTTTGTAGTTTTTAGCTTGTTCTATCTTCTTATGAGACTGTTGACCGTTGACTTTAGTCATCTTATTAACATGATAATAGAGCCGATAATTACGCAGTAAACCTGAACAATATTTCACCATACCATGAATAAATTAAGTAGGTAATAATTTAGGTGTTTTCTCTCACAGACGGATAAACGTGCGTGACAAACCGGTGGAGAATGGCAAGTGGGGACCTTTGCAACAAGGTCGCGGCTTGCTTAACTCTCGATATCTGCTATTTAAGTTTATGAATCATAGGTGAGATATATTGATCCTGGTCAAAAGTGTGAAAAACTTTTTGGTGTAAGGAAAAGGAAAAACAGTTGACTATGCCTAGTTTGAATGAAAAAAAAAACAAGTGACGGATTTGTGGTCCTGAATTTGAACTTTCAAAATGTGATTATGTTGCTATTACCGCTTATTACAGAAACTGAGCCACATAATTTTAAGATCAAGAAATGACGTAATAATTTCGACTGCACATTTTGCAATAATAAAAATTCTGCCTCGTGTTATTTTACTGGTACACAAGTACTCTTACCGTAAATAAGGTCAGTCAAAAATCACTCGCATTGCATCCTGTACTTTTTGTTCACAAAAACGGGCTCCGTACTAGGTGTGTTCGATTTGATACAAAACCAGCGGTTCACAGCACAACAATACCGTTATTTCAACAGCTTGACATCACAGAAAACGGTTAAAGGTACCACAGCAACACAATAAACAACACTTTAGAAGTTAACACAGACCTACATAGTTACTGTTTAAGTAATATTGTATTAAACACTCGATGTAACAATTAAACTAAAGTTAAATTATTTTTGTAGCCCGCCACCGTGGAATTTAGCCCGACAACTGACAACTTATGTTTACGTTACGTTCCATTGAGACGATTCTAGCCATCCCTTTCTAGCGTAAAACGTCATTGAATGAATGAAAGAGATGAAGGATGTTAACCGTAATACAATTATTTTACGCGACCACTGCGCCTCTAGTGGTTGAAAAGGGTACTAGCAAGAGGGAAGGCTTCGACTTTATTGATTGTCTTCTTGATTCGTCATAGACCCGATAGATAGCGGTATTCATTGGCTGTGTAGTTACACTACTATGTCAGTAGATGGTGTTATAAACATCCCGCTAAGATTAACACCATATAATTTACCACTTTATAACACCACCTGTGTGGTGGTAAGGTTTCTAATCATTTTTCATTTAATGGCCATTTAGGATAGATAATGATTTATAGCAACCATTCTCACAAAAAAATCAAAACTTATAATAAAGCTGTAATGTAGTTCTTAAATTATTAGTAATCGTATTACTAAGTCTCATTAACGTGAAAGATAATTATTATAACTATAACCCAGAATTTTACTGCTTTCAAAGATAATTTTAACGACTTTAGAGAAAAATTACTTACTTGATTAAGAATAAATAATTATACAATGTGTAACTGAATTAATGCACATTATGAAAGTAGTTTGTTCAGAATCGTTAACTGAATCGATTTCTGTAATTTTTAATATAGGTAATATTTTATCCCAAAAATAATTAAAACTACGTAAATTATTGTCACACTTCCTGTGTTAAGCTAGACTTAAGCTAGACCCTTAAACGAGTGCGACTGTATGCATGCGTACATTTGCAATGTAACCATAATTTTCTCCCACAATCAGTATAACTAATTTATTAAAAATACAAAGTTTGTTACATAATAATAAAAATTCAGTATATGTATTATGATTTTATCATAACATTTTAATTGGGGTGTCTGGTGGTGTGCGTTAATTCTGGGACAGGTTGTATAAATATAACAATACCTAACTAAAAGTGTGAAATTTAAAAAAATCATTTTAAAAAAATCAAAAGACGCCGGCCGGGTCTTTTGATTTTTTTAAAATGATTTCATAAATTTTATGCGTAACAACGAACTTTAAAAAAAATGGAAACAAAATGACCTATTTCTGTTTACAATCCCACACCGCTACACCATAAGCCATACAATCTCATATAGTCACACTTTTTAAATTGATCAATATTGCCTCTGTCTGCATGAGTTTATACGTATACCAACATAGGTATTTTGATTCTTTCATTATTTTTTTTTATTTTTTTATTTTGTCCCTCCGCCTCCCCTAAGATGGCCTCCGTTACATCCCTACTTGGAACACCGTATAATTATAGTCTTAGTCTGACAGATCCCAGAATCAATAATAACGCTACTGAGTCATTTTGCGCTCATAAAAGTTATGCCATTTCAGGTTACATACTTCCCATATGGTCCGCCCGTGGAGCAGACGTGTCCTGCAGTGGAGACCGCGTATCGGTAAGCGTAGTGTGGGACGCCCCCCAGCTACCAGTAGATGCACCGACGACCATGAAAAGGCCGCTGAGATAGCCACAGCAGATGCGAAAGGCGGAGAAGGCGTATGTCCAGCAGTGGACTGCGAAAAGCTAAGTTGATTGATATTGAGTTACCATATCGGCGTTTTTTCCGGATTTTTGTCACGTCTTCATTCGTGGTGTTGCGTGACCAATCAACTCAATTAATTTGCCACCCAGTGACAGCTGCTGACACCAATAGTCTTCAGCACTGACATACGAGCGATCGCATCGCAACTGCAATATAGAAGGTACAGCTGGTAATAATATCCATATTCCATGCGCCGTGAAGATTGCGCAAGCGCATCATTTCACTCTCTACACCAAGACATAATATTCAAGAAAATACAGGGATTGTAATGTTACGTCAGCATATTTTTAGGTGCAATAACTTGGATTTATAACTGAGCACCTTTTTAAATAAATTAATTAGTCGTACTGACACTAGCTTTCTTTGTAACAATCCAAAAAAAGAAATCATCTGCTTGCCATATGGTAAGCAGTCGAATTTTCCAATACAATAATATTAATCGATTTTGTTTTGATAAGTAATATGGAATAATTATTTACACACAGTAAAGCGCCTGTCTGGACCGAACCAATTTCTCGTAACTCGCGGCCGTTACCACTGCTCTCAATACGGTGAATGAAAACTTCGTGAGGAAACCGGCATGTCCTAGAGCCAAAAATTCGAAGACATGTGACGTCTACCAACCCGCACTGGGCCCGCGTGGTGGGTTACGGCCCACTCCTCACAGAGAAGAGGCCTGTGTCCCAGTCAGTGCCAGCAGTGGGAACATTATAAGCAGATTATATTATGTTATGTAAGTAATATGAAAGTGACCGTGATTATCAGTGTGCTCCACTGTTGAGATATCTAAACGGAGTGTAGCGGTATCTACAACGCCACATGCGAACAACGCGTCATACTGACGTCACGCAACTCCTGCATCTCGCAAGCAGAGTTTACCGCGCAATTAGCATAATTATATACAAACTTCCCAACATTAATCGTAGGGTAATGGCCCGCCAGACACAACACACGTCTGGTCGGAGGATCCTCCCTTTTCTATGGAGGTTGAATGAACTTTACACCCTGTTCCTCACGCCTCTATAGGAGTATTGAGAATCGGACAGTCCAAATAATTATAGCCGAATAAACTCAAGATTGAAGCAATGCTTTTGGTTATAGCTGACCATGTTGATGAAATCACCTTTAGGAATCTGCTTTTAAGCAATCTAACTAAACCAGCGGCACTGTATGATGACACCTGTGACAGCTTACAATTTAAGTTGGTCGCAGTTACTTGGTTATTTATTAATTTTAGGGTCCCGAATATAGGAATTATTTAAGGTAAAAAAAAGGCTTTCTTTCTTCATTATATTAGAGTGTTCAATCATTATTTTTAGCAAAGCAACATGGAAATTATTTGATTAGATTCGATTAAATACATGCCTTTATACCGTCACGTAAATCGTAAACCAAATGATTGGCATCCTAAACTGCTGCGGTTAAACTAGCAGGATATTCTGCTCGTAATCTCGGTCAGTCACATCATCATAATAGTCATGCCGATCGGTATATACCTAGCAATTTCCATTCTCTTTATCTAATGCCCATTCATTTATCCATACATAACTTCTGCTCGCGATTTCGTTCCCGTGAATGTTTTTGTTCCCACCCCGTCGCATACCTGCGCTATTGCATCATATTTACTTTAAAAAAAAAATATATATTTAATCTTTTCGCACAAAAAGGTACAAAGGCGGACTTAATGCCTAAGGCTGCCATCAGACGGACTGCATCGCAGCAACCGCGCGCAGTCGATATATTCAACTGCATGCAGTTATCTGCAGTCAGATCTGACTTTGCGCAGTTGACGCCACGCAACTAGCCTAGGAGCTCAGTGTGATTTGACGTCGAAATGGAAGCACAGATGTTATTTCTCTTACTGTATGCGGTTAGCGATGGACAGCGTGCGTCGACACTACACGACTGTAGCCGATCGCGTAAAGTTGAAGTCACGACTGTATGCAGTTAATATTTACTTCACACGACTGCAGCCGACCGCATGAAGTTGATATCATCACTGAACGAAGTCGAACGTACAACTGCATGCACTTGAATGTATCGACTGCGCGCGGTTGCTTCGGTGCAGTCCGTCTGATGGCAGCCTTAGGCATTCTCTACCAGTCAACCAAGAGTGGTGAAAAGATTAGATGAGATGATGATGATGACGAGATTTTTCTTTTTGCTCGGTTCCTAAGGGCCCATGCGTGATGTTAAATATAGCCTTCCTCAAAAATTGGGCTATCAAATGCCAACAATATTTTTTCAAATCCAACCGGTAGTTCCAGAGATTAGCGGACTCAAACAAACTATTCAACCTTATTGTTAGAAGATATAGATACGTAACTGAACCGATGTTGGCGATAAAGCCGCGAGGCTGAAATGGGTCTTGGGAGATTACACTTAGAGGATGCATCAGGACAGATGGGCCAGGGTCGTCACGCAGTGGGTGCCTGAAGACTGTCGTCGTCACGGAGGCAGGCCTAAGAAACTCTGGCACGAGGACATGACTCTTCTTGACAGATTTGCCGGAAAAGGCAGCAGACAAAGACAAAATGAAAAAGTATGGGGGAGACCTTTGTAAGCACTGGGACAGACAAAATGTGCCCAGCCTTTTTCCAACATAGTTGGGGTCGGCTTCCAGTCTTACCGGGTGCAGCTGAATACCAGTATTTTACATGGAGCGACTGCCTATCTGACCTCCACAACCCAGTTACTGGGTAACACGATACACCTTAGTAAGACTGGTCGTCATAGTTTTTGGGCTTCTGACTATCCGTAATGACTGTCAAACATCTTCGAATGACAGCCGGGACCAACGGCTTAACGTGCTTTCCGAGGCACGGAGGGGTCTCGGTATGTAAAAATGGTCACCCATCCACGTACCGACCGCGGCAAGCGGAGCTTAACCTAAGCTCCGTGCGGCTATTATTATTTAGCCACACCGAGACTGTGTAGGAAAAAAAAAAACATAACATTTGCTTTGTCTTTCAGTTAACCAATGGCTGTGTCAGCAAAAAGTATTTGCGTTGCTGTATATTGACCCAAACTGGGACATTTTTACCACACGCTAAGAAAATGTTGACCATCAAACAGGCTGTTAGGGCAAAGAATCCTTCTCCTTACCCTGTCACCTCCAGTAGAAGTAAAGGACCTGAATGACTCTAGATACACAATAGACTTGTCAACATAACAGTGCAGTAGTATCTATCGACTGCAACCGTCGGCGGCGCACGCGCAAATCATTTCACTCTCTATAGACATTGATCGACAACATTTGTTTTGTTATGGAAACTTTTATGTTGGATAGTAAATGGATAACTTGAATAAGTTATGAGTTCACATTTCTCGTGATATCTAACTAAACTAACATACTAAGTTAAAAATATTTTATTAAAAGTCCTCGAACACCGTTAAAAATATTTTTAATTATCTCAAAGCTTCGAGTAAGTACAGGCCTGTAAATATGTAGAGCAAATCTTTAGACAGTTGAACCAGCGGAGTTAAGTTTCAATCTACTATCTATGACAAAGTAATATTAATATTAATCATTTGTGTGTAATACCGCCTTTCACAAAAGAAAATCCAATTTCCATAATTTCCACGCAAATGAGCTATTTACATACTTTTTCCAATAACTAATAAATCAGCGAGAGTCACTTTTCATTTCCTTCCTACACAATTACCCCTTTACAAAATGTTGTCAACTCCCCCACTTCATTGCCGGTGGGGGCTTAGGCGCCGGCACAACACCGCGGAAAAAAGTAAAAACACTATCGTTAGTCATTAATATAGTCGCAAGCGCACCGCGCACTTTTTTCCAACCATTTCTAATTTCGACACCGTCCAAAGCGCACGTGTCAAAAAGAATCTTTTTACAAATTATTTCAAACATAGAACGGCTGACTTTTACCGCGTTTTTATTGGCAGTTACAATGATTAATAGTGATGTTTATGAATCGTTAAATATCGATACGTATCGTCGCGTAATTTACGCGTAACATCAGCGCAAATTGTGCGTGGTGGAAGAATGAATTGATTGTTGTCGTGTAAACTAATGACTATGACGCGTGTTAGCTGTTGTGTTTTAATTGTATTTTTATTGGCGATTTTTATGGACAGTTGTGATGGTTACAGCCCTAGAGGTAAGAAGCAAAATCATTATTTTTACTGTGCATGTTATGTGTGAATTTTCAGGTTTTTACGAAGTTAATGGTATATGGCATATATTTCAACAAAAACGAAAGCTCTAGCTTTATCACAAAAATAAATAAGGCATCAGAAATACCAAATTCTCCCAATTAATTAGGTACAACTGAAATCCTAATGGATTCAATTAATTGTCGTGACTCAACGATTTGTCGTGAAAGGAAATGAGTTTCAGATTTTGTAACAACTTAACTGCCATCAGCAAATCAGCACTTACTGTAATTGATGATAAATGATCTATGAGTCGATGTGATTCTTATCTCTGTTGGTCAAAATCGTTGCTATGCAGTAGCAATTATTATTTATGGATAATTTCATGCGATAAACCGTCATCATTATTCTCCTTACGTTTGTTCAGCCCTGTGGTTGGCTTTTTAATTTCGCGTATGTTATTATCTAACTGCTTTACTTCTTAATATTATAGAATTCTCTACCTTTTGAAATCCAAATTCTTCTTGCTACTTCTTCTAGATCTCGAATCAAATCAATATATTTTATTTTACATAAACCTACACTGCCACTTATGAAACGTCAGAAGCTAGGTGCACGGATCCAATTGGTTGTTTCCTATGGAGAAGAGCCGACAAGAAACTCCACGGTTACTCTTTTAAAAACAATTGGGTTTTACAATGATTTCAAATTCCTTAGTGTTAAAAGGGATGGCTGGACTGTGCAGGCCTGTGAACGAGTACCAGGTACTTAATTAAAATAGAACCTCATGACTAAACCACAAAATGTAAAGGAAATCTATGTTTTCACTACTGAATTCCAAAGGCTGTGCCTTTATAAGTTCACAATTTACTGTAAACCTATCTAAAATATTACCTTGATATAACTTTAGACTAAAATATCAACCAATTTACATATTCACTCTCATTTTCTCCGCCGGCAGTAGTAGCCACAACTCAGACCACATTTAGCATTAAAAGCTGACTACAGTACACGACAGGCTAGGCAATGAAAGGTTGCCAACCTTTGTGTAACAATGCTTTACTGCCAACTTACTAGAAATTACAATTAGTTAGTGACAAGCTGGGAGATAAATCGGAATTAGCTGATAGTTGAACAAGACATAATTCAGAATATGGGTTGTTTTAAGAGAGGGGCTTGTGGCTATTAATAACAGCCGCACGGGTCGATTAAACCAGGTTAAGCTGCGCTTGTCGCGGTTGGACCATGGATGGGTGACCATCTTCACATACCAAGACCCCTCCGTGCCTCGGAAAGCACGGTTAAGCCGTTGGTCCCGACAGTCATTCGTGGATCTTTGACAGTCGTTGCGGGTCGTCAGAAGCCCGAAAGTCTGACAACCAGTCTTACCAAGGGGTCTCGTATTACCCAGTAACTGCGTTGTGGAGGTCAGATAGGCAGTCCCTCCATGTAAAATACTGGTATTCAGCTGCATCCGGTTAGACTGGAAGCCAACCCTAACATAGTTGAGGAAAGGCTAGGTAGATGATGGTTGTTTTAAGTAAAGGTTGCTGAAAACCGACTGATTGTTGACAGCAACATGGAACCAAGGCCGAACGTCTTATATTCTTTGTATTTACTTGCTTGCTTGTTTTAGTTGGTTATCCATAGCTTGCTTAGTCTAGTAAGTCAGTCAGTCAGCTGCTGGGGAACTTGTTGCGTCACTTTTTCTTCCCATCTAAAGCACTAGGGGCCGGTGTTTTCGGGGACTGTCGTAGGTAGTTTGGACGTTCAAAAAGTGCTGATTCTCAGCCTATTTAAGTAAATGATTTGATTTCGATCTTGAGTATATTTTCCGGAAAAATTATCCTAATTTTTGCTCTGAGAGAACTTGAATTACGTACACATTCTCATATTTCTAATGCTAAACATCTAGTAGGTACTAAAATAAAGATGTCAAGAATGATATTTAATACACACTTAGACGTTGATTTTAGTAACCGTAAAGTTTATTAGTATGTTTTATTAAGTAATAAAACGCATGAAAAGTAGCAATTTAATGATAACGTTGACTTCATAATTAATTAATTTTATTAAACACAGACAATCACATACAGATATAGAAATTATGAAGTCAAGTGCCGACTCCTAGTAATATGGGCAACTCAAAGCATTTATTTCAAATAAACTAATTACAGGCACTTTTGAATTGTCAAGGGGTCGGTTAGTCAGAAAATTAAAGTTGCCCATTACAAAGCGTAGTAAATTCATTTGGAGAATAACCGGAAAAAAAATCCATGGACAACATTTTGATTCAAGAAGATGATGAATCACATAAAATAATCTACAATAAAGTAACAGTTAAAATGCCTATGAATAGGCACTTAAAACGTCAGCATTTAACCTTAAACCCATAATAAAATAATCATTCAAAGTTACGACAAACTTACTCACACACAACAACTATAATAAAACTCGTAATAATCAATCCAACATCGCAATAGGAAACTGTTTTATTACACAAAACTTTAGATTTCACTTTTCCATCTTAATATTTATATCGGGTAGTTTCCAATGCAAACGACCGGGTTTCCCTTTAATGCTCTACAGACAATATCTTGTCGTTCTTGTAATAAACGGCTTGATCTGTTAGCTAAGTTGTTCAGTGTTGCGTGAAAAAAAATAAGTTGTTAGAATTAAAATGTTAAGAAACAGTTCAAGATTAAGCGAGTCTTGAACTTGATAATGAAAGTGTTGTTACGTAGGATGAATACAGTACGCAATAACTAAAACTTCGACTAGTACTCTATTGCAAATATCCAACTTGAAACATGACTGGAACAGGACCGACAAACGTCCAAATCAGAACTTTAAGCTATAGCCAGAGTAGTGAAATATATTGGCCCACCTTTAGAAGCACAAAGAAAAGTTATGGTAGCCCCCGAATTCAAATATTATATAATAACAGCACATCATCAACATAAAACCTTTAAAGGAATAATCAAAAGCCCTGCCTGAATCCAACGATTCATTTTCGAAACACCCCAAACCCGGTAACTATGTTATATAGCAAGTAGTTTGAATTGATAGAAGAAACTAACTTCACTGACACAAAACCAATTTCCGACTGATTGAAAGACATCAATTTCCAAGAAGGTTCTATTTTACTTTCATGTGTTTCCTTTGTTGTACATCAATTTTGGATTGGCAACAATAGCCAATATAACTAGTCATTGTAATAAAACCTCGAATTGTATTCATCCGTGTTTGTAAAAAAGCTGCTGAATGTATTGATGGCTTTCATCTCCAATATAGGTTGTTGATGTGATTTGTGTTACACGCACATATTTAGCAGTTTCTACAAGCTGACTTTAACAGTATGAGTAGAACCAAAATCGATATTAACAGGTGTCACGTCTTTTGTTGAAGCCGATCGTAATAATAACGTAATCAGTTTAAACTCAACAATAACAGCATTAGAGATGCCAATAAATTTAATTTAAAAATGTGAAATACCTGTCAGCTATTGACAATTCAGTCTTAGCTCACAAAAGCTCATCGATCGATAAAAAAGTTGAAAATATCGACAAAAAATCCATCTAAAACATTATTGTGATTGCTATTGTTGTAGCGGAATTACCAAATTCATTGTCACTGTTACATTTATTACGAAACATCAAATGTTTGCGAGGAAAGCGGTGGAGCAAAAACATCGGACCTGCGCCCGCGCATTGGGATCTGTGACGTCACGACCGATCAATTTCTCGATTAGTATCGTTCCACTTTGTGCCGATTGACTTCGAGCTGTTTCGTGTTCCATACAAATTATTTTATAGTTTTGATTTGATTTTAGAAACTACTAACATTACGGAAATGCGCGGTTGCTGCAATTAAAATTTTTACCGCCATCGCCATCGTTATTTGGGTCTCGATAATTTTTATGTTTATGCTCCTGTTTGCTTGCAGTGTGAGCAGTACCATTATCACCAAAGTCAAGTATTTCAATGGCTCCTATTTTGCGTACATTTTCTATACCAACATCAGGATTACATATTGCTGTAGAACCTACGAGGTTTCACAGAAAACTCTTTTTCTACTTTGTTTTATCTTTATGCATAGGAAGTGAATCATTACGTATTACGGCTAAAATACCTACTTCCTCTATTGAATATATTGCCCATAATGAATAATATCGTTACAAACCGATCATCGCAAGCAGCCCCATAGGTATTACCATAACACTACCATCAATATATATGCTTCGTAACTTGTTTAATATGTATTCTAGTCAAAGTTAACACTTATTTAACTCCTTAGTCACTGCTTACGACATATAGAAAGTACAACTATACTACATAATAATATACTGTTAATGTATTTGTGAAGTAAATAGAGTAGGTACCTTTAAATGTCTTTGTTACTTCGAAAGGATTAAATAACAAATCCATAAGAGAATAACATCTAAAAGAACTTCATTGAATCAGATTCGATACTGTCGGCTCTGAAATACTTGAATTCTCTTTAGAATTAGATTCACTTTCACGTGGTAATGTAACGTTGTACGCGGAAAACACAGTGTTACTGTTTTTGACAAATAGTTGGCTAGCTGACAGCCTTACTGTTGCTGTTGTAGCCAAGATTTCACTTATAGTAAAGACTTGACGTGAGCACCATGTATCTATCACATAGTTAATTAATATGTCATGGATTCATTAATCCATTTTAATTCTTTTACTTATTGTGGTAAAGTAATTTTATTTTTAGGTGCATCGTCGGCTCATATAATTATATAATTAATGTATGCAAAATATTGTAAAACATTTTAAAAGAGTAACGGTGGAGTTTCTTGCCCATTCTTCTCCATACGAAAACTACCTTTTGGAAGGGGCGACTAGAATCAATTTTATTTTTGACGTTCAAAAGTGCCTTCTATGTGCCTATTTGAAATAAATGATTTGACTTTGACTTTGCAAACAAGGAAGCTGACAATGTTTTTACTTACGATAATTGAGAAAGATTAGGTACTGTAGAAAACTACAAAAAATCGTAAATCAAATTGATTTTATGGTGCATCTTGTTAATTCTCGTTTGACTAAATGCATCAACCATGGTATAAAATGCATGTATTAAAGGGTAAATATTTTGAAGATGCAAAAAGAAGTAAATGACCATGATATGGGGTAATTGGATAAGCATACCAGAAATGAACAAACAGTGCATTTTAGTAATATTTCATAATCACGTGAACACAAAAACAATAATTCAAACCACATAGCAGAAAGAAAGAAAACATTAGACTAACTAAAAGTGAAATTACCTTTGATTAGTTGAAAACAAAAGAGTTTATGTAGTTACAGGTAAAACTATTAGAAAATTGGTTAAAAAGTTTACCTAAGATGTTAGGTAAGATGAAAACAAAAGTTTAATCAGAAAATTAGTCGAAACTGCGTTGGAAAGTAAATAGCTGTAAGTAGCTATTGGAAATAAATAAACCTAATTCGATTTGGAACGGAAACTATTACATTGCTTACGTAAGTTTTGCGAGTGCTGAAAATTTAGATTGATATTGGCTATCGTTAGTTGCATGAAGTGCTAAACCCTCTCTCTCTCTCTCTTTCCTAGCCTTATCCCATTTCATTTGGGGTCGGCTCTCCTCATCATTCCTCGCCAGATGTATCGGTTCTGCGTCGTCGAGTCATTCACTTGGGCTTGCTTCAGGTCGTTGTTGACTACAGACTTTCAAGTGGAAAGGGGTCGACCTCGCTTTTTTGGACCTGAATTGATGTAGAGGACTTGCTTAGTTATGTGTAAACTGAAGTTCAATATTCCAATTAATCTAGGGTGCAAAATCTGCTAGTGGTGCTAAGATCATATGTAGTTTATACTTAAGTCAATTCCCAGATTAATTATAATTAAGCTTATCATTGGACCAATTATCATGTACAAGCACCCTACATTCAAAGTTGTTGTTGTTGATATACCTGTACATGACTGTAACATGTTAAAACATAATAAACATATTAATAGCAGCCCATCAACACTAAAGATCGGCTATTGTGTGAATGCCTCATAAATATTAATGGTCGAAGATGGCTACTGCGTACAATCAACTTTATAAGAGGTTTCATTTTCACATGCCCTAAAAATCTCACGCACGTCCTTTCACACTTGAGTCCGATACCAAAAAACTTTATGACAACAATCGATACTTAGAATATCGATTCGATATCAATCGAGACAATCCGTCATTAGAAAAAGACTAGACTTTTCCCCTGGTATTTCTTGCACGGTAATGATGACTGATGCGTTTTCAAAACATGAGAGATTGGATGTGAAATACTATTGTTGTTTGTTTTCCTAGTTCGAGTTGTGTTGAATGTCTGTTGATTTGAATCTTCAGTTTCAATTTATTGTCTGCTCATTTAAAATACATTCGATTTAATCTCAAGATTTATATTAGTTTCTCACTGATTTCAATTTTGTTTGCACCTAGCAACGGCAATATAGCTATTCCATTGTGCATATAATGAGTGAGCCTGATAAACACACAAAAAATTATGTTTAATGAACAAGAAAGTTTATAGAAGCTAGATAGCATAGAAGAGAACTTGTTATATTTCCATCAGTTTTTCAATACCACTCCTTCAGTGCCTAGTTATAGTGATGCACAGTTTAATTGTACATACAGGTTTTCCATCATTTTCTAAAACGGTACATAAGTATTCTTACAATTCATAGATACTGTGTCATCATTTTACAACTGTCATGCCATGATTGGGTCAATTCCAAGACCCTCTTTGACCAATAATTGGATTATTCTTTCATCATGATCATTCGACTATATTGTTGCCATTCCTATTAAACTCTTCACCATACTCACTATCTATAGGATATAATCCACAACTCATACGTCGTCGAGTCGATATAACCGCGTCTACACGCTTGCGGTCAAGGCTGTTTCCTACTTCCATGCAATGCTTTTACTTTTACACGCACGTTGCTTGCTTCACGATGTGTTGTAGTTGTGTTTCGTTCTTTATCTTTATTTCTATCTAGATGTGCAGTTTTATCTTCATTATTGCTTCCTAGACCTGTTTAAATAGTAGCTATTTTGAATAGATTTTTTTTATCTATTCGTTTCTCGGCAATAATCGCACTCAAATACTTCATTATATCTGACATTCACACGTTTTTTATCAGATTTTTCTAACAAAAATGAGACAAGTCATTGTATTCATCAGATTTTCTAGCAAATATTGGGCTAGGTTATAGGCATTCCTTCGAAAATCAGAACTATCTAGCTACTTAGAGATACGGTTTATAACCGTATCTCTAAGTAGCTAGATTGGTTTGACTGTACATTTTTTTCTATCGTCCGAAGTCGTTAGCAGACGCATTGTTTCACTAAATTCTAAAACATAGGTACTGATTTAAGAACATTAGAAAACTTATTGCTTATGGGGTGTTTGGGAACCCTGCAATTAGTAGTTCATAAACTACAACTCTTACTTGCGGGGGCAATTTAGCACCCATTGAGCTAACAACTAAATGGTAGGCTTAACTTTATTACTCTCACTTGAAACTCTCTATTCCACCCAGATTTGTGGGTTAAGGAACAATGGCTATTCTATATAGGAATATATTTGTATATATATGTATATAGATAATTGTCTCTCTATTCACATTAGATTTTAGTTTTCTAGATAAGAAGTCTTCATTACTCTTCATAGAGCATTAATCATTTGGGTTACTGACAATGGCGATTTCTGAGTTTAGATTTCTTAACGATATTTTCATTCATAGAGTGTACAGTTTTGTTGTAGCCTTTACAAAAATATATGATTAACATTGACAAAGGAAAAATGTCTGTGATATCTATTTAGTTATACTAATAATGAAGCTGAACAGTCTGTTTGTACGAATGCACTAACTGCCGGTCGGATTTGAAAAATTATTTTGACATTTGATAACCCAATTCTTGAGGAAGGCTATAGGCTACTAAACATCACGCTAAGACCCTAAGGAGCCTATTAAAATGATATTAAAAGAAGTAATAGCGTGGGTAGGCGATGGGATGCGAGGGGGTGGGTAGAGGAAATAATTTCACGCAGACGAAGTCGGGGACAGAATTCTTCTTGATAAAAGTCACATCCTACACATTTCCCGGGTACCATTGGAAATCAACAGCCTATTCCGCTCAGTGAATTACAGGACAAATCGATTAATATTTCCTTACGATGCTTTCCTTCACCGTTTTGTCATAAGTCATGTCATTTACACAATAGAACAAAAAACAATAAACATAAAAACAAAACAAAACAAACAACAATAAAAACACAAACAAACAATAAACAACAATAAAAACAAAAACACAAACAAAATTAAACAATATGTGAAGAAATTTTACTAATCATAAGATGTCATTTAATAATCTATATGAGGAATACAATAATAAAAACAAAAAGACATAATAAAAAATAATAAAAAAAACAATATTAAGTGTAAACATTTCAAAATAATAATAGTCAACCATGCCATTTAAAATTAATTCCAATCAATAAATTAATATCCAGAACGATAATATTACCATTGTCGCTTATCATCTAGGTACTCATCGACACTGTAATAGCCCTTCCTCAATAAATATGTCTTCAATTTGTTTTTAAATAAGTTTGCGCTATTTATGCTTTTAAATTCTACGGGATGCTTGTTGTATAGAAATACTGATTGAGAGCAGTGGTGATGAAATTATTTACACAAAGTAAAGCGCCTGCCTGGATTTGAAACCACGACCTGCAACTCGTAAGTCGGGACCAATTCCACTGCCACCACTACTCCACCTACACCCAAGTTTAGTTAATTATGTTACGTCCCATTTTGATTAGATTGGATAGAAAATCTATTACCGTAAAACAATCTACTCACAAATAAACTACTTAAACTAAGCTAATAACATAATCCCAGCAATCAGCCCTCAGTAACTCTAGATGTCAGTTTCTTAACTTTCTCCCGCGAAGGTCGCGAGTTCGATGCCTGCCCCGATGACACGACGCCACTCATTTCTGAGAACAAATTATACATTATCTATGGTTGAACTAATAAAGTAGAAGTTAATGTTTATGAAGTGTTAATGTCTTGTGAAGTAATAGTTAGACGTAATATCAGAACGAATTATGACATCATGATTTTATGAGCTTTTGTGAGACAGACTGACCAGAGGCAACGGCAGTAAAATAAAATGGCTCATTCATCATTGTGTTTGACTTTTTCCCAGGTTTAAGTCGGTTTTCAGTACAACCATATACGGCTAGATTAGATTAGAATAGATTATTTACATTTATAGTCAGTCTGTGATAAACTGATAATGCACAGACTAATTGTTTACAGTAGTTACTATTTCTCTTTCCTTTTCTTGATTTATATCAGTTTTATATGTATAATAATATGCTAATTGTTTCTTTCATTCGACGGACAATACTCCGCAGTAGATGTCTCAGGATTTGATGAGCATGAGGTTTAGGTTCAATTATTTGATGAGCGTGAGATTTAGGTTCAATTTGATGAGCGTGAGGTTTAGGTTCAATTTGATGAGCATGAGGTTTACGTTCAATTTGATGAGCGTGAGGTTTAGGTTCAATTTGATGAGCATGAGGTTTAGGTTCAATTATTTGATGAGCGTGAGGTTTAGGTTCAATTTGATGAGCGTGAGGTTTAGGTTCAATTTGATGAGCGTGAGGTTTAGGTTCAATTTGATGAGCATGAGGTTTACGTTCAATTTGATGAGCGTGAGGCTTAGGTTCAATTTGATGAGCATGAGGTTTAGGTTCAATTATTTGATGAGCGTGAGGTTTAGGTTCAATTTGATGAGCGTGAGGTTTAGGTTCAATTTGATGAGCATGAGGCTTAGGTTCAATTTGATGAGCATGAGGTTTAGGTTCAATTTGATGAGCGTGAGGTTTAGGTTCAATTTGATGAGCATTTGGTTTAGGTTCAATTTGATGAGCGTGAGGTTTAGGTTCAATTTGATGAGCATGAGGTTTAGGTTCAATTTGATGAGCGTGAGGTTTAGGTTCAATTTGATGAGCTTGAGGTTTAGGTTCAATTTGATGAGCGTGAGGTTTAGGTTCAATTTGATGAGCATGAGGTTTAGGTTCAATTTGATGAGCGTGAGGTTTAGGTTCAATTTGATGAGCATGAGGTTTAGGTTCAATTTGATGAGCGCGAGGTTTAGGTTCAATTTGATGAGCGTGAGGTTTAGGTTCAATTTGATGAGCATGAGATTTACGTTCAATTTGATGAGCATGAGGTTTAGGTTTAATTATTTGATGAGCGTGAGGTTTAGGTTCAATTTGATGAGCGTGAGGTTTAGGTTCAATTTGATGAGCATGAGGTTTAGGTTCAATTATTTGATGAGCGTGAGGTTTAGGTTCAATTTGATGAGCGTGAGGTTTAGGTTCAATTTGATGAGCATGAGGTTTAGGTTCAATTTGATGAGCATGAGGTTTAGGTTCAATTTCCGGATCGTGCACAGTGTTACGGGGTTTTTCTCAGTAGCACTTACGATATCATTGCGTAACATACTAATCAATCTATTATTTTATTACTAACATTAGTTTGTAAGCTCGCAATTTTACTAACAAATATGGATGTAATCTTAGGATGAATCTGAAATAAATAATTTATTATTATTATTAATAGGCTTGCCCCCTATTTTATGGGACTTAAACATAACAGGCGAAATGCGTGTGGAGGTGCTATAATAGGTTTATCTCTGCCTATCCCTTCGTGGAATACAGCCACATTGTAAGCTACTATCAATATTGGTACAAAATCTCTAATCCTCATCTTTACGCTTCCACCTCCACTTACTATGGTAAATGCTAGTACTAAGTGTAAGTTCACCTCATTAGCTCAGGGCACGACTTAACCCGCGCGTCACGACCTCCTGATGACCTGTAGGTACCTGTCAACGACGACGCCTAGCCTTTACGCTGTTGTCGCTTCTTCTAATGTTGCTAGTGGCTTTTCGTTTGTATTTCTTTTGATGAACTCATCTTTTATATATTGATTGCATGCTTTATTTTGTCACTTCTTTGTTTAATTTATTTATCAACACTGCTCTTACACGGTGAAGGGAAACATCGGTAGGAAACCGGCATGTCCTAGAGGCAAAAAATCGAAGACATGTGACATCTACCAACCCGCACTGGACCCGCGTGGTGGGCCGACTCCCTCTCTAAGATAGGTGGCTTGTGTATAACAGTGGGAACATATATAGGCTGATTATGTTTTACGTGTGCTTTATTAAAATAATTCCTGAAGAGACAAAAGTTTTAATTCCTGCTAATTTGACAAACCTGTTTCTTTTGGCTTTTTTACATATTTTGTTCACTCAAAACCTATTTATAGTGATCGGAACCGAATGTATTTTTAGCGAGCCCATTCTTTATATCAACAAAGACCTCGAGAATCCTGAAACCTAATAGCGAAATCATTTAGTTTTGAGTTAACGAAAAATTCTGATGTAAAATATGTAATTGAATTCAATACAATCAGCCATTAAAATTCTTAGAGCTATTTGCAGTCGGCTTCCACCAAAGAAAATAACTTATGACAATGTGAATGTAAACGAACCATTAAAACTAACACAAATTGGTGCTTAAACAAAGCAATTACATCTTGTCAAGTCATGTCGTAACAACTTGATGCTCAACTAGTCACACATCGTATGATCGTACATCCCAACATTACGCAACCATTGCCGGGTTAATACCGATAATGTTATGTGTGGCGCGCAGGGAATACGCAATGAAATGAGTTTTCATTTTCTTTGAGACGTGACTTGCGAGGTGAGTGGTTTAGGGTTTGAGAGATGAGAGGTCGCGGGATGTTAACAGGATGGGAATAGTGAAATGTTCAGATAAGAAAAAGTTACTTTAGAAATAATTATTATAAAATTTGAAATGATCGAGTTAAATATTATAGTTTGTTTTCTTATAATGAGCATAACAAGAAAACATAGCAAACAATCATAAAAAGGCGCAACCCGGAACTTTAAAGTTTCAGTTTTAGACTTAAATTTAAAAAAAATCAAGACTGTCTTCTATATTATATAGCCTTCAAAAACCTTGACTGTAGATCACCATATTTTCTGGCGAGAGATATAAATTCTTAAGCAACCAATTTTGCTGTAGGTTCTGTGAACTCATTTTGCTCAACGTAAATCTCGCCTATAGCACGTCCCATTTCGCTCCGCTCACAGCTCACACCTCGCACCAGGCTTACTTCAGAGCTGAACTCACAACTACACGTGGTTAAGGGACAGTCATGGTGCAGCTCGACGTTACGTCACTTTATGGTCACCATCATAACCGAGAGTTTGATGAACTTATTAACGTGACGGTGGATTTATGATTGGTAGTTGTAGGTGTGTCGCGGTAAGCTTAGTAATTTATTGCGACATTTCAATGCGCCGGATTATAAAGGTACATGCAATATTGTTTACGTGCATGGAGTCTTTCTTGCTTGTAGATAATTCTAGCAACAAAAAAAAAACTATTTAAAGGGTTATCCTACTAATATAGGAAATGTGAAAGTTTGTATGTTTGTTAATTAATTAGGTACCTACTCGAAAACGGCGAATCGATTTGGGTGAAATTTGGCACAGATACTGGCGCCGATTCCCTTGTTCACAAACTAAACTAAATTTAAGTTCAGTGCATCTTTTTCTTTCTATTTCATTAAGAAAAGGACAGAAGATAAATAAAGTAATAGCCCTGTCAAATTAGGATACTCCATAGACAATTTAGACGTGATTAAAAACATGGCTACTAAAAATACGTCAATTTACATCAGGCGCTGACTAATTCGACAGGACTAAACTAATATTTATTTTCTGTCCTTTTGTTAATGAAATAGAAAGAAAAAGATGCAATTAACTTAAATTTAGTTTAGTTAGTGAACAAGGGAATCGGCGCCAATGTCGCAAACTATTTTCCACCTCATACCCTGCCCTCTGTGTCCCAAAACTGGCAGTCACAGTATCCTCCGCGCTGCCACCGACGACGCCGTAGAAGCGGCGAAGTTTTGGGTCAACAAGATCTGAAAGATTCGTGCCAGCGACACGTCGAAAAAGAATTACCTGGATTAACACATAGGATAGTTCTAGAATAGTTAGAAGTAACTTACGAAAAAACTTTTAATTTTTCCATCAGCTTTTCAATATCACTCCACCAGTACCTACAGGGATGCAAAGTCGTTGTCCCGACTTTTCTTAAATTTCAAAGCCCGTACTAAGGTATCGACACTAGTAACCGTCATGTTTAGAAAGGAAAGCCAGAAGGAAAACCCTTCACCACCACACCTGCAAAAGTACCGAAAATCTACCTCCCTGTCCAGCAGCCTGTTTCCACGTCGGTCATCGACTCAGCAGAATTATGTCTCGACCAACAACCTTGTAATCAGATCTGAGCGATCCATTTTCACGAACACACGCCGAACGAAAGTAAGAGGTACCTAAGTACGGAAGCGAGCCTTGGAAAGCGTGTACAAACGATATTTTCCGATCACGCGCGGCTATTGGCTCGTGCGTATAAACTTCTTGTGTGTTTCGGTGAATTCGGCGATAGTTTTTTCAGGGAATAGGTTTTTGCAACGATCTGGTAGTGATGCTTTTGTTTTGTGAAATTTTATTTTACAGTCGTTACGGGTCGTCAGAAGCCCGATAGTCTGACATGACCAGTCTTACCAAGGGGTACCGCCCATGGTGTCACCCTTTGTAAAATTTCTATATTTATGTCTGTAATTTATATGGTGTACATAATAAAGAGTATTCTATTCTATTCTATCGTATTACCCAGTAACTGGGTTGTGGAGGTCAGATAGACAGTCGCTCCATGTAAAATACTGGTATTCAGCTGCACCCGGTTAGACTGGAAGCTGATCCCATCATACTTGGGAAAAGGTCGATCATTGGCGGTCACCGGTTACCACGATGGCAGTCAATGCCTTAATAATATGACATATAAAAGTGATCTCGATGTCCTATTTACAGAATAAAGAATTTCATTTAATTTCACAAAAACTTTGTCCGCAATGAAAGTAACCTGAGTCTCGTTAAAGACATATATAAGATATAATTATAGATAGTAAATATGTGGTAGACTCAACAAAATAACGATTAAACGTTTTACGTTGGGAGCAATAAATATGCAATTTAAAATAATGTGAATCGGAAGTGCAGTTCTAATAGAGACTCAACTTTCTCTATCTGCTGTGTCAATCATCGTGTTGTGTCCAGTCATGTCCCCCGCTTGTCATGCACTCTTGCACCTTCTTTATATTCTAAGGGCATCCATGTTTCCTCCTCACTTCCGCTACTAGTCGTACACAGGTCACGTAGATACCTTCGAGGAACCTACAGTTATTTACAGGGAAGCACATGCTTATGGTACAATTGCAATAAATTAGGTTGAATAACTTTATGTGTTGGAGCCGTGGCGAGCCTGTTAGCTACTTGTGTACCTAGTTTCCCTATTCCTATATAATAGGTAGGGTTGTTGAAAAAATGGGTGCCGTAGCGTTTTAATCATCATGATCTGCGTATTTTTTTCCCTACTATGTTGGGGTCGACTTCCAGACGAACTGGATGCAACTGAATATCATTGGAGCGACTGCCTGTCTCACCTCCACAACCTGGTTAGTAGGTAATTCTATGCCCCTTGTATAGGATTTATTCGTTAAATTACCAGTGAGTGATTTGATTGCTGCTCAGCGACGGCAATTTTGCGTGGATGCGACGCATGTTGTCCCCCAACTTGTGGATGCGACGCATGTTGTCCCCCAACTTGTGGATGCGACGCATGTTGTCCCCCAACTTGTGGATGCGACGCATGTTGCACCCCAACTTGTTTTTTTTTTTTTGTGTTTGTGTTCTTTTTCTGGGTCATGTTTACCGTAAATAAACATATTTTTTCGTTCTTTTCTTATTCCATGGCGAATTTTCTCGCTGATAAAAAAACTAACTATACATGCAATAAATACCTACCATCTGTGCCATCTTTGATATTGATTGCGTTTTTCAAATTGATCGAAGTACAAGTGATAGTTCAGTTTCCAGCTGAAATAAACATAGTCCACCGTGGTCACATCATCAAAAATTACAACCAAACATTCAAGATAATAATGTACATACTATCACATTACTACATGACATAACACCAAATTACATTAAAAAAAAACACGCCCACAACAACAAAAATAAACAATAACCATTCTAACGTAACCGGATACAAGTAAGTCACGTGTAACGTAACATAAACTATGCGGTTACGTTGTCATTTACGTTAACGTTACGTTTACGTTTAGTATTGCGCAATATGGCGCGGCATTACTACAAATTATTGTTTAACTCTGGTTGAGTAACCATGCTCGGACTTTTCACAAATTGGACACTTTCTTGTGATTGTTTTTTTTTCTGCTCAATTATTTTATGTTTAGCTTGAATGACTGCCCGGAATTACTTAGTAGATTGATTTAATGTATCAAATTGTCATTGAATAAATAAGTATTCCATCTCTAGCTTTTATCTTATTTAGACGTCGCAATAAGTCTTAACTTCGTCTTGAACTCACATACCTACAAGACTACTAATTTTATGCTTTGTCTTTGATATACATTTCAAAGCCTTCTTACCCCTAATTGCACCATTAATCTCAATTTGAATAATTTTGAAGGATATTGCTAATCCATTGCTTCATATGTTCGAAAAATTGGTCTAAAGCAAAGCAAGTGGTGAATATAGCAATAAATATTGTTGAACTGTCAAAATGAAAGCCATTGGCTACTGGATCCAGGATCTGGATACATGCAATACCCGAGCAGTCAATAAGTTGCCAGGTTTAAACACGAGTATAGGAGTCTTAGCCTGTAAATATACCGTCTCAGCTGACAAGCATTATTTCTATGCAGACAGCAGAAATGGGTATGTATAGTAGTAAACCTCCCCGTGAGGAACTGTATCACAAAGAACTTAACTACTACTAAAGTATTCAAAAAATAAAAGGCCCGTTTTGACATTGACAGTTCTAGTAGTTAATAAAGATCGAATTCGCAAAACACGTATTCGTTTGTATGAAACTGACAGGTGTCAAGAACGCATTCTCAAATGTCAAAACGGGCCTTTTATTTTTTGACAACTTGAACTGTAATTTTATTAGTAACAATAGTACGTGACTACCGAGATGACGACTAATAGAGAGGTATGGAAGAAAAAGACATGTTGTTCCGACCACGAATAAATGGGGAAAAGGGCAAGAGAATTATGATGATGATCATGAATGCCTTCAGCTATTTTAATATCAACCTTTCTTCCATCAATACCTTATAACTCAATCACATCCAAATCGAGCCAGTTCATAGTTTAACCACAGATCGACATCCGGTTCAAATCCGTCACGTAACGTAACTGACTCTTTGAACGTTACGCCACTGTCCAGTAATCCTAGTAATTACTTTTTACAAAACATTGCTCACTTTTTGTCCATTCAAGCATTCGTCCATTTCTCTTTTTGTTAGATTTCACCGACTATTCAATTCATGGCTAATTCTATTCTTTTGGCTGGGGTGGTTGAGTTTAAGTCTATTGTCTAAACATTTTTGTCAAGATCTCGTCTTTTGTGAGGTTTTGGCAGTCAGTGACTGATGTCTTTGTTGAAAATGGTGGAGTATGGCGTTGTGGTTTATGAAAGTGTGGTTGATGTGTTTATGGTTTGTGTGGTTTGCATTTAAAACTGTGCAGTGCTGTAACTATAGTCAAAAATGAGTTACTGATGATGGCAAATAACAATGGTAGGAAACTGTTCAGGAGGACGATGAGAGTCCAGCGGGATAATTGCGTAGCACACTATCACTAGCAATGGGTTACATTTTGACAGTTCAACGACATTCATTGCGTTATTTACGCTGTTGAGTAGACCCATTTTTCGAACATATGAAGTAATGGATTAGCAATATCCTTCAAAATGATTCAGATTGAGATTGATTGTGTGTTACGCAATTAGGGTGCAGGATGAAACCGACAAAAAAGGACAAAGCCCGGGCTGTTACCGATGTCTCAATGAAGACAATATGACAATACTTGAGTACGAGGCTTTTGGCTACTCTGTTTGTGTGTACGTAATGTGCGTTGTATTTTTGCAGAATAAACAGTTTATCTTTCTTTACAATAGTTAACTGCTCCTCGTAAGTTTGACATATCTCGTTTTTAATTTAGGACGTTCTTAGTAAAGATATTCTGTTAATCAACAGACGAGTGCTGACGTAGGACGGTTTAGTCTGCTTAAAAGGGCCAATCAGATTATTTAGATGGCTTTTAAAGAAATTATTTTTTGCACATTCGAACGTTTTGCAATTTGCATAGCATTCAACCTTCTATTTACGTCAAATGCCCAGTGAAAGTGCTTATTATCCCGTGACCTGCCATGATTGATGATCTGTCCCCTGACATCTTGAACTTCGTTGAAAAACGAATTTGTTTTGTATTGAGAAGCATTGAGGCTGCGCATAAGCATTTAACGGCTGAATGAATTAAATTAATGGTAGAGATCATAAGCTGTGAAGCGACAATGGAGGTGAGATGTTCTCAAGCAAATTCCAATGTGCTGACCATTGTAATTTGGTCAGGTGGACTGAAGCCAAAATTTTATATACCTACTAGCTGTGCTCGCGACTTCGTTCGCGTGCATGTCGGAAAACCTGTAGTATTTTTTTTTATTGCTGAATGGTCCTGCTCTTGACCTCGATCACGCCTGATGGAAAGAGATGGATGAGGTCTATGATGGAACGAGCGTACCCAGACGATGCCTGTTCACTGTTGCTTTGAAGGCAGACGGGTTAAATGTGGAAGCCCACACAGACGCTGGCAGAGAGTTTCACACTTTGGCTGTGCGCATAATAAATGTGGAGGAGAAGCGCTGGGTTTTTTTTTTGCACGGACCCTATTTCTTTTTCTAAAATAAAATAACTATAGTTACTCCTTATAACATCGGCTGTATGCCAGTGAAATTCCCATCAAAATCGGTCCAGCCGTTTCAGAGATTACCAGGAACAAACTGACGGACAGACAAAAATTTAAAAAAATATTTTTTGTTTATAATTACCGTATATACTTTCATATGTATAGGTAAAAAGCTATTATTTTGACAATACAAACAGTCACTTCAATTTTATTTATTTGTATAGATGTTTAGATTAAATTATACATTGCACAATATCGTCTCGTGATAGGACCAATGAAAGTAAGAGAGAGAAAGAGAAGATGGATTATCTTCTATCTACGTAAATAAAAAAATAAAAAACTAAATTTAAAAAACCGCCGACACAAAATAATACTTAATAAAAATAGTATGAATGTAACAAGCCTAAAATAATTTAAAAAAACGATGGAAAGGATAGCCACAAACAAAACAAAAAAGGTATAAACGTGAAACCCTACAAAAAGAAAAAAATAACCTTGAAATTATGACCCTACGTAAGTACTTATGAAATTTTTAGATTAAATGTTGTCCCGTCGGGGGACCGCTCTAATTATTAGTCTAACGTTCTGTTAAAGTTTAAAATAGTAGCGGTCGGGTTTATTTCATGCTTTTTGTAGGGACTCCTTATTATTCCATTTCTTTTATTTTCTTGCGTTTTAAGATTCAGGTAATTTGGTGTTTAATCAGGTTTTTTGTAATTCGCCATTTTGTGGTGGCGGCCATCTTGGACCGATTTTCATCAAACATAGCTAAGAACACTCCCGACAAATACACCTTTCGAACAAAAAAAATACAAATACAAAATCGGTCCATCCTTTCGGGAGCTACGATGCCACAGACAGACATACACACACACACACACACCCCCACACACACACCCCCACACAGACACGTCAAACTTATAACACCCCGTCGTTTTTGCGTCGGGGGTTAAAAATGAATGCTGTTCATTGGTAAGCGCCATACTTGATAAAGGCTGGATAGTTTGGTAAATTTTTGTTTTAAAATGTTCGTAATAGTCTGAATAAGGTCTTTAGGGAAAGGATAATTGGAAAAGTTGCATGGGAAGTTAGAAACAGGGTAACAGCCCGGAGTTAGGAAGTTGTGTGGTATGATGCCTTGTGTTTGCCTCGGAAAGCACGTTAAGCTGTTGGTCCTGCGCCTGAATTCTCTCCAGTCATGTCGGATTGCATGCCATCCCATTGGTCTATGAGCGTGAGGGAGGAGAAACTGCATCTGTGTCTGCACACATCCTTGTGCACCATAATATCTCCCGCCCCGAAGGCTTGTCTCCGTTAAGATGGGCCGCCATGGCCGAAATATGGTCTGGAGGACTATTATTATTATTAATAAAAATAAAAATGAAGGTATTCGTTTAAGTTCAAGAAATTTATATGATAGAACCCTGGAACTACTTTCCATTTGCCAGAAGCAGATATAAAAATAAATGTTCTATTACACAATATTAGTGCTCGCAACGTATAATATACTAGCTGCGCCCCTCGGTTTCACCCGTATAAGTTTCGATCCCCTAGGAATATCGGGATAAAAAGTATCCTATGTGTTAATCCCAGTTATAAACAATCTGTGTGCCAAATTTCATCCAAATTCGTTCAGTAGTTTTTGCGTGAAAGTGTAACAAACATCCATCCATCCATCCATACAAACTTTCACGTTTATAATATTAGTAGGATTATCTCCTAGAAAAACATTCCTATCAACTTATCACTCATCCAAAATATGATCACCCAGTATTCTACGAACTGACCAGGCTCTGACCTGATAATACTTCGAAAAAATAAAAAAAGCTCAAATCAACCGGGTCATCTGTACAGATAGCAACGGCGGCGGCCCGACTAATAGCTCTGATGTTTTTGATAACGTTACTCTGATAATCTTGGCAGGTGACGTTTTTATTTCATTTACTGACCGTATGTCAGTGTTCGTCTCATCTTACTTTTAGGGTTCCTCGTCTTCAAACAAATGGTTGGGGGAGTTGGTCGTAATTTTTGGTAATATTTTATTTCGCCTCTCTACTTAGAACTCAGTCGCTGCCAAGTCTGGCCCATGTGCCCATGGGGAGGTATCGTCAATTCGTTTTTCCCGGCAGGGTAATCGTAAAAGGTAAACAAAGAAGTTCTTCCAGACGAAAATCACAGTTAATGCAAAGTAAAAGAAGAATGCTTTCTGTTACTTTTCATCATAATCTATACTAATAATAAAGCTGAACAGTTTGCTTGTTTGAACGCGCTAATCTCTGAAACTACCAGTCGGATTTGAGAAAATCTATTTGCATTTGGTAGCCCAATTCTTTAGGAAGGCTCATCACGCTAAGATCGTGTGGAGCCGAGTAAAGCTGAAAGAACGCAAAGCAAAAACTGAGTAATAAGCGCGGGCGGGCGACGCGATGCGAAGCGTTGGGTCAAGACATTTCACGCGGACGAAGCCGCGGGGCGACGCTTGTCGAAAATAAAACAAGGGTCACGACGGATCATGCAAAATATTTTATTTTAATCGAGAAAAGTGAACTGGGATAAAGTCAAAAAGTAGTAAAGGTAGTAGGTGCTAGGTAGTGGTAGGTGCTAGGTGCTAGGTAGTGGGTAGTGGTAGGTGGTAGGTGCTAGGTAGTGGGTAGCGGTAGGTGGTAGGTGCTAGGTAGTGGGTAGTGGTAGGGGGTACTGTAGGTGCTAGGTAGTGGGTAGTGGTAGGTGGTAAAGGTACTGAGAGTATTGAAATGATTGCAGTAAGCTCCTTAAAATTGGAGGTCTAACATTGGACGGCGGCAAAGATGTTAAATTCGTAGAATGTAGATCAATCAGTAACCGCGGGCGCAGTAGCCATTTGGATAAGAGTGAAGAAATCTCACAGCGGGACCTCAAACTAACGCGATGCAATCGCTACCCGTTTAGCGCTGAACACTTACATTAGCTTAGTCACGACTCTGTCTTTCTATATCTTTCGGAATTACTTATAGTGTGTATAGATGTAACATGTCTGCTGTCATTTGTAAATGTTTGACAGTCGTTACGGGTCGTCAGAAGTCCGAAAGGCTGACAACCAGTCTCACCAAGGGGTATCGTGTTATATAATAACTGGGTTGTGGAGATAGACAGTAGCTCCATGTAAAATACTGGTATTCAGCTATATCCAGTGAGGCTGGAAGCACTACCCAACATAGTTGTGAAAAGGCTAGGCAGGTGATGACATGTAACATATCAGTGACATAAAAGTGGTGTTGTAGTGATTATCATCATGATCTCTGCCGAAGAGTTTCCTCACCTGAACATGGTGATTCCACTGCCAATGATATTGTGTCTCCCAAGTAAGCTTACGACACCGGAGGGGCAATTATCGTAATTTTAAGAACGTTCATAGTCTGTTCTCACTGTCAAAAATACCTTTAATGTCCCTACATTTTTGACAAGAGATTGCTATTAGATTTTAAACGTTTTTTATTACGGGAATTGGCCTTCTGGTGTCCCGCTTTCCACAGTTCCTTTATCTCCTATAGCACTATGCCATCATCATGTCCTGATTTCATCAAGTTTAGGGGTGTCTTATACAACCATCAAAAGAACGTTGACAGACATCTTTTAAATTACAAGATCAATACACATAATTTACAGAACCTTCAAGCAAAGGTCTGCTTATGTCACTTCTCAGTGACTTTGTCATAAATCTCAGAAAAAGTTCTCAGGCCCACCATACAACACAAAAAGTACTACGAAGTCACATCACAAAGTATTTTATAAACGCCACAATCAATTTGTACTAAATTGCGTCACACTCACAAATCATCACAAAATAATCGGTCCCTTAGCAAATGACATAACAACGCCATAACCCTTTATACTCCAACCAATCAATTTCTCATAATAACTAGAGGTTATGTAACTATAAACGTGGAGAAAGACGTTTAGAAGGTGTACTCTGCACTGTTGAGAGTCGAAACGGAACAGAGTCCGCGTCTGGTGCACCTTGGGCAGTCAGTCATGCTATAAATCTTGCTAAATGTATTGTATCTTAACAAATTACAACATCTATCTGTTACTAATAATAAACATGTATGGTTTGTTTGTTTGAACGCGCTAATCTCTAGAATTACCAGTCGGTTTTGAAAAAATATTTTTGCTTTTGATAGCCCAATTCTTGAGGAAAGCTATAGGCTTTATTTATTTAACAACACGCTAGGACACTAAGGAGCCGAGCGAAAACAATGAAAGTCAGAAAGAACGCTGAGCGAAAACGAAGTAATAGCGCGGGCAGGCGATCCGATGCGACGCGGTGGGGACAGGAAATTTAGTACGGACGAAGTCGCAGGCAGAAGCGAGTAATAGATGTAGATGTAGATTTGCTTTATAAAAACTTAAACATTTACAACGTGTGTCTAATGTCAGTGTTACGTCAATGTCCATATAATTATGTCGTGTTTAAAATGTGTTTAGCCTAAACAACTGAGGGGCAATTCTCGTAATTTTAAAAACGTTCACAGTCTGATCACAGTCTGTCAAAAATACCTCTGATTTCCGTACATTTTGACAAGTCTTTAACGTTTCTTTGTCGCCGAGATGAGACTTTGAACGTTTTAAATTACGAGAATTTACCTTCTGATAAACATTGTTTTGTGGTAGTAAGGTTACATTTCTGATGCATGTTACTATCCCGGTTGCATACTGCACCTTCTGCACACAATCCATCCGATATTATAATACGTTATCGGTAATCCGGAGATTGGTTGTCAGTGAAAGTGCTATCATTACGCTGATGCGTTGTTGATGAGGTCACTGACAGCAACCGCATGACTCGGGACACGTACAGAGATGGTGCATATATCACTCTTGATGCAACGTGGGAACACGTATTGGTTATTGTAATGCATAATCAGCCTATAATGTTCCCACTGCTGGGCCACAGGCCTCCTCTCGGTGAGATGGAATGGGTCCTAATCCACCAAGCGCGCCCAGTGCGGTTTGGTAGGTGTCACATGTCTTTGAATTTTTGGTTCTAGGACATGCCGGTTTCCTCACGATGTTTTCCTGCACCGCTTTGAGAGCAGTGGCGATGAAATAATTCACACAAAGTAAAGCGCCTGTCTGAATTCGAAATTATGACCTACAAGAAGGCATGTGACATCTGCCAACCCGCACTGGGTCCGTGTGGTTGATTACAGCCCGCTCCCTCTCAAAGAGAAAAGGCCGGAAACTTAGCAATGAGAACATTATATGCTACTATGCTTATGCTATGCGTATGGATAAACAGTCTCTTCAAAGAAACTCCGTCAGAACAATTTGTTAGTTGTGTAAGTTCTCCATGTAACTATTTTTACAATAGCCACATACATGTCCTCGATATCCTTTTAAGATATAGTCATTAAAAATCCGATGTTTAAGAATATTTACATACTTATAAGGTAACATTCGGTTACATAAAGAAGTTTCGTATAAGCGCCCGCGCCGCTTTGGCGGGCAGTTCCGTACCGCCTACAGAATATGCAAAATTAAAACATCGTCTAGTGTTTTACAAACAAAACCGAACTAATATATTACCAACTGTCATAATTTCACTTTCAAAACCTGTTTGTGTGGTGACAAAGCGTTTCTATAACGATTTGGACATTAACTTTCCATAATTGAGGAATAGAATGTGTAGCAACCGTAACAAGTTATATCTTCTTGAAAAATCTTTGCTTCCGTGTCAACTAAAAGCTATTAGGAAATAGAAAACTCCGTGCTTATTCTGCTTACCCGTTGAAGAAATCCAACAGCATTATATTCGCCCTAATGAAAAACTTCGGCTACAGTCTCCATAACGGACTTGTTTTGCCTGTGTAAACTATATATTATTATGCAAGTACAACATAAACTGCCATTCAGCAAAAGTTGTTGATTATGACATAGGACTTCATAGGACTCTAAAGAGACTAACAGAAGAGTTCAGCTGGGCTGGGCAGAGTTGCTTCGTCGCGTATTTTGCAGAGCCTATAGAATAAAGTCTTCAATCAGTGCGTCTTGCCTGTTATGACTTACGGCGCCGAAACGTGGACACTCACGGTACGGTTGATCAATAAATTCAAGGTCGCTCAGCGAGCTATGCTATATAGTCTCTCTGAGGGATAGAATCCGGAATGAGGTGATCTGGCAGAGAACTAAAGTTGTCGACATAGCTCACAGAATAAGCAAGCTGAAGTGGCAATTGGCCGGCCATATTAGCCGTAGAATCGATGTCCGTTGGGGTAGACGTGTCCTCAATTGGAGACCGCGAAACATAAGGTAGGACGCCCTCAGGCTAAGTGTAGCGACGGTTTTCGCAGGGTAGCTGGTAGCGGCTATACGAGAGTTGCCGAGAATCGAGCTGAATGGCGTGTAATTGGAGAGGCCTATGTCCAGCAGTGAACTGCAGTAGGCTGATGATAAGGACTCTTCACAAGTAAAGATTTTCTGTACGTCCAACGTAAGCTTGCCAATTATGCTTCGTTACTAACTTTGCTCACTGGTTTCTTCTGAATTTGAATTTCCCAAAAATCTAAGTTCATTAGAATTGGCAGACTTTTGATCTTATTTTAAGCATATGGCCAGTTTATCAAGTTAGCTAGTTATAATATTATTTCCAAGAATGCTGGTATATTGCCCGACGGTCACTTACTAGAGGTGAGATACGTTTATCGTTCATATCGAAGTCCTAACTTGCCAACTAAGACAAGTTACCGACTGACACTGACATACCTACCAGTTTCATTTAACAAACTTGCGAGTTGACTAACCGATACCTTATCATTCGTCTACAATCTACAGCGGCATAGTTAATTTTCAAATGAAATTTATTTAATTTAGTTTGTTAATAACTTATATTGTTAGTAGGTATCAGATTATAACCCAGTAAAATGAATGGCATCATGAAATCATTTAATCAAGCGCACGAGACAGACAAAGCAAGACGAATCTATAAACTTAGCCGTAGCTCTTCTTTTTCTTATCTTTTTTTTTGTTAGCATTTAATTGTGTCCCACTGCTGGGCCCAGGCCTCCCCTTTTTCCTTCCAAACCTCCCTGTCTTATGCGATCTCTGGTCATGTTGACCCTGTAAAACCTGTAAAACTTAACGGATCGTCACACCACCTTCGCCGCGGTCTACCTCGACGGCGATGTCCTCTCTCAGGCGTCCAGTGAGTGACGACCTTTGTCCATCTCTCCGGGTGCATTCGCGCGACGTGTCCAGCCCACTCCCACTTCAGTCTGGCTGTTTTTTCTCCAACATCCGCTACTTTACTCTTGGAGCTCAGGGTGGGGTTTCTAACTGGGTTCTCATGCGTGTTACTCAAATTAATTAAATTGTCTACTAGGTCAAACGTCTGAACCTTCTAAACTGGGTGGTCGTGGTTAGGATATACCGTTATAATGTTGTGTGTCGAATTGAAATAATTGAATGAATTGGTTTAAAATGAAGGGTTCTTAGAACAAGATTATATTTACCAATTAGATATTTGGCACACTGGTGTTCAATCAGCTGACTCATAAAATCGCAAAGCGCTTGAAGAAAGCATTTAGTTAAATTTGTTTGATAATAATTGAACTAAGTGGGTATTCATCATTATTACCTTCATATTCTAGCATACAGCACATAACATAACATCACGCCAGTAATCCCCGAAAGATTAGGCAGAGGTCTACTTGAAGAAGGTACACACATTTTTCTAGAACGTTATATATATATATATATAATAACACTTTGCCCGACCTGGGAATCGAACTCAAGACAGCTCAGCAGTAGCGCTTACGACCACTAAACCAACGAGGCAGTCTGCAGAGCTATATTTTTCAACCAAAAAATAACTCGGTGCTGAAAAAAATAATTAAATCGGTGCTAAGGTACTACAAGCAGGCTACAAGTTCCTAGAAAACATAATATTTTAGATAATTTTTCCCCACCGTTCAAAGCTAGGTACAAATATTAAAGTCGAAATACCGACTTGCGACTATGCGACATAAAGTCGCACCTCCTGAATACACAACAGTTACGTGCTCACATGCAAATGCCAAGCATAATGAGTAGCTGTGAGCTCATCAATAATGTATGTGTAACAACATTACACCTTTTTACCGCGCGGTTGGGTAACCGCGGGTGTGGACATGAAGGATGGCTTAGTTCCGTATCGAGGACTGTCCTTCCGCAAGCATGGTATGTTTAGGTGTAGGACTATAAGTGAAGTTAATTGTCAGGCAAATTGGCAACCAACGTCTACTTCCCGTGCCATCGCACATCGTCAGGACACTGTCCTCCCATACCTATTAACACTGTAATTTGAAGACATTGTTAAAGCCAATTATTTTTAAAAGAATTACCGTGGAGTTTTTCTCCGGCTCTTCTTCAAAGGAAACGACAAATTGGAACCATGTACCTAGCTTCCGAAGTTTCAGAAGTGCCCATGTATGTAGGCTTATGTGAAATAAAATATTTTGATTTTTTCATACAACTGTCAAGAAATGACAGCTGTGATTTGAATATACGGTCAAATAAGTTTTTTTTTAAATTTTGTAGTTAAATGCCTGCTCTTGACCTCGATCACGCCTGATGGAAAGCGGTGGATGAGGTCTATGATGGAACGAGCGTGCCCAGAAGATGCCTGTTTACTCTTGTTGCTAGTCAATTTGCTTAAAAATGTATGTGAAATACATTTTTAAGCAAATTGACTTAGCACGATTCCAACTAAAAAAAATATGTATGGAGGACTTTAATTAAAGGAAGAAAATTATGGTATTCAGCTGCATCCGGTTAGTCTGGAATCCGACCCCAACAAAGTTGGGAAAAAGCTAGCCAGATGATGTATGGAGGACTCTATCATACCTTCTGAGTTTATAGCAGCGAAATGCCAATATTTTATTCTTATTGTTTCAAAGAAAAGTAAACATTGCCGAACTTAGATATTTCTGGAATCTAAGCTCACTAAAGTTAATTCTGTTAAAATACGTTTAAAATAAACACATAATTCGCGGCTTATTATCATATTACACACATTTTAAAACACGCGACATATTTAGGCAAGATATGAAACATAAGTACTGCAAAAAAGTTAATTTAATTTACAGCAGAACGTGGTAGTCAGGGGTCGTATTGAAAGCGGATAGCGTTTCGCAAAATCAAATTTTCAAACAAACAGACGATCAGCACTTTAATTGCGTAACCCATTATCAATCTTAATAATTTTGGAGGATATTGCTAATTCATTGCTTCATATGTTCGAAAAGTGTGTTTGCTCAACAACGTAAATAACGCAGTGAATGTTCTTGAACTGTCAAAATAAAACCCATCGCTACTGATAGTGTGTTACGCAACTGCCCCGCAGGCTAGTTCCACGCGAGACGTGAGATGAGTCGTACGTACCATCCTTACAGTCGTTTAACTGAATCCGCATTCCACGCAGGATTCCTCACAGTCTACTTCTGCACGTTTAACAGTAAGCTGTATTACTACGTTTCCACTAATAATAATAATCCTCCAGACCGTATTTCGGCCATGGCGGCCAACCTCAACGGAGACTAACCTTCGGCGCGGGATATATTATAGTGCACAAGTGTGTGCGCCATCACAGGTGTACAGACACGAGCACCAATATGTCAACACTTGGCCACTTTCAACTGCGATTTTTTCGTGAAATAACGTATGCAAAGTTGAAATACGACACATTACATAAACCTATAGGTTCGAAAATGCTATGTTCGTAACAACATAAAATTTAATTAAAAAATAAAGGAGTAAATCGCTTTTGAATAAAGCCGAGTGTATACATACTTTTGCTCGTGACTGTACTCTATCTTCCCTCGCTCTCATAGTCCGATGGGACGGCACGTAATCCGAGACGACCGGAGAGAGATCAGGCGCAGGACCAATGGCTTCCACTAAAAATTAAGTGACGGGCTACATAGGTATGAGCAACATTGGAAGATTATACAGAATTTAGGTTACAACAATATTAATGATCAGTATTGTTCGCCATCATTCCCGCGACCGCTTCTCGCTGTGTATGCGACCTCGCCCATTGACGGACCGTGAACAAATAGCGTGTCACATCATTCGTTCCTCATGCTCATCGCGATATCATTCTCATAATAGTATTACAAGAACACTGAAATCATTATCTAAGCCGACATTTATTACACGAACCTTTTATGTGTATGATATTGTGTTCTTAGGCTATTTGCTCCCATTAGCAACAAATGGCGTTAGTTTTCATATTTTATTTTAATATAATATTGTTTTGATTCATGATTTTTTAAATATTTGTGCCTCCCATTTATAATGAGCATAACGAATAAGTCCTTGGCAGTTTTTATGTATTGGACAATACACATGAACCCTTAGTAGGTCCTGGAGATCTTCTCCACACACAATACTGTTATAATTAAGTTTTTTCTGTTTTTTGTTGTGTGTAACACACTATCAGGATAAGGGCCAGAGAATGATGATGGTGACTTTGAGACCAGCACCCTTATTGCGTAATACTCTATTAATCATAATCTGAATCATTTTGAAGTACATTGCTAATCCATTACTTCATGTGTTCGAAAATTTTGTCTGCTCAACATCGTATATAACGCAATGAACGTTGTTGAACTGTCAAAATGAAAGACCGCAATTACGTACCCCACTGAATTAAATAAATTTATTTTCTTTTTCTCTTTCTTCACTCTTAGGCGACCACATCTATAATTCCATGGTATCTTCTTCTTCAGAATGTGGGGTTCCATTACGTCGGCACACGCGTCAGCCTCGAGACCGAACACATGGACAACTACGCATCATCAAGGGCAGGGAATCCAAAAGAGGAGCATGGCCGTGGCAGGTAAGTTCATAAACCTACATAGTTTGTTTTTCATTTCAAAGGAGTTTACATCCCTTTGCAACATAGCCGTCTGTTGAAAGATCTTAAGTACCTACTATGATGAAGAGTTACGATCGAGGTCAATTCTATGAATGATAGCGAAGTGGAAAACATAGGTGGGCTGTTTAATATATGATGTCTTGGAAGGTAATAAATAAATTGGATATGAGGGCACTGGAGCGTAAAAGCGCGCATCTCCTCGCAAAACCAAAGAGCACCTATCTCACGAAAATATTTAATTTCTACAAAGCTATCTGTATTCAGTATAATAATGCCATGATCTGGCCTGGTGATCACAAAACAACAGCTGATTCCTTCAACTGCTGTTTTCCAGGTATCTCTCCAGTTGCTGCATCCGAACTACGGGCTGATTGGTCACTGGTGCGGCGGCGTGTTGGTGCATCCGATGTGGCTGCTCACCACCGCGCACTGCATCCATAAGTATATCTGTTTGACTTCAAACTGTACCGTAAATATATCAGATGCTTATCTATTAACTATTGTAGACATCGACTTGAAAGTATTGTGTATTGAGTGGGGTACTTTAACCATTATCTTGGTGTCTCATACAAGATAGAAACTATGTGAGCATCTATATCCTTCGGCTGATTCAATGATCAAAAGATTAGCAACGCATCAACAATTGGATTGGTGTTTAGTCATGCTAAGTTGTCGACTACCGGTCGACCTACGTAATTTAAAAATAATATCAAACATCTGCTTTTTTAAAACAATACTAGATGGAATAAAATTCTAAATCGTAAGATCCATGACCATTTTGTGAAGCGAGGTTTTGGGAGAACTGGAATGGCTTAACGTTAACGCTCATCATTTCAAAAGTAACAGTCTTCAACAAATATTCCAGTGAACTCTTCAACCTGCCAGTGCCAGCTCTCTGGACAGCAGTGTTGGGCGAATGGGACAGGGCTGAGCAGAAGGGCGCCTATGTGCCCATCGAGAAGATCGTGCTGCATCATCGATTCCATAACTACCAGCATGACATAGGTGAGAACAAGTTAAATAAAGATTACGACTAAGAGAAAAACGAGATACCAGAGACGAGTCGAGTCGAGATTACGATTTAGATAATTTTTCCTGAGATTTCAATCATATTAACTAATTTAAAAGAGAACATACATATATATGAACAAATTAGATGCCAGATCGCTCTTTCTTGGAAAAACTACATACCTCTTAATAAATCTACAGGATTAGTCCATGTTCAACCCCCACAATCTTTACCCCCGACCATGTTTAACCCCTATACACTGTAGTAGAGAATAAAATAATTAACTATTTTGATGTTGATAACTTTAATCATATATAACTTATCTATCTATCTATCTATATATTTTTGATAACTTTAACATATTAAGAGGCACTTGTAAATTATTTGTTATTCTTTTTAGCAGTTGTAACTTATCTCTTTCCAGCCCTAATGAAGCTAACAAGACCAGCAGACGTCAGTACAGGCAGTCGTATCCGTACAATCTGCCTACCCCCATTTGAGCCACCACCTATTGATCCCTTCGATATGGACAAAAGCTCATCATCATTCTACCTCCGTCCAGAATCGAACACGGAACCACCAAAACGAAAGCCAAAACCACCGAAACCAAAACCTGATACCGCAGTGAAGTATCTTGAAAAGCTGAATAATTTAACGAAGAATATCTTCTCGGGACTTGTGAACAAGAAACATAAAAATATGAGATATAACGTCAGAGTGTCTAACGAATCAAATAGACAAACAGAAAGGAAAAATGGTGAAGAACTGAGGAAAACTGACCGTGAAAGAGGACACAGTGACCTAATCTATGATAGTGCTACCCTAGACAGTGTAGTCAAACTTATAAGAAACAGCCTTCTCAAAGATGATTACAAAGTTAACATAAACAGAAGTGATAAAAAGCTCATGTTTGGTGAAGAAATTGATCCCTTTATTGATGATAATAATAGACTAGACTTCAAAGACGAGTGCTACACTACTGGATGGGGCAGAGAACAGACCAATGGGACGTTGACAGATGTGTTATTAGAAGCTGAAGTACCCGTTCTACCGCTGAATATCTGTAGAGATAGGTACGCACTGACTCTTCCGTTGAATGATGGGCATTTGTGTGCGGGGAGCACGGATGGCAGCACGGGAGCTTGTGTGGTGAGTGTAAACTTTATTTTGTTTTTATTGATTCAAACAAATGAACAATTAAAAGCTTTTGTAAACATTTTCACAAGAGAGCCTAGACAAAGTGACATTCTATCATTGATAAAGGTGATGGAAAAGTCAAAAATATATTGGATTGATTTAAGCTACTGAAAACCTTATATGTCAATTCTGATGAAAGTCGTAGGAATACGAAACACTCTGAGAGCGATTGCACTTTGCCACCCGTCTGGCCTTAAGGAGACGGTATTATATTTACAATTATGTATTTTGTTTGGAATTCTGCCCACCCAAGAGAGAGTAGAAGCTAACGTGACCTTAAGAGTGAATTCTGGGTTTGTTAGTGTACCAGGAATTTTAATTGAGCCAATCATGTCTCAAGATTGTTATCTAAATGAACAATTTTTGATTATTATCTCAAAGTCAAAGTCAAAGTCAAAGTCAAATCATTTATTTCAAATAGGCACATAAAAGGCACTTTTGAACGTCAAAAATAAAATTAGAATAAAATTGATTCTAGTCGCCCCTTCCAAAAGGTAGTTTTCGTATGGAGAAGAATGGGCAAGAAACTCCACCGTTACTCTTTTAAAATGTTTTACAATATATTGCATACATTATTTATATAATTATATGTGAAGACGATGCACCCAAAAATAAACTTACTATACCACAATAGGTAAAAGAATTAAAATGGATAAATGTAACCATGACATATAGATCAACTATGTGATAGATACATGGTGCTCACATATTCACAAACATTCCAAACGTAGACGATTTTCATAAATAAATAAGGAGTAATAAGTCCGGGTGTGACCCCAAGTAATTACAGAATGTAAATCAATGTCAAAAAAAAAAAAAAAAGAATAAATTATACAATTACATTAGCAACCAGTTTGATTTTGTCTAGACTCTAGAGATTGTCCTATGGAGCAAGACCAGCATGTTTCCAAGCATTCTTATCTTGGATATAATCCTCTAATTTGTAATATCCTTGCTTACAAAGTGTAATTTTAATATAAGTTTTAAATTTTCTTTCATTTAATTGCAATATTTCACAAGGTATTTTGTTGTAACATTTAACACAGTACCCCATAAAAGATGTATGAACTTTAGATAATCTGAAAAAAGGTTGATCTAATTTATCTTTATTTCTAGTATTAAAATTATGTCTATCACTTATTTTATTAAAAAGATGTTGATTTTTTCTTACATACATAATATTTTCATAAATGAATTGGCAAGGTACCGTCATAATATTAATCCTTTTAAATAGTTCCCTAAGAGATTCGCGGCGACGTAGATTGTAAATGGCTCTGACAGCTCTCTTTTGCAAAATAAAAATGGATTCAATGTCAGCAGCCCGACCCCACAGTAAAATGCCATATGACATAATACTGTGGAAGTAACTAAAATAGACCAAGCGCGCGGTTTCTTCGTCTGTTAATTGTCTTATCTTTCTAACAGCATATGCGGCCGAGCTTAGCCGCCCCGCAATAGATGTTATATGAGGTCCCCATTGTAATTTCTCGTCTAGCGTGATTCCTAGGAAAACTGCCTGATTAACAAATTCTAATTTTTGGCCATTCAATACGATGTCACATTCGCTACTTCTAACATTAGGTAATTTAAATCTAATGCATTTTGTTTTTTTTTCATTAAGTACTAAATTATTAACCGTAAACCAATCTTGGACCTGAAGAATAGAGTTATTCACGTCGTCAAGATTTTGTGACCGTCGGTCTATTTTAAAGATCAATGATGTGTCATCTGCAAATAACACCATCTTCGGTTGATTTTGAAGTAATTGGGGTAAATCATTAATATAAACTAAAAAGAGGAATGGACCCAATATCGAACCTTGAGGAACGCCCATTGTCATTTCAGAACCCAATGAGTTTACGCCATTTACTTGGATTTTAACCTTTCTATCTTTCAGGTATGATCTTAACAAGTCAAGTGCTGTTTTCCTAATCCCATAGTGCTCGAGTTTCATCAGAAGTGTTTCATGGTTTACGCAATCGAACGCCTTAGAGAGATCGCAAAAGATTCCAATAGCATCTTGTGCTTCTTCCCAGGCGTTAAAAATGTTCTTCATTAGGGTAACACCGGCGTCAGTGGTACAACGCCCTTTGGTGAAGCCGTACTGGTGTTCATGAAAGATGTAATTTTTATTAAAGTGACGTAACATTTGATTGAGCATCAACTTTTCAAACACCTTACTGAGAACTGGCAGAATTGACACAGGTCTATAATTGTTGGGATCTTTACTATCACCGGATTTGAACAATGGTACTACTTTACTATGTTTCATAAGATCCGGAAAGACTCCTTGGTCAACACTGGTGTTAAATATGAAAGCTAAATAGGGCGCAATGGTTTCGATGAGAGATCTACATACTTTTACAGACATACCCCAGAGATCTTCTGTTGATTTAATTTTAAGATCTTTAAAAGCTCTTATAACAGCCTGGGGGTTTGTATGCTGAAACCTAAGCTCCGAAGGGCATGCCTTTACATTCCTTTTAAGTAAGGCAGCAGAAAGCGTGGGGGAAGAATTTAAAGCTTCAGTAGTTTTAAGGGGAATATTAGCAAAGAAGTTTTCAAATTCCTGAGCTATTTCTACATCTGAATTGATGGGGCCATGTGCAGTCTCTAAATTAAGTTCACTATTTCGCTGTTTTTTCCTACCTGTTTCATTATTTATTATTTGCCAGGTAGTTTTTATTTTATCATCAGCTGATTTTATTTTATTGCTTATATAAAGAGCTTTAGCTCTTTGGCACACCCTTTTAAAAGTTTTTGAATATTTTGCAACATACTGATGAAAGTTCGTATTTTTCATATGTTGCTTTAAGCCATACAGTTCAAAAAGTTTTTCCCTGCTTTTACGAATACCTGGAGTAGCCCAGTCACTGAATAAAAACTTTGTGTAAATACTTTTAGTTTTCAGTGGAAAAGTGTCATAAAATTGCGAGTTTAATAGTGAAAAGAACTCGGCGTAGAACTCATTGGGGTCATCTATATTATTAAAACTCTGATCACATAATTTACTGGCCAAAGAATTATTTAATTTCTCTAAATTTTTACATGTAATTGGCCTAAACCTTATTTCAATTTTTTGTAAAGGCCTATAGGAGCTAAATGTTATTATTTGTCCACTGTGATCAGATGGCAACTTATCTACAATTCGTTTGTGTATGTAATCGCAATTACAAAAAATATTATCTATACAAGTGGCAGAAGAAGCTGTCACTCGGGTTGGTTCCATAAACACATTGGACAAATCAAATGACCCAAAAAGACTCAATAATCTGACAGTATTCGAGTTATGTTCCAATAAATTAATATTAAAATCGCCACATACGATTATTGACTTACTACTAGTACTAAGCTTCTTTAAAACATCTTCCATTACAGAATCAAACACCGATAGATTCTGGTAACTAGGAGGTCTGTATACGCATACTATAACATGCTTATCGAGCTCAACACAGGACAATTCAATCATGTGTTCAATAGACAGCCCGATGATGTCTTTACGTTCTTTAGATTTAATAGAATTTTTAAGTAATATTAATGACCCGCCATGTATCATACGTTTTCGGCTGAAATGGCTAACTACACGATAATTTTCATAATTAATTGACATTACTTGATAATCTTTCAACCAATGCTCTGTTAAACAAATGACATCAAACTTGGTGTCTTCCAAAAACAATTCTATTTCCAGTAATTTAGAAGCGCAACCTTGGATATTTTGATTAAATAATTTTAAAATATGTTGCACACCCTTTACTTTCTTAGTATTATTAATTATATTGCCAGAAGATACCTTTTTATTATTCTGTATTAATAATTGGTTATTTGAAGGGGTAACTTCTGTTGTCTCACTGACTAGTTTAAATTATTATCAGGAGATAGCTCCACAACTACAACTGGAGAGTCTAGATTGCCCGTATAAGTTCCAGCAGGAGGGAAATACCCTATCTGACTGGTAGTGGCCTCCAAGGATGTTGCCATTGTAGGTGGAGCCTCCTTTGTACAATATGATGATTCACAATCAATCACAATGTTGTTAGTAAAACTATGCAACACAGATTTGTCACTAATACTAGAATTTGTTACATTAGCTATAACCTCGTTAATATTATATGCTATCAACATAGCAATCAGATGTCTACATTGCCCAGACAGAGATAAAGTTCTCTGAGTTAACTTAAAACCACTAACAAACTTGTTAGTGTCAAAATACAATAATTTGTCACTATGACAACATGTCAACTTGTGAATAGTATTATTCAACTTATAAATGTAATTATTTTCATTATCTGATAAAGTATCAGAGTAAGGAAAAGCACACAACATTAGCTTTCCTATTTTTAACTCTAATAAGGTGTTTACACCATCCACTATGTCCTTTCTGGTAATACTAGTGCTATTACCTAATAGCAAAACCATAGTAGAATATTGATCCAGGTTTGTGTTGGCAATTCTTTTAATTATTTGGTTAAAACTTATGTTATGATAACTATGATTGGTAAAACTATGGCTAAGGTAATTGAGTAAAATTGTTCCAAAGCCAGAACCTAACTCGTCAGAAAAGAATATTGATTTGTTTATCTGTGGGGTGTCTGCTGGAAGAGCCAATACTGGAGGGGACAAGTCAGGCTGAGGCTGAAGAGGTGGTGGTTGGTTAGCATAGCTGCATGAAAGATCATTAGTCAGAGACTCAAACCTTTCAGCATTGCTCCTCACCAAATCCAGTAGTTCCCCAGCCTCAAACAAGCGGTCACTTAGTTGTTGTTGTGAAGTTTCATAGTTTTCATAAATATCCTTCAGCAAGTGCTCCTTGTGTAATATATCATTATAGAGGAGCTGGATATCAGTATCATACTTCTCCCTACATTTATCTAATTCAATATTACAAATTCAAGTTTTTTAAAAGAACTGACATACCTAGTTTGCATAAGATCATTAAAAAATATTTGATACATACGTATTAAAAATTCCAAAATTGTTTTTCCAAAAGTTCAATCAAACAACGTACCTACTAAATACTATTAGTTAAAGGCAAATTTTCCTACCTTTGCTGGAAATCATAAAAGTCGACTACAAACCTTCATCAAAGAAAAAACGGCGAAAACTTAGTAAGCCCAAAGGCGATTTTCTTAGTTGTCCAAGAAAAACGAGTGGCTGGTACAAACTTCACTAGCTAAACCTCTTTGTAGTACTTATTTCGCAATAGCATCAGCCATCAGAATTGAACAGTTTTAAATTACTACGTCGATTTTCTTATCTGATCTTGACTCGAAGATTGAAGACGTGATTGTTATATAGCTACTACCTAAAAACATGAACGATACGATTATAAGACTTGTTTCTAACTCACAAAAGTTGATAGGGACTGTGTCGAGCGTATTTGAATATACTGCCAACTACCCACGACGTATTACAAACTGGCGTTTTGGCGTTTCTGCCTACCCGTTATAGGAATGTATGTGTTACAAAAAAAAAATCACAATAAAAGTTACCGCACTAGTAGTCGCGTCGTTCCTGGACCGCCATTGAAATAGTGCTGTGACATTTATTACGTTTTTAACAAAAAAGAGGGACACAGTTTCTCTTGCAGAAAGACTTGAGGGATTGGAACCCAAGTCTCCATAGTTTATTTATTAATATTTATTTATTTATTAATATTAAACTTTTCTCACAAAAAGCTACAAAGGCGGACTCAATGCCTTAGGCATTCTCTACCAGTCAACCAAGGGTGGTGAAGAGATTAGGTGGCAGGTGCTTTATCATAGTTATACGTACATATTAACCGGTATACTTTACATGCCATACCAAACTGTCAATAACAACTGATCATTAGACCTGATAAGACTGATGTTGACTTGTTACAAATTTAATAGTGTTCTTATTAATTTTCGTGACATCGCCTTCGCATTGGAAAGTTCAATCAAAATTCTTGACTTTCACTCATCAGAGAATATTATATCAGCTCGGTTGTGACTGATTGCAAGGTCGTGAGTTCGATGCTAGATGTGGGAATTCCGATGTCAATTGTTTCTGTCAAGCTTGTGGAAGATGGATGATGGAAAACGATACTTGATAGCTTTGAAGTGTGGAAACCAGTATGTCCTAGAACCAAACATTCGAAAAATGTGACATTGTGTAGGAAAGTTATAGGCTGATTATGCTAAACCATGTTAAAGGTATAGAAATAGCATAAGCTTTAATATTACAGTTCTATTAATTATATTATAGTTATATTGACGAACGACGATAAGGGGCAGAAATCTCAGTAACCTATCGACAAACTGTTTTGTAGTTTGGCATATACGCATATACTGATTACTTTGTATTGTGTAATTTTTGGGAAGGAATAAATAAAACAAAACCAACTATGGTAGATTGAGACGAGGTCGCATATAGTCAATTTCATTTAAGGGGGATGCGCTAACGACGACGCCCGCGTAACGTAGCCGCGTAAGTTAAAATTTGCTTGCGTTTTTTGCAATTTGCAGGTCAGCGTCAAGTTATATGATGTTCATGAAATAATCATTCAATTGAATGATTATTTCATGATCATATTTCAGTTTGACGTGACTCTTCACGTGACCAGAGGGCTGGCTTATTTTTAGCCCAAAGAATCAGCATTGCCATCCAACGTGGTAATGCTGCCAGCCTTTTGGGCACTTATCCCATTGACAGCGATGCAGACAAATTTGTTGATGGCCAATGAGCTCCTGCCTTTTTCTTATTTTTTTGTTATATCCTTGTATATAATATATATACAAGCTCTTATTTTGCATCCTCGTCAAATTTCAGGAGGCTGTTATGAAAGACATAAATAGTCAAATAAAATTACGATCCCTGGTAAATAATGAATACATACTTGTTTTTTTTGTTATTTAAGTTTGACAGTATTTCAGAATACACCACTTTCAAAGAACAGAATCGCGTTATGGTATCGTATAAGCGGCCGCATTTTTATGTGTGTGTAAAAGGGCAGTTACAATGTGGTCTCACACAGGCCGCGTTTTAAAATGCGTGTCCCACACATGCCGATTTCCGAAAATTAGAAAAAAAAACCTACTTATTTTATTATTGATTCGTGTCGAGAATCAGCAGCATAGTTACCTCCTTGAATTTGACGAGGATGCAAAACGAAACCTTGTGTACTTACAGATTATTTATTGATGATTTATAATTATATAAATAAATATTTCTACGGCCGCGAATCATATTGCGGGACCTGTAAATTGCAAAAAAACCTTGACGCTTTCGCCCTAAAGAGATTTATCTAGATTTAGATTTTACGACTGTTGTTTACGTGCCAAAGTGTTAAAGTTTCGTTTAATTTAAAAAGAAATAAACTCCTTTTCATTGTACTTAGATTGGTTTTCACAACATGTTATTGGACGAATTCTAGTAAAGGAAAACATTGGTGAATGTTATTTATACACCGGCCACTTTTTATTAGCAACACCTTTTCAGCCATTTTTAATTTATAAATAATTGAGTCACGTTCACATCAATTTGGCGCCTGGTTTCCTCGTGCGTTACTTTTTCAATTATTTAGCGAACATACATTATACAACCATACCCATACTTTGGAATCTGTAGTGCTGCATTCGTGTCCGTATATACTTCTTTATCATATACCTAGCTATTTTATTTTCTACCTTCTCTAAGTGTGCATATACGTGAGAGACACACGTCGAAGACACAGGCAACTGCAGACACCGACAACATGCCGCTCGTGTAGTTGCGCACCGTACTCAAATACACGAGGGACACGTGTCGACGGATGCAGTTGGCTCTGTCGTCCGCGCGTGTCTGTCGTGTGTATGAACACTTGTACATTTTTTCCCTTTTCATTTATGTATTTTGCTTGAATTTTAAAGTGGTAAGGAGTAAAATAGTAATAGTATTGATCACCAAAAACTGTTTGGCAAATTTAGATAGATGATTCCTATGACATTTTTATTGATATAGTCTGCAGTCTCATTATAAACTCAACTCAAATTATATTTATCATCCTCTCCAACATCTTCAAGACTAAATCCACTATCAGCATATTCTTCTTCTACACCACTAATGTCTTATCCACCTTCTGTTACAGGGTGATAGCGGCGGACCCCTCCAGTGTCGTTCAGGCGGCCGCTGGGAGCTCCGAGGTCTGACGTCTTTCGGGTCAGGTTGTGCCCGACGCGGTGTGCCAGATGTATATACTAATGTGGCCCACTACGTCTCCTGGATATACGCGCATGTTTATGCTAGCTAGTATTTGGATTTGTGTTGTAAAATATGTGTGAATGTTAAAATTTTGCATACCAGCCTGGTTTATGAGGACTTTAGATATAATAGCTGGGTTGTGTAGCGTCGGGCAGTAACTTGTAACAAAGTTGATTAAATTGATGTGCGTTTCGCCATGATGACGAGAAATTAGAATGTTCGGTAGAAATTCTACTACCATATCATTATCTGTGACACAACACGCAAATTTTAGGGGAAAAAAAGGTAATAGAATGGACTATTGAGAAGGTTTAAAACGTTGTTACATAGCGTATGCGCTAACATAGAGGTTCAGAGGTAAGAGGAACGCGTTTTTTGCTGTAAATAAGTCTACAGATACAGACTGTCTTTAAATCAAGTATGAGCTTTGATTGACTTGCTCAAGGTAATGTTATACACCAGACCATTTGGCCATGAAGCCAATCTTTATAAAATTGCTATGATGCATCTTTTCGCTATCTGCTGTGCATCTTCAAAAAATAAGTACGTTCAGAAAGCCCTCTGCTTACAAACTTTATATTGATTCATCGCCATGTGTGTAGCATGTTTATTGGATAGTGAATGTCTCAATATTTCCAAAACGTAAAGTTACAGCAAAAAATGGTGTCTTATTACTAGAGTTCGGGACCACGTTTCTAATTACAAACGCTATTCAAATAAGCCTTCTGCGGTGGTTTTTTCTAGTTGGTATACGACACCTTATGAAATTATCCATTAGAAACTTTACTAATATTCGTATTATAAATGCGAAAGTTTGTATGGATGGATGGATGGATGTTTGTTACTCTTTCACGCCAAAACTACTGAACGGATTTGGATAAAATTTGGCACACAGATAGTTTATAACCAGGATTGACACATAGGATACTTTTTATCCCGATATTCCTACGGGATCGAAACTTATGCGGGTGAAACCGCGGGGCGCAGCTAGTATTAATAATATTCCCTTATTATGTCTGTGAGTGTATCTATGTATGTTATTATTGCTATTGGTCTAGTATATACTCATACCTACCTAAAAAATAACTAGTTTTCGCTGATTTAGAATATACTTGTAAAGTTATCGCCTCGTTGGTGTAGTGATCGCAAGCGCTACTGCTGAGCATGAGGTCCTGGGTTTGGTCCCCGGGTCGAGGAAAGTGTTATTGGGGTTTTCCAGGAATTTCTCAGTAGCAGGCCGGAGTCTGGATTTGTTTCCTGCTGATGGGAATAAGCTCGCCCCGTATGACATGGGACTTAAACAAAACTGGCAAAATATGAGTGTACTACAGGTACTCCTCTGCCGAACCTTTCGGATGATACAGGGGTGATGCTATGTTTATATTATGTGATGTAACACAATTATTAAGTAATTTGTGTGTCAAGGATTAAATACGTATTATCAACGATCAAATTAACCTAATATGTATGATTAATTTATTATGATTATTGATTACCAATTTGTAAATATATCTTCTAGTCTCTGTATTAAATAGATTTATTATTTATCATGTTTATTATTGTAAACTAAAGGTTATCTTATATTAAGTACTTAGGATGTTTTTGAATACTACCTATAAGTTACAGTATTTTGTATGTATAGTTACCGATATTTTGACAAATAATACTCATGACATAAGACCTAATTTTAATGAACAAATAATTATTATGTTTCTAATATCTCTTTCGTGTTGTGTTAATGACTTTGGTATAGCATAAGCATAAGTGTTCCCACTGCTGGGACAGCCCATAGTCCTCTTTTTTGAGAGGGAGTGCGGGCCCAGTGCCTTTTGATAGATGTTACATATCTTAGAATTTTTGGTTCTAGGATATCTCACGATGTGTACCTTAACGTTTTGAGAGCAGTCATGGCGATTAAATAAATTACATAGAGTAAAGTGTCTGCTTAGTTTCGAGCCCACGACCCACAGCCCGTGAGTCGGGGCCTATACCACTGCTCTCCTATGACTTTGTTATGGCTTAACCGTAGGGCTGCCAAATAAATAATTTAAATCATTATTGATATTGTCTAAAAACTGCGTATTGTATACACTACTGTTTTCCTACAAAGTCTTTTTAATAAACTATTATTAAATAGTACATTTCATTAGAATTAGTGTCATAGTAACGTAGGTATTTCATCTCATTACCACTCAAAATAACTGTGATTTAATTAGTATAAATAATGTTCTTAACAAAATTCAATATTTTTTATTTAGAGCGTTCAGTGTGTGTAGGGCTGGCTGCATGCAACCTGCATCCGAATTGAGTAACACACTACCAATCTCAATCTCAATAATTTTGAAGGATATTGCTAATCCATTGCTTCATATGTTCGAAAAATTTGTTTTCTGAACAACATAAATAGCGCAATGTATGTTGTTGAACTGTCGAAATGAAATCCATTGGTACTGACAGCGTGTTACGCAATTACCTGATGATTTGTAGTGAAGCTGATGTTAGACGGTTCACGTTTTGTTCATTTCTGGTTTTCATTCAGCATATTTCACTCGAATTGGAACGTCTGAACACCAAATGAATCAAAAGTAAAAATTTGTTAATTAGTAAACTAATCCTATTTTTTTGAAGTTGGGCATTCAGTATCTTTGGGTCGCGCTTCGAATGTAATTAAATGAGCTTAAATGAACGTTAATTTTATATTTTGTCAGTGTCGTGTGATTGTGGAATGAAACAAAAATGAGCATTTGTTCGAGTGAAGCGCCTGATGTTTCTTTAAGGGCCGATATTCCAACAGTCAGAGCTCTTTTATTTGAAGAATAAATATGGTAGTTTGACATATTTTCTATACAAAATCTTACCGCCATTTTTATTGATCAGATAAAAGTTATCTGGCGATTGAAAAACTGGCCCTAAGTAGAACATGGGTAGGTATGTTTACAGCTGAAAATAAATGTAGTCAGTCTGCACAATAATGTCTTGTAGTTTATAATATTATTTATTTTAAGTTATTTAAATTATTATAAGCAGTATTGATGTTACCCAGGTAATATGTATAATTACTGCAATACCAGTTTCTGTACAATATTTAAATATAAATATGAATATAATTTATTTTATTGTAAATAGGTGCCGTATAAAAAATAATAAAACGTTATTAAATTCTTGAAAAAATATTTTATTTAATTACAAAAACTTTTCACCATCAGTCTATTAAATTAAATATTTACAATTTATTTACAAATAACTTAAAATACAATTAAAATTAATATCACAATTGCTAAAAAGTGGTGGTCCCTTCAGACTGGTAGAGACGCCAGAACATCAAGCTAACCGAAACTGTCAAATTTTGCCAATCCACTTTGAACCTTATGATTTAACGATAAAGTTGAAAATCTACTAAAGAAATTTGACAGATTGTGTCTGTACTTACAATAAGTTGTCAGATGAAAACATAGCAGATTTTTTATGTCAAGTTAATACTGGGATCCTGAAGACTGGATTACTGTTTCTAAATAAATTCGTAAACAGTCATTGTGACTTCAAAAATATGAACTGTCTGTTTCAAGCCTAAAGCGAGAGCAGAAGAAGAAGAAGAAGAAGACCATAAGCATAGTCAGCCTATAACGTTCCCACTGTTGGGACACAGGCCCCCTCTGCGTGAGAAGGAATGGACCGTAACCCACCACGCGGGCCCAGTGCTGCATTGATATACTAAAAACCCTTTTTTGTATATCAATAATGTCACATGGCTTCGAATTTTGGTTCTAGGACATGCCGAGTTCCTCAAGATGTTTTCCTTCACCGTTTTGAGAGCAATGGTGATGAAGTTAAATACACAAAGAGCGCTCCGTCACGTTACGGACGCCATGAAAAGCTGTCATTATTACTCATTTATCATCATGGTGTCAAAAAACGCTCTGTATTGGGACATTTCGGCCGCATGTGGTGGTCACCACTTTTCTAAGAGACCATAGCTTAATAGGGCAGTTGCCTGGTTAAAAAAATTATTATTATATTTAATCCGTCAGTTAGATTATCGGAAAATAATGGACACGTATTTTTTCTTTTGTCAATCAAACAAAAAATGACAAATATAAAGCGCGTCAAAATTTGGGAGTGGGGGGTCGTGACGGCACTTGCTTGCAAAAGTGTCGCAAGCAAGTGACGTCACGCGGAACTTTAACGGGCGATATCTTCATCATTTTTTATATAATTGACAAAAGAAAAAATACGGGTTCAATATTTTTTGATAATCTAACTGACGGACTAATTAGATTTTTTTAGGAAAATAGCCTTTTACAGATCAAAGTGAAAAACGTAATTATTATGAAAATGAATGGTTTATCACAATTGTTTCACAAATTTTGCCGTGTTCTAGGCATTTCATACAACTATCAGAGAATTATAGTTGTGCTTTGAATATAATATGGAGAATCTAATATGCTAGTCAATTTGATAAACAATTATTTTACTTGACTTTACTTATTATAGTATCTATTTAGCCTTCATAAATGATAGATTGAATTGCGTCATTTAATAGTCAACATTTTGTTAGATAACATAGTTGCCTATCCTAATTAATTAAGGTCTGATTCCTGTCTGACCTTAGTAGATAGGTAACGATGTTGTCTTTCACTTTCCTCATTATTACCATCCATTATTAGATATTATTATCCATATATTATGATAATTACGTCAATAGAAGGAAAAAGTTGTCACAGTAGACAAGTCTGTATAATTAATGATAACCTCACACCTTTCTAACTCCTACTAATTAATATTGAGCAATTTATTAATATCTACTTATTTACCTTAACAGCTAAACCGCCAGCGGAGTTTATAGTTCTTACAATATGAATGCCAAAACATACTTAAATAAATTCACACTACCCGGTCGTTATCAAAAAATACCATTCATAACATAGCCGCCAATAATGAAAGCACCCGGGTAATCCCTCTAACGTGTGGTGATCACTACACGTACCATTTTTTTATTATTATCTTCCTAAATTTTCCTTAGTCACAAATATCTTGGTCTTTAAAATAAAAGGTGGAAATCTAGGAATAATTATACTATCGTCGGTAAAAAAGAGTACATAAATTATTATCTTGAGCATCCTTATAACTTAATCGGTCCTAATGTTCACTTTTCTCACTTTACAAAAAGAGGCAAGACACTTCAAATACACTCATACTTCACTTCTGCTATATCGAATTGAGCAAAAACTTCTTCTGCTTTATCTCGTCATTCATTATCAGAACTGACCAGCAAATCTACAAACTCACTATCATCCTCATTGATAGCCAGGAGTGAGACTGCTTCCTTAGCCAAATCTTCATCATCTTTAAAATTAAATGCTGCATTTTCTGCCATATTCAAGATCACACTACTTCTCCTCCTTTCTGCGCTTTTCCTCCTAATAATAGGAGTGGGGATGCCCTTTGGCTGGATGATCTTGTACTTCGGTTTCCAGATCCTGTGGAGGCCTTGGGCTGCAAGGACTAGGCCTATGACGAAGAGTAGAACCTCGAGTGTGATGACTAACGGAGGAGCGATGATCAGGCGGAGACGGAGCATGGTTACCACTTCTGGGGGTGGTGCTTTGCAGTACTGGAAGAATAGGAATCGTTTAGTATTTTGTGGTCCTAGGTTACGGTTTGGTCTATCGTCTTTAGAAACTAGAAGTTTCAAATCAAAACAAATATTTTAGTTGAAGACTGTTATAATATCCGCATATAAATCCACGTTATCACCATTCTTAGCAAACAACTTGATGGGAGTATTGCTGTTATCATTTGACATTCCGATAGATGCTGTCATAATAATAGTGTCCTCTTGCATCACATATATTGAATGGAGAAGGTTTATCCTGGTACCTAACAAATTACTGTAAATGATCTATAACTTACCAATGAAAACCACATGAGCGGCAAAACTTTATCCTTCAATGGTTCTGTGATAGGGTTTCCTGTAGACATCCTTACTGCAAGGTTGATCTGGATCTTTATCGAGAAACTTAAGGGTGCCCCGATTACCTGTAAGTAATTTTAAATTATCATTATAGTACAAAAAAAACTGTTACTGACGAAATTTTGACGGAATATAGGTACAAGCGCCCAAATCAAGAGCAATTGTATACACTAATGAATAATTCCAAGCAGGTTGTCAAAGGTTCATTTTATATAACAAATTGTCTGAGAGAAGATCAAATTTGTGAGTAGTACTTACAGGTTCCAATTCAAAATGCGACGTATACTTCTTGCGATCAGGTTTCATACCCTCAAAATATGCCTGCTGAACGGGATCCGAGTCCATCATGTGTGGCTTGGATAGATATATAGGAAAACCTGGAAATAATTATAACAATTCAGAATTTGATTCAAGAAAAAGCAATTTCGTTCCAGAAATTCATTTAACAAAAAATCTCTGTAAGAGAAGTTGAGAGGATGATTCTGTACTGACCATAATAACAGTTGCTGACATCAACAAATCCCTCGGGAGGACATTCGCTGCTGCAGTTGCAGGCGAAGGGAGAGTTGCTGCTGAAGGCTGTATTGTCCATGGTGAACCTGGAAGTAAACCGAAAGATATCATGAGAAAGTTACACAATTATTGCAATTTACTGAGCGTTAAAAAAATCGTGATAGCAAAAAACGATGTTATGGCCATATCCCGAAACCACTTTGACTTTGACAGATATATCCAAAAACCACTTTTAATGGTCTAACCCAGTAAGTTTACCTAATGTACAGTCCGATTCAAACTTTATGGCGGCTCTGAAGTGTGCTACTCGCAGCGCAGTACCTCAACCCTCACCTGTTTTTATGCAGCAACTCGCCTCATGTTCCTAGCCGCCATAAAATTTGAATTGGCCTGTAGGCATCTTTGCATAAAATAAATAATTATAGAAGCAAATAATGGGATGTACTCGGATCCTTAATCGTCAGCGGAGCAAAAGACCAAAAAGCTACCATGTTTCAAACCTTTTTAGAAAATTAGTAAAAAGAAACAAAGGTTTACTTACAAATAAGAATCGAACCCCTGGTCACTTATCTTCTCGCTGACATAGGTGAAGGGGTAGTTCCTGCAGGCTTGCTTCCTGAAGATCGAGATGTTGCGACCTTTTTCATAGTTGGATGGCAACATGAGGCCCTCGTAAGATCCTTTGATTCTGTTGCATGGTGTGCTAGAAAAGAAAAAGGTGGTTTGAACGTGCAATCTTCAAGATTTTTGGGGTATTATCAATAACTGGATTATGCACTTTTTCTTTCTTGTTTGATAAGTGTCAAAAGGTAGAACTGATTTGTTATGGAACTTTTTGGAGAAGTACTTCCGTTTTCTATGTACAAAACCACCATTAAGTGACTTGTAAGAGTAATTTCATCATCTATGTCGATCTACTGCTGATTGGCATCAAAAAGTAGATTATCATAGCCACAACGCTTGGTACCTTGCTATATTTCTTTCGGGAGAGGAATATTCCTGCTTACCTGGATTCCAAGTCTGTGAAACCTTGCTCTACAAGACCAGTTGTGTTATCCCATGCATTTAAAGAGTATCTTCTGCTACGGTCCTTGAGTTCCACCTCAGACCATTCCAGTTTTTGCGAATAGAACTGTGGAAAAAAGAACTGACATTAGTTTTAATAAACAAAATTATCCATACTTTATGTCTACTATAGGGAAGATTTTCTTGTGACGAACTAAAAATTATCATACGAGTATTTTTCGATTTTTTGCAAGGTTCAAGAAGTTTCTGTTAATGCTTAAAATGATCGAAAAATAACGACAATGGTAATGACTTTTTAACAAAAAGTGTGGTAATGGATAACTAGCAGACACTTATTTATGGTTATCTTAGCAGTCCAAGTTTAAAAATATAATATGGGTGAGGTCATTGTAGCTGCAAAATATCATTCCTAGTGACAGATACTTTTCTGTTCTAAAACTGTAAATTGTTACTATCTTGTGGGAAAGAGTATAAACATTTGGTAGTAAGGTTGACGTACTTTAGACGTCACAAACGTTATTTTGATTCTCGTTTTTTTACGGCTTACTGTTACTTATTATGAATGTGGATGGCTATAAGAGTAGGAGACCACCAAAGAAACGATGAAAGGACTGTTTGAATGATGATATGGCTAGAACGGCGGTGACTACCGAGGTGACGACTAATAGAAAAGTATGGAAGAAAAAGGTATTTTGCGCGGATCCCAAATAAATTGAGATAAGATCAGAAGAATAATGATGATGGCTTTCGGACCAGTGGCACATTTACGTCTCAAAAAACGAATCTGGAACCCCCTCTGTGCGATGCCTGTTACATGTGCCCTAACAAGCGTTGCACAGAGGGTGTTCCGGATCGGTCTTGCAGAGGTAACGATGCCCCTTCCATGTGAGATGGTGAACCAGGGTGGTTTTAGAGAGGTAACCTTAGAGACTCAAACCGTCACAGACACCTTTATCGAATGGACACCATAAAAATATACCAACCCGATCTAGCAGCCCGATCTTCTTGAAATCAATCCAGCCAGGCAGCAAGGTATTCGCTATCGATACAATGGGGTCGTCGTAGCCCCAGAACATATCATGCACGGTCAGGTCCTTGAAGAGTTTGGACCCCAGCGCAGACATGGAATAGTAGGCTCCTGCATTCGCGAAGTAGCCCAGCTTGTCTGCAGCTAAGGTGCTCATGGCCTGGAAAAGAATAATGGAGGTATTAAGATACGTACAAAAAGGCTTTTTTCCCCAAAGGGGTAGGAAGATGTATGTTATAGGAACAGCGCTATCGCCCGTAATATTTAAGTGGGTGTGGGTATTAGCTCTGCCTGCGACATCGTCCGCGTAAATTTCTGGTTCCCCTGACCTACCCTGTCGCATCGCATCGTCTGCCCGCACTATTACTTCGTTACACACTCACGCTACGCACTCGCACTATTACTTTCTCACTTTTTGCTCGGCTCCTTAGTATCCTAGCGTGATGTTAAATATACATGAGAATCTCCGCCTTTTTTGAAGTCGGTTAAAAACACCAACCTTACTTTCATAAATAACGTTTCAGTGACGTCATTCTCCCGTACATTAAGAACGCTATACGGCGGCCACCGCTCTTCTAACAAACCGTAGCTTTATCTAATTAATTCATTGTGAACACCATCAAATTAACCTTGTAATCAATTAACAAGTTTTTATTTACATTAAAAGCGACACAGTAAGGTATTAAAGGGCATTACTACATGTTACGTATATAATATCAGAATTTCCACTCATATCCCACTAGCCAAGACATTGACAGTGGAATGAGAGGTCATGGTTATAATCAGGTTTTGTGAAATGAAATATTATGATGATGTTAAGTTAAAAATAGCGTGGTGACCTGACAAAACTTTAGTAATATTATGAGTTAATTATTGTTAGATTTTATTTTGTACTCACAACCGGCGTGCCGCCTAGCTAGATGGACGGACGACCTAAAGAAGGTGGCTGGGGTAGACTGGATGCGGAAGGCAGAGGACAGGGTGTTGTGACGCAGTCTGGGAGAGGCCTATGTCCAGCCGTGGACTGCGATAGGCTGAGTTTGAGTCGATGAACTGACGTGCGTGTATGACCAGATGTATGAACGTAAACGAGACAAAAGGAGTACTTATGATAAAGAATCGAAGCAGGTGACGTTCTGTTTCTGCCTACCCACATGGGAAGAAGCCGTGACTTTATGACACGCCTTCTTCAAGTAGAATAAATCAAACATACATACTCGTATGTTCGATTTATTCTCTCTTCGGTATAAATTAGGGACTCGTTGCTAAAGGGTAACAGCCGCATGGGTCGATCTAAAGTTAATCCACCCTTGCCGCGGTCGGTTCGTGAATGGTAGACCATCGATTACATATCGAGACCCTGTCCGTGCCTCCGAAAGCACGTGAAGCTGTTGGTCTCGGCTTGACAGTCGTTTCGAGTCCTTTGAAGCCCGAAAGTCTGACAATCAGTTTTACCAAGAGGAATCGTATTAGCTAGTAACTGGGTTGTGGAGGTTAGATAGGCAGTCGCACCATGTAAATTACTGGTTTTCAGCTGCATCCGGTTAGACTGGAAGCCGACCCCAACATAGTCGGAAAAAGGGGAGGCAGAAGTTGATGATATATAAGTATAACTAATAACTTGCTTGTACTAATATGTAACTTGTTTTATTCTATCTATTTACGTATAGGGAATGGCCATGTTTTTTATTACCGCATTAACTTAGTTTTACCAGTTTATCGCCAATAATCGCGGAGTAACTTGGTGTAATGGCCAAAACATAGGTAGCAAGTCAGTTGGCCAATGTTTGCTCCTGATTCTGGCCTAAGTATGCTTTGTAAGCTGATGTAGAATATATTAAACCTACATAAACCATTATGAGCAGGTTTTGATGTTGCCATGTGCATAACAGATAAAAGACCTTTTTAATCTATTTCGTGCATGCTATTTTTTAGGAAAACTATATCAGGTACACCACAGAACCCAGCAATGCATATGGAAGCTGTCACGCCCTTTATGCCTGGAGGCTTTTATTTAGGTAGCAAGTTTTTATTTACATTTTTAATTTTAATTAATTATTTTTTAAAGTGAGTACATATAGTTTTTATTACATTTGTTGGTATATTGGCGTGGCTAGCTGACATATATACCGGCAATTAATTTAGTTTAATGTTCTGTGTCTTCTAATTTTAGTTACTTTACATACCTAGTATTGTATACAATTAAGTATTTTCTAACTGAATCGACAGCTGTGCTGCTGGGGTTTGTTGCGCCACTTCTTCTTCCCAGCGAAAGCGCTAGGAAGTGGTGAAGGGCGGGCGTTTTTGGGGGAGTGTTCGAAAAGTGCTGATTCTCAGCCTAATTTGAATAAATGACTTTTGATTTTGGTAATTGCTTCGCATTTTTTTACCTTCAACCGCTTTAAGTTGTCCTCAGTCCTGTTTAACAAGTTAGGACTGCTAATGCTAATAACTGACGTTGCTCAACGTAAAGATATCTTACGTAAGTTTTATTAACCCCAGATATCCTACAAACAGGGTTTTTTGTACAGTGATACTAATCGTAGACCTGTTCAAGGTTTGGTTGTCTGTTCAAGGTTGTCAACAGATAATATTTGAAGTTGTTTTTCTGCGTGAAATTTAAAGTTTCAAGTTGTTTGTAACTCAGAACCGAAAATATTTTTTAATTGCTAATATAACCAGGTAGACATTATTCTTCCAAAAACAGAAATCTTGAAGATATAAATAGCCAGGTAGTCGGTACTAAGTGTTTATATACCAAAACAGCATCACCTGCATAGCTTTTTTTCAACTATGCTGGGGTCGGCATCCAGTCTAACAGGATGCAGCTGAATACCAGTATTTTACATGAAGCGATTGCCTATGTGACCTCTACAACCCAGTACCTGGGTAATACGATACCCCCTGGTAAGACTGATTGTCAGACTTTTGGGCTTCTGATGACCCGTAACCACTGCCAAAGATCTACGATTGACAGCTGGGATCAACAGCTTTACGTGTTTTCCGAGGGATGTTTGGGTCGAGACCCAACCATCTTTACATATCGAGATATGTAAAGATGGTCACCCATCCACGGATCAACCGCGGCAAGGGTAGCTTAACCTGATCGATCGACCCGTGGGGCTGTTATTACTTAGCCACAAGCCCCTCTAAAATATTTTAAACATAGTTATGTTTCTGACATTTTTAAAGGATTGGCAGAAACAGAACGATTTGTTAAATTCTTTTAAGTAAAACGCATTTAAGCTAGTACTTCCTAAGACTGTGGTGGCCGCCATGTAGCTCCCGCCATTTACCGTGACGTCACATTATTTAGGAAAGTTGATTTATTTATTTATAGTTACCAAAACAGCATAAAGTTTACACTAAGAACCCCAAAAAAAAATATGATTGATGACCTACTTACAGAAAATAAATCATTTATCATTAAATAAGTTAACATTCTATAATTATAACGTTATTAATTGTTATAAAAATATTGGACAAATAGACTAAACTATAACAAATAATAACTGATAAGGAACGAGACTATTGGACCGCGGATGTTATTTAAAATCAATTCATAAACAAAGATAGGGCTTTCGGGTGGCTTCAAGACTTATTTTTAAGTAACTGAAACTAAAAGAAACAAGTGTGTCTATCTACGTTCATGATTAACTTTCCAAACATGTAAACAAATATGAATTATTACAATAATAACTTTAATTTCGACGACACGGTTGGCGCAGTGGTTATAAAGCGATTTACTGCTGCGCTGCGTGTCGCGGGTTCGATTCCCGCACGGAACACTTTTTGTATGACCTACAAGTAGTTGTTCCGGGTCTGGCTGTTTGTGTATGTGAGTTTAAATGTTTATAAACGCACCCACGATACAGAAGAAATTCCTAGTGTGGGGCAACGTTTTTTATATAAAAGAAAAGGTATTATACACGGCAGATGTGAGTGGAAACGACGACGGGAGGTGACGCCCTAGAAGGACATATGGTGACCTTATTGGTGATGTTCTTCAGAAAGGTCAGGCGCGTAGTAGGTACTCGCAACCGGCGTGCGTGTATGACCAGCATCCTAATTGCGTAATACACTATCAATCTCAATCTGAATAATTTTTACCCCCGACGCAAAAACGTGTGGGGGTGTGTGTATGGGTGGGGGGGTGTGTCTGTGGCATCGTAGCTCCCGAACGGATGAACTGATTTTAATTTTGTTTTTTTTGTTTGAAAGGTGAATTTGTCGGGAGTGTTCTTAGCTATGTTTGATGAAAATCGGTCCAAGATGGCCGCCGCAACAAAATGGCGGATTACATATTTTTTCACAACTCCCTCAATATGGGTATCAAATGAAAGGGCTTGACTAGTAGAATACTATACACTATGACAAATTTCAAACCCAAGAAAGCCACTACCACAAAATGGCGAATTACAAAAAACCTGATTAAATACCAAATTACCTGAATCTTAAAACGCAAGAAAATAAAAGAAATGAAATAACAAGGAGTCCCTACAAAAAGCACGAAATAAAAATTTAATTAAAAATTAAAAAAACCGTGCTACTATTTTAAACTTTAACAGAACGTTTGGCTAATAATTAGAGCGGTCCCCCGACGGGACAACATTTAATCAAAAAATGTATACGTACTTACGTAGGGTCATAATTTCAAGGTTATTTTTTTTCTTTTTATAGGGTTTCACGTTACCGGGGGTTATTTAATTTTTAATTTAATTTTTTTAAAGATATTGCTAATTCATTGCTACATAATATGTTCGAAAAAAAAATCTGCTCAACAACGTAGGTACTTAAATAACGCAATGAATGTTGTTGAACTGTCAAAATGAAAGCTATTACTACTGATAGTGTGTTACACCATTACCCCGCTGATGTAAATGTAAACGAAGTATAAGGGGTAGGTAAGAATTGTATGAGGTGGCGTTCTGTAGTGTCTGCCTACACCCATGGGCAAAAGGCGCGTGTTGATGTACATATGTGTGTGGTATATTAGAAACAAAGTGTTCCGAAGACCACCGAGGCTATTTATTTATTTATTTATTTCGGGATAAAAAACAGGAGTACAATTAAATATTATACAATTAACTACTAATTAAACAAAGTACTTATCATACTGCCAACAACATTATCCACCTATTACTAATATGTTGATGCTACGTGAGAAAAAAATAAAAAATATAAACTGAGTACATAAGTGCAGGATAAATGACTGAATGAATGCTAATTAATAACGATGTTTATGGGATAGAAAGAAGAGAAAAAAAATATATATATATACATATTAAAAAAAAAAAAAAAAATACACCACTTAACAATTATAAAGTTAAGATAGAATCAACTACAGTTTTTCTAAATTGATGTGCTGTTAGATTAAAAATATCAATGCTTTCGAATCTAGTGTTGTAGGAATCCACAAGTTGACGCAGAGGAGCGCGAAAGCCAGCATTTGAGTTACAGACGTGCCTAATATTAATAGATAGTAAGCGGTATGGTCGCGCTTGTCTACGCACAACTGTCCTCGGAACGATGTAACAAAGTTTATTTATTAAGTCTGAACAATCATATTTGTTATGCACAATACCATGTAGAAACATTGCTCCGAGAAGCAGTCTTCTGGATTCTAGGGTTAACAGTTTGTAATTCTTAAGCAACGTATCATACGATCCGTGGCTGTGATAGCATCTGTAATGCAGAGCTCTTAGGAATTTGCGTTGAACAGTCTCAATCGAGTCAATATATTTTGCGTAATAGGGATTCCATACGATAGTAGCCAACTCCAGACAAGGCCTAACTAGCGATATATATAAGTATCTATAGGTTGATGGACGCTTGAAATCTTTGCTGTTGCGCATAACAAAACCGTACATTTTAAGGGCTTTGTTGATAATGTTGTCTACATGGACATCAAAGTGAAGTTTCGAGTCTAGAACCACACCGAGGTCACGCAAAGAGTATACTTTTTTTAATTGTGTATTCAGCAAATGATAGCTATAAGTGTGCTGCTTTTTGTTTTTAGTGAATGTAATCGAATAGCATTTGGATAAATAAATAAATAAATAATAAATAAATATTCCACAACTATCACACAACGCCATCTAGTCCCAAGCTAAGCAGAGCTTGTGTTATGGGTACTAGACAACTGATAAGCTCAATGAGAGTTTGTTTAAGGTGCAGTAGTTAGACAGCCGATCCAAGTCACTTTGAAGCATCAAACAGTCATCAATACTATTTATAGTTTTGTAGACTTTCAAGTCATCCGCGTATAGTAAAAAGTTCGAATGATTAAAACAAGCGCTAATATCATTTATAAACAACGTAAATAATAATGGGCCCAAAATTGAGCCCTGGGGAACCCCGGATGTGACGGTTATCTGCTCTGATTGAAATCCGTTTGTAACAACTTTTTGAGTACGGTTTGTTATATAAGAGGTGAACCATCTCAATAGATTTCCGCGAATACCATTAAAGGCAATTTTGCGTAAAAGTAATTCGTGGTCCACCTTGTCGAAAGCTTTCTGAAAGTCTGTATATACTGCATCAGTTTGAAAACGATTATCCATATTCTCAAAAACGTAATCTACAAAAACAAGCAGATTTGTATACGTAGATCTTTGTTGGACGAATCCGTGCTGTTCTTTGATTATAGCCCTGTGTAAAGTAGGATAAAGTTCGTTATAAACCAGTCTCTCAAAAAGCTTCGACAAGGCGGACAGAATCGTGATGGGACGGTAGTTCTCTACGTCATCCCTTGACCCTTTTTTAAAGACGGGGGTTAAATGAGCCATTTTCCATACATCAGGAAAAATGCCTTCGCTGATACATTTGTTGAACAGCAAATGTAGGGGTTCACATAAGTGATTGGCAACACTTATGAGAAACGAAGGAGGGATGCCATCAGGTCCAGGTCCTTTTGAGGGGTCTAAATACTTTAGCTCCTTATAAACTTTAGAAGGCTCGATATAAATATTGTTGATAATATCACTATTATCATGAAATCCAGAAGGTGGTTCCCATTTATGAACATCAAGTGCTGACGGCTCATACACTGATTGAAAATAGTTCGAGAACAGTTTGCAAATATCACGTGGAGCGCTACTGGAAGTATTTTTATATTTCACATTGGATGGAATTTCTGACTTATTCCGTTTACTAGCCACATAGCCCCAGAAGTGTTTGAGATTTTTGTTTACATTTTGTTCAACAGTTTCTATGTAGTTAGAGTAACATAGGTAACATTCTTTGTTGAATCTGCGACGATATAGGGAAAATTGCTCATAGTCAGAGATATTATTGTACACTTTCCACTTGGTCCAAGCGTTGTTCTTGTTTTTGAATAATCTTATAAGGGCTCGAGTGAACCAAGTGGGGAATTTAGAAGTTCTGTATGATTTTTGGGGGACGTGTTTTCTAATGATACCAAACAAGCTATTATAAAATGTGTTTACAGACTCCTGTGCTGGTAGATTTTTAAACAAACTGTTCCAGTCAATTTCAGATAAATCTGCCTTTACAAGATCGTACTTGCACTTATTATAATTAAATTTGACGATTGGGCAGTGTTTCCTTGAATATTTCAAGTAAGGGGAAGTCACAACACAGTAAGGAGGGTGATGTAGGTCCACGGGTACTAAATAATCGCTCGGTTGGAAAACATGGCAGTGTTCATTGGAGATCAGTAAATCCAATGTTCGGTTGTTAGCGTTCGTAAAGTTATGATATTGCGTAGCGCTAAATTCGGCGATGAAATTTTCTAGGTATCTGCAACTAAAAGACTGGGCCACACGGGGCAGGTCACATGCATCACCGTTACAGGAAGACCAGTCCAAGGCAGGTAAATTGAAATCTCCGATTATGTAAAAACAATGTGTCATGGGATTACTTAAAATTGACGAAAGCATGTCCAAATATGCAGAATAGATGTTGTCTGGTGTGTTCGGTGGTATATACACCGCGCTGATAAAGTGTCGTTTCGCGCGGTCACGACTAGGTAATTGTATAAGTAGATGTTCTATGTGGGTGTGCAAAGTGTTAACTATAATATTGGTGAAATATATGGGTTGAAGTGTTCGTAAGATGGCAACAAGAACACCTCCACCCTCGCGTTTGCCAGCGGCCGCGCGATCTCGGTCGCAACGAAAGACGCTATAGCGCTCATCTATAACCTCACAATCTGCTATATCCGGTATAAGCCATGTTTCCGTCAACACAATGATGTCGTATGAGTTACTTAAAATATTCATATAAATTGTCTGAAGTTTGCCACGTATGCCCCTACAATTCTGATAGTAAATAGTAAGTGTATCAGCCATTAAGCTGGAGATAAGTTATGACATGGTTGCTAAAAGATATAGAGCTTGCAAGGATATTTAGAAATGCTGCCACTAAACCTGGAGTTATAAGTAAAAGATGACGAAAACAAAGACATAATTGAAGGTGAAACGTTTTAAGCTCGCACGAACTTAGATTGTATAACAAAGGAAAGTTTATGTAGTTGATTTTTGTTATATTAAGATGCATAATACAATTATCTGCAATAATAGGACCGTATAATATGTTAAACATTGTGTTGTGTAGTAGTGTCATCGGCGATTTTAAATTTTTGAAAATCTTTAATGTTTCGTATAGCGAATATTGTTGAGATGTCAGTTCTGCGTACAAGAATCGTAGAGTGCTTAACCCAACAATGCTTAAACTTGTGTTTATTAGCCTCAAGGCGACATTCGCGAAACAACAGCTTTTTCTTCAATGTTAGGTGCTCGTTAACGTATATGGTATGTGGAGTACCTGTTATGCCGATCTGGTCGGATTTCATGTCCTTGGCCAAGCGTTAGGCACTTAATACATTGTCACGAAAAGGCACCGAGGAGAACCTGACCACAATATTTTTGGGTCTTTCTTTATTCAAAGTTTTCTGGGGCACGCGATGTATAGAAATAATATCGTTTTGAGTAATCGGAAATTTAATTTTTTCCCCAATTGATGCAACAAGACTGATCAGATCCTCGCCACGCCTCTCCGGGACATTACACACTTCAATATTACAAGCTCTGGCTTGCTGTTCCAAAGTGTCTATTTTAGCCTCCAGCTCAGCAACCAGACCATCAGTACGCTCCGCAGAGGCGAAGCAGCCTTCAAGCGTGGAGATCTTCTTCATGACATCATCGCATTGATTGGTGGTAAACTGAAGCGAACCTTCCAAGGAGTCGACGCGTTGAGTCAAGTCCTTGTTCCTTCCGTCCAGGGCTATCATCTGCTGCTTGAAGGCCTCCTGTTCAGCACGCAGAACGTTGATGTCGTTACGAATTTCTGTAGAGTGTGTGGTGAGAAGTTCTAAGTCGCTTTTCATACCAGTAATGCTGGAGTTGATAGCGGCCAGGCTGGAGTCAACATTGCTTCGAAAAGACTGCAGGGTCGATCTTAGCTCAGAAGCAAGTGCATTTAAATTGTCAGTAAACACGCATTCTGGTTGTTTACGTTTCCTGCATGTAACTCCCGGATCGGCCTCTGACGTTGTAGTCCTTAAATCAGGGCTGGAGCTCGTTTTGTTAGGCGAGTGAAACATCGTTATTATTATTAGTTCAAGTCTTGAGGGTCACACAGTTCGCAAACGGTCAGCAATAAAGGCCCACCCACCGGTATGGAACAAAAATTTTAAACATTAATAAGCGCACACCAATAAAGGCCCCGGCAAGCAGAGTCGGCGTGTTGGCGAGCTCGCGAGAAGATCGTCGCAAGCGCCGTGTAATGTGGGGCGCTTACGCGTTTAATCACAACGCACAAATATCAGGGTACTGACGGTAGGCAGGATTGTTTACAAAGTTAATTCGGTCTATATTTCCAAAACTATGCACTGAAACACCGGACCACTGTCACAAGTATATGTCAGTTAGCACCCTCCAAAAGGCTTACACCTTCAATGGCACTTTTGATTAGTTTATGCACTGATTTTTAATACTTTAGTGGAGCAACAACAAGTAGCAGTTACACGCAACGTACGTTTAAATGTTACTTCATTGTGATATGAAATATATAAATATTGAAAAGCTGTCATGTTGAAAGTTGTTGTAGAAATACGAAACGGTCTGAAAGCGACTGCAGTCCCAGCAGTGGGAACTTTAGAGGCTGATTATGTATGAAAGGCAATAAATCTTCAAAAATGACTTTGTAGCAAACATCGAATCCTCATTTAGACGCTAAGGAATAGCGTGCTATACTAAATCTCTAATACCAACTAGCCTTTTCCCAGCTACGTTGGGGTCGGCTTCCAGTCTAACTAGATGCAGCTGAATACCCGTATTTTAAATGGAGCGACTGCCTATCTAAGCTCCACATCCCAGTTACTGGGTAAAACGATACCCCTTGGGAAGACTGATTGTCAGACTTTCGGGCTACTGACCCGTAACGGCTGTCAAAGATCCACGAATGACAGCCGGGACCAACGGCTTAACGTGCTTTCCGAGGCACGGCGGGGTCTTGGTATGTGAAGATGGTCCATCCGCGGACCAACCGCGACAAGCGTAGCTTAACCTGATCGATCAACCCGTGCGGCTGTTACTACTTAGTTACAAGCCCCTCAGTCCTACATTATTTACAAGCCCCTCAGTCCTACATTATTTACATGCCCCTCAGTCCTACATTATGTACATATATTCTACCCGTAGGTACACAGTATGATATGAAGAAGAAGTAAAGAATACGGTATACTCACAATGAGCGCTATATTCGGTATCTTGACAGTTACATTCTGGAGATCATCTACCGACTCTTCTGGCAGGAACTTGAGGTTTAGCTTAGGGTTCATGGTCATCACTCCTCGCTCCTTGTCTATGCGTATGTTCTCGTTCGTTCGCATTTCTCTGGAAACCAAAAAAATGTGATAATGTTAATCAGCAAAGTCGGCGTGGAAAGAAAAAGCTTTGATGCTTTGGTTCTACACAAACCCATTTGGTTATCCAATCTTTGTGTATCAATTGAATCTAAGTGCGATGATTTAGGTATATCATTCCATAATCATTCCAGAATAGCTATTCACAACCATTGAACAGGTTTCCGAATCGAAAATTACACATTTTCGGTTACCTGATTTGCCTAGTCCCCAACAGCAAAAAGCTGTCGGAAGAATAGCGGTCGTCTATTTGGTTTAAACTGTCAAAATGTTCGGGTTTCCGATTTGTGATTTCGAGGACTCGATTGATGTTCGATTTGGCACGGAATCTTGTCGTATGTTTGTGAATTGTAATACTGGTCTACTAAGTGACTCATCAAGCAGTGAGCAAACCAGTGCAGTTTCAATTCCAGTAACTGTCTGTGTAGGAAATGGTAGTTATTCCGGAACTGCTCGCAAGCAAGCCACACGATGGCTTGCTTGCAAGCCTAGTTTTTCATTGACCAACCTTCTTTTACTGTTCCTCGAGTGAGTATCTACTCCATAATCCTATTGATAGCCCAGAAAAGGTCAATCACACAGTTCTCCCACAAAAAATCCACTTAACAACAGTCATAGTCACGATCAGTACCATCTTACTCAAAATTAATCAACTGCTTGTGATTCCGTGCAAGTTTCAGAACAAGGATAATGGCTTTACCTAAGCAAAGTAGCAAAATTTGTGTAAAATCGTGATATTTGAAACACGTTGCGCTAATAAACAAGTGCGATGAGCTAATGTTGACAATGCTGCTTACCGCAAAATACAAAAAAGGTTGTAGAATCTATGATTTAGCAAAAAAATTGCATCACAATTTGAATCGCGACCTTGACGAGTAAATATTTTAGTGGCACAGTTTAAAGTCGAAGATAGACGGGTATTCCCAAGAACCGTTAACAATCATACTACTTGAATTGATAGCAAACAACGGACTACGAGGTAACTCTTTGCCCAAGGAGTTACCTCGGCAGTCTGTTGTTTGCATCTGATGTTTGTTGTCACATAATAGTCCAAGTGGAGCTCCTTGTTTATGAGTTTCATCTTCGACTATCAAGTGACAAACGCTTAACCTAAAAAGGATTGTCGATATAACAGACCACGCAGTCACCACTACTCCATCGATCGACAATCCACTTTGCTGGCTGCAGAATACACAGAACCTGTCGATGAGGTGATGCTCAGGGGGGTTATGTTCAGCAGCTACAGTGGACGTCTTTAGACGAATGATGATGATGACATATTAGACGACAGGACACATGACACTCTCGCTGTCCCTGGAGATAGGTACTAATAGGTAGGTGATAGGTTTTCATTCTTCAACGAAAGAAATTACCCAAGCCGAAGAAAATGAAATCAGTGCTATAATGTAAAATGATTTTCTGAGTCGAGATAGTGTTTAATTACCCGACTACGGCATAACCAAAAATACTCGTTCATTTTGCCTCGAGGCGTTAGGGTAACTCTATAGAACGGCTTGTAGTGCTTGGTAGAGTGGAGGGCACGAGACCACGCAAACGCTCACCCAGGAGATGGATTGATCAAATAAAATCCGCAGTGGACGATCCCTTGTGCACCAAAAATTTTAAAAAATCGGAGTAGTCGGCGAAAAATCGTGAGGCGAATCACATCAGACCCTAGACAAGAAACTACATGAGGACCTGACAAGAGTGCTACGATGAAGAAGACGGCCAATCATAGGAGGGTTACGATTTTATGAAACTGTGTACCTTTTACAAAGTGACAACTACCCACAACCTTACCAGGAAAATGTAGTGAGTCAATCAATAAACTTACACTAAAAAAAACTTTAACTACGCGTTGTTTTCACAGAATATTTAACTAATTTATATGAATTATGTCAACAAGGAAGTGCCGGTGCAATCAGTCAAACATAGTATCCATTTAACTAGGAAGATTACGCAAGGCAAAGGGCAAGTGTCTAATCGGAATTGAAGTTATTTTAACCTTTGGAGATAACAACTTATTTTAGGATGAAAAGTTAAATATTCTTATACTGATTGGGATCGAGGAGGTGTGGTTTCGACCAATGAAATCGCACAGATGGTCGTTTTCGTCGGCATATAGAGAGCAACAAAAGATCTCTCTCTGGTGGTTAGTACTGCTGCCATTCTTGAGCGAGTCTTAAAATTGTTCTCTGTTTTTGGACTTGCGTACAAGTTGCCTCGAGCCCTTGACCTCGAAAGCACGTTAAATCAACAGTTTCTATGGTCATACTATTATTACACCGATTGGATTTTGTAACTAACCAAGTCCAATAATTTAGAAACGTTGCTTGGCCAAAGTTGCAATGGTCTCGCCATTGTGAGGTTTTGACAGATTTGCCTTACAAAATCTGTCGAAAATTAAAAATGGCGAGACCATATTGTAACTTAGGTCCCTGGTGTAGAGTACATCACTAAGCAAAAGTGCATGTGAGTTTCTGTAGGTAGATTTTCGGTTATATCATCATCAGGTGGAATGGTGGTCGAACAAGAGTCTAACGAAACCTTATAAATTGTTATTGTTAATAAAAAAATATTACTGCAGCGCCAAGGCCTCGGCAAGGCGAGCTGATACCAGTCGGGGGTGCGGTGAATGTACCAGTATCTCCCTGGCGTATGGTACTTGAAGGAACAGTGGGGCTTTAGTCGGTAGGAGTCCGACATAGCCCTCCATTCTCCCCAAACGGAGAGTATCCATTAGGATTTCTCCACAATAAAAAATGGACAAAGGCCTCCCTTTCTCCTCTCCACTCCTCTCTGTCTTAGGCTAGTGTGGACGAAACCTTAACAACATAAATGGATACTTACTGAAACATAAAAGGCCCGACCTCCTTGACCCTCAGCACCTTCTCAGCATCACTGAGGTACTCGTGCACGTTGGTGTAGTTGTAGACCCACATCTCTGACAGCATCTCGTACGTCGGGTTCTCCCACATGTTGTAGAGGAACGAGCCTTCCCGCATCTCCATGTACTGTGGGCAAAGGAGGGTAAGATTTTGTACCGACTTAAGAAAAATATCAGCTTTCTTTAATAATAGGTAGGTACAGGTCATGATATAAGAATAGATTTTAAAAGGCTCTTATGAACCAAAACCACAGCATTCCAACCGAAAAGTTTAAACTCAAGTTTTGTCTGGAAATTATGGCTTATAGCAGAAAATAACTTTTCTTTTTTGGTGACCATTACCGTTGTTTAACGGTTCTTTCTTTTCTATTGAAATGCACTAAAATATTTTCTCCTGTTAGTTATTTTCAAGTAAAAACTAGGTATGAATGTATTTACGTAGGTACGGAGAAACAGTCAATGCAATTAACAGTGGCAACTCCTACAAAAAAGCTTCATTGTCTAGATATTTATGAGTGATATCTAAAACACAAACTTATGACTCTTATAATACAAAAAATATATCCTGTATTCATCCTTTTAATATGCCTATTTAACACCGCAAAAAGCTGAGCCATAAATGGTCAAATGGTCGTAAAACATAGCTTTAATTAATTCGCAAATTTATTTATGGGAATGACGAACGTCACTGTCAAGATTTAAGAAAAAACCTTCGTAGAAAAATGTTGAAATAGAAGTTCTGTATTTTAGTTTAATTAAAGTTCCGAGAATTATTATGAAAATAAAATGGTTTCAACAAAATCGTCAGTTAGCTGGGGTATCTACGGCTTATTAGTCGATTCGCATGAATGTACTCGCCCGAAAAGGGTGAATTGTCACTTTTAAATAATATTATTTTTCGTTTATGCGACTCGCACGAAGTTAATTTATTCGTGGGCGACTCGGCAATTCCAGAACTATGTATGGAACATTTAAGGGCCTGTACTACCTCAGATTGCGAAAATTGTCTTAGCATTTAATGGCTGTAGTTTCAACAGCACTGCAGTATTCACTTTTACACACACGCCTCTCTCACCACCTCTCTCACCTCTTTCTTTTTTACTTCACTTTTTTTCTTTTTTACTTCACAATAAAGATGAGGACTACTGCGAAGTGTCGTCTGTTGCGAAAACACAATAGCATACCATTTTCTAACTATGATAATTGGCACATTTTGAATGCTATGCAATAAAGTATAGAAAGAAAAAAGACGCACTAGCGAACAGATGTGATAAGAGCTAAATATTACAAAACTTTTATTTTTTCTTAAGTTCGACTAATAAGCCGTATTTAAAGACAAGAAAACCACCTCATTGTTTAGCTGTTTACTGTTAAAAAAATGCTACTGCTTTTTCAAGTACACAGCGTACCGCTGTAATGGCAACATTAATTTAACACACGTACGCGTTTTCGTGTTATGAACATATTTTAATTTCATTAAACGTTATTATTTATTTACTAAAATAACATTTTGTAACAACCTGTCCTTAATAAAGTACTGTAGCGCAGGTCATTTGTCACGGATCATAACATCGCGTCAATGAAATTAAAACGAAAAACGTGTAAAAAGTAGGCGAATTGAAGGAAAGAGAGAGAGAGCCCTATGTCGGCGAGCGACGCAGGCGTTAGTTTTCAAGTACAAATTATTTTATTCAAAATTGGGCAGAGGATATTTGTTTAAAACCGTGGCGCCACAACTTTCGTGCCCGGAGTAGTGAACAAGTATCCCACTAATATTCCTGCCACCAGCCCGCTCATCGTCAGTGATCGTAACAACTGTCTACGTATACATATTGTACCAAAATGTCCGTGGGCTCAAAACGAAATTACCTACATGGAGATCAAGCTTGTTACTATCCGACCATAACCTAGTAGCTATCACAGAAACATACTTAGATCATTCAGTGGAAGACTCAGAGTTGACTGACGGAGGTTGGCGCATTGTGATCTGGTAGAGATGAATAACGTGATGAATATGCGTAGGAGTAAGTTAGATGTTGTGTTGGTCCAGGAGGGGCAAACTGCTCGCAGTTTGCCCCTCGACGTACTCGTACGTCGAGGGCTTGGAGCTAGTACCTATCGACCTGTATCATCCTCCCTTAGATATTGCTGTAATGATGTCAAAACACCGGGTTAATGAAATATTATACCCTAGCAACATTGACCAAAGTAGAGACTGGAACTTCAGGAAAGGAGATTACATTCTCTTAATGGATTAAGTTCATACCGCCCCTTGGCAGGATCTCCTTCGTTGTCGGGATGCACGCTCGGCTACTAGTCAGCTTTTCGATTCATGTATTCCAAAAAAAAATAGAGAAAAATTTCTGGCAACAGACGATATACGGTTTGGTTTACAAGAGATATAATCAACGACACTCAGCGTAAAAATAAATTGCATCACAAATGAAACTTTCACGTTGTGTAATATACGCTCAATTTAGTGCTTTATGCTCGGATAAAAAAATCTGAACTCAAGAGGACTATAAATCGTACTGTTTTACTGTAGGAAACAACATAGGAAGTAATCCACGACAGTTCTGGCACCATGTCTCGAGCCTGCGATCAAAGGGTGGGTTCGAGCTAAAAGTTGTGCACAACGGTATAGCTTACTTGGGTATCAAATCAGCGGAAGCGTTTGCTCAGTACTTTTCTAACGTTTTCCTACCTGACTCTCCTGAACTAAACCCAAATAACCTCAGGCCGACCTACTACTCAGGAAATAATATTCCTTTTCCCCTTTTGACTCCACAGGACGTAGTAGTATCTGATGCCCAGCACGGTTTTCGCCACGGCCGCTCTATCAATTCAAATCTGATGACTCATGTTGTTTCCGTTTCTGGGGTTTTTGACAGTGGGGGGCAAGTAGATGTCCTCTATTTCGATTTCCGTAAAGCGTTCGACAGGGTTAACAATGACGTGCTCTTGATGAAATGGGAAGCATCAGGTTTCTCGTCGCAGTTTCTGAACTTCTTCGCGGACTATCTGCGAGGCCGCAGGCAATTTGTTAGGCATGGTTGCTTTGAGTCCGAACCTTATCATACCCGCTCAGGTGTTAATCAGGGATCTGTGCTTCGTCCATTGCTTTTCCTTATCATGATCAATGATCTTATAAATAAGGTTAAATTTGCAAAATGCTTGCTCTACGCCGATGACCTAAAACTATTGGTTCGAACTGACACGGTCGCGGATTGCATACTCCTACAAAGAGACATTGATGCCTTATATGAGTGGAGCAAGGTGAATAAACCCTTTTTTAATTCCAGTAAGTGTTACGTCGTGACGTATGGTCGGAAACTTCAACCACTCCACTATAACTACAGATTGGGTGGTGAAGCTATAAGTCGTGTCACCAAAATAAAGGACCTGGGCGTGACCTTTGGCACTGGTCTGACATTTATAGATCACGTGTTCTCTCTTGCCAAGGAATCTTTTAGGCGCTTGGGTTTTGTTTAGAGAAATGCCCGTGATTTTCACAACCCAAATGTAATTAGCTTCTGTACGCCACTTTGGTTCGTAGTAAACTTGAGGCTGTTGCCTGTATCTGGCATCCCTACACTGCGACTCAAACGTTAACGTTAGAAAAGGTACAAAAAACTTTCCTGAGATTTCTATATAAAAAGACGTATCACTTCTTTCCTTTCATGTACCCTACTAATTACCTCCTAGGAGTGTTGGGCTTCAACTCGTTGGAGGTTAGACGTGGCTTTCAACAGCTCACAGTAGCCTGCAAAACTCTCAGAGGACGCATCGACAGTCCCGAACTCCATGATCTTTTCTGTCGGCTATTTGTTCCCGACAAATACATCGGACATCGCCAAAGCCGTCGACACAATCTTATCGCACCGCCGTCATCTAAAACTGTCGCCAGAGCTGAGTCCCCTGTGTGTCGTACTTTAAGGATGCTTAATGCCCTCCTGACCACCAATCCTGAATGTGATCTGTTTGCCGATGAATGGAGTAGAATTATGCGTGTATGTCTGACGTTTTGTGAGAAGAAGTATGCTAGGGTGTCCTCTACTATATGTTAGTATTGGAAATATTTTTGTATACCTACCATATATTTATGTTAATTAATGTAATTGGTGTTACCGTTTTAATAAACAATAATAATAATAATATTTTTTATGTTGTTATAATTTTTAAGACGACTTTAGTTTAACACACAGGTAGGACTAATGGACACTAGCCCTACCCGTGTGTTAAATTAATGTCGCCATTGTAGCGGCACGTTGTATGCAATGTTGCAACAATGCACATAATTAAATTAACTGGTGGTATAGATCATCAGCCACTTGGTTAATTGGTAACCCTGAACTTAAATAGATGAATATAGACAACAGTGTTGTATTCTTCGTGTACAAGTAGGTAGTTATAGATCACTGTGTACATCAGGCTAACCCTGGGCAGTTAGACTGGAACACATTTTTACACCACGGACATAAACTTTTCTCGTAAAGCTCGTAGCTCGTTTGTGTAGAGACAACAAGAATATAGCCAATTTAAAGACATTGGACTACTTTTACGCGTACAAACAGCCTCAGTCAGAGCCGCAATATTACTATACTCTTTGCAGAGCCGGCTGCCATGAAAATGATGCCACCGGGGTTTAAATATACGGTGTCAAAAAATGTTCTCTAAGAAAACACACCAACTTATTTTCATAAATAACGTTTCAGTGACGTCATTCGCCGGTAAATTACGAACACTTTGTGGCGGCCACCGCTGTTTTCGAAAACTGTAACTTTTAGCTCACTTGTAGGTCACTTGTTTCGTCAGGAAAAAAACAAAAGCAATGAGGTGGCCTGTGGGCGGCGCACTAGGGGTGTCCGTCGTCCGACCAGACAGGCCCGAGTTGGCGCCGCAGTGTTCCACGCGCGCCACTCGAGAGTGGGTGCGACCATTCATGTCGAAATGGCCGCACGGGGGGAGCGGTGAATGTTTATGACTTTATGCGAATCCCACACGCCGAGCAAAAAAAAAAAAACGGTCACTTGTTTCGTTGGGAAAAAACCATAGCCAATTTAAACACATTGGACATGGACAATTGTTACTAAACGTCACGTCAATTTGCGTGTCAAATTACTAACTAATAACGCATAGTTATCCGTAGAGGTTAAGGCTCAGGCAGACAGGCGCGACGCCAATGTAGTAGAACAATTTCTGTGAAAACTTCATGGAAATTGTTCTACCAGAATCACGTCGCGAAACGTCGCGTTGCGTCGCGCTGTTTGAATTGACTATCATAGTTATGTTTGTTTATTAGCCATGAATGATGGGGTGTCATAACAGATGTGGATGACGTCAGATTTATGTTTTTCTCACAGCGATTTCAATATTAAAGAAAACAATAATTAATGTATCCGAAAGTTGCTTATAATGATGAATATCAGCCTATAACGTTCCCAATGCTGGGACACAGGCTTCCTCTCTGTGAGAGGGTGTGGGCCATAATCCACCGCGCTGGCCTAGTGCGGGTTGGTGGATGTCACATTTGTTCTAATTTTTGGTTATAGGACATGCCGGTTTCCTCGCGAAATTACCTACCTAGCTAAATTAATTGTTGATTGTTGCAGAATACAGAGTTGTGGGGAAGAGAGAGAGGCCCTTTAAGGTCTTGTACGGGACTCTACCGATCTACACGCCATGCATTCTGCACACAGAGCATTTGAACCTATTATTGCAAATAATAATGTAAAAATATATTTCGACTAGCGGACCCGGCAGACCTCGCGTCGTCCTGCCCGGTTGAGTCAGCATATACCAACAGCAGTGCCATTTAGCAGGTCCAATTGTATTTTCAAACCATCCAGGAACCCATTGAAATATACACAAAATATTTCATCCAAATCGATCCAGCCGTTTAGGAGGAGTTAGGTGACAAACATACGTACAGAAGAATTATATATACTAAGATAAATATATTAAGAATAATATAGAATCACCCCGTTATCATATCACTAAGTGTAGGGAACAACTACAGTCCTAAAGGGACCTTACAGGTTAGTTAGATTAGATTGTTCATATTTCTTCATAATTATCTTCTACAATACGCAAATCAAACGGGGAATAGGTCAATCGATATAATAATAAAAAAACATCATCGGATATAAAGCGCTCTGTTACAAACTTCCACATTTTTTACTATTTCCGCTTTTTTATCCCATTCATAACCAAATAAAGGCACATCATTGATATTTAAACTAACAAAAGATAAAAAATCTTTAAATTTGAATACTTCTATTCATACTGTCATTCATGTTTGAGTATTTTTTGTTCAATTAAATAGTACGTAGGTTAGGACGTCTTAACTTTATATTTTGTAATAATAATTCGTAATAATGACTAATAATTGTTATATTTAGGGCTCCTTAGCGATAACAATAAGACGCTTGCAGGATTTTATAAGTTGAAGACTGGCAAGCTAGAGGACGTAGAAAACCGCATTTCTAGAATAAGCATATTAAGTCTAACTTTAGTATTTATTTTAATTTTTAAGTATTTTTGTCACCTACCCTTTACAGTCCCTCTGCTGGGCAAAGGCCTTCCCCAAATGAACTCTTTTCCAGCACCACCTTGAACTAGCCCTCGCGGTACGCAGCCACGTCTTCTCGCCATAAGCATAATTAAACTTAAAAATAGTACGAAAATAGATATCATGAAAATTGTGTAAATAGAGTGAAAATAGCTTATCGGGATAAGATTTTATTTATGATTTCCGCAATTACCAAAAGCACATCATACGGAACTCACCATTGTAAAGTAAACACACCGCCATTCATCAATCTATGTGTTGTTCTACGTGAATGTTTTTGTTAGCCTACCGTTAGTTTTTACACCGATATCATGAATCCACTTGACCCTATCGTAAGACCTTCAAAATCATTCGTTAATTTTTAACTGCGAAGTACTCAATGCTGCCAACTCGAAAACTCCAAGTATTTGACCGGATGAACTTTAGGAGGAGCAAAAACAGTATTAATTTATCATAAAATTTAAATATTAATTTTATTGTTTGCTAGACTGTTAATTTGTTAGGTCTGTTGAATAACTACTGATTGTGAAGTTTTATGGCACATTCAGTATGAATTAAGTAGGGTATTTGGTCTTGAAACTCGATACTACAAATACGAAAAAAAGGACTGTGCTTCCAATTCCCACATAGACACTATGCGGTTTATTCATAAACGCTGATTAAAGTTAAGTGACATTTAAACGTCAAAAATGTATGGTTAATCAGCAACCAGCAGCAGCAGGGTTAACTTTAAGCATAACAAGCCTATCATGTTCCTACTGGGACAAAGGCCTCCTCTCTCTCCTCTCGAGAGGGAATGGGCTGTAATCCACCACGCAGGCCCATTGCGGATTGGTATATGTCACATGTCTTCGAACGTTTGGTTCTAGGATATGCCGCGTGAGGAAATCACGATGTTTTCCGTCACCGTTATGAGAACAGTGATGATGAAATAATTTACACAAAGTAAAGCGCCTGTCAGGGTTCGAACCTACGACTTACAAACTCATAAGTCACAGCCGTTATCACTGGCCCACCACTGCTCTACTGCGATAATATAAATACGGAAAAAAGTACTTCCAATTCCCACATGGATAATATTTGTCTTGTTAGATGTTTGTTTGACTACGATGTTGATATAATGTATTTAGTTCTAAAGTTCTAGGTTCGTTCGCTCGTGAGGCACAGTTGCACTGTTACAAAAAAGTTTATTTACAAAATGAATTACGAAACTACTTTTTGGTAGCAGCTACTTATGTAGGATGAATTATATTTTCTTATAAATTTTGACGTTCAAAAGTGCTTTTTTTAGTGCCTATTTTTAATAAATGATTTGACTTTGACTTTGAAAATGGCAAAATGAATTAAGTTGGGTGAGATTATCAGATCAAAAGGAACGCATACCCATGTAGAATCATCGTACCCTTAGATACATAAATTATTAGCAGCTAAAAATAATAAAATGTAAGTTCCAAAAAACGGAAAGTATTTTTTAAATAAATATTATTAATCGCAAATCAAGCTTTGTAAAACCTAAATCAACTTAAATTTGTACTGTGTGCAGGTATACAGAATATTATTAAGTTCACATACCTACATAAACTCACACCTCCTTCACATTGGGGTAGACAGAAACTACAGAACGCCACTTATTACGATCCTTACATACTGCTTTTACTTCGTTTGCGTTCATACATCAGCAGGACAGTTGCTTAATAGACACAAAATAACAATTGATTGCAATGGATTTCATTTTGACAGTTCACCTACTTCCATTCCGTTATTTACGTTGTTGAGCAGAATTTTTCAATCCTATGAAGCAATGGATTAGCAATATCCTTCAAAACTCTCGGATTGGCGCAAGGACGCAATTAGGGTGCTGATCACACAGTTGCGCCGGATGCTATTACTATGCACCTGACCTTTCTGAAGGACATCACCAGTAAGGTTGTTATTATAAATCTTTTTTTTAGTCTTTTATATTAATTAAATCATGACTACGAATGACCGTGACTTTGCAAAAAAAGTTACATTGACCTGTGTGCAATGTATATTATTTTTTTCCGGATCCCTAATGTTATATACCTATCAGTATTCAGCCTATCTTGTAGACTATTTTACTAAAAAATTCTAATTAGTCCGTCAGTTAGATTATCAAAAAATATTGAACCCGTATTGTTTCTTTTGTCAATTTTATAAAAAATTATGAAGATATCGCCCGTTAAAGTTCAGCGTGACGTCACTTGTTTGCGACACTTTTGCAAGCAAGTGACGTCACGACCCCCCACTCCCAAATTTAGACGCGCTTTATCTTTATCATTTTTTGTTTGATTGACAAAAGAAAAAATAACCTATTATCTCGGTACGGTAGCAGGGTGAGGCTGTGGAATAATGTTGCAAGCTATGCTCCACAGAGGACAGGATACCCTGTGTCCATTTTGCTTCTTTTTGTATCGATGGTACTCCTCTTCGATGTTTTATATTCTTTAGGTCATCCAAAGTGCAGGTAAGGAACGGGCGCTTAGATCACTCCAGCACGTGGGGCATGGTCTGTGTCCCAAAACATGGAGTCAAAGTGACCTCTGCGCTGCCACCAACGACGCCGTGGAAGTGACGAAGCTTTGGGCCAACAAGATTAAAATGCTGTCGTGCCAGCGACACGGAGAAGAGCGTTTCGGTCCGATCATTTTTATGCGCGTTCGATTAGCTCAAAAGTATTTTTTTTTGTTAAAATATTAATCAAATTTTTAAATTATACAGGTGTTAGAAGATCTAGGATAATGATTTATGGAATTCATTGTGTTAACATAAGGCAATACTGATTGATGTCCTTTATCATTTAAAATCTGAAGATTATGTTAAGCTAAGATGTAGAAAACGAATAATAGAACTTATCAACTTTTTTGCTTACATTATTCACACGTCATAAATTGACATGTAACTTTAGTTTTTGTTTGTCTCATGATTAAACAAGAAACTTGTATTCAAAGTGGCCAAAAAATTAAGGAATGTTGTTGTAAAACCCACCTACCTTTTAGTGTAAATAACCTATGAATCAATTTAGGTACGAGTTTTTTAAGAACAGCAGCTATACAAAATCGAAAGCTCGAACATACGTTTTTAGAGAAATATTATGTTTTAGGATCAAATTACCAATTCCACGTGTGGTAAAAGAAACCTGCACCTTGTGTTTTCATTCCTAGGGTATTTGATAATCTTCTCCTGCTAGGTAGGTAGGTACTTATTATTTACGTAGTTGTCACTCAAAACAAACAGCAGATCTATCTGTCTTTCTATGTATTTAGCCAGTAACCGTCATATTTTCTTGTCTTTTTTTTATAAGACTGGTTAAAAGAGACTAATGCCAAATTCAAGGTCGGTCAGTGAGCTATGGAACGGGCTATGCTTGGAGTCTCTCTGAGAGATTGAATCTGCACGAGGTGATCCGACAGAGAACCAAAGTTGCTGACATAGCTCACAGAATAAGCAAGCTGAAGCGGCAAGGGGCCGACCATATTAGCCGTAGAGTCGTATGACATGATGGTAGACGTGTTCTTGAGTGGAGACCGCGAATCGGTAAACGTAAGGTAGAATGCCCTCAGGCTAGGTGGAGCGACGATCTTGGCAAGGTGGCTGGTAGCAGCTGGATGAGAGTTGCCGGAAATCGAGTTAAATGGCGTGCAACAGGAGAGGCCTATGTCCAGCAGTGGACTGCTTTAGGCTGATGATGAATGCCAAAACGGCTAAAGTTTAACCTACTTGAGACGTGAAGACAATTTTATTGAAAGCATAATGTAACATGTAAGTTAGCTTTAATGAATGCGCAAGCATGCCGAGGCGTGTGTAAGCACATGCACGTGTTTTCGCGACTAAACGCCACCTTACTATGTTATGAGCATGTTAGAGCTATCAAAAGTCAAGGTCGATCTTAGTAAACAGTTTAAAGGATGTCAATGATATGTCTACGATGTAAATGACACAGTGGCCGTATGATCAGCCTATAATGTTCCCACTGCTGGGACACATGCCTCCTCTCGGTGAGAGGGTGTGAGCTACGTGGGCCCAGTGCGGGTTGGTAGATGTCACATGTCTTGGAATTTTAAGTTCTAGGACATTGCTTACGATGTTTTCCTTCACCGTTTTGAGAGCAGTGGTGATGAAATAATTTTACACAAAGTAAAGCGCCTGTCAGGGTTCGCACCTATGAGTCCTACGACCTACAACTCGTAACTCGCGGACCTCACTGCTCCACCACCTGGGCCACCACTGCTCTCGTGCTATGGCAGACTTCCCCACAATTCGAACGCTATGGACTTCACAGTCTCGAACCATCAAGCAACCAAGTATTTGAATCCTTTGTAAGAACTGATACCTTTGCCCTAAATTAGGATGCTTGTCATCTGCTGTTAATAGAAAATATTACCATTGTTTTTTTAAGGATCGCAAATCAATTTTCTAAGTAGTAAAAAAAAATGCAGAAAAAAGTGTAACGTTGGTGCCTGCACTAATGAAAAATCATTGTATCACAGACACCAGTAAAGATGATTAAAAGTGTTCCTGGAAGAGGGTCGGCAGCACAGCCTCATTCATGCATCATCATGTGCAGCCTCACGCGACCTGACGCCTAAGATCTGACCCTACACATTTGACGTGCTTAGTTAATTAAATTATCACTAGCCACAGTAATTGCGAAAATCCATTGTTCCTTGTTTATTTGGTAAGCGGGCTGTAATTATTGATTAATGATTTGTCATTGAGTTAGATCAAAGATCGTTCAGCAAGATTTTAGTTCATTGTTCGTAAAGTAAAGGCTCCCACAGACCGGCGCGACGCGACGCTGCGACGCGATTCTGGTAGAAGATATCCAATGAAGTTTTCGTAGAAATTGTTCTACTAGAGTCACGTTACGCGTTTCTAAGGGAGCCTCAAGAGTTTTTGACAAGTATATTGGTACTCGTTATGTAAACTGAGAATTCTTGACATAAGTTAAAAAACAAATAGATAACATTGGATTTTCCTGAATGAGCCATGCAGATGATTTATATCTAATAATTATTAAGAAATTCGAGATATTTGGGTTTTAGTCCAAATATTTATATTACGATCAACATCTCATAGAGGTTATTGACCCGAATGCGTAAATAGTACAAATTATCACGATCCAAACAAAACAATAAACAAGTATTTTGACTGAAATAATTTAAACTGAAATATTTTTTATTCAGCATCTTCTATGATATAAAAACTTGGCGGAAACAATAGCCTGTTGTACTGTACGCACCTAATGATTACCTTTGCCGTCATAAACCTCGACATAAAAAATATTTTATGGTGTTTTTTAAACAAATCTAATTGCTACGTAGACTCAGTAATTTGTTTGTATGGAATAGACAAAAAGTTATTGGTTTTTTTTTTGTTTCGTAGAGTTAGGTACTATGATTACGTCAATCGGGCACTGAACTTGAGTTTTTTACGACTTATTGAAAATGTATTTTCAGGATAACACTTATTCTAGGTATAAAAGTTTGGTGACATTCGCCCTTACATAGGTAAGAGAACAATATTAGAACGGACAATACTGGAACTAAAAAAAACACAATAAATCCGGATTTCTTAAAAATAAACTAACGGTAAATAATGTAAGAAAATAAGGCGATTGTCTCCATAAACAAATCTATTGTAGGTATACTTGTAATGTACAGTTACTTTTTGTTTCTCATACTTTATCATTGCAATTTGTATGAAAACAAATAATGTACATATGCGAATATCTTAGATACAAATGTGAATTACCTACTTTTTATAAACTTTTGTGTGATACCTAGGTACCTACAATCGTTTAGTTTTTTTTCTTGATGATTATAATTTACAGATCTTAACGAAAAAACTCAATACGTATGCTTAATATGATCATTTTGAGTCAAGCAAACAGACTAATGTTGCAGTTTTAATCTCAGGATATTAATGTGATAGTGAGGAGTGATGCGGGGTCGGAGTCCGACGCCGCATCTGGAGGAGGGAGCACGGGAGGCTCAGTGAGCCCTCGCCGTGACCAGAAGACGGCCGCTGCCAAGAGAAAGGCACAGAGCAAGCGGCCAAGGTCAGTGGACGGCCAGGGGTCGTCCTCTGACTGGGAGCTGGCTTCGGCCAGAAAGATCCCCACCAGTAGGCGGGGAGGAGCCCGAGAGCGGGGGCATCGGGAGGCTCACTGCTCGGGAGGCCGCAGAGAAAGCGGAGGAGCCCGCAAAAAAGGAGGGGGAGACCGGTCGCGCGGTTGAATCGGGGCCCTCAAGCGACGAGGCGGCTGAGGTAGGCGGCCCTGAAGCGGACCGCATAAAGAGGTTTGCGGCGGTCGTGGAGGCCGCGATCCGGGACGTGGCCCTGAAGAAGTTGCAAACTTCGAAAAACAGGGCCATAGTCTCGGCAAAGGCCTCCATAATGGCGGCAGCGGAGGCCATCCACCTCGGGCCCCCGCCGGACGAAATGTCCGAAATGCGGGCGGAGGTGGCCCGCTTGACAGCGGCCATGGAGCTCCTCCGAAAGGAGAATAAGAAGCTCCGAGCGGACCTGGCCGGGCTGCGAGCAGCCGGCTCCCGGGAGGTGCCGCAGAAGGGGGCGCAACAGGGGCGGCCAGTACCTGCTGAGGACCGGGTCCTGAACCTGGTGCGGCAGGAGCTGGCTGCCTTTCAGAGCCGGTTCTCCGCCCTGGAGGCCATCGTCCTGCGCCCCCCGCTGGCGGCGGACCGGCCGGCCTCGGGCCAGCGGAAGGCGGTATCGTATGCTGCCGCCGCGGCTGTCACAGCCACGGCCACGGGGCAAGCAGCAAAACGGGCCGCCCCGAAACCCGCGAGGGCCACAGCCCCAGCCCCAACCGCAGCCCCAGCCCCAGCCCCGGCGGCGAAACGGCCGCCCCAACCGCCTCCTGCATCGCCTCCGGCCGACGCCGATTGGCAGGTGGCCGGGCAGAAGAGGAAGACGAGCAAGGCTGCAAGGGCGGCCAAAAGAAAGGAGAGGCGGCAACGGCGCAAGGAGCGAGGCGTCGCGGCTAGGCTTCGTGCCCCGAAGACCGCAGCTGTAGTGATCACACTACAGCCGGAAGCGGAGAAGAAGGGCATCTCCTACCGCGACGTGCTTGCCAAGGCGAGAGCGGCGGTTAACCTACAGGAGCTCGGCGTGGCAGAAGGCATCCGGCTAAGGGTCACTGCGACTGGTGCCCGGATGCTGGAGGTCCCTGGTGCGGCTAGCGGCCCGACTGCTCACGCTCTGGCCGAAAGGCTTAGGGCGTCCTTAAATGCGGAAGAGGCCCGAGTGTCCAGACCCACCAAGTGTGCTGACATGCGCATTCTGGGTCTGGACGACTCTGCGACGGTGGAAGAGGTGGTGGCCGCCATCATCAGGACTGGGGGGTGCTCTGCCGAGCAGGTGAGGGCGGGCACTCTCCGCCCTGACCTCACGGGGATGCAAGCCATTACGGTGAGCTGCCCCGTGTCGGCGGCCCAAAAAATAGCCGGGGAGGGCCGAAGGCTCCTGGTGGGCTGGGTTTCCGCGCAGGTGAAACTGCTGGAGCCCAGACCTCTGAGGTGCTTCCGCTGCCATGTGGGCAGTCACGTGGGAGCTAAATGCACCTCGGAGGTGGACCGCAGCAGTCTCTGCTTCCGCTGTGGTCAGCCCGGTCACAAAGCCGGCTCGTGCAACGCCATGCCGCACTGCTATATATGTGCGGCAGCTGGCAAGCCGGCCGATCACCGGGCTGGGAGCAAGGCCTGCGCTCCACCCGCCAAAGCCAGGGGCAGGGGCAAGCCCTCCACCACCGCCGTCGCCGCCGCAGCCGCCGCCACCACCGCCGTCGCCGCTGCCGCCTCCACCGTGACCGCCGCCGCATCCGCCGTGGCTGGGCCCTTACAGGGGGATCGGGAGGCTGATATGGAGTGCTAATATAGCCCCATTTCGCCTCCTCCAGGCGAACATCAACCACTGCGCCTCCGCTCAGGATCTGTTGCTCCAGAGCATGGCGCAGTGGTCGATTAACATCGCCGTGGTCGCTGAGCCGTACTTTGTCCCGCCCAGAGACGACTGGGTGGAGGACCTGAGCGGCTCAGTGACCCTAATTTCGTCGGCCGCCGCCGGTACCCCGTCCCTCGAGGCTGTTAAGAGAGGACAGGGTGGCGTGGCAGCACGGTTCGGGGAGATAGTCGTGGTAGGGGTATACTTCTCCCCGAGCCGAACTCTCGCCGAGTTCCACAACTCCCTCGCGGAGTTGAGAGTCGTCGTCGTCGGATTCCGTTCCCTCCCCGTGCTCGTCCTCGGGGACTTCAATGCCAAGAATGTGGCTTGGGGTTCCCGGCATAAGGACACACGGGGCAGAATGGTGGAGGACTGGGCTCTGGAGACAGGCCTGGTCGTCCTAAACCGGGGTTCGGTCCCAACATGCGTGCGGATGCGGGGTGAATCAGTGGTGGACATCTCGTTCGCCAGCCCCGCCCTGTCGCCGCATGTCGTCAACTGGCGTGTCTTGGAGGAGGTGGAGACCTATTCCGACCACCGGTATATCCGGTTCGACGTCTCCGCCCAGACCTCGAGCGCGCCGGTCCGACCGACCCTGGGTGGTCCGCGGTGGGCGCTGAAGCAGCTGGACCGGGAGCTCCTCCTGGAAGCCTCGATCGTGCAGGCCTGGGTGTCACCACCGGACAGGCCTGCTGACATCAACGACGAGGCAGAGTGGTTCCGGGAGGCCATGTCCGAAATATGTGACGTGGCGATGCCCCGGGTCCGGCCCGGACGCGCCCGGCGCCAGGTGTACTGGTGGTCGCCGGAGTTGACGTCTCTGCGCGAGGCGTGCGTGGCTGCGCGACGCCGGTACACCAGGCACCGCAGGCTCCGTATCCGCCCTCCGGATACGGAAGCCGTGCAGGCGGAGCTGTACGAGGGGTACAGAGCGGCGAAGACCGCCCTCCGAGCGGAGATCTTGCGGGCCAGGGGGCTGGCCCGCGAGGAGTCGCTGGGGACTCTGAACAGAGACCCGTGGGGACGCCCCTACAAGATGGTGCGGGATAAACTCCGCCCATGGGCTCCCCCGCTGACGCAGAGTCTCCGGCCCCAGCTCGTGGAGGACGTGGTGAGCGCTCTGTTCCCTTCGCGTGGGGAACATACTCCCCCGTCCATGGCTCCGCCTCCTGCGATGCCAGATGCGGACCACACCGACGACGACGACGAAGCTCCGGAGGTGACCGAGGTAGAGTTGAGAGTGGCGGTACGTAGGCTGAATGCCAGAAACACCGCCCCAGGACCCGACGGCTTACCTGGAAAAGCCTGGGTCCTGGCCTTGGAGGCTCTCGGGCCTCGACTAAGGGGGCTACTAAGCGCATGCTTGGAGAGGGGCCGGTTCCCACTTCGTTGGAAGACGGGGAAACTGGTCCTCATCAAGAAGCCGGGGCGCCCTGCGGACTCTCCGTCCGCTTACCGGCCCATCGTGCTGCTCGACGAGGTGGGCAAGCTCTTTGAAAGAGTAATTGCAGACCGCCTTGCCGGGCAGCTGGTGCGGGTGGGGCCGGATTTGGCGGACAGCCAGTTTGGTTTCCGCAGGGGGCGCTCTACGGTGGATGCCATCATGCGCCTGCGAGCCCTCGACGCCACGACGGGGGATGCTGTGGCCCGGGGTGGGGTTGTCTTGGCGGTGTCTCTAGACATCGCCAATGCCTTCAATATCCTGCCCTGGAGTTGCATCAGGGAGGCACTCGGGTATCACCGGATGCCGACCTACCTCCGTCGCATTGTCGAGGCCTATTTGACGGACAGGGCCGTCATCTACCCCGGTCACCGGGGAGAGTGGAACCGGCGAGAGATGTCGTGCGGTGTCCCACAGGGATCGGTCCTAGGGCCGCATCTGTGGGATATCGGGTACGACTGGGTGCTGCGCGCCGACCTCCCTGATGGCGTCAGCGTAGTTTGCTACGCTGACGACACGCTGGTCCTGGCGCAGGGGAGGTCGCACCAGGCGGCGGCCGAAGCAGCGACACGCGGGGTTGCGACAATTGTCGAGAGGATCCGGCAATTGGGACTCGAGGTGGCATTGCACAAATCTGAGGCCATGTGTTTTCATGGTCCTCGGGACGCGCCACCGTCGGGTTCACAAATAACGGCGGGAGGGGTTCACATCGGCGTCGAGCTGACGATGAAGTACCTGGGACTCGTCCTCGACAGCCGGTGGAATTTCGTGGAGCACTTCCGACGTTTGGCTCCCAGACTGGAGCGGGCCGGGGCTGCCTTGAGGCGGCTCCTTCCCAATCTAGGGGGACCAAACGCCTCCTGCCGGAGGCTCTATGCGGGGGTCGTGCGGGCCATGGCCCTTTACGGGGCACCGATATGGGCGCGATCTTTGAGGCGGCGACCAGCCCGCCGGTTGATCGCGTCCCAAAGGGTCATGGCTGTCCGGCTCATTCGTGGATACCGCACGGTCTCCGCTGAGGCGGCGAGCCTCCTTGCCGGATTGCCGCCATGGGATCAGGAGGCCAAAGTCCTCGCCCACATATGGGAGTGGCGAGAGGAGGCAAAACGCCGGGGCGTTGCTCCGCTGCCGCGAGAAATCACGGCACAGCGGACAGAGCTCCGGCGGGATCTCATGGCGGCATGGAGAGTGCGATTGTCGCAACCCAGCGCTGGGCACGCCACAATTGCGGCGATAAGTCCCCTCTTTGAGGAGTGGCTAGAGAGGCGCCACGGCGCCCTCACCTTCCGCCTGACGCAGGTCCTCACCGGACACGGTTGTTTCGGGAGGTTCCTGTTCAGGATAAAGCGGGAGGAAACGCCAGGGTGTCACCACTGTGGGGATCGCCCGGAGGACACGGTGGAGCATACGGTGGAGGTCTGCCCGGCTTGGCCCGGGACCCCGCCGTGTCCTCTTGGCGGCGATCGGCGGCGGCGACCTCTCGCGTCCGGCCCTCATACAGGCCATGGTCCGGAGCGAGAGTGAATGGGAGGCCGTCACCTCCTTCTGCGAAGCAGTTATGCTCGCGAAGGAGGAGGCGGAGCGTGCGAGGGAGAGGCAATCGCTGCACCCTCGCGCTCCTAGCCGCCGCAGGAGACGCCCTGGACGGGAGTCAACAGCCGACTCCCGGCCACCGTAGGCGCGGGCTTGCGGGCGGCGAGCTATGGGCAGCTCGCCGCCCGGTAAGGACCAGGCCCGGGTCGACGGCGCGTTGTGTTCCACGCGCGCCTCAAAGAGCTGTCAGCACGAACTGACGGGGTCCGCTAGGGCCGATGCCGCCGGGGCTGCGGGTTGTTCGAAAGAGATACCGTGGCCCCTGGCACAGGCAACTGAAGGAACACGGGTGGGTTTTAGTCAGTAAAAGTCTGACACTCCCTTCTGCTCCGCCCAGAGCGGGAGGAGTCATTTGATGATTTCCCACCCAGAGAAAAAAAAAAAAAAAAAAAGGATATTAATGTGATGACTCTAGTAGAACAGGGCTCCAATTTTGTATTATTCCCCGCAAAATCTTACTACATGCAAACCTCGTCAATATCGTGTCTTGTTCACGGCAAGGAATTGAAATGTCAACAACCGTAAGGACAACATGTATTTTCACAGTTCAAACCACGCCATTGTGTCATAAGAGAATACGTTAATAGCAGAAGGCCAATTCTCGTAATTTAAAACCATCAAAATCTATTCGCAGTTTCATCTCGGCGACAAACAAATGTCAAAAACCTGTCAAAATGTAGGGAAATTGGACGTATTTTTGACAGATTGAGACTGAGATCAGACTGTGAATGTTCTTAAAATTACAAGAATTGCCCCTCAGATGTCGTGATTAACCAAGGAATTGACGTGGTTTCGAAGTAAGGAATCGTTAAGTGGTCATAGTGAATTAGGACTCTGATTCTATGAAAACTTCATGAAATTGTTTTACCAGAATCGCGTTACACTGTCACGTCGCACATGTCTGCGGGAGCCTTTAAGCTAAAAAATAAATGCTTAAAATAAATTAAAAATGTAATTATTTCTTTACATTACTCAATAACACAACAGATAAGAAAGCTCTACAAGCATTATATCAATGAATTTACACAACTATATGAAAGTGTCACAGAGTTGATAACAAGTTGTGAAATTAAGAGGTCAGTGGTATACATGTCATAATTCTTGTTACAAAATAATAACAGCTTAAAAAATAATTATAGTAATTATGTTTTGTTATAAACTGATAAAAGTTTTAGAGACAGCGGAAGTCTGGAGCGTCTCGTATGATTTTGTTATTGCTAAGATTGCATATTAATTAACTCTTACTCATTTTGTCTGAGTGTTTATTTATCCTCATAATTGGTTGAATAATAATTGAATAATGAGGCCTGTCTGTCTTTCTTTAACTTTTTACAGATAAACTCTATTAACACATAACACGCCTATATTTCCCGAAGGGTAAGCCAGAGGTGCGACTATACTACACCCACATTTCACCAGTTATGTTTAAGGCCCCTCGCCCACGGCGACTTTTTGTAGCGATGCTGTCGTGCGTTTCGGAAACGCGCGACAGCATCGCTACTAACGCGCGTTAGTGTCAATTGCAACGCGCTACAGAAGCGATGCCAACGCGCCACAGCATCGCGACAGTATCGATACAAACGCGCGACCGTGTCGGACGACATCGGGGAAAGAACGGAGAGAGGGTGGCGCGTGTGAGTGGAGAAGCGAGCATCAGTGCAACTCGCATCGCGACAGAAGCGCAACAGTATCGCGTTTGCATCACGACTGAGAATCACGGTGTGGACGAGGGTAAACAGCTAGCGATCGCATCGCGACTGTATTGATGTGAACGCGCGACAGCATCGCTACTGTATCGCTACAAAAAGTCGCCGTGGGCGAGGGGCCTAACGCCCATGTAATAGGGGCCGAGCCTATTGCCATCCACCTGGCACAGATCCAGACTCTAGGCTGATACTGAGAGATTCTAATTTAAAATAATTGTTTAATTATTAATAATTGTAATTTTTTTGTTTGTTTTAGAAACTCGATATTCTAACTAGCTGTGCCTACAGTTACGCCCGCATGCTTATTATAAAACCTAGCCGGAAAATTTTCAAAAACATAAAAATATACTAGGCAAAGATTTATAAAGAAGATTTGACAAATAATTATCATTAATATGTAAAATATTAAACTAAAATGCTATATTTACGGTCCACTTTAACCAAAATATTACATTTTCAGGGAGCTTCTACTTTGAGGGAATCGCTCCAAAGCTTCATCTTGCGGTACGCAATGGCTTCAGTTTGGCAGTTCGTAACCAAGACGTAGCGTTGAATGGCCGCAGGAATCCGCTGGATGCGGGAAGCACAGAGTCGAAATGGCGGTCCTTGGGGGAGGCCTATGTCCAGCAGTGGACACCTTTCGGCTGAAATGATGATGATGGTGAAGTCATTATATCATTACCTAAGTCTACTTTTCGTTTACGCTTGTTAAAATTTGCTGCAAATGAGAATATAATTTGTGTTGCCTAGTTATTAGGCTTAAGACTTATGTGTCCAAAAAAATATCGTTGAAGCCATCCACGTAATTATTGCTAAAAGAGCATCAAAGTATGATAAATTGATAACAACTTGGGAGAGGTGTAAAGCCAGCTTTAAAACATCAGGAATGTGCAAGACGTGACATTTTGAAACTATCTTTTTACTTTCAAAATCAAAATTCAAAGTAAGCAGTAGTTTATTTAAATTAGGCTGAAAACCACTCCTTTTTTAACTTCAAAATTACATAAGAAAGTCTCGTTAAACACCCCTCTTCAACAGTTCTTAATGCTTTGGCAAGGAAGAAGAAGTGGCACAACAAACTCCCCAGCAGCACAGCCGTCTGTTAAGTTAGAAGAACTTGTCAGCGTTCAAAAAGGGTTACCTGGCTTTAAACCTCAGAATGTATCGCAGATGTATCCCAAAATAATCCGTGTACTGCACGGTATTTATCTTAAATAATATTTAAGATAAATTACCTATTTGGTTCTTGTCTAACATTCTCTACATCAAGTAAACACAATAAAATTTGCCACACTCTAGGTGTATGATGGTGGTGGTGGTGTACTGTAGGTGTGTGGTATATTTCCAGAAGTTCATAGAATCTTATTTTCGCTTGACGTTTAGGATATGACGTATTACCCAGTAGCTGGGTTGTGGAGGTCAGATAAGCAGTCGCTCCATGTAAAATACTGGTAATCAGCTGCATCCGGTTAGACTGGAAGCCGACCCTAACATAGTTGGGAAAACGCTAGGCAGATGATGATCATGTTTTGTTGATTAAAAGTCTGAATGTGCGCTTTTAAATTTTTTTCTTCTAACTAACCGGGTGCAGCGGATTACCAGTATTTTGCATGGAGCGACTGTCTGTCTGTTACTGGGTAATCGTATTAAAATATAAAATAACAACAACATATACGAATAAATAAACGTTTAAATAGTTTTGGCCGATTTCTATTTTGTTGCCGAAATGTTAATTTCTTAATTCTTGTTATCAACACACCAAGATAACACACTGGAAAACGTCTTTGAAACTAGTTATCTGTTTAAGTTAACATCTATATACTTACTAATGATAAAGCAGAAGTTCTTTGTTTGAACGCGCTAATCTCTGGAACTACCAGTCGGATTTGAAAAAAATTTTTTGCATTTGCTAGCCCATTTCTTGAGGAGGGTTTGTGTTTTAACATCACACTATTAATTATTATTAAGATGCGAGTACAAAAGAAAAAGAGTCAGAAAGAACGCTGAGCGAAAACGAAGTAATAGCGCGGGCAGGTGATGCGATGCGACGTGGTGGGGCGGGGAACAAGAAGCTTCATGCGGACGAAGTCGCGGACAGAAGCTAGTTCATCAATAAAAAAAACCACCAGCTAACGTACGTCACTTGATCATCGTTCGAGTGAAGTTTGCCACCGGTATCCTAACTTTAAGTGACGTACGAGAAAAAACTTGATTGCCAACCAGAAGACGTATTCTTCGACGCAATCTTTGGCAAAAAATATGTTTAATGAAGCCATAAACATGATATGAATTAGATTGATTTCAAGGCCATGAGATGCGGATTTGCAGAGGCAATTTAAGTTTCAGATCTTCGGTCTTTGGGCCTGCCTCATTGGTTTCGTGGTTGCAAGCGCGACTGCTGAACGTGGAGTCCTGGGTTCGAATTCCAGGGCGGACAAAGTGTTAGTGGCTTTTCCATTAGAAAGTTCTTAGTAACAGTCCGGAGTTTGGAAGTTGGCGGTTTTATATCCCCGTGGCTCGGAAAGCACGTAAATCCGTTGGTTCTGCGTCTGATCTCTCCCCGCGAGTGTCGGATTGCTGTCAGACTATGAGAGTAAAGAAACAGAGAGTGCACCTGTGTTTATGCACACACTTGTGCTCTATAATATCTCCTGCATACCTGGCTAATCTCCGTTGAGATTGGCCACAGTGACCGAAATCGGTCCGGAGGCAATTTTTTTTTAAATTTAAAAATATAAATTAAGGACTTATGCTCGATACAATAAATATAATAACCAAAGAATGCGTTTTTTGCTTTAATAAAACCAATTTATGTTTCCTGAGTTAAGATTAAAATTTTTGATGAAATCATAATGTTTTTTACCAATATTTTAGTAGTAGCAATTTAAGTAGCAATCTAATTAAGTAAATGTCAACTTGAAGTTTTTATTTGTGATATATTTTTTACCATTTTAATAGCCTGATTGTGGTTGATAAGTTTTTAGTTGAGATCAAAGTTATTTATTATGTCCAAGTTAATATCCAAGATAATATTTACATAATTTATTATGTTTTTATACAGGGTAGCAGGAGCATTGACGCGCATCCTGTTACCATGGATTCAGTACATGATTCTGGACCCTCAAGCGTTGAAATTTTTGTCGGTTTTTATAAAAAAATTTTGTTGTTCCATTCATTTTGTTACATACTGTTATATACGACCTTCGCAGGATGGCTGGTAGCAGCTGGATGAGAGTTGCCGAAAATCAAGTTGAATGGCGTGCAATAGGAGAGGCCTATGTCCAGCAGTGGACAGGTATAGCCTGACGATGATGATACATTTTGACCGCATAGGCACTTTAGAAACAGCAGTTTTTTTAGGGACTTCGATCTCCGCCAGCCTATTTTAAAGTCAATCAGGACTTCGTGTATGAAAAAAAGTTAATGACTGCACCTACCTTCACACAAGAGCAACGTACTGAAATGACGTACGGTCACCAAAGGAGATAAGTAACCAGGGTCGTCGGATATAGTCGAAATTTTGTAAGAAACCGATGGATGTTTTCGAATAAAATTTAGTTTAATTAATAGGAAACAAACAGTTCATTTATCAAATTAAAATTCATTCGAAAACATCCATCGGTTTCTTCCTAAGCTTCAACTATATCCGACGACCCAGCACCCTAATTGCGTAACACACGATCAGAATAATTTTGAAGCAAATTGCTAATCCATTGCTTCATAAGTTCGAAAAACATGTCTGCTCAACACGTAAATAATGCAATGAATGTTGTTGAACTGTCAAAATGAAACCGATTCCGATTGATCGTGTGTTACGCAATTAGGGTGCTGGTTACTTATCTCCTTTGGTGATTGTACCTTACCTAACTACCTAAAGTCAGTTTCATTAATAAACTCTTAATAAAGCATGACTCGGAAATGTGTGGTAGGCACACACCATCAAACTGAACATCTTTCTCCATGGAACCACCATCATGATCGCGAAAAAGTAATCAGCTGTCCCATGAATATATATATAATACATTGTATAATAAACCTGAAAGGTTTGTTGGTTCTTTGTTTGTTTGTTTGAACGCGCTAATCTCTGGAACTGCGAGTTTAAAAATTATTTTTACATTTGATAACCGTGGGTCCGTGGCTAATATAATATGGCTAGAATAACACCCGCACAGGTCGATCGATCAGGTTAAGCTACGCTTGCTACGGTTGGTCTGTAGATGGGTGACCATCTTTACATACCGAGACCCGTCCGCGCCTCGGAAAGCACGTTAAGCCGTTGGTCCCGGCCGTCATTCATGGATCTTTGACAGTCATTACGGATAGTTCGAATCCCGAAAGTCTGACATCCAGTCTTACCAAGGGGTATCGTATTACCCAGTAACTGACTTGTGGGGGTCAGCGGGGCAATTCTCGTAATTTTAACAACGTTCACAGTCTGATCTCAGTCTCAATCTGTCAAAAAATACTTCTAATTTCCCTACATTTTGACAAGTTTTTGACATTTGTTTGTCGCTGAAATGAGGCTGCGACTAGATTTTGAACGTTTTAAATTACGAGAATTGGCCTTCAGATAGGCAGTCGCTCCATGTAAAATACTGGTCATCAGCTGCATCCGGTTAGACTGGAAGCCGACCCCAACATAGTTGGGAAAAGGCTAGGCAGACGATTTGATAGCGCAATACTAGAGGAAGGTTATAAGTTATTTCTTTTGCTTGGGTTGCCTTAGGACCAAGCAAAAAGAAAACCAAGTGAGAAAGAACGCACAGCGAAATTGAAGGAATAACGATAATGTGGCTGTTATTTTCTCTTACGACTTCCACGCAAATGAAGTCGCGGACATAAGCTAGTACATGGATCAACGCAAGTGGGTACAATGACACCGGGGCCTTTAATTAGCAACCTCGGAGACAAGTGTACGTTGAAGACAACCATCTTGGATTCATGGTTAGTAACTTTTGTACCATTCTTTACCCGTCACTTGAAAAATATTTTGAAAAGTATTCCGCTTACCAAAAAATGTACAGCTGATATATTCTGTAAAAATGTGAGCTGTCATTCAACCTGTTGCTAGGGATTGACAGCTCATTTGAAGGTCACTTCGCGTAAGTATTCACGATGAGATTTTTATAGAATAGATCGGCAGACCCAAGAGCGCAAGTCAAACTCACACTTGACCGGTTTTTCTACCGCCTTTGACTTGCAATAAATATCCAATTCGCTTAATTATAAGGCAACGATCGCAGTCTTGATTTAGTCCCACGTCCACCACGTTCGCGCTCACGTTTTTAAAACGTGTCTGTTGAACTTAAAAAAGTTGACCGAACATTTTTTTACCGACTACGCACGTTGAGCGCGGTATAATGTTATAATTGAAAGTATTTGATAGAATTAGTAATTATACTATTTTTTTGTATATAAAAACAGATGTCTGGTCGTGAATTATAAACTAAAATCACGATTATGTCTCAATGTAAATTGACAGGTTTTTTTTCAAATTATTGACGTGTTAAGTTCTGATGTATTGAGTCTATATTTTTTACAAGCTTTTATTTAACTTGTCTGTTTAGTTAGTTAGTATGTATTGGTCAAATTTTGTAAGCTAGGTATATTAAAACCACTTCCTCTTATCCTAAGGAGTTGAAATATTGCATGTTGATTCTGTTTGTACTACAACTCTACATAATAACGTACGTAAGTAAACAGGGTTGTCGGATATAGTTGAAGTTTAGTAAGAAACGAATTGATGTTTATGATATCCAAAGACCCTGGTTACTTATCTCCTTTGGTGACTGTACATAGAGTTTAATGCTTTAAAAAACATTGCAATTTAGTATCTTTGATTTGGGTACAGTCATGTTGCATGGAGATGGATTATCAAGGAAAAGTATTTAAAAAACGGTTCCAAGAACTCAAGACCATGACAGACAAGTTTAGTGACTTTAAAAACTTAGATTTTACAGATAAGACATTTTGAGATTAACTAATAATTTTAAGACAAATATTTTTTTTTGCGGTTTGGTCGTAAAAGATAACTCATTAACTTTATCAAATGTATAATTTTTCAGCGCTTATCCAGTATGAAAAAAAAAACCAGGATCTTTAAGCTCTTCTTGATTAACATAACATACCATCACACCTATATTCCCTAAAGGGTCAGGCTGAATTGTACCTACTACCTACTACTATACCTAAGGCATCCACATTTCGACAGCTATGTTTAAGTCTCATGTAATAGGGTGTACTTCTTAACTATGGTTGTTGAAAAAAGGACTAAATTAAGCACTTACCCAATTAGTAGCGATGTCTATAGGATTTATCGCAGCCATAATAACGCTGATGACCATCAGCAGAATTCCATATGACAACTTGATGACAGAATCTAAAAATAAAACAAAAAATCAGTAATATTGTCATAATCATAACACACATTTTTTGGTTAACGTACGGTCACCAAAGGAGATAAGTAACCAGGGTGGTCGGATATAGTTAAAGTTTAGTAAGAAACCGATGGATGTTATCGAATGAAAAGTTTGTGAAATGTTTGTTTTCTATTAAATAGATATTTTTTCATCGGGCGATCAAAAATCGACGCTGACTAAAAACTTTGGCTAAGTAACACAGAATTAAGTCTTATTCGAAGCATGTTATGTTCTAAATCAGGCTGTAAGTATTTGGTTACTGACCTTCTTCTAAATTTTTTTTATGTGTTTTTTAATACACCGTACACACGTGCATTTTTGTGTCATGTTTCTCGTGTTAAAAAGAGAACGAGTTTTCTTACTATAATTAGTGCGATACCGTCAGGATAGCCAGCAACATTCAAATTATCTTTCGTTTTTTAAATTCTCAGGTCAGTATCAGGTTGTATGTTGATTTCTAATTATGATTCCCCGTCGTAAAAAATATTTATGTATAGAATTATAGTTCTAAAAATCATCAATACAACTCTCGAAGTTCATATTACCCTATAGAATGACTATTTGATGAAATCATGACATTTGAGGCCAATTCTAACTTGATTAGGGTTATTACTAATTCTAATTAATACCATTCTGTAAATACATATTGTTACGGCTGCGAATCATATTTTAATCAACATACAACAATACATCCTGATCAACATATACAACCTGGCACTCGAATTGAAAAAAACTTAAGACATATTTTAAGTTCGCGGGACACCTAGTGCATCCTCCTTAAATCTGAACTTGGAAAAATAACAACTCCACAATACATGCAACTATTTTCAAAAGAGTTTTTTTTTTTTTTATGATACTACTTACGTCTTTTCTGCACCGTGAAGTTTTGTATTTTCATGATTGATATCCGCCCCTTGCTGGGGACATGTTGTAGGGTGCCTACAACCATCTTTCAGACGTCTGAAACAAACACAAAACCTATTAGGACACCAGAAGGCCAATTCTCGTAACTTAAAACGTTCAAAATCTAGTCGCAGTCTCATCTCAGCGACAAACAAATGTCAAAAACTTGTCAAAATGTAGGGAAATTTGAGGTTTTTTTGACAGATTGAGACTGAGATCAGACTGGGAACGTTCTTAAAATTACGAGAATTGCCCCTCTTGTTTCTGACGGCTCAAACTCGTCAGAAAGCCTGGTTTAAGGCCAGTTTCTCGAAAATTGACAAGTGCGTGTAATCTGCTGCTATTGGCTGTTGATAAATCATTCAAACAATCACGGTAGTTTATACGCGCTGGACAGTTGTCACATAAATTCTGCGATAATTTTCGATCGAAAACCTGGTCCCTAAAAGTCTTTGACCGTTGAATATGCTGTCAAATTTCATGGAAAAATAAATACGTGATATTTATTTTTGTCGTGATCGGTTGCCGAAAGTCACCAATCACAGACGTTGACACGAGTTTTAAATCCAGATAAAATCAAATATGTACGAAGGCCTTTGCCCAGCAGTGGGATGAAGTAGACTAACTGTAACACTATAATCAAATTTGCTTAAAAAACTGGGCGATTCCGCAACAAAAGTTATTTTTACAAGTAAACACTTAAATTATTTTTAGAACCTTTTTTGTTCATTTAAAAACGAGGTTTTGGAAAAACCTGCACCTATACAAATTGCTGTAAATGGCTTACCTAAGTATTTAATTTCAGAACATAAAGATTTTTATTCTTCTGCACCTCGAAACGAGGTATTTGAGTCGTTTACCGCTTTTTGCTGATTGATAATAATTTTTTTTTTATGTTCAACTTAAAATATACAATTATGTTGAATTTTATAAATACGTACACGCCATCATTCACCTGCCTTTTCATAACTGTGTTTGGATCGACTTTCATTCTAACCGGATATTAATAATAGGTACCTACACACCAAATTATGGATATTTATATTCTATGTACTTTCTCGGGGAGATTTCAGCTATTAATGCTATTAGTTGTTTTTAGCCTTTCGTGGTAAAGCTTAGTTTTGTTCCAAGGCATATTCAAGTTTTTTATTTTGTATACCAAAATTCTGTTTACTTATTTGCATGAGTTGCTCAAGCCTACAGCCCGGCCGTCCAGAAAATGCGTTCCTGCCACCTGTCAGTGCGACGATTCTAGTAACTAATAAAGATCAAATTAGCAAAACTCGTATTTGTTTGTACGAAACTGACAGGTGTCAAAAACGCATTCTCTCGACGGCCGCACTGTGAGTAACTTGAGCATTCTATTAGCAAGTTCTATTTCGAAATCTTAAAATCACAATATCGTTATTGTGATTTTAAGATTTCGAAATAGAACATCATTTAAAAATATCTCGAATCTTACGATAGTGTTTTCCAAGAGGCATAATTATTGTTAATTATTTTATTTTATTACTAAAAATATTTTTTAATAACTAGATAAATTTCGGGTCTGTTCAAATTAGTGCTTTTTTATAACACGTGTATTCGAACGTGTAGACTTTGTAATTACTCAGTAACAGGTTAATTTTAATATTTGTAATTATTGACTGAACAAGTTCAAAGCGCTGCTATGCATACAATTTAATGGTATTCGTCACTTTAGTTAAAAAATTTTTGATTGTGTAACAGACGTACGGGACATCCCCGAACAGAATCTATCTATATATATAAAAATCAATTGCTGTTCGTTTGTCTCGCTAAAACTCGAGAACGGCTGGGCCGATTTAGCTGATTTTGGTTTTGAAATGTTTGTCGTAGTCCAGGGAAGGTTTAAAAGCGTGAGAAAGTTTGAAAAAATTGCGAGGAAGATAGTAAAAACAACAATTTTATTTTCCCATATAAACTGTTCTACCTACATTCCTGTCAAACATTTGACGTTCGTCCCTTCGGTACGGTAGACTCGGGTCCACTCGAATTGAAGCACGTATTAAATTAAGGGTTTTGAATCGACAACATACATATATCCACATTGCTCGGATTATCTAGGATTAGGAGGAGTAGGGTAGGAGTAGGTTAGGAGTAGTGCAGGAGTAGGGTAGGAGTAGGGTAGGGGTAGGGTAGCGGGTAGGACACCACGCGAACGAAGTAGCGCCGGGCAGCTAGAAATAATTTATATGGCAAAACGTTTGCCGGGTCAGCTAGTTTACTTATAATGCAGACTTAAAACTGGAATATTTATATATCTGTAACATAAAAATAAAATGATTTTCGTTGGTAAAACTATCACTTGAGACAGGCTGGACCGATTTGACTGATTTTTTTTGTTGTGATCGTTATTGTTGAGAGCCTTCTCTTAACAATTACGATAAGCGATTAAGATAAGCTTCACAACTTCGATCCAAGAATAAGAATAAGTAATTTTATTTGCTCAAACATGTGTGTACATACAGAATTAAAACTACATGCATGCAAGATCTAAAGATCAAGACATGTATGAAAGATTTTTTTGAGAAAAATAGGAAATTACTGACAACACACTGTCTAAGCTACTGGGGATAAACATGAAATTCAGTAGGGCACCGCAGGGCATTTTATAATAAAAAACGTCATATTTTTTCAGAAGCTTTTACTGAATTTATGCTTCGATAGGTTTGGCCTGAGGGGCAATTGCCCTACACACTATCAGTAGCAAAACTATTCATTTTGACAGTTCAACAACATTTGATGAGCTAACACATTTTCGAACATATGAAGCAGTGGATTAGTAATATCCTTCAAAATGATTCGGATTGAGATAGTGTGTTACAGAATTTGAGTGCAGGTTATTATTAAAACAAAGTATTGAAAATCACTGACCCATGTGTCGAAGAGGTTAATAGATATTTAAACAGATTGCTTCCATAAAAAACGCAATTTTAGACTTTGTAAATAACTATACTTATTATTATGATACCTACTCAATTACACTTCAAGGTATCCGCTAGGTAAAGATCTCCGACATTGGTCACGTGGAAATAATTATAATTAGGGTTAAAAGATCACCTTTGTATGAAGATAGGTAGATTACCAACACCCTCCGGATCGTAATTATCCTTAAACACTTCGATCAAGAAAAACAACAACATTGTCTTTGGCAACTTAGTATAAGAACGATGTTATTGAGTTTTTCTATTAGGAATAAACCTCTCTCTAGAAGTCTCCGGTCGTGTCGGATTGCCGTCCCATCGGACTAGGAGAGTGAGGGAAGAGAGAGTGCACTTGCGCACTATAATATCTCCCGCGCCGAAGGCTGGTTGGTCTTCGCTGAGATTGGCCACCGTGACCGAAATCGGTCAGGAGATTATTTTAAGAATGACGTGGATCTCATATAGGCACAAGTAATTTGTGTTGACTTAGGATATTAGCGATTAATTTAGACTTTTAGACTATAATTATTATAGTGCTAAAAGCACCATGCGTGAGTTTTTTGTCGCAGTGACGTAGTTTTGAACACGGATGAATGGATAATGGCGGAAAATTCTGCCAAAAAAAAAATTGTTAAACTGATAAAATTAATGAAGAAGAAAAGTGCAGAAAGTTTTTAGAATTCATTTAGATTCGCAATACGCCGTAAAGAATATAAATATATATTAGACCTGCATTAAGTCACACAATATAAGAACACAAAAGGTAGTTTGGTATGGAGAAGAGTGGGCAGGAAAATCCACCTTTTCTCTTTTAAAATGTGTGAGCGTCAACATAGCATTTCCCGAAAAACTGGACAAATGCTCCTGTAAGCACTTGGCTAGTTTTTTTGCTTAAAAACATTGCAAACTACAACAACGTATTTATAAGTTATGAGATGTTAATGTTGTTAAAAAAAAAACCTTTTTCCTAACTGCCATATATATATTTATTTTTTAATCTTTTTTTTTTTGAGGATTGGAAATCTTCAAATAACCCCTCCCGCTCTGGGTGGAGCGGGAGGGAGTGTCAGACTCTTACTGACTAAAACCCACCCGTGTTCCTTCCTTAGCCCTTTATGTTCCAGGGCAGCGGTAACCCTTTCGGACGATCCCGCTACCTCGGCAGTCTTCGGCCCAATCGGGCCCCGTCACTTATGCTGACATCTCTTTGAGGCGCGCGTGGAACACATACGCGCCGTCCGGCACGGGCCTGGTCCTGTTCGGACGGTGAGCTACCCATTACTCTCCGCCCGCAGGCCCGCGCCTACGGTGGCCGGGAGTCGTCACGCGGCTCCCGACGCCCGGAGCGTCTCCCGCGGCGGCTGAGGCGTGAGGTTCTTTCCCTCAGCCATCCCGCCACCTCCTGCGCTAGCATGACTGCTTCGCACAAGGAGGTGACCGCCTCCCACTCCCTCTTGCCCCGGACCATGGGTTGAACCAGAGCCGGACGCGAGAGGTCGCCGCCGCTGCCGATCGACTCTACGAGGACACGGCGGTGCTCCACCCAGGCGGGGCAGACCTCCACCGTACGCTCCACCGTGTCTTCTGGGCGATCCTCGCAGTGATGACACCAGGGAGTCTCCTCCCCCCTGATGATGTGCAGGAACCTCCCGAAACATCCGTGTCCGGAGAAGACCTGCGTCAGGCGGTAGGTGAGAACGCTGTGACCCCTCACTAGCCACTCCTCAAAGAGGGGTCTTATCGCTGCTATCGTGGCGTGCCCTGCGCTGGGTTGCGAAAGTCGCTACTTTCATGCCACCATGAGATCGCGCCGGAGGTCCGTCCGCTCCGCCGCGGTTTGCCGCGGATGCGGAGTTTCCCCCCGGCGTAGTGCCTCCGCGCGACAATCATACAGGCGCGCGAGGACTATCGCCTCCAGATCCCATGGCGGCAGTCCGGCAAGGAGGCTTGCCGCCTCGCCCGAGATCGTGCGGTACCCCCGGATCAGCCTTACGGCTACCACCTTTTGGGGCGCGTTCAAATAGTGGGCGGCTCGTAGCCGCAGTGAACGCGCCCACACCGGGGCCATATAGGGCCATGGACCGCACGACCCCCGCGTGAAGCCTCCGGCACGAGGCGTTTGGCCCCTTCAGGTTGGGCAGGAGCCGCTTAAAGGCAGCCCCGGTCCGTTCCAATTTGGGGGTCAAACGTCAGAAATGTTCGACAAAGTTCCACCGGCTGTCGAGGACGAGACCCAGGTACCTTATCGTTGTCTCGACGCCGATGTGAACCCCTCCTACCATCAGTTGGGATCCCGAAGGTGGCCCGTACCGGGGCCCATGAAAGGACATGGCCTTCGGACTTGTGCAATGCCACCTCGAGACCTAACCGCCGGATCCATTCCACGACTATCGCAACCCCGCGTGTCATCGCGTCGGCCGCCGCCTGATGCGACCTCCCCTGCGCCAGGACCAGCGTGTCCTCAGCGTAGCAAACTACGCTGACGCCATCAGGGAGGTCAGCCCGCAGCACCCAGTCGTAACCGATGTCCCACAGGAGCGGCCCCAGAACCGATCCCTGCCGGACACCGCAGGGATCGGTTCGGCATTAATCGTAAGAGGTTTTTTAATTACACAGATGTAAAAGCAGCCTGTTCGACTGTTACCGAATTACTTCATGAACCTGTGTTGGGACACTTTATAATTATTTTTAGGAGTGATTCCATCCATAAAATATTTTATCAACCAAAATTATTTAGTTTTCTTTGGACTGACAAGTATTATGGCATCATTATAATTTGTCACTGTCGTTAGTATGAGAAAAAATAAATGCTATTAAATAATAATGATCTTGTAGGGCCAGTACAACGCCAAGCAGTGTCAAATGCCGATGTTTTTATTATAATGCGTCATAGGATTTTTTTTATGAACAAAACTTTCCGTCAGCGAATAAATGTATTGCAGCTGAAGTAGGAAAATTATAGTTTTTAGAATTTTAGGAGTGCATAAAACTTTTTTTTTACCAATGGCATTCTTCTACAGCAACTACCTTTTGGAAGGGGCCACTAGAATTTTTGTAAATTTTCCTTTTTTTTCTTTAGAATTTTGGTACATTTTCAATTTTTTCTTGTAATTTTTAACATTTATTGAAAATAATGTTTTTTCTTAAGAATTCTAGTTGCGTTTTAGGTGCCATATTGAAATAAAAGAGTTGACTTTGACTTTAAATGTTCCTTTTTAAGATTTAACATTAAAAATAAAATGTACCTAATGTCTTATCTATTTGTCAAATCCTCTTTTAATTGGGCACGGCTATACAATACCTTAATTCATAAAAAACAATATCTTTGGAACCAGTCTTCAAAAGTTTATTCTACAGTAGGTATCCATTTTATTTTATTTTTTAGAAACTAGTAGATAAATAAATAACCTATTTTAAATCCTACCGTCAAATTAATAAAATAAATATGTTACATCAACACTTACCTAAGAAACAAAAACTAACGGATGCTACCAATTTATTTAAAATTACGAATTACGTACCTATTAGACTTTTTGTAACAATTTATTGTTGAGACAGGCAATAATTTAATACAATGTTGTTTTAGCTGGTAAGCAAAAAAGATAGTTAATCAATACCATCACACATGCGGTTATCTTAATGATAGCCGCATTAGCCACATCAGACACGTGGCGTCTTGTGGTTGAAGATAGTTAATCATCCATAGGTACTATTAATCCTACTGATCGAAGCTACTAATATTATAAATAAGACAGTTTGTTACTCGTTCACGCAAAAACGACTGAACGGATTTGGATGAAATTGGCACACAGATAGTGTTTAACCAGGATTAACATATGGGCTACTTTTTCGGGATTGAAACTTATGCGGGAGAAACCGCAGGGCGCTGTTAATAATATTATAAAGAGGTAAAATATGTGAGTTTGTATGTAAGGCACTAGGCTGATCCATCATCTGCCGAGCCATTCCCCAACTGTGTTAGGGTCAGCTCCCATTCTAACCAGATGCAGCTGAGTACCAGTATTTTACATGGAGCGACTGCCTATCTGACCTCCACAACCCAGTTACTGGGTAATACGAAACCACTTGGTAAGACTGGTTGTCAGACTTTCGGGCTTCTGACGACTCGTAACGACTGTCAAAGATCCACGAATGACAGCCGGGACCAACGGCTTAACGTGCAAGATAGCTAATCATCTATAGGTACTATTAATAATATTATAAAGAGGTAAAATTTGTGAGTTACTATATAGGGTAGTCGCTGAATGCGGGAAGAAAAGAACCGATCGAAGCGGCGGTGCTTGGTTGGAGGAGACCTATGTCCGGCAGCGGATATCTTGCGGCTGAAATGATGAATGGAAAGTTAAAGTATTGCCGAGTGTCATATGAACCATTGTATGATAAAACAAGATATATGCCGCGGCAGAAATTGCGGACATAAGCTAGTCACTTATAAAACTTGTGCCCAAAGCTCCGTTACTTAGGACTTTGAAGGACTGTTTTTCTAGAGAGTTTGATGCAGTGGTTGTCTAGCGTAGGTAAGTAGGTACTTAACCTTCCAAACTCAATAACAAATGGGGCACAGTTTGCTTTTAAAATTGATCCATTGAAAGACACTGAATGAGCACAAAAGAAGTTTTATTTTTATTACATCTGAGGGGCAATTGTCGCAATTTTAAGAACGTTCACAGTCTGATCTCAGTCTCAATCTATCAAAAATACCTCTAATTTTCCTACATTTTTGACAAGTTTTTGACATTGATTGTCGCTGAGATGAGATTGCAACTAAATTTTGAACGATTTTAATTACGGGAATTGGCGTTCTTGGGGTTTAGTGTCCCGCAAAGAGTTAACCGCATCGCTAAGTGTAAGTATGAGTGTGTAGACATGCCATAGAGGTCGTTCAAGTTGAGAAATGATTAGGTAAAAGAAAAAAAAATTGACATTATAAAAACGAAAACAAACAACAATCATTTTGAATATTACCAACCCAAGCAGTTTTTTGTTACTATTTCTAATAAGTTATATGAATTTTAATTATTTGGCATTTGAAAAACATACAAGTAGATAAATATCAGAAACACTTAAGTACTTTATGGTCTCGTAGAATTCGTCTCTCTACATCGTTATTTCTTATGCGAATATTGCATTATAATGAGTCGTCTAAGATAATAAGGAAAGACTAGTGTTTAATCAGCTTTAAAAGCGCCGATGTCATCATTAGTATACTAGCTGTGCACCGCGGTTTTCACTCGGCTCCTAACTCCTAAACCGACTGGTAGTTCCAGAGATTAGTGGGTTCAAACATACAAACTCTTCAGCTTTATTATATAAAGTACAGATAAGTAATATAACTAAATGTTTAAAATAACAGGAAAAAAATCGTTGCTCTCCTGCGAGGTAATCGCGTAACACACTAACAGTAGGAATGGCTTTCATTTTGACAGTCCAACAACATTCATTGCGTTATTTACGTTGTTGAGCAGACATTTTTTTCGAACAAATGAAGCAATGCATTAGCCACATCCTTCAAAATGATTCAGATTCTGATAGTCAGTGTGTTACGCAATTAGGGTGCTGTGCCTATTTTATTAGTTTTGTGCCCTATTTTTTAGTAGTGTGCCCCGTTCTATCAGTTTTGAGCCCCATTCTATCAGTTCTCCATGTTTTTATTGTACCATTGTGTAAGTAGGTACTTTTTAAAATATTTTCCCCAACCCAACTTTTTATAAAGCTCCTTTCATCCTCGTTTGGAGCCCTGACTAAAACCCACACAAAAAAGCTGTGATGACGCGCGACGTCTAATACACCGGAAGAAACAAAGACTACATGCTTTAGGACAAATACTTAACACCAACAACCTGATACAATACAGTTATAATGTACATAACGTTGCCAAGTTCTTACGAAGTTCCCAATACTGGTCAAGTCCTTCCGCTAATATTATTTACACACAAATAAAACCAAGAAAAAACATTAACACCACTAATTCGCAAACACCATACAGTGCAAATAACTCATCTTTTATTTACTTAGATCTTTAAGTAACGGAACAGGAATAAAAACATTCATCAATAACATTTTAAATGCGACAGTACGTCTGTCGTCTTTATATTTGTTTAGTTTTTACATACCACTAAAACTACTCTGAAGATAGTTTGACTCTTGAGAAATAATATTGGTATACTTGATTAAGGGGGATGCGCTACGCGGGCTTGCGGGCGGCGAGCAATGGGTAGCTTGCCGCCCGGTAAGGACCAGGGGCTGCAGTCTCGACATTCATAGCGATCGCTTTACTACCGAATTCGGTCGCAAAGTCCCGGATTGACAGGTGTAATGTATGGAGTGACAGGACTTTGCGACCGAATATGGTCGTAAAGCGATCGCTATGAATGTCGAGACTGCAGCCCCTGGCCCGGGTCGACAGCGCGTTGTGTTCCCTGTGTGCCTCAAAGAGATGTCAGCACCAAGTGACGGGGTCCGCTAGGGCCGATGCCTGCCAGGGTCGCGGGTTGTTCCGTGGCCGTGGCCCCTGGCACAGACAACTGAAGGAACACGGGTGGGTTTTAGTCAGTAAAAGTCTGACACTTAGATGGTTTCCCACCGAAAAAAAAGGGGTATGGGCTAAGATAGAGGAAAATAAAACATCGAAAAGAGGGCGGCGGAGAGAGGGCATGAGCATGACGGCATATGAGAAAACGTCATGCCCTTTGCCGTCACGGTCGTACCCTCAAGGCACGCTAATAGGAGTTTTACATCAAAAAACCGTAAAAGGATTCATTTTCATCATTCGAGGAACATTTTGAAAGACTAACGGTGGAGTTTCTTGCCCATTCTTCTCCATAAGAAAACTACCTTTTGGAAGGGGCGACTAAAATCAATTCTATTTTACTGTAATATTTGACGTTCAAAAGTTCCTTTTATTCCTATTTAAAATAAATTATTTGACTTTGGATCAAAATGGGGTCATCAAGTTTGTGGGGGAAAATCTGAAATCACGGACAAAGTCACGAGCAAGTCTTTAGTAATACATGAATCATTCTCAATGTCGACTAACGTAACACTGTGATGATTACATTATCATAACTAAATATTTAGATAATCATATTAATGATTGATATTTCCGATTTTTTTCCGTGTTTGGTAAATCTAAGGCACACGCACGGAGTTTCCTTTTGTTAATTTCTATATTTAGAATGGAAATAAAATAGTGACTAAGATTTTTTGTGTCATATTTTTGGCCTTCTTCATTAGACTAGCGTTAATTTTTCGGTGTATTGCGATTGATTTGGGTATGGTAATGCCTATGCTAATGTTCAAAAGTAGTTCCTAGATCTATGGTATGGAAGATTTTGGTTTGAATCTTTAGAAAATCCGGGTTATAACAGTAAAACTCTTTCACACGCTGTCTATATCTCTCTATCTATTGTCCTATCGCAGGTATGCTGGAAGAGATAATTTATGAAATAAGCATCACCTTTGTACCTATTTTTGTGTTCTGTTTTTTTATTGTCTGTTTATATATGTGTGTACATAAATGGTAAAATAAAATAAACAAAAAAACTGAACGCGACCAGCACATCTAAACCGCGTTCAAGAGCTGGCAGTGTTAATATGCTCTCAAAATGGTGACAGAAAACATCGTGATGGAACCGTCATGTCCTAGAACCAAAAATTTCAAGACATGTGACATCTACCAACCCGCACTGCGTGGTGGATTATGGCCCATCCCTTTCACCGAAAGGAGGCCTGTGTCCCAGCAGTGGGAAAATTATTTATTTATAACCAACTTTGCACCACACATACAAGTTATTAGTAAATATTAGTAATTACTATTACACGTGTATATTATAGGCTGGTTATGATATGATGATTATAAAAAACAGTTTTGAAATCTCAACGGCTCGTGATACGCGAAATGTTAATCGATTATAAGTTTATAACGTCAACGACTTGGGTCATTGTCAGCAAAACGACGTCGGAATATTCAAATCGGAACATTGAATAAATTACTTATCCATTTTTCGCGTTCTTGGAATATCCGTTAAAGGAAACTTCCGTTAGCAAATATTTTATTATCAAAGTCAAGGCGTTTTTTGTATTATACAAATTCTTATGTTTCTGATCACCGGCTAAGTATTTCCTTCTGTGTTTGGAAAAGTTTTAAGTGTTGTGTTATATTTTGCAGAATAGCCCCTCAGTAATCTCTCTTGTTTTTTAGAAGAATGTAATTCAGTCAATGTATTCTTTGTTTCTAATTCAGTCTTCTGATTCACAGTAGGTACCTAGCCAAAATACCAAATGTGAAAAAAAGTTTTTTTTACTAAAATGACGAATCTTCCGAGTCATAGAATAAGTATGTACAAATAGGGCGATTACTACCTAATTATTATTATAATGTAACTTATTATTAGTAATTTCCATTCAAATAGTGGCAATTTTATCACAATATTATGCGCGAAAAATACTAAAAACTCATTCAAAAAGTCGGATTTTCATGCAAAATCTGTCTATGAAGTCTATGAGTGGCGCTTAAGATTTTATTTCGTCTCTAACACGAGTACCTTTTGTGAATACTAATTGTATGAGGCCCGAATTCGTGCAATAGATTCTGTAGTGATTCGGTGAGTGTTGTAATATATACTGATTTTCCCAAAATATCAGCATCATTAACAAAAATCCTAGGGAAGTATTTTTTTTCTTTTACCTTTCTTTTTTGAATATTGTAGGTATAAGTATCTACAGACCCTTAAATTCAGATAAGCTGGCATGATTTGTTAATTATTTTATTTTACGGTGCACGATTTATTGAATAAATTAAATAAGAAAATTGCCTGAAAGAGGAGTTACAAACCTTTTGTACCTTTGTACCTCTTTGCATACTATTGTATGGAATCAAGTTCTTCAGCACTAGGAAGTGGTGAAGGGCGAGCGTTTTGGGGGACCGCCTTATGTAATTTTGACGTCCAAAAAGTGCTGATTCTCAGCCATAATTTGAATGAATTTTACTTTGATTTTATTTTTATTCAAGGTACCTATTTATGTCAAGGTAACAAGTTTTTAGGTCAACGTAAGTTTTTTTGTTCAGCTTACCGCTTACTTTAATGTTTAAAAGCCACGGCCTAGTTAATTTAATAATATTAATAATAATCATTTATTTCAAGTTACCAAGACTCATACACATTATTAATTATTACAACCAGTCACATTGATAAAATAAGAATAATACAATTTAAATTATTGGACAACACAAACATGAATTACCCGCATCCAATGTGCAACCTACAGCAATGGTTTATGTAGGCGCAGTCGAGCCTTTCTGAGAGCGCGGCCAGCATGCTGTTGGAGCTCCCCCGCACTCGCCGCACCAGCGAAGTGCCTCTCTTGCGCATCATTGCGTAAAAACAATCTACGCGTGCCTCTGCAAACATTGTCGAGGCGCTGCAGTAACGGGGGAGACCCAACAACATCCTGAACGCATTGTTGTACTGGACACGAAGGGCGCCGTACGATCTCTGCGTGTAGTTGGTCCATAGGCTACATGTATATAAAGTTGTGCAGTAGGCTCTAAAGAGAGTAATTTTAACTTGTACTGAGCAACGTGCGAACCTACGGATCACCATATTCGCTCTGACCGACAGCGCCCTTGGCTCCCGTTCAATGTCTGTATCATTTTTCAAATCGGGAGTGACTAAATGGCCTAGGTACTTAAAAGAATCAACTCTTTCCAAAGGTATGCCATTCAGTCGTAAAGCTGGTATTTCATGAACTTTTCTCTGTCCGCCCTGAAAGACCATACATTGACTCTTTTTTACATTATACAAAAGTCCATGATCAGTTGCATAACCCTCACAGATACTCATCAGCTTTCTGAGTCCGCAGACCGAGGCACTCAGCAGCACCATATCGTCCGCGTAGCTGATGTTATTGAAACATACGCCATCAATATAACTACTAATATAATATATTTAAGCCAAACCTAATTCATTTAATGGATTATCGTATTATTAGTAGTATTAAGGTTCATTCCTCGATGATAATGCTTTAACGAAATAATATTATATTAGTGACTCGTGCCATGATATTAGTTATCACAACCGCACGGGTCGTTCGAAGGTTAAGGTTACGTTTACCGCGGTTGGTCCGTGTATGGGTGACCATCTTTACATATCAAGACCCCTCCATGCCTCGGAAAGCACGTTAAGCCGTTGGTCCCGGCCGTCATTCGTAGATCTTTAACAGTCGTTACAGGTCGTCAAAAGCCCGAAAGTCTGACAACCAGTCTTCATATTACCCAGTAACTGGGTTGTGGAGGTCAGATAGGCAGTCGCTTTATGTAAAATACTGGTATTCAGCTGGGTCCGGTTAGACTGGAAGCCGACCCCAACATAGCTGGGAAAAGGCTGGGCAGATGAATATGATTAGTGACTCGTGTTCTGCCGCCAAAACTTAATAAGAATTGCATTACTTATGTTTTTTGCAATTTACTAGATACTTTTGACAACTTATTATCATAATTTATTAATATTATTATAGTTTACGGCATAGGTATTTAATTAAAACTTTATAATATGACAAGTTGAATTTATTTGCAACATCCTATATTTTTAGAATTCAATATTGGATTTGTATTTTTTAATTAAAACCTACTAATAGATATTATTTCATTGATCCCAACATTTTATTTTATTATTATTTAGACTTGTTATGTCATCCCGTAGTTGACATTCAAATATTTTTCTCTTTTTTGTTCTTTTTATATATTTTTTACTGCAAAACAGTTTTTTTATCGGGGTATCCGCTGATTAAAGCTAGCAATACAGGTTGTTGAATTAAAAGAGCAATGTCTGATGAGCTGTCACAGTTAATAATTTATAGCTTCACTACTTCAACACACGTGTTGTTACACATGCATGAGATTTATGTCGTTAGCTCTCAAGCCAAGACTATAGATTCCGAGGTTGTCATTGACAGTTCTATGAAATGGTTGTAACACGACGGTGCGGCGAATGTAGGTACAGGTATCTCCTGGGCCCCTGACTCATGGTACGGGAAGGAACTGAGGGGTTCACGTCGGTAGGACTCCGACAGAACCCTCTGTTCTTCCCAGACGGACGGTATCCATGAGGAAAAAGCCACCTTTTTTTTTCCTCACGAAAAAATACGTGTCAATTTGCTTAACAATTCATTTCCCTGACTGTGCTAATACCAACCAATTTGTTGATAGATTTAATGATTATGCCAGTATTTGTAGATAGAGCTGGTAGAATTATGAGTTTGCACACCAAATCTAGTTAGGTTTTTAATAAAGAGCATTTAATCATAACCAAAAAAGTACTTAGACTAAGAGCATTTTTATGTTAAATTAAAAAAAAAAAAAAAAAAAAAAAAACAACCGGGGACCCCAGCCAGGAACGAAGTTCCTTACGTGATGCTCGCACGCACACACACTCGTATATAGGTAATAGAAAGAGACAGGCAGAGAGAGTGTGTAAATTTAATACGTGTTTTATTTAATACAGTCGAAGCTCTCATAAAGCCGCCATCTTGGATTTTCATTTTGACTTACTATTGGCTTCAACACTCTCGAAAACCACGAAAACTATCTCTCACATGTCTCTCTGTCCCTTTTTATTATATACAATAGAAAGAGAGAGAGAGATAGAGAAACTCCCATGGAGGGCGCTAACGCTTTTTCGTTACGTGACGGTTTTTACCAGTTTACTCCTACCGCAAGCCGCGTTAAAGAGCTTCGTTCCAATAATACCTAGGTTAAAATTAGAAACCATTACCTTTTTGACTAACTAGCTAGCTCCTCGATAGTACTCCTCATAACTGCTACTTAGAGCTGATTTTTCAATCGAAAGATAATAATTATAAATATTCGTCGATAAACTTGACGTCTGACAGTTTTTGTATGAAAGAACTGTCAAAAATACAAAATTATTTCTTCGATAAAATTACTTATCTTATCCGGCGTTGGAAAAATCAGCCCTTACTGTCATGAATTTAATAAATGCGTTGACTTCTTAACAGGTTTTTAATTATGATTAAAATAATAAGTGCAGCTCTATAAAGTCTTCAGGACACGATTCCGGATGACAGCGGTACAGACGAGTACTTCGACGCTTATGTGACCAAAAAACAATAGGATTTTTTGTATTTAATTTAGTCCCTTGTATAAATAGTTAATTGCGGTACCTACTTATATATTGTATATCTAATCATTTTAATGTTTATGGTTTTTTTTTAAACGTTGCCCCACGCTAGGAATTTCTCCTGTATCGTGGGTGCGTTTACAAACATTTAAACTCACATACACAAACAGCCAGACCCGGAACAACTACTTGTAGGTCATACAAAAACATTTGTTCCGTGCGGGAATCGAACCCGCGACACGCAGCGCAGCAGACAATCGCTTAACCACTGCGCCAACCCTGCCGACAATTAAGTATGGCTCATACAAAAAAGCTACATAATTCGTCTAAAGAAGCAGCGGGGAGATTGCGTAACACACTGTCAGTAACAATGGGTTTCAATTTGACAGTTCAACAACATTCATTGCGTTGTTTACGTTGTTGAACAGACATATTTTTGGAACATATAAAGCAATGGAATAGCAATAAGATTTAAAATTATTCAGATTGAGTTTGATAGTGGTAACTAGGGTGCTGGGCAATGACCTAATCCCCCAAAAGGCACCTCTCTTATTTACAAAATGACCCTCACACATGCAAGGGTCATAGTAACACACAGAGTCACAGACATACCATCATTAGGAAATATAAATACCATGTACCATTATTTGCGCTTACTAGGAGTCAAACAAACTAACTGCTAATTGAAATGCAGTCAGTGTAACTTATCCTCGTAAACTGAAATTAATGGAGTTTGCTGCTAAGACGTTCTAAGTAGATATAAGGAGCATTTTGTTTGACCATATAGTGATATGTGCATAATGCACGTATACTAGATTTTTTTCTACGTGTCCGGCGGGCGGCGAGGTGGGCAGACGACATTGTTACCATGCGGGCAGAACCTGCTCCCTATTTGCGTAGCACAGTATCAAACACAATCTGAATCATTATAAAGGATATTGCTAATCCATTGCTATAAATGTTTGATAAATTTGTCAGCTCAACAATGTTAATAACGCAATGAATGTTGTTGAACTGTCAAAACGAACGTCTTAACTGTTAGTATGTTAAGCATTTATCCCGCTAGATGAGGCTGGCACAGGAGCGTGAGGTACTATATCTAATCTGCATTCGCGGCATATTCGCCAAAAATGTAAACAAATATGAGTTTATGGAAAAATAACTTTAATTCCTACACAATAAAGTTCAGTTTACGCTACCACTTCAAACATTTTTATAACTCTTTCAATAGTGCTAGTCATTCTGAAATCAACTTAATTAACATTAAAATAAAGTTGATATCTGTTTAACTTGAAATAACATCAATTTGAAACATAAATAAAATTTGAATGTAGCCATAGTGTCTTTCACACAATCCGTATAATTCCGTACATTAGTGCATTTCTTTGAAAATTATGATTGCTTAAAAATGTTTGCAAAAAAATCATAGGTACCACATATGTTTTTTCTGCAAATATATTGAAGCCATCATGATTTGCACAGCATGAACAAATATTTCCGATTCAAAAACGAATCATAAAAAAATTTAGGTACCTAATTGGTTTAATATTTATCCTAGACGAGTCATGAAAACATAGATACATATTGAATAGTTTTTCAGAAATCAGGAGATATTAAAGTACACAAATGTACAGAGGCGGACTTAATGCCATAGGCATTTTCTACCAGGCAACCTTTGGGTGATGTAGAGACAAACAGTGGTAGGTGCAACCATGACGACTGAGCAAAAAAAATATAGAAAGAAAGGAAAGTTAATATTTTCAAATATAAAGATACGCATCATAATCACCCTAATTTTTTCCCACTGCTGGGACACAGACCTACTCTTGGTGAGAGGGAGTGGGCCGTAATCCACCACGCGGGCCAAGTGCGGGTTAGCAGATGTCACATGTCTTCGAATTTTTGGTTCTAGGACATGCCGGTTTCCTCACGATGTTTTCCTTCACCGCTTTGAAAGCAGTAGTGATGAAATAATTTACACAAAGTAAAGCGCCTGTCTGGGTTCGAACCTACGACCCACAAGTCGTAAGTCGCGGCCGGAACTACTTGGCCACCACTGCTTCTATGAATATTATAGACACGCATAAACCTATTAAAACTATAAATATACCTAATTACAGAAATCAGGAGATACGTAGGTAGGCAAATATGAAAATCAGTGTAGTAAAGTTTCCGAGCAAACTTAACTAACTGCACCTGCACTTTAGTCCACCTTTGTACCATTTTTGTGTGCGAAAAAGATTAAATAAATAAACTGCACTGCATATAATATTCCCACTGCTGCCACACAGGCCTCCTCTCTTTGAAATGGTACTGCACTGGCTGTTCGAGAATAGACGATTTCGTACCTAGTAAAAAGATTAGTCAGTTAACAAAGTTACGGTTAGGTAGCTAGAGAATTAACAAACCGTTATTAAAATGACAATCAGTTCATAAAAGTCGGTTAAGTTGCACTCTCAAAGTAACCGTTACATTACTGAATTGTAATGAGGAACTGTTAAAATAGGTGTTATTTACACGATACCATATTGTCACGGAGTATGTCGTTTGAGAATCATTTGGCCATATTCACTGAATTCATTTCGAGAAGATCTCTCTTGATTTCTCTCTGAGATTCAACATTGATCCTAGAAAGACACTGGGCAAAGTTTGATAACTCAAAAGTGCCTGTAAATGGTTTAATTTAAAAATACAATACGAGTTCTTACTTTAGAGGTCTGAAGTTTGAACTCGTTTTGTATATTTCCATCAAACCATTTACAAAGAAAGGTTTCGGCTAGGTAGCCTAAGCCTTCGAGCCAGTTACTGTGTTTTGAAATTTATTCCGACCAACATAAAGCTCCCAATGCAAAATTGGCAACTTAGCCTCGAGTTTAATGTCAGTTTTTGTAATAAGAACTTTAACCTTGTTGGATTATAGTTTAAAATTTAAAAATGGCTCGATGATTTCAACCTGCGTCTAAAGATAAACCTTGTTTGTAATAAGTCCGAGTTTAAGTTTGACCTAAGTATTACTTACTGTTCCCAAATAGATAAAGAAATTTCCAAAGTGAGAGCAAAATACCCGGAATTTGATAACTTGAACACAAACCTCAAAATACCAATAGATAAGAGTTTTTGCTACTACGCCTAAAAACTAAAAATAAACAGTTTTATCGTTAAATTTTAATTGTTATTTAGGTTTAGAGGCCTTGTAACTATTACTGTTTATAATGTTTATTAAATAATATTGTCTGTGTAAACAATTTAGTCGTTAACTAATAGTGTTTGTTGTTAATTTTGATTATCTTCTTATTAATAATTAGTGTGTTGGCATTGGTCATGTTAATTGACATAGATATTTAGGTGCACGCTTAGTACTTCCCGAGTCCGAAGGATTAGTAGAGATCTAAGGAGGTTCGAGAAAATACTCATTTGTGAAGTTTACACGCAGCCTTTCTTCACAACCTACTAATCCCACATTGGCCTCTTATTACTTTGTAATATATACCTCCCTTATATGTATAAGTAGGTATACATAGGCATTCCTGGGGACCTGAGGACCTATGTTATTGCATTAGTCTGACTATAGAGTCACGAGTATAAATACCTTACAGTTACGAAAATACAAAATCGTTTTTCGAGAAATGAAAATTGCAACTTTAAGAAAAGACCCATTTCATAATAATATTCGTAAAACCATAATAAATATCTACCAATAGTTTAGGAAATAATTGCTTTTGAATCTTGCGTAAGTATAGGTAGGTATCTAGGTAAGAATAAGTGGAATCTATTCTATCGTTCCTAACGTTCAGACTAACCTAGTTTAGGGGTTAACGTTCAAGTAAAATTTTAACCCATTTATCTCAAAATATAGGTACAATTAATCGATTGACCTATACGTTTGGATCGAGTAGGTAGGTATTGAAGTTTTCAATGGGGCAGCTGATAATTTATTTCGCGATAGCGATGTTGGTCCCAGGAAGAAAGTTGTTTACTTTATAGAGGCATGAGGAACAGTGTGTAAAGTTCACTCATCCTTCATAGAAAATGAAGGATCTTCCGACCAGACGGGTGTTGTGTCTGGCGGGCAACTGCCCGATGATTGGTGTCGGGCCGTTGGATAAGGTAGTTGCGCGGTAAACTCTGCTTGTGAGATGCAGGATTTTGCGTGACGTCAGTATGACGCGTTGTTCGCATGTGGCGTTGTAGATACCGCTACAAGTTTAATGGTCTACTACCACACCCTTAAAAGTGACCACATATTTTTGATACACGATCTATAGGTAGGTATTATCTATCTCTAGTCTTCGTAGTAGTATGAGTTTCTAGCTCGTTCTTCTCCATAGGTATCTACTACGCTTTGGAATGGGCAACTAGCTTCATCTTTCTGACTGACCGACCCCTTGACAATTCAAAAGTGCCTGTAATTGGTTTATTTTATAGGTTCTCAACGTGGGCGATAACGCCCCCTCGTGGGCGTTTTAGACTTCCAGAGGGGCAGTAGAAGATCCAGAAGAAAATTATATACTATCCTATCTTAAACTATACAATATCACACATAGCTGTTTCAGATTCGCGATAGATGGTACGCAAAAAAAATTGGGGCGCTCTAGAAAACAGAAATACCAAAGTGGACAAAATTAGGTTGAAAACCTATAGTTTTTTTTTTTAGTAAATGCTTTGCATTTGAGTTTTACAGTGATAACAATTTCTATGTAAGTAGCGGGGTCATTGAACATATTTAATCGAAGCAGTAGGTATTGCTCCCAAATATCACAATAATGATTCATATTAATGAGGTTATTAATACATAGAAATTATGTATTAGAGATAATGTAGTGTCTAAGGTCTCAAGTAGGTATAGTAATTAAGAAACAAATAATTTTAAGAGTCATAATAATTAGCCTATAATGTTCCCACTGCTGGGACACAGGCCTCCTCTCTTCGAGAGGGTTCAACCAAAAATTCAAAGACATGACGTGACATCCACCAACCGGCACTGGGCCCGCGTGGTACACCCCAGTCCACTCCCTCTTGAATTTTAAGAGAGCTGTTCCTTAATTCCGTTGTCAACTTCAGCTGTTTAATTTAAAAATGGTTCTGTTGGTACTTTTATGGTTTCAGTATTTAGCTAAATATTATGATAATGTAAATTTTAGAAACCAATAATTACTCTTCGATGACTTGATTATCACACCGGCTAAGCTTAGGTCAATAATTTAATTAAACCAAGATTTTTTTACAGCAATTTTCCTTAACGCACTGTGACCAATTTTCACGAGATTATGAGTTTTGTTATTTAAATAGGTACGTTTTTACAGTTTTTTCAGTCTTTGTCTTAGAGTTTAAGTTTATTTTGGACTACTCATTCTTAGAGATAATTTGCAATACAATTAAATAGCGACATATATTTACACAGTGCGTTGTTTGAGGTTAGCCGATTTCGCCGGGGTATCTCCGTATGCATCAAATATTAGTATAAGGTCTACAAAAAATGTGTAATTTGTGCCTAGTCACTATGTTTGTGCATGAAACATAAGTGTTAGTTGCACCTACCTGTAACAAACTGCACGGAATAATACATTATGCCTAATACAATGTCACCAACAGGTTTATTCTGTAATCATGTCGAGGGGTGGACCGCAATGATTTTAAAACAAACAAGTGAGCTTTCGAATTGTGTGAGGCTCGACGTAAGGTGCAGCAGTGCGATTCTGTAACCATTTCACCGTGAAAACTTAGGTGAAGTGAGCGTGGAGTGAGCTGTCATTCCAACTAATGCTAGGGATTGACAATATTGACAGCTCACTCTAAGCTCACTTCACCTAACTTTTCACGGTGAGATTTTTACAGAATTAATGGACAGGTCCCGTATTTTTAAGAACGTTCGCATTCTAATCTCAATCTCAATCTGTCAAAAGGAGTTTAAATTAACTTCATTTATGACAAGTTTTTGACATTGATGTTGGCTGAGATGAGATTGCGACTGGATTGTTAACGTAGAATAATTAGTAGCATCATGGTGTCATAGTCCAAAGGTAACGACCCCAACTTACAAGTTGTAGGTTGTGGGTTCGAAACCAGGCAGGCGCTTTACTCTGTGTAAATAATGTATCTCTCTTAAAACGATGAAGCAAAACATCAAGAGTAAACCGGCATGTAATAGACCGAAAATTGAAGACATGTGACCTTTATCAACCCTCACTGGGCCCGCGTGGTACATTTTTTAACAGAAAACATGGGCGCGTTTACACACATTTAAACTCACAAACACAAACAGCCAGACCCGTAACAACTGCCTGTAGGCAATACAAATATTTGTTCCGTGAGGGAATCGAACCCGCGACACGCAGCGCAGCAGTTGATTGCTCAGCCACTGCGCCAACCGTGTCTTGACAACCTAACAGCCCACCCCCTCTTGAAGAGAATAGGTCTGTGTCTCAGCAGTGGGAACATTATGATAAGACTTATTCTAAGTATAAAAGTTTGGTGAAATTCGCCCCAAGTGTTTTGGGAAAATTGTTCCTTATTTGTCATAATAATTTATTGCCATGGATGTTATGTATGAATGTCAAATTATTATTCTAAATCGTTTATTATTCCCTAAAAGTATTTTTTTTAAAACCTACTAAGTATAGGTAGGTACTTTATGAATGAGGTCATACTCGATTTTAAATAGGTAGTTAGAATAATGCTGAATTGAACAAAACCTACATATTTCATCATGATCATTATTCACGGTTTTCTAATGATCGTTTAGAAAAGTGTGTGGTTTACTTCTAACTAAACAACTATTTACGACAATTAATTTAAATAACCCTCTTTTTGGGCTTCGCCGCAGTCGGGAAAAAATACTAATCGTTATGGAATATTATAAATATTTTCATCAGAAAAACAATATTGCAGACTAGATACAGATGTTTTTATGTATTAATATTATTACAAGAATAGAAGAGTGTTATTATAAGTAAAGTAGGACATTGTCTTAGTTGTAATGGTATTAATATTATCGTATGACAAAAGTTGATGCAATTCAGTTTGTAACGTATGGCCATAGTAAATCTTAGGAAATATCGATAAATCGTATCGAGTTTGCCACCCCTATTTTTGACGTGACTAAATGGCGGTTGTCAGTTGTTGTCAAATTCTATGCATTTAAACGTTGCAATTACATACACAGGCTTTAGAAAAAAACTGCATAGATTCCTAATTATCTAGGTAGGTACAGAAAATAGCGAAATGTATTATGTTATTGTTTTTTAGTTTCTTAAAAATCACTGGGAGCTATGAAAAACTAATTATAATGTTGGTCGTTGGTTGTCGATGTTGGTCCCATGGAGAAAGTTGTTCAGTTTGATGGTCTGTACCACATCCTTAAATTTGGCTGGTCTTTAAAAAATCAGCCTGTATATCTATTCTGCAGCTAGTCCGCTATACAAATAAGATCTTATAGGAGTTAACTAATGATCGACAATACAACACATAATTTTCCGATGCTCTTGGTTCCAGGGCGAACAATGTATGGGCGCAAAGCAATGTCCTTTCAGGTAAAAAATACCAATAACAATTTACCGACCCGGGAATTAAGCCCAAGACCTCACAGCATAGCGCTTGTCGACCACTTTAGAGACCAGCGAGGCAGTTGCGTTTAAATAAATGAAATATATATGTAAATAAAATGTATGGATATAATTATTGTAAACCTTTTTGGCGACATTTATTTGTAATGACTAATATTTTATCTGTAAGAATGTACATATATGTTTATTTTATTATAATAATAATTTTGACGACCTGAGGAATAATATTGAGAAAATTAGGTTTGTTATGTAAATAGTAACTCCACTTTGTGGTCAAGGTTACCTTTTTAAATTGTTTTTCATTTCTGGTTTATCCTATAACGTTTATTAATTAGCGGTTGCAGCATTAAGTAATTATGTCATCAGATTTAAGAAATTATTTTAATTTATCCGCAACCAATCGAATTTAGGACTAATGGGATGATTAATAAGGAAAATAGGTTTCCCTATGCACCTACATAACATATGTATATATATATTTAGGTAAAATGACCAAATACTTATCATGTTTTTTTAGTCATCTAAAATAATTTAATTTCAAATTAGATTTTTCCAATTCATTAATGGTTATAATCATTTATTTAAAATAAATTGAGTACCCGTACTAATATTATAATATGTAAAATATAAGTATATTAATAAACTATAACATGTAATATTATTTAAAAATGAACAAACCTACCTATAGAACAATCACATAAAATCACTTCCAACCATACGATAGAAAAATCCACAAAAAGAAAAAAAAACACTGACACGTTTACGATTCGATTAGTACGTTCTGCGCGCGCGCATAAATTCGACTGAGCAATCTATGGCAGAGTACCATACCTATATAGTCAACTAGCTAACTTTCGGACAAGTCTGCTGACGCAGAACAACTAGATTCAAGTATTATATATTTTTTTTATTTTACGTTTAATACCTGGCCCATCATAGACCCAATTTATGTATATTCAAGTCTATCAAACAACCGTATGCTAATGATCAAGATATTTAGACAATTTGATTAATTAATTTGGAACCTAAGCAAAATTTATTGTCGCATTTTAGGGCAGGTCCTCTTGACCAAGTGACTCGTGGCTAAATGGCGATGGGTTAAGCATCGATCGATTAGGTTAAGCAAGAATTCCTTAGGTGGGTTGGTTGACACATTGCGAAGGGACCCCTCCATGATTTCAAGACTACACATTAAATACCGTCAGTCACATAGATAGACAACTAGCTCTTCCCGCGGCTTCGCTCGCGCGGATGGCAGAAATTATCCCACGGGAACGTGCGCTACTATCGGGATAAAAAGTATCCTATGTCCTAACCCAGATCATAGCCTATCCATGTGCTAAATATCATCCAAATCCGTTCAGCCGTTTAGGAGTGAAAAGGTAACAAGCAGACAGACGGACAGCGTTAGAAAGAAAGAAAGAATAAAAATCGTTATTGGCATTAAAACTATAAAAAACAAAAGAAAACATGCTTGTCATGCCAAAAGAGCCTCAGTTCATCATAACCAGTGATAGGAATAGGTAGTGCTTATTTGCCTAAACTTCGAAGGACAACATTTTTTCCGGGACATCATGACAGGACAGATGTCCCGGAAAAAATGTAGTCCTAAGGAAGTCTCCATTTCTTGTCTCTGTTCTTCGAAGTTTAGGCAAATAGGCACTACCTATTCCTATCACTGATCATAACGGCAGATGACAACACATGATTTACCACCTGACACTGATTTTCAGATGCAGCCCACGGGTGCGACACGCTAGAATAATGAAAACACAGAGAAGTATATTTGTCCGTTTTAATAAATTAGGAGACTAAAATAAAGCTGATAAAATAAAACAGCTCTAACAAATTTTCACGTTTATAATATTAACTAGCTTCTGTCCGCGACTTCGTTCGCGTGAAATTTCTTGTTCCCCGACCGCATCGCATCACCTGTCTACGCTATCCTTTCGTTTTGCTCTGCTCCTAAGAATCATAGCGTGATGTTACATATCCTTTTTCAAGGATTGTGCTATCAAATGGAAGAAGGTTCTTTTCAAATCCGACTGGTAGTTCCAGAGATTACCGTGTTCAAACAGTCTTCAGCTCTATTATTATTATATAATCCCCCGACATACGCTACCCCGTTTTACGCGAATTCGAATATACGCGGTTTTTCTTTTTGATCGCCGCGCGCATCGGCTTCCCCACTTCCCCCTGTCAGTGTTCGGTTTACGACAACTTAGAGCGTGTTCCGCGTAAAACTGTCTTACGTACGCAGTGCAGTGATTATCTTTAATTATGCCATCCAAAAGACCAAAAAATGAGTCATTTGAACCTAAAAAGAAACGAAAAACACTGTCTTTGGAGTGTAAACTAAATACTTTATCAATGACTTCGAAAATAAAAATTTGTGATTTGGCAAAGAAATTTGACCTACCGGAATCAACAGTCCGAACGGTTATAAAAAGTAAAGAAAAATTTACGGAAGCTGTGAAAAGCAAGTCAATCTTTGAATTCAAGCATTATTCGTAAACGTCACGCTATTATCGCTCAGATGGAAACAATGTTACAATTATGGTGTGATACTCAAGTAAGACTTAAAAATTGTCCTGTTCATGAAACGCAGTGCGCTTTCATGCTAAACAGATTTTTGAGAGACTAAGAGAAGAAGATGGGGAGGCGGCCAAAATTGAAGAGTTTAAAGCTAGTAACGGCTGGTTCAGCCGATTTAAAAGTCGTTGTAATTGGCAAAGCATCGCAGAAAGTGGAGAGGATTCAAGCGCTGACAAAGAAGCTGCGTCTCTTTATTTAGAAAAACTTAAGAAAATGATTGAAGATGGTGGCTACTCTAGCCAAACCATTTTCAATGTAGACGAAACCGATCTTTTTTGGAAGAAAATGCGTAAAAGAACTTTTATTGCGTGTAAAGAGAAAACCTTTCCAGGTTTTCAAGCCGCCAAAGATCGATTGTCAGTGATGGTCGGTGCGAATGCAGCTGGTGATTGTAAATTGAAACCAATCGTAGTTTATCGCTCAGAAAATCCAAGAGCCTTAAAAAACAAATCTGAAGCTGGTTTGCCCGTCATTTGGAAATCTAATGCGAAAGCTTGGGTGACAGCTTCTCTTTTTGAAGACAGGTTTGGTCATCATTTTATTCCTGAAGTCGAGCGTTATTGCCATTAGAATGAAATTGAAAAAAAAAACCATTTAAAGTGATGCTACTAATTGATAATGCACCAGGTCATCCTCCTACAACTCTAATTAATTTCGATCCACGGGTGGAAGTGGTATTTTTGCCACCAAACACTACCAGCTTGCTTCAAACAATGGACCAGGGAGTCATTAAAACATTTAAAGCTTACTAAATGAAGCTATCAGACAAAATAACGACTATCTGTCAAATACTTTTGGAAGCAATTCAATGTTTTAGACGCTGTAAGAATTATTGCACAAACTTGGAATGAGATTTCACAAAAAACTTTGAATGGCGTCTGGAAAAAGCTGTGTCCATTTTTTTTCACCACAGAAACCCAAGGAGAATCAGCCTCAAATCCTGAACAAATTGATAGCATAACTGAAGAAGTGGTCGATATTGCCAAACAATTAAAGGAGGTCAGCAAAAGCCCATACAACTTTGCCCAAACATGTACCTCGAGGTAAACGTGCACCAAATCGTAGACAAAAAATAGAGGAATTCGAAAATAATTGTGTTTTTATCCATAAATCATTTAAAACTGCATAATAAATTATTTAAAGTTTTAATAACCTGTAACACAAGTAAATCATGTGGCAACTTTGCATGTACGGGTTGACATTAGGAGTATATGTGTTCTGTGGATATTATTTTGTGGGTAAATATCATTCACATGTTCGTTCCTGGCTTTTTTTTTTTTTTTTTGAGGATGGGAAATCATCAAATGACCCCTCCCGCTCTGGGTGGAGCAGAAGGGAGGGTCAGACTCTTACTGACTAAAACCCACCCGTGTTCCTTCCTTAGCCCTTTATGTACCAGGGCAGCGGTAACCCTTTCGGACGATCCCGCTACCCCGGCAGGCTCGGCCCTGTCGGGCCCCGTCAACTATGCTGACATCTCTTTGAGGCGCACGTGGAACACATACGCGCCGTCCGGCACGGGCCTGGTCCTGATCGGACGGAGAGCTACCCATTGCTCTCCGCCCGCAGGCCCGCGCCTACGGTGGCCGGGAGTCGTCACGCGGCTCCCGACGCCCGGAGCGTCTCCCTCGGCGGCTGAGGCGTGAGGATCTCTCCCTCGCCCATCCCGCCACCTCCTTCGCTAGCATGACTGCTTCGCAGAAGGAGGTGACCGCCTCCCACTCCCTCTCGCCCCGGACCATGGCTTGCACCAGGGCCGGGCGCGAGAGGTCGCCGCCGCTGCCGATCGCCTCTACGAGGACACGGCGGTGCTCTGCCCAAGCGGGGCAGACCTCCACCGTATGCTCCACCGTGTCCTCTGGGCGATCCTCGCAGTGGTGACACCCGGGCGTCTCCTCCCGCCTGATGATGTGTTCGTTCCTGGCTTGATCTATGTTAAGCTGGGATAGGACAGATCAGAGTCCCATTAAGTTGGAACCCTTGGATGTCGCCGCTAAGAAACTCATTTATTTATCGAGTTTGTTAATCGCTCTGATAGACTTCTAATATTAAGTAGGTACTGTTCATCAACATTCACACCTTGTATTCAGCTACTTTTGGGTATATGCATCCTTTCTTAAGTTAGGTAGATACATAACTTTGGGCCTAATGAAAATCGATTATACAATGAGAGTTATTATTGAATTCAGATTGAATTATACTATAAAATATTTGAAATGAAACAAAAACAACAGCAGCTAAAGCCGACAACAGACAACTGTCAACTTGACAGTTTTTTTTTTTAATAGGTAAGGTAATGGACAAAGGTAGTATAATTGTGCCCAAAATGGCGGCTTTTTATTACGTTTAAAGTTATTTTATTCTCGTCCCCGGGTAACCATAAGAAAAATATATAAATGCAATATTATTCAGTGTAATCTAGTGTATCTTATGCCACTGACTTCTACTCCTACTCCTTCACAGTGCACGCGGTGCGATTGTGGAATTCACTACCGCCTGACATTAGGGACTGCCAAACTATTGCGGTTTTTAAAAGAAGAGTGAAAGAACACTATCTGTCCACTTCATCATAGTTGGGTATGTATTTATTATTTTGAGTATGATATAATTATTATCATTCTTGTAATATTTATTTTAGAAGTATTTATGTATGTTTATTTGTATGTATGTTAATATATTCTCGTAATTCCTGTTTAGTTTTTAAGTGAATTGTTTTTTTTATTCTATGTGTTATTTTTTGTCTCCTTGCTCTATCACACGCTGTCTACATCTCTGTATCTATTGTCCTATCTCAGGTATGCGGGAAGAGATTTCTTATGAAATAATCATCACCTCTGTACCTATTTTTTCTGTTCTGTTTTTCATTGTCTGTTTTGTATAGGTATGTGTGTACATAAATGGTAAAATAAATAAAATAAATAAATAAGTGTGTACCTCGGTACTTCGTTTGGACAGATTTTGGTGACATCCTTTAGAGGTGGATGGTGATGACGTCCAAGAATTGCTTGATTCACATAATCAAGAGCTACCAATTGACGAGCTTATGGAAATGCGTGAACATGATCAAGAAATTGAACAAACTGATTCGTTAGACCCAGGTTGAATCGGAAAATCAAATGACGATTTCAAGCTTAACCGTAGGCCTCAGTTCAATTGAAAAGAGGTTACAAATTTTAGAAAAAATAGATTCCCGTGAAGAACGCGTTTCTACTACCAAACAGGAAATAAAAAAGTTACTGGCATGCTACGAGGACATTTTACGTGAGAAGAAGAAAAACTTAACTCGTGAGGCGATATTGTTAGAATATAATAAAGCCTTCGACATCAAAATAACTTCGGTTTACGTTGTTTTATTCATAGTAATGTAAATTGTTTTATTATCTAACATTTCATTAAACATGTTTCGTCTAAATTAATGTTTTCTTTAGACTCTGGTCCCGATTACAAAAACCTTATACAGTATTTATATGCAAAGTTGAACCCCGACTTACGCTAATTCGACTTACACTGTTATCGCTTGGTCCCACCTACCGCGTAAGTCCGAGGTATTATGTATACAGATATTAACATTGAAGTACCTATGGACTGCTAAAAAGTTACAGTTAGCTTATGAGGATACATTATAAGTACTCGGTAAGTAGTGTTATCATAAGTTGTGGTTTTGCGGCACAATAATAATAAATGGTGTCAATGGCGCTCTTGTTAGATACTGTTAACAAATTTGTAGACTCAGGTACTAGCTAGGTATGTCTTCCTATAACAGCTGAGAGAAGACTGAACTGATAGAAAAAACCAAAAAGAACGACGTCAGTCCTTGGCTAGTCTAACCCCGGGTCCTTACCAAAAGCGATCCTCGCGAGTACTTGCAAGACGATCGGTTTTCGTAAAATTCATACTAACGATCGCATTGATCACGTGATCATAATCAGCATTTTCCCACTGCTGGGACACACGTCCCCTCTCGATTAGAGTGAATGGGCCATAATCCACCACGCGGGCTCAGTGCCACATGATGTCACATGTCTTTAAATTTTTTGGGTAATAGGACTTGCCGGTTTACACACGATGTTTTCCTTCACCGTTTTGAGAGCAGTGGTGATGAAATAAATACACAAAGTAAAGCGCTTGCCTGGGTTCAAACTCACGACCTACAACTTGTAAGTCAAGGACCACCATTTTGCACCACCATTGCTGCCAGCAGATATAATCAAATGACTGAGAAGAAATAAAATACATTAATTTACGGTAAACAAAACCCAAATAAAGCCACAAGCGCAAAAAATAACAAGAGTCGCGTTTCAAGTTTAACACATCATGAGAAACATGAAGCAAATGGGACTGCTACAGATCAAAATCAAAATATTTTATTTCTCATAAACCTACATGGGCACTTATGAAACGTCAGTAGCTAGGTGCACGGTTCCGATTGATATAAAAAGAAAGAAAAATAAATAGGTTTATTTGTCACAGAAACACGTGCATACAAAAAGATAATTATCTCAAATAATAAGGACAAATAAAAACAAAATATGTCTAAATATAATCACGAGCACAAAGCAATCGACGGCTGCACGTCATGAATTCTTGCAGGCTCTTTGTACACTTAAAAAAAATAATTGGCTTATACAATGTTTTCAAATTACAGTGTTAACAGGTATGGGAGGACAGTAGGCCTACCAACAAGTACCAGGTACTTAAAAAAACACAAAATGGCCTACAAATCTAAAGCGTTTTCTAATTTGTTTTGCATTCCATCATCAGCCTGCTCTGACCCACTGCTAGAAATAGGCCGCTCTAAAAGCACGCTATTCAAGGGACACTGCTCGCTAAACAAACATTTTCACACAATAGGCATAACAAACAGCCCCCTGTCTTGCATGGAGGCTGATGAAACCGCTGCGCATGAGCAGAAACCCTCGGGACACCCAGATCTTACACAGACGTTCTCAACAGACCAGGAGACTTAATAAGCTTCTGGAGGGAGGTGGGCTGGTTGGAATAACCACCGACGGCCGTCATGGCCCACACGCACAGTGGTCCAACTGAAGGACTAAGTGCGAAAAACCAAACCCGTAACATAGAACATAGAAGCACGCCATTCATCTCTTTTCTCAGTAAACATCCATTCCATAGGTAAAAAAGAAAAACTTGAGAGTCCTTGTTATGCTAATGCGTCAATATTTACACAAGTATAAGAAAATAAACAAAAAAAACTGACCAAGTTCGAGCCCAACTCCCACGCGAAGGGTTCCATACCACCGTACATAATTATTTAAAAAAGCCCGGTCAAGTGCGCAAGTATCTTTTGACGCCCGTATCTTTTGATTTAATTGACTTAGAAGTTTTAGTTTTTCACTGCTTCAAGGGATTGCAGCCCTAAATATTTGATATCAATTTCAACTGTATAACTCCACGCGTTCTTGAGAATAAGGGTCTTGACAGACGGACAATGAAGTGATCTGAGAAAAAGGGTCTTGACAGACGGACAATGAAGTGATCTGAGAAAAAGGGTCTTGACAGACGGACAATGAAGTGATCTGAGAAAATGGGTCTTTACAGACGGACAATGAAGTGATCTGAGAAAAAGGGTCTTGACAGATGGACAATGAAAAACGGAACCCTTATTGGGTTCCGTTTTTCCTTTTGAGGTACGGATCCTTAAAACACGTTTCTTGTATGGACTCCCTTTAATATTTAAGTTTATTGAATTTTTATTATTTGTGACAACAAATAATAAAAATTCAATAAACTTCCGTTATGACAATAACGGAGCATGGCACCAGTGGGACCTGAGACCATCACGCCATTTCCCTTCGGATAAATACGTACTCTGGTAAGAAAACGGACCAGAGACCAACACGACAAACTTTGGACGGAGCTAGGTGAATGTGGGCAGGCCAAGGAAGCACTTCCCACAGTTAATGGCCGCCTCACGAAACAGGTTCTCCGTCTAAATAAACTAAAGCTGCGTACAGTTACTGCAGCATTAACTGGCCATGGGTCATTTAACAAACACTTCTATGTCATATGAGTAACAGACAGTCCGCTGTGCAGGGCCTGCATGGAGGATGACGAGACAGCGGCGCATGTGCTGCTAAACTGCCCGGTGGTCGCCACGTACAGGGCAAAGTACTTCGGTAACCCAGGTACCTTACGTGAGACGGTCAGTAACATCAAGGCGTTGCTGGCCTTCCTTGAGGAGCTGGGGTGGATCGAATGATCGATTTTCCCACCCGTACGCAAAATACACGCATTGTCGTGGAGTTGCGGACACCAGCCCGCTGTACCTATTACCTACCTACCTAGTACAATAGCGGCAACAAAAATTCACACTGAAAATTTCAACTGTCTACCTATTATGGTTCATGAGATACAGCCCGCTTACAGACAGTCGGACGGACACCAGAGCCTTAGTAATAGGGTTCCATTGGGACTCTTTCCTTTGGCCAACCCTAAAAAGATGTGATCGCAATCTAACGTTTTTCGTTCGAGTTTTTGGACTTCGATATCAACTTTAGTGCGTCAGCAAAGTCTATTACACCAAACCAGTTACGTCTGACATCCTCTGTAGGTATCTTCTAATATTAATTGGCTTTGCCAAATTATAGCCAAGCCAGTTTTCGCAAAGTTTTTATGACATTTTCTCGGACGTCAGTAAAACAATATACGTACATACAAAAATTGAGCTTATTAAGTTGTGTGAAACAAGAGTTGTTTGGTACTTTAATTTGCCGACAGCTATGCCTAAAGGCTCCCGCAGATAAGCGCGACGCGCAATTGCGTAATACACTATCAATCACAATTTGAATCACATTTTAATTGCTTAATATGTTCGAAATATTTGTCTGCTCAACAACATAAATAACGCAATGAATGTTGTTGAACTGTCAAAATGAAAGACATTGCTACTGATAATGTGTTACGCAATTATAGTGCTGAAAACGTCACGCACCGTCGCGTCGCGCCTATCTGTGGGAGCCTTTATTCATAGCTGTCGGCAAATTACAACCATTTCCATGAAGTTTTCATAAAAATTGTCGCACCAGTCTGTGATAGCCTTAATACTTAGGTGGAAATGCGTTTTTAAGAATATGTGTACGCCGTTGAAGGCAAGACGCGTTCATTTGATTAATTTTGACATCTGTATGTTTTAGTTGTACAAATAAAAATAGTTCAATTTGAATTTGTGAGTCTCCTCAAATAATATGATGATGATGAAGTTTAAACTTCATTTATTTATTTATATGTAGGTACTTTATTATTGCACACCACAAAAATACATAACAAAAAAAATATCTTACTTCACGGCACAAAGCGAATATATGCCGTTTATTTGCGTACAAAATTCCTCGCCCACATATGGGAGTGGCGAGAGGAGGCAAAACGCAAAAGGACGCAAACGAGAAATCACAGAACAGCGGACAGAGCTCCGGCGGGATCTCATGGCGGCATGGAGAGTGCGATTGTCGCAACCCAGTGCTGGGTACGCCACAATTGCGGCGATAAGTCCCCTCTTTGAGGAGTGGCTGGAGAGACGCCACGGCACCCTCGCCTTCCGCCTGATGCAGGTCCTCACCGGACACGGTTTTTTCGGGAGGTTCCTGTTCAGGATAAGGCGGGAGGAAACGCCAAGATGTCACCACTGTGTGGATCGCCCGGAGGACACGGTGAAGCATACGGTGGAGGTCTGCCCGGCTTGGGCGGAGCACCGCCGCGTCCTCGTGGCGCCGATCTCTCGCGTCCAGCCCTGGTCCAGGCTATGGTACAGAGCGAGAGTGCATGGGAAGCCGTAACCTCCTTCTGCAAAGTAGTAATGCCCGCAAAGGAGGAGTCGGAGCGCGTGAGGGAGAGGCAATCTCTGCGCCCTCACGCCCCTAGTCGCCGCAGGAGACGCCCTGGACGTCGGGAGTCACCAGCCGACTCCCGGCCACCGTAGGCGCGGGCTTGCGGGCGGTGAGCAATGGGCAGCTCGCCGCCCGGCAAGGACCAGGCCCGGGTCGACGCTGACGGCGCGTCATGTTCCACGCGCGCTTCAAAGAGATGTCAGCACGAACTGACGGGGTCCGCTAGGGCCGATGCCTGCCAGGACCGCGGGTTGTTCGAAAGAGATACCGTGGCCCCTGGCACAGGGAACTGAAGGAACTCGGGTGGGTTTTAGTTAATAAAAGTCTGACACGCCTTTCCGCTCCGCCCAGAGCTGGAGAAGTCATATGATGATTTCCCACCAAAAAAAAAAAACCCTTAGCTTTTCTTATCTGTAATATGTCACTGTTGGGTACCTACCTGCCCAATCCAATCCACTCATAATAGTCCATAGTCATCCGCAGTTCTTCCTTGTTGCCTTTCCTGTACAGATTGTCATGATTACCCTTCTCTTAATAAAGATCAAAGGAGCTCAAAGTAATACAGGGTGGGCCCCGGGGACATCAACGCGCAGCCTGTTACTATGGATTCACTGCATGATTCTGAAAAACCCTGCGTTGAAATTTATCGTCGGCTATTTTAAAAAAATGCTGTTTAATACATTTACGCAGATTATATAGTATTTATAACCATCCGCGTGAAAGGAGGATGGCGAGTTTGGACCCACAATATTTATAAATTAACTAAGTGACATTCACTTGCAAGTTCATATTTACTATAATTAAGAGTTTGTAAGAAGATTATATAAAAAACAGTGAGTCACTAGGTGATGGGAGATAAAAGTTAGAAAAGATTTTTATTTACATAAAAATAAGTCAGTAAGTAAGTAAACGCACCGTGTTTAATATTCCAACCTACATGATTTACGTTCTTACACTTGCTTACGCTTGTCAATTTTTTTTATAAACAAAACTTGTAAAATACACAGACAGGCCTGTTGGTCAAGTGGTTAGTGACCCTAACTGCTATGCCGGAGGTCGTGGGTTCGATTCCCACCCAGGACAAATGTTTGTGTAATAAGCACGATCATTTGTTCTGTGTATGGGTGTAATTTATCTATAATATTTATGTATTTAGAAATATATAAGTATGTTTATCAGTTGTCTAGTACCCATAACACAAGCTCTGCTTAGCTTGGGACTAGATGGCGTTGTGTGATAGTTGTGGAATATTTTTTTTTTTTTAATATGAGAAAAACATACAAAAGTTAATATTAAAAATGCATTCGTCTGTCGACACTCAACTACACACTACAACTCGTAAGTCGGGGCTATTACCACTAGGCCACCACTGTTCTCATCAATATACCTGTTTGTATAATTATTGTGGGTTCCAGAAAAGTGTCAATAGACTACCAATTTTACTCACAGCTCAAAGTGCGTTAAATTTTTCTGACGTTAGCTAATATACAGATACATAAATATCTTCTACACTTGACAAAAACATCATAATTATTATAAGCTAACATGTTTACGTTAGCAATGCGTTTAACATGGGCACAAGTTCAGGGAGGTCAGCTATGTACAATGGAAGAAATATAATGTCATAGTACCTACTTACTGACAACAACGTCACACTGGTTTTTATGACAGTACTATGATGACTCCTGCTAATTATCCTGCGTAGATGAATAAATAATAATAGTTGTTAGGCCCGGCTGTCATTCGTGGATCTTAGACAGTTGTTACGGGTCGTTCATTTTTATATATCAATGGGGTCGTCAGTAGCACGAAAGTCTGACAACCAGTCTTACCAACGGGTATCTTATTACCCAGTAACTAGGTTGTGGAGATCAGATAGGCAGTCGCTCCATGTAAAATGCTGGTATTCAGCTGCATCCGGTTACACTGGAAGCTGTCCTCACCATAGTTGGTAAAAGGCTGGGCAGATGATGAGATGTCTTACATAATTATAATAATGAATACGTTACCAGTTTATTACTGTCCTACTGCAGAACAAAGGCCTCTTCTCACACAGAGCAGGCATTGATCAACAAGCTTGAGATTTCATAGGTATGTAGGGGAGTGGGGGCACGTTGTTACAATTTTTAGATAATTGTCAATACGACAAAAGCTATCAAATAATTTATACATTTGATAGCTTTTATCGTTAGTATGTCTATTCAGCTATTAAACTATGATTGAAAAGTTATTAAAATATATGTAATTTTTTCACAATGGACAATTTAACCAAAGAGATCACTTTAAACAGTCTTCTAACATTTATGAGTAATTATAATATCTATATCGTAATTTTTTAAGTTTTTTTTTTTGTAGAAAAATATCATAACTTTGGCAGTGGGTACCTCTTTCTGTTTTTCTTTTATAGTTTCTCATTCTGAAAAAAAAAAACAAAGAATATTTAGAATTTTTTAAATATTAGGGGTTAGGGGGCCGATTTGTATATCTCTCTCTGGGGCTCTCGGGCCTCGACTGGAGGCGCTCTTAAGCGCATGCATGGAGAGAGGCCAGTTTCCACTCCGTTGGAAGACGGGGAAGCTGGTCCTCATTCAGAAGCCAGGGCGCCCTGCGGACTCTCCGTCCGCATACCGGCCCATAGTGCTGCTCGACGAGGTCGGCAAGCTCTTTGAGAGAGTGATTGCGGGCCGCCTCGTCGGGCACCTGGTGAGGACGGGGCCGGATCTTGCGGAGTGCCAGTTTGGCTTCCGCAAGGGGCGCTCGACGGTGGACGCCATCATGCACGTGAGAGCCCTCACGACGGGGGACGCGGTGTCCCGGGGTGGGGTGGTCGTGGCGGTGTCACTCGACATCGCCAACGCGTTCAACACCCTGCCCTGGAGCTGCATAGGGGAGGCACTCCGGTATCACCGGGTGCCGACTTACCTCCGTCGAATAGTCGGGGCGTATTTGACGGACAGAGCCATCATCTACCCCGGTCGCGACGGGAACTGGAACCGGCGAGAGATGTCGTGCGGTGTCCCACAGGGATCGGTTCTGGGGCCGCTCCTGTGGGACATCGGTTACGACTGGGTGCTGCGGGCCGACCTCTCTGATGGCGTCAGCGTAGTTTGCTACGCTGACGACACGCTGGTCCTGGCGCAGGGGAGGTCGCATCACGCGGCGGCCGACGCGATGACACGCGGGGTTGCGATAGTCGTGGAAAGGATCCGGCAGTTGGGTCTCGAGGTGGCATTGCACAAGTCCGAGGCCATGTCTTTTCATGGGCCCCGGTACGGGCCACCTTCGGGATCCCAACTGATGGTAGGAGGGGTTCACATCGGCGTCGAGAAGACGATGAGATACCTGGGTCTCGTCCTCGACAGCCGGTGGAACTTCGTCGAGCATTTCCGACGTTTGGCCCCCAAACTGGAACGGACCGGGGCCGCCTTAAAGCGGCTCCTGCCCAACCTGAGGGGGCCAAACGCCTCCTGCCGGAGGCTTTACGCGGGGGTCGTGCGGTCCATGGCCCTATATGGGGCCCCGGTATGGGCGCGTTCACTGCGGCTTCGAGCCGCACACTACCTGAACGCGCCCCAAAAGATGGTAGCCGTAAGGCTAATCCGGGGGTACCGCACGATCTCGCGCGAGGCAGCAAGCCTCCTTGCCGGACTGCCACCATGGGATCTGGAGGCGATAGTCCTCGCGCGCCTGTATGACTGGCGCGCGGAGGCACTACGTCGGGGGGAAACTCTGCACCCGCGGCAAATCGCTGCGGAGCGGACGGACCTCCGGCGCGGTCTCATGTTGGAATGGAAGGCGCGACTATCGCAACCCAGCGCAGGGCACGCCACGATAGCGGCGGTAAGATCCCTCTTTGAGGAGTGGCTAGAGAGGCGTCACGGCGCTCTCACCTACCGCCTGACGCAGGTCCTCTCCGGACACGGATGTTTCGGGAGGTTCCTGCACATAATCAGGCGGGAGGAGACGCCCGGGTGTCATCACTGCGAGGATCGCCCCGAGGACACGGTGGAGCACACGGTGGAGGTCTGCCCCGCTTGGGCAGAGCACCGCCGTGTCCTCGTAGAGGCGATCGGCAGCGGCGGCGACCTCTCGCGTCCGGCCCTGGTGCAAGCCATGGTCCGGGGCGAGAGGGAGTGGGAGGCGGTCACCTCCTTCTGCGAAGCAGTCATGCTAGCGAAGGAGGTGGCGGGATGGGCGAGGGAGAGATCCTCACGCCTCAGCCGCCGAGGGAGACGCTCCGGGCGTCGGGAGCCGCGTGACGACTCCCGGCCACCGTAGGCGCGGGCCTGCGGGCGGAGAGCAATGGGTAGCTCTCCGTCCGATCAGGACCAGGCCCGTGACGGACGGCGCGTATGTGTTCCACGTGCGCCTCAGCGAGATGTCAGCGTAGTTGACGGGGCCCGACAGGGCCGAAGCCTGCCGGGGTAGCGGGATCGTCCGAAAGGGTTACCGCTGCCCTGGTACATAAAGGGCTAAGGAAGGAACACGGGTGGCTTTTAGTCAGTAAGAGTCTGACACTCCCTTCTGCTCCACCCAGAGCGGGAGGAGTCATTTGATGATTTACCATCCACAAAAAAAAAAAAAAAAAGGGGGCCGATTTGTACTGAAAAATTGAAATTCGTTTTTTTTTTAATTTAACATATTTATTTAATCAAAATAATTACCATTATTATCTATACATTGCTGCCATCTAATAAGGAAGGTCATTTATGCCTTTGCGATAGAACTCTCGTGATCTAGATTCGACAAACTGTGTGAAAGCATTTTGTACTGCCTCCTGAGAAGAAAACTTTTTATCACGTAGAAAATTGTCCAAATCACGAAAAAAACGGTAGTCCGTTGGAGCAAGGTCTGGCGAATACGGAGGGTGATTTCTAATTGCAGTTCCTGTAGAGTTAAAACGGTTTCTCGTGCTGTATGAGGTCTCGCGTTATCATGGAGCAATAATGGTGACGATCGATTCATGAGTCGGGGCTGTTTCACTGCTAGTTTTGCTATCATTGTTCGGAGTTCGGCACAGTAGACATCTGCCGTTATTGCTTGACCAGATCGGAGAAAGCTATAGTGAATAACACCATGCTGAGACCACCAAACAGTTACCATTACCTTTTTATTGGTAAGCTTTGCTTTTCCATCACGAAAGCGTTTAAACCAAAATCGCACGGTGCGTTCATTAGCAGTCCCCTCTCCAAACGCAACATTGATATTGCGAGCTGTTTCTGCCGCGTTAGTTCCGCGTCGGAACTCGTATTCAAAAATAACTCGAATTTTCGAAGTATCCATCTTTCTTGTCTAAGCTGAATAAAAAAAACAACTGAAAGTTGATAATCGAATGTTGCACATTTTTTAAAAGAAGAACTTCATAGGTATCATGTGAAAAAAGTTTCACCCAAAAATCTCAAACCATGAAGGTTCTATGTCAATTTGAAGTACCTATTACAATGAAACGGCAATTTCATACTTTAACCCCTATTATAAAGACGAACGGTACAATACAAGGTATGGTAATTTTTTGGAGTAAGTTGTTACATGTAACAATTTACCCCAAAAAATTGTAACTACCTGCCCCACGGCCCCTCTTTTAATATAAATTGAAGTCACCAATAATGGATATCGATAGTAGAAAAAACCAATATTGGAAATTAAAGGTAGATATATTATAAACGTTCAGGGTTAAAAATTTAGAGAAAATAAAAAATATAGACATCAGGAATCAAAAATTTCGTAAAGGATTTTTTTCTTACTTGGTTGAAATCGAGACACATGCACACAACCTAGCAGCTTGGCGTTTGGCGGGTCACTGATCGTTTTTATGTAATGCAAGATGTTATAAGAAAACAAAACAAATAAATGTACGTCCACCCTTAACAGACGTAACGTAAGGCCGCAAAGTAGTCAAGGGTGTGACGGTACATGAAAATATATGATAAGTTAAAGGAACCTACAGAGACCTACCAGCCTAACAGTCCCTACGACCCTAAGCCCTATAAGCCCTACAGCCCTAACCTATCATATACCTAGTACGTGATAAATAAATATATAAATAAGTTCAGGATGTCTGCACCATGCGACCTAAGGTTACAGACGGATTGTAGACAGGATTTCCAGGTTCGGGAAAGTGTAGATTCACTGCCAGCCCCGCAGACTCACGAGACTGATCAGAGATGGCTAAAGGTGTCTTGGCCACAGTGAGGGGTAATGAGACAAGAATATAAAATTCAAATCTAATAATGAGTCCAATTATGTCCACCAAAGGTTGGTGCCTGACTATATCAGAACATGGAAACAAAACATATTGGTTATGGGTTTGAGTGGCTATAGTAGATTGGTTACCTTTAACTATGTCCCCTGCCTGATCTAGTTTTATATAAATAACACAGGTAAAATGGCAGGGGGTGACTTGCACACTCAATAATGGGCCCCCGAAAACAGTCGCTAGCACATAGTGTCATAGCGGCAAGGGGGTAACATGTCCTGAGATGTTTATGAGAAGTGGAGAGGTATTCCACGGCTATCAGGACAATCCCGGAAGTACGGTCAAGATCCCCACCAGCATCTTACTGGAATACTTCCTTCCCCCGAGCACGTTTGCTCTTGCGAATCTCCACTCAGGCCGGCCAATAAAGGCAAGAAAGAGGTGGGAGCTCTATTCCTCGTCAGTGTTCACTCCAGCCGGCCAATAAAGGCAAGCCAGAGGTGAGGAACAAGACTTCTTCCGGGAGGGTCCGTGGGGTCGCGACTGCCCAACAGCTCGCCACATGCTGCCCTGCGGGTTTCTGTATCTCTCTTGGTCTGGCTCCTCACCCTAGACCTGATCCGGCAAATTAAACTCTTCCGTCACAGACCTAGAGTTTAGAGCGTTCAAGCCCCACCACGACGTCAACGTAGAGATACGGCGGTGGGGTATTATTATTATTATTATCGCTGTTTTGTACCTTGTTACCGCGATGCGCTACTGTCGTCCGTTCGTCTTTTTGCTTCGTACCGCGCTTTAAAGGGTAGGGTGTCAGTGACGTTACATGTACAGACGCCAGCACATCATGTTACTACAATCTGTCAAGTTTATCGCAACAGCAAGTTTGTCGTCACAGGTGACGTGTCTGCAGGTAACGGAAGATGTCAGAGATGTCAAAAGCCTGTTAAATCCAGTAGAGCACTGTTAGCCTGTATCATCCCACTGCTGGCCAAAGACCTCTCCCCATCACTTCCAGACCATAGGTATACATTTCATTCAAGTCAGTGGTCTGACCTATTTCACCACGTTCATTACCTCCATGAGGCACTGTTCAGTAGCCATCCTTTAAATAAATCATCGAACTTAAGAAAGCGACACTCTACAAATTCGAACTTTTTGTTGCAAATTTGAACTTTGTGGAAAGAATTTTGGTCTCGTTCATAAAAAAATCCCTGGTTTTAGTGACGCGCGAATACCTTCTACGAAAAGAAACTCGTTCCAATATTTTCAACGTATCAACCTGCGTCATTCAAATTTGTGGCCGATTAAAAGGGTTGCTTGGGTCTCTGGATTTATTTTTCTTTTATTCAAGTACTAATTTATTGTAACCGGCTGAGGACCTTTTTAATAATCATTCGAAACCATAAATCATCATCATTATTTAGCTGCATTCAAATTTACTTGTGGTCGGTGCACCATGTCTCTTTCTACCTTAATTTAAAAAATAATACTGTTTGTCACTGTCGCGTCGCAGTGTAATAATGAGATACTTTTCTAAATCAAAATGTGTACCCAGCAAAAATCGGAATATCTATCTCAAAGTTTTAGCTAAAATACAAATAGATAGACATTCGTGTGAGTAGAATGTTTTAAATTCAATAAATTGCATAATATTTTGTCATCAAAATATTATTCATCATATCGATTAGACAAACAGCTGCAATTATAAAGAACAAAAAAACGAAGTATTCGTAATTATTTAGTATGTATCGGAATCAACAAAGATTAACAAAACATGACGAGTCAGTGTTTGTTGCTATTAAAAGATAAATCACCTCAAAATGTAGAATAGTAATGAAAATTATATTATCGAGATGTGATATTTAATTATATTAATCACCTTTCGACTGGTTATCCGTCTTGCGGTATGATCACACGGCATGATTATGCTATTCACCTAGGTCAAGATCCAAGCAATGCTAAAAGTTCATGAATACAACGTGCCGCTTCAATGGCGACATTAATTTAACTAGGCAGGGTAGGGCTAGTGGCTAGTGGCTAGTGGCTAGTATCTCCATCATCTGCCTAGGCTATTCTCAACTATGTTGGAGACGATTTCCAGTATAACCAGATGCAGCTGAGTACCAGTATTTTACAAGGAGCGACTGCCAATCTGACCGCCACAACCCAGTTACTGTTGATTTATTTGATTTACTTATTTACAAAAATCAATCTTTAGTCGATTCTTCAATAAAGTCTCTATGGTTGGTATTAACCTTTCTCTATGGTTTTGCACTTTCAAATAAACTGACATATAACCTTTCTAGTAATTTTTTTAATATTTTATATACAGTACTAGAAGGCCCATAACTCGTTTTATTTAAGTGTTAGAACCTAGATTTCTTATAGGTTATGGGTTCAGGTTACGTTTTTACTGCAATTTAAGTAATTATAAAAAATAGTCCGTTACGAACTTTTAAACAATGGAGAATTTAAAAACTAAACGTAATATCAAGCCAGTCGATGGGGAAAATACAGTGTCTGGAAGTTTATAATACGGTCATTGTTAAGTGAAATAGATGTGATAAAAGTTATTGACGACGACCCCACAATTCGAGGAAACTTGAGGGAGAAAAATAACCGGATAGCAAAAGGTGTTATCGTCGAGCATTTATCGGATTCCTACCACGGTTATGCGAAAGAAGACAGTACGGCGAGAGATATTTTGAAAAGTTTGGATGTTTCGTATGAACGGAAAAGTATTACTACTCAGTTGGCTTTACAAAAAAAATTGTTGACTTTAAAACTGCAATGTGACGTCATACTATTAAAACATTTTAGGATTTTTGATGATTTGGTCACCGCCGCAATTGTTAGCCGCTGGAGCGAAGTTGGAAGAAACCGATAAGATAGCTCATTTGTTGCTCACCCTACCCGCAGCTTATGATGGCGTGATAACTGCGATCGAAACTTGAGGATAATTTAACGCTAGCATTCGTCAAAACAAGGCTTTTAGATCATGGAGTCAAGTTGAAAAATGAGTTCAGTGATACCAGTGACAAAGTTTTGCAAGTTGAACGGAAAAATAGATAGGAATTTCGAAAAAGAAAATTCGATATTTCACAAAATAATAAAGGGAATAGTAGGTACAGCCAGAAGTATATAACAAGCAGAAGAAGAAGTCTCAGTTCTTGAAATGTTATCACTGTGGCCGCAAGGGGCATGTGCAAAACGACTGCTTCTACTTCAAAAGAGTTCAACAACAGCAGCAGCAGAAAAATACAGAGAGGACAAGGACGGTCCAGACAGTTGAGACCAGTGAACCATCCACGTCGAGCAAATTTTCTGGGTTTGCTTTTATGATGGGAGACGATCAAGCGGATAGTGATGAAAGCAAAGTTACTTTCTTGTTGGATTCTGGAGCATCGGACCCTAATATAAACAGGGAAGATCTTTTCATTAGACACACCGTTTTGCAACCACCACTAAGAATTTCTATTGCAAAAAATGGTGCATTTATTTTAGCTACTAAAAAGGGAACGATGTATGTGATTAGCCACATGGGCGTTCAAGGAGTTTTAGAGGATGTGCTCTTCTGTGCTGAAGTACCATACAACCTGTTGTCTGTATCGAAAATGCAACTTAATGGCATCTGTAAGCATTTCCGACGTTTGGCCCCCAAACTGGAACGGGCCGGGGCCGCCCTAAAGCGGCTCCTGCCCAACCTGAGGGGGCCAAACGCCTCCTGCCGGAGGCTTTACGCAGGGGTCGTGCGGTCCATGGCCCTTTACGGGGCCCCGGTGTGGGCGCGTTCACTGCGGCTTCGAGCCGCACACTATCTGAACGCGCCCCAAAAGGTGGTTGCCGTAAGGCTTATAAGGGGGTACCGCACGATCTCGGGCGAGGCAGCAAGCCTCCTTGCCGGACTGCCACCATGGGATCTGGAGGCGATAGTCCTCGCGCGCCTGTATGACTGGCGCGCGGAGGCACTACGTCGGGGGGAAACTCTGCACCCGCGGCAAATCGCTGCGGAGCGGACGGACCTCCGGCGCGGTCTCATGGTGGAATGGAAGGCGCGACTATCGCAACCCAGCGCAGGGCACGCCACGATAGCGGCGATAAGACCCCTCTTTGAGGAGTGGCTAGGGAGGCGTCACGGCGCTCTCACCTACCGCCTGACGCAGGTCCTCTCCGGACACGGATGTTTCGGGAGGTTCCTGCACATCATCAGGCGGGAGGAGACGCCCGGGTGTCACCACTGCGAGGGTCGCCCAGAGGACACGGTGGAGCATACGGTGGAGGTCTGCCCCGCTTGGGCAGAGCACCGCCGTGTCCTCGTAGAGGCGATCGGCAGCGGCGGCGACCTCTCGCGTCCGGCCCTGGTGCAAGCCATGGTCCGGGGCGAGAGGGAGTGGGAGGCGGTCACCTCCTTCTGCGAAGCAGTCATGCTAGCGAAGGAGGTGGCGGGATGGGCGAGGGAGAGATCCTCACGCCTCAGCCGCCGAGGGAGACGCTCCGGGCGTCGGGAGCCGCGTGACGACTCCCGGCCACCGTAGGCGCGGGCCTGCGGGCGGAGAGCAATGGGTAGCTCTCCGTCCGATCAGGACCAGGCCCGTGCCGGACGGCGCGTAAGTGTTCCACGTGCGCCTCAAAGAGATGTCAGCATAGATGACGGGGCCCGACAGGGCCGAAGCCTGCCGGGGTAGCGGGATCGTCCGAAAGGGTTACCGCTGCCCTGGTACGTAAAGGGCTAAGGAAGGAACACGGGTGGGTTTTAGTCAGTAAGAGTCTGACACTCCCTTCTGCTCCACCCAGAGCGGGAGGAGTCATTTGATGATTTCCCATCCTGAAAAAAAAAAAAAAAAAAAAAAAATGGCATCTGTAAATAAGTGTTAATCTGTTTCTCAAGTCTACAATAGTAAAAATATTTACAAATTACGGCATCAACGCTTTGGTCATATTAGTAAAAATAAATTCATCAAAATTAACAATAATAAAATGGATGATGACACCAGCCAAATCGAAACTGTAATGCCAGATGATGAGTTGTGTGAGTTGTTGTGTGTTGTGTGAGTTCCGAGAACACCACAGCTGTATGGCGTTTCTGAACGTATGGTCAGAACCATTACTGAAAAAGCTCGTTCCATGATAAGCGGTGCTCAATTAAACAAAGTGTTTTGGGGCGATGCAGTACTGACTGCTGTTTATTTAATTAATTTAACTCCAACTAAAGCTATGAAACTTTCAAAAACACCGTTCGAAATATAGCATACTATGAAACCTCAAATTAAATATTTGAAGGTATTTGGTTCGACTGTTTACGTTCATAATAAAATCAGTAAGACCAAGTTTGATGAAAAATCATGGAAAGGGACACTAGTGGGTTATGAACCAAACGGATATAAATTTTGGAACCCAGAATGCGAAAAATACGTAACAGTCAGGGATGTTATTGTTGATGAGACTGGTTTTCTTCAATCTAGGCCAGACCTCAAGTCTGAAGGGAATATTAAAAATTCTCACGGCAAAACTGATGATGTAATATCCAAGTCAGTGCCGGTAAAGTCTCCTTACTCAGACAGTTTAATATCAGACACATCTAAATCTGATGGGCAGAAGTGTTCTAGTAAAATTCGCAAATGAAACCATGATAATTTAATTGAATCGGAGCAAATAGTTGATACACTTTCTGATAACTCGTCTTCACCAAAAGAAAGTACAGATAATAATCCTGAGATTAGAAGAAGCAATAGGACCAATATCGTCCACCTATCTTGTATAACGAAGACGATGATGTCGATTATATTTTGTGTGCCCAGTCTATTCTATGTAAAATACCAAATTCATTGGAAGAGATCAAAACTCGAGACGACAGATCTTAGCGGGAAAGCGCAATTAGGGACGAATTGAGTTCTCTAAAGATAAATAATACTTGGACTTTCGTACCAAGACCTGAAAATAAAATCATTATCGATTGTAAATGGATATTTATTGATTTATTTACTTAGGGACAACAAACAGCAGTGTAATAATAAGTAAACAAAGGTTAGAACTTAATAATAGAGGTAACAAATACACTACTCACAACGTTATCCACATATTACAATTTGTTAGAAGAACGATATAAAAGTAAGCAAAATAAAAGTAAACATAACATTACTTAATTATTAGGGTTCTGATCACTTAAAATAGTAACAATTTCTTTTCTAAATATAGCCTTGCTGAGAAACATAATATCAGTTGAGCCAAACTGATAACTGATATTTACTATAAAACATGATGAATTTGAAAAACCATTAAGATACAAAGCCGACTTGTTGCAAGGGGTTTCAGTCAAGTATACCTCACGGACTATAATGAAACTTTCGCACCAGTAGCAAGAATAGCTAGTTTCAGATTTATACTTAGTTTTGCGAATCAATTTAAGTTACTAGTTCATAATTTGGATGTCAAAACTGCCGACTTAAATGGCGAATTAAAGGAAGATATTTATTTGAAAGTCCCCGAGGGTATTTCTTGTCCAAATAATTGTGTGTAAATTAAATAAAGCACTTTATGGGCTGAAACAGGCAGCTAAATGTTGGTTTGAAGTTTTCGAACGATCTCTTAAAGAAAAAGTTTTCAAAATTCATCAGTGGATAGATATATTATATTTGCCAGACAATGGAGATGTACATAAAAATATTTATCTCGTTATATATGTAGATGATTTAGATATAATATGCGCTGGTGTTGAAACTAAGAATAATTTAAAAAGGTATTTAATGAGTAAATTTAAAATGACTGATTTAAAAGAGATAATATTATTTCTTGGTATTAAAATTACAAGGCATGCGAATGAAATTACATTAGATCAAAGTGTATACATAGACACGGTATTAAATAAATTTAATATGCACGATTGTAAACCTGTCAAAACACCCATTGAAAATAAACTTAGTTATGACGCATTAAACTCTGAAGAAAAATATAATGCTCTACGTCGAAAGTTTATAGAATGTTTATGTATGTATGTAATGTTATGCACTTGTCCAGATTTAAGTACAAGTGTTAATATAGGTATACTGAGTAGGTATAAGAACAAAAATAATAAAAAACTCTGGCAATGTCTCAAGAGAGTGCTTAGTTACTTGAAAGGTACTGTTGTGTACTGTGAGTTATAAAAGATGTGCCTACAATAATATTCTTTGTGGTTACATAGATTCAGATTGGGGTGGCAGTGATTCAAACGACAGGAAAAGTACAACTGGGTATTTATTTAAGCTGTTCGAGCACTGTTCTATAACCTGGAGTACAAAGAAACAAATATCAGTTGCTGCCTCTTCAACTGAGGCGGAATATATGGCATTGTATGAAGCTGTTAGGGAGGCAATGTGGCTTAAATCGCTAATAGTTAGTAAGTATCAAGATAAATATCGATAAACATGACATAATCTATGAGGATAACAATGGCTGCTTAAGCATTGCAAAAAATCCAACAAATCACAAACGTACAAAACATATTGATATAAAGTATCATTTTTCGAGGGAACAGATTGAGAAAAATGTGATGAAATTAAATTACATTCCAACAGGTCAGCAGTTGGCAGATGTTCTGACCAAGCCTAATTACCTGCTACCTATCACTTTTCAAGAGATGAAAAGCAAAATGGGCTTATAATAAGATTCTGTTTGGTTTTTTTTTTATGATTAATTTCATTATTATTTATAATGATTTTATGAAATTGAAATGGTCTGATTAAGGTTTTCTGGGTTTCCCTTAATCCTTAGCAACAAATGTTGGGCCATGAGATGTATTTCCCAGCAAACACTAGAAAGTGAATATGTTCTCGTCAATTTGGTATTTACTTTTATTTATTTTATTTATACAATTGGTAGATTAATTTTTGAGGGGGCGTGTTGATTTATTTGATTTACTTCTTTACAAAAATCAATCTTTAGTCGATTCTTCAATAAAGGCTCTATGGTTGGTATTACCTTTCTCTATGGTTTTGCACTTTCAAATAGAGTAGTGACATATAACCTTTATAGTTAATTTTAAATTGCCTTTTTTTTTTGTGGATGGGAAATCATCAAATGACTCCTGCCGCTCTGGGTGGAGCGGAAGGGAGTGTCAGACTCTTACTGACTAAAACCCACCCGTATTTCTTCCTTAGCCCTTTATGTTCCAGGGCACCGGTAACCCTTTCGGACGATCCCGCTACCCCGGCAGGCTTCGGCCCTCTCGGGCCCCGTCATCTATGCTGACATCTCTTTGAGGCGCGCGTGGAACATATACGCGCCGTCCGGCACGGGCCTGGTCCTGATCGGACGGAGAGCTACCCATTGCTCTCCGCCCGCAGGCCGGCGCCTACGGTGGCCGGGAGTCGTCACGCGGCTCCCGACGCCCGGAGCGTCTCCCGCGGCGGCTGAGGCGTGAGTTTCTCTCCCTCACCCATCCCGCCACCTCCTTCGCTAGCATGACTGCTTCGCAGAAGGAGGTGACTGCCTCCCACTCCTTCTCGCCCCGGACCATGGCTTGAACCAGGGCCGGACGCGAGAGGTCGCCGCCGCTGCCGATCGCCTCTACGAGGACACGGCGGTGCTCCGCCCAAACGGGGCAGACCTCCACCGTATGCTCCACCGTGTCCTCTGGGCGATCCTCGCAGTGATGACACCCGGGCGTCTCCTCCCGCCTGATGATGTGCAGGAAGCTCCCGAAACATCCGTGTCCGGAGAGGACCTGCGTCAGGCGGTAGGTGAGAACGCCGTGACGCCTCTCTAGCCACTCCTCAAAGAGGGGTCCTATCGCCGCTATCGTGGCGTGCCCTGCGCTGGGTTGCGATAGTCGCGCCTTCCATGCCACCATGAGATCGCGCCGGAGGTCCGTCCGCTCCGCCGCGGTTTGCCGCGGGTGCGGAGTTTCCCCCCGACGTAGTGCCTCCGCGCGCCAATCATACAGGGGCGCGAGGACTATCGCCTCCAGATCCCATAGCGGCAGTCCGGCAAGGAGGCTTGCCGCCTCGCCCGAGATCGTGCGGTACCCCCGGATCAGCCTTACGGCTACCACCTTTTGGGGCGCGGTCAGATAGTGGGCGGCTCGCAGCCGCTGTGAACTGAGAAATTAATTTTACAGGGGAGGATTATAATGCGTGGCTTAATTAACTCGAAAATTAGTATTAATACTTTTGACTGAAAATAATTAATAAGAAGTATGTAAAGTTGTCGAAAATTGACCCCAGACGGGGCAAAAAGGGGTAATTCGATTTTTAAGGGGAGGTTTGAACTTGAAACTGTATGTTACATTTTCACATCTAAACCACTGAACTTCTTCTGATTTGGCAAAGAGATAGATGACATCCTGGGGAAGGACATACTGTTTATCCTGGTAATAATATATACAGTTATAAAAGGCCCAAACCTCGTTTTATTTAAGTGTTAGAACCTAAAAAAAAAAGAAAAGGGTTAGTCAATTTTACAGGGAGGATTTTACAGCATGGCTTGATTAACTCGAAAATTGGTATAAATAATCTTTGAGTCAAGTTATGAACACATCCCAATCGAATTTTCAAAATTTCACCCTTGTGGGGGTGAAAAGCGGGGATACAGTTTGTATGAATAATCTTCTTCATTAGGTTAATAAACTTGAAACTTTTCAAGAATACTCGCCTGAGTAAGTAATAAAGTTTATCGTTATAAGCTTTTCAAAACTACCCCTCAAAGGGGGATATAGGGGTGTTGAAGTTTGTGTGGTAGAATTTAAATGCACGGTCCGATTAACTCGAAACTCAGTGTTTTTATAATACTTAAGACCAAAAATAAAGAATAACATGTATCAGGGTTTTTCGAAAATCTACCCCTAATGGGTTGAAAAGGGATAGTTAATTTTACGGGGGAGGATTATAATGCGTGGCTTAATTAACTCGAAAATTAGTATTAATACTTTTGACTGAAAATAATTAATAAGAAGTATGTAAAGTTGTCGAAAATTGACCCCAGACGGGGCAAAAAGGGGTAATTCGATTTTTAAGGGGAGGATTTGAACTTGAAACTGTATGTTATATTTTCACACCTAAACCACTGAACTTCTGATTTGGCAAAGAGATAGATGGCATCCTGGGGAAGGACATACTGTTTATCCTGGTAATAATATATACAGTTATAAAAGGCCCATAACTCTTTTTATTAAGTGTTAGTACCTAGATTTCCTATAGTTACTGGGTAATACGAAACCCCATGGTGACTGGTTGTCAGACTTTTAGGCTTTTGACGTCTCGTAACGACTGTCAAAGATCCACGAATTAAAGTCGGAACCAACGACTTAACGTGCTTTTCGAGGCACAAGACCCCTCGTCTTGGTATGTAAAGATGGTCACCCCTCTACGAACCGACCGCGGCAAGCGTAGCTTAACCTAATCGTTCGACCCGTGGCTGTTATTACTTAGCCACAAGCCCCTCTGGGCTAGTAGCTAGTAATCATAAAAAATATAACAACATAAGATAATTTGAATGTAACTACCGCCTGCGCCGTTCGCCGACATAGAGCTCTCTCTCTTTCCTTCAATTCGCCTACTCTTTGCACGTTATTCATTTTAATTTCAATGATGCGATGTTATGATCCGTGACCCCGGCAAATGACCCCACTATAGTTCTTCAAGTACAGGTTGTTCCAAGATGCTATTTTAGAATAACGTTTAATGAAATAAAAATATGCTCATAACGACGACACGGTTGGCGCAGTGGCTGAGCGATCGACTGCTGCGCTGCGTGTCGCGAGTTCGATTCCCGCACGGAAAAAATATTTGTATTGCCTACAGGTAGTTGTGCCGGGTCTGGATGTTTGTGTATGTGAGTTTAAATGTTTGTAAACGCACCCACGATACAGGAGTAATTGCTAGTGTAGGGCAACCTTATTTAAAAAAAAAAAAAAAACGAAAACGCTAAACCGTAAACGTGTGTTAAATTAATGTCGTCATTAAAGTCGCACGCTGTAGTTCGCGAATAGTTATTGACTCGTTGACTGCCAGACAATAGACACAATAGAAAATCTATTGTTGGCGGTAACCGGTGACCGCGGTGGCAGTCAATGCCTTGAAAACCTTGGCTAACCTGCACCCTAATTGCGTAACACACGATCAATCGGAATCTGAATCATTTTGAAGCAAATTGCTAATCCATTGCTTCATAAGATCGAAAAATTTAAAAAACCCCCGACAACGTGAAACCCTATAAAAAGAAAAAAATAACCTTGAAATTATGACCCTACGTAAGTACTTATGAAATTTATAGGGTTTCACGTAGACGGGGATTTTTTAAATTTTTTATTTAATTTTTTACTTCATGCTTTTTGTAGGGACTCCTTGTTATTTCATTTCTTTTATTTCGTTGCGTTTTAAGATTCAGGTAATTTGATATTTAATCAGGTTTTTTGTAATTTTCCATTTTGTGATAGTGGCCATCTTGGATTTGAAATTTGTCATAGTGTATAGTGTATATATATACTAAATCTACTAGTCAAGCCCTTTCATTTGATACCCATATTGAGGGAGTTGTGAAACAAAAATGTAATTCGGCATTATGTGGTGGCGGAAAAAAAGGTTGCCTTCATAAAGTCATTCAATGAATGTTATTGAACTGTCAAAATGAAACCGATTCCGATTGATCGTGTGTTACGCAATTAGGGTGCTGGAAGTGTTCAAACAGACTAGCAAGGCAACCCTGGTCAGGTGACGTCTAGATTGTGTTTGATAGAAGACTCCGCCTTGGAGAGTAAATGTGGTGTTGTTCGACAAACAATGGGACACTTAATATCATGTCCTGCGTGCCCTGTCAGCTGCACGTTACAGGAACTGATGGACGCTAGTGATGGCGCCAAACACGTAGCCGAATTCTGGGCCGAGTTCATTTAGATTGCCATCGACACGCTAAGTAGCAGAAGAAGACCAGCCAATCTACGATCCAGCCTAACCTCGATTGTAGCGACTGTAACCACCACCCTAATAGCATTACACAGTTTCAGACACAATCTAATGGTTTTGAAGGAAATTCATAATCCATTGCTTCATAGGTTTGAAAAATTCGTCTGCTCAATAGCGTTAATAACGCAATGAATATTCATTGCGTTAACGATGTTAACGATTAACGATATCGAGCAGACGAATTTTTTTTATTTTTTATTTCGCGGTCTCCCCTCAAGAACACGTCTACCCCAATACGGCTTTCACACTCAAGTAGGAATTCCATCTTAAGAAACCTACCTTAAGAAAAATAGTAAATAAGAAAGCGTTAATTCACCGCTCTAGAATATTCGAATAGTTGCTGAGACCTTAGCACCATCTGGCTTCCTAAGCCCTCTCAAATAATTTGTTATTAAGTACTTATATGGTAATTAAAAATATTTACATTACAGATTTTAAAATGATAGTGTCTGTCCCAAACAAATCTGAAAACAAAAGAATGACACAAATCAATGATGAAACAATGATGATGATGAATCAATGATGATCACTTTAGTTTCAACAGAGCGGTCCCTTTATCGACAAGACATTATTCAAGTGGTTTAAAGCATCATCTTTTGATCAGTGAACTTACATTTAAGTGATTGAGTATTACCTTATAATTCACGACCAAGTTAAACTGGTTAATCTTGTGTACAGCCCGATGCAAAGTAAATAGTGGCTCGGAACATGACGCGAGTGGCTGCGCACTAATAAATTCATGAGTCACTGGGGGTGAAGGGTGGGGTAGTGGGGAGCGAGTAGCGCAGTTCAGAGCCGCCTTAAAGTTTGACGCATACTTTAACAAGATCTGGTGAATGACCTCTTAGATTAAAATCTTTTATTTCAGACCCATAAGTGTAGTCCATTTGGTTAGTATACACACGACTTAGAAACTTAACACTAGTTTCTAAGTCGTGTGTTTACTAACCAAATGGACTTCACTTATGGGTCCGAAATAAAAGATTTAGTTCCGAAATAAAAGAGTACTTACATTTACCAGAAAAACAACACAAACTATTCATTAATACGCCACAGTGGCATCCAGTGACACATAGATGTCCAATATCCCAGTATGGGGCTGTCCCACCTATCAGCTATAGTTTTCAGGATGCTGTTGGGACTGGTGCGACTGCGCATAATGGAAGCGCAACGCTTGCGCATGATAGCGTGAAAGTCATCTGTTCTCGCCTCTGCGAACACTGCGCACTGCAGTAGCGCGGCAACCTCATCAACACCCAGAAAGCTTTATTGTATTGTACGCGCAGGACGCTGTATACCCTCTGCTCTTAAGACACCCAAAGACTCCCGTTCTTACCTGGAACTTACTTTAAGGCCCAATTAATACCTAATTAAAACTACATATAATTATAATAAAAATTAAATGCTCCTCTTTGGTAAGCACTACACTTGTGAACGTCTGGAGTTTTCATATTTTTATTTTAGAACTAGCTTCTGCCCGCGACACGTCCGCGTGAAGCAACTTTCTTAATTTTTTTCCCGTAAGAACCTTCTACAAAGTATTAGAACTTAAAAAAAAAGATGGATGAAATCGGTAAAGTCATTCTCAAGTTATGGCGTGACCAAAGGAAATAGGGATTCATTTGTATATACATAGATGTTCGTAATTGTCCGAATCAGTTTCTTACGGGAAGAAAAATTTCATACGCTGCCGGAAAAAAATAATTCAGGCGTTTTATATGGGAATTTTGTATGAATTATTGTTTTTTTTTTTTTGTGACAATGTCTGTCGGGTCGGTTAGTATTTAATATTTTTGCAAAGCCTTATTTATAAACTTTGAACATACATAAACATCACGCTTGTATTCTCCGAAGGGTTAGGCAGCAGTGCACCTATAGTACACCCACATTTCGCCAGTTATGTTTAAGTCCCATGTAATAGGAAAAATCCATTAACACTTTGCCTAAACTTGGAATCGAACCCAGGACCTCATGCCCAGAAGTATCACTTGCGACCACTATACCAATGAGGCAGTCGAGGTTATTCATAACAATTTGTATACCTAGCTTTATTTATAAATAATGACTTTTGAGACAAAACGTTTAATGAATATTACGTCAAATATACTGAAGTGAAATGAAAGCTTATACTAAATTACGGTCGCGACTTACAAGTTGTAGGTCGTAGGTGTGAACCCCGACAAGCGCTTTACTTCGTGTAAATTATTTCATCACCACTGCTCTCAAAACGGTGAAGGAAAACATCGTGAAGAAACCGGCATGTCCTAGAACCAAAAATTCGAAGACATGTGATATCTACCAACTCGCGCTGGGCCCGCGTGGTGGATTATGGCCCACCCCCTCTCACTGAGAGGAGGCCTGTGTCCCAGCAGTGGGAACATTATAGGTTGATTATAGTGTTGACTAAATTACGGTGCAAATTGCTCAGTCATCGTGACAATGCATAATAGTAACTGCTTACTTCTAAAAAAAAAAAAAAACTAGATGTCAATAATGTTAGATGTCAATTAGGTTGAGGTGATTTTATAACGATTAGGCGGGAATACCTTTTGATAGAAATTATCATGTTAATTAAGCGTTAATTAAGTAATACTGAGATCATCAGTCACTGCAATGTAAGTAAGTTGACATTGCCCTGAACGAGGCTGTTCGAATTATATCAACATCTGCGAGCCTTTTCCTAACAATTTTTGGCCTCGACTTCCAGTCTAACCGGATGCAGCTGAATACCAGTATTTTATATGGACCGACTGCCTATCTGACCTCCAGAACCCAGTTACTGGGTAACGCGATACCCCTTGGTAAGACTAGTTATTAGACTTTTGGGCTCCTGACGACACGTAACAACTGTCAAAGATCTGAGAAATGTCCCTCACACTTCTCAGATCTTTGACAGTTGTTATGTTGTATGTCTTGGTATGTTAAAATGGTCACCCATCCTCGGACCAACCGTGGCAAGCGTAGCTTAACCTGAGCGATCGACCCGTGCGGCTGTTATGAAGACATAGAATCGGCATAATTTTCCACAAAAATCAGATGGCAATTCTCGTAATTTTAAGAACGTTCACAGCCAGAAGGCCAATTCTCGTAATTTAAAACGTTTAAAATCTAGTCGCAGTCTCATCTCAGCGACAAACAAATGTCAAAAACCTGTCAAAATGTAGGGAAATTAGAGGTATTTTTGACAGAATGAGATCAGACTGTGAACGTTCTTAAAATTACGAGAATTGCCCCTCTCTGATCCCAGTCTCAATCTGTCAGAACTACCTCTGATTTCCCTACATTTTTGACAAGTTTTTGACATTGATTGTCGCTGAGATGAGATTGCGACTAGTTTTGAACGTTTTTAATTACGGGAATTGGCCTTCTGATATGTTTACATCTTCTAAGACACAATATTTTAACAAAATAACAAGAAATTGCTATTTGCGTGCTATTCAAGCAATTAAATGACGTGTCAAAACTGTTGACGTCGATTTGTTTTTTTTTTTTTCTGAATTGGGGATTTTCCTAGTGAATCGTAAAGTACGTTCAAATTCTTAAAATTAGTGAACAGTCAGTATATTGCAAACATCATTATTCAGTAGATATGGATGCATCATCGTGGTAGCTGATATCATGATGAGCTGACATTATTTCTGTTTAGCATTAGCAGTAAACATGGTTCTCTAAATTCTAATACAAAAATGGGCAAAAGAAAACTTTTCTTTCGTACACCATCCTTTTTTTCTTGTCGTTGGGCAGCGATGCTGGCTGCCCAGGGTAAGCTTAGCCACATAGGTACATTTAAGCACCATCATTCGTCGAGGCTATTTTACCTAGGGGTATCGTGTTACTCAGTAAATGGGTTATGGAGGTCGCATAGGCAGTCGCTCCATGTGAAAAAATACTGGCATTTAGCTGCATGACTGTAAAGAGGTATGAGGAGTAGGTAGTGTAAAGTTCACTCATCCTCCATAGAAAAGGGAGGATCCTTCGACCAGACGGGAGTTGTGGCTGGTGGGCTACTGCCAGACGATTGATATCGGGTTGTTGTAAATATGCTAGTTGCGCGGTAAACTCTGCTTGCGCGATGTAGGATTTTGCGTGTCGTCAGTGTGACGCGTAGTTCGCATGTTACGATGTAGATGCCGTCACAACTGCATCGGGTTAGAATGGAAGCCGACCCCAACACAATTGGGAACAGATATGCAGACAATGACTTGTCAAGGCTCTTTTGACATACTTTGTAGGCTATTTTCCTAAAAAATTCTAATTAGTCGGTCAGTTGGATTATCAAAAAATATTAAACCCGTATTTTTTCTTTTGTCAATTATATAAAAAATGATGAAGATATCGCCCGTTAAAATTCCGCGTGACGTCACTTACTTGCTTGCGACACTTTTGCAAGCAAGTGACGTCACGACCCCCACTCCCAAATTTTGACGCGCTTTATCTTTGTAATTTTTTGTTTGATTGACAAAAGAAAAAATACGTGTCCATTATTTTTCGATAATCTAACTGACAGACTAAATATAATTATTATTTTTTTACCCAGGCAATTACCCTATTGTTCGGTGGTCGGGGGGTTGACTGCCCGTTGGTCGCGTGGCTGCAAACCGAACTGCTGAGTGTGGGGTCCTGAATTCGATTCCCAGGTCGGGCAAAAGTGTTATTGGGTTTTCAATTAGGAATTTCTTAGTTACAGCCCGGAGTTTAGAATTAGTGGTTTAATGCCCCCGTGCCTCGGAAAGCACGTAAAGCCGTTGGCTCTGCGCCTGATCTCTCTCCCGTCGTATCGGATTGCCGTCCCATCGGACTATGACAGTAAAGGAACAGAGAGTGCCCTTGTGTTTACGCATACACTTGTGCACTATGTAATATCTCCTGCGTACCTGGTTAATCTCCGTTCAAATTGACCTCCGTGATCGAAATCGGTCGGGAGGCTATTAAGTCAACAGTAACAACAGTTTCTAGAGATGACCATGAAGATACAGCAACTGTAAATGTATTCTAAGTGAAACTATGTTGGTATAGGTAAAGTGTAAGGCTAATGTCCATCAAAGGACCGTGACAGACCAAGCATGGACACAAACTATGTACAATAGTATTTAGGTGTTGTTCAATAATATGTAAATGTATTTTTAAAGGTTCTATAAATAGTAGGAATGTTAAATGAGCAAACATTCGGAAAATAATCGTGTAGGTGTTAATTGGCTGTAATACGTAAACTGACGCCTTACGACGATTGTCTTGTGCGGGTAAACAGGGTCAGAGGTCGTACTGACAGCGATTTAATTGATAAATGGAGAAGTCCCACTGCTAGATTCCTACTTCTAGAAGATAACACAATGTTAATATTATCAGTCTTACCAATTTTTATTTTCCATTTCATCGACTCTTTTGATGATCTTGAACTCGCAGAATGCGCTGCTAGGTATCATGGTCTTTCCGTCCAAGATAGCACCACCTTCTTTTCCTACTCATTGGTGATGCAAGAGCTCCCTAGGGATAGTTAATAGTTCACTGTATTTTTGTCTTTAAATGTTTTTGGTTTGGTACCCTCCCCGTGGAGAAAAAGGAACCTCAGCAATTGAAGGTACCGAGCGTCCGTCTGGCAAACCCTTGAAGGTCAGCAGAGCTACCAACCTGCTGACGAACAATATATTGACCTTGGTATAAACTGAAATCCTCGTAAAATTAATGAGGGAAACAGAACAGAGGATTATTTAAGGAAGATAAAATGATGTAAGCCCGGCTGTCACGTTGGTCTTGTGATCGCAAGCGCTACTGCTGACTATGAGGTCTTGGGTTCGATACCCAAGTCGCGCAGTGTTTTTGGGGTTTTTTCCAACAGGAACTTCTCATCAGCAGCCCGGAGTCTGGATTCGTACCCGGCTGATTCGTGCCCCTGTTACATGGGGCTTCTAAACGTAACTAGAGAAATGTGGGTGACGACACAGTTGGCGCAGTGGCTGAGTGATCGACTGCTGCACCGCATGTGTCGCCGCGGTTCGATTCCCGCACGGAACAAATATTTGTATTGCCTACAGGTAGTTGTTCCGTGTATGTGAGTATAAATGTTTGTAAACGCACCCACGATATAGGAGTAATTCCTAGTGTGCGGCAACATTTTATTAAAAGAAAAAAAAAAACTGTAGCACAGCTCTGCCTTACCCTTCGGGGATTAAAGGTGATGTATCCGACAAATGGATTACCAATGTGGCTGTATGTAGTACCTGCGTATCGCTACTAGCTACCAATGGGACCGCACTAAGTGCTCAATCATTACTCTGCTTCATGTATGCACTATGATATTCCTGGGTGACGCACAATGCGTTCGGTCAAGGTCTAGTCTTTGTTTGAACTATTGCAACTCATTAGATAAGCATTACAGTAGTATACAAGTATAGTATACTCAATGAAGGCATACAGAGTAAGGAGTTGGGTCGGTTAGGTAGTTGAAATAAAGAGGGAGATAAGCCGAGTTTGAACTGAAAAAGCTGTGAAATTGGTACCGTTTCAAGCAGCAAATTAGGATAATGGCTGGAGAATCATGATGATGAGAAGGTAAGCCAAAAATTTTAACAGTGCATCCCTACGACCTACAGAAAGACCCGCGCAGCCGTAAAGAGAATGAGATAGCAAGACATTTACAGAATTCTGCGGCACAAATTCCAAGTTCCACCTCAGACACAGCTCCACATTACCCCCCCCCCCCCTCCCCCTCCGAAAATCAGACGCGTGACGCAGTACAGCGGATGAGCTTTCACAATTTAATAGGATGAACTATGCCTTTCCTTGAATGTGTAGACCAGGGTATAAAGACACTAAAGGGAGGCCTATACTCGGCAGTGGGTGGAACTAGGTTGCCAATAATGATGATGATAAGGATCCTGCCTCTTCATCATCAACCAATAGGTATTTTAGATTTCTGTGGAAATGTAAACTTTACCGTCTTTGACAAACGACCGACAAAGATACTATCTTGTCAACTTATTTAAGTCACTTCTTAAATAATGACCCAGAGCTACATTTTTGTTTATCCAATTAAATTAACATAAGTTTTGCATAAACTTGCCAGGATTTGATTAATGAAGTGTTATCAGGTCCATCTTTAAAATAACAGAATGGATTTTTATTCTTTAAAATAAGGTGATTAAATTAATTCTGAGTAGGTACGTTCCGATATATGAATTGCAAGTGTGTGCGCGACTTTGTATCTATTACTTTTACTGAACTACATGTGTAGTAGTGGCGCGGTAGCACGTGGGATCGTCTGAACGACATGGAGTTCTGATACATTTTCAACTACAGGACAGGGCATATCTCCTTTTATCCAATATCTATGGGACCACCATTGCTCCAATAAGTAATAGGCATACCTCAAATAATATTAATAGGCATATTGTATAAGAGGTTTTTTTTTTTTTAAATTCTTTATTTATTTAGGGGGTTAAAACATTCTGCTTATGTCTGGGCCTATTTTATTTTGTCTGATTCGCAAGAACCAAATATAATATTAATACCAAGTATTCGAGTACTTCATTTGCATTTAGATTCATTCGTTTTGATTACATTCGTCCGAAATAATCGTAGTTGTGAGGATATGAAAGTTTCTTTTTTTGTTCGTTGTACCTACCTTTATTTAAACCTTATATGTATTAATTCGTAGACAATAAAATCAAATTATAGGCTAACGTTAAGAGTAGGGGGAAGATCAGAGAAATGATGAATTAACTCTGTGAACGATGATATGGTTAGAAAGGGGGTGACTACCGACATGATGACTAATAAAGAAGAATGGATCGCCACTTCTTCTTCCCAGCGATAGCACTAGGAAGGGGGTGAAAGGCGGGTGTTTTTTGGGGGACTGTCTTTTGTAAGTTTGACGTTCGAAAAGTGCTGATTCTCAGCCTAATTTGAATAAATGACTTTTGATTTGATTTGAAATTAAAGTGGTACCAGTTTTCAACGTTTTGTATGTAATTAAATTTTAGAAAAGGTAGCTATTTGAAGAAACGAGAAACTGCTGTGAATAAAATATCAGCCTAATTTGGTGAGAAAGAGACATATTGCGCGGACAAATTGGATACTTACATTGTTTCCCATTTCCCATCAAAACAGGGCTTGCCGATGCATTTCTAAGCTAGGAACCTTTAACCGGGATACAGCAATACTGCTAGCGACCCGCCCCTGCTTTGCGCGGGTGGAATCGAAAAGGCAAAGTCAAAAGATTTATTTCAAATTGGCACAAAAAAAGCACTTACGAACGTCAAAAATTACAATAAAATAGAATTGATTCTAATCGCTCCTTCCAAATGATAGTTTTTGTATGGAGAAGAATGGGCAAGAAACTCCACCGTTACATTTTGCATAAGCATTAATTATATAATAATATGTAAAGACGATGCGCTTAAAATAAAATAAAATTACTTTACCACAATAGGTAAAAGAATTAAAAACGCAGAGAACAAACACAAAAACTAAAAGAAAAAAGAAACTTTTAAAAAACAAACTTTTATTACTTAATAATAAAAAGGACTAAATAGTTAAAAATAATTTAAACCTGATAAAGAAATAAATAAAAGCGTGTTACATTTTGATGGAACATTTAGAACACAATGTAACACACTTTTATTTATTTCTTATCAGGTTTAAATTATTTTTAACTTTTTAGTCCTTTTTATTAATAAGTAATAAAATCTTGTTCTTTTAAAGTTTTTTTTTTTTCTTTTAATTTTATTTTTAAGTTTTTAGTATTTTTGATGCAAGATTGACTACGGCGTAGTTCGTAGCGCGTAGCAGTGTTTTTCCGTTATATGCGTTTACTGCACTTAAGCTACCTGTTCATCTTTAGTTCCTGGTTACCATCTAGTACCAAAGTACTCGTCAAGACGAATCAAACGAGCCCAAACTCGATGGGGCCATGTCGTTTAATTACCGAGTTCCTATGGCCATCTTCCAGCTCCATCATCAGACCCTGGTTACCATCTAGCACCAAAGTACTCGTCAAGACGAATCATACGAGCCCAAACTCGATGGGGTTGTGTCGTTTAATTACCGAATTCCTATGGCCATCTTCCAGCTCCATCATCAGTCCCTGGTTACCATCTAGCACCAAAGTACTCGTCAAGACGGATTAAACGAGTCCAAACTCGATGGGGTTGTGTCGTTTAACTACCGAGTTCCTATGGCCACCTTCCGGTTCCATCATCAGATCAGCTCCATGTCATAATAATTTTGCATTGTCATCCGATTTACACATGCATGCAAAATTTCAGCTCAATTGGTTGAAGATATCTGCTTCAAAATTGAGTTGCAAGAGTCCACCCGAACAAACATACTTACATGCATATAAGTATATATACATACATCGCAAGTTAAATAAATGCTTGTAAAAAAGAACAAGTTGGGGGAAAGAGACTTTGTTTTATACTTAAGGGTCTGTAATACATCAGATTGCGACAATTGTCTTAGCATTAATGGCTCTAGTTTCAACAATACTGCAGTGTTCACTTTGTAATTAATATACAATAAAAACGAGGACTACTGCGAGGTGTCGTCTGTTTCGAAAACACGATTGCATACAATTTTCTTGATACAAAGAAATCTCAAAGTTATCTGTCTATAGTATTATGTATTGATGCATTGACAAAACATTTTTCAATAGGATCTCCATTACTACCTCTACTTTTATAATCAAATTGCTGTTTTGTACGTCATCCTTCTTATTAGTTCTCATTACGCACGTTTGCTACACCAAAACAAATTATCTATCAAATCCAAATCAAAGGCCATTAACATAATTTCGCGAATAATAAAAGCCATTGAAGACACACCTTTTTTTTTTAAAGAAAAGAAAAAACAGAAATCTCTGAAGCACGTGATCGTCAGATTATGGCTGGCTATGGCATGTCTCCTTATGTACGTCAAGAGCTTTTCGGTTCATTTTTAATGTGTTGACGTCATTGGCAAGCGGCTACTTTATCAAGCCGGTTTGGCAGTGATAAGATGGCCTATAGATGTGGTTATGAGGGTTTTTTTGCTAATGGTAATTTTGCCGGATAATCTTTTGAAACATCTTAGCTTGACCAACACCTCTATACGCCAAGAACTCAACATCAAGAAGCATCTATCTGTTCTGGTCCAAACGCGCATCTTCAAATACTTTGGACATGTCTCGAGGCGTGAGGGAGCGTCTTGTCGTGCAGGGTAGAGTGGAGTGCACTATACCACGCGGACGCTCACCCATGAGATGGACTGACCAAATTAAATCCGCAGTGGGCGATCCCTTGTATGTGCACAAAAAATACCAGAAATCGGAGTAGGTGGCGAGAAATCGTGAGGCGAATCACATCACCCCCTAGACAGGAATCTGCACGAGGACCACGACCGCTCTGAGAAGAGTGCTACGAAGAAGAAGCTTGCACCACAAATCACTAAACCTACGTTTTCCGAGAAGTGCCGCCACCGATGATAATGATGGCACTGGGGTTTAACTTTATGGTGTCAAAAAACGCTCTCAAGGAACATATCAGAAGGTGAGAAGAGGCTTTGATTAACTCCCTGTAGCCTGTAAGACCTTACGGGGACGTATCAAATGCCCAGAGCTCCATAGTCTTTTCTGCCGACTATTTGTTCCCGACAAATACATCGGACACCGTCAGACGCTGGCACAATCTGTTTGCGCAGCTTCCAGCGAAAACTGTAGCCAGAGCCGAATCCCCGGCCTGTCGTACTCTAAAAGTGCTGAATGCCCTTCTGGCTGCCAATCCTGAATGTGATGTGCTTGCGGATGAATGGTTTCAAATTATGCGTATATGTCTGGTGTCCTGTGAGAGAAAGTATGCAAGGGAGTCCACTGTTCCATGTTAGTTTTAAATTAGGTATATTAAGTCAAAGTCAAAATGTTTATTGCGAACTAATTGTACAATGCAATTATATTATTGTTAACGTAATTATGTTAATCAATATAATTGGTGTTGTACCGTTTTAATTAACTATAAATAAATAAATCAACTTTCATAAATAATGTTTCAGAGACGTCATTGGACGGTAAATGGCGGCAGCTACATAGCGGCTACCACAGTCTTAGGAAGTACTAGCTTAAATGCGTTTTACTTAAACGAATTAACACATCCTTCTGTTTCTGCCAATTGTTTAAAAATGTCATAGACGTTATGAAGTTTAAAATATTATGTTTAGCGCTAAACGAATTTAGGGATTTATGTATTATGTGAGTAGTATTTGAAATTACCGTTGTTCAGTAATATTATTCGATTTAAAGAACTATTGTTTTTCGTAGTTGTGAGGCGGCATTTACATCGCCACATGCGAAATATGCATCACATGACGTCACGTAAAATCCTGCATCGCGCAAGCAGAGTTAAACATACACTCATAAACGATAACTTTTTGCAACGTTTATGAACAAAGAGGAATATGTATATCTATGTATCTATTACAGTAAATTATTTTGCACCAATGACAACCCCATTTTTATATCCACGTAAATACTGACCATTCCAAAGTTGTCTGGAAGAGATCGCAGAAAGCGATAAGGCCGCCCATTCCATGTTTTGTACTCGTAGTGTATATAATAGTATTTTTTGTTATGTATTTTCTGGTGTACAATAAAGTATATATATATATAAATAACAGTAGTAATAATTGGCAATAGTCCAATGGTAATCACGTCGAACGGGCGCGAGAGAGGTCGTGTCCGTACATTCAAACTCCGCGTATAAACGCGAATACATTCTTATTAGCATAATAATCGTAAAAGTAAAGTCCTCAGACCGAATTTCGGCCATGGCGACCCATCTCAACGGAGACCAGCCTTCGGCGCGAGAGATATTATAGTGCACAAAGTCCCTCACTCTCATACTTCGATGGGATGGTAATCCGACACGACCGGAGAGATCAGGTGCAGGACAAACATAGAAAAAAATTGCGTCAAAGTAATTTATTTGCTAGTAATAAATTTCTTGTGACTTTGACTTTAACAGAAATACTCTCAAAGACCTATCTCAAAATATCTTTTTTGCCATCTAACATGCTAACGTATAGGGGCACCACACACAACGTTTAAAAACCGTACTCAGTGGTCACGTGATGTGTAAACATAACATTTTTCAAATAATTTTAGAGCTAAATTAATCGCGCATTGTTTTAAATTAATTAAACTTGATTTTGTATGAATGCCTGATATTATTACAAGGTCATGTGTGATTTCAATTACCTTGCAGTGTTCCGTACATTTATGCAGTGTTTTTTTTTAATAGTTTGTATATAAAAAAGTCATTATTTGCCAAAGCAATACAACAATCTTGCACAATTCAAGTTTATTTGTACGAGGGCGATACTAAAAGTTTTTAAAATGGGCCACTTGTAAACGATATAATAAAAAATAAGTTCAAATTTTGATAATGGAACTCTTTGCCAATATTACTGTGTATGTATTTTATTCATTTGTTTACGATTTGGCGGCAAATTGAAAATTGTCTGCGTCACGTCAGCATGAATTTAATGCGAGAAAATTTTCGTACGATGATTTTTTATGACTTTCGATGTCATTTAAGTCAACAAGAAAGTTATGACTATAAGACGTCGATTGGTTTTTCACGATGAAGCCCCATCTCTTGCCACTGTTTACAACTGGTTTAATGAGTTTATGTAAACGTGGTCGCACTAATCACACCGATGATCTGTTGCTCGAGGGACGGCCTTCTCCGGCGACGACTGCAGATAACATCAGTGTTGTGCGGCGTATATAGAGACTGACAAAAGCGTGACTTATCAGCAGATTCGGACAAGCTAAGGCATCAGTATGAGTCAAGTGCACAAAATCCTCCATGAACATTTAGCTGTCAGGAAGCTTTGTGCCCGGTGGTTACCTCATAACTTGACAGACGCCCAAAAGCTCGGTCGTGTTGATTGGTATCGTGAAATGGTTCAAAGATTTAACGGAGGTGACTCAAATGCTGTGTTCGACGGAGGTGACTCAAATGCTGTGTTCGACATACTTACGGGTGACGAAAGCTGGATTTATTGTTATGATCCTGAAACTAAGAGACAGTCTGCTGTCTGGGTGTTTCCTCCCGAGGAGTTGCCAACTAAAGTGAAGAGAGATCGAAGCGTGGGAAAAAAGATGGTGGCTCTCGTTCTTCGGAAAGACAGGTCATTACGCAACAATTGTTTTAGAGGATCGAAAAACAGTTACTGCAGAGTGGTACACTAACAATTGTTTGCCACTTGTCTTGGAAAACGTTCGGGAGAAACGACCTCGCAGTAGGATCCTCCTTCACCACGACACGACGACGACAACGCCTCGTCGCATACCGCCAAGCAAACAATCGACTACTTGGCGACGTCAAACGTGGAATTACTGGGTCACCCGCCCTATAGCCCCGACCTCGCACTTTGCGATTTTTATTTATTTCCGAAAATAAAAGAAAAACTTCGAGGAAAACGTTTTATGGGCGGCGAGAAAGCAGTGGCTGCGTTTCAAAATGCCGTCGAAGAGACCCCTAAGGACGAGCGGGCAAAGTGCTTTTCTCAGTGGTTCCATCGGATGCAGCGATGTATTGATGTAAATGGACACTATTTTGAAAAGATATAATAAAACTAATAAATTGCTAGTTTGTTCAGTTTTTGATTTTCTATGAACTTTCAGTTTTACCCTAGTATGTATCGCAGACGATCTAAAGAAGGTGGCTGATATAGACTAGAGGAAGGCGGAGGACAGGGTGTTGTGGCGCAGCCTGGGAGAGGCCTATGTCCAGCAGTGGACTGCGATGGGCTGAGCTGATGGATGCGGCGGCGGGGAGCACTGGTGGCCTAGTGGTAACAGCCCCGACTTGCGAGTTGTAGGTGGTGGGTTCGAACTCAGACAAGCGACTTACTTTGTGTAGATCATTTGTCTCTGATCACTGCTCTCAAAACGGTGAAAGAAAACATCTTAACGAATCCGGTATGTCCTAGAACCAAAAATTCGAACACATGTGATTTCTACCAACCCGCTCTGGGCCCGCGTGGTGGATTACAGCCCACTCCCTCTCGAAGAGAGGAGGCCTGTGTCCCAGCAGTGGGAACATTATAGGGTGATTATGTAAATGGCGGTGACGACTTGGCGTGCACAAACAAAAAAACGAAATAACGTTAAACCAGCGATAATATTGTGTCAACATGGACCATTCTAAGAAGTTTGTCACTCTGATGTGTGTCAGCAGTGGAATAAGTTTCACAGACACAGAAGTGTCTGTGAAACACAAAACTCATCCCTAAAAATCTAGTTTAAGGGGTTCTCCCCTAAAACTAGATTTTGAAAGTAGGTAATTATCGTTTGTGAGAATTTACCTTATATAATTTGCACGGATGTGGTGCCCTTGTATGACACACGAGGACATCGGCAGATGTTTGATGATCATATTACCGGATAGTTTAAATCGTTGCTATATGCTAATACGATACGACAAAGCCAGATGCTAAGCTTAGATATGTAATTAGATAACTTTTGCAATAATAAAGACATAAATTAGTTGATAATCTTTGTTCATCATCTGCCTAGCCTTTTCCCAACTACGTTGGGCTCGGCTTCCAGTCTAACTGGATGCAGCTGAATACTAGTAGGTATTTTACATGAAGTGACTACCTATCTGACCCAGTTACTGGGTTATAATAAGACTGATAAGACTGATAAGACTGGTTGTCAGACTTTCGTTCTTCTGACGACCCGTAACGACTGTCAAAGATCCATGAATGACAGCCGGGACCAATGGCTTAACGTGCTTTCAGAGGCCCGGAGAAATTTTGATATGAACCAACCATCCATGGACCATGGCAAGCGTAGCTTAACCTGATCGATCGAGCCGTGCAGCTGTTATTACTTAGCCACAAGCCCGCCAGTAGTAGATCTATGTTATGGGTTTGGTTTCCGCACTAAGTCCTTCAAGTGGACCATTGTGCGTGGCCCCTCTGAGTAGATAACTTTAAAGCCATAAAATAAATTGAACAGATAGTTGTGCTGCTGGGGAGTGTGTTGCGCCACTTCTTCTTCCCAGCGATAGCACTAGGAAGTGGTGAAGGGCGTGCGTTTTTGGGGGACTGTCTTTTGTAATATTGACGTTCGAAAAGTGTTAATTCTCAGCCTAATTTGAATAAATGAATTTTGATTTGATTTGAAATTAAAGTGGTAGCAGTTTTCAACGTTTTGTAAGTAATTAAATTTTAGAATAGGTTGCTATTTGAAGAAACGAGTAACTGCTGTGAATAAAATATCAGGCACAATACCACACACCTTTCAATTCGCGATAAGTCTTTGCTCACAAAAAAGCACCAGGCGTTTCGTAAATACAGGATAGCTATTCTGAACTGAGCAAAAACTGCCATGACAGAAAACTCTTTATCATCATTGTCCTGCCTTTATCGAGTCAGCTTCCTGTCTAACCAGATGCAGTTGAATACCAGCATTTTACGTGGAGCGACCGCCTATCTGACCTCCACAACCTAGTTACTGGGTAACACGATACCCATTGATAAGCTGTCAGACTGTTGGGCTTCTGACTACTCTTAACGATTGTCAAATATATACGAACGAACACAAGGGAGTGAATGATACCGTGACAGTTTACAGAGGAGAATGGAAGAAGAAAACGCGTTGCGCCGACCACAAGTTGCATGGGACAAAGGCAGGAAGATGATGATGATAATGATTAGCCCAACCTCGTCAAAAGAATCAACCTTCGACGTTTCGGTACGCGTATAAATAAAAGAAAGAAAATCCGTTTGTTTGCGGTAAACATGACGAAGAGGAAGAACACAAAAAAGACCAAGTTGGGGGAAATGCGTTACATCCACGCAAAATGGCCATCGCTCAGCATAATGCTAAGACTCTATGCGAGACAGAGCCCCAGTGTTGGTTTTCAACGACAGCCGGAGTTGACGTAATGACGTCAACCGGTACAGCATACGATTAGATAAAAAAAATAAACAAAATAAGAAATAAAATACATATACAATACCTAGTTCCAAATGTTTATTCAGACATAATCACATGTTAAAAACTTAGTAACTATTGTTTCTGATTAACTGTAAGTTTTCCAAAAATAATAAAATAAATAAATAATATCTCCCTGTTTTTTTTTATCACAGACATCTTTTTAAATCTATCATAGAAACCAATCCCACGATCTAAATGCATAACAGAAAGTCGGTGTTTACTAATACACGTCTGTTTACAAAACTCGGGCGAGAATTAAAAACAGTGGTCTATTTGTATGACCCGCCGCCCTGTTACAAAATTAATTAACATCACACAACAATGGGAGACGATTTCAATGTGGATCTAATTACATAACAATGTGTTATCTAAGTCTGTTGACTGCAGTATTTATTACTGGGCTGATTAATTAATGAATTAAACACATATACAGGAGGACATACATATACTGGGTCTTCCAATAGAGACTTCCAAACTTTGATAGCTGATAGCGACCATATTGTTTAAGCTACATCTGTCAAATTGGCTGTCATTTATTCAGTCTGTTTTGCCAAATCACCATGGACGGATGTAGCGTTCAACAACATGTGCAAATGATAAAATTGTTTTATCAAAATGGGTGTTCTATTCGGGCAGCGTTCCGCACGCTTCGCCCATTTTACGGTCGCCATAATCGTCCTACCTAGAGGACTATTCGCAATGTGGTGGATAAATTTGTGTCCACTGGCAATGATACCAATCCACATGAGATCCCAGAGCGTCCAATGCATACCGAAAAAGTCACTGTTTGGTGTGGATTTTGGGCTGGCGGCGTCATCTGTCCATGTTTATTTGAGAACGACGTTGGCCAGGCCATCACCGTCAATGGCGAGCGCTATAGGGCGATGATTACCAACTTTTTTTGGCCTGAATTGGATGATATGGACACCAACGACATGCAGTTTCAACAGGACGGCGCTACGTGCCACACAGCTCATGCCTTAATGGACATTCTGCACGAGCGATTTCAGAGCATGGTCGTCTCATGTGAAGGTGATGTGAACTGCGTGCGATTTGACCCCGTTATACTTTTTATTGTGGGGTTTTCTTAAGTAGAATAAGCCAGAAACCACAGCGGCCATCAAAGCCAACATAAACCATGCCATCGGTGAAATTCAGCCTGATTTATGCGCAAGAGTCATAGAAAATTGGACATTTCGGATGTGTGCCACCCAGCGAAGCCGTGGCGGACATTTGACCGATGTCATATTCCATACATAGACGGGCCTTTCATACAATTAAAAATGTCGATGATATCTCACACACACTTTGTTTTATTTAAATTTAAAGTCCTACCTTTAAATTTAAATAAAACAAAGTGCTTACTGAAAGACCCTTTTTTTTTGTGTGGGAAATCATCAAATGACCTCTCCCGCTCTGGGCTGAGCGGATGGGCGTGTCAGACTTTTACTGACTAAACCCCACCCGTGTTCCTTCAGTTGCCTGTGCCAGGGGCGGTATCTCTTTCGAACAACTGGCGGCCCCTGTACTGAAAGACCCTATACTACCCTTATGATGAACCTTGTGATGTTCTTCAGAAAGGTTTGTGCGTAGTACTCGCCACCGGCGCGGCGGCGTGCGTGTATGACCAGCGGGGTAATTGCACAATCAGTAGCAATGGCTTCCATGTTTACAGTTTAACAAGATTCATTGCGTTATTCACGTTGTTGAGCAGACAATTTTTTCGAACATATGAAACAATGGATTAACAATATCATTCAAAATGATTCAGATTGTGGTTGATAGTTTGTTACGCAATTAGGGTGCTGATGTGTGAACGTTAACGAGGCAAAAAGAGTATGTAAGGATCGTAGCAGGTGGTGTTCTGTAGCTTCTGCCTACCCCCATGGGAAGAAGGTGTGAGTTTATGTGTATTTATGTTAATGAAAATAAGGGAGATTTTCACTTCAACCAATCAATGAACGCCGCTGAATATGGTCGCTAGAGAATGTTCAGATGTGAAATTCGTGCAGCATTTTTAGGCCTCACAAAGTACTCAAACTGCCAGAACATCATTCAAACTGAGAGAATAAAAAAATAATGACCCACATAGTCCTCACATTCACAATAATTAAAATGATATAATACTTTATAACGTGAATATTCATACCAAACATAGATGAACGTTGTAAATCAAACATTATGATTTTCCATTTTCCACACAGATTTTCGAGCTATATTTGCCTCAAGGATTTAGAGCATAGGTACATCAGCTCCGATAAAGTATGTTCTAAACAATTGCATCATCATAAACAAAGATTTATTTATTGTTTGTTTTGTTTTAGATGTTGAAATTGAATGAAACTAATATAGGAGCTTGGGTCTTACATTGAATAGAAGCAGTAATTTTAAAATGCTTTTTGTGATGATATGTAGTTGATTACAGTCTTACTAAGGGGTATCGTATCACCCAGTAACTGGGTTGTGGAGAAGTCGTTTGTGTAAATGATTAAATCACCACTGCTCTAAAAACGGTGAAGGAAAACATCGTGAGGAAAATGGCATATCCTAGAACAAAAAATTCGAAGACACGTGACATCTACCAACCCGCACTGCACTGGGCCCGCGTAGTGGATCACGGCCCACTCACACCCTCTTATAGAGAGGAGACCTGTGTCCCAGCAGTGGGAACGTTATAGGCTAATGATGATGGGTTGTGGAGGTCAGATAGGCAGTCGCTCATGTAAAATGGGGTACTTATGGCGTACTGTGTTAAATGTTACAACAAAATACCTTGTGAAATATTGCAATTAAATGAAAGAAAATTTAAAACTTATATTAAAATTACAATGTGTAAGCAAGGATATTACAAATTAGAGGATTATATCCAAGATAAGAATGCTTGGAAACATGCTGGTCTTGCTCCATAGGACAATCTCTAGAGTCTAGACAAAATCAAACTGGTTGCTAATGTAATTGTATAATTTTTTTTTTTTTTTTTTTTTCTCTTTGACATTGATTTTATTCTGTAATTACTTGGGGTCACACCCGGACTTATTACTCCTTATTTATTTATGAAAATCGTCTACGTTTGGAATTTTTGTGAATATGTGAGCACCATGTATCTATCACATAGTTGATCTATATGTCATGGTTACATTTATCCATTTTAATTCTTTTACCTATTGTGGTATAGTAATTTTATTTTTGGGTGCATCGTCTTCACATATAATTATATAAATAATGTATGCAATATATTGTAAAACATTTTAAAAGAGTAACGGTGGATTTTCTTGCCCATTCTTCTCCATACGAAAACTACCTTTTGGAAGGGGCGACTAGAATCAATTTTATTTTAATTTTATTTTTGACGTTCAAAAGTGCCTTTTATGTGCCTATTTGAAATAAATGATTTGACTTTGAAAATACTGGTATTCAGCTGCATCCGATGACACTGGAATCCGACCCCAACATACTTGAGAAAAGGGTGAGTAGATTGATTGACAAAGAAACGATTGTCAAAGATTTACCAATGACAGCCGGGACCAACGGCATAACGTGCTTTACGGAGCAAGTCGGGGTCTCGGTTTGTATTGGAACTAATAAATAGTCACCCATCCATGGACCGACCTCGGCAAACGTTGCTTAACTTTGAATATCAACCCGTGCAACAGTTATCATTTAGCCACGAGCGCCTTTGGAGATATGTTAGTAAATAATAGAAGTACCTAAATAAATTTATGTGTGTAATTAAAATTAAAATTTAGATTCCGACTGTCTGAAATCTGATATATTGAGAATCTGATATTTTGAGAATATGGTATTTTGAGAATATGGTATTTTGAGAATCTGGTGTTTTGAGAATCTGGTATTCTGAGATCGAGCCGGAAAAAATGCAAGGAAAGTTTAAATGCATTATAGATGATATTTTCTAATAGATAATGATTGTTTGTAATTTCATACAAATTCTGTTACATTATTATCAAACCTCAAACCAAATCCTTAGACATCCAACATCACTAGAGTGCGCGCAAGCTAAGTCTGCGCGTGTGTTTGAACTTCAAGACTATATCCCTGCCAGCTTTGTAATCACATGCGGCATAATGATGGCGAATATTTACTTTGGAGAACACGGAACATAGCACACTCTCTTGACACTTGATATAAACGTCGAGATGGCGGCAAACGATTATTTCCGATTTTGACAGCGCGCAGACTTAGTTTGCGCGGACTCTAACCTGCCTATTGACAATCACTACTTTCACCCTACATGATTTAAATAAAACATAAGGTATAATCTATGCTCGAGTGCCGGACTTGACTTGCAAAGGACTTCTGAGTTCCATGGCCTACTGGCAACGACTAGCATTACTACACCATACTCGAGACATGACCATCATGCTTTTACCCTATACTCAGAGGACACATTCGCTTTCAAAGTTCGGACATTATCTTGGTCAAATCATATGAGATACACGGTCAAATTAAATTAGCTAGCGGAACTCCGCATACGTTATGATATCTAAACGTGATTAAACAAAAATAAATTAATTTGATGAATTATTTTGTGGGGTCATCGACCGCATTTAGTCAATATCGATATCTAAAAATGATAAAACACATTTTCTCAACTCATACTTCAAGTTTACTACCAGCGGTCGTTGATCCCTAAGAAAAAAACATCAAATCTTTTTATTTTTTATTTTATCGTGTTTAGATATCGATACCCATCACGTCTGCGGAGTTTCGCTAGCTAATTTAATTTGACCCTGTATAAAATTAATGTATACAAAATATTGTAAAACATTTTAAAGTAGTAACGATGGAGTTTCTCGTCTTTTCGGCAACTAGAAAAAATTCTATATTCTAATAAATAGTATAGTTTCTCGTGCAAAAATGCCTATTTGAAATAAATGATGACTGAACTTTGACTTTGATTTGACTTGCTAGGCACGGAGAAATCTCCATGTGTAATAGATGGTCACCATCCACGAACCGACCGTGGCAACCGTAGCTTGACCTTCGATTGACAGCGACGGCGACGACGGCGGCGGCTGTTATTATTTAGCCACGACCTCCTCCTCCTCCTCGTGGATTGTGAGTTAGTAACGCAAGTGTGGCACTGGTAGTTTATTTCCGGAGAAGTTACCACAGGTAGAAAACAAGAAATGACCAATTTCATGGATGGAAGAACTAATCATCTATTTCCTGGTGTGAGTAGGTAGGTAGGGACCTATATTATAGCACCAGTCATTCAACTCAGCCTATCGCAGTCCACTGCTGGACATAGGCCTCTCCCAGGCTGCGCCACAATACCCTGTCCTCCGCCTTCCGCATCCAGTCCGTCCCAGCTACCTTCTTTAGGTCGACCGTCCATCTAGCTGGGGTCGTCCCACACTACGCTTGCCGATACGCGGTCTCCACTCCAGTCATTAGTAACAGTTTTTTCTAAGTGACAGGCTTAGTTACTTGGGAGTCACTCGTTTCGTTTATTATCGTGAAAAGAAAAATATTCCATGCTAGCTTTTGCCCGGGGCTTCGTCCGCGTGGACGTCGGAAATTATCTCAGGTGAACGCACTACCGGGATAAAAAGTATCCTAGGTTATAAACTATCTGTTTAGCCGTTTTTGAGTAATTGAGTAACAAACATCCATACATCCAAACCAACATTTGTTATAAAAGGTGGTCCAAAAAGACGCACGATTTTAAAAACATCAGCATTGAAACGGTATGAGGAAGGGTGCGCGGGAGGTAGGGTCGTGGGGATAAGTAGCTCGGTTCTCAAAAATTTTGTCGCCATGGAGCGCTTCACGGGTGCGCAGCGTGCATTCTTGTAAAAAATTATTAGGTACATTCGTGCACCGATGAAGCCCATTTTTACCTAAGGTAATCTAAATGGGCACGTCAATAAACAAAATTGCCGTTGCTGGACCGCAGAAAATCCACGTTCAAAACACCAAACGCCTCTGCATTCACCGAAAGTAACCGTTTGGGCGGCCATTTCAGCACACGGGATTATCGGTCCCCATTTCTTTGAGGATAAGCCAGGGCAATCTGTAACTGTAAATTCCGATCGATATATAGTCGTGTTACGAGAATTATTTTTTCCTGCATCTGCAAGAATTTGAAGCCTACAATCGTGCGACATGGTTTCAACAAGACAGCGCGACGTGCCATACATCTAATGACTCATTGGCATTTGGCAGTCATTAACGAGATGTTTGCAGGGAAACTCATATCGCGCCGAGGTGATATTCCATGGCCGCCCAGAAGTCCAGATCTAACACCACCAGACTTTTTTCTGTGAGGAAACATGAAGAGTCGAGTTTACAGCAATAATCCACTCATGATTGCCCAGTTGAAGACCAATATCCGAGAAGAAATGGCCGCTATTCCACACGCAATGTGCAAGCATGTTTTTACCAATTTGAGCTCCAGATTTGAGGAGTGTTTGCAGCACAATGGTGCACATCTGGATGATGTTATTTAAAATAAAAACGGGTTGCACTCCGGGAGTGAAGCAGAAGTGAAAACTTTAATATTAACGTTGTGCATTTTTGATATTTTGGAATGCGGTCTACTCTCCCTCCGTCTTACGAATTTTCGATCAGGTCACGTGTCCTGACGCGAGTTTAACATTTTTTACCCATCACAAAAAACTTTCCCTCCGTGTTACGAATTTTCGATCAGGTCACATGTCCTGACGCGACCTCCGTCTTACGAATTTTCGATCAGGTCACGTGTCCTGACGCGAGTTTAACATTTTTTACCCATCACAAAAAAGTGCACAAAGCCGTCAAAGAAGTTTTCGCTTCAAAAAAAATCCACTTCATTTAAATATAAATTTTCAGATCCAACATGATCGGAGACTGATAAAAATGTTGAAAACAGCATGTAACAGGTAACTGCAATGGTCTTAAGTAAGAATTTATGACTAATGAAGATGAATTTAAAAAAATCTTAAGATGCTAACTTACAAGTATATCAATTATTTTCCAAACAATCAAATTCATTTTTTCAAAACGCAAGCAGTACACACAGATGATGATGAAAATGACGATGATATTGTTCTTTAGTGACCTAAGTATCCTAGAGTCTCCTAGACATGCAGAAGCCGAGGTCCTGATGACTAGACCGATATGACCTTCTCCACGGACACGCAATAAGCTAGGTAAACGCTTGGATGAAGAAGATTGCATTCAACTATTTTCTTTAATAAGGTCTTCCGTTCGCGTGTAGGAATAATTCATTTATCTGTAGGCTAGATCGCCGTTATAAACAATTTATCCTCGTTTATAAATTTAGCTGTTCTTCTCGGGATGCTACAGAAAACAGCTGATTTGTTCTTGTTTTATTTATTTACTAGCTGCGCCCTACGGTTTCACCCGCATAAATTTCGATCCCGTGGGAATATCGGGATGATAAGTATCCTTTATGTTAATCCTGATTATAAACCATCTGTGTGCCAAATACCATGCAAATCCGTTCTGTAGTTTTTGCGTGAAAGAGTAACAAACATCCATCAATCCATCTATCCATCCATACAAACTTTCACGTTTATAATATTAGTAGGATTTCAAGCGACGCTGGCCCATAGATATAAAAACCTTAACGTAAACATACATATTTTTATTATAAACCTTCACATCACTAGTTTGTTCATTTGCTGTTCTGCGGTACTTGTCCGCGGAAGCGACGGAACACCACGTCCTGCTGCCAGAAGTCTTCTTCTATGACGACGGGCAGATAGCAATTCGGTACGCGCACCACGAACGCCTTGAAGTTGACGTTGCGGTGCTCCAGTAACTGCACCCTCGGCGTGTACCTCGTCTTCTGGCGCACGTACTCCACGATGTCCTCCGCCTTAGTGGTGTGTTTTAACTATGGGAATCCAGAAAGATACATCTACATCTACTAGGATATGTAACTACTGTAACTCAAACTCAAATAATTTATTTTAATTAAACCATTTACAGGCACTATGAATTGTCAAAATTAAATAGTCGGTGAGTTAGTCAGAAAGTTGAAACTTTTCAAATCGTAGATCTCTATGGAGAAGAACGGGCAAGAAACTCCAAGGACACTCTTTTAAATCAAGATATTATTACAAAATCCTCGGTACATTATTCTTATTGCTTCTATATGTGAGAACAATGTAAAAAGAACAATTTAAAATATAAAATTAAAAATAAGCCCTGGTAGTTAAGATTGACCAGTCTCAACCGACGGCGCCCGTTCTTGATTATGACGCGTGGATCAGCACCACCCAGCTCGACCATTTCGTTGGGAACCGAATGATCCAACACACGCGCCACCACCAGTGAGACATTTAAGTGAGCATGACATATTCTGAACTGCCATGCTCTTACAAGTCAACATCAAAATATCACAAAAAACGGATCCGAGGTTTACAAAATTTAAATAATGCTTCTAAATTATACAAAACTATAGGTTGCAATTTATTTAAGATATATGAGAAAAAAAATACTACCAATCAGGAAGAGGTATTTAATATTGAAGTATTAAGAATTAAATCTTGATTGAATAAAATAAACATTAAGTTCGTAATGTCAGAAACACTAAGGGGAAGCATCTCTTCCAAATATTGAAATTGTGATCAACTAGTGAGCCCAAGTGCCTGTGGAGCAGGACCAGCATTAAGCCAAGCATTTTTATCTATGATATACTCGTCCAACTTATAATATGCTTGTCTACATAGTGTGCGTTTAATGCATGTTTTGAATTTCTTCTCGTTTAGTTGAAGAATATCGAGTGGTATTTTATTATAATATTTTACACAGTACCTACCCCATAAAAGAAGTTTTTACTTTAGACAATCTGAAGCGCGGTTGATCTAGTTTGTTCCTATTCCTAGTGTTAAAATTATGCCTGTCACTTATCTTACTAAAAAGATGTAGATTTTTTCGAACGTACATAATGTTTTCGTATATGTATATATTGACAAGGAACCGTCATGATGTTAATTTTTTTAAACAGTTCCCTTAGAGATTCGCTTCTGCTGAGATTGTAGATGGCTCTGACAGCCCTCTTTTGCAGTATGAAGATAGAATCAACGCCCTTGTGGATTCCCAAAGGACACAGTAGGCCTATACTGTGCCCAGATACTTAGGCACAGAATTGGACCCACCACCGCCATCATTCACCGCCATCCTCCGTTCTGTTACATATTCTTAGTTTTGATGGCACAACAGTTCTTTAAAAGTTGGCCCGAATCTTCGGTGGTCCTCACAGTCATGCCTAGGCCGAGTATAAACTATGATGATGGTATTAATATATCCTCTACCAATGTTTCCTCAGTATAGCGATCTGTGACTCTTGGAAAGATTTGTTTTTCATTCGATAAACGATCCCTATCTCCTTCGTCCACGAAAACGTAAATACGATTTAGTATCAAGAGTTAAACATGACAATGACCCTGTACAGTACAAAAGCCAACGTATCCTCAATTTATTAAACTTCAATTGCTCCTTGCTACTTGCTAGACGTAGTTAACGCCTCCAGGTATTTTTCGGGACCACGTTTTCGTATTCCCATTTTGGCCTGACGAGAGACGATGACACAAACAAAGGCCGTTTAAAGAAATACTTATCTTCGCAAGGACTGTCTGTGTGTCTGTGTATCTGGCTACCCTCGCCTCGCCTTATTTCCTTTAGACTACGTTGCGTGTTAACGAGATTTAGGACCACCACGTACCGTTCATTCTCTTGTGTTGTCCGACTACGGGACTATGTCGAACGGTGAGCAGCAGTAGTTTCTAAAGTGCTATGATTAGCATGATTAACAGCTATGATGATGACATTATTCCTTCTGCAATTACCTAATATCATCATCATCTACCTAGCCTTCTCCCAACTATGTTGAAGCCGGCTGCCAGTCTAACCGGATACAGCTGAGTACCAGTATTTTACATGGAGCGACTGCTTATCTGACCTCCACAACTCAGTTACTGGGTAATACGAAACCCCTTTGGTAAGACTGGTTGTCTGCAATTACCTAACAGGTACAGCAATGGTTTGTGAGTAGCCTATAATGTTCTCACTGCTGGGACACAGGCCTCCTCTCTTCGAGAGGGAGTGGACTGTAATCGTAGAAATATAACTTATATCTGTGGCTGTAATCCATGACGCGGACCCAGTGCGGGTTGGTAGATGTCACATGTCTTAGAATTTTTGGTTTTTGGTCTATGCCGGTTTCCTCATGATGTTTTCCTGCACCGTTTTGAAAGTGTTGATATTATTTATACAAAGTAAAGCGCTTGCCAGGATTCAAACCCACGACCTATAACTCATAAGTCAGGGCTGTTACCACTGGGCCACCAGTCCACCACTGTTCATGCTCTGCTGCAAGGGTTGAATATAAAATTAATATTTGTATGGTAATAATGACCCTAAAGCTATTTTCAATTTGACACAACTGCCCAATTCTAGACATAGTTAACACCTCCAGGTATTATTCATGATCACGGTTTCCTGCTCCTAGATTTGAAGACCTGATGATTATCGCCGCAAGTAACGTCTGACCAAGTGTCTAGTCTACCCACACTGTTGCACTTCCTCGACGCTACGTTGCGTGTTAACCAGATATTTTTGTACTAGACATATACATTACACGGCGTTTCCCTCAATCAACTGTGTGTGACGATCTCGCCAGATGATAAACGACTGACTCATACGTTTTTTAATTAATATTGATATGAGAATTAGATAGGACGTATGTTGTGTTATACCATAAAGACGTCGGTACCGTTACGCGAAGTTATTAAAACTAATAAAATTCATGTTTTCTTAAAGATTAAGATTCTACTGTTTAATTCGCTTATCTCTGAGCGTTTAGCCCCTACATCGTATTGCATAGATGTTTACAACGTTTAGATTCTTGCTTAGTTTTCTTTTCGTTCTCCACCACCTAACCACATAGCATACTTTTCCTTCTTCACTACTGCAACCTATTTTTGTCTTCTTTCCAATTGCATAGATTTCTATGTCTTTCTACAAACTCATAACTTATTCAGTTTTCATCTATTCTTCACCACTGCATCTCATTTTTTCCTTCTCTGCAACTGCATAGTTTTCCTGGCTTCTCTACAACTATATACTTAGATTTTTTTGTCTCTCCACAATTGCATAGCTTTAGTTTGCCTATTCTTTACTACCGCAACTTATTATTAGCCTTCTCTGCTTGTCTCTGGACTACCTCATAGCTTTCTTTGTCATCTTCTGTTCTTTAGTGCATCTTATTCTTTTCGTTCGCTGAAACTACATAGTTATCGTGCCTTCTTTTCAACTGCTCAGATGTCTTTGTCTCTCCACCCCCTCGTAGCTTACTTTGTGTTTTTCGGTTCTTAACCACTGCATCTTATTATTTGCCTTCTCTGAAACTGCATAGATTTCTTTGCCCTCTATGCTGCTCTCATCGACTCGTTTGTCTTTTCCTCTTTCCCCAAAGGAAGGATAACTGTGCACATACCAAATGATTTGAACTATGATGCTTGAATGATTTGGCACAAAAAAGGGTCAGGGGCCAGCTTTAAGCGGGTTAATCGAATTTCCTTTTATGAAACAATCAATATATCATAGCTGGAAGTACCTAGTTTTAATACGGTTTAAGATAATGATTTCGCTCAAAAAGAATACAATTATTCACTCCTATGAGGAAAAGAAAAACAAACATTAGTCAGAACATGGTACCTACTTTAATGATTTCGATTCCTTAATTACTTTAGGTATAGAATTATAGAGTTGTGCCCCCTCATATACGACAGTCTTTCTACCGTAGTTTGTCCTCGGTGCTCTTAAAATTATATGGTTCTGCCTCGTCATGCGCTTTTGAATTTGCATTATTTTTGTAAATGTTATTTGTGTATGTATGGCTCTATTTATTATTTTACGTAAATTTTTTATAGCTTATTACATTATGTTCATCTCATGTGTTGATTTTTTTCGATTCGATTCTTACATGAATATTTAGTTGATATGTCGGGACATAATGCGTATATTGATTTATTTACATAGGTGCTATTATGTACGCTACGAGTAGCTGCGTATGTGTGTACCATAGTGTGTACTGAAGCCTAAGTAGGTACTTCAGACTTGTTCCTAATTGGATTTACCAAACATTAATAGCTACTTCCTACTAATATTATAAATGCGAAAGTTTGCAAGGATGGATGGGTGGATGGATGGATGGATGGACGTTTGTTACTCTTTCACGCAAAAAGTACTAAACGGATTTGGATGAAATTTGGCACACAGATAGTTTATAACCAGGAATAACACATAAGATACTTTTTATCCCAATATTCCAACGGGATCGAAACTTATGCGGGTGAAACCGCAGGGCGCAGCTAGTAGATAATATATAGTCTGTCCAATGGGTTTGTATGTTATTTGTTGTAAGACTTGAATCAAATTCACCAAAATATTATTTGATCAATTATTAAGTAGGTATTATATTGTGAAAAGTATATTTAAAAATCACTTGGCCATCATTCGATATACTTAGGTACTTTTTTTCTGTTTACACTTTTATAAATAATTGACAGTGAGTTGACCTAAATCACAATAATGTTGGCAAGAAAAACACAAATGACAACGACCTAATTTCCAAAAAAAAAAAGTACTTTAACCAAAACTTATCTAGGCCATATTTCTGGGAGCAGATTCCCAGTACCTACAAAATTTATGATGAGGTAAAAATAAAAATTATTTATATGATACACACAGACCGAACTATTCTTGCGTGCAAACATTCGCGTTACTGTCTGCAGCGAAAAAGTCAAGGACGGCGATGTTGGCAAAAAGAAGCTATGGGATGCCAACTTCAAACAACATAACACCACCAACGAACCACACGTGAATCTTATCGCATCAAGATAAAGTTGAAATTGGAACACAAATAACTTTATCAACGGCAAATCGATTGGCTTTAACAATTATAACATGACAACAAACTTTAGTAGTGCGCGCGACGCCACTGTATGAGCACGGGTGCTTTGTTATTTCAATTAATAAAATGAACGTGATATCGTTAGCAATATGGACTTTAGAAAAGAACTGTTTTATAGTTTACAGTGGACTGATAGTTTGCTTTATTGCATTTACTTTGTATCATAAGAATAAGTTGGAAGTGTATTACAGTGAGGCGGCGAAAAAGGAAAAGTTGGCGCGAAAGGGAACTGGCGGGAAAGGTGACAGTGACAGATATTACTTTTTTTATTTACTTTTTTTTCTTTGGGTTTGAGGCAAACGTAGGTATGCAGTCTTGGAGTATTTATAAAGTACAGCTGCATATTAAAAATAAAAAAATATATTTCCAGTTAACTTGGAGTTTTTAATTAAGTACATTTTATAGTTTATATTAAAACTATCCTACAGGGTAAGGATAATATATTTCTGTACAAATTACTCGCTTTCAACACTATAATTTAACGGTGGAAGGTATAAATTACGGATGAGCGACTATGAAACCTTAAAAGGTTGAAGGAAAAGAATAAAAAGGTTTTGGAACAAGTTTATGTCCGCTAACTGCGGTTTTATGAACATAAAAGTCTGAGTGACTATAATTTGGTATCGTAAAATGCTATACGATTTTAATTGATGCACTAAACCAATATTATAAAGTAAACATAGATTCAACGCAATAAACACAACAAAAAATCTCAAACTAACTACGAATATTTCTATCGAAAAAAAAAGTTTCTTTGTTTTTAATTTAAGAAATTAAGGAATAGTTTTATTAACCTTTATGTGAAAAAGTGTCATTATAAGAATAAAGGAGCTACGTCTGCCAACAAAACTCAGAGGTAATATGTCATGTAAAAAATATTTCTGTGAATAAAAACTTTTTCATTTTTTCATTAACTTGAAAGCAGAAGTTTTTTTAGAACAAAGTTCATTATCACAAGTTATAAGTACTCTAGGCCAATGATAGCTATACCGAAAAAAATGTAACATTTTAACAGTCACGACACTTTTTTTTCGTTTAGTTGCTCTCAAACGTTGATCATTAATTTTATTGTGCCTGTTATTGAATATCTACTTATTATACCTACAACGAAAGGAACTTCGTTCTATCCGGCGAGGTAATTGCGTATCACACTAACAGTAGCAATGGCTTTACTTTTGACAGTTCAATAACATTCATTGCGTTGTTTACGTTGTTGATTAGATGAGTTTTTCGAACATATGAAGCAATGGATTAGCAATATCCTTCAGATTGTGATTGATAGTGTGGTAGGCAATTAGTGTTAGGGAATTCTACGACACCTCTCGACTTCGAATTTACATTAAGAAAAGATGCGCCAACTTAGTTATTCATTGATAGTTTCACGTGTAAACAATTATCTATTTACACGTGAGACTGTCTACGAAACACTAGTTTCGTAATGTAAATCTGGCTTCAAGGACTAAGTATATATGGAGCCATTATTATCGCACAAATGTAACCTAGAAACTCCACAAACGCGCACATAAATCCTTCAAACAGAGTACATTCACGAGCACCAATATGGCAACACTTGCCAACTTACAATTGCGTTTTTTTCGTGAAATAACGAATTCAACGTTGAAATATGACACATTACATAAACCTATGGGTTCGAAAATGCTATGTTCGTAACAACATACAATTTCATTAAAAAATAAAGAAGTAAATCGCTTTTGAATAAAGCCGAATGTATACATACTTTTGCTCGTGACTGTACATAACCCGCATAAAATTAAAATAAATAAATACAGATAAAATAACATTACGTATTGTATATGTTATTGTGTCAGCTGAACTCAGATGCAGCACTTATCACCAGCGTGGGGAATGAGGGAAGTGGGTTATCAATAGTAGGTTGAGAGCACCGCGACCCTTTGCCATGTCGATTGGGGGAAATGACCAATATGTATTCAGTTTGTGAGTAGTTGACTGGTTAGATGTACTCAGTTAGTAGTAGTAGACATATAACTTCTCGTCTGAATTTTCCCAAATGTATAGTGGTATTTATATCCACATTCCGCCAATATGCTGAAAACCCTCATGTCATAGAATAGAAAACTTTAATTTCAGACAGAAGTCCATAGGGTTAGTACCAATTTTACTTAACTTCTAGTGTTAGTAGGTTACAGACACAGGTATACTATTAACACAGGTATTAAATTCAGCGTGGAGCTGCATCCACCTCCGTAACATCGGGGAATCCGACCGATCTGCGAACACACTGAGAATACAGTTGGTGCTGCCGCGAGCACGCGTCATCAGGGATGCCCGTCTATTCCTAATAATGGCGGCAAAACCATTAATATTATTATCCGCAAACATCCCTGACGCACTACAACGCCACGGCAGCCGCAGCAGTGCTCTCAGTGCATTATTATATTGAACGCGTAGGTCGCTGTATGCCCGCTGAGTGAAGCTGACCCACAGGCAGCACGTGTGGAAGGACTGACAGTAACCTTTAAATAGCCTTACTTGGCTATATAGGGTTACATGGCTTATCATCATCAACCGAGGATGCTACTGAGAACATTCTGGAAACCTTATAAGTATTACTTGCCCGACCTGAAGATCAAATCCAAAGACCTCAAGTTCCGTAGGCTTGCTATCGACCACAAGACCAACAAAACAAACTTCAAAATATTACGAGTTCATCAACTCCGCCTATCGCAGTCCACTGCTGGATATAGGCCTCTCCCAGACTGCGCCACAAGATCTTGTCCTCCACCTTCTGCATCCAGTCTACCCCAGCCACTTTCATTAGGTCGTCCGTCCATCTAGCTGGGGGTTGTCCCAAACTAAGCTTGCCGATACGCGGTCTCCACACCAGGACTTGTCTGCTCCACAGGCCATCGGTCCTTCAACAGACGTAGCCAGCCCACTGCCACTTCAGTTTGCTTACTCTGCAAGCTATGTCGGTAATTCCGGATATTACGAGTTAATTGCTCTTATAACCATGCACCATGCATTTGGGAGATGGTTCGATGATCTTAGGTTATTATATTAGCTGATGCTGCTATCATTTTTCTTGGCATGTATGATTTAGTACTTTTTTTATGACACCCAAGAGCTCAACATGGTGTCTTATCCCATATTATATATCTGGTATCTCAACCCAACGAAACACAACCAGCGGGGTGATTGCGTACCTAACACACTATCAGTAGCAATGGCTTTCATTTTGACAGTTCAACGACATTCATTGCGTTATTTACGTTGTGGAGCAGACAAACTTTTCAAACATATGAAGCAATGGCTTAGTAGTATTCTTCAAAATGATTCAGATTGAGATTGATAGTGTCTTACGCAATTAGCGTGCTGTTCTATTGGTAAACAGTTATGACTCGCACTTTTATAACTTAGAGCTGATTTTTCCAACGCCAGATAATTTTATCGGAGGAATAATTTTGAATTATTGACAGTTCTTCCATACAAAAACGGTCAGACGTCAATTTTATTCCACGAATAAAAATTATCTGTCGATTGAAAAATCAGCACTTAGGGTACTTTTCTTCAAAGAAATAAAATAAATTGTCACGTGGGCAAGTCCACCAACAACTACTACGTACTTCGTACTTCTCACTCGTGTTTTTTTCTATTGTCCTCACAAGCCTAAGGTAACGTAAATATGGAATACATAACACCGATGTTTTTCTTACCATAATAAGTCAAGGCAATGCAATGTAAATATTTTTCTAGAATTATTTGATTAGCTATTACGGTTACAGGGAAAACTTATTGTAAGAATTACTTTACAATAGTCAATGAACGGACCCGGGTATAAGTAATTATTACGTTTAGCATAATCAGCCTAAAATGTTCTTAGTGCTAGGACTCAGACCTCCTCTCTTTGAGAGGGAGTGGGCTGCAATACACCACGCGGGCCCAGGTTGGTAGATGTCACATGTCTTCGAATTATTGGTTCTTGGACATACCGGTTTTCTTACGATGTTTTCCGATACCGTGTCCAGAAGACCAGTGGTGATGAAATTATTTACACAAAGTAAAGCGTCTGCCTGGTTCGAACCTGCGACCTACAACTCTCAAGTCGAAGCCGTTACCACTGGGCCACCGTTGCTCACTAATTATTACGTGTCGTAACTATAAAAGATGCAAAATATGGTTGATAAACGTTAAACGCACAATCACAAAAAAAAGTTACTATGATTAGTAACTTTTTGTGCGATTGTCATACGCTTGCCGCGGTCAGTTCGTGGATGGGTGACCATCCATTACATATCGAGATCCCTCCGTGCCTCGAAAAGCACGTTAACCCGTTCGTCTCGGCTGTCATTCGTAGATCTTTGTCAGTCGTTAACGGGTCGTCAGAAGCTCGAAAGTCTGACAACCAGTCATACCAAGAGGTATGATGTTACCCAGTAACTGGGTTGTGGGGTGAGATAGGCAGTCCCTCCATGTAAAAGACTGGCTTAGCTTCATCCAGTTAGACTGGAATGCGAGCCCAACATAGTTGGAAAATGGATAGGAACATGTAAGTTTTTTTAGACAAATACCTAAAGTACAAGTTAAAGACCTCGTGATAAAAACGCAAGATCACACAAAAAAGTATAAAAACCAACCATAAAAACTTTTTGTGTGATTTCACGTCCGGGCTTCTGACGACCGTAACGACTGTCAAAGATCTGCGACGGAGGGTTTCGGTACCGAAAGATCCCATGTACAGAACGATCGTACCAGGCGTAGCTTAACCTGAACGATCGACCCGTGCGGCTGTTATTATTTACCAATTAAAATAATTATAATCTTTGTCTATACTAATAATAGTAATAATAAAGCTGAAGAGTTTGTTTGAACGCCCTAAACTCTGGAACTAGTTGCATTTGATAGTTCAATTCTTGAGGAAGGTTTATAGGCTATTTAATATCACGCTACAATGCTTAGGAGCCGAGCCAAAAGGAAGAAAGTCAGAAAACGAAGAAATAAAGGTTATAGCACATTATACCGGCACCGCAACTGCGCAGCTGCAGCACGGCGTCGCCTCGAATTTAGACTACGGCTAGCTGCCAGCGCGCTAACTACGCGTTGTCCGCAAGGTGCAAGCTCGCAGTCCGCGCGCCGGCCGCGACGTGTAAGCTCACAGTCCGCGCGGTGGCCGCGAGGTGCAAGCTTGCTGTCACCGCGAACTCAATATTGTTATATGGCATTTATGATTGAACACGCCTAGGACTTGCACGTTTTCATAATGTCTCGGTTTACGTTGCGCGAACTAGCAATAATCGCTATTGCTCTCGACGAAGAACAGGAAAATAAAAGAAGAAGAAGATATTGGGTGCATAATATGTTAAAAGAAAGACTAGCAGAAGGGGAATACTGGAAGAATATTAGACATTTGATTGACGATGATGAAAAATTCTACATATATTTTCATATGCCTAAATATTTATTTTATTATATACTATCGTTTATTCGAAAAGATATCACGAAGAAAAACACAACTTTCAGACAGGCGATACCAGCAGAGGAAAAATTGGCAGTAACATTGAGGTAAGTAATTTTAAAGTCATAATGAAATATTATATTTATTAAAGTGATAATTTTTATTAAGGAAATTACAAATTAGTTAAAGTGTCTCCCTGAGCTTCCGACTCAGTAGCTTCAATTATGGTTTGAGCTGTGGCAGTTTCATTTAGAGTTTGCGTTTTTCTCTGTATTATAGGTAGAGGAATATGAACCTGTACTGTAGCCAGAGGGGCCAGCACATCCACTATTGTAGTAATAGTTTTGCTGTTGAATTTCTTGGATTTCTGCCTCAGAAACTAAATTAAATATTTTCGTTTTCAAAATCGCCTGATTATAAAGCAGACAATTTTTTTACAGTCGCTTTTATACTAGAGAAAAATTTATCAATGTCGTCTTCGTCTTCCGGCTTCTGTTTTTCTTCTAATAAATCTTTTAGTAGTTGACCCGAAGCAGAACTAGTGTCATCTTTTCTCTGTCTTTTATTTGTGTTAATAATGTTCGAAAAGAACTTAGGATTTGACGCTTGTGGTCTGATTAATGTTGATGTAGGTACGCTTTCCAAACTCGAAGATTGTGGACGATTTTCTTCTGCAGAAGTGTTCCTTTCAGTTTGTGAATCATTATTATCATTGGACATAAATTCATTTATATCATCCAAACTAAAGATGCTATCGTTGATTGTATCATTTTCTTCGTTATCCGATACTGACGTTACAGATGGCCTTTCTTTAAAATGTGGCTTTAAAAAACTCATTTCTTCTTCGAATATCCATTTCTTAGAAGAAGAGGCACCCTGACCACTTTTTGTTTTTTGTTTTTTAAAGCTCTGCGATAAGCTTCCCTCAAGTTGATCCACGATTTCTTGCATTCTGATGCTGAAATAAAACATATTATTTAAAAAAAACCTGAAAATATTACAAAAGCCGTGGGTTAAATAGACCAAGTTATGATCAATAATCTATAATCCTATAGATAGAATATAACTTGGATGATATAAAGCACTGCAGAAGATTATGTTTTTGAAGCCGGCTATAAATATTGTTAATAACATATTTTATATTTGTTGCAGATATTTGATAACAGGAACCTCAGTAAGGACTTTATGGTCAAGTTTTCGAATAGGAGAGTCGACTATCCGATTGATTATACGAGATGTATGTAATGCAATCATTAATAATATGAAGAATGTTTACATGCGTACACCAACTACTGAAGAATGGGAAAATATTGCAAGAGGATTTAATAATAAATGGAATTTCCCAAACTGTATCGGCGCTATAGACGGAAAGCATATTAACATAATAGCACCTGCTAACAGTGGTTCCAAATACTTTAATTATAAAAAACATTTTTCCATAGTTCTTTTGGCTGTAGTCGATGATAAATGTAGGTTCAGAGTTGTCGATATAGGCGCTTTCGGTAGAAATTGCGACGGTGGTATTTTTGCGTCCTCAAAATTTGGAAGGGCTATTGAAAATAATACGTTAAATATTCCGAACGATAAACCATTACCTGGAACTGACAGAGAAATGCCTCATGTTATCCTAGGTGACGAGGCTTTCCCTTTAGGAAAACACTTATTGAGGCCATATCCTCGTTCACAATCCCCATCTGATGCACAAAAAATATTTAACTACCGTTTATCGCGGGCACGCAGAGTAGTGGAAAATGCGTTCGGAATATTATATCAAAAGTTTGGGATATATAATAAAAATATTAATTTGATGCCAAAAAATGTTGACAATTTAGTATTTGCATCATGTATTTTACACAATGTAATGCGAAATTATGTTATCGAAATGAACGAGGACAGAAATCAACGACTATTTGAGCAACAGATCATCCACGACGAGCCGAGATTGCAAGCACTATCAAACATCGAAGAAAACAGTTCAAACAATGCTTTTAATACCCGAGATGAGTTTACATCATATTTTCTGTCTCCTCAAGGTCAAGTTCCGTGGCAGTATCAAAATACGTAATACAAAAACATGAAGTCAAGTGTACCAACGTCTTTTCCTTAATGACTAAAAAAACACTATAAATACATATATTAAATTATTATTACACATTACAGATTTTATTATTTATCTACCCACAATATTCAAATATAAAATTAACATAAAGCTTAGTTTATAAGTTACAATAGGCATTCTAAATTTAAATTATGGAAGTACAGGCCTACATAAAAGTATGATTAGGAAAGTAAGTAGATGTATCTACCTGTAGCAGCTAGAACGCCAGCAAAATTCTTCCATGCTTGATCTTTTTTTATTGTGTCGCTATACTTTGCATCACCAGGATCGTAAAGAAACGGGTATCTTCGTACTTCCTCTATTAGTTTTTCTTTATTCATGATAGAGCCGTAGCAAAGCGTATCCACTGTCTTAAATCTGATTCGAGACTGGAGGGAGCAATGCAGTGCAGCGAGGCGCGAGAGGCGACGGTGGTGCGCCGGCGACGTGCGACGACGCAATGACGTTTCGCTGCCGACTCGGAGTCGGCGCGTAATAAGCATGCCGTCGGCGCGCTGTGCGCACAAGGTCCGCTCGCTTGCAGCACGCGGGCTGCGAGTCGAGTTGTGTGGTAGCGGCAAGCGCGCTGACTGCCCGCCGTTGGCTTTTTCATATTGACATTATGAAATATATTATACTAAACACGATTTAATGCTCTAAATTGAATGACAAGTTAATTGCTGGTTTGGAGCGGTGCTGTTGCGGTGCCGGTATAATGTGCCATGACCTTAACACGGGCAAGCGATATGATGCTAAGCGGTGGTCCAGGACCGAAATTTCACGCGGACGCTGTCGCGTACAGAAGCTAGTATGCAAATGATAGGCTTTCCACGCGTTTTATTTTTGTTTTTACGATTGAATACAACACCATTCGTCACGATTTCAGTCATCGCATTATTTACAACGTGCCTGTGAAGCTATAACTACGAGTAATAAACACACCTAAAAGATTAAATATTACTAACTTTTGCTACGCGACTTCACCCGCGTAGAAGTCGGAAATTATCCCACGGAAACGTACGTACTGACGGGATATAAAGTATCCTACGCAATCACCTATGTCATGGTCTACTTGTGTCACTGTGTGCCAAATTTCATCAAAATCCGGCGTGGACAGGACTTAAAAACGGACACTACTTTCGCATTTAGTAAGTATGGAGTATGGATAAATCGATTCGATTGATAATTGAATGGCATTCAGATTATTAGATTACATTTTTCGAGTGCCTACATCCTACTAAAATTATAAACGTGTAAGTTTCTATGGATGGATGTTTGTTACTCTTTCACGCAAAAACTTCTGAACGGATTTGGATGAAATTTGGCACACAGATGGTTTATAACCAGGATTAGCATATAGGATACTTTTTATCACGATATTCCCACGGGATCGAAACATATGCGGGTGAAACCGCGGGGCGCAGCTAGTACTTAAATATTTTTTTGTTATCGACACGTAATTATCGTGGCTAAATATCGTTAAGATATACATCGAAGATATGATAAAGATCGAAAGTGAAGATACGCTTGCTAAGGCCGGTCCGTGGATGGGCGACCATCCATTTCATATCGAGATCCCACCGTGCCTTGGAAAATCGTTACGGGTAGTCAGAAGCCCGAAGGTCTGACAACCAGTCCTACCAAGGGGTATCGGTATTACCCAGTACCTAGGTTGTGGAGGTCAGATAGGCAGTCGCTTCATGTAAAATACTGGTATGCTGCAACATAGTTGGGAAATGGCTAGGAAGATGATGATATCACCGATCCGTTTGGCCAGCTTGGTGATTGCAGTAATACCATACCACCACGCCTGTCATCCCCGAAAGGTTAGGCAGAAGTACCTGGGTAGCAGGATCGTCCGAAAGGGTTACCGCTGCCCTGGAACATAAAGGGCTAAGGAAGGAACACGAGTGGGTTTTAGTCAGTAAGAGTCTGACACTCCCTTCCGATCCACCCAGAGCGGGAGGGGTCATATGATGATTTCCCATCGTCGAAAAAAAAAATAAAAGGCAGAAGTACCTATAGCACACCCACATCTCGCTAGTTTTGTCTAAGTGCCCATACACAGGAGCGACACGCGTCAACGGCAGACGGCAACTACATGTTACTGCTGTCGACGGCAGACGGCAACTACATGTTACTGCTGTCGACGGCTGCCTTTGACTTTGCTGTAGACGCGTGCCGCTCGTGTGGATGCACTTTGCACACTAAGTCCTATTTTATCAGGGGCGAGCCTAATAAGATTTAAAAAAACATGTAATATGTTATGTGTGTATGTGTCATACTAAAACTTATGTATATTTAAATAAAATACACTAAGGTAGTAGGCTAGTATTGTGTATTTAAAATATCTAGTCCAAACTTAGTGAATGGGTAAAATGGCACATTAATTTAGGACAATTTAATAATAAATTGACCTAATTAACCCCATTAATTGTGCTGATGACAACTAACATGCTTGTGTATTCGACTTTCAACTTGATCTATTATTAGATACAAATTAAGTTTGCTTATAAATAGTAAACATTACATAACATCAAGCCTGTATTCCGTGAAGGGTTACGCAGAGGTGTACTTACCTTGAGTACACCCACGTTTCTCCAGTTATGTTTAAGTCCCGTGTAATAGGGGGCGAGCTTATTACCACCAACCTGGCACAAATTGTCTAGATTTATGCCGGGGAATAGAGCTAAATAATTATTGTTACACAAAGATCTTGACAGGATTTCTATGTATTTATTTATTTATAATTAATTAAAACGGTACAACACCAATTACATTAATTACCATAGAGACAATAAGTACGTTGACTAGAATATAGTATAATTTAAAACTAACATGGAACAGTGGACTCTCTTGCGTAGTTTCTCTCAGAAACCAGCAGAACACCAGACATATCCGCATAATTTTAATCCAATCATCCACAAACACATCACATTCAGGGTTGGCAGCCAGAATAGCATTCAGCACCTACGGTACGGTACGGTTTATGTATGGTTTTGTTAAGTTAGGTCTCTAGGAAAATGAGGACAAAGGTATTTTAATTTTAAAATATTTACATAAGTACCTATTTTGAAAGTTAATAAAAAACTTACAATACCTACCTCTGTTACGAAAATAACATAACATTTATGACAATAGATAAAAAAATTACTCACTGTCTTTTCTGTATAACTTTAAATATAAAAAGCAATTTAAATTCTTACATCGTTTAAGTAACCAATGTTTCAAGGTTGACCATTGGACTGTGCCCCTTTTGTGGATTTTTCTCATTTCATTCACCATACTTAATACTTTTTCCAAATTCACATTAATCAAAGTCAAAGTCAAAGTCAAATCATTTATTTCAAATAGGCACATAAAAGGCACTTTTGAACGTCAAAAATAAAATTAGAATAAAATTGATTCTAGTCGCCCCTTCCAAAAGGTAGTTTTCGTATGGAGAAGAATGGGCAAGAAACTCCACCGTTACTCTTTTAAAATGTTTTACAATATATTGCATACATTATTTATATAATTATATGTGAAGACGATGCACCCAAAAATAAACTTACTATACCACAATAGGTAAAAGAATTAAAATGGATAAATGTAACCATGACATATAGATCAACTATGTGATAGATACATGGTGCTCACATATTCACAAACATTCCAAACGTAGACGATTTTCATAAATAAATAAGGAGTAATAAGTCCGGGTGTGACCCCAAGTAATTACAGAATGTAAATCAATGTCAAAAAAAAAAGAATAAATTATACAATTACATTAGCAACCAGTTTGATTTTGTCTAGACTCTAGAGATTGTCCTATGGAGCAAGACCAGCATGTTTCCAAGCATTCTTATCTTGGATATAATCCTCTAATTTGTAATATCCTTGCTTACAAAGTGTAATTTTAATATAAGTTTTAAATTTTCTTTAATTTAATTGCAATATTTCACAAGGTATTTTGTTGTAACATTTAACACAGTACCCCATAAAAGATGTATGAACTTTAGATAATCTGAAAAAAGGTTGATCTAATTTATCTTTATTTCTAGTATTAAAATTATGTCTATCACTTATTTTATTAAAAAGATGTTGATTTTTTCTTACATACATAATATTTTCATAAATGAATTGGCAAGGTACCGTCATAATATTAATCCTTTTAAATAGTTCCCTAAGAGATTCGCGGCGACGTAGATTGTAAATGGCTCTGACAGCTCTCTTTTGCAAAATAAAAATGGATTCAATGTCAGCAGCCCGACCCCACAGTAAAATGCCATATGACATAATACTGTGGAAGTAACTAAAATAGACCAAGCGCGCGGTTTCTTCGTCTGTTAATTGTCTTATCTTTCTAACAGCATATGCGGCCGAGCTTAGCCGCCCCGCAATAGATGTTATATGAGGTCCCCATTGTAATTTCTCGTCTAGCGTGATTCCTAGGAAAACTGTCTGATTAACAAATTCTAATTTTTGGCCATTCAATACGATGTCACATTCGCTACTTCTAACATTAGGTAATTTAAATCTAATGCATTTTGTTTTTTTTTCATTAAGTACTAAATTATTAACCGTAAACCAATCTTGGACCTGAAGAATAGAGTTATTCACGTCGTCAAGATTTTGTGACCGTCGGTCTATTTTAAAGATCAATGATGTGTCATCTGCAAATAACACCATCTTCGGTTGATTTTGAAGTAATTGGGGTAAATCATTAATATAAACTAAAAAGAGGAATGGACCCAATATCGAACCTTGAGGAACGCCCATTGTCATTTCAGAACCCAATGAGTTTACGCCATTTACTTGGATTTTAACCTTTCTATCTTTCAGGTAAGATCTTAACAAGTCAAGTGCTGTTTTCCTAATCCCATAGTGCTCGAGTTTCATCAGAAGTGTTTCATGGTTTACGCAATCGAACGCCTTAGAGAGATCGCAAAAGATTCCAATAGCATCTTGTGCTTCTTCCCAGGCGTTAAAAATGTTCTTCATTAGGGTAACACCGGCGTCAGTGGTACAACGCCCTTTGGTGAAGCCGTACTGGTGTTCATGAAAGATGTAATTTTTATTAAAGTGACGTAACATTTGATTGAGCATCAACTTTTCAAACACCTTACTAAGAACTGGCAGAATTGACACAGGTCTATAATTGTTGGGATCTTTACTATCACCGGATTTGAACAATGGTACTACTTTACTATGTTTCATAAGATCCGGAAAGACTCCTTGGTCAACACTGGTGTTAAATATGAAAGCTAAATAGGGCGCAATGGTTTCGATGAGAGATCTACATACTTTTACAGACATACCCCAGAGATCTTCTGTTGATTTAATTTTAAGATCTTTAAAAGCTCTTATAACAGCCTGGGGGTTTGTATGCTGAAACCTAAGCTCCGCATAACAACTTCTATCGCAGATAATATTGAATAATGTTTATTTTATCTGATAGGTGATAACAACACTTAGGTAGATATTTTATTTCATAATAGCGTAACATAATTTACGTAATACTCTATGTTATGACTAAACAACGTCCTGTTGTCTGTAACAGTTATTTTGCTGAAACAGTACTATTTTTATATTTCTATGATGTACAGTCATGAGCAAAAGTATGTATACACTCGGCTTTATTCAAAAGTGATTTACTTCTTTATTTTTTAATTAAATTTTATGTTGTTACGAACATAGCATTTTCGAACCCCTAGGTTTATGCAATGTGTCGTATTGCAACGTTGCATTCGTTATTTTATGAAAAAATCGCAATTGAAAGTTGCCAAGTGTTGACATATTGGTGCTCGTGACTGTACGTAATTTATCTTCTTTCAATTATTATTATTCTTCCTACTGTTTATCTCTACTAGATGAGCAGTCTGAAAAACAATGGGTATTAACATAATTTTAGTTTCTCCTCTGCCGAACCCTTCGGGGATTACATAACTGTCGTGGTTTTATTTTGTCTTGTTAAGTTTGTGAAGGTTCTCTTTTATTATTACCCTAACAACAAAAAAGAAACCTGCACGCTAATTGCGTAACACACTATCAATCACAATCTCAATCATTTTGAAGGATATTGCTAATCCATTGGTTCATACGGTCGAAAAATTCGTCTGCTCAACAACGTAACTAACGCAATGAATGTTGTTGAACTGTCAAAATTAAAGCCATTGCTACTGATAGTGTGTAACCTACATCAAAATACAACAAAAAAAAAAAAACGTTTCCTTGACTCAAAGTTGAAAACCACACAAATAATGGAATTGAACAAAAAGTACAAAAACTCTTCGTCTTAATAACATATTTAGTTACAGTAATAAATCTAAGCATATACAGTGATCCGAGATCAAGGAACCAGGAACTACGTGAGTGGTTCATAAAAACCAGTCTAATGTGAATCTTAATTACCTACTTTTGTTCTGCACTAACTCGGAGTGGGGAGTGAATGGAATGCTTATACGCACGCATACATTGCAATTTCTGCATCGAATATCACTCAATGAGTTTGTGCGCGGTGGTGCCCTTGTCACCTGGCATGCTATACTGGAAATTATTATGTAGTAAGCCAAGACTGTTATTTATGCCAAGTGGAAGTGGAGGCAGTGACTAAGTTTCGGGGCCACAAAATTTGAATAACTGTCGTGCCAGGTACACGGAGATGTAGAAGGGCTGTTCCTGTTGTTATCACCACAATTAGACCAAGACGTATTTATGATCATCTCAATCAGTCATTACCTTTTCAATTTATTTGTGGTATATAATGATGATTATGATTAGTAAGTTATTACAAAAGCTTAGAGGATGGCGCCCATAAAATAAAAAATTATGGGTCTGTTTCTTTACAATTGAGTGCTGCATTACAAAAACAACTCCAATGTTAACATGTCCATGCAAATAATATAAATGTGTATGTATAAATTTATTTATAATATTGCAACCTTGTACAGGTAGGCTGCAACTTTATCACGAAATTACCATAAATTAAAGATTGTTAACGGCATAGATTTCTTGAAAAGTGTGCTATGATTATGCGAAATTATCAGTTTCCGTATCACGAGACACGCTGTTTAAACTTTTATCTTATCGCTTCTTGATTCTATATCTACTGGGTAGCAGGGACATCGATACGCAAACTGAATCCATGAATTGGAAAGACAGAAATATTTCTTCGGGTATAGAAAAAAAATCAACTATTTCAAAGAAAAGTGCAATACTTACCTACGCGGTCAATATGTACCGAACAGCAATTTTTTTTTTAATAACCATGTGACCAATTAGAATCATGTGAATCCATGATAACAGGTTGCACGTCGATGTCCCTGCCACCCTGTATACAACAAAACACATAGCATTTATAACATATTCACAATTCTTAATTTTATGGTGACGGCAATCGCGTGTTAGTAAAATCGATCGCCAGAATTTATGTATGACGTAATAGGAGTTTCCGAGGTTATAGCTACGTGGCATGGAGGAGCGATTTATGTTGCATTATGACCTTTTATAAAATACATACAAAGACTAGATTTTAGAACAGGAATGTACAAGATAGTTGAGAAAAGGAAAAATAATATATAAGGTTAATTAATAGCTACTTTAAAGATCAATCAATAATCTTCTTCTTCAGTCCTTCGCCACCCAATACTGAGTGTAGGCATGCTGCAATGCACTCCACTCTTCTCTCTCTCTAGCCTTCCTCAACCAGAGTCGTCCAGCAATCTTGACCAGGTCGTCAGTCCACCTCATCGGCTGTCTGCCCACACTTCTACTACCAGGTCTCGGTCTCCAGTCCAGCATTGTAAAAAACACTTACTTAATAATATTATTTATTTGTTATTTTTAATCCGTATTGTCCCACTGCTGGGCTAAGACCTCCCTGCTCACCTTCCACCTCTCTATCTGTCACTTAATAATATTAAATACCGGTTGTAATTAAACTATGGTGGTTGGCAGCGTATGTTTAGAACATTTCATCAGAAGTTCAGATATAATTTGTCTGGCTGTAGAAAATTCAGCCTATTGCAATGGAACGTGATTGGCCTATTGTGAATAATTATACCTGCTATCATCAAAACCCATGAAAACTATTACAATATTATATCAAACTGTATTTACAAAATAATTGTTATAAACGTCGCCGCGTCATCCGTTTCGCGGCCATTAAAAAACGATTAAAAACGGAAGTATAACGTCTAATTTAACTAACCAAATTGAAATAAAAGGCGTCTGTGTAGACAGTCTTCAGTAAAAACCAAACATCATTCTAATCTAAATAGGAAGTGCATAGCGAGGTCCGTAAGCATCCTTAAATGACGGACGCTGGCTGATACCTTATCAATGGTGTTATCAATACAAATATTCTGCATTCATAATACAGGCTGATTTTTTAAAGACCAGCCAAATTTAAGGATGTGGTACAGACCATCAAACTGAACAACTTTCTCCATGGGACAAATAGCGTAATCGCGAAAATTTTATCAACTGTCCCATAGAAAACTTCAATACCTACTCGACCTAAATGTATGGGACGGCTGAATTTTTATTCGCGATTACGATATTGGTCCCATGGAGAAAGTTGTTCAGTTTGTTGTTCTGTACCACAACCTTAAATTTGGCTGGTGTTTAAAAAATCAGCCTGTATATGCCTTAGAATAGTGTGTGTCAGTGAGTAACCTAAACACACTAGTTCTCCCTTATCTGAACACTTCTTTATAGTGCAAATACGCGGTCTGTTGAAAATATTTAGTAATATTTAGTTTAAATATTTTTAAAAGCCTGTAAGTTATTTAAATCGTTTGTGCCTAGTAATTGGATTGTGAAGGTTAGATGGTAATCACTCCATGTAATTGTAGCTCATTTTGAATTTCAGTCTGATATGTGATTAGACTGGAAGCGGACCCCGACCATTTTTTTTTGTAAAATATTACTTTCTGGCTTTATAGAAGTGTCATGCCTGGATATCCTGTAACTAATGAGAATTTAGTCACACATTTTTTTTATTTAAACCATTCAATCAACCAACTTGGCCAATCTTCTTCTTTTCGTGCCGATGGTACTCTTCTTCAATTTTTTTATATTGATTGAACCCAGTATGAGGCCACGTTGATCGCTGCGTCTCAGGGGCATTGTTTAGGCCCTCTGAGGTTCAGATGAACGAGCACTTAGGACACTCCAGAAAATGAGGCATGGTCTGATCAGAAGCATCGCACTTGCACGGGGGTTTGGGTAGGTCAGTAATCTCCCATTTCAACATTGTGTCTGCAAAGGCCTCTTTAAGTCCAGCCACCTTTTTTAGGTTTGTTGAGCCAGCTAGCTGGGGGGCGTCCCACATTACGCATGCCGATACGCGTTTCCCAATCCTAGCACCCTAATTGCGTGACACACTTTCAATCACAATCTGAATCATATTGCTAATCCATTGCTTCATATGTTCGAAAAATGTGTCTGCTCAACAACGTAAATAACGCAATGAATTTTCTTGAACTGTGAAAATGAACCCCATTGCTACTATTTAGAGTGTTACGCAACCACCCCGCAGGAGGACAATTGGGTAAAGTAAAAAAAAAATATGGGAAGAGAAACAAAAGGAAAACGTTTTTTCATGTTTTGGAAGGGAGTTTACCAAAGATATCGAATCTACTTCAAAGATCACTTGATACTATTATTTACTATCTCTTTTATTTCATTTAAATACTTATAAATTACATTTTTAAATATTTTTATAAACAAAAAGATAAAAAAAAAATAGTAGCCCACCGGTATCGGGAACAGGGTCCAAGTTACCGGCTGTCAGGGCTGAAATGTATTTATTATTATTAGTCCGTATGAATTTTCTTGAACTGTGAAAACGAAGCCCATTGCTACTGTTAGTGTCAATTACCCCGCAGGACCCATAAAACATCAGTCGCCTTATAACAACACAACTAGCACAATAACTAGGTAGTATCTTAGCCAAAGAATGGATTCCATTACAGTAAATTGTATAGCAGTCAGCAACGCAGACATTGTATGTATTCGCATACATTACTACGCAGCTGGTAAACATATTTATAACGTATGTCGTTTATTATTGCTACGAGTATCAATGTCACTATATATTTCAAGGGAAATTACTGTTAGTTATTATTCAGACGGGAAATAATATCGCAAAATACATACGCAGATAGTATGTAATTAAACCAAACAATTTTGAATACATTTTAATATCGTATTTTTGTTGTTTGACCACGTCTGTGTTTACACAAAAATAAAGACTTAGTAATTGCTCTGCGAGTACTGCGACATAATAGTTTTAATAATTAAAACTTGAGGCTGTTATTAAATGTGCTATTACTTAAAGGATAAAATGGTTTTTTGTTTGTTCTTATAACTTGTACATTTTTATTTATTTACATTTGCAGGTTTGGGAAAGGGTGATATTTAACAGCGGGGTAATTGCGTAATACACTACCAAATCCAACGCGTTTTTGATTTTGACAGTTCGACAACATTCATTGCGCTAATTGGTATACTGTATATTAAAGTCCATTTCCAGTTAAATTTAATTCCATTTAAATGAATATGTACTTTATGTTGGTATCAATTAAGTAGGTTTCGGAATGGCAAGTTTTATGGAAAAGCTTATGAAAATTTGAAGTTGTAGCGTAAACTGAACTTTATGAGTGGCTATTAAAGTTGTTTATCCAAAAACACATACTTGTTTACATGTTTGGAAACTAAATCGCGAACATGGTATAGGCACATTCCAGGGTGACGAATTTTTTAAAAATATCAAAATCATTCTGATTGTGAACGAAAGTGTATTACGCAATTGATTGGGGTGCTGCTGTCAGTGGTGTCATGATAAGTATGTCATACTGGATAGCGCGGATCTGGACATTATTTACATTTAATTCAAACTAATCAGCTTGTAATTGCGTTTCCGTGTTATTGATAAGCATTATTTGATGCAAATAGAATTTAATGGCAGTGATAGTAATATTGTTTGACGGCATTAAAATATCGAGAATTCCCTAATTGAAGCCGTCACCATCATCATTTCAGCCGTAAGACGTCCACTGCTGGACATAGGTCTCCCCCAAGCACCGCCACTTCGACCGGTTCTGTGCTTCTCGCATCCAGCGGATTCCAGCGGCCTTCACCAGGTCAACTGTATATTTGCGAGCAAAGTTTACTACCACTAAATTTGGCAAATCTTCGGGCTATGTCGGTTACCCTGGTTCTCCTACGGATCTCTGATTCGATCACGTGGGGAAGCTGCAAGCATATATAAATAAATCAATCAACTCAGCCTATCGCAGTCCACTGCTGGACATAGGCCTCTCCCAGGCTGCGCCACAACACCCTAACTTCCGCCTTCTGTATCCAATCCATTCCAGCAACCTTCTTAAGGCCGTCCGTCCATCTAGCAAGCACATATAGAGGGCCTCTATTGCATTAAAGTCCTGCATAGCTGATGCCCTGAATGTTCAGGGATAAAACTGTGGGTCTACCCAGTCAAAACAAACAATAAATAAACAAAACGTGAATCTGAACAAAAGGGACTGAACACATGAATGCCTAATTATAATGAAAGTATCCTTATCATGGATAATGTAGAAAGGTCACGCGATGTCTGCCTATTGGGACTTTGTACCGAGATGCGACGTGATAGTTACAAAATCATGACCTAATAACTCGGCGATTATTCTTAATTAACATATTAATTATTTTAATTAGGTTTATAACAAACAGTTGTGGTTCGACGAACTCACTGCTTTCAGTTTTTCAAGTTGGTAAGTAACATTGAGGCACGCGTGATCGAGGTGAGCTTAGAATTAGTTAGGAGTGGATAGTGATGACGTACGAGTTGTAAGGCGCAGGAGTTAGGAGTGGATAGTGATGACGTACGAGTTGTAAGGCGCAGGTTCGAACCCAGACAGGCGCTTTACTTTGTGTCCACTGCTCGGGGAAGGAAAACATCGTAAGGAAACCAGCATGTCCTAGAACTGAAAATTCGAAGACATGTGACATTTACCAACCCGCTCAACTCTTACTTCAAGTAATAATACTAACAGCGGTTGACCTCCCATCTGTGGAGTTTACCTAGCCAATTTAATTGAACCCTGTATTATGTTTTATACGTTTACCAGATGTCTGTTTGTACAGCAGATGGTTCTTTCTCAGAAACGCCGTTCTTTAACCGCAACTGGTATTATTTTTATAACAGTTTATAAAGAACTAGTTAATTGCACATAATGACGTAGGTACCGGTTAGTACCAAGAAAGGAACCAATAGTGGCCATACAGGAGGTAGGTATGTGCACTAAGTTCCTTTCGGTCATCATCTGCCGAGTCCTTTCCCAACCATGTTGGGGTCGGCTTCCAGTCTAACCGGATGCAGCTGAGTATCAGTATTTTACATGGAGCGACTGCCTATCTGACCTCCACAACCCAGTTACTGGGTAGTACGAAACCCCTTTGAAAGACTGGTTGTCAGTCTTTCGGGCTTTTGACGACCCGTCACGAGTTTCAAAGATCCACGAATGACAGCCGGGACCAACGGCTTAACGTGCTTACCGAGAAACGGAGTGGTTTTGGTATATAAAGATGGTCACCCATCCACGGACCAACCGCGGAAAGCGTAGCTTAACCTGATCGATCGACCCATGCGGCTGTTATTACTTAGCCACAAGCCTCTCTACTAAGTTCCTTTCAGTACCATTATAATAGTTACTAAGGGAGCCCCCCCGAGCAGCTGTTGTCTCCGCAATGAATCTGTCTCTCACATTACGTCTACGCGTTTGTATGAAAGAGCACGCATGAAGCGACGCGACAGCTGGGAGACTTTTTTGTCAGGTCAGCGACGCACGGCGACAAAAAAGTGGCCGGCCAGCCAGTTGACGATCAACCGCCCCCGTCATCGTCAGTTTTTTTTTTCTGCAATATTTTACAAAAAAGTAGCGTTTCTCCCTAATTAGACCCTACACTGTCTTAACTATTAACACTGTAATTATTAAACATTGTAAAAGCCATTTATTTTTAAAAGAGTAACCGTGGAGTGTCTTGCCGGCTCTTCTCCATAGAAAACGACCAATTGGAACCGTGCACCTAGCTTCTGACGTTTCATAAGTGCCCATGTAGGATTATGTGAAAGAAAATATTTTGATTTTGATTTTATAATATTATTCATGGAAACTTACCATTTCGTGAGCATGTAGTTATATATTTATACAGTCTTTTTTTAATAATACGTGTCTTTATCATTTTATATCAATACTAGCTTGTGCCCGTGACTTCGTCCGCGTGAAACTTATTGTTCCCCCGACCCACAGCATCGATAGCATCGCCCGCCGTCCTCAAAAATTGGTCTATAGAGTTTTATAAATCAGCGGGGTAATTGCCTATCAGTAGCAATGGGTTTCATTTTGACATTTCAACAACATTCATTGCGTTATTGACGTTGTTGAACAGAAAAATTTTTGGAACTTATGAAGCAATGGATTAGCAATAAGCTTCAAAATTATTCAGATTGAGTTTGATAGTGTGTTACGCCATTAGGGTGCCGACTGGCAGTTCCAGAGATTAGCGCGTTCAAACAAACAAACAAAATCTTCAGCTTTATTATTAGTAAGTATATATAGATGTTACAAGACATGGTATTATTAGGTATATAAAAGAATTAGATGGTTTGCACAATATCGGAGTTTATTTATAAACGTTGAACCGTGAGTAAATGTACCAATGGTTAAGGAGACGTTGAACATTATTTACTTTTTTTTTTTTTTGAGTATGGGAAATCGTCAAATGACCCCTCCCGCTCTGGGTGGAGCGGAAGGGAGTGTCAGAGGGGTTTTAGTCAGTAAAAGTCTGACACACCCTTCTGCTCCGCCCAGAGCGGGAGGAGTCATTTGATGATTTCCCACCCAGAAAAAAAAAAAAAAAAAAAAAGAAAAAAAAAAAAAAAAAAAAAAAAAAAGGGAGTGTCAGACTCTTACTGACTAAAACCCACCCGGGTCCTTCTTTAGCCCTTTATGTTCCAGGGCTGCGGTAACCCTTTCGGACGATCCCGCTACCCAACATTATTTACTTCAAGCAACGTTTAGGCATCAAGGTCGTGGTACAGCAGGAGTTGGGTATTATGTTATGAACATTCAGTTTACAAAAATCAAAGTCACATCATTTATTTCAAATACCTTTTCTTTTGACAATCAATTCGGTTTGCACTCAACTCTAAAGTTTCTAATATAATTTAATCATGATTCTAAAGACACGTGGCGCCGTCTTTTATTATAAAAACGTTATTGTTGTTTTCCTCGGGAACAGCACTTTTTTTCGGGATGAAAGGTACCCTATGTCCGTTTCTGTACACCTGACAACGCATATGCAAAATTTCAGGATGATCGCTTCAGTGGATTAGGCGTGAAAGGTATCAAACAAACTTACTTTCGCATTTATAATATAGGTTAAGACTAGGTAGGATAGGGCTGATTTTTCAATCGACAGATAATTTTTATTCGTGGAATAAAAATGACGTTTGACCGATTTTGTATGGAAGAACTGTCAAAAATTCAAAATTATTCCTCGGATGAAATTATCTGTCTGGTTAGGCACATAAATTTCACTTTAAAACGTCAAAATTTAGGTACAGACGCCAGCACACTAAACTACTACAATCTGTCAAACTTCTTTAATAGATTTTCAACTTTATCGCTAAACCATTAAGGTTCAATGTTGATTGGGCAAATTTTACAGTTTCGGGTAGCCTGACCTGCTGGCGTCTGTACATGAAAATTGAATTGAGTCTAGTTGCCCCTTCCAAAAGGAGAAAATTGGGCAAGAGACTCCACTCTTAAAATGTTTTACAATATTTTGTATACATTGATTATATAGTTATATATGAAGACGTATAATGCAGTTAGATACGCGGTATTTAATGCTAACTCGTTCTATGACTTATTAATATTTACCTACTAGCCAGGTTTTGCTTACCTAGGTCTTTGAATATTCGCTATTTATTCATACTAAATGCGTCATCATAAGGGCCGGCGCCCACTGGCGGCACGGCACGGCAAGGGATTTTTATGCGAATAATAGAAAATATAACTTAAAAGAATGACATTAAAATTGAAATTTCATCCGCACCAATGATACCGCGGTATCCTAAGGCGTGCCGCGACGTGCTTTGGCATCATCATTGAAATTTCAATTTTATTATCATACAAGTTATATTTCTATTCGTCGCATAAAAATCCCTTGCCGTGCCGTGCCGCCAGTGGGCGCCGGCCCTAACTCATTTAGCGCAGCTGGCAGTAATCAGAACTTTTGTTTACGGACCTCTCGTCTTTAAGAACGAAGAATTTTTAGTTTACCTACTCGAAACTCGAAGTCAACAAAATATCATGAAGGCTAAAACCTGCTTCGTTTTTGTTCTAAGTTCTAAGACGTAATTAAAGCACTACAAGGTTATTTTGGCGCGTGGCTAAAATCAGAATTAACGCCGCCATCTTGTTTTTAACCGACTTGGCCGACAATTCGACTTTTTTTTGTTTGTTTGTATTTTACGCGATATCTCCGGCAAATGCGGTCGATTTCGAAAATTCTTGTTTTAATGGATAGACTATGCCCCAGGGGTGGTCCTATACAACGTGTCACGGAAAGGGTATATTCATCCGAAAGGGACGGCTTCTTTGGATGATATCAAACGATATTGGAAGGGTTTCAACTCAAAATAAAATACTCAAAAAATTGATACCAAATTTTCGGTTTCTTAGGTTTCGTAAATTCAAATCATAACAAACGTGTCACCGCACTACGTAGGTCAATGTCTTCAACTTTAGTTGCCAATATTATGATAAATCTCTTCCGTAATTCTGCGCGCCTAGTATCGAAGTAGCCTACTGCAGGCGGTGTCCTTTGTCGGCGCGAACTACATGCAGTCGCCCGTGCCGACAAAGGGACGCAATCCCTTTGGCGGCTTTTTCGGCGGCGGCGGCGCGCGCGCAATATTATACCATACCTACTTTACCGTGATGTAAAAATTAATGCGTAATTATTGATTTACAGTTTACTCATTAATATCAAGCCAGAAATTGCACGTAAAAACTGAGATTCAAAATTTACGTAAAAAATCGAAACAAAGTTTAGGTTGGTTAACTAGTTTCATCCCTTATTATTACTTATTACCGAGTGAACAGTAAAATCTTAAAGCTTTGCTTAATTTAGTAAATTGGCTTACATTTTTAAAGATGGGGTTCGATGTGGTGACCTTGGTATTGTATGCACAAGGCCGCTCGCTTGTTGATGGACACCTGAACATTGCGTAGCATGTCTGGTGTTATTGTCCGGAAAGCGGCCTCAATCCGCACTTTCATTTGGTCCACTGTATCACACTGCACTGCGTACGCTACATTTTTAATGTACCCCACAAAAAAAAAGTCTAACGGGGTTAGGTCTAGGGATCGCGGAGGCCAAGCCACGCTTCTACTACCACGTCCAATCCACCGAGGAAAGCGCGCATCTAAATAATGGCGCACATCTGCCGGTATCAGCTCCTGGGTGCGACAGAAGTGGTATGGGTGCTGACCGTCATTGTAGTCGTACTGAACTGATGCGCGTATCACAGGGATAAAAACGAGTGCACTAGACACGGAACAGAAGTCGACTGACGAGCAAAACAATAACAATAACAATAATGCTAAATAAAACTCCTATTCCCTGCTATCCTGGTACAGGGTAGCTGTAACTATTAGTGTCCACTACATAGATATAGGTTTTTTACATTTCTATGGTCCACTACTATTAAAAAATATTGTTCAATAATTAAGATTATTTTACATCCTCATAATAATTTGAACTAAACTCAGTAAATCTAAGACACTAGAGCAAACTAATTACGTAATTCAAATTCAAAATTGAAAATCATTCTTTTTTTTTTTGGGATGGGAAAATCATCAATGACTCACTCAGCTCCCGCCCTGGGTGGGGCGGAAGGAAGTGTTAGACTCTTACTGACTAAAAACCATCCTGTTCCTTCAGTTACCCTTGCATTCCGGGGCCGCGTTATTTCGTTAGAACATTCCCGCAACCCCGGAAATTCCCGCAACTCCGGAAAATCATTCATTTCAATCCATTAAAGATCATTTATTACGGGGCCGCGTTATCTCGTTAGAAGTCTGTATTAGAAGTTGTATTACCAGGGTCCAAGATTTGTTAATTGAAACTACACGGACTGCAATTGGTTCACGTACCCTAAGACCCTACACACACATTATGATGCTTCATTGTGTGTATAAAACGACGTAATCAGGGTTCTGTGAGCAAACGATTTTCAATTCGGCAATAACAATTCCTGTTACTCATGCGGTCCTAGTACTTTATTAATTTCTTTCCACAGTTAGATGCAGTTTTGCGACATTTTTTATTGATTTCATTTGAATTATAATAAAGACTAAACATGCTCAAACCAATAAAACCCATGTACGACTCAAACAGCACCGACAAACCGTGAACTTCCGATAATTCTTTCGGTTAGTCCTACAGACAAAAATTATGCGTGCGTGCTATTATTTTTTAATTAAAAAAAACTATTAACTTGTTAATAGTTTTCGTCGCTATTTATTAATAAAAAAAATAACCTTATTTTAAAAATTATGAACGGAACCCATTGTGATTTTATTTTTACTAGGAGAAGAATAAGTTGCGAAGAGGTGAATTGAAATGATGTTTTGGGTTCAGTTGGACATAAATTGTTACTAAATCCTTTTTCTATTCTAAGTTTATTTAAGCAATTGATTCCTGAATGCACGTAAGGATTCGATTTTTATGATCAATTCAATAGTACGAGCTAACGATTTTTCGAAACAACTCCTGGATCGTATGTGTTAAAATTATTATAATAAGGGCTCACAATAGTTGAAATTCATATTTGCCCAAAGTATTGTGCTGACAAGTGACAATCATAAACAGCGAATCGGTAGGTTTATCTATTTCAAACAAGATCAACTACATACATATGCAAGCAGGTATCTAAATATTATCTCGTTAAATTTTGATACCAAGACCAATTAATTGTATTGTAGCTAGTTCACAAACATAATCAAAGTTTCGGAAAAGTCAGTAATAATATTTTTTAAACAAAAATAAACATACGGAACCTTTTATTCAGAATTACCAGGAGTAAGAGGTTTATTTTACTTACAAATAGTTCACTGACACCGATCAGCTGATTTAGTGCTAGTGATGTGCTTATTTCAATTTGAAAAGTTCGGTTTCTGGTATCAATGTATTAAAAAATCTCATAACTTCCAAACATGTAGAGATAGGATTAAAAAACTCTTCCATTATCGTTTGATATCATCCAAAGAAGCCGTTCCTTCCGGATGAATATACCCTTTCCGTGACACATTGTATACCTAAATTGTATTATCTTTGCTTGGATAGCAAAACGATTCGTGTGGGGCGGGTACAGTTAAAAAGGGAAAAATAAAAACTTTTCATACAACAAAAAAAAAAAAACAACCGACTTCCAAAAAGAAAAGCACTACTATTTTACGTCTAAGATTTTTTGTAAAAAAGTTTTTCTGTTCAATGCATTTCACGAAACAATTGCACAAATGTTTACCAATGGCGCCCCCCTGTCAACTTTATCCCAGTGCCATAAATCCTCGTAGCCAAAAAGTATTTATTAACACATTTTTTTTCTATCCTAAAATCATTTTTATCTCCTTCCAGCTCGAGACTTCCCAGACGATGCTGACGATGACCCTGACCTCCTGGTGCCAGCGATCCCAGAAGATACTCCTCAAGTCCCCTACAGACCTCCAAGAAGGTCGGATGACGAGGTCCTGGAGAGGTCCCGGGAGTATTACGAGATGATGGCTGAGAGGAGAACCGTCAGGTCGTTCAGCCCAGAGCCAATACCACAAGAAGTACTGGATAACCTTGTTAAGACTGCTGGTAAGAATGCAATCCATTTATTATAAGTAATTTTTCGAAGAAGACCTGGATGAGAATCGCATAGACCAGGAAAGCATAGAAAAAGGGGGAGGTGGCCTATACTCAGCAGTGGGTAGAACAAGGCAGCCAATGATTATGATGATGAAGTACTTTTTCGCCGTAGACGTTGTAAGCATGACGTAGTCAGTTGTAATTATGGTGAGTCGCTCTTAATTTCTCAGCAACAGCTGGTGTATTCGGGCCCCGTTAATGGCAATAGGTTTGCTCCATATAATAACATTGTAGTGGTATTTACACCGCCACATGCGAACTACGCCACGCCAAATTCTGCATCTCGCAAGCAGAGTTTACCACGCAACTAGCATATATACAACTTTTCTATGGCATCTACAGCCCGACTTCACCCATTGCTGGGCATAGAATTCTTCTTTCTTGAGCCAATCCCGACGCCCCGTGCCAGCCTCATCTAGGTTCTACCTGCGATGGCAACAATGTCGTCCGTTCGTCTCGCCGCCGGACGATCGACACTTCGTCTTCCAGTACTTGGCGCCACTCGGTCACTGCCTTACTCCACCTGTCATCACTGCGCCTATAATAACATACAGCTCTAAAACTGAAATGTGGAAGTAGGTACTTTTGTTCTCTGTCGAACACTTCGGGGTACACATTTGGGGCGTGATGTTATGGAAGCGGTGCTAAAAGATAAGTGCTTGACCCAGGCCGAAGGATGGCCATTAGCAAGGATTCCGCAGACAAAAAGCCATTGCTTATCTAACAGCCTTGCCCACTTAGTGAGGACATGACTTGAGGTGCATACGCATTCACAAATGCATGCCAAACACATCTAAATAAGGAAGCTATTGCAACCACGACGTGCATCTTAATACCGTAACATTTAGCGTGAACTTGCTACCGACTTATGCGCTGAAAGTCCCTGTGTGCATACCGACGACCCGATGAGTAGGTACCAATGTCAGAGAAAAAGAGAAAAGTGTATTGTCACAAGAAGCATTCACCAGAATTTGATCCATACGTACACTATTTATGTATATTTACTTAAGGTACTGTAGAGACTATAGCCCCTTTTAGTGCTAACATGGACCCTCCGCGAGTTTGTTAAAATGTGATTGGTATAAAAGACGAGAAAATATAAAGATCTTAGTTTAGAAGAGATTAGGCTGACAAGAGAAAGGATTATGATGTGAAATACGTAATATATTTTAATAGGAATAATTATTGAAGATTACGAGTTAAACTGAAGTTTGATTTTATACCTCCCGTGTACCGTGAAGCTCGTAGAGAGCTCCACAGTACTGAAACTGATACTAAGCTAGGGCTTGTATTTTCGGAGTCAGTCCTCAAACGTGGACCACTACATGGAGATCGTGTCAACGTCAATGTCGTGACGTAAATTATTATTATAATAATATACGTAGGCACAGTCAAATTCCTTATTTTCAATTAAAAAATGATAAATCACTATTGAAATATGTATTACTAGCTGCGCCCCACGGTTTTACCCGCATAAGTTTTGATCTCGTGGGATATCGGGATAAAAGTATCCTATGTGTTAATCCTGGTTATAAACTATCAGTGTGCAAAATTTAATACAAATCCGTTCAGGAGTTTTGGCGTGAAAGAGTAACAAACATCCATCCATCCATACAAACTTTCTCATTTATAATATTAAGTAGGAAGTAAGATTTAAACCTACTGGGTAATTGCGGAACACACTATCAGAAACAATGGTTTTCATTTTGATAGTTCAGCAACATTCATTGCTTAGTTTACGTTGTTGAGCAGACACATTTTTCGATCATAATTATGAAGCAATGGATTAGCAATATCCTTCAAAATGATTCAAATTGAGATTCATAATGTGTCGCCATTAGGGTGCTGATTAAACGGTAATGACTTTTCGAAGAAGTATTCGAATCGTAAGAGTAGTCTTTATACCAGACTACATAGTTAATAACAGGCACTACGTAATCTAAGGTTGTTAACTTCAAGCCCTAGAATACAAGAACTACCAGTTTCACTATTACATTCCGCTCAGGAAATCCTGTCATTTCAAGTTTAACTTAGAAAGCTGGGAAATATTTATATCTTTCTATAACCAGCTTTAATTACAATAAGCATAAGGTATTAGTTAATATATTTCCTATATAACTAAGGGCTGATTTTTCCATCGCCAGATAACTTTTATTCGAGGAATAAAATTGACGTTTGACAGTTTTTGTATGAAATAACTGTCGAATTTTCAAAATTATTTCTCGAATAAAGTTATCAGATGATTGAAAAATTCAGCCCTTATTAATTAGGCAGTAATGTGATGTAAGAATGCCTTGATCCAGCCAAAGAGGATAAAACTGAAGGAGGAAAAACACTGTAATAAAATAATCTCCTAAGCCCCCTGCGATTTATGAACTTCTCCAAAATCTTTAAAAAATATTTTTTATCAAAACCATAACACCTTTCTTGGAGCGGTTTTTGGTAAAACACATAAAAATATACCAACACAAGGATCTTTTGGCTCTTGAATGAAGTTGACAGGGGGCGCTGTTAGTAAACATTTTGCGCATTTGGTTTGTGAAATGTCTCTTGAAATATGCAACTTAACAGCAATATTATGATCACAATGATTTTCACAGACTCGTCAATGGCAGCAACCCAACAGCAACCTCATAAGAGTGAGAATAAAGATTACTGTGACTTGGACATTGTTGTAAACTCCGAGGTCAAATAACTGAAAAAGGACTGTATTGAAAAAGCAAGATGGCGGCTTTAGTTCCGATATTGGCCACGCGCCAAGATAATCTTGTAGCGCTACATCTACGATTATTTGTGACAATCATAGTGAAAACTCTGTGATATATAGTTATTATACTCTTTGCTCTATGATCATAAGCGGTCGACACCGCTTATGATCATAGAGCAAAGAGTAGCATAGCTAGACACCCCGACGGGTGTCAAGCTATGCTGTCAAGTGGCAACTTGGGAAGTCAAGGGGAATTTATCAAAAAGTGATCAAAAATATAAGAAGCTTTTTCTTGCAAAAAATTTAATATACTTACTTATACACAAAATTCTCAGATTTTGTAATGTTTTATTTATTTATGCTGCAGAAATCATGAAGTTGATTCGAATTACTCATTTAATTCACATCTACAGTTTATTAATGATTATAATCGTTTATGCGTTAATAAGTACAGTGTATAATCAAGTACAACTCGTCAAACAGAAAGGGAAAAATGAAGTCGACTTATACCACGGAAGTTCTGGAAAAACAATTATTTCAGAACATTTTAAAAGAATAAATTCAGAGAAACAGATACAAATAAAAAGTATTTGTGCGACTAAAGACATCAAGGCATGTATAAAACTTATAAACCTAAACCAGACTGTTTACAATTTGTATTTGGATCCGGTGAACCGTCTCGGCAACGTTATAGTGATACAAGTCCATTCAGATGTGTTCTACTTTACACAACTCTTGGTATCTATGAAGAATGCCCGTGGCATCACCAACTCTCTGCTTATCTTCTCCCACGATTACTGGGATGAAAAAATCAACAAACTTGTCAGAGCTATCCGCTTTGCCAAATATATACAAATCTTCTATCCGTATTCATTACAGCTGTACCCAAATGTGTTTCCCGGGGAAGACTCTAAACTGTGCACTGTATGCAGTGCTTGTAAAACCTCGACATTAAGAGATCCTAAAGCTTCTCAAGCAAAGCTCCACTGGTGGTGGCTCGCCAACCAAGTCTTCGACAACATGCCCATTATAAGTAACTACGACAATGACATTTTATTTCTCGAAGAGGGCAACTACGTTACAACAGATTTCTTATACATATATAAGTCGCTTCAAGATGCAAAACGATCACACTGTCCGTATTGTGACCTGATGAGTTTGGCTGCACACAAGCGTCTGGGCACCGAGCAGTATCGCAAGACACAGGACACAGCAGTGGTTGAAGCTTGGACTGATGCTATGCCCAAAACTGGTTTAGCGTTCAATAGGGAAATTTGGAAGGCCATTAAGTCATGGAGTAAGGATTTTTGTTATTATAACGACTCTCGTTGGGATAGATCTTTGAAGAATCTGAAGAATAGCAAAGGGAATGCAACTATATATGTCATATCTATTAACGGTCCTAGGGTTTTTATTTTGGATGAATGCGACAAAGGTTTTGGCTGCAATACACTAATTGAATTGCAAAAATTTATACAAGCAATTTCTAAAGAGCTATTTCCTAGGGATCTCACTATATGGTCAAGGAAAGAAAGGAAGATTAACATTAAGCCATCAGGCGACTGGCTTGACATCAGGGATCAGGAACTCTGCATGCACTTCACTAAACGTAGCCTTTGGTATTAAATTGTACTGTTTTAATTATTTGAATTCGTTTTCTAGTTGAATAAAGGACTTTAAAATGCAGTTTTGTTTCGTATTTGGTTTCAATTTTACATTCTCTTTCATACTGTCCGATTAAAAAGTTGAACATAAAAGTTATAAAACTATAAATATTGCGTCGTAAGCTACGAAAAGGCTATTAACTTTTCAAGATGTTAACCCACAAACAAGTAATTAGTTTTTTTTTTTATAACTTATCTGTTTGTCGTCTATTCCATCGGTGATTCCATTACAAAAACCATCAGTCATATTTTGTACATTTTTTTCCAGTGAAATATGTATACTTAATCTTTTTGAATTCAGTGAAGTGAATCTTTTTGAATTTTTCAAAGAATTTCTTTCCTAAATTCATGTTCGATAAAATGAAACCATGAATCTAAATCCAGAGCATTTAGCCCGTGTTTACGTCTTACTTTTTATCCTTGTTATTTCTACAGTAGTTTATACAGTGTACCAACAAGTCGTGTTTGTAAAGGAACAAAGAAGAGACCTTCTTGAGAACTACAAAGAAGATTCCAACAATGCCACTATAACGGATTACTTGGACCAAAAGTTTAGAAGCAAGATACAAGATATCCAACAGATATTCAGGATTAAAGATATTATCAAAAAGTTAAACACGGAGCAGACAGTGTACAATAAACAGTATGGACCCATCAGCAACGTTACGCAGATCGTTGTAATACAAGTCCACTCGAATGTGTTTTATATCCAACAGCTATTGATGTCTCTTAGTGCTGCCAAAGGCATTCATAAGGCGTTGCTTATCTTCTCCCATGATTACTTCAGTTATGAAATTAACCAACTCATCAATAAAATACATTTTGCCAAATACATGCAAATTTTCTATCCATACTCAATACAGTTGCACCCAAATGTATTCCCTGGAATAGATGATCAGTTCTGTTCTAAAGGCTACGTCTGCAAAAAGTCAAAACGTAGAAACCCCGAGGCAGCTCAGGCAAAGCATCACTGGTGGTGGGGAGCCAACCAAGTTTTTGACAATATGGAAATTACGGAGCCGCAACGATTTAATAATACCATTTTATTTCTGGAAGAAGGCGATATTGTGACTCCTGATTTCCTATACGTATACACACTGCTTAGACATAGTAAATTGCAGCATTGTCCATTTTGTGAGTTGTTAAGTTTGGGAGCACACAAACCTAAATTATCTAGGTACGACAAAAAGACTTTTATATCGATAGAAACTTGGACAGATAAAATCCCTAGATCAGGCATAGCCTTCAACAGGAACATTTGGAACGCCTTGAAATCGAACAGCGACGTGTTCTGTTACCACAACGACTTTAACTGGGACAGCTCCTTCAGGTATGTGGGTGAGCAGAAATGGGAAGGGAATGTTTTTATGTTAGCGGTTGCTGGCACCAGAGTGTTTCATCTTGGGCAGTGTTACGACTTCGATAATGATTGCAAGGATCGCCAAGTTTTAAAAGTGACATCATTCATTAAGCAAATCTCCGACAATTTATTTCCATGGGGTATCGTTATGGTTGTTTTCAATGAAGTGAACTTCGATGAAAAGCCTGCTGGATTATGGGCAGATGTAAGAGATCACGAGCTTTGCATGCATTTCACTAAAAACAGCGGGTGGTATTAAAATTTTTGATTTTTTTTAATGTTGTGATAGTAAACTTAAAAAATATAAACAAATTTTATGTTGACCATTGTATTTTTTGTATAATATGGTGATCTGGAGAAATAGCGTCACTGTCTACAGTGCAAATTTTACCAATCAGTAAACATTAGCAGAACTACTGCATTAGCATTACTATGAACGATAAGATTGTTGTTTGCGAACACAAATCTTAGGGATACCCTACGTCCAGGTGTAGCGTCGATCTTTGCAGAGTAGCTAGAAACAGCTGGATGAGCCGAGGATCGAGTTATAATAATATGGAGTGCGATTAGAGACGCTTACGGTTCGCAGTTGACTGCTGATAGGCTGATGATGAAGCAATTGGGTAGATTCAAGTAGTCATCGATGATATTTAGTAGCTACGTATAAAAGTAAGATATACTTGTTAAAAGCGAGTAAACAAAAGCAATATGATAATAATAATTGATCTGGTAGGGTATCGTTAGTAAATACTTTTCAATTCAGTTCTTAGGACTTCGTACCCAAGTAGGCCGCAGCAGGGACAACCTCCACAAGTGTGGGTTCATGGAAGGCTCTGACCTCCAGTGTGTATGCGGTGTCTCTCCACAGACAATGGCTCACCTCCCATCTTGCACCGTATGCCCTGTCACCTGCACACGGGAAGACCTAATGCCTGCGTCGGCGATTGCTATCAGCGTTGCTGAATTTTGGGCCAAAAAAATTTAAAAAAAAAAAACTATATTTTTGCCATGGACACGCTAAGAAGAAGAATTCAGTTTAGCATCTAGTATCTAGCGCTGGATTAGAATCGAGTGAGAGATAATTAGTTGATGGCCAATCCAGTGCCGAAACACTGGAAATCAGCCTGAATAGTTTTTATCCACATTCCTTACGGAGGAATTAAGGCCGCAGGAATCCGCTATATGTGGGAAGCACATAACCAGTCGTAGTGGCGGTGCTTGGGGGAGGCCTATGTCCAGCAGTGGACCTTTTTTCCTATGAATTCCTAACGAACCCCACAAAAGGCATCTGCCGTGAAATCTGATCGTAACAAGCCCTTTTAAATGATTATACAGATTTATACACAATTTTTAGTCTTGGCTTTTAATGGCTCCTAAGTTAAATATATTTTATCAAAACGTTCGCGGGCTTAGAACTAAAAGCGATTTTTTCTATCGTCAAATGTTATTAAACTCGTATGATATTATTGTTCTTACTGAGACGTGGTTATTAGACGGAGTTTTAAATTCTGAATTCTTTGATGAACTATCGTTCATCACGACGCCACACAGTGTATCCATTGTGTGGCGTCGTGATCGAGATTATGTTTTGACCGGGCAATCGCGTGGTGGGGGTGTACTTATTGCTACACGTAGGGAACTTTCAGTTATATGCCAACCTACCTTCTATTCTACAGCAGAGGATTTATGGCTCAGCATACGACTGAAAAATTCTAATACACGTAAATATATTACCTTACATATCTGTGTTGTTTATTTATGTCAGCAAAACTTAGGCCTTTCTTTTTCTTTACAACTTCGCAACTACCTCACAAAATTGAACCAAATAGTTATGAGTAATTCTTCTGATACCTTTCTCATCATTAGTGGTTTTAACATAAGCGGTATTAACTGGGTCCTATCTGACAATCTACCGCTCGTCCCAATAAACCTGAATGGTCCTGACGAAGTTTTACTTGGTGACGAATTATGTAACCTAGATTTTGGTCAATACAATGGTGTTCTTAATAGGTATGGTAAAATTTTAGATTTGATACTTTCAAACCAATTAGTTAATGTGGTTGAATGTTCAAGTCCGCTGGTTCCCATCGACGCCTACCATCCAGCACTATTGATTAATATGGATTTCGTTGAAGCTCCTCTATTAGAGTGCGCGCCACGGACGCAATATCTATTCGACAAGGGTGACTATGATTCTATCAACAAAGATATTTCCATGACTGACTGGGAATCCGAGTTTGCGACACGATCAATTGATGAATCATTAAACTTTTTCAATGAAGTTATTCTTAGTTTACACACAAAATACATTCCACAAAAAGTACATCGTAGCAAAACATATCCAACTTGGTACAATTCGGCATTAATTAAAACAATTAAAGAAAAATACAAATATTTAAAAAAATTCAAGACGTACGGCAATATAGCTGATGAGTCAACGTTTAAGCTTCTTCGTGAAAGGGTAAAGGTATTAGAATCGCAATGTTATGAAAACTACTTGAATTTAACCGAAAAATCTATTAAAGAAAACCCTAAATATTTTTGGACCTTCGTTAAAAAACGACACAACTCGAATGCAGTTCCGAGCACTTTAAACTATAATAGCGAAGCGTTGCGTACCGGAGAATCAATATGCGAAGCGTTTTCTACGTACTTTCATTCTACATTTCTAAATACTAGCCCTAGTCATGGAATCTCTTCACCACCTCTTTTTACTGAATCTTCCAGCCTATCTGATATATGTAGCATTGTAGTGAGCGTTGAAGAAGTTTCTATCCTGCTTCGCAAGTTAGATACTTCTAAAGCGGCTGGCCCGGATAATATTTCATCCAAATTTCTTGTACGATGTTCGACGTCGATTGCCCATCCTATCTCGATTCTCTTCAGGAAATCCTTGGATACTTGTGTTGTACCTGAACTTTGGAAATCGGCTTTCATAACGCCTATTCACAAGAAAGGAGTCAAAACCGAAATTGTAAACTACAGGCCGATATCCAAGCTCTGTATTGTGGCAAAAATATTCGAAGGGATCATCAATAACCAGGTGTATAGTGCTCTTAAAAATTCGTTTAGTTCCTTTCAACATGGTTTTTTGAAAGGAAGGTCTACCGTCACCAACTTAATTCTGTTCAATGATTTTATTACTGACGCCATGGATAACGGTAAGCAGGTTGATGTCGTTTGTACTGATTACAGTAAAGCTTTTGATCGGATTGACCATGAGATCTTACTATCAAAGTTGTATAGTATAGGAATACGAGGTGATTTACTCAGATGGTTTTCTTCTTACCTGGAAAACAGGTCTCAGGCAGTAGTATTAAGCAATTATATGTCTGGTTGGGTGCCTGTCCCCAGTGGAGTCCCCCAGGGTTCATTGCTCGGCCCATTACTTTTCATTATCTATATAAACGACATCAACTCTTGCTTGACTTCATCCAGACTGCTGTGTTTTGCTGATGATATGAAAGTATATGCCACAAAATCTTCACATGTGGACGTGATTGCACTTCAGGATGATTTACGTCGTCTGGAGGCTTATTGTCGTGGGAGTAAGCTTGATCTTAACCCTGCTAAATGTTCGGTCCTAACATATTCTCGAAAGCGCTCAATTATACCTTCATCGTATATCTTGGGTAATCAAGTACTACCTAGAATGAATTGCATCCGAGATCTGGGAGTATACCACGACTCACAGCTTACGTTTGAATTTCATGTAGATGCTATAGTCGCTAAAGCATCTAAAGCACTAGGTTTCATAATGCGGCTATCCAAGTGCTTCACTCAAGCCAAAACTTTAAAAATTCTTTACTGTACTTTTGTTAGAAGCCACTTGGAATACGCGTCTGAAATCTGGAATCCATGTTATCACAAGTATATTGATCGTATAGAGAGCATCCAGAAAAGGTTCATCAAGTATTTGTGTTATCATCAGAAAGTGCCCTACCGGTCTGAACATTACCTCGATCTCTGCAAGAAGTATCATATATTACCCCTAATTAATCGGCGAGCAATCTCTGACTGTATTTCACTATTAAAAATTTTCAACAATTCTATTAATAACTCCGATATTCTATCCAAATTTTATTTTAATGTTCCCGGAAGGTCGAAGCGATGGAACGCACCGTTGCGGGTTCCATTTACCTCTACGAATTACAGGCAAAATTCATTTACAGTGCGTGCAAGTAGAAACTTTAATGACATGTGTAAACAGCATGATTTTGATCCTTTCTTAACAGGTGTCTCCTCGGCCAGGAAGTGCCTGAGCCTTAGCTTTTTTAATTAAGATTTTGTATGTTCAGGTTTTTTTTTTTCTTATATTTGTTTAAGCTTGAATGTTATATTGTTTCTTTTTCTCTTTCTTTTTTGGTAGCTGTGTTGTGTTGTTCACACTCTCTCTTTCCATTCTGTTTTTAGAAGTGATGACTTTTAATTGGCTGTCAGTCTCACATACAATTTTTTTATTCTGTTTGTTTTAGCTGTAAGTTATCCATAGTTAATAAATAAATTAATTAAATTCCCCTAATGAGACAGAAATTCCGGACGCCACAGATCCGGATGAACTGTTTGTTAAGACCTTTACTAATGGAGAATATGTTGCTGGGTCTCTATCTTAATCATTTGCAGGAAAGATAGGAGAAAACCTAAGAGAAAAAAACAATAATAAATTGAATGACGCAATTTAATCATCAAGACGAAAGATTTAGTTTATGAACCACACGCTTTCATTCGCAAAGCGCATGCAAAGCTCCTGGTCTCGAACATCGCTCCAGTTACCTGACTCTGTTGAATTCAAATCTTCATCAACCGTTACTTTAACTTTGAGACTCAAAGGGAACAAGTTTTTAGCAATCAATTCTGTAAAGTTATTCATGGCTGTCACTTTATCCCGCTCTTTGCAACCAACATCCTTGACGTCACACTCGTCCATACGGAACACTCTAGGACCGTCTATAGCCAACAAATAAATATTTCCATCCATTTTAACAGCACCCAGATATTTCAATGAATTGTCCCACTTTGAATCATTGTAGAAACAGAAGAGTTCCTTCCAGGATTTGATATCGCGCCAAGTCTTCCTGCTGAATGCGATAGCTGTACTAGGCATAGTGTCCTTCCAGGCTCCTATTGTTATAAGACTTTTTCTTTTTTTGTATTTCGATAACTCAGAGTCGTGTGCTGCCAAACTGATCATTTCGCAAAAAGGACAGTGAATATACCTTGCTCTTATAAGCAAGCTGTATACATACAAAACATCACGAATCACATAGTTGTTCGCTTCAAGAAATAGAATCGGTTCAGAGAATGTTTCCAAGGCCTTTATATGGTCAAAGATTTGGTTGGCTTGCCACCACCAGTGGTGCTTCGACTGAGCCGCTTCTGGGTTCCTGGTCGACTTCACACAGGGGACACCTTGGATGCAGGACGTACGTTCTACTCCAGGAAACACTTCTGGGTGTAACTGTATAGAATACGGATAAAAAATTTGCATGTATTTTGCATAGTTTATATTTTGAATAACTTTATTCATTCTATCACTGTAGTAATCGTGAGAGAAGATTAGTAAAGCTGAGTTGATGAAAAAGGCTTTTCTTAAAGAATTCAACAGCCGTTTTAAGTGATACACATTGGAATGGCACTGTATAACGATAACAAATGTTTTATGAGTGATGACTCCCAAGTGTGAGTTGTGGATCACTTGCTTTGTGTTGAATATTTTTATTTTTGGTCGAATTTTATTCATCGTTCTCATGTACATTCGCTGTTTGGTTGGTTTTCTTCCTTCTTCACCATCTACCTTACCATTGTAATAGTTTTGGATAAAATCTCTTCGTTCCTTCTTCACATACAAGACGTAAATGATCGTCGTAGTTAATAAGATCAACAGAAGGTAGACACGGCGCGAACACAGTACGAGTCTCATTTTCAAAATGCATTTAGCGTAATTATATTATTTTCTATACGCTAGTTATATATAAGTCAAAGTTTCTAATTCTTTAATTCACAAGAACCTAAAAATTGCATTTTTGGTTCACATCTTAACATTAAATGTCAAAAGTGACATGAAAATAGAATATTGACCATTTTTAATTAACCCATGGATTTAGTAAGTACCTACTATAAACGATTACAAAATGTGATTATAGCGGAGACAATGATGCAAAAATGATAGAAGGGTCCATGACTCGTAGGGGAGACCAGGTATTAAAGCAACACGGGAAAAACGTAACAAATGAGTTTCTGACCGAATTATGTTGGCTGCACTGATGGCTGTATCCGTAGAGTAAAGTAAATATATCGTATCACTGATGTGAGCCATTTTGAATCCCCCCTCACCTCAGTTGCGCTCACGGCGCTGTGCTGTCAGGTGGTGAGTGTATCGAGTCGTTGCCGCAAAAATACCTACAAAGTAAGTTATGACCGTTTTTTTCAACCGTGTTTTTATTATGATAGGTTTAAGCTCACCTGTCAAGTTTCAGTAAAGTAGCATAAAAAAACATCTTTCTGTTTTGGCGTTGGTATCTTTCTAACGGTTGTTTATCATATTCGGTAAAATTTAAAGATAGGTATGAAAGTAACAACTTGTTACTTTCATCCCGGTTATGGTCTTGACATATTTTATTGTTTTTTTTTATATTTTAAAGCAATACAGATTTATTTTCCTATTGCAGAATGCCTAATAGGTAAATGCCTAGTAGCTATAAAAGGACGACCAATAGAGGTTTAGTTACTGCAGAAATAATGGATTTGGCGGCAGAAGAAGTACTTCTCAGAAAAGTACCATTTCGAGACGCTGCGAATTCATATCAGCTGTGCCATGTAACTTTATATAGGTTTGTGCAAAAGAAGAAAAAAAATGCTTGAAGACGGTTCAACAAGTCGTCCAAATGTAGGCTACGTATCGAAAAGAAGAGTTTTTACCGACGAGGAAGAAAAAATACTCGCAGAGTATTCACTCTAGGTACATAATCAGCCTATACGGTTCCCACTGCTGGGACAAAGGCCTCCTCTCTGTGAGAGGGAGTGGGCCGTAATCTACCACGCGGGCCCAGTGTGGGTTGGTAAATGTCACATGTCTTCGAATTTTTGGTTCTAGGACATGACGGTGTTCATACGATGTTTTCCTTCACTGTTTTGAGAGCAGTGGTGAGGTTTTAATTTACACAAAGTAAAGTGCCTGCTTGGGTTCGAACCTACAACCTACAACATGTAAGTTGCGACCATTACCACTGGGCCACTGTTTTCACCATTTACTCCATTGTTTATTAATTGATTGATTATTAATTCATTAATTATTAAACTCCATTGATTATGAATAAATATGTTGATTATGAAAGTAGATTTGTTTTTATTTACAATGTTACAACCATCCCCTTACATTGTTACAACCAACCCTAGGTGGTAGGGATGGTTGTAACAAATTTCACTTTTTTTATTTAGTAGTTTTTCCCAAAATCTGTGATATCTGTTGCATGTATAAATAAATGATATGAATAATGATATTTGATTCATCATAATCATGTTGCACTTTCCATTTTCATCCTGGACTGAGGATTTTGGTTCTCCTTTGAGTAACTAAGTTTGTCATTGGCACCTTCTAGCACAATTTTACAAACACTGTTTTGCAAAAACCACAGGTACACATTCACCCAATACATCAATAGATTTCTAGCATAACATTGATTATTATTGAGCCATGTTATTGTTAATTACTTGCGTTCAAGATGTTGAAACGTCAAATATAGACCGTGTAGCATTGTGACAGCTGCGAACGCGCATAGATAACCTATATCCGGCGCGGCGCGAGATTCGTTGCCCGGAATGTTACCATATATGTTTCATGTTTCACCATCTTTTCTTTTATGTATGTTTATTTTTATTATAGGTCATGTTTTGATTTTTGTTTTTTTGTTTTGTGTCGAATCATATGTTGAATAGTTTATTTTATTTTCTTGTTTTGATTGTTGTTTTTATTTATTTATGTATAATTGCATGCTGCACTGGTTAACGTCATCACGTCAACGCCGGCTGCCGCTGAAAACCAGCGCTTGGGCTCTGTCTCGTATAGGGTCTTAGCATTATGCTGAGCGATGGCCGTTTTGCGTGAATGTGACGCATGTTTACCCCCAACTTGTTTTTTTGTGTGCTAAGTCCTTTTTTCATGCGTCATGTTTGCCGCAAATAAATGCTTTTTCTTTCTTTTTCTTTTCTTTCAAATGTAAGCTAACGTTACAAGATTGCTGAAAGACAAATCTATCGTGTATACTAATTACAATTATGATATTCAATAAGCTCTGTGAGAAATTATAAAAAAATACAAATTGTTACGTTCATCCCAGGTCTCCCGAACGTGTACAATCATAGAGCATTAAGGGCTGGTTTTTCAATCGACCGATAAATTTTATTCGTGGAATAAAATTGACGTCTCACAGATTTTGTGTGGAAGAACTGTCAAAAATTCAAAATCATTCCTCAGATAAAATTATCTGGCGTTGGAAAAATCAGCCCTTGCAGGAATAACCTTGCATATATACTATAACTGACTTTTTCACTGGCCCATTCCCAGATAAACCATTCAACGATGCTAACAAATATGTTATTATTCCAGGTACCTCTCCCTCGGGAGCACACACAGAACCTTGGTCTTTCGTCGTAGTTCAAGACCAGGACATGAAAGCAGCCATAAGAGAGATCGTGGAAGAAGAAGAAGAGTTGAATTACAACAAGAGAATGTCAAGGCAGTGGGTGACGGACTTGAAACCGTTTGCCACGAAGCCAGTGAAGCCGTATCTGTCTGATGCCCCAGCATTGGTGCTGGTGTTCAGGCAGACGTATTCCTGGAGAGATGATGGGAAGAAGAGGATGCATTACTACAGCGAGATCAGTACCGCGATCGCTGCTGGTGTTTTGCTGGCGGCTATCCATGTAAGTTAAATGATATTGGTTTTAGGGTCTTTAAAATGTTCGTCAGCGGGGTACACCAAGTATATTTAAATGTTTTTGCATAACACACAATGGCAATGCCTTTCATTAGACAGTTCAACAACTTTCATTGCGTTGTTGAGCAGACGCATTATTCAAACATAATGATTTACTCAATATTTCAATACTCAATATTGAGTGTGGTGGTAGGTTTTACAAAGACGTGATCTGCGATGATGCGTCTTGGAACTTTTGGTTCTAGGGCACGCCGGTTTCTTCACGATGTTTTCCTTCACCGTTTTGAGAGCAGTGGTATTGAAATTATATAGACAAAGTAAAGTGCCTGCCTGGGTTCGAACCTACGACCTACAACTCGTAAGCCGCGGCCGTTATCACTGAACCAGCGCTGCTCACTGAATGGATTAGCAATTCTTTCAAACTTTTTCGGATTAGAATTGAAAGTGTGTTATGAAATAATCCAAAAATTGGTCGTCCGCCCACGACTAATTTTTGACTTCGCAACGAATTTGTCTCTCACATCAAGTCTACGGGGTCTGAATGAAAGTGCACGCATGTAGCGACGTGACAGCTGGGAGACTTTTTTGTCCGCGGGGTTGGAGACAGACCGGCGACGTAACTGTCGCCCGTCTAATGCAATGCAAGTGCGAGCGCGGTGACAAAATATGTTAATGAATGCGGCAAAATTTTACGAACAAGTAGCGTTGCCGTCGCTCCCGTGTACGCATCGTCCAAATCTCGGCGAGGACGCAGCGATAGAGACAAAAAAGTTGCTGCTGATTCATTTTTGAAGAAGACAATCATGACTATGATCGTTTTATACAACCTTGTATCGTACCTACGATTATTTGGACCGGCTGCCCGCCGTATTCCACCATATTGTATTTCTTATTCCGTAGTTTTTATTTCTCTTATATTACCCAGAATTACCCCATAAACTTGGTTGTGTGTTTTCGTTGGGCTCATTCATTGTAAACATGAAATCAACTGCAGATCAAAGCATTTATTTCTGGCGGTTGATTACATAGCATTCGTCACTGATAACCTTGACTAGGCTTATAAACTTCAACCTAGAAAAATAATTTATTAATTTACTTATGAGTAAAGGCCTTGCTATTTTGGCTTTATTACCAAATTAGCTTTCTGGCATCATCTGCCTAGCATTTTACCAACTATGTTTGGGTCGGCTTCCAGTCTAACTGGATACAGCTGAGTACCAAGAATCTGGTAAATCAAGAATCAGGTACCTAAATTACGAATCTGGTGAATTGCTCATGAGCCGTATTTTACATGGAGTGACTGCCTATCTGACCTCCACAGCCCAGTTACAGGGTAATACGAAACCCCTTGGTAAGACTGGTTGTCAGAATTTCGGGCTTCTGACGACCCGTAACGACTGTCAAAGATCCACGAATGACAGCGGGGACCAACGGCTTAACGTGCTTTCCGAGGCACGGAGGGGTCTTGGTATGTAAAGATGGTCACCCATCCACGGACCAACCGCGGCCAGCGTAGCTTAACCTGACCGATCGACCCGTGCGGCTGTTATTACTTTGCCACAAGCCCCGCAAATTAGCTTTGTGTAAATAAATAATAAATGATAAATTTGGTGCAATATTTTTGAAGGCCCCTTGATCCAATTTTTCAAAAGAGCCTTAACTTCTATTAAGAAATGGTTGTAATTACCAAGGTCGGATTGGTGATTGCAGATTTTATGTTGTTGTAAATTATAATAATCCTAGACGACCTTCAGAATGTTATGTTACTAGCATTTGCCAGCGGCTTCGCTCGCGTTGACATTAGGAACAGGGACATAGGAACGTAGTACCGAGATAAAAAGTATCTTATGTGTTAATCCAGGTATAGAGGTATGAGGAACAGGGTGTAAAGTTCACTCATACTCCATAGAAAAGGGAGGATCCTCCGACCAGACGGGTGTTGTGTCTGGCGGGCAACTGCCCAACGACTGATGTCGGGAAGTTTGTATGTGTGCTAATTGCGCGGTAAACTCTGCTTGCGAGATGCAGGATTTGCATGAAGTCAGTATGACGCGTTGTTCGCATGTAGCGTCGTAAATACCGCTACACAGGTAATAAACTATCTGTGTGCCTAATTATATCCAAATCCGTTCAGCCGTTTTTGCTATATTACTAGCATTTGCCAGCGGCTTCGCTCGCGTTGACGCTGGAAACTACCCCATAGGAACGTACTACCGAGATAAAAAGTATCATATGTGTTAATCCAGGTAATAAACTATCTGTGTGCCCAATTATATCCAAATCAGTTCAACCGTTTTTGCGTGCATCATCAACATCCAAACATACAAACTTTCACATTTATAATATTAGTAAGATTAAAGTACAAAAATATGGTAATTTATCACCATATTTTCTTACAGAAATCAATAACCTTGCAAAAAAAATGTGTTCACCTTTTTTTTATTCATATTCTATCCCTCTCACTCTATATAACTATTTTCGTATTTGCAGACAAGGACAGAACATTCTTTCGGTGGTCTGTTCATACTAAAATGTCAAGAATATCAGGAAAATAATGCTCTTGTTCTTGCTCTGGCTCCTCGTTCTACACCCACCATTATACTACTACGTACTTATTAAAATGAATAATGATAAACAGCCTATAATGTTCCCACTGCTGGAACACAGACCTCCTTTCGGTGAGAGGGTGGCCGTAATCCACCCCGCGGGCCCGGTGCGGGTCGGTAGATGTCACAAGTCTTCGAATTTTTAGTTCTAGGACTAATTTCCTCACGTTGTTTTCCTTCACCGTTTTGAGCTTATTATACTATTGATTCATTTAATTCCAGTACTGCGGTCTGGTAGCCCTGACCTCGACGCCCCTCAACTGCAACGCTCGTCTCCGGGACCTGCTGTCCAGGCCGCTGAACGAAAGACTGGAACTGCTCCTGCCAGTGGGGAGACCACACGAGGATGCCACGGTACCAGCCCTGCAGCGGAAGAGTTTGGAAGAGATCATGGTTAAGATCTGAAAGGCTGATTTGTGAAATTTTTGTACATATTTAGAACGCTGTTATCTTGGGTTTTTGAGTGGGTTATTGAAGTCATAATCGATATAAGAGTTTCCTGGTTTTAGAACAGCAGTAGTAACTGACTACAGTCGGTTCACAGATATTTTACCTCTGATTTTGCGTCACTGTCAAAATCACAGTGATCTTTATTATCGTGGCAATAAGGTTGCTATTGGGTTGCTGCCATTGCCAAGTCTATCAAATCATAATGTTTTTTATTTTCGTTGCAATACGGTTGCTATTCGGTTGCTCTCAGAGGTGAAATAACTGTGAACAGACGGTACATAATAATTTGATGTAAATAGTTATTATTGATTTTATTGACATTTTGTAGGTGGTTGTTCATTTATCTAGCATAACATTATTTTTATCTGATAAGAAGGAAGATTTAAGAAGAGCAGCACGGGTTAATTGCGTAACACACTATCAATTAGAATCTGAATCATTTTCATGGATATTCCTAATCCATTGCTTCATAAGTTCTAAAAAATTGTCTGCTCAACAACGTAAATAACGCAATGAATGGTGTTGAACTGTCAAAATGTAAGCCATTCCTACTCTTAGGGCGGATTTTTCCATCGCCAGATAACTTTTATTCGAGGAATAAAGTTGACGTTTGACAGTTTTTGTATGAAATAACTGTCAAAATTTCAAAACTATTCCTCGAATAAAGTTATCAGATGATTGAAAAATCAGCCCTTAGTGTATTAAGCAATTACCCCGCTGGATGGTAAGCATTAAAAACAAATTAATTCCGAGGTAGAAACCATAAACTTTTGTTTAATGGGTACACTCCTCCATGGTACGGAACTTGCTCTTGATAAAATGGAAATAAAATAACCATGTCTGATTATAATAAGATTATTTCCAGGACCAAGATAACAGTCCTTATTTCCTGAACCCCAGTTTTACCTCAAATAAAGACTTAAGTACTATTGCATTACGTTTGGATATTAAACATTTTGTTTGTTTCATTTCCACAATGACATTCTTCAAAGTTATATAAAATCCTACTAAGAATATTTTCCTGAACGAATGTTGGTTACAGCGGCCAATTTCAAAATAGCCAGCCAATACAAATTCAGCCAAATTGAAATGCCAATTACGCAAGAGGAGATAATAGTGCACAAAGCGTGGATCCAAACACAGTTCAACGGTGTGGACGGTACTCCTATACTATATACATAGGTGTAGGATACTCCTCCAACCATCCATCCATATGGTCCCTCCACTTTGACGTCAAAGAGGGACCAAAGATTTTGTTAAATAACTACGTTTAAGTTGAGGTAGCTAAAATTAGTGCAAAGGTAGCAAATAGTAGATTTAGGGCTGATTTTTCAATTATCTGATAACTTTATTCGAAGTATAATTTTGAAATTTTACAGTTATTTCATATAAAGTTGTCAAACGTCAATTTTATTCCTCGAATAAAAATTATTTACATTTTGTCTGTCTGTCCGTCTGTCTATGTCTGTCTGACCTATTTTGACGGGACTGTCACTGGCAAATAGCTGATGTTACCCCCACTTCACATTTATTTTAGAAAAAAAATGTATGGTTGCGCGCAAAAAAATTAAAACCCATACGACATGCACGTGATCGAAATCGCGGGCACAGCTAGTGGTTATAAGATCGTAGCAGGTGGAGAGTAGTTTTTGCCTACTACCATGGATAGAGGTGCGAGCTAATTTAATATCTGTAAGTATTTATATGGTCAGTAACACAATGTCACCATGATAATATTGCGTAATGCCAAGTGCCAGGCTTGGTGCGTAGAGTAGCCCTAGCAGATTACGAGTGTGTGGCTATTTAAAGAAAAAGAAAAATAAACTTTTATATACATTTTATTAGAAAAAGTTTGAACACAAACATTACGCCGAATTTAACTGGCACAGGTCTGACGAGCACAGTCGGGGGTTTAGCAGCGACGGCGGCGTCTGCGACGGCAACCACGTCGGCGACGCCTGCAACTGCGCCTGCGCCGGCGGCGGCTGCAGCTGCGGCGGCGTCTGCGACGGCAGCTACGCCGGCGCCTTTTGCGACGCTTACAACGACAAGGCTTTATATTACTCTTTGTTGTCCACAGGCACAACAACCCACTGCTACGTTAAACAAGATGAGAAAATTGGACGTACAATGTTTTTCTACAAGGCTTTTGGCCGAAAGTACGTCGCGTAATTCCCGGCAGGTTGTGTCACTGTACTGAGGTGCTTTTCGTGTAAACGAGGGCGTCAAAATGTGTGCGGGGTCCTGTGACTCACGCACTGCGTAGAGTGCTATAGCAAGGACCTTTAGACGCTTGAATGACATTGACAGGAGGGCGTTGTTGGTGTAAACATTGGAAAGTTAACACAGAAATTGTACCTATTGACAAAACAAGATGGCGGCATTAGTTCTGATTTTGGCCACGCGCCCCAAGAACCGTGTATAATTCGACATAATCGAATTATAAATATTTTGACGCCCGGCTTTTACGAATTTATTGCAAGCGCAAGTGACGTATCATCATGACTTGCACCGTATTGAAGCACCAATACGACACGGTTGGCGCAGTGGCTGAGCGATCGACTGCTGCGCTCCTTGTCGCGGGCTCGATTCCCGCACGGAACAAATATTTGTATTGCCTACAGGTAGTTGTTCCGGATCTGGCTGTTTGTGTATGTGAGTTTAAATGTTTGTAAACGCACCCACGGAAGTAATTTACCTAGAGTGGACAACGTTATAAAAAAAAATAGTCCAGTCTACAAGTATTAGTTCATTATGGGTATATTTACGCAAGAGCGGCGGCGGCGGCGGCGGCGACAGCACTTCTTCCTGCGGCGGCGGCGGCAACACCGGTCCTCGGGCTCCTCGCCAGTCCCGGACCGGGAAAACGAGTGGTTGCGGTGCATGCCCTTGTCGCCCCCGCGTCTACTGGGGATGAAAACATACGTTACACAACACAACAGCCTTACACCGGATGAGTATGCCTTCGACCAGCCCTCTAACGTAAAGCATTTATTGCAAATAAACCGGGCACAATAGGGTAGTTGCCTGGGTAAAAAAATAATTATTATATTTAGTCCGTCAGTTAGATTATCGAAAAATAATGGACATGTATTTTTTCTTTTGTTAATCAAACTAAAAATGATAAAGATAAAGCGCGTCAAAATTTGGGAGTGGGGGGGGGGGTCGTGACGTCAGTTGCTTGCAAAAATGTCGCAAACCACGCGCCACGCGGAACTTTAACGGGCGATATCTTCATCATTTTTTATATAATTGACAAAAGAAAAAATACGGGTTCAAATATTTTTTGATAATCTAACTGACGGACTAATTAGATTTTTTTAGGAAACTAGCCTATTGAATTGTCAAGGAGTCGGTCAGTCAGAAACGTGAAGCAAATTGCAGAAGAATGAGAGCTTTAAGCTGACATCAGACGCTTCACTGGATTGAATGGTTCAGTTTAGTGAATGTTCATTTTTGTGTCATCATTCCACGTTCCAAGTTTTATTTTTTAATCCGAATGATTAAAAAATAAAATAAGAAGAACAGACAACGTTCATTCCAATTATTATTATTTAGTCAGTGTCGTAGTTGAAAGTACCGAAATCAAACATCGTTAGATCAGTTCACTAATGAATCAATTTTTCACTTTTGAATCAATTTGTGTTCGGATGTTTCGGTTCAAGTGGAAAATGCTGGATGAAAGGTAAAAATGAAAAATAATTTAAGGGTCTGAAGTCAGCCAAATCGACACAGACTGGACAAGGCCCTGACGCAGCATGATCACTTCACAATGTAAAGACGACACTTCTAATTCGCTTAACGACGGTGGTTAGTTAAGACATCAATCAAAGGCAGCTCTACACCAGGGCAACATTTTGCTAGACTGTGGCACACCACAGCATTACAATGCATGCCCCAAAAATCAATATCATGCGATCTACGCAGCATGCTCATCGCCTACTTGTCGGTCCAAGGCCACGCCAAATACCGACATACACATAATTTCACCTGTATTTTAAATACACCGTGTAAGGGAGACATCGACGCGCAAACTGTTAACCATTAATTCAGCCCAGCGTAGAAGTATTACGTAGTTTATTTAAAAATAAAACTGCTGCAACGAAAGTACGAAACTGCTGCAATAACGGCACGGTCAAAAAGTATAGAAAAGCAGTTTTTTTTTTAATAACTTGCGCGTATACCTCTTGTGGCTAGAATCTGGAACTGAATTCATGGTCACAGCTTACACTCTGGGTAAGGGGTACGAGTAGACTGCTAAGTAGTAGTTACCTTCTGCTCATGCGATCTTCTTCATTAGCAGGGTGTTCTCTGGAAAAAGAAGTTGGATCAATTCCAAAGGTCAGAGATCTGCAAATAATTATTTTCTTGACTTGACTGTACGCACAGAAGATGGATTTGAATTGCTTTAAATGTGGTGGAATTTAGAACAGCTAGTTCTTCATTTCACCACATCAAAACAATTCTTACGTGAGATGAAAAGTGAAGTGTCATGCTGTGTCAGGCGATTTTGAACCAAGTGGGTGCATCTGCTAAATTGCCTCAAGTATGACGTTATTTAAAATAAATACTCACTGATTCTCCGCGCCCTTGTCCTTAACGTCACCATCGTTTTTCTTCCTGGAGGCGGAGTTTGGTTTCTTATCATGGTGACCACCAGAGTGGCGACGCGCTGCTGCTGCTCGGCGACGCCTGATTCAATTGTAATAGCAAAATTTAGGTAACGCTACAAAATGCCTTCAAAAAACTGGCAGGCGTATATTTTTAATTGGGTCGACTTTTAAATTATATTGTAAATGGTATTTTTTGTTTGTTTAATATTACGGGTGTAATTGCCTGCAATAAATTTTATTTTTAGTTATTAATTTTGTTTTAATTTTCGTTTAAAAGATCAGTATGATCAACTATCTTACTTTTAAAATTCAGCGTGACACATTTGCGTCCAATTGAGAACGAGTGTTAAAGAGTACTAGTGAGAGCTCTTTTCCTGCAATCTTACATACTCATCTTACTACTAAAACTCACTTCTGCTGGAAGTCAACGTAGGTCTTCAATCTGGCGGTGTATCGCGGCGCTTCGGTCTCGCTGCGCTTGCGCATGAAAACCACCACGTCATCGTTAATCTTCTTCTTCTTTTCGTCTTCGGGCTCCATGGCGCCGCGCGACATCCAGTTCAGTGGTCACCTGGCGAGACAAAGAGCAGGGGCCTAATAAATATATTAACAGACAATGCGACATATTTGTCAAATAAATAAAAACTAAAATATTTTTTGGTGACCGAGACCCAGTTTCCCAAATAGTCCCAAATGGTTTAACATGGCAGTTGTCTTATTTACAGAGGCTCCTGCTAAGACAGGTCGAAATATACCGTTGTTCATTTAGAGGTGAAATTTTTATAAACAAAAGTTTCGCGACCTGTACAGATTCAAAATGATAAATTATTATTAGTTACTTATACAGGCTATTGAACTACAACGTACCCATAATAGAGGTTAAAATCGAAAAAATCTAACTAATGCATTCTCAGTTATGCTTAATTCATGCATAATGAGCCTATGCCTGAGCCTATAACGTTCCTCCTGCTGCTGCTGCTACACAGGTGTCCTCTCAGAAGGGCCGTAATTACACTACGCGGGCCCAGTGCGGGTTGGTAAGTCTCGCATATCTTCGATTTTTTTATTCTAGGACATGCCGGTTTCCTCACAATTTTTTCCGTCACCGTTTTGAGAGCAGCGGTGATGAAATAAATCACACAAAAAGCAACTGGCTGGGTTCGAACCCATAACCTACAACTAAGTCGGAGTCACTTCCACTGGGCCACCACTACTCTTTTTTGTTAAATTTGTTGGCACTGCTTGAAAAGGACAATAAGAAATACCATTATCACTGGATCTCACCACAGCACAGAACATGACCGTCGTCGACATTTTCCGTCTCCCAACATATTTGAACTATAGACAGAATAAGCACTTATTCTGTCTCTCGTGGGACGCTCATAGTGAGCATCCCATCTTTATGCATGAAGAATGCGTGGCAAACCATTCTGGGGACTTCGTTCAGAACGCGATTCCGATGCGGGTGGGAGACCTGAACTTTAGTCTAGATAATTTTGAAATACATACCTCTTATGTCGCTCGTCGCCAGCACATTATTGTCACAACGTTAATTTAAAATTTTGACCAAAAAAAATTAAACCAAAATAAAGTAATATTTTCTCAAAAACTATAAACTATGTGTGAACATGACAGAAAATTTCTTTGTTTGAACACTATCGTTCTTTTTATAAACAGCTGCTTAGACTTCAGAAAAAGAATAGTCTTAGTGCCAGTTTTTTTCTTACAGTCTGATTATAAACTTCTTGTTTTGTATTTCTACCTTCATGGAGGCATTATTTTATTTATTTAACATAAAACGGCCAAGGCCAATTACATTAGTTAAAGACAAAGACACAAACACATTTTAAAAGTACAGTAAACAAAAGTATACTACTCGCCAGTCATACGATCATCTCACAGTACCCCAGACATACTGACAAGATCTTCTTTCATCCATCCGCGAACACATCACAGTCAGGCTTAGCGTCCAATAGCGCGTTAAGCGCAGAGAGTGTGCGAGGAACAGCAGAAGACTGGGCTCGCGCGACGGTTCGACTCCAAGACACGGCGAACAATCTATGCCTCCTGCCACGGTTGTAGTTTACCGGAGCAAAAAGATAGGACATCTCGTCAAGCAGTTCAGGAGCATCTGTTTTACCGTGAAGGATCTTAACCATATTATAATTTGGTCATTATTTCTTCTGACCTCGAGAGAATTGTACCCTAAGCAGCCTAAAAGAAATTTTGAAGGGTACATAAACGGATAATAACGTTTGAAATGTTTATAAAGGTACCTAAGATAAGCCTTTTGTACTTTTTCCAAGAGTAAAGTGTACTTCTTTTCTTGCGGGTTCCAGACGCATGCAGTGGACTCCAGTTTACAACGAACAAGTACATTAAAAATTGATTTAATTGCGCTGATTTTGCTAAAATCTTTAGCATTGCGCAGTATGAAACCTAATCGTCTAAATGAATCTTTTGCTACCGATACCATATGATCATGAAACGTAAGCTTGTTGTCAAATGTGACACCCAGATTCTTCATTCCAGTTGTTGTGGTAATAGTACAGCTAATCATTTTACGGTCTGCTCCAACTTTCGGTATCTCGGTTCACTCGTGCAAAGTGATGGCGAAAAAGATAGGACTTGTAAGCACCGAATTAACACTGGATGGATGAAATACCGGCAGGCTACGAGAACTGCGACTACCGTATTCCCCTTACACTTCAGGAGAAGATTTATTAAACCAGGGTTAGACCTGCTGTCATGTATGGATCAGAATGTGGAGCCATAAAAGGGATGTATGTAAGGCAATTAATTGCATGCAGCACAGATGAGAATGCTAAGAGGAATGTGTGGAGTTACGCGAATGGATAGAATAAGAAATAAGTATATAAGAGGAAGTCTGAAATTGGCACCGGTAACTGAAAAGCTGTGTGAAAATCAAAAATTGTAAGGGCATGTGATACGGAGGAATGAGGAAAATGTCGTGAGGAAAGTTTTCAGTAGGGAGTAGGAGAAGACCAAAGAAACGATGGATGGACTATACACTACACTGAGAGGTGTACTGTATAGATCGCAGTAAGGAAATAGATAACATAACTGAGATCGTTGTGTAAGTGAAGTACAAAATCTGTTCTCTCCCTACTCATTAAAGCTGTTTTATTATTATTCTCTGTAACATTTTCACAACGTTTACTGATTTACACAAGAAATGTACTTGAAACGTCGGGCATTTAAAAATCAGCTGCTAAATCGCGTACAAGACAAGAAAACGAGATTTTTAGTCCCTTTTTCATAAATGGGTTAATGGGCTTGCGGCTCGGAAGCAGCGTGTTAGCATTAAGAATGTATTATTACAACAAAATTACATTTTACATAACAATTAAACCTTAACACGTCGCAATAAAGAACATTTTTCTACGCCTACAATGTACGGAATGTTAAAGTTAAAAATACGTGTTCGGAAACTTTCGTGTGTTTCCGCCGGCGATCGACAAAGCTCGGCAGTGCGCGGCCGCCCGCCCGCCGTACGTGCGCATACGCGTTGGGCGGCGCTAATGATCAATTAAATATTAACAGTTTTTAATGATATTTATAAATAATTGATTCAAAAATATTACCAATACATAAAACAATAAGAGTAGTATTTAATTTTGTTATTTAAATTTAAAATAATAACGTATGTATACAGCTTTAAAATAGTTTAACTGAAGTGTGTAAGTGAAAGTGTGTAGTGACATGGACGTGTAAGATAAAGTGTAATGTGATAATCCTATTTATGCCCAAATAATTGTAGACATACCTATTATTAAAAGAATGGTTCAATAGAAATTACGATTGTATCAAAATGCATTCCGTTATAAGTTGTCGTGCCGCGCCACCGGACGATGCACGTGTTTTTATTTTCATTTATAAATAGTCCAGACACAAACCGACACTCTGCGGCTGCACCATGACGTCACTCAAAGAAAGCAGTGACGTCAGCGACGTCAGTCACGCAGAAGATGAGAAGAATAGCAAAATTGAACGTAAAGAGCCGAAAGACTTGGCCGAGCTACCGCCGAGTGGCACATCTCTACACAAGAGACGACGGGGAGAGCCCCCTGTTACTCTTTCCGTCAAGTCTCCCCAAACTCCTTCTGATGCTGAAGGTTCCTCCCCCTGCACGGCAGGCCCGTCCCCTCCTGAGGTGTACTGGTCTCTCAATGATGGAGAACTAACAGATCCCGGAGAAATATGCGAAGCTATGATACAAAGGCTACGAGATCAGAATGATGCCATTTCCAAGAGAGGAAAAGAAGCGGCTCAAAGCACGAAAGACACAGTCGAGGCTCTGGATCAGTTAGAAAAATTACTGGAACTGTTAGACCAGTTTGTGACCTTAAAAGAACATAACACGCGTCTTTTAAAAAGGCTAAAAGACGTGAATCATTTAAAGAGACTCCACAGTGCCCATAAGAGGATAGACAATGAGAATGAAAGATTGAAATCGGAGGCAAAAGAGTTGGAACAGATAAACGAGGCTTTGGACGCGGAGTTCGAGTGCGAATATGGACAAATACTCTTTGATTCCGTGATGATGGGCAACCGAAGTATGAAGAGGTCCGGGTCTAAGTGGAAAGGTCATGCGAGGTTCGGAGGGTCGTTGCTAAGGAAGCAAAGATCGAGGTCTGCGGGAGGAGATGACAGTGATGCGGCGCCTGGCACTCCTTTGAGAAGAAGGTCTGAGGGCATTTTCATGAAAGAAGTCGAGAAGTCTAAAGTTTCGAAGTGGACAAGAGTTAAAGCTGCGTTTAGGTAAATAATAGTACCTATTTATTTATTCATTCTTTTCGCACAAAAAAAAAGGTACAAATCATCAAGGCATCAAGGTAAGGGGGCAAGGGAGGGGGGTAATTGATTTTGATTGACGGATTTTACTCTATCCAGCAGTGCGATTCTGTAACCATCTCACCGTGAAAACTCAGGTGAAGTGAGCGTGGAGTGAGCTGTCATTCCAACTAATGCTAGGGATTGACACTATTCACTCGAAGCTCACTACTTCACCTAACTTTTCACGGTGAGATTTTTACAGAATGGATTGGCTGTAGGTGTAAGCGGAGATGACGATGATTTATTAAGACGATGAGTGGTAGCATTCTATTGCAATGCTTTCATGCGTTCGATTTATAGATTCGTTCCCCTAAAATTGTTAACTTAGTCTAGCGTAGATAGGTGATTTTCAATTTCCAAACACATAAATCTATACAAATAAATAAAAGTATCTGTTTGTAATGTCGAAATAACAGCTCTTTACTAAATGCATATAAAATTATATACGGAACTTATAACAATTTTTTTTTTCTGTCTGTTCCGGCTTACTTTTATTTTAGAAAAAGAATAAGGGTTCCGCGCAAAAACATAAAACCCGTGAAATCCAATTTGTTTTCCACAAGCACGCGAACTAAGTCGCGGGCACAGCTAGTTTCTTAATAACAACGAAAGAAAAAAAAGAAAAATGCGTTTATTGGCATTACAGCAAAATAAATACACCTTAACACTATAAAAACTACTACTATTTCTATAGTTATGTCTGTTATTTATTTGGTGTACATACGCCAGCAGGTCAAGCTACCCAAAACTGTCAAATCTTCCCTATCAACCTTGAATCTTAATACTTGAGTGATAAAGTTAAAAATCTATCAAAGAAACAGATTGTATTAGCTTGATGTGCTGGCGTCTCTACATAATGAAGAGTATTCTATTATAATAACAGAAAACAAAAAATAATGATGCCAAAAGCCCAGCTCAGCATAAAAAACAACAATTTTTTTGTTTTTTTTTTCCTTTTTTTTTATTAAAACGTTGCCCCACACTAGCAATTTCTCCTGTATCGTGGGTGCGTTTACAAACATTTAAACATACACAAACAGCCAGACCCGGAACAACTACCTGTAGGCAATACAAATATTTGTTCCGTGCGGGAATCGAACCCGCGACACGCAGCGCAGCAGTCGATCGCTCAGCCACTGCGCCACCGTGACGTCAACAATTAGGAAGACATTTACAATAAATAACTCAACAATTAAAAAAATAGAGCACAGTTGCTTATACTATGTCTACTATATCATAGTTTATATTATGGCAATTGCTTATTGAGTCTTTCTTAGGGCTGAATTTTTCAAACCAGACAATTTTATCCGAGGAATAATTTTGAATTTTAGACAGTGCTTCCATACGAAATCTGTCAGACGTCAATTTTATTCCACGAATAAAAATTATAAAAAAATGGAAAAATCCGCCCTTAGTGTGACTGGCAATTTTCTAAACCAATTTATCGATACATTTTGTCGGAATAGTTAGTACGTCATTCCTCCAAAAATTTCTCAGTAGCAGCAACCTGCAGGCCAATTCTCGTAATTTAAAATTTTCAAAATCTAGTCGCAGTCTCATCTCAGCGACAGACAAATGTCAAAAGCTTGTGAAAATGTAGGGACATTAGTGGTATTTTTGACAGATGGAGACTGAGATCAGACTGTGAAAGTGCTTAAAATTACGAGAATTGCCCCTCTGGTTCCAATGGTGTCAATCAATGCGGCATATATCCTGCAGTGGACTACGATAGATAAGATGAGATAAGACAAGTCATTATTTGCCTTAAACATGGTATAATGGTGTTACAGTCTTATTTAAATACAATGTCCACATGTTTAGCTATACAGAATATGTCTCAATTGCATGCAAAAATAATTATGCCGTCAAAATAACAGAGAATAGTAATTAAATAAGTCATATTAATAGATATATTATAAATGTATGTCGAGGAAATCCTTAATGTCATAGAAATAATGTCCATTCAGCCATTTATACAGCTTGTTTTTAATATATAGGCCAAGTTGATTGATTTTAAGCCTGGACGGCAAATCTCGTAATTTTAAGAACGTTCACAGTCTGATCTCAGTCTCAATCTGTCAAAAATACCTCTAATTTCTACATTTATGACAAGGTTTTGACATTGACTGTCGCTGAGATGAGATTGCGACTAGACTTGGAACGTTTTTAATTACGCGAATTGGGTTTAGGTATTTGGATTAGGGCCCAGTTGACAGTCTGTAATAGGCTCGCTTGAGAGTTTTTGTAGTCACCATGACGTCAATGACGGATAAACAAAATAGGTATGGTTGGTTGATCAAACTGAAACTCAAAGCATTTATTAAAAACTAGCTGCGCCCCGCGGTTTCACCCGCATAAGTTTCGACTCCGTGGGAATATCGGGATAAAAAGTATCCTATGTGTTATTCCTGGTTATGAAGTATCAGTGTGCTAAATTTCATCCAAATCCCTTCAGTACTTTTTGCTTGAAAGAGTAACAAACATTCATCCATCCATCCATCCATCCATTCATCCATCCATCCATCCTTACAAACTTTCGCATTTATAATATTAGTAGGATAACCCAATTACGGGCACTTTTGAATTGCCAAGGGGTCGGTCAGTCAAAAAGATGAAGCTGGTTGCCCATTCCAAAGCGTAATAAGTAGGTAGGTACCTATGGAGAAGAACGGGCAAGAAACTCCACGGACTGTTAAAACAAAATATTGGTTACATCATCCATGTTGAAATTATACATGTGAGAACGATGTAGAAATTACGTGCACGTTAAAAGCGTCCCTAATAAAAATCTAAAAAGAATTCAAAAATTAAAATATGCCGTAGCAGCTAAATGATGACCAGTCCCTACTCATCACTATCAATCATTGAACACAGCCTATCGCAGTCCACTGCTGGACATATGCCTTTCCCAAGTTTCGCCAACACATTCGGCTCTTCGCCTACTGAAACCGGTTTTTTTTTTTTTTAATTACAATGGTATCTCGCTGTTCAATCTATGAGGTTGTCGTCTGCTTAACTGGGCTTGCCTGTGGATGCCTCAATAAATTAAGGCCACCAGCTAGGGCTTAAAAAACTTATAAACTAAACTACTATACATATGCTAAGGGCACCCCCTGTGGGGTACGGTGGGGGGCTTAGGGCGTCGCTGGGAGAGGGCAGCAAGGGACAGGCTGGATCGGAATTGTCTGAATCCGGACTGCCCCAGTCGCCTTATAAGGTCCTTGTTCTGTTTAGCTGAGGGGCGACTCTACGCTAGCCAATTCGCAGTTTCCACCCAAGGACTTGTCAACATAGTTTATACAGGAACTCAAAATTGGAGCAATGTGTAGGTAGAAAAAATATTAATCTAAGTAAATGTACCAAAGTCATTAACCATTAGTTTCTTTATGATTAATGGAGTGATTTTTTGAAAGTATGAAAGAAAGTGATTAATGATGCGGATTTATCTGATGCGGAAAATTATTAAATTTGCTATAAGGTGGAAATAATTTATCTCGGATCACTGTAGACACTGCAAACCTTATTAAAGTGATGACTTGTAGTTTAGTGCCAGAGAGAAACCAATAATACTTCGAAAACATAATACTTCACTATAATAGCGAAACTAGGCGTAGTTTAATTTCCGATGAAACAATCCAAAAATACTTGCCCCGACCTACTCATTGAACCCAATAGGAGTTTAGGACCCATATTCTCTGAATTCTTTTGTAAGTTTTTATTTCAATGATTGGCCAAAAAACAACAACAAATCAAGGGCGTGATTGCCATAATCACCAAGATACGGAAATTATATAAATCAGATTCGTGATTATTTATTTTATTGTTGTGTTACATAGCGTAGTTGAAAGAATCCATTCACCATCATGCTCCTGCCTTTATCCCAATTTAATTGGGGTTGGCGCAGCATACCTTCATCTTCTTTACATTTTATTAGCCGTCATCTCCGAAGTCACCCCCTCTTTCTAGCCATATCATCTTTCACACAATCCATCCATCGTTTCTTTGGTCTTCGTCTACCTACTCATGAACCATACACATTCATACTCGTTATGTTATGTGTTGTGTTGAGTATGGTGTCATCATTGAAAAGAACACATTTAATTTACGATTTTTCGATTTTAAGTTACCCCATTGAATAACTATTCCACGAAATCATGATATTTGAGATCAATTCTAACTTACAGAGTTGTATTGAGGATTCTCATTCTGGAAATATATAATAGGTTACGATAGCGGATCATATTTTGATCAACATACAACCTGACACTGACCTGAAAATTGCAAAAAAACGTAAGAAAATGAAAAAGCATTTCCCTGGTTGTAAAGTAAGTACCCATGCTATCACAGTACTATACGTACAATTACTGAAACATTCACTTTATAGTAATGCACAAATAATTTCATGAACAAAGTGAAGTGTGAACACATTTATAGCGTTGAACTAGTCATGTGTTTAGAATAATGCTTTTATTTCGTTACGAGTCATTCTGCGGCATTTGAAGAAAGTCAATGTTATTTGGCACAAACTGGAAAATGGTGCTCGCAATAGAATTTGGCCAATTGTAATGAATTCAATTGTAATAAAGGCTATATTTCTTTTAAGTTTTACTGTAATAAACACTTCAACAAGATTATAATATCTCAATCAATCAACTCAGGTCATCGCAGTACATAGGTTGCTGTACATAGGTCTCTCCCAGGCCGCGCCACAACACCTTAACCTTCGCCTTCAGCATCCAGTCTGTCCCAGCCACCTTCTTAAGGTCATCGGTCCATCTAGCTGAGGGGCGTCCCACACTACGCAAAATACCTTCTATCGTCATCTATTTCTGTCATCATTCTACATATATTCATCTACTATCTATCTACTTAATAAAAATCTTCAACCCATTTATTGACTGGCAACACACAGCCTAATCTCTGGGTCTAGAAGCATGATATTTTGCACAAGAGTTCCTTATACATATGTATAAGGAAGGTAAGCACTGAGGAAAAGTTTTTGAAAAATCATCCACTATTGAGTAAATAGGGGATGATAGTTTGTATGGAAGTTCCTTATTCTTGATGATGGAAAATCCCATCGTGCAATCACGGGTTGTTGCTAGATACAATGACTAGCTTCTAACCCGTGACTTTGTTCGCGTGGAAGTCATAAAATCAAAATCAAAAGTCATTTATTCAAATTAGGCTGAGAATCAGCACTTTTCGAACGTCAAAATTACAAAAGACAGTCCCCCAAAAACGCCCGCCCTTCACCACTTCTTAGTGCTATCGCTGGGAGTACAGCAGTTTCGCTCAAACTATAAAATAACAGCCACATTTTTATAAAACTCCTTTTGATTGGTGACGTCGAATCGCATTGCCCACCCGCGCTATTATTTTGTTTTCGGAGATTAGCGCGTGCAAACAAACTCTTCGGCTTCGTTATATTATATTATGATTATAGATTTTAAAACTTATAGGTGTAGTCTTAAATATTCTACAGATATCTAATTTTAATACTGAGCAAGTATCATCTGCCTAGCCTTTTCCCAACTATGTTGGAGTCGGCTTCCAGTCTAACCGGATGCAGCTGAGTACCAGTATTTTACATGGAGCGACTGCCTATCTGACCTTCACAACCCAGTTACTGGGTAATACGAAACGCCATGGCAAGACTGGTTGTCAGACTTTCGGGCTTCTGAGGACCCATAACGACTGTCAAAGATCCACGAATAACAGCCGAGACCAACTTGCTTACCGAGGCACGCAGGGGTCTTGGTATGTAAAAATGGTCCCACCCATCCACGAACGAACCGCGGCAAGCGTAGCTTAACCTGATCGATCGACCCGTGCGGCTGTCACTTATCCACAAGCCCTGAGCAAGTACAGTCACGAGCAAAAGTATGTATACACTCGGCTTTATTCAAAAGCGATTTACTCCTTTATTTTATAATGAAATTTTATGTTGTTACGAACATAGCATTTTCGAACCCATAGATTTATGTAATGTGTCGCATTTCAACGTTGCATTCGTTATTTCACGAAAAAACCGCAATTGAAAGTTGCCGAGTGTTGACATATTGGCGCTCGTGACTGTAGTCGGTTATTAATGCAAACCGCAATCAAACAATGTCAGTTCCTTCATATTATTCTAATTATAGACATCTACTCACTATAAAACAAGATTCTCCTTCTCCTTAGGTCTCGCTAATCTAATGTTTTCGTTTGATGGATATGTTGTGTAAGACGTTGTTGCTCATTGTGTTAGTCTATTAAAAGAAATCCCTACGCTAAAGATGGACAAAACGGGAATAAATAAATAGACATTCGAAAATATCAGAATACGTTTCTCTACATGCCAGAATGAGATATTATAAGAAATTTGGCAAGCAAAGCCAATTCAGAGGCCCTTAATGAACATTACAACGTAAACATAACGTAAATTCGAATGATTTTTTAATTGAAAATACAATAAAAACACGCTGCGGGGCAGTTGCGTAATACACTATCAGTAGCAGTGGTTTTCATTTTGACAGTTCAACAAGATTCATTGCGTTATTACGTTGTTGAGAAGCCAAATTTTTCGAACACTATGGAGCAATGGATTAGCAATATCCTTCAAAATGATTCAGATTGAGATTGATAGAGTGTTACGCATTATACTTCGACTTTTAATTGTATTCAGTAACTTGACAGTTGAAGGGTTACCAGATTTTGACAAAAAAAAAGATGTGAGGTGGTGAAAGAATGAACGAAATTGAATGAACTTAAATAATGTACTTAAATGCAAACTTTTTGTTTTAAATTTACTAACTTGTCTTAAAAACACGATATACACTATTAAAAATTGTAGAATTTGTTATATATTTTGTTTTTCAGTAGTACATCTTAGTTAGAATGTATTGATTATTATTATTATTCAGCCACTCTTGAATGTCGTTTCATCAAGGACATCGTTTAAATTTTTCGAATATTCGACGAATTACGAAAATATTACGAATATTTAAAGTTTTATTTAAATTAAACCACTTTTATCATTCGTTCTTTATGCAAAATCGTTCACTACCCCAACAAGTTTTAGTAAAGTAACATTATTTTTCTTTGAACTGTCAAGTTACTGAATACAATTAAAAGTCGAAGTATAGGTTTAAATTATGCGATACACCCAATTAATATAACGATTAGATTTGAATAAAGTCTTAAAACTACGTAAATCTATTTTTTATACGAAACGAGTATTTTAAAATCGTTGGAATTTAAGTTTACTCTGCGCGTTTGTGCTAGGGCCACAGGCTATAGAAATAGCAAGTTTACTTTAGCAGGCTAATTTCAATGCACAAAACTGCTTAACAACCGGTACGGTAGAAAAGTCATGGGTACAAACTGGATACATACTGTTCAGGCTCATATGATGATGACTAATAAAAACTGCATGCAATAAGCATGTTTAATGAAACAGTTTGTGGTTGTTTGCAAATAATGGAAGGACTGAAAAAAAAACGGAAAAAAAGAAAAAAAAATATTTTGTTGTTTAGACTCAAATCTTTTGTGGTTATTTTAAACCAAATATGTTGTTTTTGTACGCCATAAATGGCAAAACATGCAGATCTAAGCATTATTATAAGACTTTGCACATGTTGTGATGTATACTCATGTTTTACAATAAAAATATATTCTATTCTAATTCTGCTTCTAATTTTTAGTGGATCTAAAAAGTCGTATTTCCGTCAAATGTTTTCGCAGTACCGAAACCTAAGGTATAATTTTTTGGTTTAAATTAAAGAATAATTAAAAAAATAGATAGTAATTTGTATTACTTTTAAATTTCAAACCAAAAATAATAATAAGTAGATAAATCCATTTCTGCATTTAAGAGCAGATATGTTTATTAGGTTATATACTCATAACTAACTTATTTACTTACTTTGTCTGACATGTTGATGATGTCTTTACTACTTTTGACAAACCTTGAGAGGGCTGGCCCAGCTGTTATAGTTATATAATAGTTTTAGCTGGCCTTAGTATTACATAGAGGAGGTAGAGTCACGAAATGGAACTCCTCCCCACAGTAATTCTTTTACATGTTCGCTATTGCTAAGATTCCTTCTAAATCTTTACCCCAAAAGCTCCGAGACCTCTTCAACCAGCCGCACGGACGATGACGCCTATAAGCTTACAAATTATAAATTATAGCTCATCGAGCTCATCCATTCAATATATGACAGTTCCAGCGGTAGGTAATTATTGCATCCCGTACAAAAATGTGGTATGGCATCTGCGGACCTATTCTGTAAAAACTTCACCGTGAAAACTTAAATGAAGCGAGCTTGAAGTGTACTGTCAATAGTTTCAATCGCTAGCATTAGGTGGAATGACAGCTCACTTGAAGCTCACTTCACCCATGTTTTGACGGTGCGGTTTTTACAGAATAGACCGGCTGTTTCCTCACATTTATCAATTCACAAAGAGGTGCAAACGTCACAAGTCAATACAGTCCTGCCCTTGTATTTATGAGCTCTTAAATAACCTCAACTATGTCTCACAGGTGGGAAAAAGCCACATGGCCCCAATCAGCCATGGGTGGTGCAGCCAGCGCCGTGGCAGCAGGCGCCATGGTGGGGGCCGTAGCTTTAGCGGGATCCTCTCCATCATCAGCCACTCTTGCCAACCCTGAGCCTCGTGACTCGGCTAGTTTGACTCCTGGCAGCGCGTTATCCCTGACTCCTAACTCTTCATGTGAAGAGCTGAGGGCTGATTCCGGTAAGTTTTATGAACTTGTTTTTAATACGATTTTTAGTGCCTTTTGTTGTCTACTTAGCTATTTTATCATCGTTTACTTTTGTAGTCGTCCACAGCCGATAATAGTCTTACTATTAGAACAATCAATGTTATTGTTGTTAATTTCATAAAATAAGAGCTTCATTAATTTAGTGGTCGAAAATGTTGGCCATGAGGTTCTGGATTCGATTCCCAGGTCAGGCAGTCTTATTGGTTCAGGAAGGTCTTGATTTGCGTACGGTTGATGGCAATGAAGTCGCTCTATAATAAGTACACGGAATTTAAACATAACTGGTGAAATGTTGTGGACACCTCTGCTTTACCCTTCGGTAAAAACAGGCGTGACGTCATGTTACTTTCATAAAAGAAATAATAGTACACAATCAAAATCAAAAGTCATTTGTTCAAACTAGGCTGAAAATCAGTACGTTTGAACGTTAAAAATTACTCAATACTAAATATTGCATTCCACATATAGGTATTCTTAGGTGGGCCATAAGAGAGTCCCCCATAACGCCCACCCTTCACAAGCCAGCCCATCAGTTAAGTTATAAGCGTTTATTAAACCATGGCTGATATCTGTTTGTTAACTCATTCCGTCTTATTCTATTATTTCGAACTTTATTTCGAATTAGGCAAAGCTCTTAGTACTAACATTACAAATTAGCACCTAACTAACCTGTCAGTTTTGTATTATTAAAGAACTGCACTTCTATAACAATTAGGCTCTTAATTCTATAACTGGCTCAGCGGTTTAAACTTGATCTAAAGAAGAACCTTGGTAATGTTCTGATTTTGTTCTTAAACTTAGATTGTTGAAGGAGGTATTTCGTTCGGGTGTTTTAAAGATTGCTTTCCCAGCTGCAACGTTGAAACTGGTCCATCTTCTCCCCTTTGTTCAATTTTATTGCATGTGCTTAAAAGTCAACTTAACAAATAAAGTTCTGATTTACATCTTAAAACTCTTGCGCATAAAAAATGAACTGTTCTCAATCGTAAACGTAAAAGTTAAACAAACCATGGAATACATAAAGCGGTATGTATTCATGTAATATTTTATATTTTCGGATACTGTTTATGATTCGTGAGAGTTTTAGTGAAACATTCAATGTATCAGATGTTTAGAATATCGGTTATTTGCGGGTATTCTGATAGCAAATAGGTTAAAAGGAGAGAGTTTATTCTAGAGTTAAAACTCTAGAATAAATCGAGAAAAGGTCACCTCGCTCTTTCTTCCTTAACAAACATATTTACATACCAACCACATAATGTACATTCATTAATTCAATGGAGATGGCTATGCTTGGAGTTTGAGTTAGAAATGAAGAGATCATCAGGAGAACCAAAGTATCCGACACAGCCCGAAGAATTGCCAAACTTAAGTGGCAGTGGGCAGGGCACATTGCTCGCAGAACAGATGGCCGATATGGCCGAAAGGTGAAATGGCGACCGCATACCGGAAGACGTAGCGTTGAAAGGCCTCCCACAAGGTGGACCGACGACCTGGTGATGGCCGCAGGAACCCGTTGGATGCGAGAGTCACAAAACCGGTCGAAATGGAGGTGCTTGGGGGAGGTCTATGTCCAACAGTGGACGTCTTTCGGCTGAAATGCTGATGAATGATGATGAGTTCAAGTCTTTTTCCAGAGAGTACCTAAATAAAAGGATTAGTGTTTGCTAAATATGTTTTCATCACGTTCGTCCTACTATGTATAATAAATACATTACAATACGTGTAGCTTAAGTAGTTCATTATTGCTAAACGCCGTAAATTCATACTAGGTACTTAAGTCACACGTATCATATACTATTTTTATACCTCGTGTGACATAAAACCGCACTTAAGTCACACTTTTCTGTTTAAAAATGGACTAAGTCACTGAAAAGCATGACTTAAGTGCGGTTTTAGGTCACACAGTGCTATAAAAAATATTATAAATGTGAAAGTTTGTACGTTTGTTACTTAATCACGCGGAAAGGCTGGACGGATATGGATGGCACACAGATAGTTTATAACCTGACTAACACATAGGAGAGTTTTTCCGGTAGTACGTTCTCATGGGACAATTTTCGACATCATCGCGGGTGAAACCGCGAGTAAAATCAAGTCTATAGAACTAAGTTCGGTCCTGCGAGCGCGTTATAATTGGATAACAAAAGTAATAATATATATTTTCTGTATTTTAAATAACCGACTTCCAAATGTCGAAGATTACCTGTTCTTTTCACGGATTCTTATATCCTCATCATGTATAACGTTAACCCCAAAAGAAAACAAGCACAAAGGCCATTCACTCCTAAAGTGTTTCCTCATTTTCTTTGCCAAATGTTTAAACTGTTACAAATATTTTTTTGCCGAAAATGTCATCCTCTGACAAATCACACCTGCGCAAAAAAACTGGCGAAGGACGAGTCTTACACGTGCAGTTTGGTTTTGTATAATTTATTATTTTCTGAGATTAATTTTGTGCCACAAGAACGCACAGCTTATGTTTGTGAAAATTGTTCGAAAGCTTGATTGAAACTCTGATTCTGAATTTTTCGCAGTAAATTTACTATCTGGTGTGAAAAATCATGATACTTCACTGTTCTACTAAGGGCTGATTTTTCAATCGACAGATAATTTTTATTCGTGGAATAAACTTGATATCTGACAGTTTGTGTATGGAAGAACTGTCAAAAATTTAAAATGATTCTTCCGATAAAATTATCTGGCGTTGGAAAAATCAGCCCTTAGTACCTCAACCAAAATAACAAAAAACAATCGTAGTTAATTAAGACAAAAAAGCGATAAAAGGACAGTATGTACTGTCGCTACAAGATAGTACAATTATAGTCCGCACCCTAATTGCGTAACACACGATCAATCGGAATCGGTTTCATTTTGACAGTTCAACAACATTCATTGCGTTATTTACGTAGACAAATTTTTCGAACTTATGAAGCAATGGATTAGCAATTTGCTTCAAAATGATTCAGATTCTGATTGATCGTGTGTTACGCAATTAGGGTGCCGTTCATTGTAACTTGTCCCTTTCTTATAATGTTGGCACTTTTGACTGTTAAACAAAGATAAGCAGTGCAACTTTTGTCGTAGTTCCAGTGAAAATACTTGTTTATTCGTGCCAATAACGTTGAAAAGTAGTACAAAAGAAATTGTGGTGAAGGTTGGCACATTTTGTGAGTAAGAAATAAGCATACTAAGTGCTACCAACACCTACACGAGGGAACTTTTTCATAGTAAACGGTCCAGAAGAACGGTCAGTAGCCTTAGCAAGTCCTGTTTTTGCATTTCGAGCACAGAACCGTAAAAGTAAAACATTTTGGCACAAAACCGTAAACTATAACACGCGTTTATATTCTGTAAATGGATGACCTTATTCTGTCAACGTGAGTCACTCCATACTCGACGTCGGAACGTTCGCGCGTTGTTCGCGAGAGTTTCTTTGATCGGGGTAGTGTAAACCATCGCGGGAAGCGATAAGAAACATGCCTTGGAGAGATTTTATCTTGTGGATGATAAAGCAGCTGTTAGATTCGGATTTGCTCGGGTGTGGAATTGTAGGTTTTACTCGTCTATACCTATTAGTGGTCGTTAGGCAGACTGCCATTGCATTTAGCAAAGATATGGAAGGAAAGATCCCAGCAATCTATACAACAATGTTTGTTTGAATGCGCTAACCTCTGGACCAGTTGGATTTTTAAAAATCATCAGCATTCAGCCCTATTTTGGAGTAAGGCTACTTAACGCGCTATGACCCTTAGGAGCCGAGCAAAAAGAAAAAAAAGTCAGAAAGAATGCTAAGCGAAAACGAAGTTAACGTGCGGGCGGGCGATGCGATGCGACGCGATGGATCGGGGGAACAAGAAATTTCATGCGAAGTCGCGAGCAGAAGCTAGTGGGATACAAAGCGAGCTCAAAGAAGGATAATTTAAAAGAAACTCGTATTTTTTTTTTTTTTTTTAACTTTTCGCTTAAAAAAGGTACAAAGGCGGACTTAATGCCTTAATTTGTATTGTGGAAACTTACTTTATTGAAGTCAGTTAAATAGGAATAAAAAAAACTATAATTTATTTATATTTAAATAAATTATAGTTTTTTTCCTACTTAAAATACCGTAATGCTGACTTCCATTATTCAGCTTTAGAACAGTTGGTCCCTAAATCAATTTTATCTTCTTTCAGAATAAACGCAAGATGCATACGTATTAACCTCATATGTCTTCCCCATAGAAAAATAACAAAACATGAGCAAACGTGATAAAAAAATTGTAAATCAACATGAATTATGTATGTGTATGTGTCAATATCACTTATGATCATGGCTGACAGTTCTAGCTAAGTCTATATTAACAAATCACTTCTAGAAACTACATTTGGCACAATCTTTACCTAAACAGTTGATAAATTGCACATAGGAACGCAGACTTTTCCATTCTCCGAAAAATCAATTCATCAGACAGTGTTTCCCGGATTTCCCAGAAAGTTTCCACAATAACCGGTCGATCTGTTCCAGGTACGCGCAAGAGTGTGCGGGACGACGGCGACAACACATTCCTGCAAGCTCCTACGCAGGTCAGAATCAACATTGTATTTTAAATACCACTGTAAAACTTACACTGCAGTAGACCCACTTAACTCTCTCAAATACACCCCCCCCCCTCCCCCCCTCCCGCCCTAAGATACATATCGATATATTTTCGTCGCCGTTGGTAAATTGTGATATTTATGTCATGTGGAGACGATACGACAGTACCTAAATGAAAATACTGACAATACTAATGTATAGGATTATTTCAAACAAACTAAATAGGGCAACTAAGATGGGATCTTATAGATCTTTCTTTGACCAGTTGTTTTGACCAAATTATTGGATGTATTTGGTTGTATTTTTTATGCAGACTGGAAACGTCATTAGATATTCAGAGTTTAATTTATTGTCGTGTTATCTTCTCCACCTTGTATACAATAGAATAGGAAACTTTTATTTCAGACAGGAGTCCGTAGGGTTAGGTATATCTAGATCAGATCACAATCTGTAAAAATGCAGATCAGATTCAGACAGTCCCGTTGCACTGACATCATACCAAACAATTCTTAATTATAAAAACAAGACAGAAAAGCATCGAACTCATTGGTAGGGAAATTGTCTATTAGGACGTCGATGTTAAAAACGTTCTAGCGCAATCAGAAACTGAATCTTGCTTCAAAATATTATTGTGTGATCGTTCATGAAAATATTTACACCTTGGGGGGGAAACCCATTGTTTAGGTAAATATTTTCGAGAAAGAAGCACAAACAAGATTGTTATTAATTTTGTATGACTAACCTTTTGTCAAGAATATTATCCAAACAAGAACATAACATGATTGGAAATAAATTTTAGAGTGTTGCCAATTATTTTGGGCAATATCTTTGTCTAGTAGGTAGTAGACCACATAGTAAACGTAGAGAGACTAAAAAATAGACGTTCTATGTTATGGGTTTGGTTTTCGCACTTCAGGTGGACCATTGTGCGTGGTTACTTAGATGTCACTTTTGACATTATGTCAAGATGACTATCAAGTTTTGTTTTGTAGTTGACACTCTGTCTTACCTATACTGTGATATTCCTTGAAATAGTTATTGAAAATAGACCCATTCACTGCGATTCCGTCAGCTAAATGACTGGCGAAATTATTTATTATGATTATTTGTGCTATAGTTGGACCGTGAGAAGGTGTAGGCTGCGCGCACGCATGACTGATTAAATAATAAGAAGATAAAACTATTGATTTTTAACTTAACTTATCTGATACGCAATTCTTTACTTTATTGTCAGAGAAAAATCAAATGAGACGATTTTGTATGGGAAGTGGTCTATGGAACAATAGTGATACGGTTTGATATTTGTGTAGGGATATCTTATTCTATACCCTTGTGGAACGGGGCATCAAAATCTGAACAATTGTCAATTATAAAGGAAACAATTTTGAGAAAAATATACTTATAAAATACCGTTGTAACTACAGGAAAACATTCATTGGAGGTTCTTAAATTTTTAAGCATTTTGGCGTGGATTTATAAATTTTGAAATAAATATAAAGTCAGCTAAAAATGGCCAATTTACACTAAAACTTTTTTATATGCCAATCGATCCTGTTTCTCTAAACTATCAAATAACGTTTTCTTTAGACAAATATCACAAACGCATATCGTATCGGTTCTATCGGCACTCTCTAAGATACTAGAAAGGATCCTGAATAATGGTTTAAAAAAATTCCTCAACAAACATCAGCTCATAGCTGATAATTAGTATGGTTTAGAATCTTGACAGCAGAGTTAAAAGTCTAGGATCTTCCTAGACCTCTCCAAAGCATTTGACACAGTCTCTGTTCCCAAACTTATCTCTAAAATGGAGCTCCTAGGGGTACGAGAAATCACCCTCGAAATTTTCAGAGACTACCTTAAAAACCGGACCCAACGAGTAAAAATTAGAGAGCATATAAGTGAAGAAGTATCACCCACTTACGGTGTGCCTCAGGGAAGCATTTTAGGCCCCACCCTCTTCCTAATATACGTCAATGAGCTGTGCAGAGTGATCATCCCCAACTCCAAGATCATTGCATATGCAGACGACACCGCAATAATATTTCACGGACCAACTTAGGATAGCGTTAAGCGATACGCAGAAGCGGCAATAACAAGTATCATGATATGGCTCAGTCTAAACCTACTTACCGTAAACTGCGATAAAACATCGTACATGCCATTCGCTATCCGGCGTAACAACTTACCCGACAAATCTTTTTCTATAACAGCGCACACTAAACTTGTTCCAAATAATCCCCACAATGCTTATGTCCGACACTTACAAGAACTGATGATGTGAAGAATCTGGGTGTCCAAATCAAATCAAATCAAAATCAAATATTTTTATTGGAACAAAAACATGCTACAATTTTTGTGTACATTAATACTGCGTTAGTTTAGTAACTGTGTGGCAGTTATTAGCGCCCACTCCAGGAGCGAAAGACCACTGAGTTCCAATAACAACAAATTTGGTTATACTTATAGGTAGAAACTAGACATAAACATTAATAATAATAAAACTAGAACTACACATTTGTTAATAATAGTTGTAGCAGTATACGAGGGTGTGTGTGTGTGTGTGAGTGAGTATGTATGTGGGGGAGGGTGTGTAGGTGCGTGCGTCTGTGTGTGTGGGAAGGGTGCGTATATGTGTATATGGAGGATGTGATATGAATATAATAGACAGAGGATTACGATGGGACAAACAGGTTGATGCCACTACCACTGGAACAACGAAACTTTTGCATATTTTCAAATCCCTTAGAGACTCGGCTGCGCCTGAAACCCTGAAGATGGCGTAGTATGCATTATGTCAATCCGACATTGGATATTGCATCACAGTATGGGGTGGTGAAAATAAAACCAGTTTCCTGAGGATGGAAAGAGCGCAGAGAGCCGTACTGAAGGTGAAACCTTATCGCTATCCCACTACGCAACTATACGCTGATTCCAAAGTACTTTCAGTGCGCCAGCTTTTTGTACTGCAGTCTACTGTTAGAAAAAACCCTGGCGTTCCCCGAATAGACCCTAAAAAAAGGAAGAAACTACCCTTAAGTACCCCTCACAAAACTGCCTTCGCTTAACATCAATACTACACACTAAGTACATACATCTACAAACGAATTCACAAAATCTTAAACATTGTCGATCTAAATAAATATGAAATAAAATCAAAATTAACGGAAGGCTACTAGAACAAGACTATCGTCAAATTGAATAATTACTTCAGTACGTCGTCTACACACACACACACACACCCCCACCCTCACACACACCCTAACACACACACACCCCCACCCTCACACACACCCTAACACACACACACACACACACACATCACGTATAAAATATATACTTAAATTAGCTGTATTATCCTCAATCGCTCAGGTAGATCGACACAGTCTACTATTATACTTGTAGCATCACATCTTAAGCTGAATCACTGTCTCTCAAGATACAGTATTATACCTACTTTGAGAGGCAGGGTTTACCATATTGTGTACAGACTTCAGTTCTTAGATTATATTGCATTGTGTTCCTACCAAAGCTCATTTAAACTGTAAATATATAAAACTTGTTAAATCTGTATTTTTGTGAAATAAAGTTTTATTATTATATTATTGATCCACTTTCACCCTGTCTCCTTTAACAAGCACAATTTGTATTTTTTTGAACTACTCTAGAATACATATCTGTAAACGATTTGAAGTTTTATTGGATAACTAATCGCTATGAATTTTTTTTTTTACTTTTTATGTCGGAATTATCTTTCTATGTATTTATAATTTTCTTGGTGTTAAATAGAATTCGAAACGTTGTATTTAGAACAAAAACAAATAACGCTATTTTTAAGCCTAAACGTTTTAGAACAAAAGTTGTTTATAGATTTCTCGCCACAACGTTTTGACGAAGAAACATAAACAAGATTCTAAAAATGATTGCGATTGACAACCGATGGCTGAGCGATCGGTATACATACGTATAAGTACATACACCACGGGTTCGATTCCTACACGGATAATATTTGCTTGGCCTACATAGTTGCTTAGGATCTGGTTGTTTGGGCATGTTTAATTTTGGTCTGTAAACACTGGGAGTATTAGAATTCCAGCCAGAGGCGATTTTTTTTATGTAATAACTAGTTGATGCATGTTCCAGACATCGTTACCAATTTACCTTTAAATAATTATTTTATCATCCGCCAAACTTTTTCCGTAGCGCAAGGCTTGCGTAACACACAATCAGTAGCAATGTCATTAATTTTGACAGTTCAACAACATTCATTGCGTTATTTACGTTGTTGAGCAGACAAGATTTTCGAACATATGAAGCAATGGATTAGCAATATCTTTCCAAATGATTCAGATTGTGATTTAAAGTGTGTTAGGCAATTAAGGTGCTATGGTGCAATGATAGCGTGAAGGTTGACAGGGAAGAATGGAAGAAGAAAACGTGTTGCGCCGACCCCAAGTAACATGGGATAAGGGCAGGAAGATGATGACGCAATTAAGGTGCTGCTCCTAATGAGTTCAAAGTCTTGCTATTACCCCAACGTTATGGAGCCACTGTGGCATACAGTGTTACTTCTTTTTGTATATTTACCTACTTTGTCACTCCTCCCAATTCTATCCATAATACATTAAAATAATTCGCCCAATCTCTTAACCTAGGACGACAGCTCCACCTCACCTTCACCAAACAAGCTCCACAAGAGTCCATGGGGCAAGATGAGGGACATCATCCAGACCCACAGAGAGTCTGTCAAGAAGAAGACTACCAACAGAGGGTCCAAGAGTTCTCCCGACGTGGTGCCGAAGAGACGGAGGTCACTCAGTGATGGAGGGGATAGCGATGCGCCACCAGCGCTGACACTGACGATACCTTCGTCTGAGGAACTTGGTGAGTTTAGATTTTGATTCTGTTGCTTTGTTTTCGTGAAGAAAGAAGTTGCTGGTAACTTTGCATACAGTATTTTGATAGAGTAGATACTTACGATGTTTCACCAAATAAAATATGTTCAGCAACTTGTGTCTATCATGAATTCATGACTATACGCCAGCTGCATCTGACCACCTACCCACATGCAGACCTTAGTCTTCAAAGATTGCGGGATTCGCGACGAAAAGACATGTGAAATATATAATATAACAGAATCTAATTCCGGTATTGGCAATATGTGGGCTGTAGAAGTTGTCTTGAAGGTTACTCAGAATATATTGAGCATAGAAAATCTGTAAACAATTGAACATCTAGTTTAAATAGACTTTAGCGCTAAAGAATGTAATGTTGTTGATGTTAGCAGTACGACATTTACGAGAGAAATAACGCTAAACGTTTACGATTTAGGTTTTATTAAAACTATGCTCCTCTTTTGTTTATATAATTTAGTATTTGATCCAGGCTATAGATTTTTTAAGTAGAGTGTCTAAGGTGGTGCACTCCTTTCTGACACACTTACATTTATGCCTCTGATTTTGCATCACTGCTAAAACCAGTGATTTTTATTTTCGTTGCAATAAGGTTGCTGTTGGGTTGCTGTCGGAGGTAAAAGATAGAGTAGGTAGGATAGGCCTTTAGAATGAGAACCGAAATCGCTTTGCCTTTCGCGGTTATGCTACTAGACATACCGATTCATACTATATGTTGTAAACACGACGATATATCAAGCTATACATTTCCAGTTTTAGCTGACCTCGCATTGTATAGGCTGTTCGTACAATGAGAAGTCAGCTTAATACATACTGACAGACTCATACAAAATTGTTACACAGAGTGTGGCGTAAATAGTGGTCCAACGTTCAGGGATCAAAACACCGTATAATCAGCTACCACATACCACATTTTGAACATTATCTATGTAGTTCTGCAAGTTTCAGTCTCTGTTTTAGTTTTTGTTGTAAACAGAGCTAATATTTGTGCCAATACAAAGTTTATCACTGCTTTGTATCCGTTTATAGCACGTGCAGCAATCAAAACAATTTTGATTACATGGGAATCAGTTTACGTCAGTGCTTCATAAATCATCTACTGCTGATAGACCGTCTCAAAATTCCGTGTTCTCGAAAATTTTGGCAAATCAATACAATATCTATCCTCTTTAGAATTGGTGCTATATATTTCGTAATCTAGAATCTGGGCTTCTTCAATTGATATCATTAAACCTGCAATATCCTCCTGTAAATAAAAAAGTCTCAAATCCACTGCTGTTACATAATCCTGTTTGAAGTTTTATCTACTTATAAGAATAATATATATACTACTAGCCTATTACTATCCCACTGCAGGGCAGAAGCCTCTTCCCATCCAGAGAAGGCCCGAGCTCTGCTCACCACGCTCGCCGCTCGCTCAAGGTGCATTATTGATTTCAGCCTTACACCTATTACCCTTTAGTTTTAAGAGTGATCAATCGCCAAGACTCGTATACTAGAGTCACATAAACTTAAAACCAGTTATGACTTAGTACGGCTGATGGCGTATCTGGGAACTTGACGAGTGTTCTCTCTTCCAGAATCTGAACCCTCCCACCCTGTTCTTCGCAAGCAGCGATCCCTGGAGCTTGGCGCCAGACCCCCCCAGCACCGCCCCCCTCGTGCCTCCAAGTGGACCAAGGTCAAGAGAGCCTTTCTGACGTCAGCGTCTGCCTCAGTCCCGTCCAGCCCTAACAGGCATTCTGCGTTCTTCACTGATGCAGGTTAGTGCCTATTTTTCCTTCATCATTAACCAGACCCGTTGTACTCCCTACACGGAAGCATCATCTCATACTGTGCCAGCGCCTTGCGATTCTTCTTTATTAGTTCCCATAGCAAATGTCTTGTCCTACGTTTTTGCACAGTCTACTGTAGGAGAAAAAGCTTTTCCAAAATTATAACAAAACCTTTGATCTTAGATGTGATGTGTATTATATTATTTATCTATAAATTTTAATAGCAGCAGCTTAGAAAATAGTTTACATTCAGACAACATCTAAATTGCAGGACTGAATAGAAGATGACCTAAGCCCCGTATTACTCATAAGAGCCCATAACTCCGTCGATTTAGAAGACCAGCTCATTCCCCGACCATCACAATTTACGATAGTACGGTAACAATATTTGCTATGCTCACACTTTATTGCCACAGCTATTGCCAAGACCCGATTGTCGTCAATAAGCCGGTTACACTTTATATCAAGCAATCTTGTAGCAATATTATTGTTGATTGAGATGAGTTATGGAAAACTTTGCAATTGAACTGAATTTATGGTTCATTTGTAAGACCCATTCTGAACTGAATTTATTGAAATATTTCTATCTCATCTTAGCTGATGGTTTATGGTCAAGAAAACAGTACTTTTAGTAATAGCGTTGGTATTCGAAGTAGCCTGGTTTCATTTTCTTTCAGTTAACCGTCTCGGTACTGTAACTACAGATGTTTAGGTGCCAAACATAAAAGTTGTTATACAGGGAAATACTGAGCCGAACATGGACCTATGAGCAGAATCACAAGATATGGAGTAAAAAAAGAATAGTAGCTATGCATTGATCATAAATCAAACCAGCATCTCAAGGGGCAACTCCTTCAAGCGATACACAAAATTCCCATTTAGAAAACGTTAAAACTCCATCACACAGTTCCAACCGCACAATACGTAACTACCGGCGTATTAGTCAGTTATTTTAGTAATATTACTCATACATTAGCAGATCTGTCGATATTACTGCTTGCCGATCACGTCACAGCCGTCCCTGACACATATTTGTTTCACACGATTGAGTTTTTGCAGTAAATTATACGGGGATTTTGGCAATGGGCGTCATTTGAGAGGAGGAATACGTCATTAAGGACTATATTAATAACTAGCTTCTGCCCGCGACTTCGTCTGCGTGAAATTGCTTGTTCCCCCGTACCACCCTTCCGCCTTTTTACTTCATTTCGCTTAACGTTCTTTTTGCTCGGCTCCTTAGGATCCTAGCGTTATGTTAAGCAGTATATAGCCTTCCTCGAGAATTGGGCTATCAAATGCAAAGAACTTTATAAATCCAATCGGTAGTTCTAGAGATTAGCACGTTCAAACAAACAAACGCTTCAGATTTATTATTAGTATAGATTTACGTTGATGTGATTTTAAGTAAGCTGCTGTTAATAGATCACAATGTGTTAAACGACGGTTATTTTCAAGAGTGTCTTAGCATAGTGAAATACTAAGGAAGGCAGTGGAGCGGATTTGTATGTGTTTATTATGACAAAACATAGCGCACCCCCTATTTATATAAATACCTATGTTTCACAAATAAACTAATTGATTGAGTGAAGAAAGAATTTTGGGAAAAGGGGAACTTCTAGGTCTGTAACCAAGGGGTAGCGGGTTGCCTTAAAGAGATGTCAGCACGAACTGATGGGGTCCGCTAGGGCCGATGCCGCCAGGGCCGCGGGTTGTTCGAAAGAGATACCGTGGACCTTGGCATAGGCAACTGAAGGAACACGGGTCCAGCAGCTGGGTTGTGGAGGTCAGATAAGCAGTCGATCTATGTAAAATACTGATATTCAGCTGCATACGGTTACACTGAAAGTCATATCAAACATAGTTGATAAAAAGGCTAGATAGACATATCATATTAAGAGTCTTCTGACTAGTTGTCGACCGACCATCATTCTATGTGATGCGCTCCATACATCTTTTCAAATGAACACCCCGGCTTACGCAAAATACCATCTATAAACAAAATAAATGTTTTGTAAATATCTCCTTCGAATTTCAACGCAAACCATAACCTTATAAACGGAAGTTCGTTTTAAATAATCCCAAATGTTCCCAGGAAATGATTAGCAAAACATTTTCTTTCATCGCAAGCCAACAAGGAAATCTTCGTGTTTACATAAGGAAATTGTACCTACTTATATATATTATGTGCGAAGATTAAAACATGTGTAGGACATTAAATATTATGTATAGCAAACATAAACGTTCGCCATGAACAAGTCTTTATGAATACTTAATTCAGATAATGAATGACTCCCGAATTTTGAGCCATCATATAACAACAGCCTACCTAGTATTAGATGACAGTGAATCGATGAACTTCTTCAATTATCATCATCTTAGGTCTGTTCCAACAGTACCTAACTGATACAAGTGTAAACCACACTAACAGTAGCAATGGCTTTCATTTTGACAGTTCAACAACATTCATTGCGTTATTTACGTTGTTCAGCAGACAAATTTTTCGAACATATGAAGCAATAGATTAGCACTATCTTTCAACTTGTAACTGTTGGAAAAAATAGTGAGATAGAAATCTAATAATGTAACTTGAAAAATCATCGATTAAAATTGAGGTCATAACATTAACCTCAATTTCCAAATGAAAACCATCTTTAAGGTGATTTGAAATTAGAATTTCAAGTTTAATTAAGTATTCAAATAATCAAATCAAAAGGCTCAATTAGTAAGTGGCCCTACAAATTGGCGTCCACAGGTACGTTTTCTGATTCAATTGCTTACATTTTCATTAGATTCTTTTGGTACAGACTCTACGATTTGAAAGCATACAAAACCCACGACGACATCTCTATAAGCGCCACATTAAATCTTTAACTTTTAGTTGACATTTATGAGTTTTACAGGAAGATGAAACTGTTTTAATATAATTTTACAACTATTCGAGGAAATCTATCTCTAAAAATATCAGGGAAACGGAAAAGATAATTCATAATTATAGTTTTAAGGAATTTAAATTGTTAATAGTCAGGTTCTAGTGGCAGACTGAATTTCATTACGTAAGTTATAAGCTGCTTTGCATATACAAAGCAATGTCCTAATAGGTAAGTCCCTTTGTACACACACGTCTTCTTGCCGTGAAAAACTACGGTTGATTCGCCGTGTGTAGGTACCGTTGACAGTGTTATATGGATCGCTATGGAAGCTTCTTGACGGACACATTTGTTCTACGGCGCGGTTTATACCATGCTGTATACAAAGGGCCTTACAATAACTTTTTCCACCACAGCAGATTTTTCTGGAATTCTGAAATCGATACAAAAGAATATGAAACTATGTAAATGATTTTGTCCATCATTTTGTAATATAATAATTATTTATACATGGTGAAACTACCCAGACAGTTACTTGAAAACCCAGTGAAACCGTAAAGTACTTCTCACAAAAGAAATAGTAGTAGCCAAAGATACAGACTATATTTTTTTTTAAATGTGTTTCTACATGATAGAGCTCTCTCTTACGTCACCGAAAAAGCGTATAGCGTCTTAACATTCTCGCATTAACTCAATAACAAATCTATAAAAACCCTTTCATCCTAAAGAAATATAACATCCATAACACCACTGATATTTCATCCCATGACAGCAATTTCATAAACAAACGCAACCACTCCAGTTTTTGAGAACATCACCCACAAAACATACGTACGTAATCGAAGCACTCAACATACGTTCACGCATTAACACTTGGAACCCAGCCAGAAAGACCAATAATTAAAAAGGCAAAGGGCATTCACCTTAACTACTGAAAAACAATTACAGCAAATAATTATGTCATATAAAGCATGATCAAAGTAACACGTAACGTTTATGACAAGTCGTTTCCGAGATTAAACATAATTATGTGACATAAATATCGTCTGACTAGTGCGTGGGTCTGTCAATCTCATAGATGAAATACTGATAGTCGGATCGTAGATTGGAGGCCATTTGTTACTAACGAATCCCAGTAAAATAAAAAATCGGAGTAACTGACTCGTCACGTCTATGAAATACACAATTCTTGCCCAAATCCATGAGATGAGTCTAACTAGGACGGAACCTAGGCCTAAAATGTTTGCCTGATTAATCTCTAAATTCTGCCATATTGATCTGTAATTGACGAAATGAACTATAAATTACACGAAGAAAAAATGTAACCAGCACCCTAATTGAGTCACATACTATCAATCGCAATCTGATTCATTTTGAAGGATATTGCTAATCCATTGCTTCATATGTTCGAAAATGTTGTCTGTTCGATAACATAAATAACGCAATGAATGTTGTTGAACTATCAAAATGAAAGCCATTCCTACTGTTAGTGTGTTACGCAATTACCCTGTGGTTTTGTTTCATATGAAATAATGATTTCTTCAAACCTAAAAAGAAATCTTCAAATACATATACAAAGTTGTAAAGATCGAGATTACATCACAGAGAATCGTTGCAACCATTCGCAATGCGTGCATAAAGCTTCATCCGCGGTCGGGTAAACAAAAAGTGTAATGAAAACAGCCAACGTTGTCTTAGCGTTTCCATCGTAAACACTTGGATTTCGTAAGTAGACTATTTTTAATGTTAGGATATCGTCTGTATCGCAGATTTAGGTTAGAGATTAAAATTGTATCCGGCGATAAATTTGATTTTGCCCATGCCAGTATTGGCTTTAGTAACTAGGTCATAAAATGGAGCAACATCATGGATTTGACGTAGAACCACTTTAATGGAATTAGGTAATAAGGAAAACCTGAGAGTTACCTAACTATTTTTAATCTCAACAAGATTTGGCAAAAACAGCGAAACTCAGATAGTAGGTGTGGTGTATGTAACAAAAAGCAATATTCTATGAAAAACAAAATTAATATACAGACATGTAATACAGTCTGGAAAAGTAAAATCTACCAATTTCTTTGACAAGAAAAGTATCAGGAGAAACTTATTATAATTCACACCATTGCCATTACCTTTTATTATTACAAACTCATATTCAATTTAAACGATTATATTTTATTAATCAGCCTTAACCATTTTAACAATTTCATTAGCATCAACAGCTGTTAAATCCTGCTGTAACTTAACCAGTTTATCCTTAAACGTTGAATCTATATTCTGCACCTTATTGTCAGTCAACATCCTTCTGATCAAGTCCTTCATATGCTTTGCATCTCCTTCTTTCTCGAGTGTCTCTGATTTCAATTTCTCTACCGTCTCTGTTTTTACTGAAGTCTCCTCTTTCTTAACTTTCTCCTTTCTGGGTATATCAAGAACTGTAGCATTGTTCTCTTTGATATAATCTTTAATATCTTGCATGAAGGTATTGTTATTATATACGCAGACTCTGACGTCTTCAACCAGGGTGAAGGCTTCATCTTCAATATTTCTAATGACTTCTATGAGGCAAGCTTCGTGCATTGCTCCATGAGCCATTAGTTTCGTTAGGCTTACTACTCCATCTATTAGCTTTGAAGTCACGTCCATCATTGCAGATTTTATTTTTGGTGACTGGAACAAAATAATGTTTATTAGAGACTACGAGTAGAATCAATTCTATTTTCTTGTAAATTTTTACGTTTAAAGGCATCAATGATTTGACTTTGATTTTATTCCAAATCGCATTAGTTTGTCCTAAGGGCCTAATCTCACTAGGACACCAGTGGCGGCGCAATTATGGTCGCACTGCCAAAAATATATGGTTGTTTGCGTAACCGATCGGACGCCTGGTGAGATCCCACCATCAACCTGTGTATATTTTGCTGCGTGCATGGTGCAGCGCGACCATGGTATCCCAGTGATATATAATGTTAAGAGGGAAACCTAAAGAAATCATTAAAGGAGACCCCGAGAGAGGATAAAGGTTGAAGGACAACATATGAGAAGTTGTGAAAAAAAATCAGTTAATCCATAGATTTATGTTCGCATAACTCGACATAATGTATGGATCAACTGATTTTTTTTTCACGATTTCAGGGTTGGTCCCGTAGTAAAAGTTGTTCATAATGATGAGTACAATGACCCCTTTTAAGGATTAAAACGATCAAAATTTAGCGGTGTATATATTGAACCCCCTAAATATCGCTTTGTAAAAGTATGTTTAAGCAATAAAAAAATATGTCTACACTGATTTTATTCATAAGTTAACTTTACATAGCCTGGTGAGGGAAAAAGTATAAATAGCCCAGCATTTCAAACACGCGCAATTGTCTACCCTAACATGCAAAATTTTGCCTAAAATTGTGTTGAGCCTAAACATTCTAGTCTTTGGTTGATATTGAACCATCAAAACAATCACTACACTCTCTCGTTCTACTCGTACAGATTCCACGAAATCCTACCTCTCGCACAGTTAAAATTTCTAACATTTATTTTTCTAACGAAAATGTATCAAATCAAAACTATAAAATTATATCAGAATTCAGGCACTGAAAGCTTCATAGCTGAAATATTCTCGTAAAACATTCTACAGTCGCGTTTTACTGAAAATTATTTGCTCTGCAACCGGAAATGAATCATTTTCCGTGAAGTTTACGAATTTTTAGCAGTTCCGAGCCGAAAGTGTTACGGTAGGTAATTGATATGGCAATATCCGTTTCCCGTTTGTGTTTATGAACTATTAAACGATGGGTTGAATGTACTGATTTTCGACGCATGGTTTCAAAAAACGTCATTTATAAACTTTATTACTCGACGTACAACAGACGTTGAGTGATAAATTAATATTATAAAGTAAAACTATGGCTATACAAGTAGGAGACGACCAAAGAAACGATGGATGGACTGTGTGAATGTGTGTGTGAAAATGATTATGGATAGAAAGGGGGTGACCCCTTTCTATCCATATCATCATTCTACCGAGAAGTCGACTAATAGAGGAGGGTATGGAAGTAAAAGACATGTTGCGTCGTCCCCAAATTTTAGATTAGGGCAGGAGAACGGTGATGAAAGTAAAACTATAAAACTGGGCAATCACGCTTCAATAATAATATAATTATCCTTTGTAAGTTGCCAAAAAAACTGTATTAAGGTGGCAGTGCCAAACTACTAAACAAAGATGCCAATATTAAATTAAAATTGTTAAGATTCTGACTTGTCAGTAATGGCTGACATGTAGATTTATTTGCAAAAATGCGGATAACATTATTTTAAGACTGGTATCACTGGTATCAGTCTTAAAATAAGAGCAGTGGTGGGGCCAGTGGTAACCGATCCGACTTCCAAGTTGTAGGTCGTAGGTTCAAACTAAAAACGCTTTAGTTTGTGTAAATTATTTCATCATCACTGCTCTCAAAACGGTGAAGGAAAACATCGTGATAGGCTGATTATGCGATGCTTATGCTATCAATCTTACATTCTATACCTACCCTGCTGCATTTAAATTACCATTAATAAGCTGTAGCATCATAAATCTAAATCTATCAAAACATCTGCAGTATTAAAACGTTATTAACAAATGCGAAAATAGATAGATTGCAAGTGTAATAGAGCACGTTCATCTTTAGACAAAAATTCAGTTTTTACAGTCAGCCTGTAATGTTTCTACGTAATATGTACAGACCAACCCGTACTGGACCCCCGTGGTAGATTACAGCCCACTCCCTCTCGAATAAAGGAGGCCTGTGTCCTCGTAGTGGAGACATTATAGGCTGATTATACTAATATATATAAACAGTAGACTGCTCTGTATAAAAGGAAAAGAAATCCTTTTATTTATTTGTGATTTTAGCTTTTCTCATTTTTGAGAAACTTGAAATATGTCATCAATATACAGGTTTATAACCACCATCATCGTCGCGAACCTAGATATTGCGCGCTTGCCCTAAAAACCCATAAAAAACAGGCCAAGGTCTACCCACCGTCCCAACTCATTAAACACACATAAACCGCCACAGCACGCATCATTGGAACCCCACACTTCGTCTAAAATTCATTAAACCACCCACCTTGGAGATGACGCACTTAATGACCTTCTTCAAAGTATCGTGGTCGTGTCCACAGACCTTCAAAAGACCGTAAACCTCGTTCTTTTGCTCGTATATCTGGAAAATATAGTGTAATGCACCTGAAATTGCCTTTGATGTTAAATGGAATCGGCGTTGGCTATTGATCTGTGTTCTTAGTGATGAATTCAGTAAATACTAATAGAATGTTTTTTTTAAGTTAAACTTATCCTACGTGTGATTATGTTCCACTTTGTGTATTAAAAAGATTAACGGCTTCCGAGAATGATTAGAGAAGAGTGCCAGATGTTTACCGGATGGCCAAAGAATATTCCAGCCCATCTCCCCGTGAATTTGGAATCCCTTTTCGCAGTTATTTCTATAGCCTCTATCAAGACTAGCGTCTTGCCTAAAAGCTATCAACAGCCGTCATGTCCTGACACCAGAGAACTAGCAGGCAGCCCGCTGATGTTATTCCTAACTTCCCAGAAATACTGTCCAGATTCCAGTTTAAACTATTTGCGTGTAACACTGGACGTTCGTGAACGCCATCCATCAATGTTGTTTATGAATGAAGAAGAAATATTTTGTTTGCAATAAAGGCCATTCTTGATACGTAAATGCTAGCTTTTACAAAAAAAATAAACAAAGGAAATACCACATTCCTGACCGTGTGAGCTGAATTTTCCAAAATCATTTCGATATTCAGATAATTGGATATAAGCCAATTGGATCCAGACAGGACGACTGAATTGATTTTGATGTTCTAGCACTGCGCTAATAGAATGTTAGTGCTACCTTTTATTTTGATATCTGAAGTTCGGATGTCTTTCATGTTTTAATCACCACAGAATAAAGAGAATAAGATGTAGTTGATTGATATAATATTTTCAGAAATAACACACACAGTTGGTAAATGCTTCTGGTCTGTGAAAGATTAGAACATGACACATAATTTGTTCAGGCAGTTATAGGGATTTAACCTAGGATGTATCTATCTCTACTCCGCCCAGTTGGACTCGTGGTCACAAGCGCTACTGCTGAGCGTGGGGTCGTAAGTTCAATTCCCAGGTCGGGCAGAGTGCTATTGAGTTTTTCTATTAGGAATTTACTAGCTCGGAGTTTGGAAGTTGGCGGTGTGATACCCCCGTGTCTCGGAAAGTACGTTGAGCCGTAGGTCCTGCGCCTGATCTCTCTCCGACCGTATCGGATTGCGTGCCATCCCGTCGGACATGAGGGAAGAGGGGGCACGCCGCACCTGTGTCTGCGCACTCACTTATGCACTATGGCCGAAATACGGTCTCGAGGATTATTCTTTGTTTGATTCTTATTATCTATCTCTAAAGATTCATCTATTTTAAAGATAAAATCGTCCAGCCTGTTGTCATTAGAAAACCAGATCTATTATACTAATTAATAGTCTTTACTATCCTGTGGTTTTTTGAAATCCATTCACGACATTCTGATTTAACAATAACAACGCTAACCAAACGAAAGTAGATTTAGGAATATTATAGTCTCACCGGCTTAATCCCCAACCGGATCATGTTCTTAAGAGCTAGAACGCTGTGCACCGCCTGCGCAGGATCGTGGCCAATCAGCGCATAGCCACACACCACCATCTGGTGGAGTGCCTTCTCTGCTAACCCTGAGGTCTCGTTCTGTTTCTGTTGTAGGCAGACTTCCAGCTAGTAGGGGAATGAGGAAACATTTTAACAATTTAAAAATACTCTTTAAAGATTTTTTGTTATTTGCGTCAATATTTTGCGCAATAACTATTTTTTATTTGTTCTACCTTCAGTTTGTTACACATATTTTGCTAATTAAAGGTAACTAGATTATGGGCATCAACAAAACCGACCAAATTGTATTCCTACAAGCCGTGTTTTTGGTTTTATTATGAGAACTAGCTTCTGTCCGCGACTTCGTCCGCGTGGAATGTTTAGTTCCACGGTCGTTTAGCGGTATGAATGAAAGTTGTATTCGTGAATGTTTTAGTGGCATTTTGCGTTTTAGTAATTTTCTGTTATCTCCGAAACTATAATAATATGACCAATTGACATACTTACTGTAAAGGGCAAATCTTATCTTTATAATGTCCTTGTGATCATAAAATAATTTATTTTGATAAGGATTCATACTTAAAAACAAAGACATTAAATGATATACTTGACAATAGACAGGACATTACGAACAAAATCGTAATCCAATACTTTTGTCCTAGTGGTCAAAAGTCGCTCAGTCTAATGTCGTACGCCTGCGTGTCAAGACGTTTTTGTGTCCACCAAAAGAAAAATATTTTCTAAGGAAACATGCCGAGTTGCGCATTACGATATTGTAAATCTTGTTATGGTAAAACAACTGGACCTAACTTCGGTTTATTTACGCATTAATTATTTATATTTACTCAGTAATTAGAATTAAATAATTTTCATAAAGAGATTTAGAAAATTTGCTAATTTTGGAATAAACGCCCTCTATTGCTGAGTAGTTTTATTTGTGTCCTGTGGGAATCGAACCCATGTCCTCGTGATTAGCAGTCTGATACTTGGATCACTGGATCATAATAACGATAATTTATTATTATTAATTTGTATGTAAAAATAATTTTATAGATAAATAACTTGTAAACATTGAAACTACTAATCAATTTATTGTTTTCCTAATTTTTTGGCAATTGTTTAAATCTATTCAAAAGCGAAAAAATAGTCTTATAACATTTTTCAATATTATCGATACCTTTATATCTAAATGATAAAATCCCTACCACAGGTTTTATAGTTTCTATTTAGTGTCACCCCGCATTGCCAGACTTACGAATTTAGTAGTTCTACGGATTTTCGGACCTCGCCTTCCGAGGCGATCTAATAAGATTTACAATTATTTGCAAACAAAAGTGTAAAAATAATTATTTTTATAAAAACGAAATGCAACAGACAATTGCAAAAAAAAGCGCTTTGTGACATAATAGGTCTACTTTACACAAAAATCGTAATAAACTGAGTGCTAGAATAATTCGGAGGTAAAGCACGTCTAAATTTATTTTATTTTAAAATGTACATAAAAAACACATACTTGAAACTAATAGACGGTGTCATGGACAATGAAAGTAGCGAATAAAATTCTAAAATAGTATTTACTGTCTGAGACAAGTGCTTAATTTGTTTAGTTTTCAATATTTATTTACCCGATTAATTATAAATTTGTTTTTCGAGCTTAATCCACGGATTGAAAATCGGATCTGGCAACACTGACCACACTGGCCACCTACCGAGCGATAGCTGAATATATTTTAATAAATTTAATTCATTTTTACTATTTGATGTTCCCAATTGCCGCTCTAATTTTGCTATATTATGCTAGATGGCGTCACTGAGCCATGGGATCACAGTTTTTCTATGACATTTCTTTGCATAGCCCCTCTATTGTACCTATCTTAAATCTCTTTGCTTAAAAATTATATTTTCATCCAAACGTAAGCCTGTCAAAAAATACTTTTTCAAAACATAAAAGTCATATTAAAAGATAGAAATATGGTGTCGCGGCCTTTTTTGTAGAACTATTTAAGGCGGACCAGATTGGCATACATTCTTTTTAGTAGTTATATACAACTGTTTAGGCAGCGCATGCAATTAATTCTGTTTTAAGAGGTATTTATTTCCGACTTGTTAGACAAAAGTTGTGATAGCTCAGCTAAAATGCATGATGTAAACATAATTTATAGCCTATAGCACTCACACATAATGTAGCTTTCTACCAGTGAAAACATTTTTAGAATTGGATCATTAACTCCGGAGATTACTCCCTACATACATACAAAGTACAAACAAAAAAACAAACTTTTATCTCTTTATAATATTAGTAAAGATGTATAACGAATTTTATTTTATTATCAACTAAATCAAGGCTATTTTGAGTATCATTAAAAAGATCCTTGTAAAATTTAGGCTCCCACCTCTTTTTCTCCATGACTTTTGATGACGTCTATCATTTCCTGGAGCTCACCCAGTCTGTCCTGGATGTGCAGCGTCCCGTTTTTGAGTAACAGCTTGATCTTCAACAGCACCATATCCACGGATCTGGTCATCGTTTCAATATTTATTTAATCGAATCATTTTGCTGACTGCCATAAGTATCCGGTTAACTTAACGGCCGAACCCAATTAACGACGAACACTACAGGGAGGTGGAACACTGTTGTCCTCCACTCCACTTTCCCTAAGGCGTGCCAATACACGAAATATGTTTCAAAGACAATCTAGAACCACTTTTCAATGAGATATTTTTCTATTATCTGTGGCTCAGGGTTTTAAAGCTAGTGGAAGTCTTCTAGGCCATCTGAAAGTTATTTTATTCCACACCTAATCACCGAAAACTAATGAAAGTGCCCAGTCTGTACGATGCTTAGAGAAACTTACTTCTGGAGATCAACCTGGAACTTCCTCTCGAGGCTCTGCAGCAAGTCATCGCTCAACTTCTGCGTGATTTCATCCTCTATGACCTTGTCCACTTCTTCTTTATTGTCTTTTGCCTCTGTTAACTTTTTTGAGAAGTATTTTATCAACGAACCAGCTATTTGAATTACAATCATAGCACGGTTTGCAGGCAAAAGTATTGCCAGTTGTGATATATGTTTGTGACGTTTTCTTGTGTTAAAATTGCTAAACTACACAGCCTACTAATTACCCTATAAATAGCCTTAAGCAAACTATATAAAGACTGTTGTACCAATGAAGGTTCGACATCAATCCAGAAAGTTGTTTTAAAAGGTAATGGTTTTTTTTTATTGCAAAATCGGCCAGCTCTGGACCTCGATCTCGTCTGATGGAAAGCAATGGATGAGGTCTATGATAGAAAGTGCGAATCCAGAAGTTGCCTACTTAACCCTTGCCATGAAGACTGACGCGTATGAAAATAAATAACGACACCAGTAACTTTCCTTTCTTAGAAAGTATCAAAAAAACTTACCAAAAGTACAGCATAGCAAATATAAATTAAAGCCACAACCATCAGACCCTTCATAGTGGAATCGTCGATCAGTCTGAAAGAAAAAGTAATCGAGAAATAGTTCGGAAAAAATAAATTTTACGTCCGAATATAATACAGTTTACGATTTAAAGTCGTATAAACTTTATCGATATCGATGTGTGAATAGGCTATTTTTTTAAGTTAACATACATTTTGATGCATTTGTTTTACAATTTATATTAGGAAGACATACATACTTTGGATATTTTTATCTGCACGCTTGAGTTTCGTGCAGTTTTTAGTGTTAAAAAATGTAATGATAAATAAATAAATGTGTAATGTTTTTTGATTCGTAAAGAGGTATACTCAAACTCAAAGTATTATATTTATTTCAGTTTAACCATTTACAACTTGAACTGAACTTTTGAACTGTCAAGGAGTCTGTCAGTCACAAAGATGAAGCTAGTTGCTCATTCAAAGCGTATTAGGTTCCTATGGAGAAGAAAAGGCAAGAAAGCCCTCGGACACTCTTATAACTATATCTATAGTCCCATACCTAATTGTTAAAAATGTTTATTATTTACCTAGATACGGCAGAAACACTTTAGTAATACCTAAATATAATAAATCGTGATCTATGGTCACAGGAAACGGCAAAAAAAATAACACAATAATTTAATAACAACAAATTACACAACAAAAAATACAATTCAGAATGGCCGCGCTGTTCTTGGGTACACTCACGGCCTGTATTTACACGCCTCGTGTTTGGAACATCGGCAGCGAAGGTCTATATCCTGAAAATATTAAAAATATGGCTGATTTCTATTAAAACACATAAAATGACGTCTCACGTGTAACACCCGAGAGGGTAGGCAGAGGTGTTAAGCCTACATAGCGTATCTACATTTCGCCAGTTCTGTTTTAATACAAGTAACCTCTCCCATTTTGAAGTAATAATTAATTAGTTTTCATGATGGAGCTAGTCTGGGGAAATACAACCACTATACATATGTGGCGGCATCTACAACGACACATGTGAACACTGACACACACTGACACTGACTGACACTGACTGTGAATCTGTTTTGTGTGACACTGACGTCACGCAAAACCCTGCATCGCGCAAACGAAGTTTACCGCGCAACTAGCATCTATACAACATCCCAAAATCAATCTTCGGTTCGTAGCCCACCTGATACACCAGTCTGGTCGGGGGATCCTCCCTTTTCTATGGAGGATGATTGAACTTTATACTTTTTTTTTCCTCATACCTCTATACATATTTCTGCCACCAAAGGGTTTGAAGAATTGGATTTGAATTCGGATTGGATTATTTTGATTGGATTTGGATTGCTGAAGTTTGAAGGCAATGGGATCTGGTGTCACATGCGACATTCAATTTCAAAGGCAACACATCTGCGAAGCCTCTGGTATTGCAGCTATCTTAGAAGGCGATGACTACTTACCATCAGGCGGGCAGTCAGCTTGTGTCATTGAATACAAAACTACTGCTTTTTGTATTTGCTTGAATAACTTACATCACAACAGACGGAACGACACAAGTCTCGGTTATCCAAGGATCCCAATAACCGATAGAACTGTGGACAACATTTTGTGTTATTCAGAGAAGAAAGAAAAAGGAAGAATCAAGGAAGTGTATGAAAGTTCTAGAGAGGTTCGAGTAACCTCTATGGGTTCGATAACTTGTCAGTCTTTAGTAAACGTATTGGAGGTTGAATTTGAGAAGTTCTATGAAGCATGTTAGGCATACCTGCAATTTACCTTCGTACAGCGAGTTTAATAGGAAAATTAGAATTTGATCACCAGTCTCTGCAAATGCATGTCCTACACTGCAAAGAAATTTATTTTATCATCAACACCGATTTATAAAGACGCAAAACATTACAAGATTGTCCTTTTCGGGTAACCACTGAGATTCAGCGCTGTGCTGTGTGTCACACAGCACAGCATCATGCTGAGTGGAAGCCTTCTTCTCATAGTCATGACGTGCAGCCGTCGACTGTTTCTGCTTTGTGCTCGTGATTATAGATATATTTTGTTTTTATTTTTCCTTCTTATTAGAATTAATTATCTATTTGTCTGCACGTGTTTCTGTGACAAATAAACCTATTTTTCTTTGTACTTCTTCTTGCTTTCCAAAATTCCATCACAGTACAGAGGCATATAAAATACGCATATAAGCATGCCCAAATTCAGAGGTCAAGAATAATTATAAAAGAGAGCATTTATAGAAACAGTAGTGCAAGTAGTCTCATTTAGTAAATAATACTTACTGTAAGATCGTTTTGTATAAGTCACACAGACAGCACATGGCCGAAGAATTGTCGTCCCATAGTGTCAACAGCCTTAATTTAGGAGCACAATCCGACTCACAGTACGTGAATCTTCCTAGAGGTACGTACTGGAATAATAAAATGATACCTACTGTACCAGCTACGTTAAATGAATATACTTCCCCAGCCTAGTCTTAAAAAGGCCTTATACAAGGTGGTGAATGTGTCATAATTTTTGCTAATGGCGTTGTAATATCATTACATACATACATAATCACCCTATAATGTCCCCACTGCTGGGACACAGGCCTCCTCTCTGTGAGAGGGAGTGGGCCTTAATCCACCACGTGGGCCCAGTGCAGATTGGTATATGTCACATGTCTTCAAATTTTTTGGTTCTAGGACATGCCGGTTTCCTCACGATGTTTTCTTTCACCGTTTAGAGAGCAGTGATGATGGCATAATTTACACAAAGTAAAACGCCTGTCTGGGATTGAACCTACGACCTACAACTCGTTAGTCGCAGCTGTTACCACTGGGCCACCAGGCTCTTATAATGTCATTGTCATTTGATAAATACATTGTTGACAGGTAGAGAATGAGTTGACAATGCAATGGAGCGATACACACAGTCACACAGCTCATACAACGATGGAGATTTTGAAATACCATATTTAGGGCAGCGTGATCTCCCGTTTTGGCAATTTGAACTGGTCAGCCAGACCGCCAGATCTGACGGCGCCAGACTTCTTTCTTTGGGGCTTTTTGAAATCTTGCGATTACCACAACAAACCACAAACCTTGCAAGTCTTGAAAGGCATTGAAGAAGAAATCACCAATTTTGAGTATGTTTTGCGAGCAAGTAATCAAAATGCCGTAAAAAGAATAAACAGAGTATTCATTTTTGTACAAATTAGTGCCCGTACACGTTGTCGCTGTCGTGAGCTTGACAGCTTTATGCTCAGCAATGGCGGATATGCGTGGATATGATGCCTATATGTTCTATGCATTCGGTTTGGTCTCCGCACTTAGTCCTTCAAGTGGACTATTGCGCGTGGATGTGACGCATATTTTCTCACAACTTGTTTTTATGTGTTTATGTGCTTTATTTTCTATTCTTTAAATGCGTCATGTTTAGTGCCACTAAATATATATTTTCTCTCTCTTTCTACTCACCAATATGATTGTAGAAACACAAAGGAACAACAGCAATTTGGCTGCGCACTCCACTGGACAGACATGTTCTGAAAATAAAAAAAAATATTACATGAGTAGGTTGCCACGGCTTTACACGGTTTCCATGGATTTCGGGAACGTACTTCCGAGATAAAAAGTATCCTATGTCCTACGTAACCCAGGTCATGGTATATCCGTGTGCTAAATTTCATCTTAATCCGTTCAGCCAAAGGATACCTACAGACAGATTTACCTACTTTCGCATTTATAATTGTAGTATCGATTTGAAACACCACTTGACTACTGCAGTACTTTTGCACCTATCTATAACATCCTTCAATAAAATACTATGAGGTTGAACTCTAGAAAATTTGTATTTTCTTTTTGAGGACTGAAATAGTCACGACTGCCTGTTTAAAGTTACTAGGTACAACAATGAGCTGTTCTTATACAGTTAATGTGGAAAAAAGTGCTTTGCGTAAATAATAGCTTCACTTAGTACACTGATAGCTTTCATTGTCTCTTCAGTTCGAAATCACCGACTACTGGGATAAGCCTCCTGTCCTCTCATTCTCTCCGGTCCACGGGTTGTCATGGTGCTTCCCGCAACTGTGACGAACTCTACGGCCCAACACTCTTTTGGAAGTCCCTGATTTATTTAGCCTAACTTTTACCACCGTTCAGTTTGCTTGAATAAAGTTGAAAACCAAATTAATTTACCTCCAAACAACATTGAATTTCGTATCGTGCCCGGAAACGGGCACGAAGGATAATCTACACTCATCGCCTTCAACCAGGAGTTAGCTTGCATAGCTAATTTTCGGCATGTTTGTTTTCATCCACACCACAATAACCACAATAATTTAATCCAAATTTATTATGAAAGGCAAACACTACATTTTTTAGGTCGAAATAACGTCAGTTCTGACAATTCTGTCAGGAATATCACGTTGATTTCGTTTTTAATTGATTTAAACTCTTTCTGCTAGCAAAGAGTTTATGTAGCAAACATTGGAAAAATAATTCGACTTACTGTAAATATAATGCGTTGTTCAGACAGTGCGTTCAGACCTTAGGTTCAGACAGAGGCAGTGCCGTTGGCAATCGCGGAGGCGGTCAGCTCATCTATTTTGTAAAAATCTCACCGTCACTTAGGTGAAGTAAACTTAAAGTGACTTGTCAGTAGTGTCAATCTCTAGCATCAGAGAGGAGACGAAATACTATTCACAGTAATTTTACCTCTGATTTCGCATCACTGTCCAATTCACAGTGATATTTATTCTCATTAGAATAAGGTTGCTTGTGAGTTGCTGATATTGACAAGTCTGACAAAATGATTGTGATATTTATTTTCGGTACAATAAGGTTGCCACGTTTGTTTATTATTCGTCCAAGTTTTAGTGGGTAAGTTCCAAGTAGGTACGTATTTTTCCACTCTGCATTTTGTTTTTGTTGAGATTGTTGTCATTTACCAGAGTCGCAACACAGATCAATGTGTACTGTCTTTGGTCCCTGGCCCAGACATCGCGTACTGGACAAAATTGTCAACCTTTTATTGTTTAAATATGAGGTTTTTGGCTATTTTGTACGAGTGTGTATTTTATGTATTTGTTTTTGTAAAGTGCGTTTTATTTGTGCAGAATAAACAATTTTACTTTCTAATTTGAAAAGGGAAAGGAACCCAGCATGCCGAGTTGAAGGTGCAATATTATGATTTTTTTTTCTTATTTTTTTGTAATTCAGTAGACTTATCTTAGGGCTTATTTTTAGGGTTCCGTACCTCGAAAGGAAAAAACGGAACCCTTATACTTATAGGATCACTTTGTTGTCCGTCCGTCCATCCGTCTGTCTGTCTGTCAAGGCCCTTTTTCTCAGGAACGCGTAAAGGTATCAAGCTGGAATTTATATAAAATACTCAGGTCTACTGACCCTTGGAGCTGTGAAAAAATCAAACTTCTAAGCCAACGCAATCAAAAGATACAGCCGTTTATGCCGCAAATTTTCGACACTCGCAAGGGAATCAAAACCTACAGGGTACTTCCCGTGAACTCAGAATCTTGAAATTTGGTACGAAGCAACGTCTTATAGCACAGATAAAGGAAAAATTGCGAAAACCATCAATTTTTTGTTATATACCTACAAATTTGTACAGAACCCTCGGTGCGCGAGTCCGACTCGCACTTGACCGGTTTTTCAATCATCTGATAACTTTATTCGAAGAATAATTTTGAAATTTTGACAGTTATTTCATACAAAAACTGTCAAACGTTAATTTTATTCCTTGAACAAAAGTTATTTGGCGATGGAACAATCGCCCTTAGAGGTTAAAAAAAACACATGAAGCTAGTGAAATATTTTATTGTTTATTAGTGTTTGTTTGTTTATCAGAGTTATCTTGCCTCCGTTTCCTATCAGCGATTGGACACCCTCTAATACAAGTTTTACCTTGTTCAACACATTTTGAACAATTTCTTTTTACGTCCAATTGTTCTTTCACCTCAGAAATTGCCAGTGCAGATTTCATGCTGGCACTGCTATAGGATGATAACTTAGATCTTAGCCTAACAGGGGTCATCAGCATATCTGGCTCTATCCTAGGTATATCGGGGGCCATTTCAATTAACTTTTCAACTAAACTGTAACCGTATTGCGTGGCACTGGACACAGCTTGGGTCACGCTTGAACATTGTAGCATGCTTGAACTTCGTGTCACGCTTGCAGTTTTAGTCACTGAAGTACTTTCGCAAATAGTAGCTTTTTTTTTCGGTTTGTCCGCAACGTTAACGTCCAAATCGGGAACCAGTGTAAACTCTTCAATGGATTCGCTATAATATGAAGGTATATCACAGGCGGTAAGCTGTAATAAAAGTTACCCGTACTATTTCATGCTGATTGTGGTTATCAAAAGTACCATACATATATTATGAATATCTGTAAGTATGAAGGTGAATGAATCCCTTTAATCAATTACAATGCCTCTCCCATTATTTGATTCTTGAGCTTCAGACATGCTTTTGCCTCTCACCGAGAGGAGGCCTGGCCTGCAGTGGGAACGTTAACGGCTGATGATGATAGATGCTTTTGGACAGTAATCGTTGAATAGGGCCTCACTAGGGGTAAACACACTAACAATAGAAATGGCTTTCATTTTAACAGTTCGACAACATTCATTGCGTTATTTACGTTGTTGAGCAGACAATTTTTTCGAACATAGGAAGCAATGGATTAGCAATATCCTTCAAACTAATTCAGATTGTGATTAATTGTGTGTTACGCAAATAGGGAGCAGACACATTCAAGAATTTAAAATAAAATTGTATTAGGTACAGTCGTTTTACTTTCCTGATTTTGACAAGGAGACTAAGTAGATAGTAAAAGAACTAAGCGGCTCATGAAAAAGTGGAAACTGGGCCCTCAGGTTCATAAAAAAAAAAACATTATTATTTATATCAAGATAATCAGACAATAGAAACAAACAAATACTTACATACTGTGCATGTCTTCGCCCGCCGCTGCTACTCTGAATCCAGCGGTGGAACTGCAACAATTAATGTGAAGTTAACAAAATACATACAACACAACTATACATAGGAATCACACCTAACTGGCGAAATGTAGGTGTCACTATACCTACACCTCAGCCCAACAAGCCAATTCACTACGGTGAATACCTGAATATAAATATAATAAATAAATATTCCACAACTATCACACAACGCCATCTAGTCCCAAGCTAAGCAGAGCTTGTGTTATGGGTACTAGACAACTGATAAACATACTTATATATTTCTAAATATATAAATATTATAGATAAATGACACCCAGACACAGAACAAATGATCGTGCTCATTACACAAACATTTGTCCTGGGTGGGAATCGAACCCACGACCTCCGGCATAGCAGTCAGGGTCACTAACCACTAGACCAACAGGCCTGTCAAAATAGAATAGTTATACAAAAGAACATTAAGTGGTTACTACCGGCTGTCGTCCGTAGATCTTTGACAGTCGACACGGGTAGTCAGAAGCCCAACAGTCAGACCACCAGTCTTACCAAGGGGCATTAAAAACTGGTATTATGCTGAACCGACCCCAACATACATGGTTGAGAAAAGGCTGGGCAGACTGAGTAGCACGAGGCACTTTGTGCTTTCTGCCGATCTTTATGGAAAACCAGCTTTTGCCTGAACTAAAACAAACAATGAAACACGGCACGGCTCAACGGCACGGTTGGCGCAGTGGTTAAGTGATTGACCGCTGCGCTGCGTGTCGCGGGTTCCATTCCCGGACGGAACAAATATTTGTATGGCCTAAAAGTAGTTGTTCCGGGTGTGGCTGTTTGTGTGTGTGAGTTTAAACGTTTGTAAACGCACCCACGATACAGGAGAAATTCCAAGTGTGGGCGTTAAAAAAAAAAAAAAACAGAAGATAAGCAATCGTAAGAAAACACAAGTATCTAGAGAACGCTAAATATCTTTGATTTAGTTTCTTAAACGCTTTCGTTGGAACTGTTCCAAAAAAAACGTAAATATTCTAGTGCAGTGTTAGATAAAACGAAGAACAGTGGTGACGCTCCAGACTTACGAGTGGTAGGTCGTGGTATCAAACCCAGGCAGGCACTTTTTGTTATTTATCTCATCACCACTGCTCTCAAAACGGTGAAGTAAAACATCGTGAATAAACGGGCATGTCCTAGAACCAAACCATCGAAGACACGTGACATCTACCAACCCGCACTGGGCCCGCGTGGCTTATTACAGCCCACTCCCTCGCACAGAAAGGAGGCCTATATGTCCCAGCAGTGGGAACGTTAATGGCAGATTCAAATTCAAAATTATTTATTTTGGGACAACTAGATCCATCGGTTAGTGTACAGAAACTTAGAAAAACTATTGTTAGTACCTACTTAAATACAATAACAAAGGACAACACTCACATAAACATCATAAATCATAAATGCCCCTGTGCTGAGACACCCCGCCTCATCAAGATAACCAACAGGGAGATAGATACCTCCCTAGAAGATCACCAGACGAACGAAATGCCTCAACACAGGCGCACGCACATCTTCAGCTATAGTTTTCAGGATGCTGTTGTGACTCCCCCGCACCCTCCTCATAAGTGACACGACTTTTTTCCGAATGACGGCATGAAAACCGTCAGTATGAGCCTGCGCGAACATCTCGGAGGCACTGCAGAAACGGGGAAGTCCCAAAATCATCCTGAAAATGTTATTGTATTGGACGCGCAGTGTGTCCAGGGATTTTTTGGCATAACTAACCCACAGACTACCCGTATACAGACCCTGACAATACGCTTTAAATAGCGTGATCTTGACTTGGTCCGTACAGCGTGCGAATCTACGGGCCAGCATGTTGCCACGGACTGACAGAGCCCTGCGCACCCTCTCTATGTCAACATCGTCCTTAAGGTCGTCGGTAAGGTAATGTCCAAGGTACTTAAACTGCGACACCCTATCTAAGTTAACACCATTCAAAGTAATGGGTGGGACAGATTCAGGACACCTACCGGCGGCCTTAAAGACCATGTATTGACTTTTCTTCACATTATAAATAAGTCCGTGTGACTCGGCATAGGCTTCACAAACTTTTACCATTTCTCCGAACGCCCCTGCAGTGGGACTCAGCAGCACCATGTCGTACGCGTAGCTGATATTATTAACACTAATACCACCCACCCGGCATCCGACACTCATGCTGCTGAGTTCCACTATGAGATCGTTTACATACAGGCTGAAGAGCTTTGGAGATGATAACCCCCCCTGCCTCACGCCGCACTCCAGCCTGTACGAATCGGAAAGAGTGCCTGACCATTTGACACAGTTCGTCTGGTTATTGTACCAATAATTAAAGATCATGCTTTGTAAACTGCATGTAACAATCACTTACCCTATCTATGTAGTAGGAGAAGCACTGGGCTATTGAATCTGCTGTACTAATGCATACTCGCGCAGCTGGTCTGCGAAAAACAAAAACGTTTTGGTCCATTATTGTTGTCATTATTTTTTCGTCCAACTATTAGCTAATGACTATCTTCACATCATTCGCTTAAGTATTATATTCCTGTCATCATTTCAATGTACAGTCGCCAGCACATCAAGCTACTACAATCTGTCAAATTTCTTTAATAGATTTTTAACTTTATCTCTAAAGCTTTAAGGTTCAAGATTGATTGGGAAAATTTGACAGTTTCGGGTAGCTTGACCTGCTGGCGTCCTACGCGTACTTACAAAAAAAGTTATAGTAAAAGATATAAATAAATAAATAAAAATATTTTATTTCAGACCCACAAGATCCATAGTTTAGTTAGTATTACACACGACTTAAGAAACTATGTTAGTAATATGTTACTAACATAGTTTCTTAAGTCGTGTGTATGATATGATATGATATGATATGATATGATATGATATGATATGAATGCCAAAATTTATGAAATAATGCTTTTTTACTATTCACCAAGATTTATTAGCCAGATTAAACTAGAAGATTTACTGTCTATACATCGAAAAGTCTCTTTTTTTCTGTCTGTGTGAGCGCATGGTTCCTTTAAACTATGCAACGGCATTTGATGAGGTTCATACCATCTTTTAGGAAATTAATTTTGGATGATTTGTGCGTTTAATACGTTGATAAATGATGAATAAACTTACTTATAATAAAGAAATCTCGATGTTTTGTCAGGTCGTAAAACCCGTACGAAATAGGGGCGGGTCGCTAGTATCTAATATATACGTAGATTATAATATCAGATTGTCTAAAGTAAAAACTTCTTTTATGGGGTACTTACTGTGTAAAATGTTATAATAAAATACCACTCGATATTCTCGAATTCCAATATTTGGAAGAGATGCTTCCTTTTTTTTTGTTTTTTTGTGTTTCTGACATTACGAACTTAGTGTTTATTTTATTCAATCAAGATTTAATTCTTAAAACTTCAATATTAAACACCTCTTCCTGATTGGTAGTAATTTTTTTCCTCATCTCTTAAATAAATTGCAACCTATAGTTTTGTATAATTTAGAAGCATTTTTAAATTTTGTATCATGTAAGAACCATGGATCCGTTTTTTTATGATATTTTGATGTTGACTTGAAAGAGCATGGCAGTTGAGAATATGTCATGCTCACTTAAATGTCTCACTAGTGGTGGCGCGTGTGTTGGATCATTCGGTTCCCTACAAAATGGTTGAGCTGGGTGGTGCTGATCTACGCGTCATGTTCGTGAACGGGCACCGTCGGTTGAGACTGGTCATCTCTTAACTGCCAGGGCTTATTTTTAATTTTATATTATAAATTGTTTCTTTTTTAAATTGTTCTTACATACAGGGTTATTTTTCAAAGACCAGCCAAATTTAAGGATGTGGTACAGACCATCAAACTGAACAACTTTCTCCATGGGACAAATAGCGTAATCGCGAAAATTTTATCAACTGTCCCATAGAAAACTTCAATACCTACTCGACCTAAATGTATCGGACGGCTGAATTTTTATTCGTGATTAAGATGTTGGTCCCATGAAGAAAGTTGTTCAGTTTGATGGTCTGTACCACATCCTTAAATTTAGCTGGTCTTTGAAAAATAACCCTGTATAGAAGTAATAAGAATAATGTACCCAGGATTTTGTAATAATATCTTGATTTAAAAGAGTGTCCTTGGAGTTTCTTGCCCGTTCTTCTCCATAGAGATCTACGTTTTAGAATGGACAACTAGCTTCAACTTTCTGACTAACTGACCGTCTATTTAATTTTGACAATTCAAAAGTGCCTGTAAATTGTTTAATTGAAATAAATGATTTGAGTTTGAGTTTGTATAGTGTGGCAGGGACATTGACGCACAAACTGTAACCATGAATTCAGCTCATGGTTCTAGCGAGCATCATTTTCGTAGGTTATAAAAAAAATTTGCTGTTCCATACATTTTGACCGCGTAGGTTGCACTTTTCTATGGAACATCAGATTTTTTAATAACCGATGAAAAATTTTCACGCAGTGATGATCAGAATGAAGTACTGAGTCCATGTTAACAGGTTGCGCGTCGATGTCCCTGCCACCCTGTATAGATTTTTCAATTGATTTGACTATTTCAATAGACTGCAAAAGCATGACTCGCAGACTTATAGCTTACCAGCTGCCTCGTCAAGACTAAAGCAATTAATAGGATGAACTGTTTACATCACATACATGCCGTATCTCTGGATCGGTGCGCAGAAGCAGGCCTCACAGGTACACCCATTTATGTCGCTGTGCCGGCTAAGGCAGCCTAGTCCACAGTCGCTGAGCCATATCTGCCGGATAGCCAATGGCGGAGTTGCAAATCTGAGAATTCTCAAGTGTCTGAAAGGCACATGAGAATACTCAATATTTATTGCATTCTATAATGCGAACTTAGGTGGTAGGATTACAAATACATGATCATTGTGAACCATGTTGGGCACGGCAAAGTAGAAGAGAGGGCGATGGCTTTAATATGACAAATAATTTCATTTAAAATTTGCATTTTTTTTATTATTGATGATATTCATTGATTGTTTAATGATTTTATTTCATCATCATCATCTACCTAGCCTTTTCCCAACCATGTTGGGGTCGGCTTCTAATCAAACCGGATGTAGCTGAATACCAGTATTTTACATGGAGCGACAGCCTATCTGACCTCCACAACCCTGTTACTGGGTAATACGATACCCCTTGGTAAGACTGGTTGTCAGACTTTCAGGCTTCTAACGACTGTCAAAGATCCACGAATGACAGCCGGGACCAACGGCTTAACGTGCTTTTCGAGACACGGAGGGGTCTTAGTATATAAAGATGGACTTTCGAAACTCATCAATAGACCGAAACTCATAAACCATTACTTACTGAGTTGTATAATATCACTATTATTATTGCCAAGATAACGTAGCCGTAAAGCATTTGTGTGGTTCCGGCTTCCACCTGAAAAAAAATGTCGTAAACAAGGAAGAAACAAGATTATTAGTTCATGCTTTAGAACAGTTAACATACTATTACACAGTTAACATTTAACATTCTATTACACTCTCTCAAATACAAATAGTATTTGAGAGAGTATATCCGAATAGTAGGTCGTAGGTTCGAACCCAGACAGGCGCTTTATTTCATCACCACTACTCTCAAAACGGCGAAGGAAAAAATTGTGGGAAAACCGGCATATCCTAAAACCAACAATTCGAAGACATTTGACATCTACCAACCCGCACTTGGCCCGCGTGGTGGATAACGGCTGTCCCATTATAGGCTGATTTTGTAATAAAATCCTGCACTACTTCTAATCATGCAATTCAATTTTACATATAAGAGCAAACGGATTCAACTGATACGGATTTCTATTTACCTCTTTTTTTTTTTTTTTGAGGATTGGAAATCATCAAATGACCCCTCCCGCTCTGGGTGGAGCAGAAGGGAGTGTCAGACTCTTACTGACTAAAACCCACCCGTGTTCCTTCCTTGGCCCTTTATGTACCAGGGCAGCGGTAACCCTTTCGGACGATCCCGCTACCCCGGCAGGCTTCGGCCCTGTCGGGCCCCGTCAACTATGCTGACATCTCTTTGAGGCGCGCGTGGAACACATACGCGCCGTCCGGCACGGGCTTGGTCCTGATCGGACGGTGAGCTACCCATTGCTCTCCGTCCGCAGTCCCGCGCCTACGGTGGCCGGGAGTCGTCACGCGGCTGCCGACGCCCGGAGCGTCTCCCGCGGCGGCTGAGGCGTGAGGATCTCTCCCTCTTCTATTTACCTCTTAGGTACTCTTAGGTCCTCAAGTAAAGAAACTATTCTAATCTTGAACAAAATTACAATACTTTTGCACAGTGAGCATTATTTTAGAGAATTCAATAAAAACTTTCGATGGGCTCAACAAAGCCATACACAGTTTGCAAACACACAGGTTGCTCGAACATAGAACTTCCAATTGAATTATTTCGGCGTTTGAGGTTTGCCGCAGCTGCAGCAGCCGCCCCAGCATAGCCCGCCGTACTAGGAAGATAGGATGGCGCAAGGGTGTCGCCACAGTTGCATACTACACCAAAGGCCTGCTTAACTTCCATTTAAAATAAGTACCATCAAATTTGCTACTTACATGGTCTTGCTTTTTAAACCATATTGTTACAATTACTGCATTTTATGTCGTGTAATATTTTATTGTGGCATAATTTAATTGTTTTGAGTACACAATGTTTATTTGTGACAACGCGTTTGCGTGACAATTTCGATGAGTAAAGACAAGGAAAAATATTTTTCCATGTCATTCTGCTTGAGAAAAAAGTTCTTTCATATTACCAAAAAGCATTTATCAAATGTTTACCCATACCATAGAGATCGCTCCGTACTAGGATCTAGCCTATTCTAGCATATCAGCCTATAATGTTCCAACTGCTAGGAGACAGGCCTCCCTATGAGAGGGAGTGGGCCACCCACCACGCGGGCCCAGTGCGGGTTAGTAGATGTCACATGTCATCGAATTTTTGGTTCTAGGACATGCCGGTTTCCTCACGATGTTTTCCTTCACCGTTTTGAGAACAGTAGTGATGAAATAATTCACACGTAGAAAACCACCTTTTGGGGTTCGAACCTACGACCTACAATTCGTAAGTCGTGGCCGTTACCTCTGGACCTCCACTGGCACCACTGGCAGCACTGCCACCACTGCCACCACTGGCACCACTGGCACCTAATCTAGACCTAAACCTAATCCAAAAGAGTTTAACATTAAACTAGTAGTAAATATGGCTCATCTCTTCCAGAAACAGAGGGCCTTAGCAGCGGATGTGAGGCGAGTGGTGTGCGCGAAGAGATAGCGCGGGACTACGCGGCGCTGCAGTCGCGGCTGAGGAGAGAGTTCTCCGATAGACGAGGGAAGTTGTATGCAGGTGAGTTACTGGTAACTGGAAATACAGGACAAAAGTAATCAGAATAAAGACACGAATTTAATTTCTTCACTGTTCTACAAATGAATAAACATAGGTATCTAATTGACGTTAGTACAAGATTCATCGTAGACCGTGGAAGTGGCAAAGTTTTGGGCCAACAAGTATAAAATTCAGTCGTGCCAGCGACTCGAAGAAGATTAAGATCGCAGACCTCATCCATCGCTTTCCATCTGGCGAGATAGAGGCCAATAGCAGGCGGATTTGGCAAAAAAGGGGTAACTGGTAAAATAGTTAAAGACAAAAAAAGGAAGAGTTGGAGGCAAGATTATTTCAATTAGATTTTCACAGTTATTTTGTACAACAATAGAAAAATAAAACAACAATACAGTGAACTTAATTATTTCAGCGTCTCGCCCAGTGGCAACAGAGGAGCAGTTATCGGCTGATTTCCGCAAGAAACTTGCAGAGTGGCAACTCAAGCAGGGCGTCAAGCAACCGCTGCCAGTGCCTGCCAGACAGGACCTCAGCGAAGACTTCCTTAGGAGATGGGGTAAGATATACAATACCTAATACCAGCATATTGTCCCACTCGTACAGTCACGAGCACCAATATGTCAACACTTGGCAACTTGCAATTGCAATTTTTTCGTGAAATACGACACATTACAAAAACCTATGGGTTCGAAAATGCTATGTTCGTAACATCATACATTTTCATTATGAAATAAAGGAGTCAATCGCTTTTGAATAAAGCCGAGTGTATACATACTTTTGCTCGTGACTGTACAGACAAATTATAAGCATTGATCACCACGCTTGCTCAAGTCATATTGGCTATTTCAGACCTATATTAATTATAAGGGTACGTTGTTTCAAATGGTCGGTTAACGTAACATACGTACCTCAAATAATAACGATTACGTTCTCGTTATTATTTGACGTAAGTCAAATCCATAATTTTGTAATTGTAATTTGAAACAACGCTTTTTTGGTTTGACGATAGTTAGCGCCATTTTTGACGTATGTTCTGGCCAACCTCGTGCATGAGAGCGGGGGCCTTAACCACTGACCTATCACAACAAAAAAATCCCTAAAAACCCTAGAACTGACAAGTAAAATAAAAACAAAGATATATTTTGCTTTGAATGATATTTACTATACATGTAAACTTTATTCCACTACAGACGAATGGAAACGCATGAAAGAGACAAATTCAGTACCAGCTTGGGAAGAGGAGGCGAAACCTGATGAAGTTCTTGTTCAAACTTCTACTGGACTCTTCAAATTCCAAGGTATGTGCTCGCAGATAATGGTTTCATTAATAGGTAGATTATTGTTTACATACTTTAAAAAAAAGTGAACAAGTGCGAGTCGGACTCGCACACGAAGGATTCCGCACCACCGTACAATATTTACAATAAAACACGTTTAATTTTAAACTTTATTTTATTTTTAGTTGTTGTTGTGACAAACGAACGGACGACGGAGCTTTAGTAATAGGGTCCCATTTGGCACCCTTTGGGTACGGAACCCTAAAAAATAATCGTTTTTCACGCAAAAAAATAATACACCCGAACATGGTCCTTATAACATAAGCTGTTGTTTTGCATCCTCGTCAAATTTTAGGAGGCTGTTATGAAAGACATAAATAATCAAATAAAATTACGATCCATGGTAAATAATGAATATATGATAAATTATATGATATGAAAGAGAAGGGAGTGAATGATAGCGTGACGGTTGACAGGGGAGAATGGAAGAAGAAAACGTGTTGCGCCGACTCCAAGTAATGAATATGTCGGAGTTATTCGTTTATTCGGAACGCCAGCGCCATCTCGTGGCGCTAGATAGAGTCTAGCCTGAGTTCGTGGAGGTGGACGGAGAGCTACAGCTACAAGAACGGTGTGAGCAGAGCTCTCAGGATCATCGAAACATTGGACATCGTAGGAACAACATGCGTTAGAAACTGTCTCGCGATTCCGTATCGTTGAAATGTGTACCTACAGTGTGTGATTCGCTAGTGTGACTGTCTTGTTCGTGAATTGTAATCTGATTTGAACTGTAAACCGTTTTTCTGTCGTGTTATAACCAACACTACCCATAGTACGCCCACAGTAATTAAAATATGCCTGATGCTAACGAGTGACAGACATACCTTCTCCGTCAGATACATACTTGTTTTTTTAATTATTTAAGTTTGACAATATTTCAGAATACACCACTTTCAAAGAACAGAATTGCGTTATGGTATCGTATAAGCGGCCGCGTTTTTATGTGCGGGTAAAAGGGCCGTTACAGTGCGGTCTCGCACAAGCCGCGTTTTTAAATGCGTGTCCCACACATGCCGATTTCCGAAAATTAGAAGAAGAAAATAAACCTATTTTTTTTATTATTGATTCGTGTCGAGAATCAGTTGCATAGTTACCTCCTTGAATTTGACGAGGATGTAAAACGGCACCTTGTATAAACCACTACTGCATTGATGAAGTCCTCTTCTAAGTACATAATTTATTCCATTCTACACAATAGCAGTATCCATTGTATCAATCTCCGTTATTATATTCTAGGAATATCCCGATCCTTCACCCGCAAGCTCCACGAGTGGGAGAAGTCCCGTGGTATCGCCCCTGAGTGTTCCACATCGGCTCTCCTCCGCGCAGCAAGAGCTCGGAACAGCAAGGTTCCTCAAGCTCCTCTCACCAGGACCCAGTCTGATGGCAGCGTGGCGCCTTCAGCAGCAGGATCTAGCAGTAGACTCCATGCTTCCAGTCTCAGTGTCAATGATGCTGATGATTTCGATTCGGAGTACGACAGAGAGGAACATTCTGTAAGTATGACTCGGCAATGATAACATCTGTATGGTTTAAAAAATATTCTGGACGTGGATGTCGGAAACAATCATGTGTGTATTTTCCTAAAGTAAAAGTAAGCCTAAGTTGCATAAAGAGTAACTTAGACTAACATCAGCTATCTGCTAGTTAAAATCCCGTCAAAATCGGTCCAGCCGTTTCGGAGATTAGGCGGAACAGACAGACATTTCCATTTCTTTATGGGCTGATTTTTCCAACGCCAGATCGGAGGAATAATTTTGAATTTTTGACTTTTTGTTCTTCCACACAAAAACTGTCAGACGTCAATTTTATTCTACGAATAAAAAATATTGGCCGATTGAAAAGTCAGCCCTAAATCGTTATAAGTACCTACGCTACTGTATATACTTTTATATATGCTTTAGTAAAAAGCTTTTGTAAAAAGATTTTGGCATTACAAGCAGACACTTTAATTTTATTTATTTGTATGTATAGACGTATTAAAGATAGTTCCAAGTTTTTGAAAAGTTGTCCCTAGACTTCATGTCAAAGATACTTTACTAATGACCCGCCCTTGCTTCACACGGGTGCAATCTACTAATGTGTTTATGGCGACATGTCAAAGCATCGAAATTTATATGCAATATCTAAGTTAAATATAAATGTATTGTTCACATAAACCTTCCCAGAATAAATTCTTAAAATGATGGTGAAAACCGCATCAACATCCGTTGCGGAGATTAGATGACCAACGTAGTCACATAGACATAGACGAAAAGCAACTTGATTTTAAATTATGTATTTATAAAATTAATCGCACTTGACACAACAACAATTAACGTCTTCACATCCACAGCTTGACGGCATCGATGACTGTGATGGTCCTCAGTCCCGCGGGGCTGTCCTCGTAGAGGTTGAGGCTGAAGAGGTCTGCACAGCAGCTCCCTTAATGGCCATGTCCCCTCGCCACACTCCCCAGAAGCCAGTGTACACATATGGTCAAGCTGAAGCCAGGCTGCTTTGTGAAACTAGGTCGGCAGTCACGGGGACAGCTGTATTGCAGCCTAATGGGGCTGGTAAGCTGAATATTTTATATTTTCCTTAAAAATAAATACTTTGAAAACGATAAAACTAAATAAAACAATTTCCACAGTTGTTCTTTCCGATGCTCGAAGCGTAAAATCAAAAGAATCATCTGGAGCACGGCCGAAGATTCGTGAACAGGTAACACACATATTCTTCACACTCTAAGAAATTCAGTCTAAATCCTTCACAAGTAAATAATATTACAGAACAAACACACAGAGAAGAGCAGAAAAAAGATCATGAGACAGCCGAGCATAGAAGAAGACGCCATGTTCATCAGAAAAACCATAGAAGAAATAGAAAGAGGAAGTTCTAGTCGTTTTAGAGATAGGGAAGCTACTGATAACGAGACTCGACATAAGAGTCCAGAAAGAGTGCTCCCAGCTATACCACAAAGGGAAGAAAGAGACTATAGCCCAAAGACTAATAAACAAAGTGATAAAGAAAGAAACGTTGATAAAGATAGGGACAGTTTTGAAGAATCAAAAGATGATGCCAAAAAGAAAGATGTTGAGAAAACAAATGGTAAAAAGAAATCTAAGTCTAGGGCCAGATTAGAGAGAGAGCAGTCGAAGCCCTCTGAGAGTGATACGGAGCTTGAAGTAGATACAGTCACAGTGGAGATACCGAGGAGAAGAAAGAGACCGCGACGAGCGTCCGAAAAGCCGAGAACTCCACCGACGTCACTGCATTCAGATTCAGAAGGGGAAGTAAGTAAAAAACAATGAATTTAGTATATTGACCTATTTATATTGGCAGATCGACCTATATTGGCAGATCGACTGCTGCGCTGCGTGTCGCGGGTTCGATCCGCGCACGGAACAAATATTTGTATTGCCTACAGGTAGTTGTTCCGGGTCTGGCTGTTTGTGAAAATGTGAGTTTAAATGCTTGTAAACGCACCCACGACACAAGAGTAATTCCTAGGGTGGGGCAACGTCTAAAAAAAATAAAAATTACTTTGTTATTTTAAATGTCATGAAAGTGTACAACCCTGTTAATTGTATTTATAAACATGAGCAATGACCTCAGGAGGTCGCAGCCGGTTAAGTAAAGATCAAATAACAATGTCGTAGAAAAATAAAATTATCATAATAAAAACGTCGTGAACAACGGAACGTCCAAACATTGTGACGACGTTCTTTTTTGGCAGCCTATGTTGTATCCCACTGCTGGGCAAAGGCCTCCTTTCTTCTCTTTTTTGTCTTATGTGGCCATGTTGACCCTGCAAACCTTATCAGATCGTCGCACCACCTTCGCCGTGGTCTACCTCGATGGCGATGTCCTGGCACACCCGTCCAGTGATCTTTGCAATCTTTAGCAACTCAACATTAAATTCTGATACGTAATTTCCAGATCTTCGTCCTCAAGCTAAAAGCACCAGAGCAACGCGACCACTCTCCAGAAGTTATAGTCAAAACTACTCGCAAAATATTCTCTCCAGTAGTACGTAGTGGTGAATCAGTACCCAGAGCCGTCATACCAGTCAACGTTGAAGATCTTTCTGAAGTCAGACCCTCAGACCACAGCCACCGAAACGAAGGAAAAAAGAAAGAGGCTAAATCTGAAAAAGGAAAACAGGAGAAGAGTACTCGGTCTAAAAGTTCTGGTGATCTTCAAGAGGCTGAGGAGTTGAAAAAGAGGACCAGGCCACCGTTGCCTTCTTCGCCTTCGTCACAGAGGAAGCCACAGCCACCTAAGGAAACGGCGCCGTCTATCCGGATTATGATTCAACGTTATAATAAAAAGATTAATGAAGAAGGTAAGAAGCTATCCTGACTATCTCTAAAATATTACCCACTTCTTTCTGCCCGCGGCTTCGACTGCGTGGATGTCGGAAATTATCCCACGAGAACGTGTGAACCGGGACAAAAAGAAATGTATTTTTATTTGCTAAAGATTTCCTTTAAATATTTAGTGTTAAATATTTTACAGTGGTCCCGAACCCATCGTGTGCGAGTCCAACTCACAAGCGGCTTCTTTTTTGATCTCATTCTATCTAGATCTTCGTTAACGAAACTATCATACCCACGTCGCTGTACATCACTTGATCAGTGAACTTTACATAAAATAAACAACCAAGAAAATGTTTGTGCCAGGGGCAAGGTCTACCTGTTATTAAAAACTAGTTTTTAAGATAAACAGGGAAACAAGTTTGTTGCAAAATCATAACTGGCATTTGCGAATCATGATAATTATTACAATCATAGACAGCCTCCAACGTCGACCGCTGTGTTGTGAGAAGCGGATATGAACAAAAGTAAACATTTAATTCTTTATAATTATCATTTCATCATCATCATCTTCAGCCTTCAGCAAGCTACTGCTAGCCATGAGCTTCTCCAATGGACTTGTCAATCGTAGACCATCAACGTACGAACGATTTCCTTTGAAATAACTGTGATAAAATTATTGCAGGTCAAACGTCTGGAGCCAGCAGTGGAGCATCTTCACCGGCCTGGCGATCACCGGCCTCTGAACGACGAAGACCTCCCGATATGCCTGTTGGTGTTAATATCAGGTAAATACCGCTTCATACATACTTTGCCATTCTATGCAACGGTGACGCTTAGCGCGCGGTTCGTAAAAGTAAAAAACCTTTGCAGTAATCGTGGACAGCACTCTAATAACACACACAACACAGAGGATACAGGAGTAATTCGTAGTGGAGAGGGCAACGTTTAAAAAAAAATTGTAAAAAAAATTGCCTGATCTTGCAACAATTTCAGAATGTAGGTAGACTGAAATAATAAAAAATATAAAAATACAATCATTCAAAATAATGCTTAAGAGCGTTTACAACGTACGCCATTTCATACGAACTTTCAAGTCCTTGTTTTTCGAAATGCATGAACCGATTTTAATAAAACTTCATACGCATAAGCAGGATACATAGGTCTTAAAAGTTAGTGAAGAACATTTTCGAAATGTCTTATTTAAAAAAGATATTTGGAAATCTCTGTTTCTAAGGAAAATTTAAAATCGGTCGAATTTAGCTGTAACACTATTTATCGAAAATGTTCTCAATTAACTTTTTAGACCTATGTATCCTGCTTATGCGCATGAAGTTTCATTAAAATCGGTTCATGTATTTCGAAAAACAAGGACTTGAAAATTTGTATGAAATGCCGTACGTTGTAAACGCTCTTGAGCTGCAAAAGTTACATTGTGGGCAGCTGCCAACGTCCTTGTGAGGCTGTTCCAGACGAATACATAACAAAAGAAAAGAAAAAGAATATTACAATTAATTATATGAGGTAAGTTTCATTATCATCATCTCCAAGATATAAAATTCAGGCGTGCCAGCGACACGAAGAAGAAGATCATCACCAGCCTTTAAAAGCAGCCCACGACTGGACATAAGGCTCTACGATCTCAGGTGATTAAATTAAAAAAGGTTTAAGTACAACACAATCTCAGATCTCATTTCTCCTTTTCAGAAACAACCCATTCCTCGAAAGGGAAGTCCAAAAATCAGCAAGCGCCTGCCAACTGTCAAGACGTGATGCTTCATCAGCGGAGAAGCGCCTTACACCGGCGCCTGCCACCGGACTTGATGGTGTTCTGAAGTCCCACAGCGCAAACGCCTTACACCCAGAGAAGTCAACAGTTGAAGGGGAGCTTCAGCTGTTGACCGACATACAGAAGAAGATAGAGGACAGTCAGGAGACTATAATGCCAACAGCCAGCACAGACACTATAGTGCCAGATTTGACTAAGAACCTTCCACAATCCTCTTCGAAAACTGAATCGCTTCCAGCTCTAAGACATGTGTCAGATGTCACAGTGCCTACGTTCAGCAGTTTCGTGGCTGGACAACCTGTGTTATTCGGGAGGTCGATATCAACGGTAGAGACACCGACAACTTACGTGGACTATGAGGCCGCGGTAGCTACGTTGTCAGAGAGGGCTGTGAAGCTTCGAGCTGCAAGGGAGAAGTTCCTGTCTTCGACCGTGGCTATGAGGAGGGAGGGTACCAGTTCTGCCAGTGATTTGAGGCCTGGAGACAGGTGGGTTATTATTTTACAATAATTATACAATAGAGACTCATTAGTTACACATGTGTTAACTAAAATATGTTTGAAAACATGTCCCATTTACATTTACATTGTATTTTTTAACTTGGAATAAATAGCCTAAGCAATACAATTAAATCCCGGGAATATAGTCCCTGCAGACACGCTACTAATCCGATTTTATAATCAAAACTATCTTCATCTTCTAGATAACCTCCATAAAATATCTCTCAATTTATTAACTTGATTCAAACCTGGATTTTATAATGATTCCAGATCAAGTAGAATCAGTTGCGAGAGTGACGTAACAGAATCTCAGGGGTCCAGCTCACAGGAGGCCGCAGCGTTGGGCAGGAGTGCGTCCACGGGCATGGTCAACGTGGACAGGGAGGCTTGGCAGAGGGTGGCTGAAGGTAAGCATTTGACTATTATGTTCGCTGTACGGCCATAGACTTGTAACTGCAATACATAAACAAACATCCGTTCGCCGCCGCTGTGCGCGGAATACTAGGCCTTCGGCGCCGGCCTGCAATATTTATATGCGGTGCAAAATCGCCGCGCTGAGACGCCGACGCGGTCTCCACGACCGGCCAATAACACGACGGCGACCTGCGCGCCACTCCACGGATTTCTTTAGGAACTACATCTCATATCGAGTATTCCAACTGGATTTCCTATTGGTTGATTAATGTCGTAAGCAGATCACTACTTCTACCCCTAAGTTTAGTAATAAGACATGTAAAAGGTGATTAATTCGTTTTAGCCCTGGCTGGAGGCTTTAAGATTTATTAAGGCAACCACAGGATAGTCCGGTTAAGTAGTCACGACCTCTCAAGGTCAACTACGAGATGCCATATATAAAAAAAAAAGAAATGAAAAGATTTATACGTTTTGAAGGGAAACCAGAGTATTGCACGAAGAGCACGCTATATTCCATCGTTTACTTTTAAATATACTTTCATCGTACATCTGGAGTACCTATTATTGCCTCACACCAGAAAAGCGCTACAGACTCAACAAGGGAAGTTTTTAATACTGAGGGGTGCTACACATTCGATGGGATCCTCATGATTCGGAACAACTGGGCGTCAAAATCGAATAATTTATGTAGATATATGATCGGGAAAAAGCCGCTCAACTTGACTTTAAGTGTGCCGACGATGGAAGTTTGTCGATTGGCACGAAAATAAATGTATTGCTTCTGGTAGGCTTTGTTGTTCAACAAATAGTTACTGCCGAATCGAATGTGTGTACCGCCCCTGATACCTTTTACATTGCATATCTCTCGAATTTTACAGCATTACATTTCATGGTAGCCCAAGAGTTCGTTCGTTATTGTAACTTAAGTTGTAATGGGTGACTTACGTGTATTTGTGTACTATCGTGTAGTTTTGTATGAAAATTCGAGAGTAGAAATTCTATGCTGTAGGTACCTCATCTAATTTTTAAAATATGATTGACGTGTGTTTGTACAAACCTTACAAAATAAAATAATTTATCATAATAGGCTATTTATAATACAAGTATGTTTTTACTACCAGGTTCTCGTCGTGAGGGCCGAACACGGTCTCGCTTCAGCCTAGCTCGACTGGCGGCCAAGCTGCGTCGACGCGACGAGGGCGGCGCGGTATCCCGCCTCTGTCGCCAGAGCCTGCTCGTTCAGCTCATTAATAAACACTAAATATATCTAATTTAATTATACTGTACGCATTGTATAAGGTGTTTTATTTTTTTGGAACTTGGAATAGTCATGAAGTCGGGAAGACTATACCTACACTAAGATACTTTGGCGGGACCAGGCAAAAGGATAATATTGTTGTTTAGAAAACACACTTGGGGTCACAAAAGTGAAATTAAACGAATTAGTTTATTCTGTCAATAGGATATCGGAATCGCTTTGACACGTCCTATTATAAAAAAAATAAGCTAGATGGAGTGGACATTTCCCTATCTGACTACACACAGATTTGAATGGATCAATTCAGTCAGTGCAAACATTTGTCAGAAATTGTGTAGATTTAAGGAGCTCAATGACTTGACGAACGATACATTACATAGTACACCTTCTTAAGTCACACGTATCGTACGTGTGACTTAAGAAGGTAGTCCATTATTGCGCGCCGTGCATTAATACACACGTATCGTATATTATTTTATAGCTCGTGTGACCTAAGCCCGCACTTACGAGTAAGTAACGCTTTTATGTGTAAAAATGGACCAGTTAAGTGTGACCTAAGGGCGGGCTTAGGTCACGCAGTGCTATAAAAGACATTTGGGTAGTGGACTTACTGTCGGAAATATAAAAAATGAAACAATGAAAACCATACTTTATTTTCAAATTTAATATCGTTTCGTACAATACCGTGTTAACAGTCCGACGTCCGCATTCAATAGTTCGGTAACAATAATTACCATATCAAAAGGTGGCTGCTCGAACTAATAGCATTTATTATAAAAAACACTACATTTCAGTTATTTATTAGTAATAGTAAGACTCAAAAGAACACTTATAAACAATATTAATGGGTAATTTGGTTGAGGTAGATTCAGTTATATTTTAAATTACTAACTTTTTTTTTGTTTTGTGGGTCCATGATTTAGGCAACAATCGCGAGTGTATTTTTTCGTTTTTTATTTAACTTTAGTCTGTTGAAAATACTTTTTTTCTAAGGCGTATGTGCTGTTTTTATGACCCAAAATATTATATTTTTTTATTTAATTTTGTATGTAGGTAGAGGATTCTATAATTATTATTAATCTTAAAACCAAATACAATCCAAAAAATTACAATAATTTTATCATGTCCCCACAGTAATAATATTTTGAAAAATTTGGGAAAAGTTAAAACGAAAATTTGGGATATTTTAATACACGCACAAGGAATTTAGAATGACTATAAACTAGATTTATCATAAAACCGAAAATAAAGGTAAATTATAATTTTTCACTAACCCAAAATTAAATCGAAAAATATTCTAAGTTAAGAATAAAGGACATTAAACTATCCCAATTTCTCGGTATATACAAAATATTTGACTTAAAAGTACGGATTGTGGCTATCATCAATGGGTACTTATATCGAAATTGAGCCACCACAATGGTCTTTAAATTTTTAAACTTGTATAATATTAATATACAACAACACCTTAAATTATCTCCTGTACAAATGCTATTGGTGCTTTGCAACGAATTTTGTAAAATGTTGTCAATATGAAGACGTCTGCCCTGCCTTGCCAACGTAATACATAATGTATGGTTTGAAAAAAAAAACATTTGTAAAAAAAACGAATAGAATAGTTTAAAAAAATGGAAAAACATGAAATGCAAAATTTAAAAACAAAACGTGTTTCGACCTATAAATAATAACAACAAAAGTGAGTTTAATGCATCAAAGCTCTTAGTCTTTTCTATTTGTACATTTTTCAATGCATAAAATAGAAGACAGTGCAATAAAATCCAAAGTGTGTTTTCTGTTGGCAAGACACTATAGCATTCACCATTGCTTCTCGCACGAAAAACGCTCCAAAAGCCAGAAGCGAGAAGTTGGTGAGACATTTATCGAGGCAGACAGTCATCAGAGAAAGCGGGCATTACAATCAATAAGTCTAGGCCAATATTTTATGAAAAACTTTAGGAAAAATCCTGAAAAAAAGATTAATGACAATTACTACAGAGGTTGGTCCCCTGATTCTTAACATCAAACTAGTAGAAAAATTATAGAAGAAGAAAATACTAGTTAATCTGGCCTACAGTTTTTTTTTTTTTTTTTTGTCGTCGCAAAGGTAACCAATAACATGCAATCTGTCAGAAAGGGAACAAAATAAAATCAAGCGAAACTCACAATAAAACTTAAACCAACTCGTGTTAGATCGCGAACTATGTTAAAAAGTTATATATTTTGGACGCGTTTCACTAAGTACATGCTACTAAATCAACGTCACACTATACTGAGTCTTAGTACTGTTATTTTGTGTTTTTATTTCGTCGGTTTACATCAAAACACTTCATTTATTAAAAAGAAAGCCAGTTTTGTGATCTATTTTTATCCCAATAAATGTTAATGTTTGTGTCTATAATGCATTATATTATTATCGTCTTTGATTTATCAATTTTTAATTTCTATAATTTGCAAGACATCAATGTTTAAAGACACAATTTGTCATGTTTTGATCGAAAACGTACGAAACGTCTGAACAGAGAAATTTTATATAACAAACATATCTATATATATACGTTTATACAACAAATATAACTATTCTATTGCTTTACAGTTTCAGGTGTATCACGATATTATTTGCGAATCTGTAACATTTGCTTCCAGTGTAACTTGTAAAGGCCTCTGTACTTAATGCCATTCTTTAGCAACATTTTAAAATCCATTGCTGATTTTTGCAAGATGTTTTTCAATGTACGCATTAATCATTATTATAATCAAAATCGTAATTACAATCATAATCATAATCATTATCTTAATCAATTGATGTACATCGAATATTGCTGAAAAGGCATTATGTACAGACGCCTTTCCACAGAGTAATAACTATAGAAGCGAAAAAATCTTACTGTGTTTTAACAACATGGCTAATTAATAACATATTATTGCTTATTAGTGAGTTCTATTATTAATATTTTGTAACAAATTGGTCAGCTATATAATGTAGTTCGCAAAGTCACTTAATAAATGTAACATTACGTTTGTGTATAGTTAAATAAAATAATAATTATACAAAAAAAAAACAAGATAAACTGTACAACATAAAATCTGTTTGGTAAGTATGAAATTATTGCAGTCAATATGGAATGTGCGTTAGTAGAAATAATGTATCTATTGTAATAAATATAGTGGAATGGTATACCCGCTTTGATATTGAAAAAAAACTCTATATGGAGAAAAGATAAAAATGAGAATCAGATTCAGACCGGGGATGGTCAGTAACCTTTTTTATTCTGAATATTTAATTACTTCAAATTTTGTTTTAACACTGGAGTCGGATTAAACAGGCAAAAATAATTGAACAAAAAATGTTGATGAAAAACTGGAAAGTTATAGTTTCTACAAATTCAATTCAATTTTTCAATTTTTTTTAGCGTGGTTACACTTGAAGCCATCCCCATTTTACAGTTTACAATTAACATATTGCGAAATGAGATTCAAAATTATCATCAGAGGCACAACATCAGGCTTTTAATTTAATTTTCTTTTTTTTTTCACTCCAAGGACGGACAAGCCAATTTAAAAAACGTTAAAAAAACTGTATAGAAACAACGTTAAAATCAATATCAGCATATGGGAACAACTATTGTAGTAAACCTTAATTCTATTTATTTGCTTGGTCCATTTTTTGGTAAATAATATTTTATAAAATTTAATTATATGAAAATAATATTAAGAATTTTAGAACGTCTTTGCGGAATGTACCTTCAAAGTGTAACTTTTAATAAAAATGGAAATACGTAAAAAGTTTTAAAAGAGGTAGTACTGCATACAGCACTATGCACGTATTTATTATAAGTTTTTTTTTTTTTTACCAAAATAATAGACCAAACAAACGAAATATGCAACGTATTTTATAAATGCATGCACTACAGTTTTATAAATAAGTTACAAAAAAACATTGTACATCATTCAGGTATCTGTTATTGCGTCGACGTTTAAATTGTTTTGGTTTCACAATACAATAATGATTAATAATAGAAAAATAATAATAAATCCAACAGTTTTCAGTAATACAGGTAAAGTGGTTAAATTATTTCTTAACACAACCACGAGTGAACTTGAAACTCCGTAATAATTGAATAAAAAAAAATAATAAAAATAAGTTACATTAAAATTGTTAACTAGACGGTAATCCTATGGTAGAAATGAATCATTCTTATTTTACAACTACGGTACTTTTTGAACATTCAAAGTTAAACCTATTTTCTTTTAAGTTGTATAAAATCAAATGCGTTAAAGTTATATTATTTTCATTTACGAGTAGCAAATACTATTTGTCATAATCTATAATTCTTAAAAATGCAACGCTTATTTATTTTCAAAAATTGTTATCCTTCATAAAATTTATTTCTTTGCGAAACAGTATCTATTTCTCTTCTCAAATTATCTCAAATTTTAAGAAAAAATATGTTTGGTGTTATAGAAGTCGTTAATTTATTATTACTTTATATTATAGAAAACATTGCAATCGTTATTTTTATTTATTGTTAAATAGTCACCGAAGCATTTGTATTTTAAATGTAATAAAATTCTTGAAGTTTTTATATAACTTACATTTAAAACTGAAATAGGCGATTAATTTAATCGTGTATTTATACATTTTTGGCTGTAAATGGTCCTTGAGACTGTGCTGTACTTTAAACAGAAATAAGTCATCAATGGTGATACGCAAAAAGACAACAGCGAAATTCTGACACGCGATGCAACAATACTGGGATGAAATAAAAATAATAAACATAGATGTGTAATGTATTGTAAAAAAAAAACGAAGAAAACCACGCACTACGAGCCATAGAGAAGACACTGATAAAATATAAAGTAATGCACGAAAGTTTTGCTAAAACTAAGGAAAAAACAGCGCTTATTTTTGCATCTAGTCAGAATCGAAGCGTAGACCCTGTGACAAAACCTAGCGTCAAAGATAAAATTCTAGATTTTTAAAGATCTAACACTACACCTAAGTCTAGCTAGCTTAGTGTAATTGAATGTTTCAGGTACATAGTCGGCGTTTTTTCCTTTTCAATTTAATTTTAAACTGAGTTTATATTTTATATTATTTACAATGGCGGCCGGGTGCCACGAGAAGTAAAAAAATAAATACAATTAGATGCAGAGAAGTAGTAACTTTAATAATATTAAAGAGAAAATTTTATACAGTAAAAACTTTAATGTTTTTTTTTTTTAATTTTTTCCTATACTCCACGGCCGCCAAACCTTACAATATAATAAATTGTACCTAGGTGCTTTTAACTCAAGATATAAATAGGTACATAATGTATATATACTCGAAGATAGGCGTCTGATTTTAGTGCTATAAAACATAATAAAATCAGTCATGATTTTTTTGTACAAATAGAAACCAAAAATGCTACCTATACCAAAGGTCTGCTGTAACAAGTTTCTATCAACTTCTGGTGTTTGTCGATAGGTACTATTATTATTATTATAAATTAAAACACTGAAGAGGACTTCAAATTAAATGCTGTTATTATAATAACATAAAAGCGGAAACATAAATATTTTAAAACTTAAACTTTAAGTAGCCAAAATAAAACAAAATAGCAAAATAATGTTTTTATATCTTCGTCAAATTGATTGTCAAAAAAAAGTAACAAAGTGATTTATAAATAAAAAAACCAATACTAATATCGACCAAACACCAGTCACTATCACTAACCTTAAAAAAAATTGGGAAAAAAAGAAAAAAAAACATTACGAATTATCAGTGAAATACTTACTGTCCTAATAATAAATAAATTAAAAAAAACACCACTAAATCTATCCAGTAAGTGCCATGTAACCACTTCGATGGGTTAATGTAGAAAACTTAATCGATTCAACATTTAAAATTTTCCGATAACATCTAAAATAAGCTTAAAACGAATAAAATGAGGTAGATATAAATTGTGATATGGAATAATGGTCAGCACACATTATTTTTGCAATGTTGACTGCGCTAAACTATGCTTAGCTTACGTCACGGCAGATTTGGCCACGTCAGTCTTATACACTTACCGACAAAAATATGTCATACTCGTTTTTTGCGAACACACTTTTTAATAATAATTCTGTCGGGTTGGGTGCGAATTACCGACAAAGATTCACGGAGCATTTATCTTCAGTGCTAAAACTACTAAGGTATGTGATAATACATAAATTATTTAATTATTTATACCGTATTATGAAAACTACTGTGTAAGGAATGTGGCAACTGGGTGGGTTAGGGATATCGATTGTCAAGTAATCATCCAATTATTACTGAAGAAAATGGTCATCGTGCCTAAAATAATAATTATAATAAAATTATCATGCTAAGGTGGCCGAGAGCACCGAGGGCTGTATTATGGTGGCTGTACCAAGTCTCGAGCGTACCTGTTGTCTGAGATGGGGTGCCCCCTCTTGGCACTACCCTTACTTCTGGATGAAAGCATAGGAAAATCATCAGGCATGAAAAGCATAGGTGTCGGGTGGTGTGTGATTTTGTGTGTGTTTGTCTTTTCGTGGTAAGGAAATTTTGGTAAGTTTTATTTTCATATTGAATGGGGTTCATAAACTTAATTGACCAGATCTTTTTTCAGCATAGGTAGACGTAAGCTAAACATGTCCTAGCTATTAAAAAAGAGGGAAAATGTGCAATAACGTTTTAGTAACTTTTATAACGATAACGCGTGATTTTATAAACTATTTTCATTTTATAATAGTCATAGTTCGTTGTAATAAATTATTACTTTTATATATATTTTACAATTACTTTTTAATCTATCTACTTGATTTCTTAGGTTTTAAGTATCTAGAAATTTGTGGATTAAAATATGTAAAACTGCATTAAATAAATTATAACAGTAATATATAAAAAACCTGTGCGTTTGTATTAATTATTGTTGTGATGTGTGTAAAATATATATATTTAAAAAAAACTGGAATGTAAATTGTGAAGATTACTAGCATCTGAGGCTTTGTCTATGATCTGTGGGAAAAAATAATCAGGAAAAAATAAATATAGTTTTTACTTCTTTTCAACATCGATAAAATACTTTTTTTATGTATGTACACGCGAATCAATGGGTGTTTGGAATTATTTTGGTCTATATTTTGTACGATTATGTTGCACTAACGGTGAAAACTATTTTGTATGACTTATGAATCAGTGTGTACGTCACAGAGGCACTGTTTATATATTACATAACACAAGTACACCGCGCGGCGGGAGGTAGGCGCCGGCGCAATATATTTGCGGTTACGTGCGAACGCGCCATTCCTACTTTATTGTCGGGCGCATATAATCTCAGGCCGTAAACGAACAACGCTATATACAAGTGCATGTTGCCATAAAAACGGCAATAAAAACGTTATATATACATAATAACAACTATGGGGGGTGATCCTTCACTGCAGCAAAGTTATGAACAGATTAGGCGAGAATAACTTCACGTGGTATAGAACAACAGTTACTTTCGACCTGAATCCATTTTTAACACTTAAATTATTTACCCGTACTATTGATTACCAAAAAAATATCAGCCTTACAATCATTAAAAATAAATTCTAACGTTAGGAACGAGACACGATAAGCTATCCTCGCGCGTAACCCGTATCAATCGGACTAATTGAAGCCTCATTATTATCTATTAAAAAACTTTAAGTATTACCCTTCCTTATTTATAGTCGTATATCCATTTTACTGTGTCTAACGAGCAACTAGTAAAAAAAAGATGTCTGTACACAATCTCAATCCTTGACTTAAAAATAGCAACACCATTCGAATTGACGCAAGAGAGTGGCACCGAGCGGTGCCAGGTCTCAGGGGCCGCCTACCCCAGTGTAGTTCTTGGGTACCGGAAGGGAGGGCTCCTCAACCGTTAGGTTGGAGCGTGGGGAGAATTTTGCTGTTGTCTAATTGGAAGTCGGTGCTTCGAGTGAGTTCTGAGTTCATGTTATCGTCAGGGAGTTTGTTGAAGGAGTTGTTAGCACTTAGATCCCTTGAGGATCTGGACACGTCGTACTCTGGTCTCCTAGAGGTGTCCAGGAGATTGAAGGTGGTGGAGGCAGACGTGTCAGGGTCCAGGACAGTCTCTAACGTGTTGTCGGGGTCTTCGTACCGCGCCACGTCGAATGCGGCTTCGTAGCGGCGGCCTTTGCGCATGCGGCCGTTTGGTGTCTTTGATTGCTGGTGATTAAAATGGTGTTTCATTAAGTAATCCTAACATTTTTAGATGACTACAGGGGTTAAGTCAAATATTTGTGTTGAAATCGCTAACAAATTGTAAATACCTTATTGAAGATTGACAGTTCTGTTTGTCATTAAATTAATAATGGAGAAAGTTTTTGAAGGTACTTTAAATGTACTAATTCCGAACCTTAGAATTAGTTGCCTAACTAAATAATTCCCTAAATGAATAATAAGTGTGTCCTCACGTTGGGGTTCTCCGTGATGTGAACATGACCGTTGAGGAGCGGCTCCCCCGCGTCCTTCGCCCCGCCGCCGTTAGCCAGCCGGTTGCCGATGTTCTGCAGACACGACAAATCATTATAGACCCTATCTGCTTAGCGTTAGAACACACAATAGCAATTTAAAGAGCCGCTACATACCTCGGTACATACCTTCATCTCTGCTCCTTCTTCTTCGTCACCCTCGTTAGGAGATAGGTTTCGTCGACGTGATCTGAAAAGCATGAGGTTTTTGTAACTAAATTATAGGCAAACTGGCCACACATGTAGTACAATTTTACATTTAGTACAATTATTGAGACAGCGTATTTTTGACTAAAATGTCAAAGCAGAGAAACGATTAAGGCCCCTCGCCCACGGCGACTTTTTGTAGCGATGCCGTCGCGCGTCCGCATCGATACAGTCGCGATGCGGTCGCTTTCTGTTTACCCTCGCCCACACCACGATTCTCAGTCGTAATGCAAACGCGATACTGTCGCGCTTCTGTCGCGATGCGAGTTGCACTGATGCTCGGTTCTCCACACACGCGCCACCCTCCCTCCGTCCTCTCCCCGATGTCGTCCGACACGGTCGCGCGTTTGCATCGATACAGCCGCGATGCTTTAGTGTGTTGGCATCGCTTCTGTAGCACGTTGTAAATGCGACTAACGTGCGTTAGTAGCGATGCTGTCACGCGTTTACAAAACGCGCGACAGCATCGCTACAAAAAGTCGCCGTGTGCGAGGGGCCTAATACATTCTTAGTAACGAATACACCAACGAGTATACCAGTTTATATTTATATACTAGACTACCAAAGAATCCGCCACTGTACAGAATATCAAACGCTCAGTTAAACATCATTAATGGCATACCTGATAGGTGACTGAGACCTCTTCCTCCTGCGCCATATGCAGACGGCAGCAGCCGCCAGGATAATAAGTATCAGTGCACCAACACCAAGGCCGATACCTGTAGAATTAATACGAATCATAGCATCACGTCTATCTTCTCCGAAAGGGTAGTTGGCATAGGTGAACCGAGGCGAGCCTTCCTACCATCAACTGAACACGAATCCAGCCTCAAGGCAGCTACTGAGAACTTTCTAAATAAAAAAATTATGATGGATATACATACTCAGGTAGAATGAGGAGTGGTCAGGAGGTCTCGGTGGAACCGTCAGCACTTGGCTGCGAGGACTGGGGCCCGGTGCCGCCACCATCACGTAGGTGGACTGCTCAGCATCCAGGCCAGATATCTGGAACAATACAAGAAATGTTGTAAATAAGTCGTCTTTTAACAGGACATGTTTATTTACTTAGGTTAACCAACAATTGTTTACACTATATACATTTCTGATTTAATGACTAGAGTAACATTTACAAGTGCAACAATTAATTACAGGTTAACACCACATGCACAGAAAACGGCTTCACATAACATACATGTTAAACCAAGCCCTGGTGAGCCAATAGCCTAGGATCCGATAACTGGCTAGAGATCATTTGATTTTAATACAAAGCCTCTTTAAAAAAGTTTGCCCTCGGTTTCTGAAAGCCTGACCAAGTCTCTTAGCAGACAAGCCGCCAAAAAATCTGCTGATTTAGATTAAAGTATTTTCTCTCACGAAGCGACGCGCGCTTTACACACATATGCACACACCCTCACACACATCCAACTTCGCCATAGTCTCGGATGGTACCGAGAGCTCTTCCGCTTACACACATTCACAGCGTGTTTGTAAACTTGGTAACCACAAGTACCTAAAGCGGGCGTCGTTTCTTGAAATAAAAGTACTGTACCACAGCAATATATAATCAATTAAGATTACATAAGATTTTTCCACATATTAAATTGAATAGGCTTTAAACAACCAGTCTGACCCAGCTACCTTCTTAAGGTCGTCGGTCCATCAAAGTCAAAGTCAAAGTCAAATCATTTATTTCAAATAGGCACATAAAAGGCACGTTTGAACGTCAAAAATAAAATTAAAATAAAATTGATTCTAGTCGCCCCTTCCAAAAGGTAGTTCGCTGGGGGCATCTAGCTGGGGGGCGTCCCACACTACACTACACATCATCATCATCGATACAATTTCTATTTTACAAAGATCTGATTCCACAAATGCAATCACGTTAACTTACCAGCACAGTGTTGGTGGTGACGTTGATGGTGGGCCACAGGTCCAGCGACTGCGTGAGGTTCTGCGAGTAGCGCACGGTGCGCGCGCCGTCGCCGCGCCACGTCACCTGCACGCCGGAGCGCGTGAAGTAGTACTGCAGCTCTTTGGCTTCTGGAACAACGAATTAACAGTTGTATTACAAGTTGTGGGGACTTGAAGAAGCTTCCACGAAGTTTTCTAGTCTAGCACCTAAACTAAATGTTCTTTTCACTACGGCTTAAGAAATTCTGACACGAAAGCAGATAAAGTAATTGGTAATGTTCAAAAGTCTCATGTTTTTGTACTTCGCCCGGTAAATCTATACTAATATTATAAAGAGGTAGAATTTGTTTGTTTGTATGTAGGGGGTAATCTCCGGACTTAATGATCCAATTCTAAAAATGTTTTCACTGGTAGTAAGCTACATTATGTGTGAGTGCTATAGGCTATAAATTATGTTTACATCATGCATTTTAGCTGAGCTATCACCACTTTTGTCTAGCAAGTCGGAAAGAAATACCTCTTAAAACAGAATTATTTGCATGCGCTGCCTTAACAGTTGTATATAACTAAAAATAATGCATGGCAATCTGGCCCGCCTTCAATAGTTCTACAAAAAAGCCCGCGACACCATATTTCTATCTTTTATATTTCATCTTTTAATATAACTTTTATGTTTTAAAAAAGTATTTTTTTGACATGCTTACGTTTGGATGAAAATATAATTTTTAAATATGAATCCTTATCAAAATAAATTATTTTATGATCACAAGGATATTATAGAGATAAGATTTGCCCTTTACAGTATGTCAATTGGTCATATAATTTCGGAGATAATAGAAAATTACTAAAACGCAAAATGCCGCTAAAACATTCCCTAATACAACTTTCATAGCGACACGAAGAAGATTCATACCGCTCTGCACATGCTTTGTGCAGACGTTTTATCCATTTACCTATAGATGGCGTTGTACAAATACGTCATTTTTCTGACTCGCGGTGATCATACTTTACGCGGATTGATGACATTGTCGGTATTGTCATTGGGTGCAGTGAACGAATTTTTCGTTCACTGATTGGGTGATGTAAATTGGTTGGATGTCGTTCTATTGATTTCTATTGGTTTTGGTTGTTTTAAATACGTCGTTTCTTCTCCTCTTCGTTATAGGGTAGTTGCCTGGGTAAAAAAATAATAGTATATTTAGTCCATCAGTTAGATTATCGAAAACTAATGGACACGTATTTTTTGTTTTGTCAATCAAACAAAAAATGACAAAGATAAAGCGCGTCAAAATTCGGGAGTGGGGGATCGTGACATCACTTGCTTGCAAAAGTGTCGCAAGCAAGTGACGTCACGCGGAACTTTAACGGGCGATATCTGCATCATTTTTTATATAATTGACAAAAGAAAAAATACGGGTTCAATATTTTTTGATAATCTAACTGACGGACTAATTAGATTTTTTTTAGGAAAATAGCCTATTCTAGTTTACGATTGTTTTTAACTATCTCAAGTTGAGGTAATAATAATAATAAAGCTGAAGAGTTTGTTTATTTGAACGCGCTAATCTCTGGAACTACCAGTCTGATATAAAAAAATATTTTTGCATTTGATTGATAGCCTAATTCTTGAGAATGGCTATTTAACATCACGCTACGACAAAACTTCTACGAAAAAAAGATCGAAAGAAGAAAGAACGCTAAGCGAAAACGCAGTAATAGCGCGGGCAGGCGATGCGATGCGATGCGACGGGTCGGGGGGGGGGGGGGGGGGGGAACCAAAATTTCTACGCCGACGAAGTCGCGGGCAGAAGCTAGTTTATTATAATCAGAACACATGAAGAAATACGTCGGTAGTACGCTACATGTAAATACATAGTGCGCAGGAAATTCTTCGGATTATTTTTTGTCATACAAGCTCTGTTAGTGTAATGTAGTTCTGGAACTGGAATAATAATTAATTAGAAGATTGATATGGACACTTACCAGGAACTTGCACAGGTATGGTCAGTATAGGGCTGTGGCCGACTGGTTCGTACCCCGTCACGATCACGTACAACTCCTTCGTCAGGTCTAGTCCGATTAACTGGAACAGAAAAACATGATTAGCTAATACGTTTATAACTTAGATTAATTTCTTTGGCATTCAGTCGTAAGAATGTTTCCATAAAATAAAAATCATAACCTCCTTATGATGGGTAGTTTAGTCGGGTAAAACCACCGTAAAAAGTGTTATGTATATTGCACTTTATTAGAATTTCTGTTTTGTTGTCCCTCATTTTTTGTTTTATAAAGTTTGGGACCGCTTGGGAAGACTCTTTATGTTCACAATTTATATGGGTATGTGAGTAACCCAATAGACAATATTAGGAAGTGTCCTATTATTCGTTAACTGGGTGAAAGAAAAACTGTATTGCACTATAACACTACAGACTAGCCAACGGCAACGTAAGAAAAGAAATGCATCACATTGCCAGTTTCAACTTTAGTTACGTATTCACAAAGTTGATTTTAGAATAACAACACACTTTGAAATGTCACAAGAATGAGTTTCATTTAAAACTGAATCATACGTAATAGATAAAGGTTCAAAATCCCTCAGTATTTACCAGTACAGTATTGCCCACGGTGTCAACACAAGGCCACTGGTTGATGGGCAGCTTTAATTCGTTGCTGTAGTGAATGGTATACTTGTCAGGGACACTGTTCCAGGATACGCGGAGACTGGTCGCGTTTACCAACTTGTATCTCAGGTCTTTGAAGCGTTGAGGACCTGAGTAGGGAAGAAAGACAGAAATTTAAGTTAAAATAATTGCGAACGGGAAGAGTAGGGTCAACAAATACTTCATTGACTGTATAAATAAAAAATATTGTACGTAATAGACATAATAGATATTTGACGTGTACATGTGTTTTTTGGGCCACGGACCAACTGCGGCAAGCTTAGCTTAACCTGACCCGTGCGGCTGTTATTACTTAGCCACGAGCCCCCAAATAATTACCATATATCATAATGTCAATGCGTCGTATTATAGCCATTTCATACAACAGTAAAAGAATGACAGTCAATGAGTGACAGTCAAAGAATGACGTCAAAGAATGATAGTCAAAGAACGACGGTTAAAGAATGATAGTCAAAGAATGAAAGTCAAAGAATGACAGTTAAAGAATGATAGTCAAAGAATGATATTCAAAGAACGACGTCAAAAAATTATAGTCAATGAATGACAGTTAAAGAATTACGGTTTTGATTTGAATATGCGGACAATTTTAGTTGGTAGTCGATTTGTTTAACAATTAATTTCCCTGATCTTAAAATAAATTAAGTTCAGGAAACTACTTACCCTCAGACGGCGTACTAATATGGATGGGTGCGGAGAACTCTCCGACCGCCATCCTGGCTGGTACTCTGGCCTGTACCCGCACCTCGTACTCTGTGCTCGGCGACAGCTTTTCTATGCGCACTGACTTGCTGTGGCTGTGGAGAAGAAACAGGATGTGCTGAAAGATCAACTGGCGGTTCAGACAAATGGGAAAAGAAGCTGGAGTCAATCAAGCGGGTAGTTATTAGGTCAGGTTATTATGAAGTATTATTGCCATCATTATTCCATTGCAAAAAAGAGATGGTGCTATCGGCCTTTTATATAGCTCCGTCTCTCTCACACACACTAGAAAAATAATGGCATTAATACGTCATAATACGGACCCTAGAATGTTTCTGTAACTTTAAATAATGTCCTAATCTGAGGTCCGAATGTTCTGCAAGAGAATTTTTTCATTGTCTCGTTTATATGTCTACTCGTATTTAACTCCTAAAAATGATTGTCGGTTCATGGTAAAATCAAAATCAAAAGTCATCTATTCAAATTAGGCTGAGAATCAGCACTTTTCGAACGTCAAAATTACAAAAGACAGTCCCCAAAAACGCCCGCCCTTCACCACTTCCTAGTGCTATCGCTGGGAAGAAGAAGAGGCGCAACAAACTCCCCAGCAGATATATAGGTACATTTGACACTTCTAGTGGATTTCCCGTTCTTTTCTATCTACGTTTTGGAACGGGCAACTAGCTTCTACTACCTGACTAACTGACCGAGTCTTTGACAATTCAAAAATACCTGTAAACGGTTTCATTGAAATAATAAATAATTTTATTTAAATGCTTTAAGTTTGAGTTTCTTCCTATGATTGACCATGATCCAATCCGATCATAATCTAGAAGAGAGGAGGATACAACGGAACATCCATGTTTGAGTGTTCCTCATTGGAACAAAGTAGAGGAGTAACTATCAACCCGCACCGGGCCCACGTGGTGGATTACAGCCCACTCCCCCTCACCTGACCTCTTCACACCAGAGGAGGCCGGTGTCCCAACAGTGGGAACATTATAGGCTGATTATGCTGAGGAATAACTTGCACAAATGGACTTTTGTCATAAAAGCAAGTCAACATTCATCTTAGAAAACACTAAACTATTCATCCTTAAAAAAACCTGAACACTATTCGACATACCTTTCAAGACACTCCTCATTCCCGTCCACCTTCCTGGTGCACACCATGTAGGAGTAGACCTCGAGCGCCACGTCAGCCTCCTCGCACCGCCAGCGCACGGTGAACTCCCGGGGGGCCACGTCTGTCACCTCCACGTCTTCAGGTACCGCTGTCACGTCTCTGCTGAGCGAATGATGAGCGATATGTATTTATACGGTCTTGATGTAGTTAAGGACCTTAAATAGCCAGCCTGGATTTTTAACACGGCTTGAGCTAGTCGGATAGTTCATATTACTGAGTAGGTGTTCAAGAATTAATGTGAAAAACGCATGAGCGTTTATCGACGCGTTAGTATCTGCGAGTTGGACAAGCATTACTTAGTAGAGCTTCATGAAAGTATTGGAACGTTAAAAAGTTTACGTGATAGGAGTTATAGGGTCTTGACTCTCTAGGCTTATTAAAATGTTATTGAATGGCAAACAAGAAAGTCATCACCGCCGACTATAGTCTGTTGCCATTTCAGAGACTAAGATGACATGTGGTTTCAGCTTCAGCTTCCTTTCTAGGCATTATACTGCGGTGTATAGTGAGCAGACTGGACTGATTGTGTCTGAATCGCTGCTGCAAACTTTCCACATCGATGTTGAGCTTGTTGCAGGGATTCTCATTGACTATAGAGCAGTCTTAGGTTAATTTTACTAACATTGTTGTTAAGAAATATTGTTACTAATATACCTGTTTGAGCCCATTGTTGTTATATCAAAATAATATAAATAAAAAATAGCGGAACTCAGCAACGTTGCATGGCGACATAAATAAATATAGGTAGGTAGGGATAAGGTCCATCAAATACAAAGAACTTATTGAGACATGAACACCAGGGTGTATAGTTCACTCATCCTCCAAAGGAAAGGGAGGATCCTCCGACCAAACGGATGTCGTGTCTGATGGGCTACTGCCCGACGATTGATGTCGGGACGTTGCAATATATACTCGTAATATGCTGGTTGCGTGGCAAACTGCTTGCGCGATGTAGGATTTGCTTGAAGTCAATGTGATGCGTAGTTCGCATGTGGCGATGTAAATGCCGCCACAGACTTTTCTACATTAATTTTTAAGCTTCTCAGAAAGGCTTGACCATGACTATAGGTTCACGATAGATACACGATAGACACTTATAGATAAAATTTATAACTATAAAATAGAAGATCATCTGTTTGGGGACAACAGAACCTCACCCGCCGTCGGGCGCGTGGATGGCGATGCTGGTGGATGTCCAGGGTACCAGCGTCAGGTTCTGTTGCAGCCAGGGCAGCAGCTTCGAGCCCAGGACTCGGACTTGCAGCGGTTCTTGTGATGACACTGGGAAAGAATAATGAACTTTATATTATTTGCTTTTCTAATGGTATGTTATACAATGTTGTAGTCGTAAGTTCAAACCCAGAGAGGCGCGTTACTTCGTGTAAATTATTTATGTTCATACATGTTCTCAAAACGGTGAAGAAAAATATCGTGAGGAAACCGGAATGTCCTAGAACTAAAAAGAATCGAAGACATGTGACATCTACCAATCCGCACTGGACCCGCGTGGTAAATTAGGTACAGCACACTCCCTCTCACAGAGAGGAGGCTTGTGTGCCAGCAGCGGGAACATTAGCTGATTAAGTGTTTGTTATACAGAGACAAAATACAAGAAGAAATGAATGAAGGAAGTAAGGATTAGAAAGGACAACGAAAAGTAAGTTACTGTTACTGTTAGCCTACATCATCCCACTGCTGGGCAAAGGTCTCTCCCCATGACTTCTAGCTCTTTCGATCCAGGGCTAAAGTAGACCACTGGTCGTTTGTTTTGTCCAGCTCGTCCCGCCATCTTCTACGGGGTCTGCCGCGACGCCTTCTAGCTGTGTCAGGGCTCCACGTGGTGGTTATTTTGGCCCACAGCTTATTGGGCATACGGCAGACGTGGCCAGCCCAGTCCCACTTCAGCTTAGCGGCTTTTTGAGCAACGTTAGTAATCTGTGTTTTGGAGCGCAGTGTGGTGTTGCGAGTATGGTCTGTCAGTTTGACGCCTAGAATACTGCGCTCCATTGCACGTTGGCAAACCTTGAGTTTGGACTTTTGCATGTTTGTTAAAGACCATTTCTGGGATCTGTAGGTCAGAATGGAAGGATGCACATGTCCATAATTTTTCGCTTTAGTGACAAAGGCAGATTTCCTTTCATTAACTCTTTAATGGACCAGTAGCTCTTCCAGGCATGTTCGGTACGTCTTAAGACTTCGATGTCTTGTCTGGACTGTAGTAAGTTAAACAACGTTTATTGATTATGGTTTTTACGTTGCTTTCATGTGTGTATGAGTGAGGCTACTCACTAGTAGAAGAATGGATTACTGTATTAGACAGGAGGACGCTGACGCCGCTCTTTCACTTGGTCCTTTTATCGCTTTCGAGAAAGGAAACTGCACTTAGTTTTTCTAACTGAACAGACAGCTGTGCTGCTGGGGAGTTTCTTGCGCCACTTCTTCTTAGTTCTTCCCAGTGAAAGCACTAGGAAGTGGTAAAGGGCGGCCGTTTTTGGACAACTGTCTTATGTAATTTTGATGTTAGAAAAGTACTGTTTCTCAGCCGAATTGGAATAAATGAGATTTGATTTTGACTTATAGAAATTGTAGCATAATTCTTGGTCAAAATCACACGTACGTCCGCGTGATTTTGACCAAGAATTATGCTACAATTTACAAATAAATCGATGCATATTCATATTACTAGTAGCGGTGATATTCAAGGTCCAGATGTAGGTAAAAATATGACAGCTTACTTTTTACAGTATGGTTGTTAACTTTTCCGTCAAGGGTGACGTTGTGTTCATCAGTGCTGTTCTCGGCCTTGTACTGCAGGATCCACTGCTGCACGTCAGGGTTTTGGTCTGCAAACTGTCTCCATGATACTAGGATGTCATCGCCTTGGCGAGCCAGTTTTATTGGCACTGGAAAGAGTTGATTAAGATAAGAAAGTTATAAGGTTGTTTGGGATAAAATCATCGGCTGGGTAACATTATAAAGCATCATTGCTTACATACTTTATGCGTTTTACTTTTTCGGGTCGGTCGAACAATATCTGTAAAATAGTACCCCTTAGACTATATGTCGTGGAAGCCGTGGATAAGACAATCTCGTGTATCAACTACAACAACAAGTGGTAGTGAATAGCCTGAGTAATGACAGTTCTTCTTACCTCCTTGTCCTTGACACGTGACGCTCTCCGACATGTCACTGGCAACATTTCTGTTCGTCGTTGAAGACTTGATGTAAGCTCGAACCTGGAAACAAGACGTAGTTGAAGTTATTTTCTGTTTTAAAATGAACAGTGTTGAAGAAATTAAGGCCTAACATCTAGCCAGGGTCAAATTATCAACATTTGAATTGAAGTGACACTTATAAAAATAAACTTGTACTAACCTGGAACCCGTATGGTGTAAGTGGTTCTGCAACAGGAATGACATCTTCAATGCCAATAACTGGCTGTCCAGGTAATGATGTGCCTCCTGTAAATACAAATGGGATTATAAAGGGCCAGTTTCAAAAGATGTAAGTAATACACAGTTTAAACTTCAGGCTCATTTTTGCCCAAAGACATTGTGTATAACTATCAATCGGTCTATTCTATAAAAACCGTGAAAACATTAGTGAAGTGTGCTGCCATTTCAGCTGATGCTACGCATTGACACTATTGATAGCTCACTTCACGTAAGTTTTCACGAGGAGATTTTTACAGAATAGATGGGCCGATATGGAGAAACAGGTATACTATCATCTACCACTACATCATTATCATTCTAAAAGAAAGGTTTGACGCCTCCTACCTGGCGTAGTAATCTGCACAGTATAGGCCATGACGTCCGCGTTGACCTTGGGCCAGCGCACGGCCACTGCGCGCGCGCCGGCGGGCCAGCAGCGCACGCCGCTGGGCGCCGCCGCGCCCGCGCCCGTCACGTTGAGCGCGGCCCACGACGACGCCCACGACGTGCGGCTCTGGGCGAAGCACTGGTATACTCCTGAGGAAAGATAGGGTATAATGGAATACGGTTTTGATGACCCGGAATTTTAAGGAGCGGTTTAGTTGCAGAAGCAGTACAGCTACAGTCTTGAACTTGGCAAGAGTCGTTAGTCGTTCTTCTCCTTTCTTTAACTTTTTTTCTTAACAGACATGTTTAAAAATAATTTATGGCAATAATCATAGCATGACAAGTGCCCATTATTTTGTTACACTAAGTGTGCATGCGCGAAATTACTCCCACTAAACCACTAACCGTGCCAAGTTACTTGCCGGCGACTGTATCAAAGCGGCAATGTAATTTTCGTTCATTAAAAAAGTCGTGAGGAATTTGCCAATTTGTCATTCATGTGGATTCCTGGTTTTTGTTTATTATTAGCTTCTACTATTTATGAAAATGCATTAATGTTTATTTTATTATCTATTGCGTCTCACCTGCATCCTCAGATGTAACGCTTCTGATGAGAAGCTCCATTCGTTTCCCATCAGCTGATGGTAACACCACGATCTGCAACAAAACAAAACATTTTAATAAGTAAGTGCACATAATAACTACTGCACATAATACTAAATATTGACTGCTGCGCTGCGTGTCGCGGGTTCGATTCCCGCACGGTATAAATATTTGTATGGCCTACAAGTAGTTGTTCCGGGTCTGGCTGTTTGTGTATGTGAGTTTAAATGTTTGTAAACGCACCCACGATACAGGAGTAATTCCTAGTGTGGGGCAACGTTTAAAAGAAAAAAAAAAAGAAAGAACTGTTTGGGAAACCAACGCAGTTAAGACATTGTTTTTTACTTGAGACTTCAAGCAAAATGGGACAATAGGGGCAAGTTCCGGGGTATGGTAGGGGTGGGTAGACGAGGCATACATCTATCAAAATAATAATAATAGTCACAAAGAGGACTAGCCAAGTACGCATGAGAGATATTATAGTGCACAAGTGTATACGCAGACACAGGTACACTCCCTCTTCCCTCTAAAATCCCAAAAAAACCTGGAAATCGAACCCAGGACCCTACGCTCAACAATCGCGGTTCTGACCACTAGCCCAACGAGGCAGTGACATCTAACAACGAACTGCTATAAATAGGCTGATGGAGATAGATGTGGAACTTTGTGGCCACGTCTGCCTTCAAAGCAAGAGTGAACAGGCATCTTCTGGGCACGCTCTATCATAGACCTCATCCATCGCTTTCCATCAGACGTGATCGAGGTCAAGACCTAGCCGCTTCAGCAATAAAAAAAAAATAACTCACCCGCCCAGCCAACACCAGCGGTTTCCCATCCTTGTACCAGGTCACATTGGGGGCTGGTGTCCCCACAGCCGTGCAGTTGAACCGCACCGTGCTTGCCCTGAACGTCTGCTTCGACGTCGGGGGCACTGTGATCTTGACTGGTTCCGTGATCGACACGTTGAATGTCTGGAGATCAATAAAGAAATAGGTGAGAATCTTTTTTGGTCACTATAATCATCTATAAAACTATACAAATAAATAAAATTGAAGCATCTGTTTGTAATGTCAAAATAGAAGCTTTTTACTAAATGCATATGAAAGTATTTTTTTTATTCTAAATACATGGTCTTTACATTATATAAGCTAACATTTAAAATAATAATATGTACATGTGAAAAATAAGCAAAAGAATCATAGGGCATCAAAAAACTCGTCCGCATCGCTGTCAACAGGAACAGTGCCCTATTCCACTTTCACGGTCCCTGTCGACTATGCGATGCGAATTCTTTGACCAAGAAACAGGCCAGCCCTCTGGTCACATGAAGAGTCGACTAACCGCTTGGCGATATCTCGAAAAACCAAGTGGGCACTCGGACCCCATGGCCCTAGTGTTTCAACCCCAAACGGCTCGAACATATAACTCCCATTCAGGTTGGAATATTTTCGCCGTTTGAGGTTTTCTGCACCATAAGAAAGTAACAAAAAAAAATTTCTTGTCTGTCTGCCTGTTTATTCCGGCTAATCTCCGAAACGGATAGACCGATTCTGACAGGACTTTCACTCGTAGATAGCTGATCTTATACTTAAGCTACTTTTATTTTAGGAAAATAATTAGGATACTGCGCAAAAAAATTAAAACCTATGAAATCCAATTTGTTTTTCAACTTGCACCCGAACTACGTCGCGGGCACAGCTAGTTTGAAATAAAAAAGATCACAAACAAATTAAATCTAAATAGCCGATATGTAAAACCATAGCTAAAAAATCAATTCCTTCTACTATATCCCCTTTTATAATAAACCTTTTATTATAAAACAACCTTCTTATCATAACCGTTCATTGCTTTCTTTTTGAATAATCATTGTTTACGCACAACTTATTCTACACGTGTCGACAGGAGAGATGAGGAAGACGAAACGATTTAATTATGTATGCCACTATTATTACTAAACGGGAAAACACGAACGAGATAACAGAGTATTTTTGGAAATTAATTCTACGCAAGTTATTTTGGTTTCTTTCGTTTTCTATCATCAATCTAATATATTATATACTCTTCTTTTCTACCCACTCATCTTTTTTATTTGCAAGGAAAAGGAAAATAATATTTATTTAGTACTAGCTGCACGCCGCGGTTTCACCCGCATAAGTTTCGATCCCGGGAGAATATCGGAATAAAAAGTATCCTATGTGTTAATCCTGGTTATGAACTATATGTGTGCCATATTTCATCCAAATCTATTCAGTAGTTTTATCGTGAAAGAGTAACAAACATCCATCTATCCATACAAACTTTCGTGTTTATAATAGAAGTAGGAAGTATGCCATATGTATGAACGTAAACGAAGCAAAAGAAGTATATAAGGACCGTCGCAGCTGGCTTTCCGTAGTTTCTGCCTACCCCAGTGTGAAGGAGGCGTGAGCTTATGTATGTATTACCTAGCACAATCGAGACAATTCTGTCTTTTGACTGAAACCTACAAAATTTCAGCAAATCAATACATTGTATTAACTAAAAAACCGGCCAAGTGCAATGAAGTGTTCCGTAGTTGGGATGAAATTTATCCCAAGAACAAACTTAACATTGTAGTTGAAAAACATGTTCTCCCATAGGTACATCGATTTACGTAACAGTCAATTCTCCAACTGCAAACGTAAGTTTTTAATCGCAAATATATATTTTGATATGTGACAAAACTACAAATTAACGATACTTGGACTTTTTCCTTTACTGATGCTGTGATAGCTTCCTGCTTGCCAAATTTCATGATTAATTTCATGATTAGATCAACGGGAAGCACCTACCCTGTAGGTTTTGATTTATATGCGAGTATCATTCTACTATATACTATTATAAATGCCAAAGTTTGTATGGATAGATGGATGTTTGTTACTCTTTCACGCCAAAACTACTGAACGGATTTGGATGAAATTTGGCACACAGATGGTTTATAACCAGGATTAACACTGAGGATTTCCTTTTTATGCCGATATTCCCACGGGATAAAAACTTATGCGGGTGAAACAGCGGGGCGCAGCTAGTAATAAATATGCCGAATTTTTTTATTGCGTCGACTAAGAAACTTGATTGTTTTAGAGTTCAAAGGAAACGTAGACCTACGTATTTGATATTAATTCCAATTTGATACTTTCACGCGTTCCTGAGAAAAAATGGGTCTTGATAAACTGACGGAAAACGAAGTGATCCTATAAGGGTTCCGTTTTTTCCTACTGATGTACGAAACCCTAAAAAACAATTTCACTGTCAACAAGAGATTCAAATATTATATGAAACACAATAATCAAATTCGCCTCAGGTTAACATTCAGTTAAATATGGCATATGTATTCAATTCTTAACACAAATGGCTGCCAGGCAAACAAGGATATTCGGAAAAGACGCGGCATTATATACCGCTCCTATGTATAGCGAAAAGCAATTATATCCAGGGTCAAATTAAATTAGCTAGCGAAACTCCACAGACGTTACAAGCGCGGTCCGAGGGGGGGGGGGGGGGGGGGTCATGGGGGCATGATTTACTTCCCTTACTAACTTAATTTACTAACTTACTACTTTATGAACCCCCCCCCCCCACCCCCCCCCATCTTGGGCTGCGACCGCGCCTGAGACGTTATGGGTATCGATATCTAGACACGATAAAATAAAAATAAAGAAGATTGGTGACTTTTTGTTTGGGGTCAACGACCGTTGGTAGTGTAGTTTTACTTGAAGTATGAATTGAGAAAATAAGTTTATTTTTGTTTTGTCTGTGAAGTTTAAACGAAAAACAACTGCAGTGCGATTCTGTAACCATCTCACCGTGAAAACTTAAGTGAAGTGAGCGTGGAGTGAGCTGTCATTCCAACAAATGCTAGGGATTGACACTATTGACAACTCACTCTAAGCTCACTTCACCGAATGTTCACGGTGAGATTTTTACAGAATTGATCGGCTGGTGTTTAAACTGATATTTCAATTTTTTTTTCCCCTTGTCCTAGGGTTCTACACTAGGATAGACCCTAATCTTTTTACAATCTAGCCTTATAAATAGACAAGTAATTTAATTATAATCTAAATGATTAAATTGTCTTTACTTAGAATGTGTCCAATAGTACTTTTCTTATTGTCTCTATTAAAGCGAATACATTTCATTCTTGTGTTTGTTTGGCACTTTTTTTTGTACTTTACACTATTCACTAACACTAAACACTAGCTCGAACGGTTTTGTCCTTTATAGTCTTCTAACTATGTTTCTGTGGTCGAGAAGCTGGATTGCCTCGACGTTCATATGCTGATGAAGTTTCTTTTCTTGAGCTTCTGCAAGTTTCTGGATCACTTTTTCGATGAACTCAACTTTTAAGAAGATATTTCAAGTAACTACACTACCAGCTGTCGTTGATCCCACAAATTAAACCCATCAAATTTTTTTTTTTTGTTTTATCATGTTTATATATCAATACCCAACACGTCTGCGGAGTTTCGCTAGCTAATTTAATCTGACCCTGTATACAACTTTACAATTAAATATTATTTGATAAGGTTTCGCGTTTGCGTAATGTAGGTACACATCAACAAATACGCACGAGCATGAGAAGTGCCTGAGGCATTTTCAAGATTTGATTCTGTGCCAGAGTGCCAATACCTAAGTTCAGAACAATCTGACTAGATACGTATTATTATAGCTAACTCAAAGACTACTCACCAAAACTAATAATCCCCCTAAGGTACCTCCATGTTAGAGGTACAAGAGAAACATCATATTCAGCAACAACCACACACACACACACAATCCAAGATGGCAGCTGCAATCATTTTTAAATGACGAAAAGTTTGAAAATGTTCGCAGCCGCAATCTGGGAATTTTATTTGGACCTCACTATCGGCATCAGCACCCTCGAAAACCATGAAAATTATTGATTTATTTATTTATCACAAACAACTAAAATTACAGGGAATTCCTAATGCGTTAGCGTGGTCCTTAATTAAACTATATCATCCTTATCTATTGTACATAACTACTTTAAACAACTATTTTAAATAACATAACACATACAATATTGATTTTATTATGTCCCTCTCAATGCCTTTTTTAAATTATAATATAATAAAAAGTCGCGTTGAGGGAGCCAAAAGTTTTTTCGTTACGTGACGATTTCTACCACTATTCTCCTGAAACTTTATTTCAAAAAAATATTCAGTCGAATTGATAACCTCCTTCTTTTTGAAGTGGGTAAAACACCGCGCAGCCTCTATTGTCATTTTCCATGACAATCACCGTGGTAACCATTACTTTTATTTCATGATTCTATTTTCATGTCACCTTTTTAACCCCCGATGCAAACGACGGGGTGTTATAAGTTTGACGTGTCTGTGTGTGTGCGTGTGTGTGGGGGTGTGTGTGTGTGTGTGAGGGTGTGTGTGTGTGTGTAAGTCTGTCTGTGGCATCGTAGCTCCCGAACGGATGAACCGATTTTGATTTTGTTTTTTTTGTTTGAAAGGTGAATTTGTCGGGAGTGTTCTTAGCTATGTTTGATGAAAATCAGTCCATGATGGCCGCCGCCACGAAATGGCGGATTACATATTTTTTCACAACTCCCTCAATATGGATATCAAATGAAAGGGCTTGACTAGTAGAATACTATACACTATGACAAATTTGAAATCTAAGATGGCCACTACCACAAAATGGCGAATTACAAAAACCTGATTAAACATCAATTTACCTGAATTTTAAAACGCAAAAAAATAAAAGAAATGAAATAATAAGGAGTTAAAAATTTAAAAAACCCCCGACACAAAATAATAATAAAAATAGTACGAATGTAAAAAGCCTAAAACAATTTAAAAAAAAAACTTGAAAAACTAGCCACAAATAGAACAAAAAAGGTATATAAAGGTGAAACCCTATAAAAAGAAAAAAATAACCTTGAAATTATGACCCTACTGCTACTATTTTAAACTTTAACAGAACGTTAGGCTGACAATTAGAGCGGTCCCCCGACGGGACAACATTTAATCAAAAAATCTCATACGTACTTACGTCATAATTACAAGGTTATTTTTTTCTTTTTATAGGGTTTCGCGTCTATACCTTTTTTTTCGCGTCTGTACCTTTTTTGTTCTGTATTTGTGGCTATTTTTTCAATAGTTTTTTTTTTATTGTTTTAGGCTTTTTACATACGTACTATTTTTTTATTTTTTTATCATTAATTACAGATCAAGTCTGTTCACCGCGCTAATCATTTTTTTTATAGAAATAGTTTTTTTTACTTATAATGTGTGAAAAGCACTGCCAATATGTGCACGCCCTTACTAACATGTCCTAAATATATATACCGCAGGCTAGTACTAGAACACAGTACATTGTACAACAATAGTTTCGTGTTACATTTCAAACTGTAAAATGAATACGCTGTTCATTAGCCTTATCTGTACCTACATCAAAATTATGACTATAATACTGTACATAGTATTGTACTATGTGGAAAATACAAAAGGCTTCAAGAATAATCAGCGTTTTCACATCTAAAATACACGGTGGCATGTATACAATTTGTTTTCTTCTAATCAGCGGCAGCAATCTAAAACCCTTACAATTCAAAAATGTGATAATGACTAAAAAACGTTAGTGAACAATACATGTCTGTTTTTATGGAAAATTCATGACTTTACAGACAATAATAAAGGTAATATAAAGAGTGACAGGGACAAAGACGCGCAACCTGTTACCAAGGATTCAGTACGTGATCCTGAACCCCATGCGTTGTTTGTTGTCGGATAGTTAAAATAAAAAAAAACAGCCGTTCCATAAATTTTGACCATACGTTTTCTATGGAAAAGCTGTTTTTTTATGATAACCAACGAAAAATTTCCACGCTAGGGGAGAAATTTCTAGTCTAGAATCATGTGCTGAATGCATGGTTACAGCTCGCGCGTCGATTTGCCTGCCACCCTGTATAAAAAAGTATCTAGAACATCTTTTTACCGTCTAAACTTTAACAAGGCATTTTGATGTCATGCTATGAAAATGATAAAATATGGTGAAAACAGAAGAAAACTTTAATAATTACGACGAAACCCACATTACTTCCTTCTCTATACACGCCAAGGTCTAAATATCAGTAATTTGAATTTCACGGTCTGGCGTTTCCACTTTAAAAGCCAGACATCCACTCAGCTTGAAGTGAAAGATGCCAATAGGCCAGCGGGGTAATTGCGTAACCCACCATTAGTAGCAATGGCTTTCATTTTGACAGTTCAACAACATTCATTGCGTTATTTACGTTGTTGAGCAGACAAATTTTTCGAACATATGAAGCAATGGATTATTAATATATTAATATGCTAATAATAATATGCTTCAAAATGATTCAAATTGTGATTAATAGTGTGTTACGCAATTAAGGTGCAGGTGTGGGATGTCTAGGAATGATCCAACGAGACTGGCCAAGAATAGAGCTGAATGGCGTGCAATTGGAGACACCTATATCCAGCAGTGGACTGCTTTAAGCCGATGATGATGACTCACCTTAACCAGGTCACTGTTCCCCTCAACAGTGCAGGTGTAGACTCCCTCTTGCTCCAGGTCTATTCGGCGAAGAATGAGGACTTCATCTGTTGCCTCCAACTCGCTTGTTCTTTGTCCAGGTTGGGAGAACTCCCATATTAACTGGAAAGAAGAGGTTGGGATAAGTATATTATTATTTGTAAAAACCTATTTCTGGCTATACCGGGTGGCAGAGACATCGACGTATAACCTGCTACTATGGATTCAGTACAAATCTGTACATTTATTTCATGATAATGATTTCAGCTTACCTTAGGCCTAGGCCATCCCGTGAGAGGACACGGCAGCAGCACGGTGCCGTCCTTCGGAACAGCTATGTCCCTCTCATGACGGACCGGCAGGATGGCAGGATCCAGATAAGCAGGAACCTCCTCCACTTGCAGCCTACCTCCATGACTGACTCGCGTTCTGTTTGCGTGGGAGTTTGTTGCTTTGCATCTAGTAATAAAACGGTATAATTATTTAAACGAAAACTAGTAGACGGCTATATATTAACATCAAGTTTTCCAAATCGCCGTCTTTATCACTCATTGCATATAAGTCGGCTACCAAAAAATGGAGCGAAATAAGCATAAAGTAGTTTTTATTTTCAAAACTTGATAATCGTTTTTGATAAAAATAAGGACGTCTAGTAATGTAATTAGGTAAGCGCTATCGAATGGTATTAAAATGGAGTGAAATAAGCCAAAAATAGTTTTCATGTCCAAAAGTTTATCATTAAAGAAAGCTTTTGTCGTGGCGTAGCAAAATCGTAGCAAGCGCTACGCCGTAGCTCAATTCGTAGCAAGACGCAAATTTCGTAGCGTGAAAAACTATGTTCTAAACAAATAAGAATATGAAATCTCTTATAGAATGCATTAGTACTCCTCCTGTGTTATACTTTTGGCAGATTATCTTCGAGAAACAATTGTGTTTTCCTGTATACAAACTGTGAAACATTAACAAATGAGTACCTGTATAATCCTGCATCTTCTCTTGTCACGTCCGTTATAAGTAGCTGATTTTTCAGCAAATGATATCTGAAACAATGAATGGACATCATTTGGATTACGTCTTACGATATTTTTTTCTACCTAGGTATCAGTAAGCCTTGAAACCCGCATTTAGTGCAAACAAGTGGAAGACCGTGTAGGGCTGTCCACAATAACCAGGTTCTTATCAAAATAAAAAATGGTTCACGAATCGAAGCATCCCTTTAATAGTCCATGGCCATACCTGTTATTCTCAGGCAGAGGTTCTCCATCCCTCTGCCAGGAGAGGGCGGCGGCCGGTCCCGAGCTGATGTCACAGTTGAGGACAAACGGCTGGCCGAGCCACGCCGTCGCGTTCTCGGGGTGTACCGAGAACTGCTTATCTAGATCTGGAAATAAAAGTAAATTTAGGTTAAAATCTGGATATTAAGGAGCATATTACAGGACAGCAGTGCCCGACTGCCCGACTCCCGCACTTCTGCATAAAGCGTCCACCAGACGCTGTCCAAGACATTATTCGGTTTGCGCGTCGTGCTTAATTTTTAACCACCCAGTAAGCCAAGCGTTTAGCGTTACATTGTGCATACCGCAGAGAGTACAGAAAGTACTACTAGGTAGGTACTAGAGTTCCCCTCTTTGAAGATTTTCCCGTCTGAGTTTCTTTCCTATCATGTACTGAATCCTTTGTGACAGGTTGCAAGTCGATGTCCCTGCCAATTAGGTTTTTTTTAAATAAGCAAACAGTAGTTATTCAACTGTTCAGAACATACGAGTATATTCTGAGTAAATGTTGGTATAATACTTATGTCGTAATTTGAAACTGTAATATTATATTTTCTAGAAGAAAGCCACCTACGCCAAAATCACCCGAAATGGGAGAAAACGTAGAATCCCATGTAATAAGGAGCAAGTCTTATACCAGCCACTTTCAGTCTCCCGGCTGGTACTGAGAATTGTCTTATATTCCAAGAAAATGTTAAACTTCTATTGACTAAAACCACACGGTAGCTGTGCTAGGAACTGAAGAAGGCTTCTCGTCTCCAGGGAAACGCAAAATGGATGTTATTATTCTCACAAAACGCTGTTCTTTATTAGTTAAAATATTTGCGAGGAAACGTAGTTTCAAATCGATTGTTTGTTATTAGATATAATGCGGCCAAGGCTCGAAACTCCTTGAAGTTTTAAGAGACTCCAACAAGTTCCAGAACCGATACTTAAACGTACATCCAACTTCTGGGCGGTCAAACACCACCTTGCACAAGTATAATCAACCTATAACGTTTCCACTGCTGGGACACAGGCCTCCTATCTGTGAGGAGTGGGCCAGATACCACCACGCGGGCTCAGTGCAGGTTGGTGTCACAATTTCGTAGAAATTTTGCCTCTAAGACATGCCGGTTTCCTCACGATGTTTTCTTTCGCCGTTTTGAGAGCAGTGATGACGAAATAAATTACACAAAGCAAAGTATCCACAGTCACACCTTTAGCAGTCCACTTCTGGACATAGGGCCCTCTAATCGCACGCCATTCATGTCGATTTTCGGCAACTCTCATCCAGCTGCTACCAGTGTGAAGACTATCGCTCCACCTAGCCTGACCTTACGTTTGCCGATTCGCGGTCTCTACTCAAGAACACGTCTATGTCACGGTCATCGATTCGATTCTACGTCTAATATGGCCGGCCATTGCCACTTCAGCCTTCAGCTTCATAGAATCGGTGCCAATGGCCCATAACACTTCAGAAAACATTCTGGGAGGTGGAATGCCTAAAAATGGTTATGTTCCGTATCATAAACATTGATGTTGGGCCCTCATACCATTTCAGTTTGTTACATGACTGCAATGGTACTGAAATGTTATCGCCAGGAAGATTTTAAGGGCAATATCCGAAATTGGTAGGTTTTTTATGAGTTATTTTATTTACCTTCTTCCATAAGAATATTCTTACGGAAGGTAAATAAAATACTAATAACTAATAATAAACAGTGGATATTCATAAAGAAATGTGATGTGAAAATTAAGTAAGACTAATATTTTTTTAAATACGTCTCTTGTGCGGTTTGTTATTTGTTATTATAGTGTTCACAGTGGTTCACCCTCTGTGATAATATCAAGTGTCTATTACGGTTCCAAAAATACTGTGACAGACAGATGGACGGAAGGACGGACGGATGGACGGACAGCTCCGTAATAGAACCCGTTAGCACCCTTTGGGCACGGAACCCTAAAAACTACAGAAACGGCTGTGGAAAGTATGGTTCTAGGTTCAATTCGAATCACTCCAATGTTTTTAGATTTGCAATTTGTCTGGAAAAAAACTAAAACCAGTTAGGTATCGTTTCTGAAACGTTGCTGTTAAATCATAATATTTTACATTTTTAGCTAAGGTAATTTTACGACCTATTTCTAAAGAACCACCAACTCTACCATCTTTTGAAGATTTCACTCCATTTTTCCAACACCGCAATAAGTCGTCATCACAGCCTATAACGACCATACCTTTAAGGAGCCGGCCATTATAAATCAGTGCCGATACACAACAGTAAATCATTGTCTGCGCATCCTGTCAGACGTCAGCGTGAGTATCACTCCCTATCCATCGGTTTGATTGATTGAGGAGGGAACTCGCGTGTCATTGCGAGTTATGTGGGACATACGTAGATTGATAACAAGTTTCTAGGTTAAGGGGATGAGGGATGAAAGAACTATGATGCTCGTGTGGATTTACAGTTGCGGAAAGTAAGTAGCACAACAGCATAATCAACCTATAATGTTCCCACTGCTGAAACACTGGCAGGAGGCCTGTGTTTCAGGCCCACTCCCTCTTACCGAGAGGAAGCCTGTGTCCCAGCAGTGGGAATATTATAGGCCGATTATGTAAGTGGGCGTCCATCCCGTCCACCCCAGTTGTCAAGCAAGCACTGTTGAACTTCCGCGTGTTGCCAGCCCAACACCCCACTTTATATACTACAGACAAAATATCCCGGAAGTGGGCCCTATTTGCTCTAAAAACGATAACAATCATCCCGCTCCAGATACGCTCAAAAAACATCGTTTATTCCTTGAAAAATCATAATTATAACATTTATTGCGTCTTTTTCCGTGTTTGCTGAACAAAGTTGATGGAATAAGGTCAGTGCCTCCTACGGCCGCACGCTCCTCGAGGGATCTATAAATTTATTCATAGCAAAATATTATGTAAGTATCAGAGTACTATTATATTATCTAGGGTACGTTGCCTACGGGTATCTTGGCAGTAGTACTCGGGGCTGTATTATTGACTAATGTGTTTCTTAAAATGTATACTTGTATTTTTAGGACATTCGATTATTTCCATCTGTGTTGGGGGCAGCTTGTAGTAAGCTTATCATTTGACTCTCTTGACTAACAGATTGGACATTATTATTTTAGGAGTCTGTATGTCCGCATCACGTGTGTTTTTGAAGATATCTTCAAAAAGAGAAGTTTTCCGAGACCTTTTCAAGCTAGCCACACTAGAAACTGATAACCGTTGCCTCTGTCGTTGGCGCGTGTCACTCATGCACACTTAGATAATATTTCGCTTATAGGTACCGATATAATTTTATTTGTTGTTTTTTTTTAACCAAGTAGGTACTTGGTTAAAAAAAGTTAAGCGTTTTTAATGCTCTAAATTAGTCGATGATTTAATCGCTCTTAGCGATAAGACCGCCCATTGTGTCACCCTTTGTAAAATTTTATATATTTATGTTCTGTAATTTGTATGGTGTACAATAAAGAATATTCTATTCTATGATTTTGGTGCACGGTAAAACTAAAGAATTTATGTTGGCACCAACTTAAATGTACATAAATGTATGTGTACTACTAACCGATTTTGAAGATACTATGCATCAAAAGAATTTGCTACTATATCTTCTTATGTAGGTAAGGTGGACCCGTTATTCTTGTTAGTACACACGAAAACATATCAAGCTATACATTTCCAATTTTAGCTGGCCTCGCAACGTATAGGTTTTTCGTACAATCGGAAGTCAGCTTATACTGGTTGTGTATAGTTTGATGTGTAGTCGAGCGTACTTAAATCAAAAGCCGCTAAAATCTCGGATTTCTCGTGCCGACACTAGAGAAGAGACGAAGAATAATTTTTCATACACATAGCCACTCTCTCTGTTCATTACCAATTAATATTATTTTTATGTGGTCATCCGGGTTCATGACCAAAAACTGTTTTGATCAAAATAAAATTAGATAATTAAAGTTAGCTTGTCTATAGGCATTTCATATTTCAGATAGCAGGTCAGAGGTCCCAAAATTGTAGGTGTTTGTACACTTTAAGCCAAAAACATGTTTTGCAAAAACAACTCGATATTTTGTCGAAAAACTTAAGTAACAATAGTCGAATAAAGCACGCATTTTGATAACGAACTATTGTTTTGATTATAAATTAATATTGTATCTACATATTTACGTGATAAATGGCTGAACACGACTATAATACTTAAGTTTGACGCTACACTTAATTATTATATTCGTAACTAATGAGAATAGATTGAATTATTTTTAATGTCTTCAGTCTATCGGAAAAAGTGCCGTGTGAACTGCCGCAAGATGAAGACGTACCTTCATTAGTTATTATAATTAATAGCAGAGCACTGTAATGCCAATTGTACCTTGTAATAAGGGGGCGAGCCTTGTCTTCAAACGGGTAAAAGTCTAGACTCAATCAACTCAGCCTATCGCTGTCCACTGCTGGACATGGGCCTCTCCCAGGCTGCGCCACAACACCCTGTCCTCTACCTTTCGCATCCAGTCCATCCCAGTAAGAGCTACTGAGTAATTCGAAGTAAAAATTCCTATAACGTTTTGCCTAACTTTGGAATCAAACCTAGACCTCGTGGTCAACAGTCGTAGTTTTGAAAAAGGTCCAACATTTTGTTATTCAAGGAAATCAGTCACTAATTTGAGCTGATGACGCGGTTTCTGACTCAAAGGGGAGTAGAATTCATTTCAGCGATTCTAAGGGAAGAGATAATTCAAAGGTGTCAGTAGGAGCTTTTGACAATTAATATTGTAAACATACTGGGTGGCGGTTGATGCGGGCGCGTTGTAGAAACGTCGGTTGAAACGGTTCGTTTTGCGGTCGCGTGAAAGATTATATGACTAGAAAGGATGTGACTACTGAGATGACGACTAATAGAGAAGTATAGACGAAAAGACATGCTGCGATGAACCCAAATAAATTGGGATCCCACGAAAATATTTGGCTGAACATGAAAACATAGCCTTAATTCATTTTATCCTTTCTAGGTACCACTTTGGCGCAGTGTTGCTTACTATAAAAAAAACTACCATTACAACTTATTTCTGAGGTTACCGGTAAACCTTTAATTGAGGACTGTGTAAGACCGAGACTATTATATACTATAGACTATATTATAGACTATTATTACTATAGTACTTAAGATATTTCATACATGCGGTTGGTGTACCTGAATAAATAAATAAATAATCTCAAATACTTCAATCCCTTTTCTTCGCTTTATTCTCCCGTATATTCTCCACGTTTATAAATTAAAATTGAATGTAACTTAGATCAAAGGTTCGCTCAGGAGTCGTGATTGACTGAAGCCGACGGTTAATTTAATTTGTGAAGTCAAACACTTCTGGAAAGAGATACGATGTGCTGTTGGCTTTCTATCCTAGTATTATTAATATCTAGTTATTATTTTACTGTTTTGCATGTATACTACGTACCAATGTGGTCTACAATTAAATAACTGCTATAATAACGCTTTTTTGAGTGCTTTCCTGATGGGGAGTAACGCTAATCTGACAAGTCTTTCTAGAACTGATCAGCCTAATTTTCATCTTTGTTGCAAGAAGGTATGACCGCAGGATTTTCAATGAAAAAAAGGTTTCTAAATCTAGCATTTGACCAAGATAAAGATACTCATCGACGTATTCAACGTCTCTTTCCAGGCAAGACAAAACAAAGAGGTTGCAAGACGCACCGAAAATGCCTGGAAGAGCTATTGGGCCAGGAAACATCTAATGAAGGGTGATCTTCCTTTGTCCCTTAAGAGAAGACTCATTGAAGTGTGCATACTTCCCATCCTCACATATGCTGGACAAACATGGTCTTTAACAAATCAGCAGAGGTCTACGCTCGAAGTTTGCCAGAGGGCTATGGAACGGAGTATTCTGGGTATCAAACTAACAGACCGGGTTATGAATACGACCATCCGTTCCATAACAAAAATAACTGATGTCACTTGGAAAGCTGCCACGCTAAAATGGAACTGGGCTAGACACATCTGCCGCATGTCAGACGACCAAGGGGCCAAACTTACGTCTCTCGTAATGGCAAGCGACATCGCGGCAGGCCCAGACGGAGATGGCGGGATGAGCTGGACTCCTTCAACAAGAACTGGTCCTTAAAAGCAATAAACAGAGAGAAATGGCCTTTGCCCTGCGGTGGGACATCACATGCTTTTAATAATAAAATCTAGCATGGTTATAAGCCAGAAAACCCTTTCTTTTAGGTTAAATCTATACAAATAAATAAAATTTAAGTGTCTGTTTGTAATGTTAAAATAACAGAAAGAAAGAAAGACGTTTATTTGTGGTAAACATGACGCAAAAAAGAACATAAAACTCAAAAAAAAACAATAAGAATGACAGTTTTTTACTAAATGCATATGACAGTATATACAGTACTTATAATAAAACTATAATTTCTTTTTTTTAATAGTCTGGCTGTCTGTTTCATCATCATTATCATTTCAGCCCGGAATCATCCACTGCTGGGTATAGCCCTCCCCTTTCTTCTGCCATACTTCCCTGTTCTGTGTCTGTTTGTTCCGGCTAATCCGGCGTAGCCGCGGGCGGAAGCTAGTTTAAAATAAAACAAGGTTTCCCATAAGCTGTTCCGTCTCAATTTTGGTCTACGAGTATATATTTTGTATAAAATAACAAGTCCTTGAGTAACAATACGTCTGGTGCACTCTGAGCACACATCCCCGTTACCAACCATTCGACAAACAAATTTTAAAATGTTCAATCACAATCTAATCTCCTATAAATCATGCCAATAAGACAACTATTACGAAACCTAACCTATCCAATTCCCGCTTCAAACTCCAAGACCTAAATGCCAACCAAGATATACGAGTACTTACCTGTTTATGATTCGCATAACTTACAAGCTTAAGGGGAAATGCTTTAATACACACCCAACTGCAATAAACAATGACAGATGGTGAGGCTAGACTGTAATAAATTCTAGGCTGAATAACTAGCTTATAACTTAGGACAATAACGGGCGTGCCCGAGCTGAGACTAGCCTGTGTCCCAGTGAGTATGGGAGAGATTTCTCTGATGGATGGGCTGTAATTTCTACCTGGGGGCTGATAAGATCTGGGGAGATTGGCAAAACATGTTTGTTGAATACTGTGAAAAAACAAGCGTCTTTTCATGGCGTACAATGTAATGTGCTTTCAAAACAGCGAAGAAAAACATCGAGAGGAAACCGACATGTCCTAGAACCAAAATTCGAAGACATGTGACATCAACCAACCCGCAGTGAACCCGCGTGGTAGATTACAGCCCACTCCCTCTTGAAGAGAGGAGGCCTGTGTCCCAGCAGTGGGATAGGCTGATTATGGAGGTGCATGGTACAATGTAAAAGCATATTTATTTAGTTTTCTCAATGTATTCCGGGTCACGGCGCTAAGAATGCATTAGGCCGAAGTAATCGGAAGTAAGCGAGTAATAATTCTCTACATTTTATGGTTTAAAAAGAAGAAGCTATTATCAACACCGGAAAGTTATTCCATATCACCTGTGTCAAATCAAGACGTAATAGGCTATTTTCTTAAAAAAATCTATTTAGTCCGTCAGTTAGATTATCAAAAAATATTGAACCCGTATTTTTTCTTTTATCAATTATATAAACAAAATATGAAGATATCGCTCGTTAAAGTTCCGGGTGACGTCATTTGCTTGCGACATTTTTGCAAGCAACTGACGTCACGACCCACTCCCAAATTTTGACGCGCTTTGTCTTTGTCATTTTTTTTTTAATTGACAAAAGAAAAAATACGTGTCCATTATTTTTCTATAATCTAACTGACGGACTAAATATAATTATTATTTTTTTACCCAGGCAACTACCCTATTATCACACAGGCCAACATAAAGTTTGACTAGAGAATAACTGATATGAGATTTCATGATCGTCGCATGGTTTTGCGAAAAACCGAAACCGGAAGCAGATGGACCGGGTACAGCTATTGTGGTAAATCGGTTAGCTACAATAGCAAGAGCATGAAAATTTATTATTGTTGGATATTAATTTAAACTATCCTTTGCGAATTTAAAAAAAAAACACTTTCTATCGAAGAAACCCTCGTAGACACATCCCAGTCCAGACCTTTGAGGAGGCATCTCGTATTTTACATTTATGTTATTCACAACGTTTCAGTCGAAATGGAAAATGATTTCAGATCCCACGTACTTCCTACAGGAGCCTTTTGATTAGTATTTAAAATATTATAAGAGAAATTAAAAAAGTTTTATTTGCAACTTCCACCCGCGACTTCGCCCGCGTGGTATGTTGTTTTTCACACCAAAAATAAAAGTCGTATTCCACCATTTTTATGCAATGTTACTTAATTTGATGTACAGGATCGTAGCTGACGGCTCTGTGATGTGTCTTTTTACACCCTCATCTACCTAGCCTTTTCCCAACTATGTTGGGGTCGGCTTCCAGTCTAACCGGATGCAACTGAATACCAGTATTTTACATGGAGCGACTGCCTATCTGACCCCCACAACCCAGTTACTGGGTAATACGATACCCCTTGGTAAGACTGGTTGTCAGACTTTCGGGCTTCTGACTACCCGTAACAACTGTCAAAGATCCACGAATGCCAGCCGGGACCGACCGCTTAACGTGCTTGCCGAGGCACGGACGGGTCTCGTCATGTAAAGATGGTCACCCATTCACAGACCAACCGCGGAAAGCGTACCTAGCTTAACCTGATCGATCGACCTATGCGGCTGTTTTATGCGGCTGTATACATAACAATGCTCATTAAAATAAAAATACTATAACGGTTGGTAGCAGACACTTCTACAAAAGATAACTAGATTATAACTCCCGAATCACATCAGTACAGTAACTGCCTAATATTTCCTACTCCGCACACAGAATGCCCAAAAACAAAAGCCTTCAAAATACCGTATCGGTGTGGTATTGTTACAGAAGGTGTGATAACAGCGGTGTAATTAAACGCAGCAATGTAATCGGGTCGTGTGCTCAGGTTTTTGGCCGACATCTGTCTGGTCTCTGGGGAGTTAGGGCACCTGATAGGCGTCGGGCTTGAAGTATTAAATTGTGTGAATTAATCGACGGGTGGAAAGCGTAGGACTTTTTTATAAAACCGATGTTGTTTCCAGCCAAACAATGTTTTTGTTGGCATCGAAGTTATTATCCGATCATTAAGACCCGGAATGTGTACCAGTCACCATCATCATTTCAGCCGAACGACGTCCACTGCTGGACATAGGCCTCCCCCAAGCACCTCCACTTCGATCGGTTTTGTGCTTCTCGCATCAAACAGGTTCCTGCGGCCCTCACAAGGACGTAGGTCCACCAAGTGGGAGGCATTCCAACGCTACGTCTTCCGGTACGCGGTCGCCACTCCAGAACCTTTCGGCCCCATCGGCCATCTGTTCTGCGAGCAATGTCCTGCCTACTGCCACGCTATGTCGGTTACCTTGGTTCTGCTGCGGATCTCTTCATTTCTGATTCGATCACGCAGGGAAACTCCAAGCATAGCCCTCTCTATTACCCTTTGGGTGACTTTTAGCCTTCTAATAAGGCCCATTGTGCTATAAGTCAGCACTATATCAGTAGGTCACGCCAATATTTACTCTGAGTGGGAAATCGAAATTGTGAAAAGGACATTACTCAACCTACTCCATAATTTACGTAAGGAGATTACTGTCGTTCATCATTGCAAGATGTTATCAGGGGATCTAATACATATGTATAAGGCAGTAAGAAATAACAGCCGCACGGGTCGATCAATCAGGTTAAGCTACGCTTGCCACGGTTGGTCCGTGCCTCGGAAAGTACGTTAAGCCGTTGGTCCCGGTTGTCATTCATGGATCTTTGACAGTCGTTGGTTGCGGGTCATCAGAAGCCCGAAAGTCTAACAACCAGCCTTACCAAGGGGTTTCGAGGTCAAATAGGCAGTCGCTCCATGTAAAATACTGGTATTCTGCTGTATCTGGTTAGACGGGAAGCCAACCCCAACATAGTTGGCAAACTAACAAACTAAGCAGGTGATGAAGACAGCACACAAACTTGTAAAAAATAAGACATAATCATACAGTACGTATTCTACATAACGTATCATAACCATACACAATTAAAATAATTAGTATCAATTAACATTCTAGCCGTGGACCTTTTTACACGACTGCCCAAAAAGGAGTGTAATGTATTCAGGGTTGATGTATGTTTTTATTACACGACTGCCTAAAACGGGAGTGTAATGTATTCAGGGTGATGATGTATTCAGGGTGATGAAGTATTGTATGTATGTATGTGAGTTTCTTTATTCCACCATATCTTTTAAATGCCTGAACAGATTTGGATGTATGGGGTATCGTTGGAATCCTAACATCATCCCGAGTGACACTGGCTATATATTTTTTTTTTTTTAAATCAATATGGCGGCAGTATGGCTTCATTTTGAAAAGGGAAAAAAAATTTTTTTGTTCAATTATTACAATATGGGTATCAAATTGAATGCTTGGTGAGCACATTCCAAATATATATAATTTATGGGCACCAGCTTTACTTAGGTACGGTGTACGTGAAAAACAAACATTTCATCTTTGGCTGTGCAAACTAGTATCACCCAGGATTCACCACATAGCCACTGTATTTTGAGAGATGTGGTTTTTTTTTGCCATGTCTGCTCAACTCCGCATGTCATGAATAAAGCTTGTCACTAAAATGTATTAAATAAAAAAAAATTAAAAAAAGACGACTGCCCTGCCAAAAACCGAACTAAAAAGTAAAAAACAGTACGTAATCCCTGACTAAACAGATAAATAAAATTGTCATTGCAGTCGAGGGACCTCTTAGATTAAAAATTTCTTGCCAATTTAGTTCTCAATTTTTTGTAAAATTACTGACTGATAACAACTTGTAATAACTGCTGTATTGGTTAGGGCTGATTTTTCAATCTTCTGATAATTTTATTCGAGGAATAATGTTGAAATTTTGACAGTTATTTTATACAAAAACTGGAGAAAAAATTCGAAGAATTAAAAATTATTAAATTCCCCGAATAAAAGTTACCTGGCGTTGGAAAAATCAGGCCAAAACTAATCGCCACTCTGCATATAAAAACTATAATAAACTAGACTTAAAGATCGAGGGCAGTCTACGGGCAAGACTTACATCTAACCCTAGTTTCTAAAATTATTAATTTAATCAATTTAAAATCACTATTTTCTCACAAGAGTTATGATAGTCAGACAGCAGATTTACTGACTTGATCAGTTCTCAGAAAATCAGACAGTCCCGGTATTCCTAGTTTCAGTTTCAAATTCTGCTGAGCATAATAACTCAAAGCAAATACTATTCCCTAATGAAAACATTCACACAATAGTTCTAGATATCTTGATTATTCCGTCTACCCTTGGCTAATCGGGTGTTCAAATAATTTCGTTTTCTCGTTCGGGAGTTATCACTGTCAGATAGAACTAAATGTTGAGTTGTTGTATTACTAGCTTCTGGCCGCGACTGCGCCCGTGTGCTTGTCAACTGTACAATATTATAAAACACGTCCCTATGGCACTCGGCAATAGTGTAGCTTTATGCAAGTGAAAGAATTTTCGAGATTACTTCCTACATCCAAACTTACAAACTGTATCTCGTTGTAATATTAGTGTAGAGTGTATGTACGGTACTAGGAAATATGGTTTCAGTGTTTGGGGATGAACTGTTGTAATTAAATAGCATAATCAGCCTATAATGTTCCCACGGCTGGGGCACAGGCCTTCTCTCTTTGAGAGGGAGTGGGCTGTAATCCACCACGCGGGCCCAATGCGGATTGGGGATGTCACATGTCTTCGAATTTTTTGTTCTAGGACATGCCGGTTTCTTCACGATGTTTTCCTTCACCGTTTTGAGAGCAGTGGTGATGAAATTATTTACACAAAGTAAAGCGCCTGGCTGGGTTCGAACCTGCGACCTACAACTCGTTAGTCGCGGCCCGTACCACTCGGTATTATTTTTAATTAAAAAAAATGTAAAAAATCTATTAAAAATCCAAATGAAAATGCCTCCCTAACCTATTTGATAGACATTGGATTCTACAAGATAATCACAAGAACACAGTCTTCGAAATCTCTTGAATAGCACCAAACTTGAAGTTCTACCACAAACAAAAGTAAAGTTAAACGCTCCACCACACGACCTACCTATTACTTCATGAACTATAATATCTTCCTGAACAATGCTCCTACAACTGCCACTTCAAATAAACACGACTAGCAGTTCTGCTCACCTAAATAAATAACTAAGTTAACGTGAATCAGTCAAAACAGCCCTAACAATAATGAACTCTGACAGATTATTCATGAAGAGAACCGTTCGGTTGGGGATAACTTGATAACTAGAGAAGTTGATTGTTACTGAGATTTGTTAGCAAATCTACGTTGACAGTCATTATGTATGATTATTTATGAACTGAAGCGAGGTGGTGACCCGGAGACAGGGGATACCGAATAATTCCAGTTTTAGCCCGTAATAAAAATGAGTAAAATATTGATAACACTTGAACTTTATAGGAGAATGATGGCCACTTTGAATGATGGCCACTTCGAATGACGGCGATGTTAAGTATTTATTTTATCTAGGGTTTGCTTTTCTCATTTAAGTTATGGAAGAGCGCAGTCTCCTAAAACAGGCTTATCTGGTCAAAATGACTATCCAATCACTAAATCCATAAGGTTTACATGTTAAAATAAAAAATACTTTTTTTCTAGGTATTTAGTTTTGGTTCATCATGGTAATATTTTTACCGTCACCGGTTTCTGAATTGAGAATTTGAAGTTGAGAACTTGTTAAGCTCACTGCAGGGCTTGTAATACCGGTATTTCTGGGGACCGGTACCATTAGCCTTGTTGTGATAGCGGTACCAGAGCAGTACCGATATTATTGGTACCGGTACCAGGCGTATTACTTGTACTATTGATATTTCTAATCAGCAGGTACAGTACCGTACCGGTATCAAACAATTGTTACCGCAAGTTAGAGTGAGGGAACAGATATAGTGAAGACAGATAATTATACTGCATCTGTTTTAACTAAGACCTACACATTAGAAAAATAAATTCAAGTTATAAATACGGGACTTGTGGTATTCAGCAGGTACCTGAATTTGGTACCGGTACTTGTAAGTTGGAGTACCTGTGCCCAGCTGGAACCGGTACCCGTCAAGATACCCAGCCAAGAAAACCTCAAACTACCCGGTAATATAGTAGCTAAAAAGGTAAGCCTAAATAGTGTCCTGCACTTCTCTGCTGAAAATATTAATCTTTTGAAGTATATTTCCAGAAGGCTGAAACCATACTACAGTCTACAGCTACAAAATAAAGTTATTTATTCAAACAGACGTTCAAAATCAGCACTTTTTGAACGTCAAAATTACATAAGACAATCCCTCCAAAACGGCCGCCCTTCACCACTTCCTGGTGCTTTAGCTGGGAAGACGAAGTGGGTACTCGAGGTAAATTTAATCGATTGTAGATTGTAGGTACACAAAGCCTAAGATAAATAACAAGGTAAATAACACAATTGCCTACCCGTGCGAACTAAGTAAATGTTTGTAGATAATAGCGACCTCCTCGATGTAGGGAGGGTACACACTCACTTGTTTTTAGAGGAGCGTGTAATGTATCGAGTTTGTTGTGTACCGGGGGTAATGATGCTGGAGATTGTTGGTATAGGATTAGAATTTCCAATCTGCCTATTTATAAAGCGTGACGAGAAGAGAATGATGATGAATTTAATTTATTGTTGTATTGGTTCTACATTTTCAATCATATTCAAACATTTCTTTATGAGGGGCTTGTGGCTAAGCAATAACAGCCGCACGGGTCGATCGATAAGGTTAAGCTACGCTTGCTGCGGTTGGTCCGTAGATAGGTGACCATCTTCACATACCAAGACCCCTCCGTCTCTCGGAAAGCACGTTAAGCCGTTGGTCCCGGCTGTCATTCGTGGATCTTTGACAGTCGTTACGGGTCCTCAGTAGCCTGAAAGCCTACAACCAGTCTTACCAAGGGATATCGTATTACCCAGTAACTGGGTTTTGGGGGCCAGATAGGCAGTCACTCCATGTAAAATACTGGTATTTAGCTGCATCCGGTTAGACTGGAAGCCGACCCCAACATCGTTGGGAAAAAGCTAGGCAGATGATGATGATTCGAATATTAAATCAGACGAAAGGAAGCTGCTCAAACAGGAAGATAGTGAATATATATATAAACATCCATCTTGAATAGAAATGACCTGCGTATATGATCGCATTACGTTTGAAATGCTCTAAAAAAATTATAGTGTTAAGAATCTCTATTTCTGATAACACATAGGAATTACAGGTATTTACTTACATTGAAAACTTAAATGTAACCATATACAGGGTGTCCCGAAACTCAACGATAACCTGGTACCGGGCGACAGGCCAAGGTATACCAGTTATGAAAAAATATAAGAAAAAAAAATTTTTTTTCCAACATTGAGTGTCAAAGTTAACTGGAAATAATTTTGTAAGCCATAACTGGTCAAAACTTAATTTATTTTACTTAGTTAACAATATTTATTACTTTGATTTGTGGTTGCAATTAATAGCACTGTTATTTGAGATTACATTATTAAAAAAATTACTGTAAAATTATAAAAAATTGTGATCACAGTACTTAAAAATGTCTATTACCGCTTGACTAAGTGACATAGATTTTATTTCCTAATTTTTTCATAACTGGTATACTTTGGCCTCTCGCCCGGTACCAGGTTATCGTTGAGTTTCGGGACACCCTGTATATAAACATCCATCTTGAATAGAAATGACCTGCGTTATCGATCGCATTACATTTGAAAAGCTCTAAAAAAGTTATAGTGTTCAGAATCTCTATTTCTCATAACACATAGGAATTACAGGTATTCACTTACATTGAAAACTTAAATGTAACCATATATAATAAGTTAATAACATAACCAATTAGAGCTAGGTCGCACGAGTGACTTTAGTTACCGTTGCCACGGTAACAAAAGTCACTCGTGCGCGCAGCTCTTATACTAAATTAATTAATAGGTCGGTTGGCATTTCCTTTTTGGAAAGCCCTAGCTAGATTTTGACAGCAGTAGCTTACCAACCACTTAGCCTTTAGCAACGTAGACGAAGCGTCAAGACTACCAAAGCTGTATGAGCCCCTGGTAACTTTTACCAAAGTTGTATGAGCCCCTGGTGCCTTTATTCAAGATCGTTTGACCACATTTTCGGTTAAGCGACAATTGGCTAGCCGACAACATTTTGTCGCCGTGCGCACACTTGCATTGCAACCAATAAACGGGCGACAGTTTCGTCCAAACCCGCGGACAAAAATGACTCCCAGCTGTCGCGTCGCGACATGCGCGCACTTTCATACAAACCGATAGACTTGATGTGAGACACAAATGACATAGTTGCGGAGACCAAAGTTGTTCGTGGGGCCCTTACAGTTCTATAAACAATCAAGTAGTGGTACTCACAAGCAAATTTCAAGTGGACTGGATACCCGAGCACCAGGCCGGCATGGTGTCTCACGGTGCACTGGTACACACCCTCTGAACTGCCATCCTTCTTCCTCGATACTTCGAGGGTACCGTTGCTTAGTACCCTGTAATAAAAACATCTTGGTTATACAATGCCACTAGCTGTTGTAAGCAACTTTGTCTGTGATTGAGGATGAAATTTGCCTATGTCGTTTAGTGGCCCTAGGCTATCCGTCTGTCAAACATAATGATCAGTTCATAGGTTTTAGACGTGAAAAGATAACAGACAGACAGAGTTACTTTCGTATTTATAATATAAGTATAGAAAATAATAATTTATCTGGTCGCTGGGTTTCTCTTTATAGCTATCTTATTAGTGCTGTCAAAAATAACTCTGACGTTCGAAAAACAAGTTTTAATGGCTGTTCCTCCCCAAACTCACCGTTTAACCTCCTCATCTCCTTTCCTCCAGGCGTAGGGCTTCGGTCGCAGCTTTTCGACAGCCTCCAGCGGCGGCGGGGGGCGCCGGGACGGGATCCGGTCTGCATCCGGCACCACACACGGCACGGACGTGCGCGGTGACGACAACCACGTTATCGGGACATCTGGTGAAGAATTGGGGGTTGAGAAGTTGGATCTTGAGAAATAACTATAGTATTAAGAAATAATGGGGTTTGCTATTACCCTTTCTTCCTTACAGAAAGCATACATACTAAGTAAATATTGAATAAGTAAGGCAAATCATAAAATTTACAATTAAGTAGGTGGTGATAATATTAGAATTAGTTCAAGATTAATTTTAACAAGAACAACTATTTATCATATGTAGATTAAAAATAAAGATTCTTTATCCGTAAACAGTTCACTAATGAAACCTCAAAAATACTATCTTAATGTTCGTATTTTTATAAACTTATACGCGTATGTGTTCGAATGGAAAACAGATGGAATATACTCATACAGTTTTAACAAAAACAACTCAAATAACCTGATTTACCTAAAATTATACAACAATAACGTTTTTACAAATTTCCGAGACTATTATCTTATCATAACAGTCTTGAGTCTAGGTAGATTCCTACCAAAAATAAAACAAATCACACTGTCTATATCATGCATTTTTATAATAACAGAAAAAATATAAAAAATAACATGCGTACAATCAAGAAAAACAAACCTTAGTTCGATGTTTAGAAGCCTTTGCAGTTGACGAACTTAAACTAAGTAAAATATGTCTTGAACTTACCGATGTCAACTTAGATGCAGCAACTCTTGAAACTCGATTTAAACATAATAACTGTGTTTCTTACCATAGATGACGATCCAAAGGAAGCTAGAGATAAATAATCTAAGCCGAGAGAAAACGGAAATTATCTGCACTGAGTACAGACTTACAGAGATAGACTGATAACATATATATGAGGGTTCACGGGCAGCTCAGATCTCTAGTGCGTATGCGGCACCTTCCCATAGACAATGGCCCTCTTTCCATCCTGTGCCGCATGCCCTGGATGATGTTATGACTATGTCAGTGAGCGGAGTTCGCGCTAGTGAATTTTGGGCCAAAGATGTGTGAACTTTTTGCCAAAAAATATAATGAATGAAGGATTCTGGCAGAATATTCTCTAAATCATCACCTCAGATGGTGACCTAAGGACAATGGTAGCTAATTGCTGCACAAATGCATAAGACAACGTTCATATCCGATAGTTGCTATAATCTAGCTAGGTGATACAATCTTGTGTCCGACTACTGCCTTTTGTGCCTTTACGACTTTACTCAGTTATATAGACCGATATTTTGTTGATTGAAGCCTGAAAATATGTTCAGTGTCAAATCTATCTATATACTAATACTAATCTATACTAATAATAAAGTTTGCTTGTTTGAACGCGCTAATCTCTGGAACCAGCAGTCGGATTTGAAAAAAATATATTTGCATTAGTTAGGCCAATTCTTGAGGATCGCTCATCGCGCTAGAGTCCAGGTGATGATAATATAAGCCTATAGAGGCTCCTAAGGGTCTAGCCAGACAAGAAGAAAATAAATCAGAAAGGACGCTAAGCGAAAACGAAGTAATAACGCGGACAGGCGATGCGATACGACGCGGTGGGTCGGTTGAACAAGACATTTCCCGTGGTCGAAGTCTCGGGCCGAAGCTAGTAAATAATATAATTGTTCTCGACTTAAAATATAATTTATCCAATTTTTGAAACCCTATTTCGCCGTCAGATTTCCATCAAAACATTCAAAATTAATTCTAAGAACTTTATTATTAAGAAGATTTGCAAAACAAACGCTCGGCGGATATTAAATAAACCAATTAGGCGGGTTTGGTGGTGAGAAGTAAAGTAGCTGCGGTTACTGTAACTGAATCTATTAATGATAAAACGAATAGTGGAAGAGTACACCACACAAACAGAGAGGAAATTGTCCGGGAATTAGATGGTAACTCTATCCAAGTTTATGATAAACGGTCCCTTATTGAGCAAAATTCTTTAGTTTTGTCTATACTAATAATAAAGCCGAACATATTGTTTGCAGACAAATTCTTGAGGAAGGCTATCGGGGCTATTGGGTAACATCACGCTTAGATCTTTAGGAGTCGAGCAAAAAGAAAAAAATCAGAAGGAAAACGAGTAATAGCGCGGGCAGGCGGTGCGATGCGATGCGACGAATTTCTTTAAGTACTACAAAAGAATGATCATGATAAAAACCGATTTTAATAATAAGATAATGATTAATATTAATTGGAAGAATAATAGATCTTTTTTCATACTGGTTGTATTATATTAATGTACCATTTTCTTCGACCACAACAACAAAAAACAACAGAAAGAAAATCCCTAATCAAAAAGGTGTTCAGCAAAGTTTATAAATTTAACATGAATTCAACCCAAATTCTGTCAAAAAGTACCCATTACTGTTACCGTACTAATGAGTTTTGGTCCTGAAGGAAATTGGGCATTTAGCCTCCGGGCTTCGTAAAGAGCTTGCTCAAATTCTTTCTACCCACACAATGTTTGAACACAACCTTGACAATTCATTTATTTTTGTAACAAGTGTTACAAAATTAACTGTCGTCAATTTGGAAAGGAGCACAGTCAAATGTTTAGAGGAAAAACGTTGACTCTTATGATGTTGACAGAAGAGATCCTTGTTCCAAGAAGAATGTTAACTTAAATGTAGAAGAAGAAAAAAACAATAAGACAAATATCGCAATGATTGCAAGAACAAAACCAGGAACAAAACCATGCTTTTTGATAAAGGCCAAATAAAGAAAAATATCAATTGTGTTGGAGTCGATGAAATATGGTGTCAACAGAAGCATGATGATGCAGCGTGATGATGATGAAATTATGAATAACCGCAGTATCAAAGAAAAGTTCAAATAAGAACATAAGATTTGTATATCGTGCAAGCCCAAAGACAGAGATTCTTACAATTAAACAGTTTTGTTTTTTTGAGGACGCACATCAGGCCTTGTAGCTATAATTTTGTAAACTACACTTTCACTGTTTGTAGTAGTTATCATTTATATTGTTGTTGCTAGTCATTTTATACTCAGGTTGAAACCTATAATGTGAACCTAGTGATATACTGTGACTGTCACCTGTTGTAGCTGCCTTGTGAATAAATAACTTTACAAAGTAACAACGATTTTAAAACATTGAATACAAATTATTTATTTTATTTATGTAGTATATTGTACAAGAACAAATTAACACTAATATATACTATATACAAGTATATAATACGAAAAAATATAGAAAAAGGCAGGAGCTCATTGGGCATCAAAAAATTCGTCCGCATCACTGTCAGTGGGATAAGTGCCCAAAAGGCTGGCAGCATTACCACGTTGGATGGCAATGCTGATTCTTTGGGCTAAGAATAGGCCCGCCTTCTGGTCACGTGAAGAGTCAACCAACCGCTTGGCGATGTCCCGAAAATTCGATGAGCACTCGGACCCCAAGGCCCTAGTGTTTCAACCCCAAACGGCTCAAACATATAGATCCCAATAAGGTTGTTATATTTGCGCCGTTTGAGGTTTTCTGCTCCTCTAGCAGCCGCCCCAGCACAGCCCGCCGTGCTAGGAAGATGGGATGGCGCGAGGGTGTCAACACAGGTTGCATCTCACACCAAAGGCCTACCCAACTTCCAAGGCATTATGGTCATTCTATCGGGCCTCTTTCCATCGTCGCGTGCCAAGCCATTGGGTTCTAAAACAGCTGGCACCCCGGCGGAGACAAGAGCCCGACGGATGATGTAAATAAGTAAATAAGTATTGAATACAGAACTAGCACATCTAAATGTAAGAACTCAAGGAACTGATTCCTTATTCTCACAGACTGTAAGTAGCATTCCAGAACGCCTCCAGCAATACATAGCAATTCTGGAAACACACAGAAATTACAATAAATTCGTGTTTTGCAATCTACACCACATCTTCAGGTGTTTCGCATTCAGTGGGCGGCGAGTTCAAAGGAACTATTCGTTGAAGTTGGTGTGTATTGGTATCAAGTTTTAAGAACTGACGCTTGTACATGAATGTTCTTAGCTCTTTCTGGGTCGATATTATCATTCTGTTTTATGATTGTTATTGGAGAAACATTATCTGCATATTTCTTATTACTATTTACGTCTTACAAGGCTACAAGAGGGTTGCGTTGGAAAATGACGGGGAATTGTAGAAGGTGTAATCAAATTCATAAACTTTAGCACAATTTTGATTTTTTTTATTTAAATTCGTTTATTTCTTTATATTTTTACTAGCTTCTGCTTGCGATTTCGTTCGTGTGGAAGTCGGATAAACAATGCCTATACTAAAATAACCGCCACATTTTTATAAAACTCCTCGCGTTCTTTTTGTTTATTTCTTTTTGCTCGTCTCCTATTGGTCCTAGCGTGACGTTAAGTTGGCTTACCTTAAAAATTAGGCTACCAATGCAAAACGAATTTTTCAAATTCGACTGGTAGTTCCAGAGATTTGCAATTATTTAATCATCAGTTCCGCTGTCTTTTTTTCTTTTCAATTTGATTCTGGTCATGCTTTTGTCTGTAAATATTGAGATAGAAATACTGTTTTAAGCTGCCTATAATGTGAACGATGACACTATTAGAAAATTATTTATTTTTCTATCGGTTTCATCATAATATCTATGACGCAGCGTAAAGTTAAACCTCATTAAACCAATTAAACAAGTTTAGCGTCCACATAAGGTTGTTACAAATACTTCCAAATAAAAACAAATATTTATTCTAGGTACTTCAACAAATTCTAGATTCTATCACAAACCATTAGGAAACATTCTTAGAATCAGGGGGTCTACTCCGAAGTAGTATCGGCCGTTTCCTGCTACGAAGTTACTATTTGGTTCGGTCGGTTCCGATCCTACACTCCTACACTCTTTCGAATATTGACTATGGTCCCGACCCAACTGAGCCAATCCGAAGTTTTTTCGCATTTTTCAATAATATTCGATTCGGCCAGGTGTCGGTCCGATCCGAACATTCGCACTTTGCACTTCGGAGTCGGCCCCCAGGCTTTTTAGGTCCTGATTTAAGACTTAAATAACTGACACTTTGCTAGGAATCTTAAATTGTGTATTTTGAAAGTTTTTTTCCTTCTTGAAGCTAAAATTCGAAGAAATGTGATTAATCATTAAAACAATGGGTATTGTTTATTACCTACAACTTAATTACTTTTAACAAATAAGTATGTTCAAGATGAAAATTTATTTCCTTGTGGAATTTTCAGAAACATGAAATTTATAAAAAACCGGTCAAGTGCGAGTCGGACTCACGCACGAAGGGTCCCGTACCATTATCTATAAAAAATCACGTCTGTTGTATCCCTTAAATATATATATATTATATTATTATTATTATATTATTATTAATATTTATATTTATTTTATTTTGTTTTTAGTATTTGTTGTTATAGCGGCAACAGAAATACATAATTTGTGAAAATTTCAACTGTCTAGCTATCGCGGTTCTTGAGATACAGCCTGGTGACAGACAGACGGACGGACAGACAGACAGACGGACAGACAGCGAAGTCTTAGTAATAGGGTCCCGTTTTTAACCTTTGGGTACGGAACCCTAAAAAAGGAACCGTCACGTTCAATATAATAATGGATGCACGACGACATACCTATACTAATAATAAAGCTGAAGAGTTTGCTTGTTTGAACGCGCTTATCTCTGGAACTATCAGTCGGATTTGAATAAATCAATTGCAATTGATAGCTCAATTTTTGAGGAAGGCTATATATTTAACACACGCACGCTAAGACTCTTAGGAGCCGAGCCAAAAGAAAAATGGCCGAAAGAACGCTGAGCGGAAATGAATTAATATCGCGGGCGGGCGATGCGATATGACGGGGTGGGTTAGAGGAACAAGAAATTTCACGCAAACGAATTCGCAGGCAGTAGCTAGTCCAGCTATACATTCCCAGTACTTACAAGCTGACTTCTCATTATAAGAAAACCCTTAGATACAATGCAAGGTCAGCTAAAACTGGAAATGTATAGCTTGATATGTCGTCGTGTGTATAAACCAACCACAACTACCATAACTATACCACGCCCACCGTTACATGAATTTGGTCTTGGAAAGTTAGTTACATGGGGTAACAAAATACACTGAATCGCTCCAAGGAAAGATACCGCAGAGTTTCACGGGACACTTCCGTGTCCCTATCCCACCATGATTATTATCTCCGATCGTTAATTTCCGTTACCTACCATTACTTTGTGTGTCCAATAAAGCAAAACTGTTAGCTATTGCAAACCAGTGACTAGTTTAGCCTTTTAGAAAGTAGGGACCTACGTCATTATTCACTTGGCGCCATTGCCCAATGTCCATTACTTAATTCGACAAAATCCCATTCACACGATGAACCAAAACAAACATAAACCTATCAATTTAAAAAACTCCGAATACCTTTCTGAACAAAGCAATTTATTACCGCAATTACGTCACGTATCATGTCAATTTGTAGATAAAATTCGGCGGCCATTTCTCGCGCCATTTATTATTAATATAATTGTAGTTCCGAAATACACCGCCGCGTGGCGCTGTGCGCTTCCACTGCGCAGGTCAAGGTTATCTAGAGCTGTCCTTATCACACCCCCTTGTTTTGAGCTCTTTCTCGCTCGCACGCACGCGGTCCACGTGATGAGTACGTCCGTATTTTGTTTTGGGTGTTGCCATTACTTTTCGCTTGGATTGTGGGAAAGTTGTGCTTTTTTTTTAGTTTATTACCTTTATAGGTAAAAGGCCGAAGTTTAAATAGCATCGTTTTGTCATCGAATATTAGTACCGCAGTACCAACGGAAACCTACCATTGCAGGTGTATCGTAAAGATAACCGTTGCCCGTGTTAAATAGATACTTTTACTTATTATCAGAAATCAAGAATGAGTATAAATAAATTGATTGATGACAACCTATTATATCGTAATTAATTTATATTTGATCAATCATTTTACAATTCTCAATTAATCATTCTTGACTAATAGTAGAATGTCAGATTTTATTAATGTAATTTGTTGTTTTTATTATTAATTAAGACGTAATAGAGATCACATTATCAGTCCTAATTGAGTTAAGAATGCTGTTAAAATTGGTAATTGATTGTAATTATCCGATTAATTATACTTTATAATTCATTAACCTACGGTACCCTATAATTATTGTTTTTCACGATAAAATTTTATAAACAAACTGTTTTCTATGAAGAATGAAAGTAATTATAATTATATAACGTTATTTTATTCGAGTTCTATTTTAGTCACATAATTATTGTAAGCTTGTGGCTAAGTTATATAACAGCCACGCGGGTCGATTGATCAGGTTAAGTTACGCTTGCCGCGGTTGGTCCGTGGATGGGTGACCATCTTTACATACCAATACCCCTCCGTGCCTCGGAAAACACATAAAGCCGTTGATCCCGGCTGTCATTCGTTGATCTTTGGCAGTCATCACGGGTCGTCAGAAGCCCGTAAATCTGACCACCAGTTTTACCAAGGGATATCGTATTACCCAGTTACTTGGTTGTGGAGGTCAGATAGGCAGTCGCTCCATGTAAAATACTAGTATTCAGCTGCATCCGGTTAGACTGGAAGCTGACCCCAACTTAGTTGGGAAAAGGCTGGGCAGATGATGATTTATTGTAAGCTTATCAAATTAGTATCCACACCGCCATTATTAATTAATCCTAGAATTACGTAGTTTAGGCACAACTGTCAATCTCATACAAAACCAAGTTACATAAATCATTAAGTCCCCCAAATCATGGCCAAGGTCTACCTTTATCATAAAACATTTGTGGACTTTTGAAACCTGACCTGGTATACCCCTCAATCGCACTAATGTCCCTCTGATTACATCACTGCACCATTCCGGACTTTATTTACAGAGCATCAAGTTACATTATCGTTTGATAGCCTTGTTGGACGCACACATATTTACCGAACTGCGCGTAATTTTTTCTGCTAGATAAATTTCGTCCTTGGTTTATAAGTGTTAAAGTTGTTTATCGCTTGCGTTGTTTATTGTGTATATGTGTGTTACTACAAATTTTTATGGAGAGTAGTAAGGAGTTTTTTTCGTATATGTCTGTAGTATTGAGTGAATGCGGAAGGAAGACTAATTCTTTTACTATGGCATTGATGTATCCACATGAGTTCTACTGAAAACGTTTTACAGTATTATTCTAGTTTTTTCTTTTTGTCTAGTTGGTGTATTTTCCGAGGTTGTTCCACGAACAATAATGTTGTAGGAATTCATTCTTATGACTGTATGACTTTGGTCATGGTAAGGAACTACCTAGGGACGAAGTTCATACCTAAGTTTAAGTAAGTACTTGATACCGACTTCATCATCTTTTGAAGGACATTTTTGAGTCAGTTGTCTTTGTCTTTGTTCTCAGTAAATATCTATTAAGAGTAGGTCTAATGAAAAGGTGGATTGATTGTGTAAAAGAGCCAGAAAGTGGTGTAATACCTACTTAGATGAGGGCTGATAGAGATGCATGATAACAGCAGGAGATGCTGCCTTGACAACAAAGGAATTGAGATTGTGAGACAGGAGCCGTCATGGTTTCCTTAATAATAGATTACAAGGACATCACATTTTTATGTGATGTCCCATCACGTCTGCAGAGTTTTGCTAGCTAATTTGACTTGACCCTGTATAGGAGGAGGCGTATGTCTAGCAGTGGACGTCTTTCGGCTAAAATGATGATGGTGATGATGTCGTTGATAGATGTAGGGACATCACATTTTTATGTGATGTACCTACATCTATCAACTTTGGCGATTATGGCTATGCATCTTCGGAACTACTATTCCGATTCCGAAAATTCTTTCGCTAATGGGAAGCTGTAGTATTGCCAATTGTCATAGGATATATGTATTATGAAAAAACAAAAGTCGCGGGCATAAGCTAGTGAGCTTGTAAAGACATTCATCACCATCATCATTTCAGCCGAAAGACGTCCACTGCTAGACATACGCCTCCTCCTCTACAGGGTCAAGTCAAATTAGCTAGCAAAACTCTGCAAACGTGATGGGTATTGATATCGATTCGAGGTTTTTTTTAAGGTCATCGACCGCTGGTAGTGTTGTTACTTAAAGTATGAGTTGAGAAAATCTGTTGCTGTTTTTGTTTTATAGACATCCATACCAATCACGTCTGTGAAAATAAGACAAAAACCTTATTTTATTTAACTGTTATTTAAAGTAACTAACAGAGGTCGACGCCCTCACAAAAAAAATTAAGAAATTTTTTCAGTATATTTTTGTTTTGTCATGTTCAGCCGGTTGATTCTGTAAAAATCTCACCGTGAAAACTCAAGTGAAGTGAGCTTGATGTGAGTTGTCAGTAGTGTATTCCCTAACATCATTTGGAATGACAGCTCACTCCACGCTCACTTTACCTAAGTTTTCACGGTTAGATGGTTACAGAATCGCACTGCTGATATCGGTACCTACACATCACGCCTGCGGGGTTTCGCTAGCTGATTTAATTTGAACCTGTAGAAAGACGTGAAAGTAGGTACAGTCAACAAAAGAGATAAGTATGCAGGGTCGTCGGTTATTACGGTTGAAGTTTAGTAAGAAACCGATGGATGTTTTCGAATGAAATTTAGTTTGATAAATTAACTGTTTGTTTTCTATTAATTAAATAAAATTGTATATAAACTTCAACTATATCCGACGACCCTGCATACTTATCTCTTTTGTTGACTGTACCTAATCTATACATACATCAATCTATTGTGTATAAAAATCAATTGCTGTTCGTTTGTCTCGCTAAAACTCGAAAACGACTGGGCCGATTTAGCTGATTTTGGTTTTGAATTGTTTGTCGTAGTCCAGCGAAGGTTTAAACGGTGAGAAAATATTGTTTATAAAAATTAATTGCTGTTCGTTTGTCTCGCTAAAACTCGAAAACGGCTGGGCCGCTTTAGCTGATTTTGGTTTTGAATTGTTTGTCGTAGTCCAGGGAAGGTTTGAACGGTGAGAAAATATGAAAAATTTGAAAAAAAAAAATTGCGAGGAAGATAGTAAAAACCACAATTTTAGTTTCCCATATAAACTGTTCTACCTACTTTCCTGACAAACATTTGACGTTCGTCCCTTTGGTACGGTAGACTCGGATCCACTCGAATTGAAGCATGTTTTAAATTAAGGGTTTTGAATCGACAACATACATAATTATCCACATTACTCGGATTATCTAGGATTAGTAGGTTAGGAGTAGGGTAGGAGTAGGGTAGGAGTAAGGTAGGAGTAGGGTAGGAGTAGGGTAGGAGTGGGGTAGGAGTAGGATAGGAGTAGAGTAGGAGTAGGGTAGGAATAGGTTAGGAGTAGGGTAGGAGTAGGATAGGAGTAGGGTAGGAGTAGGTTAGGAGTAGGTTAGAAGTAGGGTAGGGTAGGGTAGGAGTAGGGTAGGTGTAGGGTAGGAGTAGTGTAGGAGTAGGGTAGGAGTAGGGTAGGAGTAGGGTAGGAGTAGGGTAGGAGTAGGGTAGGAGTAGTGTAGGAGTAGGGTAGGATTAGGGTTGGGGTAGGGGGTAGGATACCACGCGAACGAAGTAGCGCCGGGCAGCTAGAAATAATTTATATGGCAAAACAACGTTTGCCGGGTCAGCTAGTGAAATATGAAAATTAAAGAGGGTATTATAACACAAGGCTCGCAGGTTTAACGTGAGAATGCAATAAATAAGAGATAGAAGGTTCCTTCATGGCTCCCAACAGGCTTCCTCTATTATGTACGACAGAATATGTCTCAAAATAAAAATACATTATTCTTCCGTGTAGTGGCACAGATTACTTACTAGTAGTGGTAGTTGTTGACGGGTAAGCTACGCTTGCTGGGGTCAGTCCATAGATGGATGAACTATCCATTACAATATCGAGACCCCTTCGTGCCTCGAAAAGTACGGTAACATCATTTTACGGGTAGTCAGAAGCCCGAAAGTCTGACAACCAATTTTACTAATAATACTATGGGTGTCGTGTTACCCAGTAACTGGGCTGTGGAGGTAGATAGGCAGTCGCTCCATGTAACGTACTGGCATTCAGTTGCATCTAGTTAGACTGGACTGTTTCCGGTTTTAGTGTTGTTAGCAAACATTGGGCTTGTAAAGCCAAGAAGAAAACCAGTGTGGTCTTTGTTCCACAGTTGAAAAGCAACAAGAAAACAACCACGAAAAATAAATAAATAATTTAATATCGCCGAGTGTCTTATGAGTTATAATATATATATTTTATGTTTCACGCGGACGAAGTCGCGGCCAGAACCTAGTTGTAACTTGTAAGTATGATACAATGCCAGCACTATTATCATTTTGTAAAGTCAGCACACAAGGGTACAATTTGAGGAAAATGTACAGCCAACAAAAAAAGTCTATCACAAAATAAAAATAATATCGCAGAAGGATTTCCTTCACATTTACGCTTAGATTGTAACAATAGAAAATATAGTGATGATAAAACTGTTTTTTATCTCCAATCTTGTTTTATTTAGTAAACTATTGTATTGTAGTGACTAAATCACAATAGTCAACTAAATAGATGATGGGCTTGTTAGTTTCTTTGTTATGGCAAATGAGGGTAGACAGAAATTGTAGTTATCTCGAGATTTTATATTGTCTATCCAGTAACTTCGGACAGGCCACAATTTTGTACATCATTTTCTATGTATTTGACAAAAAAGAAAAGAAAATACATGACGTCCGTTTTCTTATGAGTTTTCCCAGATGATAAAACATGGCTGACTTTGTCATGCTACGTACAAACGCCAGAACATCAAGCTACTACATTCTGTCAAAATTCTTTAATTGATTTTCAACTTTATTGTTAAACCATTAAGGTTCAAGGTTGATTGAAAAAAATTTACAGTTTCGGGTAGCTCGACCTGCTTGCGTCTGTACATCCATCCTACTAATCCTGCTATCCTACTAATATTAAAAAGTAATTAATTTATTTATAATCGCAAAAGTTTGTAGGGAGGGATGGACAGAGGTTTGTTACTCTTGCACGCAAAAACTACTAAACGGATTTTGATTAAACTTTATAATATAAGTAGCTACTAATATAGCTTATACATCAGATTAACACATAGGATACTTTTTATCCCGATATTCCCACGCGATCGACACTTATGCGGGTGAAATCGCGGGGCACTGCTAGTATTCAATAATTCCAATAATATATAATATATATAATAAATAATCCAATGGCCTGCTTTATCAGGAACCTCAATAATTATTTCTAAACATTGGCCTCCAAATTATGACCAACTCCATTATTCAGTATTCAGTAGACTGTACTTAATGAATGGGACATTGCCATAATCATCAAGATTACTATCTTCTACAGCGTATCGAGAGCAAAAATTTTAAACATCTTGGGCCCAAAATTCAGCAATGCGAACTCCGCTCACTGACTCAGTCATAAGATCAAGGAGGCTCCCCAAGGGACGTACTTTCCGATTTTCTGATCTGAAGGCCAATTCTCGTAATTTAAAACGTTCAAAATCTAGTCGCAGTCTCATCTCGGCGACAAAGAAACGTCAAAAACTTGTCAAAATAAAGGGAAATTAGAGGTATTTTTGACAGATTGACACTGAGATCAGACTGTGAACGTTCTTAAAATTACGAGAATTGCCCCTCTGATCTTCGGTACGTTCGGCGAACCCTGGGCAATCGACTTTTGTCGATTGGCTAATCTTTTCACCACGATGGCAAATATAAGATTAGCATTATACCGGTTGATGAACTGAGTCTGTACGTTAAGTTGGCTTCCATAGAAACCAACATTAGGTATGGGGGGAACCTGAAAGAATTTATTAGCCATACACTCATATTCCTATGATCACAATTCTAAGCCAAAAATTCCTCACAAAAAACCGCCCTTTCAACCACTATCCCCGTCAGTTCTCATTCACATCACGAACTCGCGTTATTGTAACTTCCAGGCATCGAACGTGCTCACAAGCACAACTTGCCGACATAACGCCGTGGTCACACAAACACAGCGCTTACACAACTCACCCACGATCAAAATTACAAGCCCCTCTAATGTCATCAACTAATAAAAGTTCCACAGGATAAAAAGTACAAAGTTTGTTCTTAGACTAGATTGTCATATTCGAGTCACGGATGCTGACGATCGCAAGTTTTGAAGACGTGTTGAGAACTTTACCAACATGTTGGTAAAGTACTGAGCTACTGTTCTACTTGCTCAGTAAGTTACTAAGATACAATGTTTTTCTTTGACATGAGAAAAAAGGTAGCTGAAACAATTTATACCACTCCGATTTCACTGATCAAATTGTGTCGGGCGTAAAAGTATAGATATCAAAGAGATATCGAGTCGACACAGACTGTTGCTTTATTGAACAGCTGAAACAAGTGATATTTATTATTTCTGTGGTCTTTTCTTCGGGGGGATATGTGATAGGATAGGAGGCGATATCTGCTTAATAAAAATCTTAAATTGAACATTCATGCACTGACAGACAACACACAGACTAAACCCCTGGATCTAGGATAGAATACTCTTTACTATGTACACCATCTAGAAGCATAATGCACAAGAGTTCCTTATTTATCGAATGGAATGGAATCCACTAAGGACGGATTTGGATTGATTGAAGGTTTTTTAGGCCACAGGGCACACGGCTTGAGTCTTTAGAAAATTGCTAACTGCTTACCAATTACACAATAAGACCACCATAACAGTACATTGCAAATCAACATGGTATTTGCAAAACCATATTGATTCTGGCCAAAATCTTCACCTGGTCAATACCATCACCAGTCACAGCACATTTTTAAAGCACAACACACACACTTCATAGTTTAAAATGGCTACAATAATATTTTTTCATTTCTTCTACTAAGCTTAAAGTTCAAAAAATATTGGTCCAAAATTCACTTTTGCATTTAAATAATTAATATTTTTCACGTCACAATTATGATTACATGTTTTAAAAAAAAACAGTCGGATTATAAAATAAATAAAAAAACACGTTTGCTGTCCCAAGGTCCCTTCACTCTGCCATCCAACTCGCGCAACTAACTATCCTAATTCACTCTCCGCACACTTCTCGCATCTGAACCCGCCACACTCCGCTGCGATAGGCTACAGCAAGGCGGCAACTCGCCGGGGTTGGTCAAACTCGGTCAAGGTTCGTACCGGTTTATCCGGGGGACAATTGCGTTAAGCACTCTGATAAAATTCCCTATTTCCTAGAACGTAACGGTTGGGGATAAATAAATTAGGCCTATCGGTGACCTTGTGTTGGGTTAGTGGGAATAATAGATATAAGTTATATAATGTGGCTCGTGTGACCTAGAAAATAATATCATCATATTATTGTGGATCCTGAGTAAGCCAATGACCGACCTTATTTCAATCCTGTAGTGATGAGCGAGCCTATAAATATTGCATCATGAATTATTTATTTAAATTGTGTATTCTTAATCTTAAGTACCTGGGTGGGCAAAATTGTAATGTGGTTCGTCTTTTAAGTTTACTTTTTGTTATTAATCTGAAGTTTAAGTATTTTGCCATAATTTTTAAATTCTAGCCTTTAGTTTTGTTATTATTATGTGTGTCACTTATTTCTGAGATTGCTGGTAAACCTATAATTGGCGACTGTGTAGGACTGAGACTATTGTGATCTATAAACACTTAAGATATACTGTACATACGTAGAAGCTATTGGTGTACCTTAATAAATAAACAAATAAATGTAACATTAATATTATTTTATTGCGTTGATAAAGCTGTTGAGATGTCAGATTTTTATTAAAATAAAAGGAATTAATATGTTTTAAAAATCCTTTAGCATGTAAAGGATTTTTAAAGCATACGAGTCCTACAATACACATTATATTGTCAAAATGAATGTTTTGTAAGTAGAATTTTGTTACAACACAATAGGGTTACCTGCTTCAAAAGTTCGTTTCCCTCGAAGGTTTCCCTTGAATTATTACTTGACGTTTCTACCGGGATTAGGATACAATGTAACAAAGTGGTTACTTGAGCTACCAAAAATAAAATTTTCTTTTAAATACCAAGTTTCCAAAACACCCCGTATGAACAAAACAGTTTTACTAAGCATTTTCCTGGTACAAAAAAGAATAATCTTGCTTCAAGTTTATTCACAAAATGACCGCCACATTGACGCCCAAAAAAGTCCCACTGTATTTCCTCTACTGATTCTGATTAATTAAGCTATTAGGGTGTTGCCATGGCACCCCATGGGCCATGTGAGACAAAGATAGCAACACCGTTAGATAAACGAATGGGGTGCGTCTGCCCATAACCTTTTAGATGAGGTGAAGGGTCTCGTTGTCGTGCCCAGTACGATTCAATCATCTGCGAGAAAAAAATACTAACTGTATTATTTTGGAGGTTATTGCAGATGTACATGAGGGGCTGTGCTTGTATATAAGTTGATGATACTGTCATTCACAGTCGTCTGATTTATGATAAAGTGATGGAAAGAATGAGGAGTCAAATAGTCTACATATATTGAAACTAAGTTAGCACCTTAAGCGATGTAAAACTTTAATAAAAAATCTGGTCTTTTGAGTGATCTGTTTGATTGGATGTATAGAACACTAAGGCAACATGAAACAGCTGGGCAATAGCGTAACAAACTTACAATGTCATTGCCATTTATTTTGACAGTTCAACAACATTCATTGCGTTATTAACGTTGTTGAGCGGACGAATTATTCAAACATATGAGGCAATGGATTAGCAATTTCCTTCAAAATCTTCGCATTGTTATCGAAAGCGTGTTACCGAATTAGAGTGCAGAATGACTCTACATTACATATGACAAGTGTTTGGGTACTTGCGTGCGACTAACACTGACTATCTAATACCCTTTTACTGTGTATAACACTAACAACATTATTTCCATAGCACAACTTTCGTTTGATGGTAGAAAATTTAATCCATCATGGTCCTATCATTTCGAAACCTCTAACATAGCCCTTTACCCTAGTCTGCACAACAAAGCACTAATTGTAATTAAAACAACACTATCCTAACTTCTAAAATACCTTCCTTTACGATATTAATTCTATTTACCAGTTTAACCCTTTAGGCTTGTGGTCAAAGCTGTAACACGTACCTAAAGTTTATAACAAATTGTTGGACATTTTATTTAGTTTAGTTTCCAAAGGTTGGAAAGGTCTACTGACCTGCTGGAATTAGGGATCTACATAAATTGCCAATACGCTTACATAAATATTATTATTATTATAGGCATTATTATTATTAAAAACACTATAGGGATTTTGAAAATGGCACCATAATGAAACCAACGAGTAAATGCTATTGAGAAAATCAAATTTGCAAGTAACGTTCAAGTTGACGAAAGTAGTCTTTAAAAAGATGCCTACCGTTCTCTACTTCCTAATTTTTGTTTTAAGAAGTAGAAGAGGAACAAAAAAAACTCCAGGAGAGGCGGATGATAATATTATTTATCAATGGTGCGTCAAGGTGCATTCACAAGGTATGGTCCACAGCTTGCCGCAGTCCCCGGTGGGACCAAAGCTGTCCCCAGGGAGAAAGTTCCAGTTATCATATGGGAAACAGATTAACAACCACCGAGTCAACCCTTCCGGCGAATTGGCGCAAAAAACTCAATTCAAACGTCATAAACTATTAACTCAATTCAATTGTTATCTCCCGATATTGTACCTACCAAATCGTAAACACACAATACCATACTACCCCCATTTGACTGAAATACTGACCCAACCCTTTCGCGCCGCAAAAACGACCAAGCGCCAATTCATGTCATAATACATTCTCAAGCAAGCAATGCAAGTTGCAGACCTAACAAGCTAACTCGTTCAATAAATTCTTCGACCGGCCGGTCCCGGGGTGAGGGAGATAAAAGATCTGTAGATGGAGGAGTAAGGAGTGCGGCAACACTGACCTACATCAATAAGTGGACATTTCGCACAGCGGAAGGAATGCTGCAGGCTTTGAGTGTGAGCGTTAGTTGTGTGTTTGTGTTTGTGTATCTTTGGTATTTTGTGAGTATTCGGTCATAGGTTTGCGCTAGGCTCACTGCGGAGCTGTAAGTATATGAAATAACTTGTAATTGAAATAGAAGCAACGTTTTTGCTAAGACTTACTGCGAACAGCAATTTGTCTTAGGTGATTATGGCAAGTTCTGTTTAGAAAGGAAGAAAATGCATTAATTTGCGGCAAACATGACGCATAAAAAAGAACATAAACACACAAAAAAAAAAATACAAGTTGAGGGTAAACATGCGTCACATTCACGCGAAACAGCATAATGCTAAGACCCTGATGCTTTAGGAGATAATTATCTGGTCCGGTTGTGTTATCTACCATTAAAAAGAAATTCCTGCAGTGGAGGTTTTTGTTTAACTGATGACAATGTTTCGCTGAAAATGCTAATAAAATCGGCAATTGTCTTCGTCGTTTTTCTATGTAACGTAAACGCCAAAAAAAGCTTTCGAAAATTCAAACAGATAGGTAAAATGGCTGGGACAGACTGGTCGCGGAATGTGGAGGGCAGAGTGTTGTGGCGCAGCCTGGGCGATGCCTGGCCTATGTCCAGCAGTGGACTGCGATAGGCTGAATTGAGGAGCTAAATGACGTAGCAACAGTGTCATGATTCATCTTATGGCCATTTATTTAAAACTTTAAGCTACTTTAACTGATTCTTGTGGTATTAACATAACCTTTAACACAGGGCGTTTAACTTAAATTGAATATCAGAAGAAATAACTGACGAAAATAAAATTCTTAAGCCATAAAAATAATGATTTAATGACGAAAAAGTTATTATATTTTATACCTTAAGATTTATTACAGATTATTAACATTGCCCGTAACGTCCAACTCTTCCGGGCATTAACCGGTCAATCTAGCTAATGCTGGCACTTGGAACGGGCTTATAAAATTACATTTTTTTATAGTCTGGTAATAAAATGGAGCGGTGTTCTTTTGTTACGCTTATAAATATAAAATAATACCTACTTGTAGCTTTAGGGTTGACCACATTTCAAAATATATTGGATCCATCTTTCATCCACATTCGCTTAAGGAATAATCTTAAAACCTTTCTTTAACACTAACCTTGAAAACACCCAATATGATCCAAAATCCAACTTTAGGGTCATCCATCAACGAATTGCCCTTTTCCCGGGATTGGGTTAGGCTAGATACAAGTGTATGTACTTTTAAGACATATGTGTATTCTGTATGTACAAAAGTGTATGTAGGTGCTCGAATTGAACAACCTTACTCCTGGACCATCCCAACAAAAATTTTGTGTTATCGCCGAAATCTGAATAATTTTGAAGCATATTGCTATTCCATTGCTTCATATGCTTAAAAATGTGGTCTGCTCAATAACGTAATGAATGTGGTTGAACTGTCAAAATAGAAGCCATTGTTACTGTTAGTGTGCTACGCAATTACCCCGCTGGTTAAAGATCTACAAGCCATCTAATGCGCAAGACAAATAAAGTATGATTTTACTTGATTCTCATGTTTTATGTTCTCATCACTGCTAATTTCTGTTTCAGACAAGACCCCCCTCGTTTTTAAACCCCCCGTAGCTATCCGAATTTAAACGGTAATTAAAACGAAGAACTTTTTCATATAGTCTACGACTGTGACGACCCTACACGTAGGGAATGGCTTTATCCTTATAGGCCTGGCCTTCACCAAGTGGATTTTTATGATATTTATCAGATATATAAATAATTGATTGGCCACAGTCTCCAGTGGGTGCGTAAATACATCGTACAGCCAGTTTTAATGTTGCTTTATTACTTAATTTGATGTTTTTGTAATCAAGAATATTGTTTTGAAAACTTTTGTGTCGATAAACTTGAATAGGGTTGTTGCCTGGGTAAAAAAATAATTATTATAATTAATCCGTCAGTTAGATTATCGAAAAATAATGGACACGCGTTTTTTCTTTTGTCAATCAAACAAAAAATTACAAAGATAAAGCGCGTCAAAATTTGGGAGTAGGGGTCGTGGAGTCACTTGCTTGCAAAAGTGTCGCAAGCACTTCTGACTACCCGTAACTACTGTCAAAGATCTATAAATGACAGCCGGGACCAACTGCCACGGCCCGAGACCAGAAGGCCAATTCTTGTAATTTAAAACGTTCAAAATCTAGTCGCAGTCTCATCTCGGCGACAAACAAATTAATGTCAAAAACTTGTCATTATGTAGGGAAATTAGAAGTATTTTTTGACAGATTGAGACTGAGATCAGACCTTGAACGTTCTTAAAATTACGAGAATTGCCCCTCAGATGAAATGTGGTAAATGCCTGCGGTCAATATCAAGAAATTGCTACTAAGATTTTTCCTGATATAAAAATTGAGACATGGTTTCCTAAGTAAGTGCCTTCGCCACAGGTAAGTAATTGGGCTTGGCTGGGACCACAAAACATCTATAGAAATAAATAAACCGAGAAATCTCATCAAAATCACAGTAGGTACCATTGACCTACGTGCATGACTTTTACCAAAATAATTTTCGACGAAGGCTCTCCCAAAAATAAATTAAACTATCAACATTCAAACCACACAATACCTACTTCAATTTAAATGGTGCACAGACCAGTTTAAAAATCACTGCTGCATATCATGACGTCACTAAGTGCAATGATCTTAACAAGACTGCGCCTGAGTGCGACTGTGTCATACTTTTTATTAACGGGTAACACTTTAAATGCTCCTGTTTACCCACATAGTAATATGATACAATGGAATAATGTGCAGGTCGGACGATGACGTCATTTTTATCTGGATAGGAGGTTTTTAATTTGACATAACAATAGAAAGTTCATAATAGCGCATTACGGGCTTTTGCATTGCTTGGGGGCGTCGATATGATTCATTTATGATTTAGTAGCAGTGAAAACTACAGGGCCTGCCGGTCCATTTTGTAAAAATATCACCGTGAAGACTTAGGTGAATTGAGCTCTTATTCCACCAGCAGTGCGATTCTGTAATCATCTCACCGTGAAAACTTAGGTGCAGTGAGCGTGGCTGTCATTCCAACTAATGCTAGGGATTGACACTATTGACAGCACACTCTAAGCTCAATTCACCTAAGTCTTCACGGCGAGATTTTACAGAATTGATCAGCTGAATTGTAAGTAGGTGGAAACCGTCACATTTTCCTACTCCTGAAACTGCCTGAAAGTCTGAATTTATAATAGCAATCAACCAGAAAAGACGCCTATATAATGACGCTTTCCTAGGGAAATCATTCGCAGCAGCAAGCAGAAGAGAGAGAGAGAGAAGAAAAGAAACAAAGCAACAGTGAACAGGCATCTTCTGGGCACACTCGTTCCATCATAGACCTCATCCATAGCTTTCCATCAGGCGTGATCGAGGTCAAGAGCAGGTCCATTCAGCAATAAAAAAAGAGTGTGAAGGAATGAATGAATTGAAATTGTAAAAATGAATCCCGCGAATTAATGAACAATACAATCACGTAATATTCATTCGCATATTATCATAATCGTTATTGTCAACGATATGATAAAAAATATTTCTCGATTCATGATATTATTTAATATGCAAAACAAACATCAACACTAAAATAAAACAAGTTGCATCGCAGAACTAACGCACAGAATGACGTAATCGCAGTGCAATGATCTTGATCAATGTGCACAGGAGTGGTCAACTTCTTGCTCAGCTTTAATTTGACGTAACTATGTAGCTGAAGTTTATTTTCATCGTTGTATTACATTTTTTTTTTTTAATGAATGGAACCACTTTAATTCCTACACAATAAAGTTCAGTTTAAGCTACAAGTTCAAACATTTTTATAACTTTTTCAATACATTATTGTATGACTTTGAGTATTTTTAGTGGCCTATCTGAAGGGCAATTCCCGTATTTTTAAGAACGTGCGCTTTCTAATCTCAGTTTCAATCTATCAAAAATACCTCTAATTTCCATACATGTTTGACATAACTTTTTGACGTTGATTATAAAATCTTTATTAATCTCAACATGATAATATTACAGGCACTGTACAATAGAATGTACAATCTTAAATAGAGAAAGGTGTCTGAGATAGGAGGGTACTGAGTTACAGATCACCCGGCTTAGATAGGAAATTTTACTTTACACTGACTGCGCTAAGGTGAGATTGCGACTGGATTTTGAACGTCTTTAATGACAGGAATTGACCCAGTGGTATAGTGTGGTTTAAGACAAACAGTAACATCTAACCAGGTCTTGCGCTCATATCTAGGATGTGCCCTAGCTAAGTGTCCAGATTGCGTGTATGACCGTGGCAAAATTTTATGCGTCAATCAAGGGCTCGTTCCTCATTTTCCAGCACCCTTACCTTCCAAACAGAAGCACAGGAATGATGCTATCAGCATTCTTCTTCTTTTTAGCGTGTCGATGGCAATCTACATAGACTCATCCTAGAATTCGGCTACGTGTTGCGCCATAACTAGCGTCCATCAGTTCCGGTAACGTGCAGCTGACAGGGCACGCAGGATATGATATTAAGTGTCCCATTGTTTGTGGAACAGCACCACATTTATACTCCAAGGCGGAATCGTCTATAATAATCTCCACCTGAACTGGTTTTCCTTACTTCGGCCCACCTGGGTCCGGAGTCTGTTTAAAGACTTCCAGGGTACCCAAGGCAACTCATGTGCAGATGGGAGATCTTCAGCGGTCAGCATTAAGGATCTATCTTCTATTTTAACAAGACTTTGCTTTCCCTTCCACCAGTTAATGATTAACATGATGGTAGGGTTTTCTCTGAAGGACTCTTTCATAACGAGGCGACGAGGAGACCACTTCTATTACCAGGAATAGATAACAATTGTGCCCCACCGAAGAACTACGATGAAAACAAAGTAGATATTCAACCAGTAAGCCAATCAAATCTTTAATAGTCAGTTATTCAATGTGCTCGCAAATAAACTAAATGGATCTAAACAAGTTGCATCGTTTAACAAGCTGGCTGCACTCGATGACGTAAGTGCGCGCGCGCAGTGCATTGATCTTGATGGGAGTGCGACATTTTTTGTTATTTGTTGCTCTTGCGCAAGCAAAAAGTTTACTTTGGAGTTGTGGAGGTTTTTAGTGGAGGAGTTAGATGTTTTGTTTAAATGTGAGATTAATTACATCATACTCAAGAAGATATTTAACTATCTAAGCAAAATGGCGAGCAAAGCTCACTACCTACTAACTATGTACTTACTATCGTTAGATAAAAAAGCCCTATACGCTGAGTTTCTGATTATTTCAACTTTGAACAGCAGACAAAAAAACTCTTCCATCTACCTTCATGATTCCTTTTAGAATCCTCTACAATCCTACAACAAGTATAAACTTTCCGCAGTTTAAAAAATACATCGCATTAACACTTTTTAGAACTTCATAATATCAAAATATTTCTCAATTCATATCAAAAACAAAATCAATCTCCTAATCTCCAATCTCCAAAGGCGTAAGTAAAAAATAATTAATACAAAACACTCGTAATAACGTGCGCCGACATCGTACATCCATCGCGAATTCTGCCCACAACCCAAGAATGCATATTTCATCGCACAGGAAGACATTACAGGATGCCCTGACGTCAGTCCACCCCCGAGCTGTGACGTCATGAGTCCATGAATTATTGATAAGGTACATGAGGAAGATGATGTATATTATACGTAGAGGAGTTATGGCTGAAAAGTTGTAAGTCATGGGCCATTGTCTGCTTGCCTGGCATCTTGATTTAGGAGGAATGGGCGGGTTTATTGGGCGTTGCTTGCTAGTCTGGCTTTGGATAAGGTTAATATGTCTTTCTGTGATAAATACTTTGATCAAGAATAAACTAAATACTCAATACTTTAATTGCATTCCACATGTAGGTATTCTAAGGTGGTAAACTTATAATTAGATCATACGGACCCTGTCGGGCACAGCAAAATAAGTGAGTCTGGAAAGGAAAATCATTTGTTAATTATATATAACACATGTAGGGTTCACTCCTACCTCATACTTAGTTCAGAAATACGCCTAGTAGCGTTGCTCAAATGTCAATTATCTGTCATGGCTGAAACATACGTCTGCTAATTTTATTCAGTAATTTCAATTAATATTATTATTGTGGTTTTGTGATCTCGTCTTATCTATTGTGTTTCTTCGGTCTTACTCCTTCTGTGTCTATATTCATATATGTATACCGTGCTGTGTACGGACATTATATTTTAATAAATTCTACATTGACTTTTGTTTCCTGCTCGCCCGTACATTTCCTACACGAGCTAAGAACAAAAATAACTACAAAACTAAACTACACTTACACACTACCACTTACTACAACTTTATTAAATACATAGTGGGTACAGTAATTAAATTCAATTCTCAATAGCAGACCGGAGTTTAAAGTGCCTTTGTGGTTGATGGCAAAAGGCTCACCCTCATATTACATGGGACTTAAACATAACTGGGGAAATGTGGGTGTACTATAGGTATACCTCTGCCAACCCCTTGGGGGTCATAAGAGTGATGTTGTTATGTGAAATAGTGCAGTAGGCTGCACGTCATCGATAACACTTTGACCTTGAGCAGCGGGGTGATTGCGCAACACTCTGTCAGTAGCAATGATTTTTCATTTTTACAGTTCATCAACATTCATTGAGTTATTTACGTTGTTGAGCAGGCAAATGTTTCGAACATATGAAGCAATGAATTAGCAATATCCTTCAAAATGATTCAAATTGAGATTAGGGTGCTGGTCTAGCGTAGTGCGAAGTTTCAATGGAATAAGCTTCTGCTGTTCCCACTGCTTGGACACAGGCCTCTTAGTGAGAGCGAGTGGGCCGTAAACCACCACGCGGCCGGGCCCAGTGCAAGTTGGTAGATATCACATGTTTTCGAATTTTTAGTTCTAGGACATTCCGGTTTCCTGACAATGTTTTCCTTCGCCGTTCTGATAGCAGTGGTGATGAAATAATGATTTATTCTTCGTCCGTCCTGAAGTTTTGTCCCACATTCCAAAAAATTCTTAGTTGTTCCATATCACTTTACACAAAGTAAAGCACCTGATTTGGCTCGAACCTACGACACTACAAATCGTAAGTCACAGTCGTTACTACTGGGCCAGACGCACCAGTTAGAAGATAAAGTAATAGGTAGCCCTTGCAACCCCAGTTGCAGTTTCTAGATTTTATTTCTTTAGTGATGATGATGAAATTATTTATACAAAGTGAAGCGCACGTCTAAGTCGCGGTCGTTGCCACTGGGCCACCACTGGGCCACCACTGGGCCACCACTGGGCCACCACTGGGCCACCACTGGGCCACCACTGGGCCACCACTGGGCCACCACTGGGCCACCACTGGGCCACCACTGGGCCACCACTGGTCACAAACTAATCATCTTTTCTTAATTATCTTCTTGAATAAAATAACATTCTCATAAACACAATAGTTGGGATCCTTTATATTGGTTGTTTAACATTACTTAAACAAGACTCTTGCCGTTATTAAATCATTTCCTTTTCTCGTGTGTAAACCTTTTTCCGAGAAATTATCATCACTCTCTGCAAGAAGTTTCGGTAGCGTATTATACGCTAATAGTCTAGGAGACGAGCTGCCAATAGTTAACGTTATGTTCTGTTTAATTTTTATTACCAAGGAGTGGTCGAGTTCGTCATGGCCTTATGGAAATATTAGCATAAAATATGACTGGTTTTTTTTTTTAATAATTATGAAAATGTCTATTGATTGACTATAAAAGTCAATCAATAGACATTTTCATAATTAATTTTGCAAATCATAGAAATATGTAGGCAGCAGCGTAGTAAACAATAAAAAACTAATGTTCGCCTTCATTAATTTTTCAAAGACGGTTCCATTCACATGAATTATTCAAAATTTGATTATAAAATATTATCGGTCTATTAATTTATGTTTCACAAATAAGGCCTCGGATTTAACAAATAATTTCGTTACATTCATCTCAGATTCTGATCAATTTATAAATTGCAGACATCGTTAGGATTATATTCATTCATTTTGCCTAGTCAAAATACAATTTGTCACAATAGGTAGAATATTTCAATATTTTCAAGAATGACAACATGTTTATAATTCGCAAAAATCAAAACAAACGAATCAAGTTTCCGAATAAAAGTAACGTACTAAGTTAAAACCAATTTATATTATCTAAACAAAATATTACGCAATATCTAAATTTTATCATCCAGTAGAAAAGCGCTAAAAATACACAAACAAAAATTACGCAGTACTTTGAAAACAAACTAGCTTCCAAACTACAATTAATAAACATTCCGACTCGAGACGAACGCAGACGGACAAACACAAGTTGTGTAACGGCACACGATGATCGCGAAAACAACTGTCGCGGTCGGCGCAGACGCATGTATTAGGTGGCGTGAACGTCCTCGCACAAGGCTGTCTGACACTGATGCAATTCAATCAGATTCTAGATACGTATATCTCATACATAATCTCAGACCTTTGAAAATGTTTATTTTTTATAGATCTGTGTATGATTCGGCTGTATCAAATAGCATAATTAATCGATTTCTGACTATACTTCGATTTTTAATTGTATTACAGTTGAAGGGTTACCAGAATAGATTTTGACAAAAAAAAAAGATAGTGAGATGGTGCAAGAATGAATGAAATCGAATGTGCTTAAATGCTAAATTTTATATTATATTTAATAACTTGTCTTAAAAACACGATATACACACACTATCATAAATTGTAGAATTTGTTATATAGTATATTGTTTTTCAGTAGTACAACTTAGTTAGAATGTTTTGATTATTATTATTATTCAGTCACTTTTGAATGTCTTTTTTCTTCCAGGACATCTTGGGAATTGTTTAAATGTTTCATATATTCAAATATTCGACGAATTACGAAAATTTACGAATATTTAAAGTTTTATTTAAATTAAACCATTTTTATCATTCGTTTTTTACGCAAAATCGTTCACTACCCCAACACTATTAGTTTTAGTATGGTAACATTATTTTTCTTTGAACTGTCAAGTTAGAATACGATTAAAAGTCGGAATATAGTTTGGCATCCGCATCTGGTTATGATTTTTTAAGATGTATTTAAGTTGCGTCCATTGATTATTTGAACGGCCGACCGTTTTAGTCTAATGCCATATCTCATTTAAAACGTTTGATAACAGCCAGACACAAAAGAAAAAAAACTTGATCTATTCTCGGTATACACTTTCTCTGTCTAAATTATAACAGGACATAGATAAATTATACGCTTCGCCACTGACACACCGGTCGTAAATAGTCCATATATGTAGGAGCATACATGCCAAATAAGACTAAAATAACAAAGGAAATGCATTGTCGTTCTGAGAACTAGAGCTACCCCCGGCGGTGGCTCGGAATACAAACGTACGGACATTTTCTTTAAAAAGAGGAACTGTTGTAGACTTCCGGAATGAACAATAGTGGTGGACGAGATCTGAATTACAACAATCCTTGCCTATTTTCGTCAGCGGCTACAATGTAAAGTGACTTAATAAGTTCCGATTATACTTGCGATGCCGTATATAGATTATACTTGCGATGCCGTATATAGATTATACTTGCGATGCCGTATATAGATTATACTTGCGATGCCGTATATAGATTTTATCGGCGGCCATTTAGGAATATTCATTTCGATTTAATTGCTTTGGAGCAATAAACTGCACGCATTTCAATAACTATTTATCGTGTTGACATTTGGAAATTTCCTCTAAAAGTAGGTACTCCGACTTTTTCCTTTAGCGGATGTTTTACGTCGTAATGTGCATTTAAAACTTTAATTGCCAATGAACTTTACTTGAAATGCTATTACGTCGCAGCTATAACAATAATGATGAAACAAGATATACAATTCTAAACAACGGGCACCATTCCGTCTGCTGTGACGACAAAAATATGTTACTCATCTAATTTTTATACTAGCAAACAATATACATAATACGGTTTGAGCTATCTTTGTAACCTTCTAAGTATCGACAGTGAGTTTCAGGTTCAAACCTGACCTATCTCACTTTTTAACGTCCAGCAAGGCGGAAATTACTAGTCGTAGTAAATTACTTGGTGTTTTTTAGTAGTTGCCGAGCTCCTGGCCTATATTATCGAGTATGTAGGGCGGAAAAAACGCCACGATCATATATCAGGGATAATTTGTGTTGCTGTGTATTTCTGGGGATGGTATGCAAATGGGGTGAATGTAGGGCGGGGGTGGATAGCAGGGGGCGAGCCGAAGGGGGTAGGATGTACTTATAATTTGTTTTTGGGGAGAGTTTGTCGGTATTTGATGCGAAGGTCAGGTCGATTCGGAGATGTTGTTGAAAGGTTAAGGAGGATATAAGACAATTATGTTTTTGTTTTAACGTTTTCATGAAACAATGGCGTGTTCTGTTGAATCAATAGGTAGGTATACAACTCTACGAATTAATTATCTAAATTAATATTATAGAAAAGTATAATATAAAGGGAAATATTTGATTTTTTGTTTGTTTATAATGGATAAACTCAAGAAATACTTAACCGATTTTAAAAATTCTTTCACCCATTGAAAGCTACATTAACCAGCGAGTTACATGGGCATTTTTTAAAGTATATATTGTGTTGTGGTGTCTTACGACTTCCACGCGAATGAAGACTCGGGCAGGAGCTAGTTAATTAATAATAGTAATAAGTTAGTATGTAATAAGTAGATTCATACATTCTTTGACCGTAATTCCTTTTATCCTCGAGTAAAGTCCTTTATCAAGCAAATAAATTATTTCAGCAAGGGCCTACTGTCACTAAAACCACGCCCCTTATGACGTCTCAGTACAAAACAAGAATCAAATGAGACCAAATTAAGTACTGGCCACCGGAACATAATAAAAACGGAATCAGCCTTTTAATGTTCCCACAGCTGGGACACAAGCCTCCTCTCTGTGACAGGGAGTGGGCTGTATACTATCACGCGGGCCCAGTGCAGGTTAGTAGATGTCACATGTCTTCGCATTTTTGGTACTAGGACATGCCGGTTTCCTCACGATGTTTTACTTCACCGTTTTGAGAGCAGTGGTCATCACCACTGCTCTATTCGATTGAATGCTGACGGGTTAGCCGTGGAAGGGAATACAAACGCTGGCAGAGAGTTCCACGAGAGCAGTGGTGATAAAATAATTTACACAAATTAAAGCGTCTGACCGGGTACGACATCTATTAACCCACATTGGCCATGCATGGTGGATTATGGCCCACTCTCTCTCACTGAGTGGAGGCCTGTGTCCCAGCAGTGGGAACATTATAGGCTGATTATGTACTGGTATGTCATGTCACTGGTATGTCAAGAACAGAATCTTGCATGTTTTATTATAGCTAGCAGTACCTAGTGGCACTATATTGTACCTGCGTCTTTTACGGACATTTAGCAAAGGTTTGCGTTTAACTCGAGTGATTTGCATTTACGACCCTCGACCCTCGGGTGAGATAGTCTTCCGGTGACGGCTGAGGTAAGATAGGGGTTGGGTTAGGCAAAAGCCTAAAGTTTTATAATGGTCCTTGGAACTTAATTTGGGGTCTTGTTGGTCTTAACTTGAGGAGACTTCGTGTGGATCTTTCTTTTTAGGTCTCCGTACCCAAAGGGTGCGAACGGAACCGTGTTACTGAGCCCCCGCAGTCCGTCCGTCCGTCTGTCTGCCATCGGGCTGGATCACATGAACCGTAAAAGGTAGACAGTTGAAATTTTCACAGAGTGTGTATTTACACATATTGCCGCTATACCAACAAATAATAAGAATAAAATAAAGTTTAACAAAAATTAAACCGGATCAAGAAACGTTTTTTTTGCATTTTTTGCTTTGTGGTACGGAACCCTTCGTGTACGAGTCCGACTCGCACTTGGCCGGTTTTATACCCAACTGGACTACCCGAGAAGTATAGTCTTTCCAACAGCACGACCCGTTATTGGAGAGATTACTTGGGAAAGCCTTTTTGTGTTTTTGTTTGATAAGACAGACCCTAAAAATAACGGGGTTATGCAGGGTTACTGTTACCCTGTATCATCCCACTGCTGGGCAAAGGCCTATCCCCATCACTTCCAGCTCTTTCGATCCAGGGCTAAAGTAGGCCACTGGTCGTTTGTTTTGTCCAGCTCGTCCCGCCAGGGTTATTGAAGCATAAAATACAAATAATATAATAATGTTTTAAGAGGGTTGTTTTATAACGGTTGCTATTTTTAAAAGACTTTCTTTGGGAAACCTTACTGTTGGAACTTGTTTAAGATTATTTTTTATACGGCAAGGTTAAAAATAATGGCTCTATACAAGGTTGCAGAAGGGTGAAATAATACTTGAAGGGGTGAAAGAAAGCGTGAATGTGAATAACTTTAATATGAGAACTTTGAGAAAAATAATCTCTTATTGTTCGAACTTTTGGCCTGCTTTGAACCGCTTATACTATTTTTGGTACATTTTTTATGTTAATTTATCTACCTAAACTAAAACTTTAACTAACCATTGACCTCATATACATATAAAAAACACACTAGCTTTTCACACCTAGTCATTCATAGATAGTCATCTATCTTGGAAATCTCACATTGAAATCATCTGCAAAAAGCTAAATCAATATTCTTATACACTTTATAACTCTAGAAAAATTGTAAATGAGTCCGACGTCCTAGTAGCGTACAGTAAACGGCAAAAGTAGATGATCAAAATCAGAAATTCAATACTTAATGAACGGAGTTCGCGTCAGAACTGTGTGGCGTCGAAGTGATTCAAAAGTATGTGATTGTAAATTATACCAAACATTTACTACTAGTACAGCCACACAGTTCTGACGCGAACTCCGTTCATTAAATAAGTATTGAATTTCTGATTTTAATCATCTACTTTTGCTGTTGACTGTACAATACCTACGTAACATCTACTTTACACTATGGAATTATATACTGGGGAAAATGGACGGATAAACTCATCGCATTCAAGGCACGGAAAAAATGTTTACGATCTGTCTTCAAGCTAAAATCAACTGACAGTTGCTTACTATTTTTTTTTTAAGTATAAGTTGCTAACCCTACCATGTTTAAATATTTATGAGACAGCAGTATTCGTGAAATCAAACTTATATCTATTTAAAACACTGACATCGAAACGTCGGAACAATGAGATTTGCGCTAATACACACAACACAGCCTTTTACACAAAAAGTTTTCTAGGCACGACACCCAGATTGTAGGTACAATAAAATACCGGTGCCAAAAAAAAAAAAAAAAAAATTAAATAATTTCTTAACTCAAAAGGCATATTATTCCATTAATGAGTACCTAGAAAATAATACAAGATATGCGGATAAATACGAGTATGTGCGGTAATAATTAGTTACTTAAATTGTGTTTATGTTTGTCAGTTGTAAATATATTTAAAATTTAATAATAATACATAAGAAATATTATTATGTATCTAACATTTTAAAAATAAATGTTCTAAACAAATTTTGTATGCAATATTGTTAAGTTTGATAGAGGATAGTTAACTCTGTTACTCGTAGGATGTCATTTAATTTTAACAAAATGTTTAATATTTTATTGGAACTTCGCTTGCTTTTGCGTAATTTCCCTACTTAATATTTGTACGCCGTTAGCGGCAAAACATATTATACCTATTTTTACGACTATGTTTTACAAATAAAAACTTTGACTTTGTCACCTTATAATTAACGCACAGCAAACTAATTTAATTAGGAGAACTGACAGAAACTAAAATATTGATTTGCTTGAAATAACATAACAAAAGTTTTTTTGAATGCTAAATGATTTTATTTCTACACGGTCAAATTAAATTAGCTAGCGAAACTCTGCAGACGTGATCGATATCTAAACACGATAAAATAAAATAAAGTTCATGTTTTTTTCTTAGGGGTCAACGACCGCTGTTAGTGTTTTTACTTGAAGTTTGAGTTGTGAAAATATGTTTTATCGTTTTTAGATATCGATAGCAATCGTTGTGAAGTTTAAACGAAAAAAAAACTAACTTTTAAACTGATATTTCAATTAAATACACTAACAGCGCTCACCCACAAAAAAAAATCTCTTTTGTTTTATTATGTTTAGATATCGATACCATATCACGTCTAAGGAGTTTTGCTAGCTAAGTTAATTTGACCCTGTCTATTAAGTAGGTTTGTACAAACACATTTACACGTCAATCATATTTTTAAAACTAGATGATACCGGCGTATCCTATCTGACTACTCTGAGAAGAAAGGCCGAAACAAAATCAGAGGTCAGACTCGCAGTCTCTTATAAAGTGCAGAGATAATCCTAGTCAGATCATGTGAAGACCATTTATATCCTACCCTAACAGGTGTGAAAATATCTATTATAATTAAAACAATCATCATCACCTACCCAGCCTTGCCCAACTATGTTTGGGTCAGCTTCCAGTCTAACTGGATGCAGCTGAATACTAGTATTTTACATGGAGCGACTGTCTACCTAACCTCCACAACACAGTAACTGGGTAATACCCCTTGGTAAGACTGGTTGTCAGACTTTCGGGCTTCTGACTACCCGTAACGACTGTCAAAGCTCCACGAATGACAGCCGGGACCAACCGCTTAACGTGCTTTCCGAGGCACGGAGGGGTCTCGGTATGTATTGATGGTCACTCATCCACAGACCAACCGCGGCAAGCGTAGCTTAACCTCATCGATCGACCTGTGCGGCTGCTATTATTTAGCCACGGGCTCTAAAATAATCCACCTATTATAAAGCAATATCCCACTTTAATAAAACTAGCCTCCTGTCAACCCCGATAACCAACAGCAATGCCATAAAACCGAATCAACTCACTTCAAAAATAAAACTGCATGGACATAAAACTGCATTGACATAATGTCTAAAAACCGAGTAGCTGGTAACACAGTTTCGTGAGGCCGGAAGTGCCTCCCACCCTCCTCCAGTTTGCAGTGTTTCCTCCCTGAATATTTCATGAGTCCTTTAACGGACCGTGTTTATTGTTAAATAAATCGTTTATAAGGGCTATTCAACAGTGTAACTCAAGAAAAAATGGGTGAACAAGGCGAGTTTTGTATAAATATTGGTAGACATAAGGTTCCGCCTTTGAGGAAACATTTGTAATCCCATATTTTTTTTTGGTAACACAAATATATGGAAAAGCAAAAGATAATCGGTTTCACGTCATGCTGTCACAGCACAGCATATTGTTTCAGAATGTATAAGTAATAAGTCTAAACTAAAAATAGATTAGAATAGAATAGGCATTTATTTTGCAAATATTACCCATATTTGCTATATAAAATAGGGGTTAAAATACATTAAAGCTCAGCCATATTTCACCATTTGGCATGCAACATTTATATGATTAACATTCACTTAGGTGAGTAAGTACTTCATTCACTCTTGGCTTCGTTTTATCATAACCGTGGAAACATCAAACTAACCGAGATAGACAGATACAACGGTCTATTATAGTATTTATTTATTTATTTTATTTTACCATTTATGTACACACATATATAAACAGACAATGAAAAACAGAACAGAAAAAATAGGTACAGAGGTGATGCTAACACTAGTACACTAACGCTAGTACTTGTATATTATACGTTAGTGACTCGCCCCTGCTTCGCACGGTTGCAATTGAAACACGTCAAAACATCGAGAATATTATAAACCCGAATATATTATAAACCCCTTATGAGATAGACACGAAAAGCAACTTTGTTTTATGTATAGGTTTCATCCGCATAAATGATGATCCCGTTGGAATATCGGGATAAAAGTATCCTATGGGTTATTCGGATGTATAAGCTATATTAGTGTAAAGTTTCATCTAAATCCGTTCAGTAGTTTTTGCATAAAAGAGTTACAAACATCCATCCATCTATCCATCCATCCTCACAAACTTTCGCGTTTATAATATTAATAGTAAATAGGATCTAGCGTCTTTAACACCTATTATGGCCGTTATGGAACAATTAAGAGAACAATCACCAACAGAAAAAACAAAACAAGAAAAAGTAAACAAATATACAGAGACACAGTCACAGACATTAATTAATTAGTAAGGACTATTAAAACCAGCACAAAAGTGCACCAGCCAAACACGCTTACACCCGTAGATAAACCGAAATTGTCACTTTATCTAGTCTAAGCCCTGACTGTTTAACAAATTAATAGCACAGGCTGCACCTTGTAAATAAAATACTGCATGGCAATAAATCAGTGAGCCAGAAACTAAATCGTTCAGCTTTAACCAAAGGTGTGTAGCTGTGTAGTAAGCGCGTGCCGGCTGCGATTGCAGTGCTTTTAACTGATCGGGTTGAACTTTATTTATCTATGCAGTAGAGATTTGTGTACGAGATTTCAGGAGTTGTGGGCTGAATGTCAGGAAATTAATGTGATTAGGAGCTGGAGGAGCCCTACAAGCACAGCATGAAGGCGTCGCCCCGGACGGTGATGAAGAAGGCGACGGCTGGAGGAGCTAGACAAAACCATACAAACAATAGTCCACGTAAGTTCCTGAATCTTAATAACTAAAAATCATCTGGAAAGGTCAGCAGTTAGATGCGGGTTCCTTAAACGTCTATTCGTCTTGGCAAAAGACTTTTTCTCGTGCAGGTGGATAGAAACATCCGGAGAGAGTTCGTGCTATTTTTAACCGACTTCAAAAAGGGAGGTTCTGTATTTGAGCAGAAAGTTTGGCTATAAGGATAGGGGAAGACCAAAGATACGATGGATTGATTAAAGGTGATATGCTGCAAAGGGGGTAAATACTGACATGATGGCTGTTAGAGATAAATGGCAGAAGAAGACACGAGGAAATGGAAAACAATAAAATACCCTTTATCAAACAAACTTTTGAAGCGATCCTGTGTCGTGTTTGTTGTAAACAGTGCTCTAAAATTCATTAAACTCGTATTTAGAGTAACGCGGGTAAATGTTGACAAGGGATGTAGATAATTAAAAGAGCAGGCAGTGCCGGATTAAGCCAGCGCGGGGCCTGTAGCAAATTTTATCAAGGGCCCCTTGGTTCGCTTTAGGTAATCAAGTTTTTTTTTACTATCCTACGCTTTCCCACTCCTGGGCCTCACTCCACTCCTTCCATCTTTCGTAAGCCAGCGCGTCCTCCTCCCAGTTTTTACGGAACCTATCCAGCTCATCCCGCCATCTCCTACGTGGTATGCCGCGAGCGGCCTCACTGCAGGGGGCGCTTTGGAGTGCAGTGTTGTGTTTCGAACACGATCCGATTTAACGCCTAATATACCGCGCTCCATTGCTTGTTGGCACACCTTGCGTTTCGACTTCTGGATGGTAGTCAAAGACCAATACTGTGCCCCATAGGTTAAGGCGGGAAGAATACACATGTCCATGAGCCTGCGTTTCAGTGCCATTAGCAACTCACACTTAAATAGTTCCTTCATGGACCAGTAGCTCTTCCAGGCGTGTTCCGTTCTTCTTGTGGTTTCTGTATCTTGCCTCGCCTGGAAAGAGACTACTTGGCCCAAGTAAAGGTATTTTTGGACATGTTGTATTATCTCCCCGTCTGCTTTCCAGGTATTTCGTTGCACATCACTATGGTCTTCGACATGTTCATCTTTCCAACCTCAAGGGTTGCATTGCTCCTGCCGGGGTAGCGGGATTGTCCGAAAGGGTTACCGCTGCCCTGGTACGTAAAGGGCTAAGGAAGGAACACGGGTGGGTTTTAGTCAGTAAGAGTCTGACACTCCCTTCTGCTCCACCCAGAGCGGGAGGAGTCATTTGATGATTTCCCCTCCACAAAAAAAAAAAAAGGGTTGCATTGCTGATTTCTTGGAGTTTATGGTATTCAATGAAACAAAACTGTTCCAAAGAACTTTTCTGGATTTCATTTGGGCTTTAGAAATAATATTATTCTATCAACTTCTCTGAGCAAATCGTATACAATATTCATCAAAGTGAGGTGATTAAGACGTTCTTGGCTCATCGTGTCCCTTAACTCATTTTTAACACGTTTTAATGATGAGAAAGAATACCAATAATACTAGCCGCATCAGATTTTAGCAATGCAGCGAACTACACTAATTTGTCGCCTAGGCTGTCCTCCAAATCATCTGCGTAAGCACTGACAATACTTGAAGATTTTTTCAAAATCTCTTCTGTTGGAAGAAATTTCTGTCGGAATATTCAAAAACGCCAGTAATTTTATGATATACGTACTTTCATACGTTTAGCTAAAGCAGTCAGTACGTTTTCAATAATGACAATACACACCTGCCTCGCTGGGCATTTGTGTCATAATGCAACGCGTCCTCGTTAAAAGAGCCGAGCGGCCCGCCTTGCTCAGTAGCTTTCGAGCTTTACGAAGAAGAAGACATGCTAATACAGCTTCAGCAGCATTATTGCAGCGACAGAATGCCAAAATGGAGTGGACTGTCGATCAAACTCTTTTATACAAACCCATTAGATTTACATCAGTGTTATGGGAATGTCGGAGTTGTTTTTATTAAAATAAAATCAAAACGAATGATGCTACATGATTATTACTATAAATGCTCTTGAAGCAAGAAGCACAAGCAAGAAGCACCTCCTCTTCTTCGTACATCTCGAAAACAACGCGCGACTCTTATAATCCTTGCAAAAAAAACACATAAGCCTCGCGAAGCCCGGCCTCGAGGCCCAAAAGGCCGCGCGGCCCTACTGGGGACGCGTCTTAAGACTACCCCATCCCATACCCAGGTAAAAGCGGAAAAAAATGTAAATTTTCAATGAAATCTAAGACTATAATTGATGCTTCTGTACAGCAGTCTGCAGTGCATTTAGCAACCAAATTTTTTGAGTGTGCAAAAAAGGAAATGTATTCTGCATACTTATTTATTTGCTTAATACGTGCTTGTACGCCGCTGTATTTCCCACTCATATTGCTGGCGTTACCATAACTTTGCCCACGACAATCTTTGATACCAATGCCACTCTCACTTAAGACATTTAACAAGCTGTGAGCTAGTTATTCAGCAGGGCCTTCAACATAGCTGTTGAACATTTTTCGTGTTAAGTATTGTACCAACATTGATTTGAAATAATATTTTTACGCTTCTATCTAAATTGATATTTTTTTACGGTCAGAAAGCGTGGGTACGCGGGGCCCGTAGCATTTGTTACTCTTACTATAAATGGCTAATCCGGCACTGAGAGCAGGTATCAAATCGTGAAGCTGTTTTTCATTACACAAGTGAGGAGTTGTGATTAATTAGACATATGATCCTTTTAAATAAAACAATAAATGATACCGTCATGCAATATTTGCCTATGGGCTATACACCCTTTAAAATAACGTAGATATGCTACGATCTCATGCAGAAAATAGGCACAGGCTATCTTGTCAATATTTCATCAGTCATCTTTATTAGAATCCCACTGACCTTTTTAATGCACCTAAGATTAAAATTAATCATAAAAAATCCTAGTGTTTCTCCTACCAACCCCTGAACAAAAAAAATACCAGACAAAAACCGTCTGCAAAAAAAAAATGTAATAACTTTTTTCTCATTGTTATTCTTTAAAAGCTCGCCATCATGAATGCACAGTCATCTCCGCTTCCAACCACAACGGAGGAGTAATTTGTGGGGGGAGGAACCTCCTTTCCTCCCTTCGCTCCCTCCTTAGGGAAGAGGGGGGAACGTATCGTGTCAAATTGTACCAACATGGTATTTGATAAATGTATTGTAGTAACACAGGGTAGGCATTGTATACATTACTAGGTGCGCCCCGAGGTTTCACCCGCATAAGTTTCGATCCCGTGGGAATATCGGGATAAAAAGTATCTTATATGTTAATCCTGGTTATAGATCATCTGTGTGCCAAATTTCATCCAAATCCGTTCAGTAGTTTTTGCGTGAAATAGTAACAAACATCCATCCATCCATACAAACTTTCACGTTTATAATATTAATAGGATTTATGCGGTTAAGATGAAAGAAATATATTTGGCTATCTGTCGTTTGGACTTGTTAATAGGTACTTGGCTGCTGGGAAGTTTAATTTCGAAGACGTGCCAAGTTGCCGACAAATTGTTGGCTTGTATGGATGACTATTTCTCACACGTAAAAGTAAGGGTAGGCTTGCGGCTTGCCTGGGGGCTTACCACCAGCTCTTCTATCGCCGGTTTTCTGCTTTTTGCATAACTTAGGAGAGGCTATGTCTAGAAGAATAGTTCACCTCATGGAATTCCCAAGTATTCGGAGTAACCAAAAGCTCTTCAAACTTTTATAAAACCAGTTTCACTATAAAAGAAAAAAATATCCTAAATCTAGTATATTTTCAGCCAAAGCGCTAAAATGCCACAAATGTATTTACCCCTAAAAGCCTACGGAGACCTAAGAACCACTTTATATTAAAAAATATATCAAAAAACTTTCGCCCGGTAAACTGTCACGAAACCGTACTCCATAGAACCCTACACATCCCAACTGACATTTAAGTACGGTAGTTGTAAAAACTTGGAGTTTATCAGTTCGCATGGCTCGCGTGTTAGCAGGCCGTGGGGCGAGTGGGGGACAATTAAAGTGGGTTCGATGCCCGGCCCACCCCCGGTGCACCGTTCCTACACGCCCGTTAACCAATATTTATGATCCCACGTATTTGCGAAATGAGGTGGTATGTGGCTAATTATGTACTTAGGTAAGTACCAATTATAATTTGGCGTAAAAGTTTTTTTTTTTTTGAAGGACACTAGACAAATAAATGTGAAAACTAGAGCATATTTGGGTGTATTTGCAGATGGAACTAAAAATGGACGAAGATAAGGGGCTTTGTGAGTCAAAATATTGCCCCAAAAAGCTTATTCTTCACCGTTAATTTGCTATTATATGATCTAAGGAAGCAAAAGCGAAAATCCTCTGGTTTTTCTTGACAGACAGAAGTATTCATCTGAAATAACCTAAGGAATAAGTATACACCCACGAAAGGAAATTTACTTCGAGAAAAATGAAGCTTTTAACAATTTCACGCTATTGCAAAAAGCCCCTTAGAGAAATTACAAAATAACAAGTCCATTAATAAAGCAGTATGTAAAACAGCTCATGCATACATTATAGGTAACTAACTTCTTCACACAGCCTAGCTCCCAAGCTTTGAAGCGGATCGGCGCTTTTGTTCATATAATTAAAAGTAATTAGCTATTAGCCCACCCCTTTGAGGCGAAGGCGTGAAGCTTCGTTACAAAGTATTATGTCTGTTAGATCAAAGACGTTGAAAGCCGACGTTTTACCCAGTAGTTAGATTTTTTGCTAAAGTTACATGAGTGTATCTTAAACGAAAGACTTTGGTATTCACTTAATTCACAAGACAAGGTTTTTAATAAAGGCCCAAAGAACTAAGAGGTATTTACTCAAGTTCTGGCTAAAGTAAAATCCTGCTTACAAGACCCATATTTTCCTAACTGAATCGAACCCCCTCCGAAGACCAAGACAGGACACTAAACCTTCAGAAGGTGCAAGGGGGCAGGATTTGTGGGACTCTTGCTTACGAAATATATTACCATGCTTAGTAAATAATTTGGAGAGGGATTTACCAAATCAACTTGGAAAATTCATTAAGATTTTTATACTTCAAGCCAGTTTTCAGATAGACCCTTCACTGCCAATTAAAATATTAATCACGCTGCTACTAAATTCTCACCTCTAACAATAAAATCACCCTTCAAATGATGGACAGCTACACAGAACCTCGATATCCAGAGAGCCCTGTCAAGCCAGAGGCGAGGCATCTTGCGATGATGCGACAGCGGGCACAATTCCATGCGCGATTTAACCGCGGCTTCACGATTCAATAATAGTTCAATAGTGGTGTGGTTACAGGGCTAGCGGGAAGTGGGATTGTGGTGAAATATTTTGCTGGTGATGGTAATCTTTCGTATTAAGATGAAAAGATAGAAGTGAGAGATAAACAAGGACAGAAGCGTTTCCGGGGACTGTCTTATGTCATTTTGTTGTTCGAAAAGTGCTGATACTCACACTAGTTTGACTAAATGAGTTTTGAACAAATATCTACGTGAGAATATTTCGTAGTAGAGCTAGTGGTTTATTTAAATTTTATTTATTACGCACGCTTTTATTGTTCTGCATCGTTCTGACATGTATAACTTCAACATGAATAATGTTATCAATATTTTGTAACCATATTTTGATTTAAAAGAGAGTCGGTGGAGTTTCTTGCCCGTTCTTCTCCATAGGTACCTATTACGCTTTGGAATGGGTAATTGGTTTATTTGAAATAACCTTGACAATCCAAAACCTACCTGTAATTGGTTTATTTGAAATAAATGCTTTGAGTTTTGAGTAAGACGTTATAATAATTATGCTCTGTAACTTATAACTTTGATATTATTGACTAGCCTATGAGTACTTAATTTGCCTTTCTTCAATTCGTGGTAAAACAGAAAACCTTGATTTTCGTGTTGATATTACCTTAATTTTGTAAAAACATCCAAACTGTATGTTATTCAAACGATAGGCCACAACCAGTAAGCTAGGAGTGCGTACAGCGCTCTAGAAGGTTCTTCGGCGCGTGGCCAAAAACGGAACTAATCCCGCCATCCTGCTTTCAATAAATTACAAATGACATTTAACAAAACATCATCATCTGCGTAGCATTTTCCTAACTATGTTGGGGACGGCTTCCAGTCTAACCGGATGCAGTTGTATAGCGGTATTTACATGGAGTGACTGTCTATCTGACCTCCAAAACCCAGTTACTGGATAACACGATACTCCTTTGCTAAGACTGGTTGTCAGATTTTCGGGGCTTCTGACGACCAGTAATCACTGTAAAAGATCCACGAATGACAGCCGGGACCAACGATTTTACATGCTTTCCGAAGCACGGAGGGTCTAGGTATGTAAAGATGGTCACCCATCCACGGACCAAGCGTAGCTTTACCTGATCGATCGAACCGTGCGACTGTTATTACTTAGCCACAAGCCGTACATTGACATTTCACAAAACAATAGCACAAATGTTTACTAACATCGCCCCCACTCCACGACATTCGAGCTCCAAAGATCCTTGTAGCAGTGTACCTATTAACGATGTTTGGTGGCCAATGTGGCTATTGTGCTAAGGAAAGCTAGAGAGGCCCCAATTTCATGGACGATTGGCCTGCAGCGGGGTTCAATAACATTTCAATGCCGGTAGCATCTGCGAGGTATGGCCGCAGTGAAAGCGACTCGTGTAACCGATGGACAAAAAATAGCCGTTATTTTTTTTGGGCGAAATTTTCGCGCAATTGTAACTTGGTAGTTTAGCTTAGACATAGATACTAGAGTAGAGTACTTAGACAAAATATTATGATTCAATTAAAAATCATAATATTTTGACTATATATTATGTATAGAGCTGAGTAGGTTACTTAGCTTAAATGCCTATGTGGTATTTTGGAAGAAAATTTCCAAGGTCATATTTTTTTTAGAAAGTTTAGTAAATGTCGTAGAGCGTCCAAAGTTGCGTAGTAGCAAAATTAAATTAATTTTTATTTTATACATGAAGTAAAAGACAAAAGAAACAAAAGTGGAATTGCAAGAATAAGATAGTATATCTTTACTATCATCTCCCAATTACAGAAATATCATTGTAAAGAGCAAACTTTATCGAGGCTATAAATCTTTCAGAGCCAGCAGGTGCTGAACATCTGCCTGTCCAAGGACCGTTGACCGACTGTGGCGGAAAAGTTTGGGGTTATGCGTTGTTGGGCAGTTAGTCAGTTTAGTGGCAATACTATAGATCTACTATAAAAATGGCGCTTGTAGTTTTCAGCGATTGGAAAAGTATTCTTAGATTTGTTAGTAAAAACACATAGGGATGTGTTTATTGACATGGGATATCCTTTACTGTATACCCTATACTAGCGAACGCTCTTGAACACAAGGTAGCTGGACATGCCTGACCTTCTTTCATGCCCCTCCTGCAAAACCACCCGCACATTTCAGGATTTGAACGAGGCGAATGACAGAGCTGTCCGGGGAGCTTCTTACTGGTCGGACACAGTTTGAGTCAGAAATGATAAATGATTTTATTTCTGTAAGTAGGTTTGTACAAACACTTTAACACACCAATCATATTTTTAAAACTAGATGAGGTCGGCGTTTCCTATCTGACTAGTCTGAGAAGAATGACCGAAACTAACTCAGAGGTCACAGTCTCTTTTAGTCCTGACATAATCTTGGTCAGATAGTGAATCGACACGATAAGAAGAATATATAGAAGCAGCGGTGTAATTGCGTAACTCACCATCAGTAGCAATGGCTTTCATTTTGACAGTTCAACAACATTCATTGCGTTATTTACGTTGTTGAGCAGACAAATTTTTCGAACATATGAAGCAATGGATTAGCAATAACTTCAAAGTTATTGAGATTGATAGTGTATTACGCAATTAGAGTGCCACTGATAATAGATTTATAATTCCTTCTTCATCGTCTTTCCGTATCACACACATTTTTTTAAACCTTATAATGTTCTGGCGTCAGTCATGACTCTCGTAAATGACACCCTCCCACCCATTTCATTCACCCCCGAAAAAAACCATCCTGAAAATAGAGTGGAATTACTTTAAATAATTCCCAGTCATCCGACTCATCCCTAAAAGATCCTCATCTTACAAAGATAATCCCTTAACGTTAATCGTCCCTTCAATATGATCGGATAACTTAGCTGAAGTTCAAGTGATGTGGGTAACTTTATAAAGAAGTTTGGATGGCTTTAACTTTTACAATAAAGAAAATTCTGAAAGAAAACGTTCAGGTTACTCTTTTGATCTAGTGGTATTTCTTTCTTGGGGTGATTTCAATTCAAAGGACTCAATTTCACATACCTTTATGTATGACCTAAGACAGGTATAAAAAATTAATTATTGGGGACACAAAAATAAAATGTAAAAAACCGACTCTACAGTTTTCGATCAGTTTTCATAAATTCGTGTATCTTTGACAGTCGTTACGGGTCGTTAGAAGCCCAAAAGTGTGACAACCAGACTGATCAAGTGGTATCGTATCACCCAGTAACTGGGCTGTGGAAGTCAGATAGGCAGTCGCTCCATGTAAAATACTGGCAGTTTTCTGCATCCGGTTAGACCGGAAGCCGACCCCACCATAGTTGGGAAAAGGCTACGCAGATGATCCAGTCATAAGTTCGCTCGGCGAACAAATTAAAATGATATGAACGTGATATTTCACAACAATCAAATAAGTTATGACACGAGTCACGTGACATTGCAGTCCCAGTCAGACAGTTTTCCTAAAACTTTTTCAATTTTGTTCCCCTTGTGACATTACTAGATATTTCTTTGACAAAGTTCTCTTGTTGTTACACAATCCAAATCATTTATTTACATACAGCACACTAATGGCGTAACACACAATCAATCTCAATCTGAATCATTTTGAAGGATATTGCTAATCCATTGCTTCGAAACTATTTTCTTGTCAACAACGTAAATACCGCAATGAATGTTGTTGAACTGTCAAAATGGAAGTCATTCCTACTGTTATGGTGTTACGTAAATACCCCTCAGGCCTACTCGATAAAACTACTTCACAAACGGAAGTCGACGCGTCCTGTTACCATAGATACAGTACATGATTCTGAAACCCTTGCGTTCGATCGATTTTTTTTTAAATTGCTGTTCCACACTTTTTGAACGCGTCGGTATTGCAGTTTTCTATGAAAAAGCATTTTTTTTTTTATTACCGACGAAAAATTTCAACGCTAGGTGATCTTGAATCAATTGATGCAGCTTGTGCGTCGATGTCCCTTTTTTCTCCCGCTCTGGGCTGAGCGGAAGGGCGTGTCAGACTTTTACTGACTAAAACCCACCCGTGTTCCTTAAGTTGCCTATGCCAGGGGCCACGGTATCTCTTTCAAACAACCCGCGGCCCTAGCGGGCGTCGATGTCCCTGACACCTTGTCGCATGCTTAATGGAATACTGACTTAACTCAAAAAAAGACGATTTTTGGAAAAACGCAAAAGAAGGTCTTTCTAGGAGGACTTATCCTACTTGTTGATGCATAAAAATAAAACTGATTTATATTAATCATGAATGCTTGTAATTTGAACGTCTATGATTAACTATTGATGAAATCCGAGTAAAAAAAAAAACGGAAATCACATCTGACCTATCTACTAATGGGTCAGTGTTCCATTAAGCATGCGTTGTATTTAAAATATCACCTGTATAAAGTTATGTGAAAATAAAATAGGTATTGTTGCAAATTATCGTTCGTTTAAACGCTATAAATGAATCTGTAGGTACCTATTTATTTTAGCACTCAACTTCTGACATTTCATAAGTGCTCAGTGGCTCAGGTGGCTCAGGTGACAATGAAATAAAATAGGTAATAGATAATTTAATTGAATCTAATTTGAATTTTAGAGTCGGTTATGTTATTTTTTTTTTTTTTAAATAACTAAAAATGCTAAATAACTTAAATATATGGGAGAGGCTTTAGCCCAGCAGTGGGACAATATAGGCTAACCTAAAAAAAAACTGAAAATGCCTTAAACAAAAGGCTGTAGGTATGTTTTATTTTAACACAATTCAACAAAAAATAGAAAAAGCAAATATCAAATAATAAAATTTACTTACATATCATTTACGTAGGCAGACGGAAAAATATAGAACGAAAAATATATTTTTGGTGGAAAGGATTCCTATCCTTTCCACTTCAGAAATTATCGGAATCCATTCCGATAATTTCTGCCTATCTAGACTTGTTTTAGTTTATTTAAGTTCCGACTACCTAAACGTATCGAAGAGGAAGAGTTTCCGAAGAAAGAAAACACGCTCGCATTGTATTTACCGTAGAATAATTTACCTGACATAGAAGTTTTACACGAGAAGGAACTGTATTCCACGAAATAGGCGATGTTCTAGTGCTGAAAAAAAATTAATTTACGATAAAAAAAAATTCTTCAAGATCATTAATTGTAAATAAAAGCTATTATTTAAAATAATAAATAAACAACGACATTAACAAACCACCTTTAATCAATCGCAAATACCTAACACACAACTCTCTAACCGACCCAACCCACTGATAACTGATAAGCCTACTTTCTATGCCCACCCTCTATCAGGCTTAAATACTACACGCTGTATCCGTTACAGTACATACCAATGCAGGTAGTCGCCAACATTCCTAAGCAAAGGCTCTCCCACGATCACCGCCCCCCCCTGCACCGCAGCGCCCCGCCCATGCCCCCCTCTCCGGAAATGCCAGCGCCCGCGCACGGAGCATGCAAAGCCTAGCGCAGGGTGAATGCACTCGAAGCTGACCATTCGATTTAGGGTTCAGAAATTATTCAAAAATGTTTATTAAATGTTTAAGCTGATATTTTTTTTTTCGTATGTCGATATTTGAAACTTGTTTCTAGTTTTAGTTTTAAAGGATGTGTATTGTGTAGATATAGTGTACCTATAGATAACGTTGCGGTCTGTTGCTGTGTGTACAGTGGAAAAGTTTTTTTTAAATTTGCTTTTGAGCGTTTTTTTTTCACACTTGTGTTGTTCCTTTTTGTTAATTGGGTAGAGAATGGTTATCTAGACTTCTAAGGTCTTCCTGAGAAATATAATTTCTTTTTCGCAACCTAGGCAAATTCGCAGAATTAATAAAGGCGAGCGGTGAACGGAAAACTGAATAAAATAGGTATTTTATCCTATTTTATTCCGTTTTCGGACTAAATAAAATCAGATAGCAACTTGGGCAAAGTTATGACAACCCATTGAGAACCAAATTAAGTATTCCTTTTAATAAAAAACCCTAATAAAATGTTAATAAAACAATAAGATCGCTTTAGTATGGGAGTTCGCACGGAAAGGTCACCTTCGTCGTGTCATGCCCTATCAGTTCACATGGGGTTATAAGCCGTACCATAAAAACAAACATATGGGGGTGGTGATGCTAATACCGTCGTTTTCACGGAAAAGGGAGGTTTTTTGTTACTCGAAAAAGGTTTAAAAGATTAGTGATTCGTTATAGAAGTGGGCTTTTTTGTTTAATAAGCGGTGAACGTTTCTTTTATGCAATGTACGATGGAAAACTCCCTTATGTTTACTGACTACGAAAAGAATCTATGCTTCTTTCAAGTTATTTTTTTTTTTAATACTTACTTAGAATAAAAAATAAATCATTCATTTTTATTTATTTATTATTTATTACAAGCCTGTGTTGTCCCATAGCAGGGCAAAGGCTTCCCTCTTTCCACTTTTCTCAGGAGTCCATTCATTTTTATTGACCGAAAATCACTGATGTTTTTTTTTTAGTTTTCGTGCAACGTATCTATCACACAAACAACCCCGAAATTCTTCATTCTTCACACAAAATATCTCAAATTATAAACGGCCATCCAAAAGATTAGTAAAATTACACACGGGCGTGCAAATCTCTTATTATTATTATTACATCTAGCAATAAAGTTTTATAACAAAATTACACCTTGTCATTCCTTTGTTTCATCGATCGTTCATCACATTCATTCAATCGTTCGATTAGTTCATTCACATCGGTTATGGTTCGCGCGCATTGACTATAGCAGTTAGCGCTCGGATTCACTAGGTTGATTTTTGAAAAGGTTTTTTCCGTTTTCCAATGGCTCTCGTTGTGAAAATTCGTGGAATCAAATTATAAATAGAGCTGTAGTTTTAATACCATGAATATAACTAGAGAGTTTGAATTTTGAAGTCCTATCTATGCTAAAATTTCTATACTAATAATAAAGCTGAAAAGTTTGTTTGTTTGAACGCACCAATCACTGGAACTACCGGTCGGAATTGAGAAATATATTTTTGCATTTTATAGCCCAATTCTTGAGGAACACTATAGTCTCACACTAAGGCTATAGTTAAACATCACGCTAGAACACTTAGAAGCCGAAAAAAAAGTCAGAAAGAACACTAAACGAAAACACAATAATAGCGCGGGCAGGCAATGCGATGTGATGCGCAGTGATCGGATAATCGGATGCATATTTACCTAAAGTTCATTTTTGGTTAGGAAATTATGGAAGCGGCTTCTCAAGACATATTTTTTTTAATATGGGTAAATCCCGGAATTTTTTCGATACAAAAGTGCATTCCATAATAATCAACACCTACACTTTAGGTAAATATGCATCCGATTATCCGATCACTGGTGATGTGTCAAGGTAAGTCCGGGAAACAAGAAATTTCACGCAGACGTAATCGCTGGCAAATGCTAGTATCCTATAAAAGATCCCGATAACGTGACGTATAGAATCTAAGATTCTAAAGTTCTTATAGGTGCTTAGTTTCCAATCAATTATGACTAAAACGTGTCGAGCCAAAACCCAGGTGGTCTTGATGAACAATATGTCATAACTTCTGCATTATATACCTAATACACAACCGCTGTTATGTGGCTAAGTGGCACTTAATATCGTGATTTACTGTACAAATTGGTTTACAAGCTTACATGACTGAATACCTATAACATGAATAATAGTGGTCTTCTAAAACCATTTAATACAGTAGTGGCAAACTACTAAACTAGCATAATCAGCCAATAATGTTCCCACTGCTGGGACACAGGCCTCCTCTCTGTGAGAGGGAATGGGGTATAACGCAGCACGTGGGCCCAGTGCGGGTTGGTAGATGTCACATGTCTTCGAATTTTTTGGTTCTAGGACATGCCGGTTTCCTCACGATGTTTTGCTTGACCGTTTTGTATTACTAAACTAACACCTATTTATTCACTACTAGTTTCGGCCCGCCACTTCTTCTGCGTGAAATTGTTTGTTTTAACATAAACTTATTATATCCAATGGCACCCGGCAATACTGCAGGTTCCCATTAATGAAAGAAAATTCGGAATCGGATCAGAAGTTCTGAAGTTTACCGTCACTTTTACCTTTTTATAATATGACTATAAATTATTATAGTTAAACCGATATTTCATAGAAACTGTAAAATCATAAGCCAAAATACGAAGAACAACAAATTAAACCCTATGATTTCGTGAAAATCCACTAGTTTGAAAGCCATTACAGTTTTAAAGAAGATTAAGAGCTTAATCTAGTTATTTCCCAGCAAAAACAGCTCTTTATTGAGCGTTAAACTCCAATATAAAAAGCTGATAAAAAGACTTTTGTAAACCGCAGGGTGATTCATTGAAGCGAAAGGAAATGCATCAATTTGATGACGCACTCAGCAGGCTTCACGATCGTCAATTCAAAGGCACAAGCGTCCATCTTTTTTTTTCTTTTAAAACCATTATTGAGTCATGACCGGAAATTATATCTGATTCCAAGATACAATCGAACTGTCCATCATGTTTTTCTATTATCGACTGCTGTAGGTATAAAGGCCTCCCGGAATAATGCTAAATATGAAGATGTTCTCTCTAATGAAATGTTTTTCGTTGGTAAGTGCATCACTTGTTTGTTTCAAAATTTTCGTTATAGTACGTATTAGGTTTTTGTGAATTGTCTTTTGTCAATTTCGGCAACAACAGAGGGGCAATTCTCGTAATTTTAAGAACGTTCACAGTCTGATCCCAATCTCATCTGTCAAAAAATACTTTTAATTTCCCTACATTTTGACAAGTTTTTGACATTTGTTTGTCGCCGAGATGAGACTGCGACTAGATTTTCAACGTTTTAAATTACGAGAAATGGCCTTCTGATCCTTTTTTCGATGGGATTTTTGTATGATATATTGAATCTGGACACGATGTCTGTCAGTTAGTATGTAATAAATAAGTGATATGCAAAATATTGTAGTACACCACCACAATCCTAACTAAAATTATAAACGTGAAAGTTTGTATGGATGGATGGATGGATGGATGTTTGTTACTCTTTCACGCAAAAACTAATGAACGGATTTGGATGAAATTTGGCACACAGATGTTTTATAACCAGGATTAACACATAGGATACTTTTATCCCGAAATTCCCACGGGATCGAAACTTATGCGGGTGAAACCGCGGGGCGCAGTTTGTACTACATATTTAATTAATTAACACACGCATTAACACAACAACACACAGACATAAACATTAGTACTACATATTTTTTTAATTATTTGTTTTTTTTATTATTATTTAATTTTAAATAAAAACCATTCATTTTTTTTTTGTTTTTTTTATTTTATTTATATTCATTTGAATTAATTTAAAGATGTGCTTAAATGATTTTAGAGCTTTTAATGAATTTAAAAATAATTGCGATTTTAACTAATGAATTTATTTCACAATTTGACTTCATATATTTCAGTTATTTAGTTTTGGTTATAATGGTATTATTGTGGCATGTATTTTAATCTTTGGTTCTAACATAATTTTTAAGTTTACTAACATAACTATGGATCACTGTGTCTGACTTAAATAAATAATAATAACAAATAAGTAAGTATATAAGTATTTGGGTATGTCTGAAGCGTTGGGCATCAATGTTACTGACTTGAAGCAATTGTTGAAGGAGCGCTTCTTTGGCCGCCTGAAAAAAGTATTTAATAGTCTTTTATCAGGCGGAAACAAGGTGCGCGCCATCAATAGTTGAGTCATGCCGGTTTTGATGTACTCTTTCGGCATACTCAAATGGACTCAGACCGAACTCGAGGCGCTGGAAAGGAGGGTCCGTACGCTGCTGACTGCAAATCGAATGCATCACCCACGGTCATCGGTAATGAGACTGTATATCCCGCGAAAATGTGAAGGTCGAGGCTGACACCAGTGATCGCATGGAAGTATGGCAGAGTAAGGAGCTTCACGGACGCTTTTACCGGGCCCTACATGGACCCGATGTAGATCTACTAGCGTCCGTAGCCTGGCTGCGTTTCGGTGACCTCTTTGGAGAAACCGAAGGTTTTGTCTGTGCAATTATGAATGAGGAGAACCTCGTGAAAGCCGAGAAAGATAAACAAATCAAGTATCTTGACTTGGCTCGCGAGGTTGTCGACATGTGGCTCGACCAACACCTGAGGAGGCCCTCGTTGGGCAGCTGGATCAAGGGCTTGATTCAGAAAGCGGTACTTCTGGACACGGCTCGCAATGTCAGGAGGTTCCTCTCTCTGGAGTCCTGACCGCCGGTAGCTTGGACCCTGTTCCCGATACCGGTGGGCTACTATATTTTATATTTTTTATTGTTTTTTTTTATTTCTTTGTTTATAAAAATATTGAAAAATGTCATTTATAAGTAATTAGATGAAACAAACGAAATAATAATAATATTTGCATATCAGGGAATTATTACTCCATTTCTGTGATAATTCATTTCATATTCTGTACCAGCGCACTTCGTTCGCGTGGATGTCGGAAAATCATTATGTGTCACCTTACTAATTCTTTTTCAAAAAAGTAAACTAAATGTAGCCTAGTAATAATAAGTAACTTCTTATAACATCAGCTATCTGCCAGTGAAAGTCCCGTCAAAATCGGTTCAGCCGTTTCGGAGATTAGACGGAACAATCAGACAGACAAAAAATTAACGAATTGTTTTTTTGTTATAACTACCGGATATACTTTTATATACATTAAGTAAAAGCTGTGATTTTGACTTTACAAACAGACACTTTTTAAACAATATTTTATTAATTTGCATAGATTGCACACACCTACTATTTGTATTTATAATTATTTAACCATCACGTGCTTTTAAACAACGTGTGTCATTTTTTAACATGTTAATTTTAAATGTTTCGTTATTATTTCAATAAATCTATTGACAAATTCTCAACGCATTGGAACTCTTATACAGAGTAAGTGCCATGACTTAAAATATCCTACAACCAATTTATTGATAGTTGTAATATTTTATTATTCTATTCAATACAATAATAGATGTCGGAGACAGTCAATCATACTTCAACAAAGACATTCCAAGTTTTTGTATAAAATTGGCCGATATTTGGAGCGTTCACCCTGTATGTAGGTGACAGGAAAAATATTGGAATTAATTTTGTAGTAAATTATAACTGTAACACGAAAGACGCAGCTTTTGAGCTAGTAACTCATAGTTATTGTGGTTATTTTGTTACTATAACAAAAATTAGCGAGAACTTTATATCAACTTCTCATTTTTATACAAATGCATACACATAGGTACTCGTACCTCCTACCTTAATTATGAACCCTGATTTAATATCTTGATGATTTTTAATAAAAAAAAGACATTTTCACTTGATTCGTCACTGTCAAAGGAATTTACAAAATTCATTTTTTATAATTTTCACGGGAATTCCACGGAAACGTACTATCGGGATAAAAAGTATCCTATGTATTATTTATTTATATAATATTTATTGAACTATAAAAAACTATATTGAACTATAAAATAATATATAATACTTTATTGAACACAGGTCTCGCACAGGTCTTTTTTTTTTGTTTGTTTTTAATGTAACTTTGTAATTTATAAATGCTCCTTTTTTTTAATTTCCTGTGTCCCAAATATTTTTTTTCTTTATTGTATACCAGAAAATACATAACAAAAATATAAATCTCATATTGTTTTTTTCATTAACCCAGGTTATAAACTATCTGTATGTCAAGTGCCATCCAAATCCTTTCAGCCGTGTTTGCGTGATTGAGTAACAAACAACCAAACTAATTTAATGTAATAAATCTAAATTATTGTACTTAATATTTAATTAAAATCATGATTCTCACTTGTCTAAAAGCCTGGTGGTCTTCCATTTATTACTCGCCGTCTTTAGAAAAAATCCCCACCTCATGGATGACTAATATCTACCTCGAAGACAGAGGATATGTTAAACATATTTGCGATGGCTACATAAGTACTACATGTAATATCCGAGACTATTTGTGTTTGTGCAAGTAAATTGTGCATGCAGAGCCCACACAGGAAGTGCTAACGCTGGATTATGAGTATTAAGTGTGTTTTCATCTAGATAGGTACTTATTTAGGTATAGATTCTAGTCAAGTTGAAAGTTCAAAGTGCTAGAAATTTTAGAAAAATATTATCGTGTTGACAGACGCTTTATAAAAACAAACGTCTTTTCTAATAGTTTTTGCGTAGGCTTTGGGCAGCTTCTACATATTATATTTAGACATATTATAAATTAAAGTCGCTTTCCGTGTCTTATCTGTGTGACCGCTGTTCTTCTAAGCTACGCCACATATTTTGATGCGGTTTTGACCATCATTTAGAGAATTTATTCCGGAAAGTTTATGTGTATACAACATTAATACTATACTGACATTTAATAAAGAAATCTCGATGTTTTATCAAGTCGTAAAAACTGCGCGAAGAAGGGGTGGGTCACTAGTTTGGATATAAATTCTAGTCAAGTTTATTCAATGTCAGGAAGGTTTCGATAACATTATCAAGTAGAACAGACGATATGTAAAGAAAATCCTCTTTTCCAAGTATTTTTCACGTAGGCTTTAACCAGAACAGAAAATAACAAAATACTCATCAAAACAAGGGAAAAAAACAGCCGGCAACAGTCAGCTTCAATAAATAAAAACAATTGATTTATTTATTACTTCACCACTAATTACGGAGAAGGTAATTAATTCGACAAATCATAACAATTATTTTATTTATTTATTTACGATTCTTAACGTGACCAGAGGCGGGCCTATTTCTTGGTCAGCCCTAAGTAAAATAATTACGACCAAATAGTAATAAAGCGAAGCCTTTCCTGGCATTTACTTCAGAATTAATTTCAATATTTTTCTTGTCAACTAATAGGGCGAACGCGTCAAATATCCGCCTACAAGTTTTACTTTAACAAAACGTTGGAATGTCATTGTTGCAACATGATCCAGTGACTCCGGAATCTATTAAGCTGTTTTATATTTTTATATTGAAAAGAAAAATAAAATGTTTCAATGATCAATCGCCGAGGAATAATGTAGCGCATAATCCTTTTTAGAATAGTACAAAGCAATGAGATTTACATATGAATCAAATCAAGTAATAAATGTAAAAATAGATCTAAATTATTATTTTGATGTTTACTTAATATAATAATCATCATCTGCCTGCCTTTTTCCAACTTATGGCGGGGTCGTCTCCAGTCTGCAGCTGAATACCAGTATTTTATATGAATACAATAAATCGAGACATAAATACGTAAGCCGCAAATGAATTCTATAGAGCACGTTGTGGCGCCACAAAATTCATTTTCGACGTATTTAATAAATATAGTAACAAAATAATTACAATGGATTCTATTTCCGTCTCCATTATTAGGTCAGCTTTGGACATGAAATCATAAAATTGTACTGTCAGAAAATTAACACAGGTGTGAAACTGTTTTTCCTTGTTCGCATAATAGGAAATGTACAATTGGCCAACAAGAGGCGATTTCATTGGTAAGACAGTTAAAATTATGATTAAAAAAATTGAAAAACAAAAGTAAAGCTGCTAGTTTACATTCCATTAATGTCCTTATAACCATAAAATTATCGTAGCATTAACCCTCCTTGCACCTGTATGACTAAACACATACATTATGCAAAAAAACCTGATAAACAGCCTGAGAATTCCACATTCCTCGCATACTATAATAACGACAAAAATACCCTTCCTTATGCAAATATGCAGTTAAACCCGGAGGTATACTATTTAACAAAGTCCTTACGAAGGCTATATACACAGTGTACATAGTATTAAATACTCGTTACATTATAGGTCCCCCTTGCACCTGGTGTCGGGGTGAATGCACTAATAATGACTAAGCTGAAGGCTGGAGTGCGCCGGTTATGAAATACTGTCTATGCATCGCTATGCATAAAACACAACGTGGTATGGTCGGGGTTGTCATGGCAACGTGGGGTTTTCTGGAAAATTTATTGAAGCAACATGTGATTGGGTAATTAAATGTGTAGTCTATTAGAATCTCTGACTTTTAAGTAAACTACAATGTCAGCATATGATGGAGCTAAAAGTTAGGTAATGAGTTTAGTAATAAATATAACTTTATTTGTCGTTAATGTTTGATGTCATTAATACCAATACTGAAATGTCGAACTAAGCAAGCATTGGCCAACTGCCAGATCCAGCTTAACATCAAACTGCCCATTACTCGTGTTGACATAATTCCCACGTCAAAATCCAACAGTCAGACAAGTATTATATTTCACATCAATAAACTAATCTCTAATATAAGATATAAAACGTACGATCAAGAAAAAAAAAATCTCAACAAAAAACTTATACAATTCCAAAGTCAAATTCTAATCGAATAAAAAGAAAAAAAAACTTTGCCAAAACGACCGTTGCTAAACGCGATGGAATGCAAAACGAGAGAGAAAACGCTCAATTTGTTCAATTTTCAGTCATCCTCAAGCGTGCGAATGCCAGTATAATTAGAAAAGAAAAAAGGTCTTACACGGTTTATCTAGAAACCGTATCTGTATAGAAAATAATAAAGCATCAGGCATCAAAAAACAAAATTCTAACACGCCATTCTGCCACACAAGACGAAAAAAAAAACTATGATTTCGAAAATGTGTTCAAAAATTAAATTACCTCTTGAGAAAACACTTCGATGCTTCAGTCTTCAAAATGGTGGCTTTAATGGACGAATCGGACACGGCTACGATAGCCCCGATAACTTTAGATCGACTGTGTAATAGACTACGTCAAACGTAAGTAAACCTCCGTTACATTAACCGGAAAACTAACCAGCGATTAGCATAGAACCATGAAATAAAATATCATTCAAAGCGAGAAGCGCTCTCAGATTTGAAGGAATTAGACTGAAACAATGTCTTAAAAATAAGTTGAGTGATGCACTAATAGAGGTAATGGACTATTATGCACTTAAAAGTGACTTGGAAAGTGCGTTTTAATTGATAAAATATCTATGTAACCGTGGGTAGTTTTTTTTTTTTTTCATTTTTTATTTAAGATTTTTTTAGAAAGGAGACTTGGAATACTATAAGTAATTAAGGTATTTGTAGAAAAGGATGCCGCGAAGGATTCGGGGTATGCCTTGGCTCAGCAGAGGGACACAGAAAAAAAAATAAAGACGCGACATAACATCTCAGATTAAAAACCCAAAACCGTCTCATAGGTAATTATTTGAAACACCTTATATCCTTTTATCCATAAACATAGTCAATTAAAAATAATAATTTCAAAAAACAATTCGCACAACCGACAACAGTCGCCCTCACCTCACGGTATGCGCTAGGAGTCACGAGCATCGAGTTTATCGGGAACAAATACCTTCGCAGTGACAGGTAACGGACCGGGAACCGAACCCGGGCCCTAACAGTGCCCTGGCCGTTTACTACGTATAATTCTGCAGTTAACTTTGTACCAGATTGGAATGTCGGTATCATTGTAGTTTTAAAATGTTGGATTTATCTTACGGTTTATACAGGATTTTAAAGTAGGGTTTGGCTACTATGTAGTACGAGTAGTATGTTCGTTCAACAATGTGATACATTTTATAGTAAACTAGATACAAGATAAGATGACGTGTTTCGTCATAGATAAGAATTCGTGAGGCAGTTTTGTAGACTACTCATTCAGTCAAATAAAAGATTGTGTCTACAAAAATCATCTAGTCATTTAATTATTTCCTGTATATTTTTAATTTAGGAAAACAGCAGAAAATCCCAAATAAAATCAATCAGTCAATCAATTATGTTATCAAAAAACCTCCAATACCGATCTCAAAAATAAAAGAAGAATTAATTAATTAAATGTACCGACCCCAGCGTGGTTTGACGAGACTCGATTTATTGAATGAACCCCAAGATTTGCACTAGCCCCTGTAGCCTCATGTTTCATGGTGCTACAGCGACCATTGCATATCAAGGAGTAGACCGGGGGGCGCGGTAATGGTAGGGAAGTTGCGGCCGATTTTCAAACCATCTGACGCATATATTCAATCAACAATACTACCAGGTCATCACACCTTGACCCACATGATGGTACTCCGTGGTAGACAGTCATTATACCCATCTGTCACCACCACAATACCGTCTGGTGCATCACCAAAAACTAGAGACCGTTGACCCTCACTTTCCCTAGATCTGACAATGGCTGAAGAGGTCACCTCGTCTGGTTAGCGTCGTCATTCGTTAAACCATAAAGAATTACTGCAATGATTGTGTGGAGAATGAGGACAAAAGAATGTCTAGGATTTGTATTGTTTCTTTTGAGACTACATTAGGCTAGGTCCTAGTTTTGAATGGGACGAGGATCTCATTAATTCACGGTTAATAAGAACGCGGAATTCATTAATTTGGTGCGCGCAATTATGTGAAAAATAATGAAGCAATATTTACGTTATCACTCTACTAGGACTTTCCTAAGGAGTATGTAATTGAGTATGTAATTGAGTATGTAAAAAAAAGTAGTAAAAAGTAGCAGTAGTAGTTAAAATGGCATTCTGAAAGTCATTGCTGCTAGATTTGACTGCCCCACGCAAACACACTGGGTGAGGAAGTAGTCTACATAAAGATAAGTACTAAAAATACTAACATAATTGTAAGCTAATATTGTTGCTAATATAGTATACTAACAAGGTATGGATTTTAATGATCTGAAAATAAATTATTCTATTCTATTCTATAAGCATAAAGCAGAATCAGCCTATAATGTTCCCACTGCTGGGACTCAGGCCTCCTATCGGTGAGAGGGAGTGCGCCATAATCCACAACGCGGGCCCAGTGCGAGTTGGTAAATGTCACATGTCTTCCAATTTTTGGTTCTAAGACATGCAGGTTTCCTCACGATGTTTCCCTTAACCTTTTGTAGCGCAGTGGTGATAAATTAATTTACACAAGTTAAACCGCCTCTGGGTTCATAACTACGACCTACAAATCGTAACTGCTCACTTTGATTCGAAATCCAGTAAGCAAACATTAAATCTCGATAAAAATATCACAGAAATGCTAAGGGGGTCCCTTCTTCTGCTTTTACTATCACTAAAGAAACCATACTCAACAAAACTTATTTATTACACTACACTACAACTGTAGAGTATAAACTAACATTTATATCCACTATAAAAAGCAGTAAGCACAGTGAACAAACTCAAGCGAATCATCTCGCAACAATACATTTTATTTGCGACGAAGTAATATAATAAAAATCATAAAACTGTTATATACAGGGCATAATACTAGACTAAACAGTAAAACAGTTCTTATGATCTCTGAGCACTGGTGGACATCAAAACTTAGGGCTGACAAGCATTTCAGGATAAAGCGGGAGGAAACGCCAGGGTGTCACCACTGTGTGGATCGCCCGGAGGAGGTCTACCCGGCTTGGGCAGGCCACCGCCGTGTCCTCGTGGCGGCGATCGGCGGCGGCAATCTCTCGCGTCCGGCCCTGGTCCAGACCATGGTATGGAGCGAGAGTGCATGGCAGGCCGTTACCTCCTTCTGCGAAGCAGTAATGCTCGCGAAGGAGGAGGCGGAGCGAGTGAGGGAGAGGCAATCTCTGCGCCCTCACGCCCCTAGCCGCCGCAGGAGACGCCCTGGACGGGAGTCAACCGCCGACTCCCGGCCACCGTAGGCGCGGGCTTGCGGGCGGCGAGCAATGGGCAGCTCGCCGCCCGGTAAGGACCAGGCCCGAGTGAACGGCGCGTTATGTTCCACGCGCCTCAAAAAGATGTCAGCACAAACTGACGGGGTCCGCTAGGGCCGATGCCTGCCAGGGCTGCGGGTTGTTCGAAAGAGATACCGTGGCCCCTGGCACAGGCAACTGAAGAAACACGGGTGGGTTTTACGAGTAGTCAGTAAAACTCTGACACGCCCTTCCGCTCGGCCCAGAGCGGGAGAGGTCATTTGATGATTTCCCACCCAAAAAATAATAAGGGGTGACAAGCAGACAAACCATTTGATTTATTTATTAGAACTATCTAAACAAGAAAAAAAACTGCATTGTTTCAGGGATGGACAGCTCGAAAATTTATTAATTTGTTTTAAATAAAATCAATGCAAAATTTAAAATAGACTTAGGATGTGACATAAATGATTTCTTACGTTTCCCACGACCTCCACACTGACTTGTTTCATAGAATTTCTGGAATTCAGTCTTTTATTTTATAAGACAACCCTCAACATATCCAGGCTCTGTTAAATTGAGAGTAAAATTGCAATAAAATTAATATTTATGTTGCCTAAAAGATATTAAAATATACAAATATCACGGACCATCATATCTATGGAAATGACGATCTGAAACGTCTGGTGTTCGTCTACTCTCGTCTGATGTTGATCTATATCGTATATCTGATGCGGACACAGATATACAAATACCATTCAGATGTAAATGTTGTGACATAGAGACTTAGAACACACACACAACCAAACACTACCCACACAAATAGACACTACACGTACATATATCGATATGCCGTAAAAAACGGAAGTGAAATGACTAAGAAGATAGTCAAGGCTAAACTGGACAGAGCAGCAAATAAAAAATACTCTGGCAATCTGGCATAGTTTTGCAAAAATGCTTACTCTAGGATCCGGTCATCATCTGCCTAGCCTTTTCCCAACTGTGTTGGGGTCGGCTTGCAGTCTAACCGGATGCAGCTGAATACCAGTACTTTACGCGACTGTCTACCTGACCTCCACAACCCAGTTACTGGGTAATACGATACGCCATGGAAGACTGGTTGTCAGGCTTTCGGGCTACTGACGACCCCTAACGACTGTCAAAGATCCACGAATAACAGCTGGGACCAACGGCTTAAACTATTCATTGCGTTATTTACGTGTTGAGCAGACAAATTTTTCGAACTTATGAAGCAATGGATTAGCAATTTGCTTCAAAATTATTAGAAATGTTGAACTGTCAAAATGAAACCGATTCCGATTGATCGTGTGTTACGCAACTAGGGTGCAGATCGATCGATCCGTGCGGCTGGTTTTACTTAGCCACAAGCCCTTCCCTATCCTATGGCCACGTCTTCAGATGATGACCGGATCCTAGACTAAGCATTTTTGCAAAAGTATGCCCGAGTAATTTTTAATAACCGCTCTGTCCTTAGTTTAGCTTTAACTATCTTCTTAGTCATTTTACTTCCCTGTCCTACGGGCACGTCTTCCCTAACATTACCGCGCCCCCCGGTCTACTCCTTGATATGCAATGGCCGCTGTAGCACCATGAAACATGAGGCTACAGGGGCTAGTGCGAATCTTGGGGTTCATTCGATTCGGGTCTGGTCAAAGCACGCTGGCGTCGGTGCATTTCATTCATTCATTCTGGCATACTTTTGCAAAAAGAACATCTGCTTAGCAGTCAGATTGACATACCAAGTATGAACCTAGTTTGGTAGACCACTGACGCTGAAATTTAGCTAACACAAGAACATTCTCAATTTTATACGAAAATTAATTTTATACGCCGTGTGTTTAGATTTTCATTAATCTATTCCCATAACATAAAAAAATCAACGTCAACCCCTCTATTACATCGTATATAGATACTTTTTTTAATATCTGGTATATTGCCAAAGGGCTCCCGGAACCGAAATTCCTAACAGAGAAAACTGGATGTTTATTTTGGCCCTATCTCGGAAATTGTCCCCTGTCAAGGAAAAGGGGTTGTAATAAGAGTACCTGTCGTGTTGTATTTAGCCTAGCAGTTGTTTACATGCTTCAACTTACACAATTTTGGTACCGGTGCCAAGCCCTGACAGTACCTACTCAAGACAGTACTTTACTCGACTAAAAACTTGTATGCATGTAAATCAAACTTTTAAGATATCATGTGAACCACACAAGCTTTTGTCTTAATAAGCACTTCACTGAAAAGAATCTGTGTAAGGAAATAATTGTTCGAAACTGAAAAAGTGACTCATGAAATTGAATATCAAATGACCGTTAACCCTGCCTGTATGGGGTTGCCATATCATTTCCCCCCTTTTTGTGGAGGCATAAAATTAGTTTAGTCAGTCTTTTACGAGAGAGGCTATGGGGAAAGCCTTTTACAATATTAGAATGCGAACTATACCATCGTTTCTGACGTGAAAGAAAATTGTTTCACTTTTATATTCATTCTCGTGGACATGACTAGGTCCTGTTAGTTACAAATTTTTTGACCATTAAATCTATTGAATGTTAGTAACTGGGACGACCACGAATAGATAGAGCAGTGAATTTTCTATAAGTACTAATATTGTAAAGAGGTTAGTGTGTCTGTATGTCCCATATATACAAACTCTTCGTAACTACTGTCATAGGATATGTACCTATATTTTAAAACAAGAAATTATTTCACGCGGGCAGAAAGTAGTATCTGATAAAGCTAATAGTAATAATTGACCTAAAGTTTAACCTACCAATCACACATTCCCTTAGGAGAAATACTTACTTCAACTCTTGCCAGTCCAACATAAAATAATCGTACCAAAAACAATGTGAAAAAAACGAAAACCATAAAACTGCCAATTGGTAAGAAAGTACGTTTGATAGAAACACGATATTTCCCCGAGGAGCCGCGACGCTGGCTACACTGACAACCGGGCCTGATTGCGAGAATTACAAAGTACTTTTCTTTTTGTTCTTTACGGAGGGAATATTACTTGATCGATGGCTGTCACGTTTGTGTACATTGCTCGACAATTTTTTGTCGTCATTTATGTAAAATAAATGGGTGCTTTTATTCCATAAATATAAAATGACAAGTACCTAAGGTTACTTAGGTAAGTGATTAGTTAAGTTTATGCTTTTCTGAAAGCCAAGACAGGCACTTTAGGTTTTTAAAGTATAAAATTTGTAAAAAACAAATTAAGATTTATTGCTCGATCTAATTCAATCTCTTAATTACCATTAATTTCTTAATTATATTTAAAAACCACAAGAAACGCGCATTATTTTATCAACATTCTAACGTATTACCATAATCCCAAGATTTTAATAGTAACAGGCTGATTAACTAGATACATTTTTTAAATGCATCACCGACGCACGGGGTGAATGAACTTTTGACGTTTGCTGCAATATGGCGGACGCGGGAAACCCGAGAGCACTTATTTAAATTGCCTCTTGACTATTTTTTAGTGGCTTGCGGTTTTAATAATTTTGTTTTATTTAATGTTGTTACGAGAGTAGTTTTTTAATGATTTTGGAGCTTAATTGCGATGTAATGTAGATCGATGAGTTTACGTAGTATATTAGTTACAAGTTGTTTGCAATAAATATAATAATCTGGAGGCGTATTAAAATTATGTTAGATAGGTAGGTACCTATTACCACGATGAAGAACATTTTAGTGGTCAGTACCTAAGTTGTTTTAGAAGTTTGCAATCAATGATAGCACATGTGCTATCTTTATACACCTATTTAGTAAACACAAAATATTTTCTTTCTTTTTCAGGTGACCTAGATTTCGCTGATGAAAGATTTCTTTAGACAATCCACAGTTACTATACAAATTCAGTTTTACGCCTTTAGTTGAACACTGCAGGATGATTGCAAAATCTTAATAGGTACCTAATTTAAAAGATGGCTGTCTACGCTGCCTGTCTGCATTAAAGAACGAAGCGAACTCCAAGTTTCCGGTATTTCTTTGTCCTCAATCTGACGCAGTAAGGTCATTAGAATATAACCTATCCTAACAAATTTCCGCAAAGTGCAAATAGCTAAGCTAAACCAGCACGAGGTATCAAAACGTTATTGAACTATAAAGACAAGTCTACACGAGGATAATTGTCGTAGGTTAGTGATTACAAATGGCGCCCCTCCCGCCCACGCTCGCTCCAAATAGCGCCAGTGTTTTCCTAAGATGATACCTATTCGCAACAGACTTCTCTGATGATGTCAATTAGGGTATAACTTCAGGTTGTTATGTTCTTGTCCTAAGTGATTATGCTTTGACTTTTTAGCATAAGGATGTCATTTCTTGCGTACCTAGATAGTATATTCCTGCGTTTGGATGTGTTTAGGTATATCTATACTAATAATAAAGCTGAAGAGTTTGTTTGTTTGAACGCGCTAATCTCCGGAACCACCAGTCAGATTTGAAAAAATATTTTTGCATTTGGTAGCCCAATTTTCGAGGAAGGCTATAGGATATCTAACATCGCGCTAAGACCCTCAGGAGCCGAGCAAAAAATAAAAAAGGCAGAAAGAACGCTAAGCGAAAACGAAGTAATAGCTCGATGCGATGCGGCGGGATGTGTCGGGCTGTCGGGGAATAAGAACTTTCACGCGGACGAAGTCGCGGGCAGAAGGTGGTCGGAGATAAGCCTGGATTTGGGCGCAAGTTTCTGCCTCCCTTTTTTTTTATTTTTTTTTTTTTAAAAAAAACGTTGTCCCACACTAGGAATTTCTCCTGTATCGTGGGTGCGTTTACAAACATTTAAACTGACATACACAAACAGCCAGACTCGGAACAGCTACTTGTAGGCCATACAAATATTTGTTCCGTGCGGGAATCGAACCCGCGACACGCAGCGCAGCAGTCAATCGCTTAACCACTGCGCCAACCATGCCGTCCCTTTGAAATTGATCTACTTACCTACTTAGACAATTCGTCGGACCAGTTCTAGGAAAAAAAAACAATGGGGATTAAGCACCATTGAATTGTTGACAAAACATGGTAAACACAATACCAACACAATAATGACTGCCGTGGTTCTCGTTTCATAATAGGAAACAGCAATTCCGGTCTGTACTTGAATGAAACTCCTGAAAATATATTTAAGAGGAAATTGACTGATCTTAATAATTTCACAAATATAAATATTGAACTACATATTATATTTCCCCAATACACTAAGGGCTAATTCCAGCAAACATTTTTTCCTAAAATAATAGTCTTATCTAGAGAATAAATTTTGAATTTTTGACAATTTTCCCATACTAAAACTGTAAGACGTAAATTTGATTCCACAGATAAAATATATCTGACTTTGGTGAAATCAGCACTAAGAAGAACTAATAAACAATTTATTTATGTGTATAAGCGACAGTCCTCAATTACCTACTACAATACGACAAGAATCTATGTCACTCAAAAAATATCAGCCTCCGCGTCGTATCCAATTTATTTCATCGATAAAGGTAGATGTAAGCGAGTGGATTACATAATTTGGGGGGAGAAGAGGGAGGGAAGAACATTATCGCGAATTGGCCTGCTACTAAGGGGAATTACCTTTAAAGGAAACTGCGTGACTCGCATCAATCCTGATACTTAGTCTTCGAAATAGAAGATCGGGGGACGTAAGTGAGGAGGAAATTAGATTGTTGAGGTATTTTATTTCTGACGGCATGACGTAAAAACCATAACAGCTTACGTATTAAGACGTATTAATGCGTGCATTTTTCTAGAAAGAGAAGACAAAAATGCACGCATTACTATAGAAGGTCGATAGCACCATCCCTTTTTTGCAGTGGAATAATTATGGCAATAATACTTTATTATACGGCTCCAGATTTATATAATATCTGCCTTCAAGAGTGAAGAACAGGCATCTTCTGTGCACGCTCGTTGTATCATAGACCTCATCCATCGCTTTCCATCAGGCGTGATCGATGTTAAGAGCGGCCCATTCAGCAATAATAAAAGAAAATGGGAATAAAGACTTTCTATCAATAACTTAGCAAGGCCTTAGAGGATTCTATTCTAGTTTCTATTTTGAACCCCCGACGCAAAAACGACGGGGTGTTATAAGTTTGACGTGTGTGTGTGTGTTTAGTTCCTTTTCTTCTATTAGTCTATGTAAAGACGCTAGTAGAATTACCATATATTTGCCTATCTATTATATCTATATCTATTATACCAGCCCACCACCCTAATTGCATAACACATAAACACAATCTGAATCATTTTGAAGGATATTGCTAATCCATTGCTTTATATGTTCGAAAAACTGTATGCTCAACAACGTACTTAAATGACGCAATGAATGTTGTTGATCTGTCAAAATAAAAGCCATTGCTACTGAAAGTGTGTTACGTAAAAACCCCGCAATTCGTCATTTTACGGGATCCTAATCACAACAGTATATTGAACGTTTTTATGCAATGTATGCAATGCAATGTTGTATATTATTTTCAAACAGTATGTCCTAAATACATAAATACCGTGTGTATATATACACTGTTCATAAATACAGTCTTCAAATACTTTCAATATTCCGTTGTGCCAGTAATAATAATAATAATAATTTATTTAATAAAAAAACTTTTACAAAAGTGTACATTTAGCCAAGAGTGGCAAATTTACCATACAATAATTATAGTGCCTTAAAATAAACTACACCTAAATATAATTTATTTAAAAAAAAAACGTTTACAAACGTGTACATTTAGCCAAGAGTGGCAAATTTACCATACAATAATTATAGTGCCTAAAAATAAACTACACCTAAATTTTTTTTTTTATTACAGTATCATTACTGTTCGGAAATCGAGTGTTAGGTAGCGACCCACCCGAACTAGGTTTAATTCAATGCTAGGTTTAATTATGTACCGAAGTAGGAAACAAAGTTTAACAGAATCTTTTATCATCAAACACACAAGACATCTTTAACCGGCAAATGCCTATTAATAAATTTGAAAGTACAACACTGCCAACTGGGACTGATCCCTGAAAAACATCAAGATACCCACCCTAGGTATATAAAAACGTGAGTGGCAACGTAAGAGCGGTCCATTCAGCCTCCCTTACCCATCTTTATGTACTCACATGCTTAGAGAAAGAAGTACAGCAGGCGAAGTCTGTGTTCAATGCATGAAAAAAATTACTTGACCATGTAGAAAATTTTCAGCCAGCAGCTTTTCATTGAAAGATTGAACATCCCTAGCAAAACATCATCAAAAGATGATGTTTTTGTTTGCCTCGTGTGTGTTAATGCTGTACTGTCATACAGGTATGACCACTACGAACAGTTCCTTCCTTGGTTCCAAAGTAAGTCAATCATAAAATTCAAGGGTGGCAACGGGACTGCCCTTCCGAGTCAAGCGACAATAGGGATGTAGAGTGAATCGGAACGAAACTTTTAATGGGATTTGAACATTGAAATAATATAGTTTGTTGCCAAAAAGGACTTTTTGTGTTTATTGTATTACAATTAACGACTAAGTGCCCTTGTTAGCAGCAAACTATATTATTTCAATGTTAAAATCCATTTTACAGTTTCGTCCCGATTCACCACTGAATCCCTATTCACCCCGCTTGTAGGTAGACTGAAAATTGTTTCTTATTTGGACCATAAAGTTCAAAAGGTTATCACCCAAACTGACGACCAACCTACATTATATTGATATTCGAAAAGTCCCGGTAAAAAAGGTGGCTAGAAAGGGGGTGACTACCAGGATGACGACTATTAGGGAAGAATGGAGTAAAAGACATGTTGGCTGACCTCAAAGAAATTGGGAAAGGGCAGGAAAATTATTATTATTATTATTATTTGGTTAGACAAACTAGCAGCTAATTAGCTAATGCGTGTGTATCGTATAGCTTGGAGACATTTAGTCGGTCCAGTCGATTCTTGAAGCAGTTCAGGGTGGAAGCCGTGACAACATGATGATTATGAGTCACATGTATCTGTTTTCTTAAGTGAACCTTCTGAGTTATTTCTGTGCTAATAAGCTTGCTAAAGGCTGTCAGCCATAACAATAGGGTATCAATAGACGTCGTATTGTGAGAGAGTTTTACAGTTATTGTTTCAGCCTTACGTCGAACCTTAAGCTTACGACTTTGATAGAGACAAATTGGCTGAAATTAATAGAGCTGTGTTCAGAGCGAATTTTCAGGAAAAATCTCTGAAAGTTATGACAGTATTTAGTTCTTTGTATCTTCTAATCCTAGTTTTTGATTAATTGAAGAATGATTTTTAGAACGCTTGTTCTGTTCCCTCATATTTTGGCAGGTAAAAATAAGGCATAGGTCAACATGTCATTCCAAAAGCTTTTTATATTTTTAGTTTGAAATATATTTAACTGATAAAATATAAACATTTTCCGTAATAATAATATGATTGTGCGGTCAAAGATTAACAACACAGTAAAAAATAAATATTTTCGTGTAACATTTTCCTTACACGTCCTCTATACCTAAAATTTATAATCCTAACTTCTTCAGACTTCAAAACCCTTTGACTTCAAGATGACAATTAAGTGAAAACAGTCTGTTTTTCTTGAGTTACACTAAACATTTGTAAGAGTAACTTCTTCGGTAATATTAGTCAAACACGTGTATGTTGTTCTTGCGTGGTATTTCAGCACGTATAGTTACTGAAATTAATTATTCAACGTCTATTACTAGGCAAGTGTGTGAAAATTTATTTTGTGTTTCTGTTGTGTGCGTCTTGTCGAGAAATTATTGTATGTCTTTATTACGAAAGGTAACGTACACTTATCTTGATTATTAAGGCCAGAATTATCTTGTGAAAAATGAAATACTCCAAAATAAACTACCTCCCTAAAATACTTCTAGATTGTACTTATCTATTCTATCAGGAAACGCAGGGCTCGGCTGAGAGTAGTAGCACTTGCCAAAAAATCAAGCTTTTGTTCTATTGAATTCATCATAATTACCATCATCTACAGCCCGACTTCACCCACTGTTGGTCAATGGCCTCTCTTATAGTGGATTACGGCGCACTCCCTCTCACAGAGAGGAGGCCTGTGTCCCAGCAGTGGGAATATTATAAGTTGATTATGCTAAGTACATCCACCAACGCAATCTAAAAGACTGAATCCACACGACCTCACAGCCTGTTGAATCCACATAACCTCGATGAACCTTTTGACACGAAATCTATCGAGAAAATATAAAAAAACACCTGGTCATTAACCAATATGCGTCATTTTACCCGACACGATAGCTTTCTTCCAAATACCCTCAAATTTTGAATGGCGGATAACATTCATACCCTCTCTCCAAGACTACCTTAGGGGTTAATGAGGTGTCAAACTGTGTATTTGGATCGCTACGACACCTTTGAAGGCTTGAAGTGAGGTTTTTGAGCTAATGTAGTACGAGTATGAAGAAGGGTTATAGGTTGTTATGTGTTAAATGTATTAATCCTTGCTTGTTTCATATTATTAGTAACATCTTATTTAAGATATACTGGCTAACGCTAAGTTAGAGTGAGTTAATGGTTCATTAACTTTTACTGACGTCTGAGAGTGCGGGCTAAAACTATTTCTGCCAGTTTTTGGACGCCCGGCCAACTTCCTAATCAGCAAATCTACTACCATATCTCGTGTTAGCTGCTGTGATTGACCAAAGTAAGAATCATGTACACATAACATTTTATTTTTTGACATGTTATTTCACATAAACCTGCATGGACATAACATGGGTACTTATGAAACGTCAGAAGCTAGGTGCACGTTTCTAACTGGCCGTTTCATATGGAGAAGAACGGTAAACAAACTCTACGGTTATTCGTTTTAAAATAATTGGAAAATCAATACAACATCCCGTTCAGCACAAAAAAAAAGTAAGTCACAATGTCAAAAATACATCCCCCAAACTACAAAGAGACATTAACAACGTGGCTTCACGTTATTAAAGCTACAATGTCGCATGTCATCGTCACATCACGGCCGGATCGATGCCCGGTGTATCACCAGCCGTGGGGTGGCATTTAAATACCGAGGACAGGGTTCAAGGGTAGCCCCGATTGATTCACGTATGATTGATTGGCTTGGCTTGTCGTTTCCGTGTTTGGTGAAGGAAAATTTGAAGGGTAATGAGGATTTTCTATTCTATTGTGTACCTCAGTAATGTCCTCGGTGAATGCTTTCTAAGAACTTGTTATGTTTTTAATTGTGATCATCATTTCGCTGAACAAAATTTTTCTAAAAACATTTTCAGAACTTTGTGAGGGTACTTCGGTGAGTGTGCACGGAGCTCCACGACCTGTTCACACAGGTCGTGGAGCTCATCACTCATCACTCATCGCCCTTTTATTACCGGACGTACTGCATTGTACCAACCACACTTGGTTGATATCCCGACCAGTCATACTCAACGCTTCTCCTCCACATTTATTATGCGCACAATCAAAGTGTGGAACTGTCTACCAGCATCTGTGTTCTCTTCTACATTTAATCCGTCAGCCTTCAAAGCAAGAGTGAACAGGTATCTTCTGGGCACGCTCGTCCCATCATAAACCTCATCCATCGCTACCCATCAGGCGTGATAGAGGCCAAAGCAAGCCCATACAGCAACAAAAAAAAACCTACCATGACCAGTTTGCTTTCCCTGGTGGGTAATCTATGTTTGATGTCATGAATAGTAAATATTAGGAGGACACTTTATTTTTGCAATAATTACGTCATAAACGGGTCGAAAATGTTTGCCCTTTCCTTTGCCGGATAGACGGAGCCAGATGTTTTTCATATACCTAAAGATTCCTGTAAGCACCAACCATATTTCCATACTATCTAACTATACAAACACGTAAGCTTCCTATATCCGACCATCTGTACCCAAAACCCCAATCTTCCTGGAAGACTATTAAAAATCGGCAACGCTGCGGTTTACGAAGCCAATCCGGGAAGGGACGGCTATAACCCAACTACCCGTAGTACCCGACTACCCGGGTAACCCGCGGCATATGCTAATGTATCTAGGGCAGGTTGACACAACATATGGCGTACTACGCACTTGGGAAGCTAGAGTAACAGGGTGATTTCATATTAACCTATTTCTGGGATGGCCTTTTGTTTTGTTAGCATTTTTTTCTCATGGGATTCAGCAGGAAAGGGAATCGATGTAGTTCCTTACATAAGGCTTTCTGCCACTTTATAATATTGAGACATTGCTTTTCCTGTATTGAATGTCGTCCCGACTTACGAGTCGTGAGTTCCAACACAGGCAGGCACTTTATTTTTTGTATTTAATTTCATCGCAACTGCTCTCAAAAACGGTGAAGGAAAACATCGTGAGGCGGCATGTCCTAAAAATTCTAAAACATGTGATATCTACCAACCCGCACTGGGCCTGCGTGGCCCTCTCCTTCTCACAGTGAGGAGGCCTGCTTCCCAGCAGTGAGAACATTGCAAGCTGATTATGTGTATGTGTGTTTTTCCTGAAGTACATATCCTAAAATATACATTGCTATGTATTTGCTTATGCTTATAGTAGTGCCTTGCCGTATCCGTTCTTCTATTCTGATACGAAGCAAGACATTTTAAACACTCCTACACATCTTTACTCTACAACCAATCCCTTTTGAGGTACAGTTTATTATTTTATGGTAATGCCTTTGTCTTTAGTCATCGATATTTTAGGCCCATTTAGGCATTCTAAAGAACTGGGACTCCATATGGTATTTACTTGTCTATTTAATTTAAAAAAGAAAATATTTTTCTTTCAACCCCACGTTCTTAAAACTCATAAAAATTATTAATAAACCTAACATAACATCACGCCTGTGTCCCCCGAAGGGTTAGGTAGAGGTGCACGTATGGTACACCCACATTTTGTCAGGTATGTTGAAGTCTCCCACTAGAACACCACCACTAGACCACTAGAACAACGAGGCAGTCGAATTATGAACAAACGCAATGAAAATAAAGAATTAAAATTTCACGTTCGTTTGTAACAAGTGTGATTCATTACAGTCATTCGTTATACATAACATTATTATTAATAATAATAATAACACCAGAGAACTGGCGCAAGCCAGTAGTGCTTGACACCAATGATCGCATGGAAGTAGTGCAGAGTAAGGAGCTTCACGGACGCTTTTACCGGGCCCTACATGGACCCGATGTAGATCTACTAGCGTCCGTAGCCTGGCTCCGTTTCGGTGACCTCTTTGGAGAAACCGAAGGTTTTGTCTGTGCAATTATGGACGAAGTTATGATGACGAACAATTACCAGAGATTTATTGTGAAAGACGGCACGGTTGACATCTGTCGGGATAAGATTATTTGGCAATATTATTAATTTTAGAGAATTATTTATTTCATCGTCATAAAGCTCTTTGTTGGGGCAGTCTATTACGATCGTACTGTCATCGGCAAATAACAGACAAGGGTATGGGATTTGTCGGGGTAGATCATTTATATACAGCAAGAATAATAATGGTCCTAGAACGCTGCCCTGCGGAACGCCATATTTAATTTCCCTAGGACCAAATCAATATTTAACCTCACGTTTTGATTTAACGCATATTTTAGAGATTTCTGTATATTGAAGACGTCCACTTAGATACGATTTTATTAGACGTAGAGGATTCCCTCGTATACTGTAAGCATCAAGTTTAACCAAAAGCGTTTCATGGTTCACGTAATCAAAAGCTTTGATCATATCGGTAAAAATGGCACAAATTGGTATTTTTTTATCCACATTAACCATTATTTTATTTATTAGATCGTATATGGCCATGTTTATATTTTTAATTTTACGAAAATCTTTTTATTCCTCACAGAATATAAAATATTTGGACAGAAATGAATAAAATGAATCATAAATTACTTTTTCAATTATTTTGGAAATTACGGGGATAAAAGCTATTGGTCTATAGTTAGCCATGTCTTCGTTAATAATGTGGCTTAGAGGGTTAGCTACACTATAACGTTTGTTGAAATACCGTCATATCCATAACTCTTCTTGTTCTTTAAAGATTTGATCACCCTTGTAATGTGTTGAGGGACAACGGGGCCATAACAATAGAATGAGGGTTATACGTTATTCTTACAGTATTTTTATTTGTGTTCAGGGGTGGATCTGAGATCTGATTAATAAAGAAAACGTTAAATGATTAAGCTATTTCATTATGGTCAGTTAATATTAAATCATGTTTTTTTATTCTTGTTATGGGTTCACTTATGGATTTTGTGCTATTTGTTATTTACCAGGATGTTTTAGATTTATTTTTGGAATTTTTAATAAGGTAGTTGTTCTGTGCTTTCTGGGCCAGTTTGTTTTTTTTTTTTTTGAGTACACTTTAAATGTCGTTTTATTTTCACTAGTAGGATTAAGTCTGTGTTTCCAGAATATGTTGGCGTTGTTTTTTACTGCAGATTCTAATACCTCTAGATACCCATTTGATCTTTTTTTCAGATCTTAATATACTTTTTGAAGAGGAAGCATAGTTCATACAGGAGTTGAAATATTTCCAAAAAGTTATCATAAGCTTCATTTGGATCCTCTGTGCTATATATATCTGAAAAACGATAAGTTTTGGAGATGATTTCTAAAGATAATTAGAATTTCTTCAGAAATGTGTCGTCTTGATCTTTTCCATGTTTTAATTTGACTAAACTTACTAACTTTCATTGTAAATATTTGTGCCGTATCATCGGATAAACCGAAGTTTATTATTTCACTTTGGCAGCTTTGTTTTCAATTGTGCGCAAAATTATCTAAGCAAGTTTTACTGTGAAATCTGGTCGGTTTATTTATGTCTAGCTTCAAATCGTAGTTCATCAGAAAATATTCAAATCCATGCTAATTTTGTTCTTTTTCAGAATATCTATATCAAAATCTCCGCACATAATTATTTTTTTGTATGGTTTGGAAATATTTTTAAGTATAATATCTAGGTTTTCATAGAATTGGTGTAGATTAGTGATTTTTGGTGGTCTTTACACATAGAATTGTAAATTTTTGTGAAGGTAATTCAATTGCGCAACATTCTATAATTTCTGTTACCGAATGTCTCACAATGTCAGGCAGTTCTTTGTATTCGATGTCATTTTTAACTAAGATACAGGCTCCACCGCGCTTAATGTTTTGTCTAGCATAACATGCCACTAACTTATAATTTGGTATATGTAAAAGATACTCTTGGCCAGACATTATGAAATGTTTGGTTACACATATAACATCTAAATTAATTTGTTTACTTAATAATACCTGTATATAAATAACCAGTAAGTCGGACTTGCTTAAGAGACCGGCAATATTTTGATGCATTATATATGTATATATACCGGAGATGATATGCTTGCTTGGTTGTCAGCTATATTTTCTTGTTGAGACAATGAATTATAATCAGCTATAGTTACCGACAGATTATAAAACACATTTCACATACCACGATCGTTTATTTTTCTACCGAACTTAGCGAACGTTGTAAAATCGTAATACCTACAAGTCTAAATTAGAGTCAAACGCCGTTGCATAGTTGTACGTCTGCATCTCTAAATGAAGTAGATTAGTAAAGGTCTCTATGCGCCAGTTAGACATTGTTGAATGATCACTTAATTTGAAAGGAGGAACACATATTATAATATTCATGTGCTGTATTTTCTGCAATTTTTCTCTCAGTTTTATAATTATATCCACATAGTCTTCAGTTTTCTGGAAGGTTTTTTCTCCAATTAAAATAATGCAGAAATCATTCATTGTATAGTCTTTTAATTTCTTCTCCAAGTTGTTGATAAGCTGCGCCATGCCACAATTCGGGGAAACATAATGACTCACAGTTTTGAAATGTATTCTCGGCTATAGGCAAAATCTTGTTATTTTTATTTTCACTCACAATACATAGCTTTTTAGTGTTTTTAGGCTTGAAAGAAAGTTCTGTTTCTTGATAGACAGTTCTGTTTCTTGGGATTGAAGTGTTTTAGTGTGTCTATTTTGTACAGTGAGATTTTCCTTGGTTACTGGTGACTGTGAATGGAGGAATAGTAGGAACATTTGCACATGATTTTGCTAGTATGCTTTTTGCTTTTTTCTTTGGAGTAACGGTTATCTCAGATGTTAATTTACTTGCAACTTGTTTCATTATCTTGTGCTTTGCATCTAAATTTTTAATTTCTTGCTTTAACTTCATGTTTTCTAATGATAAGTTATTAATTTCTTCGTGAGCTCCGCTTAATTGTAAATTAACTTTTTGTAGTTAATTTTTAAGCCGCAAGATTTCTTCGTCGCTTTCGTCATCGAATATATTAGGAGGTAGGCTACTAGATGTGCCATCTGTGAGTTCGCAGAATTATTATGCGTACTTTAGTTTATTGTGTCGTTTGACAGTGATGTGGCACGTTTTCTCATCCGAAACGTATTTTCTATTCTAAGAAATTAATTTCGGTTTACGGACGAGAAATAATTGAAAAAAAAAGAACTTTTGCTTAGGCTGGGTTGAACTCGGGCCTTGAGCGTGCACCATGACTCTTAAAAAGAGACTAACCCTTTGGCAGCTTAACCAAGCGTTCATCTAATTCGATGACGAAAATAGTGTTCTGTTTTACTTTTGAATTTTAATTTGACCATTTTTTTTTCTTGTTACTGTAACCGCGATTTGAAAAAAAATGTTTCTGTTGCTTTTTTAAGTTTTTTAAATGTAAAATGATCAAATAGTCACCAGATTTTAGCACTGTTTGTCTTAAATACTTATTTATACAAAGATTATTATGTTTTACTTTTGTGTACCTACACTATGTTTACACTATTTACTTATACCTATCACCATTATTCACTGACGGGTTTGTTTGCTAACACTGTCACTTATTTATCGGAATACACTGATGCTATTTCACTACCTTATTCACACTTGAAAACGATTTAGATAATTTAAAAACAATTTTAATTACGGAGCCGAAGTTAACATTGGCACAAGCGCCATCTATCTATTGAAAAGTAAACCGCTGCGGAGCGTAACAATGGGCCTTGAAACAGTACTCGGTGGGCCTCAATGCGCAGAAAAAATATTTGGCAAAAATAAATACTATGGTACGTTTGAGTGTCTGTGTATGGGAATTACCGAAGAAGAAGCGTGATTCAGGGTCATCGCGTATTACATAGTTATGTAGATAAGGTGATTCCAAAATTACTACGCTCGGTATGAAAATTATTTCGCAATAATAACATCACGCCTTATTTCCCTGAACGGTTAGGCTGAGATGTACCTACCTATAATACACACATATAAAGCCAGCCTGTTAGTTTTAAGTCCCATTCCCACGTGATAGGGGCGAGTCTATTGCCAATATATTACTATTGCCAATAATAATGATAAATCATTTCCCTGTCTTTTTTATCAGTATTCTGTATTTTCCTTTTTAACCGACGAAAAAAAAAAAAAGGAGGTTCTCAAGTGGACGCGTATATACGACCACGTATATGTTTTTTTTGGACATTGTAGCTAAAGACGTTGAAAAATGTAAAAAACAATGCATGGTTTTACTTTCATTTACCAACCAACTACGTCTTATATCTCAGCTGCCTACATCGTGGGAACCAAACGCTCTATTTCCTAACAATGTTGTTGTTTACCTTTCGTCCCAGCGCCCTATTTGAAGCCAGGATAGAACTGGTTCTGCTGACCCCATTGTTTAATGACCGTGAACCTCTAAATAAGCGAAAATAAACCGTGTCAACGAAATTAACTAAGAATTAGAACAACGAACGCACGCACTATTACCACAACAAGTATAATTTACAGAAGGCCCAGCGGCATATATACAGTCGCTGTTCGTGTCTGTCCGAAACCGGCATGTCCTAACACCAAAAAATTCGGAGACATGTGACTTGTGACATCCGACAACCCGCACTGGGCTCGCTCGGTGAATTACAGCCCACTCCATAGATATAAGAAAGTTTTTTTACATTTTTTTTAATTTCTATGGTCCACTCCCTCTCACAAAGAGAGGGCCTGTGTCCCAGCAGTGGGAACATTAAAGGCTGATTATGTTTTCGTGTCTGTGTGACCGCGTTGTTCCTCTAAAGTACACATCGGATTTTGATGCGGTTTTCACCATCATTTAGGGAATTTATTCCGGAAGTTTTATGTGCATAATGTTATAGTAGACCGTACACATTAATACTAAACTTACATATAATAAAGAAATCTCAATGTGCTGTCAGGTCGTAAATTCGTGTGAAGCAGGGAGGGGGTCGCTAGTTAGAAATAATGCGTAATACGGAACTCGTCTGTTAATATCTTGTAAGGACGGATTCGGACACCCCGCTGACAATTTGTTCAAGTTTTTGTGTTAAGACATGCTATATTAGACACCCGTTAATGGCTTCTAAGTGCTAAATAATCTGTTCCAATCCAAGATTTTTTTTTTTTTAATACGTTTGAGTTTTGCTCGTATTTGTTTGATAAGCAGCATCACAATCTGCAGACATAATATTTGTTAATGATTTATAAACTTTAATTAACATCTGAGAGAATAAAATAGAACTATTCCTGCCTGTGTTCGTTTCTGGAACGGTTTTAGCGTTAATGCCCTGACTAACCTTTTATTTCCATGTCTGTTTCTTTTCCGAGTTGATTTTCTGCAACTATCTACGATGCTGTTAACGAACAATGTTAGGGGGCCTCACATACTCGCGCATTGGCGGTGGGCCTCAATGATGTCACACATTGTCGTAGATATAATAGAATCCGTGAGCTGAGTACCAAGGCACTTTCTGTTTACTCGATTCGTTACATTAAATCTTGTTTTTCAAAAGATGGTATTAAGTCAGTTCTATATTTTACTGATCCTTTGATGAATACGCAGGTTAAAGTGTAAAAAATAAAGCCTACTTAGGCATATTTATTACATGTATACGTTTAATACAAACATGTTGAAAACTCGCCGAATACATAATACCCGGGGTAATTGCGTAACACACTAACAGTAGGAATGGCTTTCATTTGGACAGCTCAACAATATTCATTGCGTTATTTAAGTTCTTGAGCAGACTAATTTTTCGGACATATGAAGCAATGGATTGCTTAGCAACATTCTTCAAAATGATTTAGATTGTGAATGATAGTGTTGCACAATAAGGTCGATTTTTTTGAAGTTGGTTGAGAAAACAATAGAACAAAAATAAATTGAAATGATAATTAGAACAATATTTTACTGCAAAATACCTAATAACCTTAAAACCAAAACAAAGCAAATACTAGCTCCAAACATAATTTTACTACGCACTACGTTCGACGGTGGGCCTCACGGCTGCGCGAGCGCCGATGTGACGTAGAATCGGTCGTAATCGCTCTGTTTATTAGTTTCGCGAAATCGCGACGTACTCTCTGCATTGTACCTACTGAAAAAAATACAAGCCAAAACTACTCTACATAGAATTAGAGAAAATGATTTTTTCTGAGGTTTTTTCAAAGAAAGAACTTTCAGTCAAGGAGCGACTGTAATCTGTCAGGATGTTTGAAATTAAGTTTTACTTAGACGATAATGGCACCGATTCTCTTGTTCACAAACTAAACTAAATTTAAGTTCATGCATCTTTTTCTTTCTATTTCATTAAGAAACGGACAGAAGATAAATACATATTAGTTTAGTTCTGTCTAATGAAGATACTCCATAGACAAATTAGATGTCATTGCTACTAAAAATACGTCAATTTACGACAGGCGTTGAATAATTTGACACGACTAAACTAATATTTATCTTCTGTCCTTTTCTTAATGAAATAGAAAGAAAAAGATGCACTGAACTTAAAATTAGTTTAGTTTGTGAACAAGGGAATCGGCGCCAATACTGGAGTCCAAAATAAAGAGGCTCGTTTTTTGGCTAGAAAATTAACGTTGCCATTCAAAGTGGCAATGCTGCCAGTCTTTTGGGCACGTTTCCGGATGACTTCGACGCCTAAGTGTCCTTTTGTTTTTATATTTATTTGTATAGTTATTCATTTAATTTGGTATCTAGTGTAAAGAGTTAGTTCTGTTATACTGGGTTATTTTAATTGTACCCATCGCGCTTGCGGAGTTTAGCTACCTAATTTAATTTAACCCTGTATACATATTGTATAGAAGCATTTTATTGTCATCAAAAATAAATAAAGACATATCTATCTATAATACTAAACTATACAGAACGAAATATTTTCCTCAAACCTTGTTCCCACACTGCCTGCCTACCTACGTTTGCATCAAGTTTTAATCACACGCGATCCACCGTCTGCCTCAAGTCGCCTCTCATCCAACTCTTAACAGAAACAAGGCTAACAACCTAGCCGTTCGCAGTCACAACAATATTCATCAAAACATTCTAGCCTACTCTAATATTTGTGTGCGAAAAAATATCGTACGTTAAACAGTGGGCCTCAATCACAAGCGCACGTGACGTAGGCGATCGTAATAGTACATTTTATAGGTGCCACAGAGTAGGAACTTACAGTATATCCACTATTCATTTATATGAGAAATACTGCAGTTAGGTGTCCTAGGATATAAATAGATACTGTTTCATTAACGGCCTAACCCAATTACCTATCTATCACCAGTTTTGGCATACTGGAGGTAGAAAATCCTATCTATCTCTGGTTTTAACGTCCCATTAATCTATATCAGAAGCGATCTGTATGATTATAATCATACTGGCAGTTATGATTATACTGGCTACCATCAGTAGCTATCTGTCTTTAACTGAAAACAGGTTATTGGGTTTGGCCGTAAGAGGACGTGAAATTGTTACTACTTATGGACTTTGAAATCTTCAAAAGACGATACATGGTCACAAACAAAAATCTCGATTAATTACACAAAAAGCCTAGGCCACATAAAACATATTATATCATTGATGAAGAAGCCCTTCATACCTAAATTCATGATAAAATTCGTATAGTGGGCAAACTTATGGATTCTAAAGCTCATGATTTGTAACTATTTGTATTTTCTGCTTGTCGATCACGTACCAAAATAGTGCTAACGGTTCCGTATTGGTAAGGCTCCGCTGTACGTCCATACGTCCGTCTGTCACAAGGTTGTACCTTTTGAATCGTAATAGGTAGACTCTTGAAATTTCCACAGACTTGAAATGTTTACTACTATGGGCGCTATAACAACAAATAATAAACATATTAAAATAAAGGAGGCGCCTAAAAAAAACGTTTTCTATTCAGCGTCTTAAAAAAAATATGTAGTGTAAAATGTTGTATAGTGGCATGGAAGTGGAACCCTTCGTGTCCGAGTCCTCATTCGCAACTGGCCGTTTGTTTAGGAGCAGATCTTCTGCGGCATATGTTTTTAGTACAGCTGGCGACACGTACTTCGTGATAACTGTCTGCCAAATTTAATGTTGTCGTTTTTAAGTATTTTTGTATAGTTTATTTAATGTATTAGTTAGCGAATTACTTTAGATTAGACAGATCGCAGACTAATATTCTGGCGGGAATACCGGTATTTTTTACGCTGTGGCTGGTTGCTGGAGTAACTTTGCTTGTCTTTAAACTTGATGTTCGCTTTAGTCTTAAGATTAATTGAATATTTGTACCGAATCATCGACCCGCAAAAGGTACGTCCTAACAATTCAATTTGCGACGCACACTCAACAACACTTAGATTTGGCCCTGACCCTAGGCCAAGACCTTAAATTCCAAGCATAAACTTTGCACATTCCGAAGATCAGGGCTGAAACTAGCACAAAAAGCAGTCTCATATAGCCACTCGAGCGGAGAGGGGCTCCAATTAAAGGAGGGCTGCGGTCAGAGCCCCCGAGTCTGATGAGAAAAGGGTGCTTGATCTATTGTTTAGTTTTTTCCATGGTTCGTGGTCCTGGGGACAGTTTGTTTGTCTAGGTTCTATTGATAGAAGACACAACACTGATTTGTGTTAATTGTTAATTTATGAACTTACAAAAAGGGAGACTATTCAGAACGACTACTGCCTTTCCCTGCACTACTTCCAGTAATGATGAATATTATAGAGGTATGAGGAACAGGGTATTACGTTCACTCATCGTCCATTGAAAATGGAGGATCCTCCGACCAGACGGGTGTCGTGTCTGGTGGGCTACTGCTCGACGATAGATGTCGGGACGTTGTATATTTATGCTAGTCACGCGGCAAACTCTGCTTGTGCGATACAGGATTTTGGGTGACGGCAGTGTGATGCGTATTTCGTATGTGGCGAAGAAGATGCCGCCAGAATATCACCTACAATAATTTAAACCTGATGTAATTAACCGTACCCCGTATGAGTAACAGACACCTAAAAAATAAACAAAAAGTTAAAATGTAGTCAAACAAAAAGGCCAAAAAACGGGGTTATATCAAAATTTAACGAATTCAAATGATCGAGTTTCGGTCTGTCAAGGTTCCGCGATACTGTGAGTGTTTGTATCGATGTCGTTTGTGACTATAAAATGTTTCTATCGATCGGCATTTGCGTCGAGTGTACTACCTATTGCTAACTGGTTTCAGTTTTATCGAATGTTCTATGTGTTTAAGGGTTTCTAGTGTACTATTTCTTAAAACGAATTTTCATGGCAATAATAATTAATTGCTACCTGCCAACATCTTTATCCGCGTGATCATTTTAATTTTTCGGCATGAAAATTTCCCTATGTAGGTATTTTTCTGAAGATACCGAGTTGCTACTATGCCAATGATTTCAGAATCACGTCGCACCGTCGCATAACGCCTGTCTGCGGGAGCCTGAACGCAGACGAGTCATCATGTTCTGAACAACGACAAACCCAGCCTCTTTATGTCTAGGGAAAACCTCTACAGGAGATCAAACTGTAGGCCCATGAGATATTTCAGCCTGGGAAGGTGACATGCGATGCCTCTGCGGGATAGGTAATTGTACTCGTATAACACACTTACCATTGCAAAAACTTTCATTTTGACAGTTCACCTACGTTCATTGCGTTGTTTAGATTGTTGAGCAGACGGATTAGGAATTTCTTTCGAAAAGTGTGCTACGCAATTAGGGTGCTCGTGTCTGAGAAGGCAATGCACTGGAATGCCTCTGGTGTTGCAGTATGCCATACGGCTACTCATTAGTGATTTGAGTTTGAAGTTTGAGTTTTGTTACTAATATTTTGTAATAATCGATTTATAGTCTCTTGCCCGTTCTTCTCGATAGGATCCTACTTGAACCACGCATAATGTTTCTTTCTGGCCAAGTCCTTGACAATTCAAAAGTGCCTGTAAATGGTTTAATTGAAATAAATGCTTTGAGTTTGTTAAAACTTAAGGTGAAGCGTTGTGGACGATGGGCTCAAACTATTGCAAAAGGCAGACAGTAGAATCAACTGTAAAAAAAAAGTTTCTATTTTTTTCTTCGACTGGTCAACGAAATATTAGGAGTAGGTTATGTCTGGAGTGCTGACTTTGATCTGATGCCAAGAAGCTGAAGGAAACGTAAGAGGCAGTCTAGACGAGAAACGAGGTCTGACAGGTTGTTTTAAAAAAAACTAAAATTTTCTTGTTATTTTAAATTCTTGTCTAGCCGTACTGCGTAGGCATGTGTCCCCCACGCTTCATTAAGAAAGATTATTCTTATATTTTCGTTTTTTTTTGTCGATCGTAACGTTTTTGAAATTATGATAGTTTTCAACATTGATACTATAAAACAGACGTACTCAAATTAATTTTAACTTTGGTAATGGGGTTATTCGTATACTTAATTAAACTGCAAGTTAATGAACCGATAAATAAATTAAAGTTAAACTAAACCAACTACCTAATGAGTTAAGATAATGTAAAACAATATGCAAAAAAATCGAATTCCTCCTATTATCGCTAAATAATTAAAGAAAAAGTACTTAAAAAGTAAAAGTTCGTATTCTAATTTGTTTCGCAATTAATTTACCTGACTGTATAACTGCGTAGTAGCGGATAAAAAACTAGCCCGGCAACTACCTATGTTTTGAATTTCCCTCATTAACGCCTCCTAAATAACTACAAGGCAAATATTTATGATTATTTATTTATATACACTTTCTTGTTACATCAAAAAATACATAACAAAAATATACACTACAAAACATACAATGGCCAGCCCTTTCTTTCTTTTGGATACCTCTAAAAGAAGGAAAGAAATAGTATTTATAAAATAAACATCAGAATACTTACCTTACTTACTAATGGTTTCTATAATTACAACTTTATTTACTATCCGCAAACAAAGAAGTACAAATATGGTAAAACCTGCCTGAAGAGGAAAATCGGCTATCGTGGAAAACTAAAAGAAAAGATGGAACTTGACACTCACAACAATGCGATATTTGATTAGGCAGATACTTATTCGACTTGATTAAGATTAAGACATTGTTTAAGAGGATGTATCATCTAAAATACAAACGTAGCAGTAAAATAGCCGACATTATACCCCCATTCGATGCACTAAAAACTAAGCAATCCATCAAAATCATTACCTATCAATCATCATCTGCCTGCCTTTCCCCAACCATGTTGGGGTCGGCTTCCATTCTAACCGGATGCAGCTGAATACCAGTATTTTACATGGAACGACTGCTTATCTGACCTTCACAACCCAGTTAGGGTAATAAGATACCCCTTGGTAAGGCTGTCAGACTTACAGGCTTCTGACAACCCGTAAGGACTGTCAAAGATCTACGAATGCGGCTTAGCGTGCTTTCCGATACACGGAGGGGTCTTGGTATGTAAAGATGCTCACCATCCACGGACCAACCGTGGCAAATGTAGATTAACCTGATCGATCGACCCGTGCGGCTGTTATTAGTTAACCACTATTATTACCTATCAATCAACTTGGAAAAGTAACTACCAACTCCAGTGTTTACAGAATACATTAGAAATTAATGTAGCGTTCAGTTTTCCACTTCGGCCTTCGAAAACGTAAGCATGAAAAATATAAATAGAAAACATTACAATTATCAAACCAGTGGTGCGAATTGCCCTACACCCTTTAGTGCCTCGTTAGCCGGCCAAATTAAGAAGACAATCTATAATACGACCATAGAGTATTTATAAATCTCTTCTCAATTCTGCCGGGTTGTCGGACAAGGCCGATCGGTGTAATACCGTGCGTAAAACAGCAGAAAAAAATATTACTTCATTAACGGCCAAATGCGTGACGTTTGAGGGCCAAAGATTATGATGTAGGTGCGACACTTGATTATGATCGGGGTTGATAGAATTTTATACCTATTTCATTTTGCGTAGGTAAAGTTTTTAGGCGTTTTTGGTGGTGATGTATTAAACAGCTTGCCGTTTTTGTTAAAGAGGCCGTGAAGGTAAAAGTGACGCATCGTTGGCGTCATAAAGATATAATTATGTAAATTTTATAAAGCCTACTTTTATAGACCATAAAAGCCGCAGAACCACCATAGTAATAATGGGCTTTAAAAAAAACTTTATAACTTCCAAATTACAGAAATTGCTCTTTTACAATTTAATGCTCACCTGTCACCTAAACTAATATAATATCTACGCCTTTGAGGATGTTTTTTTTTTTATTTATAATAACTTTTATTTCCATGTTGTTTTCCTTTTTATCAAATTATGCAAAACATGCCATCAAAATTTATTTTTGTCAAATAAATAAATGAGTGTTATTAATAGCCAAGAGTTCGTTTCTCGTGCCACAGAACTATTTATTACATTATTTTATTTAATAACAACATCACCTATTGCTATTTATAATAATTACAAAGTTATTTGTCTTGTCTACTGCCATATTTGTTTATATTAACAAGAAAAATAAATTGTTACAGAAATTTTTACATACGAACTATCTGTGAGGTTTCTGACAAAAATCCTAACAAAGACTTTTTCAAGACTCAAGTCAAATAAATATAGCAAAAAGGAAAGAAAAAAGCAGGAAAAGAAAATGCTAATTAATGATATAACGTACTAATATCACTAATTAGCATTATTTTTCTTCCCACGAACATTAACACCCAGTTACCCATTATGCATTTAACACATTTCACGACTGACATTTTCTTGGTGTACACCAAGAAAACTAAGCTAGGTAAGGAAATGTATATTACAGGCTTTTCATACAATAAGAAGTCAGCTTATACTAGAAATGTATAGCTTGATGTGTTACTGTAGCCGTGTGTACAGTCACGAGCAAAAGTATGTATACACTCGGCTTTATTCAAAAGCGATTTACTCCTTTATTTTTCAATGAAATTTTATGTTGGTACGAACATGGCATTTTCGAACCCATAGGTTTATGTAATGTGTCGTATTTCAACGTTGCATTCGTTATTTCACGAAAAAATCGCAATTGAAAGTTGCCAAGTGTTGACATATTGGTACTCGTGACTGTACCTACCTACCTATAGGCCGACCACTTAACTGAGACGTTGCCTGAGGTAGAGTAGTAAATGGAAAACAATTTTTCTCACATAGCTACTCACTTAGTAGGTACCTACCTCAAACTACATTTCTTTTCTAGATAACGTCACAATTACCTACCTATGTTAATAGTAGTCAGAAACCGTTGGGTATTCATTAGTTGATTACAGTCGGCATTATCACTGGCGCCTCACATTTGCATATTATTCTAATCTGTGGCCGGGTTCAATAGTCGGGGCGCGTGACGGGCGCCCAAACTCCGACCTGCGCCCGCGCAACTCCGCGGAAACATCGCGTTATTTACGCGGATTTATGGAAACTCATCGAGTAGGTATTGATTAGAGATTTGTGTTATGGGAGTGTTATGGTTGTTTATCTTTTAGCGCCAAATAGGTAACTTGATTGCTGGACACGTTAATTTATAGCTTTCTCAAAAGTAATAACTAATAGCTGACGGCCAATTCTCGTAATTTAAAACGTTCAAAATCTAGTCGCAGTCTCATATTGGCGACAAAGAAATGTCAAAAACTTGTCAAAATGTAGGGAAATTTGATGTATTTTTGACAGATTGAGACTGAGATCAGACTGTGAACGTTCTTAAAATTACTAGAATTGCCCCTCATTTGTTGTTAGATACTAATACAAGGAACTATAATTTTCATGAAAGGCATATCCATATTTTGGTTTTGGTAGGTAGCAATACAAAACATCACGACTGTTTTCCTCGAAGGGTTAGGCAGCGGTGTAAAAATAGTACACCCACTATGTTATCATGTAGGTTTAGGCACACATCCGTTATTTAATTATTGTCCCTACAATTGAATAAGTATATCGTTTTCCCCGAAATGTACGCTGGTAAAAACAAAATTATCCTTCGACAACACATCACGTTATGTGATGTGTTGTCGAAGGATAATTTTGTTTCATCATGCCTGTATTCCCCTCAGGGTTACGCAGAGATGTACCTATAGTACACCCACATTTCGCACGTTATGTTTAAGTCCCATGTTATAAAGGGCGACCCTATTGCCGCCAACCGGGCACGAATCCAGACTCCAGGCTGATTTGTAAAAAATCCTAAATCCTGAATAAAACTGTTCTGTAACCTGAGCCCTTTGGCTGAAGTCTATATTTAAACCTGAGGACAGCCTGCAACCATTCATTTTAACATAAAGTAGGTCACTTTCCTATTTATATATATCGAAGTCGAAGTAAACATCAAAGGGAATGAGTACATAAACGTGTTTAATTTAAGCGTCGAGAATAACCATTCTGTTATTTACTGAGAAAATGGTTCGACGTTTGACATAAGGTTAATTGATGACGAACTGTGTTTCAACCCTTTAGTGGAATATTGATATGCTGTCACTGGTCACCCTCACTGTCAGGGCCCTATTTAATGTAACTGACAAGGCGAAATATTTGTCAGAAAATTAATTAATTTACACATTTTCACGACAGCTGCTGTTTAACAAAGTAGAAAACTATGAAATAAACTTGTGAAATCGTCAGATTGTCACCTGTCAAAATGATAGGAAAGGCTGCTGCAACAGGAGCAGAGGGGTTGTATCTTGTTGAAAGACACGTTTGCTAATGTTAGAGACTAGTTCATCAGGAGAAAGAAGTTAGCTTTCTATCCTTAGCACATAAGAGAAGGTAGCTAAGTGCAATAAGCTATCAACTACCCAACTTTACCTCCCTAATTTGTAAGCAAGATATAGTAAAACAAAATATTGCATCAACACACAAAATCCCTAAGCATCTCTTCTGAAAACTATCCGCTAAACATTCCGGTTTCCTTATGTTCTTCAAAAGCTGAGTGTTGATACACACAGTTCAGATGATGGCTGAGTTATCCAGTGTTTAGCGAAAAATGCCTAGTGCTGAAATAAGTTAAACTGAAGTCTGAATTTTTATCTAGAACGGAGTTTATACAATGTAATGAATAGCGGTGTGGATAGATGGAAACCTTCCCTGTTAGATCAATGTTGTTAGGTTTTTTGCTGTAGTACTAATTATGTGCAAACTTAATTTTAGGAATGTTTTTTTGTGTAACAACGTGGAAAACATTCTTTTTATTGCGATAGACTTTTGATATAGGTAAATAATGATGCTATGAACCAAAATAAGTTAGGAAAAGGCTAGGATAAATATTATGTGCTAACAGTATGTTTTAGCTATCAAGCAACAGCTCATTAGTAAGTTTTTACTAAGTTAGTATTCCGATCTTGACTGATAAATTCACCAATTAAGTATAAATTCGCCTTTGAAAAGATCAAAAACAACCATAATTTACAAACATTATACATTGAAACTTCACGAACACATAGAGGGTTATGTATTAACATTATATTATCGTAATGTAATGTGTAATATAACACGAACTTCGATAATAACAGTCCTTCCGAATTCGCGCGTTATTAGAGAAGTTCGCGACGCCATCTTTGTTTTTGTATCGTTCTTTATTTGAACTTTGAACGTAACGGCCGTTCTCCTTAGTTTTCGTGAACACATGTTGTGGTATAATTACAGTATCAGGAAGTAATAAATTGATGTTGGATAAACTGATCACGGGTGGTCCTGAGGAAACAACTTTTTGGTTCGATTGTACGCCTGTTTTCGGCATTATTGTCAGTTACTAGGGTCTGAATTTGGACCTGGGTGATGAATTTTGGGCACTGTCTATATTAATTGTATTGTAGTTACTGGGACAATCAATCTAAGTTTGAGTACCGAAAAGTTAAGGTAATTTTGTTCGAAACACTAAAGTCTGCAGGCTAGTAAACAGTTTTAATGTTTTTTTAAGTTGATAATGATTGTAATTAATAATTGCACTAGTATTTTTTTTTAAATTATTGTTTTTTAATTGTTTTTTTTTTTAGATTTCTGTAATAGCTCGATTTTTTTAATGCCACACTGAAGTAATAATTTAGCATGTCAACTGAAAACAGTATCTAAAACATATATCTCCTCGTCAAAAGCCACACAGACAACCATGGGAATATAAGGTAAACACAACGCGATACAAGCAAGGTCAGTATTAAATCTAGTACTAACATTATGAAATGACGTGGAGTAGTTAGAACGCTAACACTATCTAAATAGATAGCGAGGTGGTCGGGCTTGATCTACCACAACTAATACTTCGAGAGCGAGCACGATGACTGACGCAATTGCAGCGGTAAACAAAACATTCTTTATGCTTATGTAATTCGGTGCTAATTTCGATAGCAGGAATCGTGAAGACTTTGTACATGTATACATAATCTCTCGCCTTCTTCACATGGTGGTAGACAGACACTAAAGACCGCTTTTGCATCGTTTACGCAGAAGACTTTGATCTCCAGTTATAAGTGAGTTGTGGAGGTCAGATAGGCAGTCGCTCCTTGCAAAATTTACTGAGCTGTATCCGGTTAGACTGGAAGCTGACCCCAACATAGTTGGGAAAAGGCTAGGCAGATGATGATGATATGTATGTATGTACACTTTGTACATAATATACATACATTTTGCTCGAGATGAAAAATAGACTCAAGATATATCTATTGGGGTGCATTAAAGTAGCGCCACATTATCATTATGAATCTTATCAAGATATCCTAGTCCTCTAAGGGCTGATTTTTTCATCGCCAGATATTTTTTATTCGATGAATAAATTGACGTTTGACAGTTTTTGTATGAAATAACTGTCAAAATTTCAAAATTCCTCAAATAAATTTATCAGTTGATTGAAAAATTAGCCCCTTGTAAAAAACTTTTACTGAGTATCGTTGTTCTATTTTTGTTGTCAAAGTTTCCTGCTGGATATAAGGTAGATTTTAGACCAGTACCTACTCAATATTATTATTTCTCGAGTAACTCCGACTAACCAAAAACCCTAACAGAAGCTTTTTATTATTATTCCATTAAATATTCTGTTTTCTTCCTGACTTTACCACAAGTTAATTTTAGTAAAAGATTCCTTGTTCTAACTTAGTTACTTTTTATCAGAGCTAGAAGCTAACTGTACAAACACAAGAAGAACATTAGTCCTCTAACTCTCCCTGGAGATAACAGAGAGACTATCTGTGAGAGATCGCACCTTAACGACTTTGCTCACAACTTTTGCTCTTCACTTTTTATTGCTCTTGTAAACGTCAAATAAACAGACTTTTTCTTGAGTAAGGTGTATCTTTTCTTTGAAGATAGCGTAGGATTTTATACCTAACTAGCTGTGCCCGAGACTTGGTTCGTGTGCATGTTGGAAAACAAATTGGAATTCATGGGTTTATTTTTTTGGGCAGAACCCTAATTGTTTGCCTAGAATAAAAGTAGCCTAAGTTACTCCTTATAACATCGGCTATCTGCTGGTGAAAGTGCCGTCAATTGGGCAAGCCGTTTAGGAGATTAGCCGGAACAAACAGACGGACAAAAAATTATTCAATTGTTTTTTGTTATAAGTGCCGTATATACTTTCATATGCATTTAGTAAAAAAAACTGTTGTTTTCATATTACAAACAGACCCTTTTATTTTTGTTTATTTGTACAGATGAGTTTTTTCTGTGATTACAATATCAGTGACAGATTCAATCTCGAAGTGTAAAATATTAGACTGATGGACTCCACAACGTCATGATGGCATCGTGTATTATATTTTATGTTCTTTTTTACCGTAACTTGAGGCGCTTTTCTCATTGACATCATCAACATCTAGGGGTTTCCCAGTCAGATTTCAGCCTGACGACCGCAGCTAAAAAAGTTTACCAATAAAGGTACTATCCTTTCTTTAATCAACTTTCTTTAAATGGAATGACAAACAAACAGATGTCCGTCTTTCTTGCAGGTAAAACAAGTAAAACACATCTTTTATCCTCCCAAATAACTTTTTCAGGTAAATATATAAGAGATGCCATAAAAAACAGTATTAAAACGAAATAAAAGCTAACTGACCGCGCAAATAGGTCCAAAGCAAATAGAGGGTTAATCCTCTACCGAATAGAGGTTATAAAGTTAGGGATAACCCACCTGCCGAACTAGCGATATGGTAATTAACTTCTAGTTTATAGGTAGCCTAGATTTTAGCACTATTTAATTTTATGGCTACAAACGGATAGGCGATATGAAAATTAGCCAGACCTCAAAGGATTTGGAATCATTGAAGGCAAATTTGACCTCGTAAATTTTTTATCACTTTAGACAGCTTCCCTAAAGGCGCCCCCTTACCGGGAGCATTCACCTGTAATTTAACAGTTCATATTCAAGCATTACATCAGTAAAACACAAAACGTTGAAGGAAAACATCGTGAGGAAACGGCATGTCTTAGAACCAAAAATTCGAAGACATGTGACATCTACCAACCCACACTGGGCCCACGTGGTAGATAACAGCCGAATGCTTACGCCGGGAGCATCAAACACAGCGTTACCGTGCTTCGGGGAAGTGTAAATGCGGTGCTGTTCCACAAACGATGGGGCACTTAATATCGTGTCCTGCGTGTCCTGCCAGCTGCACGTTACAGGAACTGATGGACGCTGGTGATGGCGTCAAACAAGTGGCTGAATGCTGGGCCGAGTCTATTTAGATTGCTATCGACACGCTAAGAAAAAGGCAGCCGAATCCCTCTCGAAGAGAGGAGGCCTGTGTCCCAGCAGTAGGGACGTTAAGGGCTGATAGTGCATTACATCAGTGAGTGAAGAGAACCTAGGTAATGGTAAGATAGTAATGCTCAAAATTAAATCTTGGAACGTTATATTACAGACGAATGATCCCGGTGTGGGAGCGCCTGCTTTACGTGTAAAGGGAAATATCTAACTGACACATAGACAAATATACATTGTCGTTTTATGACGTGTTAGTGACATTCAACCCTAGTGTGATAAAGTGACCTCTGCGCTGCCACCGACGACGCCGTGGAAATGGCGAAGTTTTGGGCCAACAACATCTGAGAAAAGTCGTGCCAGCGACATTAAGAAGAAGTGCGATAAAGGTATTATGAGGTCAGGTGTACGTTGTGAAAAAGGGGAAGGATAAAAACAGCACAAGTTATTTCTAAAATTGTTTTGTTTTTAAAATAACAGAAAGAAGTTAAGAAACCACTTTTCCCTAATTTGATATGAAACAAAGGTTTTCCTGTCGTGGGGCGTTTAAGAAAACTTTTTTCAGCGGTTACCTTTGAAGGAATTATAAAATAGATTTGGATATTTCTAAAAAAAGTCTTAAGTAACTTTTTCTTTTTGATCTCAAATAACACTTGAACTTTTATTTATATATGCTTTATTGTAAAAAAATACATAGCATAAAAAATACATTAAACACTACAAAATATACAATGGGCGGCCTTATCGCATTACTGCGATCTCGTCTCAAAAATCTGCAACCCAGAAACTCTCCATTCTTCTCAAAAAGTTCGATAATTTCAAAACGAAATGCAGTTTTCCTAAAGCAAGTCATCATTTTCTTATTAAGTTGTCAAAGTAAACGCCCTTGCGCCCATGAGTTCAAAATAATCTATACTTCAAAGGTATTTGAACCTGCGACCTACCCAGCGTGAACTGTCGCTTCGTCCTAGGACCCACAACCTACAAACACAGCTATAATAATAAAAAAATATAAGTAAGGGACTCTTGGATTTAAATCATAATCTATGCGTTAATTATTGATCTGAAAGTGTAGTTTATAGTTTCATGTTTATATGGTTTTTGTTTGTTTCAGGAAAATGATTACCTTTTATTGCTAACAAGTTCTGGGGACCATAGTTGTTAATAGGTAAAAAAAGATTTACTTGGGACTGAATATCCCTAGGTATGAAACTGGGAATCTACAACTGAGGATATTTAACACAACAGACATACACTTATCATCACACCTGTAATCCTCGAAGGGTAAGGTGTACTCAGAACTGAGTAATGTGCTGTACTATACATAGGTACCTATAGTACAGCTACATTACTCCAGTCATGTTTAAGTCCCATGTAAAAGGGGATAATATTATTTAGTAAGTAAGTAGGTAAGTAAATCTTTAATTGCATAAAACTTGGTAAATATAAAGGGTGTTAGTGTAGGACAAATTCCGCCATAATACAATACTTAGCATGCATATCGATTTTACAAGTTTTGGGGAAATGAGTCTGGAGAAAACATGGTAACCGTCCTCAGTACATTAGAATATAGTTTTCAGTAAAAGGCACCTTCAACTCTCAACACCTTCAAGGAGTCTGAATGAAAAAACGCGTCATATTATATTTATTTGGTTTTTATTAACAAAACAACCTCTCGTAGCAGGTAACAATAGACTCCGAGCCATTGCGTAGGTGTCACGAAAAGGCAATAAGGGATTACATGAGGCAGGCACGCGGATGTCGAAGCATGTAATAGGATGTGTTAGATTGCGATGGTACTCGTCGAATAGATTTATATTGCTTGAATTCTTTATTGCTTGCATGTAAGATGAATACAAAGGTCGCTTTATAAAAGGTTACATCGAATATAAGGTAACACAGCTTTTAATTTTCTCTTAAATCGAGCAATCATCTCTTTTGATAGTAGCCATCATCAGCTGAAAGACGTCCACTGCTGGATATAAGCTTCCTCCAAGTATCGCCACTTCGAACAGTTCTGTGCTTCCCGCATCCAGTGGATTCCTGCCGCCTTCACAAGGCCATCGGTCCACCTTGTGGGAGGCCTTCAAACGCTACGTCTTCCGGTACGCTGTGACAGTAGCCATCACTATAACTTACAATAATATGGCAAATGAACTGTTGTATCTATGTAATGTTGCCCATGATACAGGCTGTGCCTAGTTTGGGACCAACGATACCTCCATATTGTAATTTTGAAAGTTGAAATACGCGATTTTTTCTTTACTATCTTTACTTAAGTAGTACACTCTGACTATGAGCAGTCAATCAGTTCTCGCTGGCCATACATAGGCTCTTCTAAAAGAAACGTAGTAGTGCCTAGACCTACAAAGTAAAGTTAGAGTAAGGTAGCACCAATATCACCGTCCTATACCAGTGAATAGGTGACATTGACAGTCGAGCCAGATCAAATAAACCGGGCCTCCACACAACTGTTTCAGGCACTTTCAGGCTTCGGACTTTCTATGTAGCAAGAATCCATTTGACAACCGCAGAACCTAGTCAAACGATACATTGCTTATTATGTAATTTTACGTTCCAGAATAAATTCTATTCCATATGTACTCTGAGTATATGAGAGACTTCAAACAGCCCGCAGGCAGAACGCGATTACTAATCCAATTGAAAGGCACTTAGGGATTTACTTTGGTTCCTAGGTATCTGAGGAATGTTTCCAAGACCTTTCGCTCAGGATTCGTTTCATGTTTGTTAATATGTTGTCTTGGATTTAAACTACGGAGAAATAACTGTGTCAAACTTATTATTGAATAAGTCACTGAGTTTTTGAACAAATGGAAGTGAATGTAGATACATAAGTCCGTAAGTGTACACAACACTATGCTACGGAAAGAACATTTTTTTGATATTTTTACACTCCCTTGATATTATTTTTTTAAACCGGTTTTTTTTTCTAATATCTCGTGGCTCGAGTCTAAATCATAACAGCCGCATGGATCTATCGGTTCGTGGATGGGTGACCATTCATTACATATCGAGACCCCTCTGTGCTTTGGAATTTCGGAAAGCACGTTATGTTGGTCCCGGCTATCATTCGTAGATCTTTGACAGTCGTTACGGGTAGTCAGAACTTCAGAAGCCCAAATCTGACAACCATGGCTTGCCAAGGGGTATCGTGTAACCCAGCAACTAGGTGGTTTAGGTCAGATAGGCAGTCGCTTCATGTAAAAACTGGTATTCAGCTGCATCCGGTTATTAGACTGGAAGCTGACCCCAACATAGATAGGATAAGGCTAGGCAGATTGAATTTGGTAACCGAAACAAAAATAGTACCTTCAAAATTAAGTTGGGTTACAAAAAAATATTTATTAATTTTTTAGTATAAAATAAAATTGAAACGACTCGACTCAAAAGTAACTAAACTAGTGTTGTCCTCCCGAGACCCTAACCTACGATAGTTAATTTTCTTTTTGTAGATTAGTTTATTAAAATATAATTTAAAAAATGTACCAAGTACAAAAACCAGATAAGGGCGAGTCGGACCCGCACACGAAGGGTTCCGTACTACAAGGCGAAAAACGCCCAAAAAAAGAACACGCTTCTTGTATGGAGACCCCCCTTAATTTTTAACGTTATTTTATTTTTATGATTTTTTGTTATAGCGGCAATATAAATACATACTCTGTGGAAATTTTAACTATCTACCTATTACGGTTCATGAGATACCGCCTGCTGACAGACAGATAGACGAACGTACGGACAGCAGAGGCTTATTAATGGTCCCGTCGTCGGCACCCTTTGGGCACGGAACCCTAAAAATGTAGTATTAATAATAATTTAAATAGGTACAAAAAACAAAATATCTCCGTTCCCACGCGCCTCGAGGACGACAACTCTGTCTCTATTTAATGGACAGTCATCTTTATTTCGCGGTATTTTTATACTTACCTACTTTTCATTAATGTTTTTTATTGATCCTGCTGGTGAATGCTGATCAGAATTTGGTGTTTTTTGTGCCAATAGACTTCTGACGTTGTCACATATTTTGCATTTGATAGCCTCATTCTTAAGAAAAAAGACAGAAAGAACGCTAAGCGAAACCGAAGTAATACGAGTAGCGCGGGCGGGCGATCCGATTTCACGCGGACGAAATTGCGGGCTGAAGCTATCTGAGCTCATTTCATGTTTTTTTCAAATCCAGTATAAAAATAATCTGTTTAAAAACTACAAGACGACAACAAACTTAAAGGAAAGAAAATACATTTTAGCATAACATTAGTATGTCGTTAGCGTAGTTACACTAACTAGTAACATTCTCACAAGTTGTATGGTTACAAAAAAAATAGCATTTCCACAAGTGAATGGGAGTCAAAGCCGTAGACTTGCCAAACTCGATTTTCCCTCCAAACTCGAACGAAACCAGTCCATCTGTCTACCACTTAGTGATTAGCACATTCGAAAAAAATATATCGATATTTTTCTGTTTTATTGATTAAAATATTCAGAAGTTCAAAACAGTTTTATCCTGTAGGTATATTCATAATTGTGGCTTTTCTTTTTTTTCCGGGTAATAATCATTAAATATATAGCAGGATATGGTAAACCATACATACTTGAGTCATACTCTACTCATGAGTCAAACATTTATTATTTTATGCGACGTTAAGCGGACATTGTCTCGCTCGTTTATAGATATTTAAAAAACAATCAATCCATTGTTATGATCGTGATTTGATTTTTTACTAAAGTTTTATTGGTTGCGTTTTGATTTGAAGCTCGTAAACGCTCAGAACTTACAAGAACAATGATTTTAATATTTTATCGTCGAGGAAATCCGAGTACCTATAACTCCGCAACAGTAATATTATTATATATCGCTGAATATAGTAACACGCCAAGAGAAAACACAATAACAAATTATCACGTGAATTTAAATGGTGATGAGATGATCAATATTTTATTAGCCGACATTTTATTACACTTGTTTAAAATCGTTAAGTGACGAGGAAAAACGGTTGATTTTTACTGTCGATCCATCTTGTCCACCACAGTAACTTTTGGGATAGACTCAGCTATACCATGTTAGATACTATACGATGCATGATACCTATATGTAATGTACAATTGTGGTTAAAAAAATATTTTATTAACAATTTTTTTGTTCTTTATAATCAAATCATAGTTGGTTCGTTACTGAATGAGCATGGGAACATTCCCTACAAACGTTTCATTCATAAACCGTAGCAACAATTAAAAACCTGTCTACAAAAAGTATTAAAAAACAACAATTAATGTTTACATTTTTCCATTCTTATGCTTTTAAAATTAATGACAGGAAATGATAACCGAGCTGTTTTATTCAATCAAGACGATAAAAATGCGCAATTTAACCAAAAACATTTGGGTAATTAAAAACAGTAAATCCTTGATGTTCAAGGTAAACAGGAATAATATTTATAATTGGCACATGTTACGTATAAACCCATATACCAAGTAGGTACCCACCCTCTAATTAGAAATTCTCTAAAAGGAAACCTATCATAATTATTACCGTCTATGTTTATGCTATGCCTAAGTGAGAGTTATCAAAGCACCTGTCTCGTTGGGCATCAACACCCGGCGTGCCGTCGAATTTCCATGTTTCCCGCAACAACATGTCATTTCATTAAAACATCGCCTCTACAAAGAGACATGAACCCAAAACATACACGAGTTTGATATCTCATTCAAAAACATGAACCGGAAACTCAATTACATAAAATAAAATTTTAGTACACATACCTACTCCGAATAATGAATTAAAACACAAAAACGACGCTCGAAATATGTTTAACTTTGATTATCGTTCAAAAACATCTCATGAATGATATGAATTATGTAAAATGTCTATGTGTACGGGTATATGAGCGAGAAAAAAATGCCTAAAATTTACGATTAATGAGTTCCTTGGCTCTTACGTTATATATGTACACGAGTAAAAAAGATGTTTGAGCCCGGCTAAAGGCCTCTTTGGAGGAATATTAGTTAACACTGGTTATCTCCATAATGAGGTACCTTTAATGACTTAGATAAGCTTTTGTACGTAAGACGAATAATTATAAACGACAGGAAATATTTAACTTGTTTAGTCATTAACATAAACTACTCAGCTAAGGTTTCAATCATATATAATTACCACGATTTTTTTTTTCACAGAATTACAATCACGTTTCAACTGTAGCCCTGACAATTATCGATATATTTTCAAAATCGTTAAGCCCATCCCTAATGGCTAGGGTTCTCAAAGCGGTGTTTAGTGGATGTGTGCCGGAGGCGATGTCCTTCACCATAAAGTATTAAAGCACACAAGTTTATTTGCCTTTTGTATGTGTTATATTAAAATGATGAAGTTTTTATATTGTGATCATCATTCCCCTCATGAATATTGCTCTTCAAGAGCCGTAAAACAGGCCTTTAATAATGGAAGTGTTCATAATAACAGTGTACCTTGTGAATAACTTTATTTATTTCCTAAGAAGTTCAGGACAGTAATCGGGTTGCCTTTATGTTAGTTTTTTTCTGTTACAGTTCTTGTTAAAAAAAACGTTCGTGTCTAAAGGGAAAATGGGAAAAGATTTTATTAAACAACTTGCGTTTTGTCCAAAGTTTGGTTGCAGAGTGACACGGGTCGTTAGTCTCATGGTCGCAAGTGCTGCTGCTGAGCATGAGGTCCTGGATTCGATTCCCAGGTCGGACAAAGTCTTATTGGGTTTTTTCAACTGGAATTTTTCAGTACCAGCCCGGAGTCAGGATTAGTGCCCGATTGATAGCAATAGGCTCGTCCCTTATTACATTGGACTTAAACATAACTGGCGAATTGTGGGTTTACCTCTGCATAACCCTTCGGGGAATACATTCGAGACGTTATGATGTTATTTTTATTTAGGAATCAACAAAACTTTGTCTTTCTATACCCACGTGGCGTATAGATAGCTAAAGTTTACTTCTACAAAATCTTATCCAGATTGATATTCCTACCTACGACGACGGTCTAAAAATATTCTCACGGTATACGCCGTCAAAATATAAATATGCTAAATCCCTTACAAATAATAATAGGTCCACATTAAAGCGTCACAAAGGTTGTAAGAGATGACCCCTCGAGAGCCACAATGAACGTAAGGTAAGGTCAGGTCTTTCACTATAGATAGAGGGTAGATATAACTGAATTTATAATACCTGTGACATGTAGTTACTATGGAGATATGGAAGGCAAATATAATAACATTCCACCTGCTTCCGTACTATAGAAATACCCATGTCTAGTTTATAATAGAGAAAAGGGAAGGTCAACTGGGTTAATAGTTAAAGTTCACCTGTGTGTCCAACAAGTGGAGTTGTGTCATCTTTTTGAAAGACCCATGACAGATGTAAATATCATTTTGTGGGACATGCTATATATTTTTCTCATTATTGAAGTAAAATACAATACTCCCTCGCGAAGAGAGGAGGCTTGTGTCCCAGCAGTGGGAACATTATACGCTGATTATGGATGTAAAATAACATATAGATTGAGACACTTGAGCTGCGTAATAAATTCACTTATACCACCACAAATAATTTAGTGATGCCGCTTATCCCCCGTATAATCTCGAAGTCATTGATATTGATACCCACAATCTACAAGGATTGACTGACACGACAACTTACACAATCAAGGACCACGCATCACCTTTGCATAATATGCCTATAACGTTCCCACTGCTGGGACACAGGCCTCCTCTCTGTGAGAAGGAGTGGGCTGTAATCTAGCACACGGCTCCAGTGCCGGTTGGATGTCACATCTATTCGAATTTTTAGTTTTAGGCCATGCCGGTTTCCTCAAGATGTTTTCCTTGACCGTTTTAAGAGCAGCGTATATTTTTCTCACTGTTTTCACAATAAGGATTTTAAGGACTTAAACCTCGCCCTTTTCAAGGCTGGTACCCCGGGTAACATACACAAGCGATCAGTTAGCCTTCGGGCTTAGGACCTGTTTTACATAAGCCGCAATTTATGTGGTATAAAATAGTTTAGGAGACAAAATCAAAGTACTTTTAGTCTCAAAGCTAGAAAGCACTTGGCAGGCCTGCTTTCTGTCTTCAAAATCCTGTTTTCTGTCAAGAAAACCTTAATTGAAGATTGTTTGACCTCATATACAGGGTGGCAGGGGACATCGACGCGCAAACTGTAACCATGGATTCAGCACATGAGTTCCATCCATGGTTACAGGTGCGTGTCGATGTCCCCTGTCAACCTGTAAAGTCCTCCAGACCGTATTTGGCCATGGCGGCCAATCTCAACGGAGACAAGGCTAGTCTCCGTTGAGATGGCCGGTGCGGAAGATATTATAGTGCACAAGTGTGTGCGCAGACACAGGTGCAGTCTCTCTTCCCTCACGCCTCTCTCTTCGTTAAGCCGCTGGTCCTGCGCCTGATCTCTCTCCGGTAGTGTCGGATTGCGTGCCGACCCATCGGTATTGACTTGATCACATACATATATATTTATTGATTTTCGCCGGTTTTTTATTTTCGGCGCATGCGACCGTTCACTTGTCACAACAATGCCACAGAGTGCTTCTGACACTCAGGGCATAGACAAGTAATGAGGTTACGTCTAGCACGAATTAAAAATAAATAATAATTATTTTATTGCTAATATTTTACATAATAATATTATATCTATTTTATTATTTATTTATTACTGTGATTACCCGTAACATCACAGCGGGCCCTATCAGAATACCAGCGCTACGACATTTATTTTTTAAATGTCGAAGCATCATGCTGAGATAGGAGCCTTTTGGCCTCGTATAGGACTTTCTGTTTATTTTTTTTTCCCCTTTTGTTACTTTTTTATATAATTTGTTTTATTTTTATTTTTAACTGTGTTTAGTTTAGTTTCTGATCCTGTACGAGTCGCAATAAATACTTTTTCTTTCTTCTTTCTTTCTATATGCTAACTCCTTCTTCCCATGAGGGGAGGCAGAAACGCCACCTGCTACGATCCTTACATACACCTTTCGCTTCGTTTATTGCAGTTGAATTATTCCAAAATAAGATAATGCTAGACCACTTTTTAGAGGCAGCATTATTGCATGTATTTTACATTAGATACTGTTAAAGTAAAATGGTTAACATATCCGTCGAATGAAATGAAATAACATTATTTAGAACAGAAATATACGGCTTCCTAATTTCATATGCAATAAAAACAGATCATTCGTCGAAAATAAAATAAAAAGTATAAACTTTTTCTGTGAAAGGGATAAAAAAAAGTAAAAACAAAAAAGGCCATTATCTACATAATCAACCACTTGTAGAATTAAGATTGTTGTCTTTGATGTTTAGTTATTTAATTCCATTTTATAAGATAACACTAAAATAACAAAATAATATCCTAAATTAACTAAAACTATTTACAAACTAAAATATAGCGTCGAAAAATTCATCCACATCGCTGTCGACTGGTAATGTACCCAAGACACTGGCGGCATTGCCACGTTGTATGGCAATGCTTATCCTCTGGCCAAAGTAAAAGCCAGCCCTTGGGTCATGGGAAGTGTCAACCAGTCTTTTCAAAATTTCCTTAAAAAGACTATGCGCACTCGGACCCCACGGCCCGAGGGTTTCAACCCCAAACGGCTCGAAAATATAATTATTAATAAGGTCTCAAATTTACGCCGCTTGAGGTCCGGCCCTCAAGCGGCGTAAATATAATATTACGCCGCTTGAGGTTTTCTGCAGCCGCAGCAGCAGCAGCACCAGCGCAGCACGCCGACCCTGGAAGATGGGATGGCGCAAGAGTATCGACACAAGTTGCATCCCACACTAAAGGCCTACCCACCTTCCAAGGAAATAAATACATGCCGTCCGGTCTCTTGCCATCGTCGCGTGCCAATCCATTGGGTTCTAATACAGCTGGAACGCCGACGGTGACAAGAGCTCGTCGAATGATGTCGTTAATGTTTGCGTGCCGCGCTAAGCGACCTGCGCTTGGGCTGCAAGACAGGCCGTGGTGTCCGAGGCTGTTGACAACTTCGCCACAGTGACAACGATGGGAAGAACAACATGGTGCTCCTAGTCGTAAGGAAGCAGCGAGGCGGAAAGTATTGTCGTCGAGCAAAGTGCCTATGTTCGACGACGGATGTGCATGAAGCCACAGACCCGACTCCGATTTACACACAGCCAGCAGGCGCGCACGCTCTGTAGTAGTAACAGACGTGTTAAGTAAATTATCCTGAACTACTCTGCAGAGCGGCTCATCCCACCGTCTCTGGGAAAATGGTTTATCGGGTAGATCTGAGTTCGGGCAAGCGAGTCTCCAGGCATCCATAACCTCGGTGAAGCAGGGCACCTCAAAATTAATCAGTGTGGAGGCTAGGATTTTCCTGATTAATTTCTCAGTGCCGTGGACCGAGGATATGAAAGCCGGTAAACTAATACTAGAAATTTTGCGGATGCCGAGGCCTCCCAAACGAATGGGAAGAGTAGCTTGTGCCCAAGCTCGGTCGTCCAAGGCCATATTTAAAATCGAAGTTAATGTATGCCTGATAATTTGGTCTATTTTGTCTAAAAGGTGAGTATGATTCCATAAATGGGAAGCGCGAAGAAAATAAGTTAATTTAGGGCCGAAACAGCAGTAACGAATTAAGGTGATGGCCGAATGCATATTAATTTGGAACAATCTTTCCGAAACGTCGTTGAAATTTTGTATTTTTTCCTCAATAAATTCGGAAAAGGAATTTTCAAAGATTGGAGACCCAAGGAGATGAAGAGAGCTTTTTCCAACAATTTTAATATTTGGAGCTATTGCGTTAAATTTGGAAAGTGTCAGATGACTGTCAGTACTGTCCCCTAAATACAGTTCACATTTCGAAAGGTTGAGATCAAGGCCAATGGAATGAAGTTCATTTTTTAGGAAACTTAGGTCATTTAAAACAGTTTCTACTTCGCCACCCAAGGTGCCATCGTCTAGATACCAAACATTAAATTTGGAATTTAGCTGTCGAATAATTGGGTGAATGGCTAAACTAAAAATCACTGGCCCGAGAGGGTCACCTTGTTGACAGCCAACAGCAGAATCCAGAAGTTTGTCCCGATACAGTAATTTAGATGGTAATAATTATATCTACATAGAATATATATTGCTATTATAATTAATTTTCTGTCCTCTCTGCCCCTATTTGTACGAATGGTATTTCTAAGTAAAATAATATAAACCTGATAGGAAAAATACCATTATATAGGTACCACCTACTTAATAAAAACGTGTTACGTTTTGATGGAACATTAAAGAACATTTAGCATATTACACCTTCATTATTTTTCTTTTGCAATCACAATGTTACACGCCTTTATTTAGTAGGTACTCGTATCTATAGTATAATGGTATTTTTCTTATCAGGTTTAAATTATTATTAACTTTTTAGATCTTTTTATTAATAAGTAATAAAAGATTGTTATTCAAAAGTTTTTTTCTTTTAATTTTATTTTTTTTGTATTTTTGATGCGAGATTGACTACGGCGCAGTTCGTAGCGCGTAGCAGTGTTTTTCCGTTAATGAACGAACGAACTTATTTTCCCAAAGATGGGGTCGCATATGTACGTCCACAAAACCACCACCACTCACCACTCATGAAGACGAATTAAACTCGACGCGGTTGTGTCGCTTAATTACTGAGTTCCTATGGCCACCCTCCAGCTCCATCATCAGACCCTGGTTACCATCTAGCACCAAAGTACTCGTCAAGACGAATCATACGAGCCCAAACTCGATGGGGTTGTGTCGTTTAATTACCGAGTTCCCATTGCCATCTTCCAGCTCCATCATCAGACCCTGGTTACAATTTAGCACCAAAGTACTCGTCAAGGGGGATCAAACGAGTTCAAACTCGATGGGGTTCTGTCGTTTAACTGCCGAGTTCCTATGGCTGCCTTCCGGTTCCATCATCAGATCAGCTCCATGTCGTAATAATTTTGCATTGTCGTCTGATTAACACATGCATGCAAAATTTCAGCTCAATGGGTAACCAGGAAGTGGATCAAATTTAACTTGCAAGATTTGATTACAGACAAACATCGGGACATGTGAAACTAAATAAAAGCTTGTAATAAAATACGGTTTCCTTTTCTTTGTGAAGGCCACAATAGTAAGTCACCATTTTGCTTCGTTTTTACTCATATTTTGCTTTAATTAATTTCAGTTTATTTCATTTGTATTATAAACTAGGGGACCCGGCAGAGGTCGTCCTGCCCGGTTAAGTCATCATATACTGACAGCAGCGCCACCTACCGGGTCCAATTGTATTTTGAAACCATCCAGGAACCCGTTAAAATATACACACAAAATTTCATCCAAATCGGCCCACCCGTTCTCGAGTTTTAGCGAGACAAACGAACAGTAATTGATTTATATATATATATGTATACATGATACTCGTATACTCGTATATGTATATAAGAGATAGCTAATAAATGTCGGCCCTATTGATATTGCCAGTCGGAGATATCGCAGCCACATTTATTGTATGGTATGGTAGGGTGGTAGTCTTCTGCTGACAGACAATAGTAAACCCAAAATGTACCTTATATTTCATCATCATCATCGTCGTCACCAGCCCACAGCAGTCCACTGCTGGACATAGGCCACTCCTATCGCACGCCATTCAACTCGATTTTCGGCAACTCTCTACCTTATATTTATCATAACATTACTGTGGTTGATGTTGCTGTCAACTAGGGTCTGTCAAGTAAACTGAGGTCAAAATGACCCCACTTCAGTTATTAGGTAAAGGACGAAAATATATTCTAAAGCCCGCGACTTCGTCCGCGTGAAATGTCTTGTTCCCCCGACCCAACCCATCGCATCGCATCGCCTGCCCGAGCTATTCCTTCGTTTTCGCTAAGCGTTCTTGCCGATTTTTTTTCTATTTGTTTGGCACCTTCGGGTCTTAGCGTGATGTTAAATAGCCTATAGCCTTCCTCTAGAATTAGCCTATATGTAGAATGCAAAAATATTTTTTCAATTTCAATTGGTAGATGCAGAGATATAGCGAGTTCAAACAAACAAAATCTTCAGCTTTATTACTAGTACTTACCGATAGATTAGTTCAAAGTTACTTCAAAATCGCTACTCTTGATTGCAAAAACATCACAAAAATATCTCTTTAGAAAACTTTATTTTGCATACAATCTTGATGGCAGAGAGCAGCTCAGAACCAGTTCTATCTTATCGTACTTAGTTTAAGTGGTCTATTTCACATGACTTTATTTATGTTGTAAATTCTTGTAATTATGTATTTTTATCACGTAATTGTTACTTTATAGCACCGGCGCGACGCATGCTGTTACATTAAAATTACATTGTAACTGTTACTATCTGTGTCTACCGCTCGCGTAAAAAGATTATAATTTCTGAAATGTCAACTACTATATAATAATATTAATAATGTCATAGTCCAGTCGGTCTATTCTGTAAACATCTCACAGTAAACACATAAGTGAAGTGAGCTGTGCCACCACCACCCTAACTGCGTAACAAACTTTCAATCATAATCTGAATCATTTTGAAGGAATCCATTGCTTCATATGTTCGAGAAATTTGTCTGCTCAACAACGTAAACCACGCGATAAAAGTGGTTGAACTGTCAAAATGAAAGCCATTGTTAGGTACTGTTAGTGTGTTATGAAATTACCCCGATGATGCTAGGGTTTAACACTATTGACAGCTCACATCAAGCTATACGGAATAGATCAGTTGAATACGAGTTACCTCTCTGCCACTTTCAGCAAAACCTATTTATAAGTTTAGCCGTAAAGACATTACATACAAACATATCTGAAAATGTACTTACTTTTAAGAAAATGGGAAAGTAAAAATTGTCCAAAAAAAATGTCTTGTACGTAAATATTAACAAGTTAGAGAGTAGGGTCTTCTCCCAAAGGGACGGTTTAAGCAAATACCTACCACAGTTATTATTAAAGAGCCTCCGTTAAGGGTTTTGGGTCAAAAAGATATCCGGAAGCAGCACGTGCCTTGAAAGATAATTGAAGACATTTTTGCAGATTGATCCTTCGTCTAGGAGCAAAGGAATTTTATTATTGCATTATTTAAATAGCGTATCCTTGGAATTTTGTAATGGCATTATTTAAACACATAATTTTGTAATGGCATTATTTTCCTTATAAAATGTTAACTATACCTACCTACAAAAACCATTAAATGGGAAAACAAATTTCCTGGAAAACCTCACAGATTGCTTAAGGAAAAGTTCGCTAAAATGTTTAACAGTTTATGAGAGCAGTGGTGGCCCCGAATTACGAGGTGTAGGTTATGGTATCAACCCAGGCAGGCGCTTTAATTTGTGTAAATATTTTCATCACCACAGCTCTCAAAACGGTGAAGTAAAACGTCGTGAGGAAGCCGGCATGTCCTAAAACCAAAAATTCGACGATATATGACATCCCGCACTGGGCCCACCCGCGTGGTGGATTACATTACAGCCCACTCCCTCTTCAAGAGAGGCCTGTGTCCCAGGAGTGGGAACATTGTAGCCTGTTTATGCTATGCTATTATGCTACAGTTTATGCTCCCTTATACTATATCTTATTCCTAATTATGGGGTTAATAGAATTGTAACATGTGTACCTATATTTCAAAATTACCCAGTTATGTTATGCTACCTAATGTTTGTGCAAACTTAAAAACGCGCGAGAAAAAAGTGTGAAGGCACACAACATTGCTGTCACTTATGAAAGTTTATTTGTATGATGTTATGTAGTTATTTACGTGTTACAGTGACATTGTTATCGACGTACAAGTGACCCACTGACGGACTCGGATCCGCTACAATTGCATTCATTTCCTCTCCATATGAAATTCGCACAAGTGAAATGTTTTCAACATTTCGCAGTTTATTGGAGCTGTTGCGTTTATTTTTCAGTGTTTTTATTTGCAGTAGCATGTCCGGTTATAAAAGGGTTCTTTAAGTTTTTATTGGAAAGCATGCCAAAATAGATTTTACTTACTATAACATTCTCCGAGATAAATACGGACAGAATAATATTTAAAAAAAAAACTGGCCAAGTGCGTGTTGTACATACCACGGACAATGAAAGGTAGTTTAGATGAATTAATTCAAGAACAAACCTAACTTTGTACTTCAAAAAATGAATATATCAAAATATGTCGCATAAATGGCCGTATTTTTTTACTGCGTTTACTTAGAAGCTTGATTTTTTTAGAGATGTTAGGGACGTGTGTTTGGTATTAATTTCAACTTGATGCCTCCACGCGTTCCTGAGAAAAAGGGCCTTAACAGACAGGCAGACATACAACGAAGTGATCCTTTAAAGTTTCTGTATTTTCCTTTTGAGGAACAGAACCTTAAAAATAGCGGTGTGGCCACAAAAATTGTAGGTACTAGATAAATAGTCAAAAAACTTGCCGTAATGTACTAAACGACCAGAATAGGACATGCAGTAAAAACATTAGGTAAAACCAAAATAAAATGCACACAACAGACCTATACATACTTTAATATTAAACAAAGTAGATATAAATAGCTCTGTGTGACGTCATAATTGTGGACGATACGCCCATTGAGCTAGCGTCACGCGTCATAGACTCTACAAGAAGGCTGGATGATCAGTTGTGGGTTCGAACCGGACTACTTATAAATATTTGCCTAGGTAAGTATAAAAAATTCTGAAGAACACAAACGAAAATCCTGTCCCTACTTTACTTTAGCTTCAATCCATCATTTAGGCAGGTGCGAAAATTTCGTTGTTTTTTATAAACATTATATTGGAGGCTAAAGCTTTTCAGTCCTTGATAACTGAAAATACTCCTATCTTTTTTGACAAAGCAAATCCAAACTATGAAGTCGTCGAATATAGCAGTTGATGACCTTATACAACTTAAAACATGAGCAAGAACACTCTCTCCATGTAATCTTGGATGGCTAGAGGAGATTCTTGCTGCTATATAGTTACCATATATCTCACAGCAAAGGAAAGAACACAAACAAAACACTGTCAATTCCTAATTACATCTTCCACAAACGTAATATACGTCCATTATACCTAGACCTCTCATAGTGTCTCTAGTAGCAAAGGCCAACATCAACATCACGTCTTTTGAAACTAGTTCCGTCTCTCCCCGCGTCTCAAACTAAACTGAACAAGCAATAAACTTCCGAATTCTGACACTCGGAAAAAACACATCTCTTCGACTTGTTTGCAAATATTAATTAGACTTCAACGTTTTGGCTTCATCATACGATGTGTTTTTTTCGTCATTTTTTTTAGCAACTGCCGAGACGTTGTGGAACCAGTGTTTGAGAGCAGCTGGTTTGTAAATGGTCGTAACGATTCTATTTTTACATGGGATTGATCGAAAGAATTAGCACTAATGTAACTTTTGTATAGTATTTTAATTTAAGCTAGTCAATATTAAAATAATAAGTTAGGCTGCACAATAAACACATTGTGGCGGGGAGGAACGCTGACACCCGAGATCCAGGACACGTGCTAGTTTGGGTGTCAGAAGTTTCACAAATTCCAGCATGTACTTAGTCTAATTACTACAAGAATGTAAGTTACTAAGTAATGCATTGTTAACCCTTTTTCTCTCATTTTGTATTAGGCTTATGGAAATAAAATATGATCTATCTATATTTTCTATACTAATAATAAAGATAAAGATATAATTTATTTGTCAAACATGCGTTTACATAAACTTAATAATCAGACATGCAAGGTATTAAATTAATAGATTTTGTGAGCGAAGCTGAAGAGTTCGTATGTTTAAACTCGCTACTCTCTAGAACTACCAGTCTGATTAGAAACAATCTTTTTACATTTGATAGCCCAATTCTTGAGGAAGGTTATAGGCTATTTATTAACCTCACGCTGCTAAAGTTAGGAGCTGAGCAAAAAGAAAAAAATCTGAAGGAACGCCAAGCGACAACGAAGTAATAGTGCGGGCGGTCGATGCGATGCAATGCGATGGAATGTGGGAACAAGAAATTTCACGCCGACGAAGTCGCGGGCGAAAGCTAATTATTATTTAAAATTTCTTTGACATATTTCGGGACCCTGGGGTCCCGGACCTTTGGACCTTTACGTCGGGCTGAAGCCAACTCGCAGAGGCCCGATAGACGTTTTTAATAAAATGCGGTACCAACGACGATTATATTATTATTAGTATTCAAGTATGTGAGAAGACATTTCAAGATCACAAAGACGTTTCCTCTTAACAGTTCATCAAAAAGCTCAACTCTACGAAGCTAGATCTAAGCTAGGCTTAAGACATTTATTTCCTTTGCTCAAAGATCTTCGTTTGTTACAAACCCATCAGTCTCCAGAATCCTTTTATGCCCTAAATGCCCTTTAGTTGAAAATTTAAGGCTTATATTAAATCAAGGTCTATAAAAAACTTGGGTTTTGTTCTTAGACTTCCTTTGTCTATGAAAAAGGTATCGTCTAACATAAGGTTCTGTCTCGCTATTCCAAGGACACTAGCTAATCATGTTATGACGCATTTATTTGCGTTTTAACGTATTATTTTAGCAAACTAATTAGCAGATCCCGCCAATTGGTATACTGCGCAGTTTTTCAATAGAATTCTAATTAATTGTGTTAAATCTTCCAAGTTTTTCCTCAAAGAGATTTCCCTTCCGTTTCGTAGAGTAGGTAAATAAACGAATATTTATTTATCAACGACGGAATCGAATCAGACGAACGAAATTTCGATAGTTTCCGTTTTAGATGAAGGATCCGTATCCACGCACTTAAAGTTATGCTATGTTGTCAAGTGCGCATAATCTCTTAGGCTACAAGGACCAACCAAAACATAGCCTAACTCCACAGCCCACATAGTACTACATCACGCTTTACTCGAGCAAGACTCAGCAGCACCACATTTGGTCAATAAAGACGCGTGGACAGGCGATGTGTATGAAGGATCGTGGTAGTATGCGCCCGCGTCGGGGCCCCTGACCTTGCTCGGCGCACGCGGTGCCCCCTCTACCCCGCACGGCTGCCCCCTCTACCCCGCACGGCCGCCGCGCCCCTCGCTACACGCCACTTTGATTTCCACAAAGTTTATGTAATCGACGTAGTAATATTAGAAAAATCATTGTAATCTGTAGTAGAGGTATTGTCATGCTAAGCAGCTTCATTATTTTGAGTTGGACTAAAATAGCGCACGTCCTAAATCTTCTGGGGTTTGTTTTGTAGATGTTTCTTTAAAGTGCTTAGCAATCCTAAGATAAGAGGCATTCGAACATCATGCTTGCATGTATTCGTCGGCAAGTTTTCTAATTGCTGCCTGTTAGGAATTCTATGTTGAAATTGACTAAGGCTTTCTACTCAAAAGTTCTAAATTAAACTGCGTAGTTTCTGAGTTAGCGCGTTATCGCCTTTGTACAGCAGTTACCTTTCCTTTCTTTATCTTTTAAGAGTTAGGTAGACTGATACAACCTGTGTTTAACTTATACTCTTAGATTTCGCTCAAAAGTTAAATAACATTAAAGTCCATGGGTTTCACACGCTTTGCTTATCTCGATGACTTTCTAATTCTGACAAAAGACAGTTTTTTCTTCGCTTTTGCCTGTATTTAAGTCATTAAGTGAAAGTAATTTATTACTTAGGTACAGTTATAATTTGTCAATTTTCAATACCAACTTATTTTACTATTTTTTGTTTACCAATTTAATTCATGTTGAACTGTGTTGGCACCTAGGTGTAGATATACCCAGGCATAATAATGATAAATGGCATCCATTTTTATAAACACCCACCGTGTTCAACTTACACTTTCACATACGCACATTCCTGAGGATTTTTATTGCGTCAAGTTTTGCGAGAATATTATTGCCAAATTCATTTAGAAAGAATAGGCGGATAACATTTCTTAAAGCAGGAAGTAGCGGTTGGGAGTCCACTGTCTGTCGTAGACCGATGACCGATGAAGCAGACTATTTCTTGACTGGAGACCTCGAATCAGCTAACGCAGCGTGGGATGCACACCTAAACAACATGACTGAGTTGTCTGTGGTACCTAGTCCAAGTTCATCAAACAGGACACGTGTAATGACGTAATTTAGGCCTCTGCCTATGGCCTATATTCGTGCTCTACAACCACCAAGGTTGATTGGATTGGATAGATTGATTTATGTTTCTTCAATTATTGGCCCAAAGTATGACCATTCAATATTTTCTGACGTATTTCCGATGTAATCCAAGTTGCTACTTATCTTGATGGTGAGAAGTTGGAGCGGTGCCATCTTATTCAAATCAGCACGGTTACAACATAAGTTTTGGAGGAAATAGTAATAAAATGTGCTTGTTATGTGCCTTTTTATTAAAACGCTTGGAGAATGCAAAAAAAAATGTGGTTTTGCGGCACTTGTAGGTATTTGTCTCATTATTTATTTAGCAATAACTTTTAAAGCTCATGGTTCTCATAGTATGTAGTTTTTTCAATATCAAACTATATATACATAATGCCTACCAGCAATATTAAAGTTGTGACTTCTTTAAGTTGGTGTTTAACAACGATTAAGTCGATAAGTTACGAAATCTAACTATATAATCAGTTTTTTATACTGTAAAAAAACATGTTTTCCAAAACTCATCAATTTGGAATTAGTGTTCTTAGGAAACAACTGGTACTTTTAGCTCTAAACCTTATGTACGAGTATGTCTTCAATTGTTCTAATAATATATCTTTGTGGTAATATATTTCTGTCGACGAGACATATTTTTGGGTTTTGAGTTGTTTTGTTTAAACAAGAGGCAAACAGTACAGTCTGTGATGGATTAAAGAGATCCAGTAAGTCAAACGATAAATTAAAATGATTACTTCTTCCTCTGCTTTGGGGTTTATGATGAAATAAGAGATTTCTCGGGAATTCCTAACAGCCTTAAATTAAGGATGGAAATACAAAAGGTAACAAATTGGCTTAATAACGCCTGAGTCCTTCGTAAAATGCGCGTACGTAAACTTATATGACTTATATGAGTATTATTATATGAGTATATGCCTTTCGATGAAGGAGATAGACTTATTGAAGAATATCTTTTGCAGAAAAGATCTGTTAGATATAGTGTACTGTCTGATGAAAAGCAGAGTAATATTGCACAATAAGTAGCGATGGTGTGCTAGTCACACAACAGTGCGTCATGTTTCTCAAGACAACTTCAAGAGGCCCTGTTAAAACATCTTTGAAGCTTCCTAGTTGCAATCCTTGGTATTACAGATGATAATTTGTACTATGCGGAGAAAATCTTCGCTACAAATGTTATTAAAGTTAGAAGCGAATCAGGACCAATATCTACTTTATCACCGTCTTCATTATCAAGACTGCTAAGCTTAGCAGTTATCTCTGATAGAGCTTCGAACGTCTCAGCGTTAAAACATCTGGGCAGCCCAACATTTTCTCTAAAGCACCGTTCGACGCTCACAACCTTGGTTCACAATTTTTTGCTATTGTAAAAACGGTGCGAGGCCTCTGGTTGCGATCAACGATTCAACTTACAACATTAAAGATTAATCGCTTTATAATTGTACACGTTTTAATACTTGCCATGCGTTGATTTTCTGTGTTTTAGCAAATAGGCCTTTTAGTTTTTGTGTAACTGTTAAGTGGTTTTGTTATTGTTTCGGCATGCTTGTGTTTAGGATTGTTATGTTATTATATTTATCGTCCCTTGTTCTTGAGTCTTTGGATTTAAAGCGGTTTTTGAATTTTCATTTTCTTTTCTACAAGAACTGTTTGTGGTACTGTAGGATCTTTGAAAATCAGGAAGATTTTAATATCTTTGAATATTAGTTTCATATTTTTGTTTGCAGTATTATTATCTTGATATGGCTAATTCAAATGTTTCAGTTACGCAAATTATTTCTGAGACGAAATAAACAATTGCTTACACTAACATATTTATAAAATATCAGCTGTAACAGAACGTTCTGAAGTCCCTAATACAATTTCTCCACCTAAAAACATCAAAGCTGCTAATAATAGCTCCCTCTGTCGGTCAAATCGATATGAAATCAACTCAATACAAAATTGTTCGTAGAAAAAGGCTATTTACTTAATGGTTTGTCATTTTCTTATTAAGGACTGTATTCAGTTGGTCGCTGTAAGATTTTATGAGTCACCAGTGTATTGGACGATGAAATATTTGCTAGTTTAAAGTTGTATGCTCTCAAATAAATCACTTTTAATGGTTTTATAGAATATGATGTGCTTTATATGCAAATCATTTTAAGGAGTGCTCCTTTTCACCGTGTATTTATCCAGTAGTGTGAGATATTGTCGATGATCGGAACTTTGCAGGAGGTCATCGAGGATGAAAATTTTGTGCAAGCCATGAGATCCAACAAAGGGTATCTTTTCGATATTGAAAGGGATTTAAGTAAATTTTAATCATGTCGCCCAAAGAGACAGATAGTCAGACAGTTAAGAGCCTTAGCTAAATATAGACCTCATCTACACACCTTAACTACATAATCCCAGTATCAATCAGACGAATCCGTCCGATTATCTTCGTACAAATATACACAGTCCCTAATACCTAGTCAAGCGACTAGACAAAAATTGGTGTATCACATAATAAACAGATATTTACGCAATTATCCTGACCTTGTGCCTAACCCGGTTCAGTGTTGTTGTCTGAACAGCTGACTCAGTACATAACAATTTGCAGTGATTTGTGGGAGTCTGTATTCGGTTTAGGCACTCTGCGACTCTTATATTTTAATGTGGTCCAAGTCTTTTAAATCAGGCAATCATCTGTGAGTCAGTTTAGCTAATCAATCTTTAATATGCCCCCAATGCAGGAATAAAGAATGATTGTCTATGCTGCAGCCTATTTTCCGTTCATGATTTTTATTTCTTAAAGCAATATATGCGTTTGCTTTGAGATTTTAAAACTTCCTTTACAGTTTTCAGTCGCAGTTCACTTTCATAAGTGAGTATTACTGTACGTACTTTAAGTTGCTCCAACATGAATACTGCGAAAGTTTGGTGCTAAGTTAGGAGTAGCTAAACTCTTTTGCATAGTCACTCTCTTGAGCGTAAATTTCCAAAAAGCCACGCTAAAGTTAGTACCAAATAACTCATTGAAACTATTATTTTAATGGATACTTATAAATCCATTCATGAATCAAATAAAAACATTAAAAGACCCAATCTCTTTGTAACAAGCCCATTAAATTCAAAATGGATTACTCGTAATAACAGTTTAAGTAGCGACCAATCACAATGTCGCAGAGGTGACCACTTAAGATGTTATTTGACATAATATTCAATAAATATTAATGGGAATCAATGCTGAAGAGAAAACAATGATACCACATACGTTATTGCTTGCTCATCCATATTTATTGGCGTTTAAGATAAATGAGAATGTTTGGTTAAAGGTCGTTATGTTTTGCAGCTTATAATATGTTGATGCAATTACATATTCAAGGAGATCTTTGTTGAGGTATAATTAGTTATAAGCAGTGGAAGCAGCGACGCAGCACAGCATGATGGATGAAAGCAGCAAGGGTAGACTGGAAGGAGGAGAAGCAGGCGTTGCAAGGTTCTGGTTGAACTTGGAAGAGCCTGTAAACAACTTGAATCTGTAGACTGAGTAGTTGATTAAATGGCTGATGGTAAAAAATGTATTAGTCCTTAATACTATAGGAGTAAGGAGTAAAGCTTGAAATATAACTACTGCCGAAATAATAATAATCCTCAGCTAAAAATAGACGTTTTCCGTGAAACGTAGGAGGCTATAAATTAACCTTATATTGGTCGGTTGGTAGTTAATATCAAAACATAACACTAAAACATCAAGGTAGGCTTTATTCCTAGTACGAGTATCACTCCATTGATAAACGTCTTATCTAAAGAATATCTTCCTAGTTTATTAACACAGTTCTCTTGTATCCCGCCACTATCTACACTCTCTTTATCGTTATTAACTGTAATATCTAGTTCAATATTGCCATCCTTGACACCCAGTCAATAGACCACACTATCAGAAGCCATTGATAGTCTAATACGACCCACAGTATTCTATTGTCAACAACAAGTGAAGCTTTGTCAGACTAGACTTATTGATAGACGGAAAGATAATACTTATCACGCAATAGTGATCTGTAGCATATCTTTAGACAACGTTATTGGTGATAACGGTATTGGAAATGTCAGGCATTGTTGGTTTCAGTACTTTGAATATAGGTTCCTAATTGCCATCTGATAGGTACTTGCTTTGTTATTTTAATAACCTGTGATATGGGTTTTATACCCAAAACTGGGTTAGTCGTCAAATTGTCAGTTTGTTGATGACGGTATTGTAATTTGAACTTGCATTAATTACAGGCCGGACATCCATTGAAAGATCTCAATCGATGGATGTGTGATTATCATACCAAAAACTACGAAATCTAGAGGTACGAGTACAAAAGATTTTGATACAATGCAATTACTAATACTAAGGTGTAGGTACAAGTTAGATAAAAATATTTTTTCTATTTAAAAACTCAATCACAGCTTATAAGATACACGAATGTTTCAAACGAAAATTATTTACTTAAAAACGAAATATTTAATTGAACTACTTGATATAACAAATTTAACTTCTTGAACACTTTTCCGTAACTACGAGTGTAAGAACTTTCAGTGTCATCCTCGTAAATGAAGACTACAATTGTTTCCTTGATATTTTGCGAGAGTCCCAGTTGGACGCCATTAAAGAAGTTACAAGATTAATTCATAGGATTATACTGTTTCTGTTTTCTCTTGATAATAATTACATTGAAGTCTTCGAACTCAAAGGAAACTTTTAGTATTCAAGTAACAGAAACATGAGTAGTTATGCATGTAAGTATTAATTAACTTTAGGAGTCAAAGAGCAAACATATTTTTAACTTCCGTTTAATGTGACGAGACTTTTTGTACATTTTCTTCTTAACATAGTAATTTCCGATCTCATAATTAGTTGTCAATTATCCTTTGACATAATTTGCGCGCCTTATTTTATCCATAATTTCGTTTGCCAGCTTTGAAGTAGCTTTTAACAAAAATAATTTCTGTTTTAAAGACGTTAGTACAAAAATAATTTCAGTTTTAAGAAGTTAATAATGTTTCGAAAAACAAATCGCTGTAAATTTCCAAGTTCCTAACGAAATATCTCACTAAGCTCTTAATTTAGTTCTAAACAAACTTGTGCCGGAAGGCGAGACTGTTGGAAATCCAGATGGAGTTCTAAAACTTTATCTACTAACTATCTGTAATTATCTCTATAGCTTCGGCTACAAATTGACTTTACAGCAGTTAAGACCAAGTGGATTGACCGTAGGGTCAATGAATTGTCCTCTGACATTGTCCAAAGGGCAAGATCTAATTAAATGAAGGCTTAGAACGTGAGAAAGGATATTGAGGCTTGAATTTCGAGACTTGGAATATAAAACAAATGAAATCGTAAATGAATTTGAAGACATCGAAAAAGATGAATAAAAAAAAATAGTAATTGCAACCTTCCAAGATTTTAATGGAAGGCATGCATGTCCGTATACGGACTATGTTAACCGAGGCATGTTGTTTCTAGTAAAAGTTACGACTGCTTTATACCTCCCCATGGGAGTCGTAAGAACAACTAAGTGATTAAAGCGGGGGGGGATGGTTCGAATGATGAGATAATTAAGAAACTCTTATGGTGCTTTGGGAACATAATGCTGGAATAAACTGTTATTACACCTAACTTATTAAACTTGTTTCATTTCCAATGCCGCTATTCTAATGGCGTCAAGCAAAAAGAGGAAGGGTTTCTCAATAGATGCTTTTGGAAATTCTGTATAAGATTCATCAAATGAGAAAGATGCAGCTGCTACAACAACGGTCCCGTAATAATTTGAACATGAAACAACTGTGTCTAATATCATGGACGATACTGGAGTTTTTAATTATAATTAATTTGCATGTATTCCCGGTAGGACAGTTATGAAAACAATGTACCTTATTAAGGGCATTGACGTCAGCCTCCTCAACTGGAAATTATACGTTTGGACATCATGACAAGCTTCAAGAATGTTTATAGAGTCGTTAAGAATCAACACGGATAGAGAGGTGTTATAAATAAAGAACAAGATGCAGATTGTGTGAAGTAGGGGGAAAAGAGACACAAACAACAGACACAGATAAAACTTACGGCTTAAACAAAAGGACGTAATTATCAATGTGCACATAACTTATCCATTTTTGTATGTTGCTGACCCAGTGACTGACAAACGGACACCAATAGAACTGTCCTTGAGTTCGAAGTGAGAAAATTGGAAAGCAACGTGATTCCTACGCGAATTCCAATAAGTAGGCCACGCAGCAATAAGTATTAAGTTACTATTTACTATTGTTCTTTAGTAAACATAACACCAAACTTCTTGGAAACTCTCAAGAGCAATAAAAGTGAATGGGATTCTAAAGTAAGACGTCGCTTTATGAGAAGTTGTAAAGAAATAAAGGATGCCTAAACCATACACATTCGAGTAACAGTAAACTCGGGCGATATTCGCTAAAACAAGTATGATATCGTGAGAAAACAAGTTGTATCGATTACCTTGGCTTGCCTGTTTATCGGTGGCCACATCTCGAGATCTATATCTACACTTACTTGACGGACCACAAACTTGTAGGTACGAGTAGGCTGTAAGTTAGGCCGGTGTTTGACCCGCCGTAGGCGACGCAAACAAGCCGAGCGCATGCGCCAGCCGCGCCGTAAACAGCGGCTCGCTCCCGGCCGAAAACACGTGGACGCTACAACAACCATCACAATCGACACAGATAAATAACAAACCGTCGGCGGCCGCCGCGATCACACCCAGCACCAACACTCGTAGTAATGTGACCGCCATAAAAACACAAGCATTTGCACAACACTCGGAATTTTTCGATTAGCGGGCTGCGTGGACACGTACGGCGCAGCCCGCTGCCTCCGGCGCACTGACGCTCCGCTCCGCACGCCTGCGGCACCGCGCCCCGCCCCGCGCACCCCCGCCAGAACCTTGTCCATTCAACGCATTTTCTGTCATAAGCAAATCGATAATGGCATTATACTTCCGCTTTAAAGCACGCGCGCTGCATCTAAACTATGTCACGAGGTACATCGGCGGGCGTGCGCGCGGCGCGGCGTATAGCACGCCTACCCGACACGCGTTGGATGCGCGGCTAACGTCAGTGGTCTCTGAAAGCGTCGCTATAAAGTTTCGAAGTTTAAAATGTTGTTTTCGGAGTTTTATTCGCAAGTTTTGGCCTAAAACGTTTGATATTAAAACTATTATTGTTATTACAATGTTTAGGCGTTATTTTGATATGTATCAGTGTCACGGCGAGTATTTTAATGTGCATTGTAATGTAAACGATACCTACGGCTGACGACGGAGGCTGGCGTTGCGTCGCAAACATTATAAGTTAGGTTAGGTTAGTTACAGTTTGTGCATTATGACATCATCTTCGGATCAATGCCATCAGTGCACGCTGGGTTTACGTTAGACGCAACGTAAATTGAAAATAAATACTATAATATTAGAATATTACGTACTGACACATTCCCAAGCCACCTTGCCTAAGTATACAATATAGGCAAGGTGGCTTGGGAATGTTACAATGCAATTGAAGAGGATAATGTCCAGTAAATTGGTGAATAATTATATTTAATGGTATATTTATAAACTTCTAGGTCGTTAAATGTGCACGTAAACATACTTTATAATTACACGACTGCCCGAAAAGGAGTGTAATGTATTCAGGGTTGATGTATGTATGTGAGTTTCTATAGTCCACCATAACTTTTAACCTAAAAAATGCCTGAACAGATTTGGATGTATGGGGTATCGTTAGAATCCTTACATCATCCCGAGTGACACTGGCTATATATTTTTTTGAAAAAATCAATATGGCGGTAGTAAAAAAAAATGAAAAGTGAAAAAAAATGTTGTGCTCAATTATTACAATATGGGTATTAAATTAAAGGCCTTGATGAGCACATTCCAAACATATATAATTTATGGGCACCACTTTTACTTAGGTTAGGTTAGGTTAGGTAGGTACGTACACCGTGTACGTGCAAAACAAACATTTCATCTTTGGCTGTGCAAACTATTTAAGGTCCCTCGACTGCAATGACAATTTTATTTATCTGTTTAGTCAGGGATTACAACTTGTTTTTTACTTTTTAGTTCGTTTTTTTGGCAGGGCAGTCGTGTTTTTAATTATTATTTTTTTTAAACTAGTCTGCCCGCGGGTTCGCTTGCATAGATGTCGGAAGTTATCCCACGGGAACATGCTACCGGGACCAAATGCCATGTTGCCCCAGGATGCTATCTATCTCCTTGTCAAATTTTATCAAAATCTGTTCAGTAGTTAGTTGTGAAAAGATAACACACAAACACTTTCGAATTTATAATATTACTATGGATAAATAAATTACCTATTTTACAGCGCTTCAGCAGCTTCAAAAAAAATGAGATTTCAAAAAGATCATTCATGCATTTATTCTTTTGCACTCAACTGTACTTTGTAAGTTTTGTAGCGTACTTAATATTCAGTATGGGAAACTTAAGGACTTCAGTGCAACAAAAAAAAACAAACTGTCCTTGAATTTGGAAATGCAACCCGATATGGAAAAACCGAAGGTCACGTCAATTATCGACTGAGGGAGGGAGAGCCTAATTCCGGGAGTACCCCTTTAACAGGAGGGTTGGCTACCCCTTTTGGACTAGTTAGCTGTCACCCCCAGCTGATCCTAATAATGGGGTTAGCGCTAACTAACTGGCAAGTGCCGATACAGGTAATAATTTACTGTGACGAAGTCTGCTTATCCGTTAAATAAGGGTAGTTAAGCGTGATGGTGTTTGGAAATACTCCGAGTTTCGAATTATTACAGGTAGGTAAATAATCTTCTTGAATAGAATAGCCCATACCGTGGGCCCGTGGGAAGAAGTATTAGAAAGTAAGCTGGATGGTAGGACTAACTTTTCACCCTTATAAAATATTAATGGTGTTGCGCGCCACAATTAATGCCTGATACATGGTGACATTAGTTACCACTAGCGTCATCTAGTTTCGAGTAGCTGAACTAATAGTCACTTGTGCCATCTATTGTCGAATAGCTGAACTAATAGAGTCACTGGCGCCATCTATTATCGAGTAGAGATGTCGGTGCTGGAACTTACTAGAACTGTCGACATCTGGTCAGTTGGGGCCGGTATGTGTTCGAACATTCTAGATGTTTCTACAATAGAAGGTTCTAGAATTATCTGCGGCACTATATAAGGCCGGGACTAGCCGCGACCAATCAGACTTGGTTCTGCGATAGAAGCGAATACATCGAAAGCGATCTTCAAGCGCGACTTAAGAGCGATTGTGTTTTATAATTAGTGTGTTTGAGTTGTTATTAGTGTTGTTTAATTAAAGTGTTATTTTTGGTAATTTTTATCGGCAGTTTTTATTGTCACGAACCCGAAGCTCGTAACAATTGGTGTCAGAAGCAAGGATTAAAATCATGTCGATTTTACCTAAAGACGACACGGAGGGTATCCGTACCCGGAGTCAACGCCAACAGGAGACGGACCAGAGACGTTTTGGTGGAACTATGCCGCAGAGGTCGGAGGGCCAGCTACCAACCTCGGAGGCCGAACCGTCCGCAGCAGCTCCAGCAGCAGCAGCACCAGACTTTGCTGCCCTGATGATGATGCTGCAGGAGCAGTCCCGCCGACAGGAGGAACAGGCCCGCCGACAGGAGGAACAGGCTCGTCGGTTGGAAGAACAGCTCCAGCGGGACAAGGAGGAGCAAACGCGCCGCCAGGAAGAACAGATGCTCCTTATGAAGGACCTTCACGCTACCTTCGGGAAAGACATGAAGGAGGTGAAGGATAAGGTTGCTCAACATGACAACCGCCTGTCGGAAGCTGAAATCCGGATCGACCAAGTGTATAATCGGGTTGACAACGCGGTGGCTGACGTGAAGAAAACCGTGATGGCTGATGTAAAGAAATCGCTGGATTACCTTAAACTTGGGAATGGAATCGCAGCTCCCGTAGCTACAACACCTTCGCTACGTGGATTCAAAGTGCCACCGTTCGACGGAACTTCTTCCTGGTCGGCCTACAAAATCCAGTTTGAGGCTGTCATGAAGGCGAACGGTTGGAATAAAAGTCAAGCCATGACTGCCCTCACCCTAAACATATCTTAACTTAAACATAACTAACAGTGAAGATGTGTTTTAAACAAAACAACAACGACATCATTCAAACTGAATAGAGACATGGATGGATGGGTCACCACGATTGCTCAAGACGGGTTGGCGACGGATTAAATAAGAAAAGATTCCGAAAAAAATTTATAACGCTCTTAATTTTTTTGAATTCTGTTAAAATTATACTCCAATGATAGTTCTGCAGAATAAATCATTCAGGAGTGTTTATAAGAAGAAGCCTTGAAGATAAGATACTTTGTACCTGACTGAATTTTGGAAAATATTATCGCAAGTATAGCTTGACAATGTTATCTAACAGGAAAACTTTTTTAATCATACCTTTTTTGCCGCAAGTCCTATTTTCGTTCGCTGGGAAGACTATTTCGCCGGGATAAAGCAAAGGGTTTTATCAAACTTTTACCCGTTAAAACCACCAAATTCAACATCCTCATCCTGCATCCGTACATGCAGAGAACAGAGGAGGCCCGGGATCCAATGATACCCCGTACCACCGATGCCTCTCCTCAACTCTGCTGACTAAGCTACGCCAAATTTCTTCGCGAGGGGAAACCGTTCGTTGCCCTCGTAGCTCGCTGTTGCTTACGACGCGACGGTGGCACGTCATGATAACTACGCCGTGCTGTGCTGTGGCCGCTATGCTCGTCTCGGAGGTGCAGCAAAAGACCAAGATACCTAGTGCTTATTATTAGATGTTAGCTTCTGCCCGCGTCTTCGTTCGATAAGGACACATGTCGCAGATGGATTGTAGAATACGCTGTTTTACAAAACAGCTCCGTTATGTAAAACAACTGACCAACGCTCAGCTGGATTGACCCCGCGCTTTTACTTAGTTTTCGCCTAGCGTTCTTTCTGACTATTTTTATTTTTACCTAAAAAAGCCTATAAGAATTTTGTAATCCGACTGGTCGTTCCAGAGACTAGCGCGTTCAAGTTCAACAAGCAAACTCTGCAGCTTTATTATAGATCAGCGGTCGGCAACCTTTTGGCAGGCAAGGGCCACAAGGTGGCAAAATAAACTAAAGGCAAGGCCGCAGTTATGATATTAACCCTAGAAGCCTAATATTTTTTTTTAAAACTTTGCCCCACACTTGGATTTTCTCCTGTATCGTGGGTGCGTTTACAAACATTTAAACTGACATGCACAAACAGCCAGACCCGGAACGACTACTTGTAGGCCATACAAATATTTGTTCCGTGCGGGAATCGAACCCGCGACACGCAGCGCAGCAGTCAATAGCTTAACCACTGCGCCAACCGTGCCGTCAAATTCAACCAAATTCAAATATACCTACGTATTATATATATTGGTCATATCCCATAGAAAAAATAAAATAGCTATTAAAAATTGTTAAAACACACGGAATTCAATTCGTACACAATACTTACATTATGAAAATACGTCTGAGCTTTATAGCTAGAAAAATAACCAACGTAAATCATTCAGAAATGAAAAGTACAAGGTAAGTACCTAAATAGATTTTATAAAAATTTCAGTGTGGTGTTCTAAGTGGCATTTGGGAGGCTATTTCTTGTATGTTAGCTGTCATATTTGTAGTTACAAATAGTAGAATGGCTCTCAAATGCTCATCTGTGAGACGAGAAGCATATTTGTTTTTTCTATAATTGACAATTGAAATATTTGTTCGCATAAATAAGTGTTACCAAAAATTGTAATGAACTGCTGAGCAAACCTTTTCAATTCGTCAAAATTAGATGGCAAGCTGCCATAAAATTTAACAACATCATTGATTTCATAGAAAGAGCTTTAGAGAACATCATTAGATTGGAGATAAATCACGTTCATTTGTAAATGACTCGGTACATCCTCAATGTCACACGAAAAAGGGTTTGCAAAAATCTTCAGTTTGCTTGAAACTTTCTCAAAATCACCAAATCTGTCGCTGTATTGAGTTTGCAGTTGTATTGAAATATCTTTCATTTTATCACTTTTCCAATTAAAATTAATTCCAGCTTCCTCGACAGCCTTTTTACAATTCGGAAAATGATTTAACTTTTTTTCATCAATATGTTTTATAAAGAGTTACTTCTCACATCACTCAACTCACACTCGGAATCCTACTCCCACCACAGACACTGACACCTAACACACCACATGAACACACACTAATACACCTACACACCACACGCGCACACACCAACACACCCTCACCCTATTTTTGACTATCTAACATTTTATTTTTCACTGTTTAGCATTCTATTTTTGATTGTTTAACATTTCATTTTTAACTGTCAAATTTTTAGTTTTAGGCATTGCTCAGTGCAATTTAAGCTTTATTTCTGTTTTTAATAATTTACGATTTAAGTTTTACTTTCACTTTGATCTCAATATTTAATTTATTTTTATATAATCATTTGCAATTACTCACTTATTCTTACATAAACTCCAGTGGTAAATAGCATTATGTATCACAACTCTGGTCCCCAAGATACAGGCGGCGCCTAGTTTTGGGACCGCCGTAAAGATCCAAAAGATGATCGCTAACGGTTACAGACCGATGTTAAGTTAATTTTAAGTTGTTAAGTTAAGTTTTTTTCACTGTAAGTAATGGTTCAATAAATTTATTATTAGTTTTTTTTTCATTTGGAATGCCTTTACGTCTATGTACATATCAGAGATTAGTTTAGTTTTTATCTGCAATGCATTTATTTTGATATTTATAAATTATTTACAAAACATTCACGGGCCGCAAGTAAGACGTCCGCGGGCCGCGTGTTGCCGACCGCTGGTATAGATAGATTAAAAGCCTGTGGTGGCCCACTGCAGGTCAAAGGTCTACCTACTCTCTATTTATAGCTACCTGCCGGTCACAACTCCAAACTCCAAGCTGCTACTGAAAAAAATCGAGATAGAAAAATCCAATAAGACTTTGCACAATCTAGGAATCGAATCCAGGATGCTCATGCTCAGCAGTACCGCGACCACGAGAGCAACGAGGCAGTTGGAGATCACCAGGAATTGCCCCTATATCGTGTGTGTATTCTGTAAATAATCTTTTAGAGGTATGAGGAACAGGGTGTAAAGTTCACTCATACTCTATAGAAAAGGGAGGATCCTCCGGCCAGACGGGTGCTGTGTCTGGTGGGCAATTGCCCAACGATTGATGTTGGGAAATTGTATCTATGCTAATTGCGCGGTAAACTCTGCTTGCGACATCCAGGATTTGCGTGACGTCAGTATGACGCGTTGTTCGCATGTGGCGTTGTAGATACCGCTACATCACCCCCCTCCGGAGACCGGAGGTCGATAGTGGACTGAGTCTTGTATCTTGCGATGCTTGCCAGGCAGCTGAGGTTCCAGTAGGTCGGAACCGGTTGCCGCATAGTTCACGGTGAGTCGGAACTGTCTGCGGAGTTGTCCCCAGTGAGTCAGGGTGGTGCTGCGTTATATTCCAGTGCGTCGGATGTACAGCGCCGGGTTGAGGCTGGCTGCTGCGTCGACCAGTAGAGGGTGCTCTGCTTGTTGACCGGCCGAAAGTGCAGTGTGCTGTGCCAAGGTTGCTGACGAGGCTGAGGGTGATGAGGATGACGCTGCATGCTGGTGGTCAGGATACCCGTTGAAGCCGTGGGTGCTGGCTGGCTGGGTGACTCGCCGCTAAAGCTTGCGGGAGTGATGATGATGACGTCACGCTGAAGTATTTGCACGAAGGCTGCGCTGACGTTCATGTCACCAGTTTAGAGGTATGAGGAACAGGGTGTAAAGTTCACTCATACTTTATAGAAAAGGGAGGATCCTCCGACCAGACTGGTGTTGTGTCTGGTAGGCAACTGCCCAACGATTGATGTTGGGAAATTGTATCTATGCTAATTGCGTGGTAAACTCTGCATGCGAGATGTAGGATTTGCGTGACGTCAGTATGACGCGTTGTTCGCATGTGGCGTTGTAGATACCGCTACAATCTCACCGTGAAAACCTCGGTGAAGTGAGCTAATAGGTATCTATATAATATTCTTTAAGTTATGTATACTTTTGTACTTTACGCCTTTAGGTACATATTTATATTGGTCAAGCACTTGAAGATAAGCTTATCATGAACTCATTGTTTATTTATCAATTTTATAATATTTATCCTGGATACACTTCACCATCTTTGTTTCCGTTGGTATGCGGTATTAGTTACTACCTGAACACCGATAGGTACCTTCCTATTATGTTGATGCCGTCATGTCCTAGTCGTTGAGTAGTAAACAGGATAAACTAGCCTGTGGTGCAGTCCCATACTAACAAGTAGGTACTTATACATCAATAGTTATAATGATATCATAAACTAAAGGCTATAAAATGAGCTTTTAGGGGCAGGTGCCCCCTCGTGTACATACCTATATGACCACATAGGCTCATATAGGTATGTCCAGACGCCAGCACATCAAGCTACTCGAAACAGTCAAATTTTCCCAATCAACCTTAAACCTTTGACGGCACGGTTGGAACAAATATTTGTAGGTATGGCCTACAAGTAGTTGTTCCGGGTCTGGCTGTTTGTGTATGTGAGTTTAAATGTTTGTAAACGCACCCACGATACAGATGAAATTCCTAGTGTGGGGAAAAGTTTAAAAAAAAACACCTTAATCTTAAGCGATAACGTTGAAAATCTATTAAAAAGGACAGATTGTAGTAGCTGTAGTCTGTACCGCGAGCGACAAAGACAACTGCAGTCGTCGGCGCGTCTACGGCTGCCGCCGACTAGTGTCGACGCTGCAGTTGCCTCTGCCCTTGGCAACGTGCCGCTCGTGTATTTGAGCACTACAAGCTCATTTACAATGATCAATCTAGCCCTGGCATCACTTTAATCCTTGATTTTGGCTAGTTTGACGCATAATATCCAATTGTCCTTACATTTTTATTTGTTAGAATAAACACTTAAAGCCGCAATGCAGCTTTATTATCGTCGTGATGGCCGAGCAAGTAGAACACCTGCATGTCAAGCACGAGGATTCCGGGTTAAAACCGGGCTAGTACCAATGTTACTTTTTCAAATTCATAATTGTTTCCACTAAGAGGAAAAATCCTCGTGCATGATCGGGCATTCTCCTGGCCGCTCATTTACACCAAGCGCAAAAGTGAGCTTCGGACGCGGACGCGCCGCGGAGGACCTACAGATTGCCTGGTTTGGTCTTTATTCAACTGGGGTACGTAGTAAAACACAGAAAACTGGAGAAATACAATTTTATTGACATAAACTCAGTTATCACTATGACATAAAGGTACAGGGCAATTCTTCAGACTATTGTTAACATTCCTTAAACACATATTATCTATATTAGACTATTTTTGTTATAATTATTATGAAATTAAACCTAAAATAGACTATTGACGCTGCAATTTATAAATGAATGCACTGTGGAAACAGCAAGTTCTATTAAGCCACAGGGATAATTATAGCTAAAAATGCTTTTAGGGGAGACAGCATAAGTCCACTGTCATTCTAGCCACCGTGAAAAGTTAGGGGAAGTAAGCATGGAGTGAGCTGTCATTCCAACAAATGTTAGGCATTGAAAATATTGACAGCTCACTCTAAGGTCACTTCACCTAACTTTTCACGGTGAGATTTTTACAGAATCGATCGGCTGGTATGCTGAATTATATTAAAAGGAAGCTTTACGGAAGTTTTCAGTATCAGGAAGTTATCAGTAATAAGTATCAAGATAATCTATTAAAATGATGATGCCGTTACAAAAAAAAAAATACGATTTATTATAATTGTAGTTATAATGACTACCGAGATGACGACTAATAGAGAAGTATGGAAGAATAAGACATGTTGCGGGGAGCCCAAGTAAACTGGAATATGGGCTGGACAATTATGGTGATATTGTAGTTATAATAATTATATCATGTGTTCTAAAATATCGGAGCGAACAGATTGTTAAATAAAAAAGATCCGAACAATAACCAAAAAAAATATCGTCAATAATAAAAGTTTTAACTTGAAACATACATTATAATTTGATATAAAGTACTTGCTTATGTCATACAAAATAATTTGTAATCATTACTAAATTGATGTAAATAAGTAACTGATTAATTAGATAAAGGAAAAAGAAAAAAACTTCATAAACACGCATATGACTTATATTACAGATACCTAACGTTATTATAATTTTGCAAGTATGAAGTGCAAATAATACTTTTGCAAGTCTAAAAGCACACGTATTCTTAGAAAATAAAAGAATAATTAAAACAAGTTTGATGCGCAAGTATACTTGTGCAAGTAAAACCCAAGTAAACTTGAGCTGGGGGCTTACCACCAGCTCTTATATCAGGGCAGAAGTTGAACTGCACTGCTTTATTGTACTTAGTCATAGAACAAAAAACCAGTGCAGTTCAACTTCTGCCCTGCTATAAGAGCTGGTGGTAAGCCCTCAAGTCACCAATATAACGCAAAATGATGTATTTTATTATTTCATCGTCAAAATAATGCATCTAGGCACATGTCCCACCACCGACGAGGAAGCGACGAGCTATCGACTACTTTCTCGCTCAAGATACATACAAAAGATTGTAGGCCCCGTGTCAGTAAAAGAAATACTTTTATATTAATAGTTGATCGCTGACTGTTTACACCACCGTACAACTCGGTCGAACAAAAAGACGTATGCGGTCGGGGCAACGAAGTTTCTTACGTTATACTCGTACGCACACACACTCGTATATAATAGAAAGGGACAGAGAGATAGTCGCATGGAGGGGGTATAGCGCTTTTTCCTTTCGTGTTAGTGGTCAACTCTTACCGCAGGCCGGTCCAAAAACTCGCTTTTAGTCGCTAGTTCTGTTCGGTTCTCGCTAAACACTGGCGCTGGGACCGGTGCCAGGATGGATTTTTCAATCGTCAGATAACTTTTACCTGAGCATTAAATGTGACGGTTGAACAGCTTGTGTATAACCACAGAATAACTAATAGTACTAACGTACAGAAGATGCACTCCTTTGATCTTAAAGAAAGCCGCTTTTGTAGTAGCCTACAAAATCACTTCCCCGCCAACGCGCAAGCTAAATTGCACTTAATCGTCGCGCCTGAGAGTTGTTATTACTTTGTGTCCTTTCTCGTCTGCAACATGCCTACGCCGCTTGACCTAGTACTAGGAAAGAAAAATAAAATACGGTACATACCTTTATATACTTTTATTGTATTTATGAATAGTCTATCTACAGTTTTTGGTACCTACCTAAGTACTAATTAGGTACATGTAGACGTGCATTTCTTTACCCTAACATGTCCTTTGGAAGTGAGAAAAACGCGGATCCTTGTTATTATTTAAGCAGCCGAATACGTAAGCTTTTGCCAGCATTTTATCCTACCCGACCGACGAACGGACGACGCGACGCGACGCGTGAGTGAGTATCGAACTAACGGGCGACCTGGCCGTTTCCTACCTACCTAAAATGCGGAGTGCTCCTGGCCTGGTATAACTAGAAATTAATTGTACCAACCGACATATTATAAGATAAAAATTGGCAAGTTCATCATCTGCCTAGCCTTTTCACAAGCAACTAAGTTGGGGTCGGCTTCCAGTCTAACCGAATGCAGCTGAATACCAGTATTTTACATAGAGCGACTGCCTATTTGACCTCCACAACCCAGTTACTGGGTAATCGATACCCCTTGGTAAGACTGGTTGTCAGACTTTCGAGCTTCTTATTACCTGTAACGACTGTCAAAGATCCACGAATGACAGCCGGGACCAACCACCAACTACGGCAAGAGGAGCTTAACCTGACCGATGAATCTGTGCGGCTGTTATTTAGCCACGGGGCCCTCATAAGAGTTAGCAAGTTATTATTGTGTATCTGACGATATAGTTATCTGACGATTGAAAATTCGGCCCTGCGTTACATAGGTACCTTTGGAAAGCAACAATTCAATGCATATAACAAAAGTATTTATATCAACGCGATTCGGGTATAGTATTTTTACCTCACGAAGTGACACGCGTTTTACTTGTGGTAACCAAGTGTACAAACACGCTGTGAATGTATGCGAGAAGAGGGGTAGCGTTAGCACATAACAGACACACACACTTCCAATTTCGCCAGTTTCTCTCGACGGTCCCGAGAGGTCCTGCTCTTACACCCACATTCAGAGCGTGTTTGTTTGTTGCTTTGTGAGATTAAAAATACTGTAGACAAGGAAGGTAGATAAACAACTTTGTAGCACAAAACAATCAATACGCGGCCGTTATGAAGATAAATTACGATTTAAAAAAACTACGGCTTTGTAGAGCGGCGTCTCTCTCACTCATACTTGTGTGGCAGTTGCTGTTTATCAGTCTTGATCTTCTTAAAGGCCACGTACTGTACAAGTTGTAAAAAAAAACTAACTACTAATAAAACAATTATATTCTAGTTTCAAAAGCATCAATTCCCCTCATACTCTAGGGGCAAAATTCAGACCCTTCCAAAACCTTCGATTTTGCTAAATAAAGTTAGCATTTCAGACGAATATGAACCTTATTTACCTAAGCATATAAGGTTTGTATTCGTATGAAATAATAACTTAATAATAAAATAAAGTCAAATTGCGAACTGTGAACCTTGCCCTATCTAAACTGGTGCTGTTACCCTACCGTCGCGTTAGACTTGACCGATAATGCAGCATTTCCTTCTTTTCAAAAACCCATCCGAAACATTCAATAAGTATAGGCATCTACTGAAAGTTTTGACAATATCATAAGAAGACATCAACGCGTGTTTGTCTTCTTCATTTCATCTTACACATTACGGCATTCTTGCGCTTAGACCTTGCACAAGCATTTTTGCAAGTATACTTGTGCAAGTCATAACCACAAGTTCGAAAAAGCGTGTCTGAAAACTTAAATATAACACAATTTATTGACGACCTTGGGGTAATATGAAGTTTGCATGCCTTCATTTTCCCAGTGCGAGTGTGAGACAGAGCTATACAAGATGTTTAGCACCATCCCTTTTTCTCAATTATGATGACATTAAAACTTTATTATACCCTTGTCAAAATCATAAAACAGTTTTTGAAAAAGCACTTGATTTAACAAAAATTCTTTCTCCAAAAACGTTGAATGACTTAGGGCTGATTTCTCAATCGACAGATAATTTTTATTCGTGGAATAAAATTGACATCTGACCGTTTTTGTATAGAAGAACTGTCAAAAATTCAAAATTATTCCTCCGATAAAATTATCTGGGGTTGGAAAAATCAGCCCTAAATTAATGAATAATAATTTTCATTCATTATAGAACCTATTTTAATGTTTAGTAAGACACATTAACGGGAGGATGAAGAACGTCTGCGATCGCGACGGTCGCGGCGCGGGCTGCGCGAGCGACGCCGGCGCGTGCGGCGCTCTGAGCTTGAGTGGCGCCCTCTGGTAGGAAAACAGTAGTATTAGGAAAGCGTACTAAGCGGCTTCTTGTAGTGGAGAGAAACAAACAGAATACAATATTATAAACAACACAACATGCACATTACAATATTATTTTTATTATACTGAGAGTCAATAGACCGATCCGACCCGTTCGGTCTGAACGAATCCGTACACAAGCACGAAACAATCGAACTGCACAGTCCATTCAGTTATTTTACCTCTGACACTAGCAACCCAACAGCAACCTTATTGTAACGAGAATAAAGCTCACTGTGATTTTAATAGCCTTGTCAGTGGCAGCAAACTCATAGCAACCTTATTATAATCAGAATAAAGCTCACTGTGATTTTGATACCCTTGTCATTAGCAGCAAACTAATAGCAACCTTATTGTTAAGAGAATAAATATCACTATGAATTTGACAGCTATGCAAAGTCAGAGGTAAAATAATTATAAAAGGTCTGTATAGTTTTAACGATTTGCTTCTAACATTAATTGTCCCGGCCGACTTAACCAATCAAGCCCGCGTGGTGGATTACGGCCCACTCCCTCTCACAGAGAAAAGGCCTGTGTCTAGCAACGTCAAACACTTGCCCGGCATTACTTCTAAAATAGATGGCGACTATTTGGCGCAGCCGTTCGGCACAAAATAATGATTCGTATTGCACTTCAATTCAGTTTTCATTTTGTTTACCGCGTTCCTTTGTGTACTGTTGTCAAATAATCGTTATTATTTATTTTGCAGTAGGAAAATTATATAGGCTGAATATTTTTAGATCTGTTGACAGTTTACCCCCTTATTAAAAAACGCGGAGTAAAATCCTTTAAGACCTAAACCCTTCGATTACTATTATTGATCGAAGCCTAAGCCTCGAAAAATGTTTGGTAATTCTTGTTAATCCCACAAAAAACAAAAACACATCCTATTTGCATAACACATTTCCAATCACAATCTGATCCATTTTGAAGAATGTTGCTATTCCATTGCTTCATTTGTTCGAAAAAAATTTGTCTGCTCAACAACGTAAATAACGCAATGAATGTTGTTGAACTGTCAAAATGAAAGCCATTGCTGCTGTTAGTGTGTTACGCAATTACCCCGCTGTTTGTAACTTTGCTCCGCGTTTATTAACCGGTTAAATTCTGTCATTACAGAAACAATTAAAAGGTAATCCTCTAAGTAAAGTCTCACGTGGATCCACGTTCATACGAAGGGTTAATAAGGAGGTGATGGTATCAACTTCTAACCTGGAGCTACTCCGCCTCCTGCGGTCTCTGTCAGAAGACCGGCGCCGTCTCTTCCCGTGCTCAGAGTCAGAACTATCCGAGGCAGACGAGCCTCGCTTCTTCTTGGCTTGAACTGGAGACAATACAATATCTTTGTTAGGTTAGTTTTATCCGCGGTTTATTCTACCTGTATCTAAAGGAGAAAATTCTTATATGAGGTTTCAAGGTGAAAACAAGAACTATGTAAGATTATGTATGTTATTATTTGATTTTGTTTTGAGTTTGAAGTTAGAGAAAGGAACTACGAGCCTGAATTTGGAGAAAAAAAAAAGTTCTTAGTTTATCCAGGAATCGAACCCGTTTTTTTTCCACATTCTTGCACAAAAACAGCTAAATCGATTTTAATGCTTATGGTACCATATTGAAGCTGAAACATCAGGCTTAAATAAATATTTTATATTTTCAGAAATTAATACCCTGTATTATTACATTAAAGTACAAAAATGTTCCACTCACCAGCTTTGTTCTCCCTGTCCCGTTGTCTGGACTTGATGAGACGAACTATTTCCATCAGTTCTTTGCGTGCTTCGTTCCTCTCCTCTTCCGTCTAAATTGAGATAAAATAATGTCATAGTCATAGTGTCAATAGTGTCATAGTGTGCGTTTCTTTCTTTCTTTCTTTAACTACTATAGTTTGACCAAAACCGCTGTACCGCGCCTTCGGTATGTGTGCGGCTCACGGGGCGGCAGTGCAGGCCGCTCATTCGTCATCGCTCACGGCGTCCCGCCCCCCGCCTCGCCGCGCATTCCTAAGGCACGGTACAGCAGTTTCGGTCAAACTATACACCAACTGCGGTCGATGACCCCACAAAAAACCATTAATTTAATTTATGTATTGTTTTATCATGATAAAATATCGATACCGATCGCGTCTGAGGGGTTTCGCTAGCTAATTTAATTCAACCCTGTATATGGATAATGGCACAAATACTTACACCATCCTTCTTCTTGTCATCTTCCTGCGGGGTTCGCTCGCCACTCTTCTCTCTTGTCTCGGCCGCAGAAGGCTTGCGGTCACGAGACTTAGATCTGAAGGTATTAAATACCAAATTACACAATGATGTAAAATGAACAGGTGTTTCAAAGAGGACAAAAAAATGACTATAAAAATATTAGCAATCAATAAGACCTAAGCTTATCGCATGTTTAAGTGCCTTTACTGTTTTCTTCATTTCTGCATTTATTTAGTTAAATAACCCATAACCCCCCTAGTAATTGTGTCTCAATAGTGGCAGTTTAGCTCTTATGACAACGTATTTAGATTCTAAAACTTAATACACCAATAACTTACCTCTCTTTAGTCGGCGACGGCGTACGTGACCGCCTCCTCCTCTTGTCCTTATCATCATCCCTGGCCTTACTCCTATCATTATCTCGACTCTTATCACTCCTACTACGATCCTTACTCTTGTCGCGACGTTCAGACCTCTCCCTCCTCCGATCATTCCTTCTATAATCAGAGTATTTACGATCTCTATCATCTCTATCATTCCTCTGATCCAAAGGTTTGCGATCCCTGTCATCGCGATCATTCCTCTGCTCAGAATGTTTACGATCTCGGTCGTCCCTTTCATTCCTATGTTCCGAATGTTTTCGAACTCGGTCATCCTTCTCATTCCTCTGTTCAGATTGCTTGCGGTCTCTGTCGTCTTTATCATTCCTCTGATCAGAATACTTGCGAACTCTTTCTTCTTTATCATTTCTGTGGTCGGAGACCTCGGATAGTTTGCGGATTCTATCTTGTTTATCATTTCTGTTTTCGGAAAGTTTGCGAGTCCTGTCATCCTTTTCATTCCTTACTTCCAAGGGTCTGCGACCTCTGTCCTCTCTGTCATTCCTCTGCTCCGACTGTTTACGATCCCGGTCTTCTATCTCGTTTCTGAACCGGTCACGTCTGTCATCTTTTTCTTTAACCTTTTCTTTTTCGCCTAAGCGAGCTTTAATCGCTTCACGACGATCTATTGGACGAGCTTCTGCGTCTTTCCTGATGAAACAAACGTAAATTATTTACACGATTCTTTCGGTCTTAAAATAAATAAATTAAAAAATAGATGATTACGTGATAAAATATGGAGGAAACATGGGTTCAACAACAAAATCACGCACTCTTCTATTCGAAACGATGGCACTTTTTAAATAACTTTGGACCAGTAGGGTGTCATGTTAATTGCAGCATCATATTTTTTGCTAGATAAAAGAAAACACACACCAAACCACTAAACGACGGTTTTATAGTAATGTGCCTACCTTTGCGAATCCTTCTTAAACGTACTCCTCAACAGACTAAAAGGATCGTAATCATCCTTAGACTTCTCCTCGTGCTGCCCCTTAGCCAGGCCTTCAGACACATTGGCTATGGCGGAGGATAACTTGGGTTGGGCGTATCCCACTGTTGAAGATAGGCCATCGCGGCGGCCTCTGTTGTCGCGATTGTCACGAGCATCGCGATTCTCGCGGCCATCGCGGCCATCACGAGCCTCGCGATCGCGGCCAAACGGTGCTGCGTCTCTGTTGAAGGAGATAATTACTGTGTTTGATGAAAGAAACAACGATGAATGTAGCCTAAGGCTAAATCAGTTTGAAGTAGGAAGAAGTCAGAATTTATTACGCATAGTTCCGGGTAGTTTAGGGTAAGTGATCACCGGGTCGTATCTTTTGGCTATGGGTGAGTCCGTATCTACCCCAGAACCCCGAAATAAATAAAGTCATACATACTCCTAAACATAATAAAATGGTAATTCTATTTTGCTTTAGTTAATTTTGTATACGTTACTATTGCAATGTTGGTCATGTTATACAAGAATTAAGCTTTTATAAAATAAAAAAATTATGTCCAGGAAAATCACTGTCCATTTTAAGGTTGCCTGGAAGAGATCGCAGAAAGCGATAAGGCCGCCCATTGTATATTTTGTAGTGTTTAATGTATTTTATATGTTATGTGTTTTGTGGTGTACAATAAAGTACATATAAATAATAATAATAATAATATTTCGGAACCAACTTTCAGATTCCACAAACCTTAGAGCCAGCCCTCTCCGCATCCAAAACCTATAAGTATTTAGGTATGTCAGAAGCGTTGAGCATCAATGTTACTGACATGAAGCAATCGTGAAAGGAGCGCTTCTTTGGCCGCTTGATAAAGTATTTAATAGTCTTTTATCATGCGGAAACAACGTTCGCGCCTTCAACGGTTGGGTCATGCCGGATTTGATGTACTCTTTCGGCATACTCAAATGGACTCAGACCGAACTCGACGCCTTGGATAGGAGGGTCCGTACCCTGGTGACTGCAAATCGAATGCATCACCCATGGTCATCGGTAATGAGGCTATATATCCCGCGAAAGTGTGCACAAGGTTTTACCCATACCTGTGTATGTGCCCGACCCAGTTCTCGAAAATGAAAATATCGCATTGTACTGGGATCGATCCATCCTGGGACGGATCATCCTGATATAGTGGTAGTGGATCGATCAGAGCGGCGCGCAATGATTGTTGACCTAACTGTCCCGCATGATGAGAACCTCGTGAAAGCCGTGAAAGATAAACAAATCAAGTATCTTGACTTGGCCCACGAGGTTGTCGACATGTGGGATGTGGACTCAGCGATCATTGGACCGATAGTCGTGACAGCCAATGGCTTAATAGCCAAGGGCCTCGACCAACACCTGAGGAGGCTCTCGTTGGGCAGCTAGATCAAGGGCTTGATTCAGCAAGCGATACTTCTGGACACGGCTCGCATTGTCAGGAGGTTCCTCTCTCTAGAGCCCTGACCACCGGTAGCTTGGACCCTGTCCCGGTACCGGTGGGCAACTATTATTTATATTTTTAAATGTTTTTATACTTTTTATATTCTAATATTTAAAAATATAATTTATATGAGTTTACATTGAAATAAAGGAATAATATTATAATAATAATATTTATTCAGTATTCAATTGGCAAAATATTTACATAGTCTTAGAAATAACTTACAAAGGTATAATAATGTCAGATGCCTGTACTAGGCACCTGTATCACAGGCGCCATGAGCATACTTTATGGTAATAGGTTAGTTGGCTGGATAAAACAATAATAATTATATTTAGTCCGTCAGTTAGATTATCGAAAAATAATGGACATGTATTTTTTCTTTTCTCAATCAACCAAAAAATTTACAAAGATAAAGCACGTCAAAATTTAGCAGTGGGGGTCGTGACGTCACTTGCTTGCAAAAGTGTCGCAAGCAAGTGACGTCACGCGAACTTTAACGGGCGATATCTTCATAATTTTTTATATAATTGACAAAAGAAAAAATACGGGTTCAATATTTTTTGATAATCTAACTGACGGACTAATTCGATTTTTTTTAGGAAAATAGCCTATTGTAGGACAATCAAATTCTTAACAATATCAACATTAGAAGTCTTGCAATAATGACAAAAATGTATTAATTCATTATTTTATACTTAGTTTACTTATATACTATTTACCTTAAATATCAAAAAGCCATATATACGTAATTATTTAGTTTGCGTAAAATAGTTTCTTGCACTTTATAACCTAGGTAAACACATATATGTTAAAATTTTGCGTCAACAGAAATTGGTAAGTGGGTTAAAGTCAATGTTGCACAAAATTAAATCACGTTCGGGGCAATGTGTTTATTTGAGTTTTGCTGCGGGCGACTAATGTGCTTAAACATAAAAATATCGAGTGTTTGTAGGCCAGTGCAGTGTTTAGTTGAGTCGGCAGCAGACATTAATCACGGAAGTCTGGCCTTAAGCATGACGCTCTAGGCGCCCTCGTAGTCGATAGAGTTGATGTACCTGTATTGCGCTATGGGCCTAGCAGGCACTCAGCATCTCCCGTTTTGTGGTTATTGGGCTTTTTAAAGCGTGAGCATGTCGCACATTTCGGTGTGTCAACTTTCTTCGCGCACTCTGACATCGAGTGTCCTTCTTCACCGCAGTGGCCACACGTAGATTTCAGCTCTCTGCATGTTTTTGCTGCATGACCATATTGTTGGCATTTGTAGCATCTGGTAACCAGGGTGAAGTCCCTAACAGGGCATGACGTCCAATTTATAAGCAGCCTTGATTGGGATAATAGGGCTTTACGTATATTGGCTGTAACTTCAATGACGTAGTTACAGTTCGAAGCATCTTTTTTCTCAGACTTGTAGCTTAATTTAACCATGCTCAAAAAGGACTCCATAGGCATTGCTGAAAACTTTTCGGCTACGTTCTGTTCATAAATGCACCTGAAGATTTCAGTGTCAGCCAAAGTAGTCGGCACACCTACAACCACGATCCTAGGTTTGCGCTTGCTTGGTTCGTCGGCGTTAAGTCCGGATGTAGAGAGCTGGATTGTGTGCTTGAGTTTCTCAGAATCATGTTTCGTCTCTGTACTAATAATAACGGCTCCATTTTTGGTCTTTCGGAAACCACGTACATGCATATGTACATACATCTTCATTTGATCAGGGCGAAAGATTTGTTGCACGAGGTCTTTTGTTTCGTCGCTTGACTTCAATTTATCGTTAGGATAAATAGCTACAGAGCTTAAATTGTTCGGTCGAATGAAATCATTTACTCCCTTCTTTACCATATCGGCAAACGACGCATTTCCCGCAGATCCAGAGTCCTTAATCGCCTGCATAAGCTCCGAAATATGTTCCGTCAGGCCGCGCTTTTCCTGAAGGGCACCAACCGCGTTATACGCGTGAACGGCTTTCTGCTTGAGCGACTGATATAGGACTGCCATTTGTGAGGTTCCAGATCCTACTTTACGGCACAGGGTAGAAATTTTCATTTTCTGCTCGGAGTTGAGTTTGCCATCCGCGGCAATAGAGCAAATTTCATTCAAGTGCTGTTCAATAGCTGACATCCATTTTTGAATTTTGGGCGTTGAAACAACATCAGCCGTGACCGACTCAAGGGCTGGCTTCCGCGACGTCGTCTTCGACAGCGAGGAGGGGCTGTTATCCATTTTGTAATTTTTGCTAATTTGTGTCTATTATTCACTGAAACTACACACTAAGCAAAATTACAGTTGCATTACGTTGGTAATGCACTAAAGGAGGTCACTATTTATAAAGTAGGTGATTATTAAATATTGCTAACGAGCACGTCTGTACACGGCGAATGACCACGACGGAATGACGAAATAATAAAAGTTAGTATCGTAAAAGCTGTTGCCAAACTACCAACCTATGCTGATCATGCTTAGGGTTGACCCCTAAAGCTAGCGCCAACATATCAGCCCTGTTCTCTGGGGTAGCCCTGCGGATGTCACGGCGTCTGTCGAGCTTCTCAGCCGGCTTGCGTTTGTGGGACGCCTCGTCTAGGGAAAATATCGTGAATTCAATATTAATTCGAACTCAACTCAACTCAAAGTATTTATTTCAATTAAACCAATTACAGGCATTTTTGAATTATCAAGGAGTCGGTCTGTGAGAAAAATGAAGCTAGTTGCCCATTCCAAAGCGTAGGTACCTATGGAGAAGAACGGGCAAGAAACTCCATGGACACTCTTTTAAATCAATATAATATGAGTCGTAGTAGAATATAATAAGAATCGAGAGTTAGAAGTCAAGCAACTTAGATAACATTAATTACTTGTACTACAAAACATGCATGTATTTTAAATAATAAATAAAAAACCGATAACAGCAACTCAATATTTTAATATGGTCTGAAAAAAAAACGTTTGGAGTTTTTATAAACCAACACCAGATTAACATTACATAAAAAGAAAAAAAACAGAAAATAGCTTTAATAATTTTATAATAAAAATACATAAATATATACGTAATACTATAATTGTAAAAAAGATCAATATGAAATAAAACATAAGGCTAAAATTATGTCGATTCCACGCTACAAAGCTCTGGTCAAACTGAAGCAAATGCCGCGCGGTATGCGCTCGCGCCGATTGTGTCAACTAACTTGTATGGAGATGACTTAATAGTAATAGTCGCTTGACTTCCTAACCTAAATTTTTCGTTTCTCGTAATGTTAATTACTTTGCATACCTACTACTGTAAGGAAGCAAGTTTTTCTAACTGAACAGACAGCTATGCTGGGGAGTTTGTTGCGCCACTTCTTCCCAGCGAAAGCACTAAAAAGTGGTGAAGCGCGGGCGTTTTGGGAGACTGTCTTATGTAACATTGACGTAAGTAAAGTGCTGATTCTCAGCCTAATTTGAAAAAGTGACTTTTGATTTTGAATCATTAAAACAAGCGACGCGCGCTTTCGCGTGTAAAACGAAAAGAGCTATGATCTACTATACAATAAACAAAATAACACCAGTCTTAGCGATATTCTAAATACAGTATTCGTCAAGGGAAATGGACCTTCTCCATGTAATGTAAACAAGTATTGATATACTTGAAATAGCTAGCTAGCATTAGCATAGCATAATCAGTCTATGGTCCCACTGCTGGGAACACAAAGGCCTCCTCTCGGTGAGAGGGCCGTAATCGACCACGTGAGCCCAGTGCGGGTCACATGATGGATGACAAGATGTCATATTTTTTTTGTCACATATCTTCCATAAATTGTTTTTAGGACATGTGCGGTTTCCTCACACGAAATAGCTAGCTATTTCATACATATCGTTTAAACTCCAAGAAGTTACCTGCATAAAACAAAATAAAGAAAAATCATTTGACACATAGGACCATCAACCATCCTGCCCCTCTCTAGGACTACATTATCACCAACTCGTGCCAGACAAACGGAACACATAAAGAATATCTGTCTAAAACATTTACCATCATGTTCGATATCCTCCTCGAAGTCCAACGCGTTGTAGTCAATCTTCTCATGGCGAGAACGTTCTGAAAATGTGTTATTATATTTTATACTATGTATTTAGAGATGAACGACACAAATCACAAACACTTTGTGAGCACACGCTTACTATTAGTTGACTTCATTATTGCTTTACCACCCTAAGGTTGAATGTCGTTTGCACGTTATAAAACAAGAAGGTCTACAGCCCTTTCAGTTATTTACGACAGGTCTGTCAAAATCACTGTGATCTTTATTCTCGTCATAATAGGGGTGCTCTTGGATTGCTGCTGTCAGAGGTAAAAAAACTATGAACGGACTGTATTATCTGTGACAGATAGTAATTGTTGTAAAAACGGAAAGTAATTCAGAAGTCGACTGATAGGTGATGATAGGTGGCAAATCAGGCACATGAAGCATTTCAGCTTTCTGTGGGGATGGCCACGCACTTGCTAAGGCCATGGTATTGCAGATGTTCACAAGCATCAGTGACTACTTACCATTAGGTGGGTCGTCTACTTGCAAACAATAACATTAAAAAATAGCAGTTCAATGTTTCAATAAAAGCTACACGATGTTCTGAATATATTTTGTGCTAAACGTTTAGTGATTTGTGGTGGAAATGGGCCTAAATTTTTCTAAGTTTTCTTACTAAGAAAACATCTAAATTTTATAACTTTTCTAATACACATTTCGATAATATTAAGATAGTCTAGTCTAACTATAAGTCAAAGGGCTACTAATCAAGGGACCCGTAGATAAAAGGAAGGCAAGCTAGCTTTAGGGCTCCTACGCTGACTAGGCCCCTAGGCCGGGGCCTTGTAGGACTTGTAGGCGTAAATCCGAGGCTTGATATTATTCTCCCTATACTAACCGAGAGTAGAATCACATTCTCCTTCCTCTTTCTCTTCTGGTGGATGAACTGGAGTTCCTTCACCGCCATCACCTATAAAAAGTGGCCAAACGATAGATTATAATATAAACTTTAGTTGAATTCAGTATTTCAGATGTTTTTCAAGTTTTTGGAACAGTAAACTCTGTCTTGTTTGATAAAGTTCAAATTCTAATGCAACTAATATTTTTTAGGAACTTTCAATTACAAATCATCATCTGCCGAGCCTTTTCCCAACTATGTTGGGGTCGGCTTCCAGTCTAACCGGATGCAGCTGAATACCAGTATTTTACATGGAGCGACTGCCTGTCTGACCACCACAACCTAGTTACTGGGTAATACGATACCCCTTGGTAAGACTGTGGTACAACTTTCAATTACAAATATTCGTTCAAAAATCAACTAAAACTACATAAAGCTTAAGTAAAGGTAATTGATGTTAATTATCTGAGATTATGAATTCAAGTTTTAATAGTTGAACATAACAATGGCTCATAGATGTCAGTAGCAAAAAAAATTTAAGTATTTATTTATTGAGTAGCAATATACTTGATTAAAATGAATATTTAAATCAGCATCAATAACTCACGGCTCTGTTGTCTTTCTAGTTCTACTTTCTTCTTAGTAGACTCAATTTGTTCCTTCTCAGATCTCTCATGTTCAGCGCGCTGTAAAGTTATTACGAGTTAAAACTCCAATTATGCGTAAAATAAGTTTATTCACATGGCAAATTATACAGTAAAATATCGTACAGCTGAATGTAGCTGTATAAGATTGGCATTTCACGCAGTTTCATACTTCATTTGTTTACTTCTTAGTGTATCAATGAAAAAAAGTTCAAACAACTGGGACCCAAATTTAATTTGTTCTTAACCGCATGAACAGTGGGATTCTACCATTTTACTGTAAAATACAGTGTGATATAGCGCCATCTGGTCGGCCGGTAAGACTCAGGTTTAGTGTGATCGAATATAATTAGAATAAAATTGATGCTAGAAAACTCACCTCAAATTCAGACAGTTTGATAATACGCCTTTGCGCTTGTCGCCAGTGAGGCGGCGTCACCGAGCGGGAACGAGAGCGCGAGCGAGATGGGGTGCGGTAGCGCTGTAAACAATCAATATTAAATGCCTACCTAGCAAAATCCGTTTGTTTATCGAAAGCAATAAGATACATAACGAATTTAGTAGGAACTCCACCATGTTTCTGGCAAATAAATATTCTGTTCTATTATTTTTCAGACTTGGGTGAATATCAACTCCAATGTCAGGATTTTTGTAGGTAACTTTTGGGACCTTGATACATACGTGGATATATTAATTTGAGGTCGTCATCAGCCGTCAATTTTTTTTTCAAAATTTTCCGTCCATGTTGGGGTTGGCTACCAGTCTAACCGGATGCAGCTGAATACCAGTATTTTACATGGAGTGACTGCCTATCTGATCTCCACAACCCAGTTAATGGGTAACACGATACTTCGTAACCTAATATTGCTTATTAACTTAATATTGCTGATTAAATAATATGGAAGTAGTTAGAATAATAAAATGACTTACGAATACGCCTCTCCCTTTTATAACCCTTCCACTTCGAGTATACGAACGATGTTCCCCCCTCTCACGATATCTCATCCTATGGGATACAAACATTATACACAAGATGTTTAAGTAATAACAGCTAGCATTGCAAAATAGTCACAAAGGAAAGCAAACAGAGAATAAGACTTCCGAAAGAATAGGTCAGCAAGTACAAAATATATGCAGGGTGGCGGGACATCGACGCGAAACGTGTTACCATGGATTCAGTGCATGATTCTGAACGTTGAAAATTGTCGCTAGTTATTTTATAAAAAAATTGTTTTCATACATTTTGACCGCGTAGGTATTGCCCTTTTCTATAAAACGGCTGTTTTTTTTTTTATAATCGACAATAAATGCTATACTAGAGAGAATAGAATTATGTGCTGAATTCAAACTCAGACTTAGCAAATATCATCATACTAGGTGGTTTCAAAACTAGCCCCAAAATATACAAGGAAATTGATAACGCAACTTACATCAAAAAACTACAGAAACTGTAAATAGAATTAAAAGTTACATTTTAATTTCATACTATACCACGAGATAATTAAAATATAAATAGAACTAATAAATAGTGATGATCATTTAAAACAACCATACTACAAATTTTCGTTTGCGTAGTTAGGGGGATCTTTTGTAGCTAGGGACTTTCTTTTCGCTCTAATGCCCAGTACACATTGGTAAAATGTAACATGAAATCGAACACAATGACTGTTCGAATTTGTTTCAAGGCCCTTTGTACACACACGTTTTTCTTGCCGTGAAAAACTACGGTGGGAACAGCTGCACAAGGCTTTGGCATTATGCCGAAGCCTTGTGCAGCTTTTCTCAATATTGCATATCAATGGCGATAAATTCATCCCACACATTTTCTGTATATGTCACGAAGAGCTTGAGTTGAATCTCTCCTCTCATACAAACAAACCCTCAACCTCCTGCAACACATTACCTCTCCCGATCCTTTCTAGGTTCGCCCCTATCGTCCTGGTCCCTGCCGCCCCTCATTAGGAACCTATTCGTAGGCACATCGGGTATCTCTGAAGGGTCTATCTTGGAGGTAGACACGAGAGGATGAGAAGGTGCCTCGGGAGCCTCTTCCTCATCGCCTGATGGCCCGGAGTGGTGCCTGTGGATTAATATGTGTTGACGGTATAGTCTGTTCCAAAACTGTAAACAAACCCTTTTCGGGTCAAATTTTGACGCAATCTCTCACTAAAGGGTAACACATTCATCTGTATTTAGAAGGCTTCAACTTTATATCTCACCACTTTTTCCAACAATAATTGTTTGAACAACATTATTAAACTGTAATGGAAAAATCATTGATGAAGCTTGAGGTTATAAAATTAACTTCATTTGTGGAATAAGGTGATTTGAAATTAAAATTTCGGGTTTAATTACTCAAATAATCAAATCAAAGCACTCAATTTGTAAGTGGCACTAGAAATAGGTATGCACAGCACAGGTGAGTTTACATACCTCTTCTTCTTCTTCTCCTTCTTATCTTTCTTCTTCTTCTTGTCTTTCTTCTCAGAATGGTCAGACTCTGCATCGCTTGCTTCTTTCTCTTCCTTGTCTTGCTTACGTTTCTTTGCTGTTAAACAATAAGACAAAGACTATAATTATCTTCAAATTAAGAGGCAAACACCCTATATTAAAATGTTATTTGTTTCAAATTGACGTTATTTCAAGTTAAACAAATATCAACTTTATTTTAATAATAATTAAGTTGATTTCAGAGTGATTAGTAGTATTCAAAAAGTTATAAAAATGTTTGAAGTTATAGCGTAAACTGAACTTTATTGTGTAGGAATTAAAGTTATTTATCCATAAACTCAAATTTGTTTACATTTTTGGTGAATATGTCAAGAATGCAGATTAAAATTATGCTATTTCTTCTTTCCAACGAGTAGTAAACAGTTACGAGTTGATTCTCTGTCACAGCTTACTGAACCAAGGTTCAAGAAGATCAGAGATGGAAAGAATCCTGACTCGACCCGATCTGATCCTGTGCTTTGGAGTTTAAGGGGTACAATGGACGAGGAGGAAAAACGCGGGGCGTTACTCCGCTGCCGCGAGAAATCACGGCACAGTGGACAGAGCTCCGGTGGGATCTCATAGCGGCATGGAGAGTGCGATTGTCGCAACCCAGCGCTGGGCACGCCACAATTGCGGCGATAAGTCCTCTCTTTGAGGAGTGGCTAGAGAGGTGCCACGGCGCCCTCACTTCCGCCTGACGCAGGTCCTCACCGGACACGGTTGTTTCGGGAGGTTCCTGTTCAGGATAAAGCGGGAGGAAACGCAAGGGTGTCACCACTGTGTGGATCGCCCGGAGGACACGGTGGAGCATACGGTGGAGGTCTGCCCGGCTTGGGCGGGGCCCCGCCGTGTCCTCGTGGCGGCGATCGGCGGCGGCGACCTCTCGCGTCCGGCCCTGGTCCAGGCCATGGTACGGAGCGAGAGTGGATGGGAGGCCGTCACCTCCTTCTGCGAAGCAGTAATGCTCGTGAAGGAGGAGGCGGAGCGCGTGAGGGAGGCAATCTCTGCACCCTCACGCGCCTAGCCGCCGCAGGAAACGCCCTGGACGGGAGTCAACAGCCGACTCCCGGCCACCGTAGGCGCGGGCTTGCGGGCGGCGAGCTATGGGCAGCTCGCCGCCCGGTAAGGACCAGGCCCGGGTCGACGGCGCGTTGTGTTCCACGCGCGCCTCAAAGAGATGTCAGCACGAACTGACGGGGTCCGCTAGGGCCGATGCCGCCGGGGCTACGGGTTGTTCGAAAGAGATACCGTGGCCCCAGGCACAAGCAACTGAAGGAGCACGGGTGGGTTTTAGTCAGTAAAAGTCTGACACGCCCTTCCGCTCAGCCCAGAGCGGGAGAGGTCATTTAATGATTTCCCACCCAAAAAAAAAAAGAAAAAAAAAAGGGGTACAATGGACTAAATGTGATGGGATAAATGATATTTATAGGTAAGGTTTATATTTAAAACACGCTCGTATTGTGAGGAGCTTCCTGTCTCTGGAACCCTAACCACCGGTAGCTTGGACCCTGCTCCCGACACCGGCGGATCACTATTTTTTATAAGTACCTACTTAATTTTTATATTTTAAGAAATATTTAAAAATGTAATAAGATAAGATAACTAAATGAATAAACGATATAACACGGTAAAAAAATAAAATAAAAACGAGATGATTTCGGTGTTTCTTCGCAGTCCTTTATAAACTCCAGACATAATCTTCAAATCCTGTATGGACCAAGTATATAGATGTCTTTTATTTTTTGGGGATGGGAAATCATCAAATGACCCCTCCCGCTCTGGGTGGAGCAGAAGGGAGTGTCAGACTCTGACTAAAACCCACCCGTGTTCCTTCCTTAGCCCTTTATGTACCAGGGCAGCGATAACCCTTTCGGACGATCCCGCTACCCCGACAGGCGTCGGCCCTGTCGGGCCCCGTCAACTACGCTGACATCTCTTTGAGGCGAGCGTGGAACACATACGCGCCGTCCGGCACTAGATAAGTGTCTTAAATGGTCTTTTGCGAAAAGAACCACACAGATTTGAGTGATCTCAAACATCTGTCCAGTCAGTAAGGAATGATGCGCGTTTGCTATGATTAATGACGTGTGTATGTTTTGGTGTTTAGAGGTCATACCAGTACTCCTACTCACCGTTGAGTCGCACCAGCTGACCGCAGTTGGTGACGCTCACGTCCTGCAGGGGGCGCGCGTTGCGGTCCACGGGGAGAGCCTCCAGCTGCCGCACCAGCGTCGCACCGCCGATTACGTGGCCGAACACTACGTGCACACTGTCAGACAAAGAAAAGACTGTTATAGAAACATAAAGCACAGCTACCAAGAACCATACGAGAGCTAATACTGAGTTGTCGAATCCTAAACGCCAGTTAATAAACAATAGGCACTGTTACCCACATCACTAGCGCGCTTCGTAAACCTAACGAGTGCGAGCGAGACAGATAGAGAAAAATGATTTATGGCCCAACGCATTTCAAAACGGCCGACTATAAAAACTTGAGAACTCCCGGCGCAAGTCATATACATATCTCCGATTAAGAATAGTGCAATATTTCTGTACGAAACTTTTTTTGGGTCCTTTCGCGGAAGAGTACACAATGACAATGTTTGACAATGTTAGAAAAAAAAATCTAATTTGACTAATGGTTCGGCCACACTCATAATGATGTATATCGCAAAATTGTTTCATTTGATACGTATGTGCCCGATACATATTATTGCGACTCGGGCCTTGAGTGCCGATGAGCCTTTTGAGAGAGTAGAAAATGGGCAACAATTTAACCTAGCAGTAGTCTCTACATACAATACTATAAAAAGAATAAATACTCACTTGTCGAGATGCGGCGCCGGCTGTGTGGTTCTACAACACACAGAACACAACAACAATGATAGCGGGCGAGCTGCGCACGCGCCGGCCGCCGACAGCGACCTCTACACAACGCATACACAACACATTTCATAACAATATGGCCACACGGTAACATAGGTGTTCCTTTGGGAGAAAAACATTGTGTATTAGTTGTTTGCCGATTGTCGTTAGTTTGATAAATAGATAAATAAACCAGGCAAAAATCAGACTGTGGAGTATGGACAGGCTGCTACTGCAAAATTCCTGATCGTAAAACCCAATAACACTTTGTCCGACCTGGGAATTGAACCCAGTATCCACTAAACTAGACCATTGAGCCAGTTCGCAGAATAAGGCATTGACTGCCACCGCGGTCACCGGTGACCGCCAACAATAGATTTTCTTTTGTGTCTGTTGTCTGCACAAGCAGCACTGTAGCTAGACTGGCTTTATGGTCACCGGCAGATGTCTAAGCCAGCTATATATACAAGTGCCTGTTGTCATTGACTATGAAGGTCAGCGATTTGCATTCAAAATATTTTTATATCTGGAAAATGGAATCTACTGGGCAAAGGCCTCTCCCCATGACTTCCAGCTCTTTCGATCCAGGGCTAACAGCGTGCGGCTGAGGCCTTTGCCCAACAGTCGGATGATGCAGGCAAGAACAGTAAATGGAATCTCATTATAAATGTTAAATGATGCTCAGGTGTGAATTGTAGCAAGTTGGTATAACTTTATTTTATAGTTTGAAGTAAATAATTACGTTCTCAAACATTTTATTAAAATTAAAGGATAATTTTACTATGATCTTGATAGTATATTACCATCTTACCCATGTCCTCAATAACTTACATAAAGAACTGTGAACCATTTGTGTCTTTGCCCCTGTTTGCCATAGACAACAAATAAGGCCGGTCATGTTTCAATTCAAAGATCTCATCTGAAAAAAGAAAATTGATGAATGAGATGTAAATTTTTTTTCATTGATTCTAAATCTGTTACATAGGGGAAATACGTCATTTCTTGAATAAAAAAGAAATGAGCAGCGAGGAAATGAACCAATTACCTTCAAAGGACTCACACACAATAGTCCACTTGAAGGCACTAAGTGCGGAAACCAAACATACCTTCAAAGGTGCCGCCGTAGATAGATTCGCCGCCAGTCCCATTAGCATTAGTGAAGTCTCCTCCTTGGATCATGAAGTCTTTTACCACTCGGTGGAACACCATACCCTGCCCAAGAAATAACAATTATAGAATAAATAAAAATAACAATCATAAGCTGACCGCCACATGCGGATGTAATGTCCAAATAAAGAGTGTTCATGATGTCTGTTGATTATAATCATCTGCCTAGCGTTTTCCCAACTATGTAGGTTGGGGTCATCATCCAGTCTTACCGAATGCAGCTGAGTACCAGTATGTTACATGGAGCGACTGCCTATCTGACTTCCACAACCCAGTTACTGGGTACTACGATACCCCTTGGTAGGACTGGTTGTCAGACTTTCGGGCTTCTGACTACCCATGACAACTGTCAAAGATCCATGAATGGCAGCCGGGACTAACGGTTTAACGTGCTTTCGAAGGCCCAGAGGGATCTCGGTATGTAAAGATGGTCACCCATCCACAGACTGAATGTTATAGTTGATTATAAATATGACAGAAATACTCTTATATGAAACCGTAGCTTTAAGAAGTATTATTAATAGATTTGAAAACGAATGATAGACCTTTGATAATCTATGGTTCTATGGCGACAATGGTCTGAATTATGCATTGCTTGCATAACACCTGTTTATTTGAATCCACCTGTGGCTAAGGGATTCATATTGGATACTCTGGTCAAGTGTGTATTAATGTATGCTACAAAGGATCTCTTGTTCTCTTTCTTATTCCTTTATAGACACTGCCTATGCTAAACACTAATAAAGCATATTTTTATGTTTACATTCAAAGTGGTTTAAATGGAACACAGGAGTCAAATTTATATCTTCTTTTTTCAATACTTGCCCTCATTAGCCTGATAACAAAACTGTACTAAGTGGTAAAACTGTATCAAATCAACAAGGTAAATGGTAACGCTATCGCAACGCTAAGAAACGAAGCCTCTACGGAGCCCCGGAGATTAACCTTCTTCGTCTAACCTTATACGTCAGCGGTTTCTCCGTAATTTTCCCGATGCCCATGTCACCGGCACATAATGCTCGGAAATTCTCCGCAGTCTTCGGTGCGACATCATTGAATAGCTCAAAAACCAATCGGCCAGAAGGCAAGCCCCCTATCGATATGTCCATGAACACGCGAGACCGAACCGCTTTCTCGTCCCCGTCTACCGTCATTTTAACACTTTTAATCACTCACACACGAAATTAAAACCACAAGATCTAATTAAACCTTTATTCCTGAAAAGAGCACACGCTAACACAAACGATAACGGTGGCAATTTCGTTATTTTCCCGAAACAATCATCGACGATCGGCGACAGAACAGAAAAAAGTTGCTGTCAAATGATGAGGATGGTGTTGCCACTTGTTGACCTAAATATATTTTTTATTTCTTTGTGATCTGTCCTGTCAAATCAAGATATTCATCGATTATCTGCGTAATCTTATACCAGTGTGATTCTTTAAAATTTGCACATTTCGAAATGAGGGAATCTATGATTAATTTTATCCATTTTAACGACGGTCGATCAAAAATATTGAAAAAAATCTAAATATTTTTTTATTCTTTTATGGATTTTTTTAAAAATTTGTTCGCTACTGTGACCCTAGTGTAAACAAAACGGTGTAACTTTTAAACGAAATAATCTATCACGATGAAACAAACTCCATAATGATTGGAAGTAATTAGGTATCCTCATAAAACGAAAATTGTGGAAAAAAGCTGCCCTCAATTGAAAATAAACATGTTTTTTTTAGCAAAAATTTCTCAATAAGACGCCCTCATTACCTACCTTTTTTATTACTTTTAATTAATCTTCATCGTATTAGCTACCAAATAGTAAAAATTGCATGTTTATAACTCAAACATAACATTTTCTATCAAGTGTTAAAAGACTACACTCCGAACGCGCAATTTATTGTCCTCTTAAGGATGGTTTACTTGGGATGTTATATGAACACGAAAGAGTTCAATTAAAACCATTTATTATTTTACACAAAATTTAATGTATCAGGTTCTCAAAATGTTTACCTCGTTGTTGTAGGCACAAAGCCGCGCGAATTAAAATTTGGTGTGTCGCTCTCCTTATCATTCCGGGATCATTGCGAATGTCATTCGCACAGTATATTATGCGGTCACGCAAATCGGGCTCACTGTTGATGGGGACACTGTAGACGCATTGATTCATGGTACCCCATATGAAGTAATCAAGGGGCGGCAAATCGGGTGAACGCGCAGGCCACGCTACAGGTCCTTGCCTGCCGATCCATTTATCCCGATAATTATCGTACAAAAATGATCTCACATTTGTAGCGTAATGGACAGGGCATCCGTCCATCTGCAAAAACATCCTTCGGCGCAAAGCAACAAGACTGTAACATTGGTTCAATAAATTTATTATTATTAAAAAAAAAAGCCAGTGGTACATCCTCCAATAACTCAGGTAGTTCATTTGTCAATAAACTTAAAAATCTTTCACCGGTCAACGTTCTCAGCAATATGACTGGTCCAATCAACATGTCATCGATAAGACCAGCCCAAACATTTATTGAAAATCTTACTTAAAAAGTCGATGAACGTTTCAGTTTCGGGTTTGCACCCGCACGGCACCATCTGTGTTCGAAATTTCGACAGTTAGCTAAACCGTCTCTAGTGAATGTGGCTTCGTCCATCCATGGTATGGTTCACGGAAAGTTTGGGTTTACTCTGGTTTTTCTTTGAATCCAAGTGGACATCACAATCACACACCTTGGACGCCAGTCTACGTCTTCATGTAGATGTTGCACCCTTTGGTAGTGATAAGGATGCAATCCTTCTTTCTTTAAAATACACCACACTGATTTTCGGGACATTTCGTGACGAAGAGCCAGTCGTCTTGTACTTATGGATGGATCAGCAAACAAATCACTCAGTAATGCTTGTTTAATAGCCACACCAGTGGCGTAACTATACCCTTTGGGGCCCGTGGCAAATTCATGGGATAGGGCCCTCCCTAATGTAAAGAAGCTCAACCAACGTTATATTTTTTTTTACTAGCACTTCGCCCGCGACTTCTGCCGCGTAGATTTCGTAACTTCTCCTACAAAATTGAATACCTGACAGCTTCGTTAGTTTAGTGGTCGAAAAAAGTTTGCATTTCTATACTTAGGTATGTTAGGATGCCCCTATGCTCATGGTCCTCTCGGACCGGGGGCCCCTTCCGGCTGGGGGCCCGTGGCATTTTGCCACTCCTGCCACCCTATTGTTACGCCACTGAGCCACATCAATAATTACTTGAGGCGGCTCGCAACGATCTCTACTTGATCCAAATCCAGTGATCGACAACCTGCTGTGAGCTTCCTGGATGTTGCGGGCAGATGGCACTGGTTGCCTGTTAGGAAACGCAGCTATGTAAGCTGCGCGCGCAGCTCTGGCACTTCCTTGTTCCACTCCATAGTTAAATTGAATGTCGGCAATGTGTGCCGGGAAGAATTCACTTATACGCGGCATCGTGTAGCAGCGAACGAAAGTAACGAAACACATGTAGCAGCGGCGAATGGCTAAAGTACTGATATTTGGCTTCATTTCCATATAACAGGCCTTTTTATTATATTTGTTAATTCATTCGTTTGTTTACAAAAATATGTCATAATGGAATAGTGTTGTACCGTTGCCGACATGGCGTAATAGTTTCTGAAACTAGTTCCTCCGCTGAAACGATATCCGTATATTCTGCGATGTTAACATAAATAATCCTGCGTCTTATTCGGTCGGAGTGACCTAGCTAGGTCGGGCCTGTGGTTCACACTTCACAGCACCAAAATCCATCGTGATCCAAACGTGATAACTAGTAAAACTCGTATTTAGTATCGATACTCGTTATAGTAACACCTATGTTCCTTGATTGACACAACCCTAGCAATGGCAGCCATTTTATGAGACAATATGAGTTGTTGGTATGAACCCTTTTTTGTAGGTAGTTCCAGTCCACTTTTCTATATCAATGATCAACCCACAAAATGTGAAACCCATACAAATCCAAGGGTGAGTGATTCAGCGGTGGCGGCGCCGGCGGCGCAGTGCCGCTGCTACCGCGGCGTCTGCCATGTCTGATGGCGGAAAGAGAATACTCGTCAGACGCTCGCTTGGTGGGCAGAACAATCGCTAAGGCTGCTAAGAGAGTCACGATTGCTACATAAGCATACCACCAGTGAGTAATCGCTCATCGCCGTCGCGCACTTGAACCTCAATTCTTTTTAACTCGTTTTAAGTTGCTACTCTACTCGCTTCTCGTTAATCGCTTGAGCCGGTGGGTCCCTTACTACTGGCAACCCTACGTCATAAAAAAAATATTAATGGCCGACTAGCGAAGCGGGTGACCGACGCTTGTCGCAAAAATTACAATTTTCGGTTTTTTCAAAGTATCATAATTTTCTAGTTGATACTTTATAGTAGTTCCTCAAAGTTTATTGAGGACTAGGTTTATTTCGTGCGGTGGTTGTCATATACCGCAACAATGTTGGGTTCTGGGGATAGTAGCTACATCATAAAGTTGCGGGGCTTGCCTTTCACCACCACCGTGGACGACGTCCTCGATTTTCTCAGGGGCGTTAACGTGTGTAACGGCAAAGAAGGTAAGCAGAGCTATGTATATTATTGGAATAAATTTATTTACAGTAAACAGTTTGGGCAGTTCTTTGGCATGTCATCTCAAGATGGCAGCTTTGTTTTGTTCCAAATTTTGATGGTCCCAAGGGCCTTTGTGTCTTTTGCCAATCTGAATACCGGATGCTGAATATAATTCTTTATCAAGACAGCTCGACTAGTCTCAGTTCCGGTTATTTTGTTTTAATGTACCACTGCGAAACAAAAATAAAAGAAAGTATTATATTCAATGTTTATATATTAAAGAATGTATGACTGTTATTTTGAAAGTATTCCAGCCGGTTTCGAGTAGTCAGGCATGTGAAACGTGCCGCTTATAAAATTGCCTGTTCCATATTTATATTTATGAATGCCGGCGGGTCGTGCAGTAATTTCGACCCACGCCTGTTTTTGCAATGTAGGTACTTTATGCTGGGTACTACATAATAAGTATGTCTAGAATTTTATCCTCTCACAATGGCTCATTGTAGTATGGTAGCATATGTGTTGATGTTGTTTATGCCTTTAAAACTTTTACCAATAGGTATTAGTCATCTAATAACTCTATCCTGTATTTGTAATATCCTGTACATTAGGTAACTAATATAATAAATTGTCAACATGACTACACTTTCTTCATAAAAACTAAGAAATAACTACATTTTGTTAGTGATCCGTAACACTAAACAAACCAAACTGTACTTAAACACAACAGTACATTATACAATCAATTGCTATTTTGACACATTGAAGAAGCTGAAGCTGGCTTAATATTTAATCCTTTAAACTTAATTTAGCAAAACAAGTAGCACCTACTTAATACCTGAAGGCCAATTCTCGTAATTTAAAATGTTCAAAATCTAGTTGCAGTCTCATCTTGGTGACAAACAAATGACAAAAGCTTTTCAAAATGTAGGGAAATTAGACGTATTTTTTACAGATTGAGACTGAGATCAGACTGAACGTCTTTAAATTTACGAGAATTGCCCCTCTGATGTTGCGCATTATTTTTGTGTCACATATTGGGTACATAATATCTGTTGTTGGAGATCCTAAACAAAAAAGAAACCCTCTTTATTAACCGGTCAAATAATCGCCTACTAGAAGCGGTTTGCTTGTAAGCCCTCAACGGTTTTCATGATTATGTTATTGTTGTTACAAGTTTTTTTTCTTTTAAACAATCACTGGTTCATACAACTTTTGCCAGGTTAAAAGTTCTAGCAAAATCCTCTGGTTTCAGGTGTGCACTTGACTGAAGTACGTCCAGGTCGGCCATCGGGTGAATGTTTTGTGGAAGTGGAAAGCCAGCTGGATGTGGAAGAAGCTCTCAAGAAAGACAAGGACAACATGGGGAAGAGGTACATTGAAAGTAAGTATTATGACTTCAATAAAACACCAAATATCGTAATTTGTGTATTGAGCTAAGTAGCCTAGAAATAGAAGTGGATAAATCATAAGAGTAGGGTAGGAATAACAATATGATGGAGGGTAGACTCAAACCACAATAAACATAAACTTACAAACTAGGAAATATGTAGGTACTTATACATATACCCTTTCCGTGACATGTTGTACACAACAGTAAGAGCTGATTTTTCCAACGCCACACAACTTTTATTCGAGGAATAAAATTGAGTTTTTGTATGAAATAACTGTCAACATTTCAAAATTATTTCTCGAATAAATTTATCAGATAATTGAAAAATCAGCCCTAATTTTACAATTTAAATAGAATTTATTCCAGATTAACTTGATTATCTCTAGGGCCCCAATAAAAACTCAAAGTTCAAGATATTTATTTACTTTATAAAATTACTAATTCACATCAATACAAAACATAAATAGGTTTAAATAATAATTTGTGCCATCAAATAAAAAAAAGTGGCATAGCCAAAAATAAAATATTGCTAAATAAACAATGAGAAATAAAAACTTAGCATTCCATTACCAAAATTTAATGTTATGGGGGGAAAAAAAACATGTTCATTATAATCACTGGTTTCATCATTATTATTTTTCATTGTTTCAATATACCTAATGAATATAATAAACTAACCAAAATAACCCTCTTTGCTACAGTCTTCTCCACTGACCGAACGGATATGGAGTGGGCCATGAGTGCAATGCGTCAATCCGACAATGGTGGTGGTTTTGATGGCCCAATACCCAATGTATCTGATGACATGGGTATTGTCAAGTTACGGGGCCTTCCATTTGGCTGCAACAAGGAAGAAGTCGTCCAATTCTTTGACGGTAAGAATGATGAATAAGTTATTTTTATGAGAAGTACTCTTTATGGGGTTGTTAGGCATTTTTGGTAGCTGTGCTGTGGGTAAAGTTAGTAATTGACCAATAAAACTATTACATAACAGAAGCAACACTTTAAATTTGTCTTTATTTTGAAATCATATTGATGCAACAGCAACATACTCAAGCAAATAGGCATAGAGGCTGCAATTTTTTTTATTAAAAAGCCAACTCAATAAACCAATATGGTAACTCATGTTATAAGAAAATATCTGACCATTTTTGCCCTTGATGTCAGCAATAGGGTAGTTGCCTGGGTAAAAAAAGAATAATTATATTTAGTCCGTCAGTTAGATTATCGAAAAATAATGAACAAGTATTTTTTCTTTTGTCAATAAAACAAAAAATGAAAAAGATAAAGCGCGTCAAAATTTGGGAGTGGGATGTCGTGACGTCACTTGCTTGCAAAAGTGTCGCAAGCAAGTGACGTCACGCGGAACTTTAACCGGCAATATCTTCATCATTTTTTATATAATTGACAAAAGAAAAAATATGGGTTCAATGTTTTTTGATAATCTAACTGACGGACTAATTAGATTTTTTTACGAAAATAGCCTAATACCCCCAGCTGGCTACCATTACCCCAAGGCATATAACTTGATCTTTATTTGCACGTCGGGTGGGGCAGGGCTGACGGTCGCCACGGATGGGGTCCACTTGCTCTCCGACGTCACGGGGCGGGCCTCGGGCGAGGCGTTCGTACACTTCGTAGACAAGGAGAGTGCACAAGAGGCTCTCAACAGGGACAGGGAGAAAATAGGACACAGGTGGGGGGCAAAGTTATTTACAATGTGCCCGCGGGTTTGAGATGGTGCTGTGGTGGGAATCTAGGGTTAAAAGAGCTGTTGTGTGAATACTGCACTGTCAGTTACGCATGGCTTTGTACCTTTGATATTTTTTTCAGTATGCTAAAATTTTGCTTTGGTGGGATTGCACTACGATAGTACATACTACTTTATATTTATGACTTGAATGAGATTTTATTGGCGGATTTCAACTGTAGAAAGCAATTACAATGAAATTTGTAATTTGTTCCATGGTATTAGAGTTTTATATCACTTTTAGTGAAATTTTTACTATGTGTGTAAGGAAATGGGTAAACTCAAGGGTAAAAATTGACAGTAGGGTCATTTCATTATGGTCACAGCCGCGCCCTATTTGCCCACCACGGCAAAACAAACCATGAAGGCAATATTATATTTGGTGTAGTGGGTTAAGTTTGGGACCTCCTATGTTATTGGTCTTCTTCTATGGTTTTATTTTTTATTTATGGTGAAAAAAAAAAACAATTTGGTGAAATTTTAATGGAATATGAGAATGGTAAAAATCATAATGACCAGTAACAAAATGGTGGGTGTAATAGTTCAATTTATGGGATTTTTTGTATAATGAAGAAAATGTACAAAAAATAAACAAAGATTTTCATTTTTCACACTTAATGCTACCTTTGTGTTGCACTTTTCTGTTTAAGTTAAATAATAGCAGTGAACGTCACAAAAAATAACTGACGAATAACTGCTTTTCTTATGGGTTCAACTACTTTTTAGATTGTTTGTTTTATTTTAATTTTATTATTTAATTTCTACCACAATGGCTTAAACATAAAAGTGTTCTACCGGGTTAGTTTGACGTTAGATACGGCATTGAATATAATTCCGTATCTTCACGACTAATCCTCAAAAGGTGGCATTCAGGAGCGATACTAGTGATTGGTTGTTGAGTTGTCAAAGGTTGGGAGAGCGCGGGGCGGGAAGCGGGGCGCGGGGAGAAGAGAGGAAGCGGGCAAGATGGACTGCGGGATCGACATAATAATGTTCTTACGTATAAACGTGGTATTTGTTAGTATAAATAAGGGTTTTCAGGTTATAAGAAAATAGTTTCAAAAATACCCATACATATTGTGTGTTTTTATTTTAGCATTTTCAGCTCTTCGAAATCTCTAAGAAATGTGTAAATATTTTTAGGTGAAAAATGATAATGGTAGTATTTTTAGAAATAGTGGACGATTACAATGTATTATAATAAGTATAAATTTGGAAAACCTTGTTTTATACTTTAAGTAATGCTACTTCAGAAACGGCTTTTGCCCCGCTTCGTGGCATACCTACCTGTCTGCCATTTTGTTTTTGTCACGTGATGAACTTTGACCGTTAATATCTCGGAAACGTGACGCTTTACGGGGGTTTAGTCCCATTATATTTTCCATTTCCATTAATGTCAGCTATCGATTTATATAGGTTCCATGAGAGTCCGCCATTAAAAAAAAAAAAAACAAAATGGTGCGATAGTAAGTATGCCAAGCTTCCATATAATAATCTTCTATTCCCTTTGACTGTATAATATGTATTTTCCAAAATATCTCGATATAAGACCCCCTTTGTAAATGGTGCATTTGCAAGGAATGTTATAAAACAGCATACAGAAAAAAACAGCATTATTTAAGTATATAAACAGCCTTTTTATGAAAATTCCATTCCATTTCCAATTTGTCCAACTTTGTTATGATTAATTAACGCTTATTTATTTCCCTAAACGGTTTTCCTAATGTTTAATTAAATTATTCATGATTAATATGAAATAAATTCACTCGTTTGCACATTACCTTAATGAAATGGTTTTGTTCGTAATTAAGTTAAAGAACAAAACAAAACATTTGTCGTAATTTCATAATCAAGAAATGTATTAATAGAACGAAGGCATATGCAACACTTTCTTTTACCTACGAAACAAACTTTGTAAAAATAAATATATTTACATAGCAAAACGTCGTATAAAGCAGACTTGATTTCAAAAATATTCTTATCCTTTGCTACATAGCTTGCTAACTCCCAAAGCCCTAACTGACCGACATAACATACAGTACAGGCGTTAAATTGGCACATTGAGTTTTTAGAAAGGGGCTATGAGAAAGTTATGCGAAAGGCGGATCTCACACTACAACGAAACGGAGCCAAATGTCCCGCGAGGAAACGCGTTTTTAGCCCATATTCGCACGGGTGTGTTTTTTCCCGCGGCGATTTTTTTTCGCGCACTGGATTTGCAACGCTCACTTTAGCACCTACAGTTGAAAATCCCAGTGTTTTTTTTTTTGACGCGCTGGGATGCGCTCTGTTGGATTATTAATGTTCGACTCATCACCGAAAGTTGACAATTCAGTGCGCGATAAAATCCCGTCGCGTTTTTTTTTACGTCCGTGTCTACGGAATTTGTATGTAGAAATCACGCGCGGGCCGCGTGTCCCGCGCATCGAGGCTTGGCGCGTGGAAGTGTGAGATCCGCCTAAAAAATGTCGCTCTGCAAAGCTTAACATTTGCTACTCGACTGCGATCGATCGACGATAACCATCGCCTCGAAATATACTCAAGGGCATCCACCTCATAATATCTCAAAATGATGTTGTCACTTGACCTCGGTATGTTTCCAACATAATTAGATGTGCCATATTAACGGCCCCATACTGTTCAACAACACACGACAATGCTCCAACCAACACCTCCAAATACCCCTTCATAACCCCGTTATAACGCTTTTCTCCCCCAACAGATACATAGAAGTGTTCCTGAGTTCAGCTGACGAGGTACGAGCTTACTCCGCTCGCATCGAGAGCGGGTTCCGATCCTCGCGGGGGTACAGGCCGACCCCCTATGACAGGAACGATCGCTTCTCCGGCAGATTCGGCGGACGAGGTCGGGGTTCTTTTGGTAGGGGTGAGTTTGCTGGTGGTGGGTTGCTTCAAATTGCTGGATTTGGGAAGAATAGAGGGTTTAATTGGGATGCATCAAGGCAGCCAGCGAAATATAATTTTTCTTACGTTTTTTTGCAATTCGCAGGTCAGTATCAGGTTTTATGTTAATCAAAATATGATTCGCGACCTTAACAAATATGTATTTACAGAATTATAATCATTAGAATAATCAATACCCTGTCTTAGTTAGAATTGGCCTCAAATGTCATGATTTCATGAAATAGTCATGCAATAGGGGGTAATTTGAACTTAGAGAGAGTTGTATTGATGGTTCCAATTATTACAATTCTCTAAATACATTTATGTTACGATCGCGAATCAAATTTTGATCAACATACAGCCTGATTACTAATATGCAAATTGCAAAAAAATTTAAGAAAATTTTAATTTCGCTGGCAACCCTGGCGTTTTCATCTTAATAAGCTTACTGCTGCTTTTGCATTGGTGTTGTGAAAGGGTAAAGTTGACTCACCCTACCCTGCTTGAATGCATGTTTTATGAAAATCATATCACTGCTTTTTTTGTACTGCAAGTTATTGAAGAAATTGGTATCCAAATTAATGTCTGTGCATGAATATTAATTATGCATCCAAAAATTGAGTCATGCATGAGATCAAGCTTCTGTATCTAAGTTCTAATATTGCTATCCGATTGAGTGTTATTTTTCAAGTATATTCAATTAATTGTAAAGAGTATAGACATCATAAATAATTGAATTTGTTAAGGTGGTGGTGGTGGGTACGGCGGCGGCGGTCGCGGTGGGTTCCGTCGCGGCGGTGGGCTACATTGCGTGCACATGCGCGGACTACCCTTTAAGGCTTCCCCGCAAGATATCGCATACGTGAGTAAATTATTGTATATATTATTAATGTCTTCTAAACGTGGCGCTCTTCATAGAACAGTCGAACAAACTGCCATGGTAGAATGTTGCAATAATGAAAATGGTTTATAAAAAGCATAAAAGTGGTTGCAGGTTTTTTTTGTTTTATCAAAATAGCTATTGTTAAGTATTCGACTTTCTATTACGTGCGTCAGAAATGCTTAAGCGTACTCAATGCTTTGCATAAATACATCTAAATATTATAATTTGTTGTTACAGTTCTTCAAACCAATCCGTCCGATGAACATCAACATCTTGTACGACAACAGCGGCAGGCCATCTGGTGAAGCTGACGTCGAGTTTGAATGCCACGAGGATGCCATGAGGGTAAGTTTAAATGCATATAAATAGAGAAACTAGATCATAAATAATGACGCACAGTCAAAACAACCTATCATCTGATTATGGTTGTAATAAGCATTTGCAGATAAAGACCGAAAAAAAAGAATTGTTGCAAAAAGTCGGGGGAAAAAAAATGAGATACTATGCGTCACGTCCGTGCAAATCATTCTTTGGTGCGGCACATGCACGAAATTGATCCAAAGCATTGGCTTTCATGGATATTTGATAGCTTTTAAACCCTGAAACCGCTCGGTAATCATTTCAATTTATTACTATATTGGAGCAATATAGTATTTAATTAAATTATTCCTCAGGCAATGAGACGCGACAAGAACAACATGGACCACCGTTACATCGAGCTGTTCCTCAACTCCTCGCCCGGAGGTGGTGGTGGTGGCGGCGGCGGTGGTGGCGGCTTCAAGCCCAACAGGAGCTTCAGGAATAGTTACTGAACTTACTTTAATGCGGTAGGATGGTAGCTGACAAAATGCTGATCAATGATATAGTGGAATATTTAGTCAAGCAGTCCTGACAAAATAAAAAAGCAAGACGTACATTTCCCAGAAAATCGCGCAATACGCATCGAATACTAAGTCTATTACATGGCTTTTGTGAAAAGTCGATAATGTATTTTATAAAAAATAGTTAAAGCCAAGCCAAAATAATTCTATAGTGTTCTATGTGTATTTTAAATACTATATTTGGGCCGCTTTTTGATTACTTACCTGAAGTTCTGAGTATAACACTAATTTTTCATGTTTTAAAGTTTATTTTAGACTATTTCGGTCGGAATGTTAAGAACCCGTCACTGTATCATCGTTTTGCCAGTTACTCTCCTATCGCATGCCTTTGATTATGTCTTGAATGTCATTTGGCAAGTACATTTATCGTTAGAATAAAAGCTACTATTGTACACCAACACCTGTATATTGCCGTTTTATACAAGCTTTTTTCATTAAGATCATAAGCTTATGAATGCAATTTTCGAGTCATGTGCCCATGTGTCACTGGGTATATCGAGTACAAATGTCAAAAACACTAATAAATTGTATTTTTAAGGCTGATGCACATTTGATAAATTGTATTCTTAAGGTTGACGCACATCTTGGCCGGTCGCGCCGCATTTCTAAATCCTCCTTTACATCGTTTACATACATTGTGTATGAACCCTTTTTTTGTAATGAAAAGCATTGTGCTGTGGCCCGATTCAGCAATAATGTGCGTTTACCTTTAAACGGCATCTAGAAGTATTTTTTGGACATACCGGCAGCGTTAAAAACATAACCTTGTCTTTGCTGTCGTTCAGTCGGTTAAGAAGAGAACAAACGTCACTCCGACTGTCAAATCATCATTATCAATAAATTATCTTTATAACTAATATTGATAAAACTGCTCTCATTTACATAAAATCTCGTTCATATCTCTTTCTCTCATCTCTTTTCAGTATCTAGTATCGTATTTTTTTCAATATTACTTAACTAAGAAGGGTTTTATGCATAACATCGGAGTTCGACTGTTCATGTATTTTTTGCGTAAATTACTCATTTCATATAATATGCTGGTCACAATTTTATGACATTACCATGTTTGAGATATTTACTTCATTTTTTGACAAAAATACTTTACGCCATATTGGTGACGATAATTACGAAAGACAATTGAATAAATGTCGCTTTTTTTTTCAGAAGGGATATTAGTAATGTTAGTTTAGATATGTTTCTTTTGTGAGTTTTTCCTACATGAGTTTTTTACACAAACGAACAGTATTTTATCTGTCAAAAACGATCCCTGCCAAGAGGTAAATCCATGAATACCGACTGACTAAATAACTGATTTCTGCAATAAATAAACGTATTATTTTGTACTTAATATAAATATATCTTCTTATAAGAAGTATAGCATCTACAACGAAATAAATAATTCGGAGAAACTCACAATAGACTTAAAATTAAGGCTAAGAAGTAGACGGACGATTAATTGGACAAAAATCACTCATGATCATCACAGTACGTCGGTATACAATCATGGCCGGTCCGAGCTTTGCGCAGAAGGCTGCACAATAACATTTTTAAGGAACTAAATGGTGACATCAGGCGAGTGTGAGTGAGAGGACATGCGCGAAGGTTTATAAGTGCCTATGTTCAGACCGGTCATGATTCTTCGGCCGTACTGGTCCCGTATGACTGTTTAATACCACCATGATTCCAGTGTAAGAGAGAGACGAAGCTATACATCACCAATAGCACTATCCTTTTTTTGCACTCGAATCATGATGGCATTAATTATTCGTAATACGGCTCCCTGTAAGTTCTCTTAGACCACGATGAAAGGGGTGAGCACATGCTCACACTTGTAAAACTTATACCGAAAAATCGTCAATACTTTATAGCCTTAAAAACAACATCTATGTACTAAGTACGTAATAAACCAGCATGGACCTGCAATATAAAAAGCAATGCAACAAAACATATTTCATTAGAATTTAGTAAATGCATAGTACATAGATGTTGTACCTACATAATAATTAAATTATAGCTAGTTAACTATAAAACCTTTATATAAATGTGCGTTGGAGTGAATTGGGTCCAAAGTTATTTTTGTACCATTCAAATGTTTTAGTTTGTCTGTAAATCCTAACTACAAAAAGGCTGCGTATTATTTTCCAGCACAAGTTATGAGACTATTATTGGCACTGCGGCAATAATTTTAAAGTACATAATGTAGGGTAGATAACGTAATAGATGGATGCCCTAAATTAGCGTTATTTTTCAAGGACTTTCAATTATGACGTTAAAAAAGTCATCAAAGTACTGTAGCGGTATCTACAACGCCACATGCGAACAACGCGTCATACTGACGTCACGCAAATCCTGCATCTCGCAAGCAGAGTTTACCGCGCAATTAGCATAGATACAATTTCCCAACATCAATCGTGGGGCAGTTGCCCGCCAGACAAAACACCCGTCTGGTTGGAGGATCCTCCCTTTTCTATAGAGTATGAGTGAACTTTACACCCTGTTCCTCATACTTCTATACTGGTGACCCCGACGTGATCGTCAGCGCAGCCTTCGTGCAAACACTTCAGCGTGACGTCATCATCATCACTCCCGCAAGCTTTAGCGGCGAGTCACCCAGCCAGCCAGCATCCACGGCTTCAACGGGTATCCTGACCACCAGCATGCAGCGTCCGCGCATACCTGGTCATCACCCTCAGCCTCATCAGCAACCTCGGCACAGCACACTGCACTTTCGGCCGGTCAACAAGCAGAGCACCCTCTCCTGGTCGACGCAGCAGCCAGCCTCAACCCGGCGCTGTACATCCGACGCACTGGAATATAACGCAGCGCCACCCCGACTCACTGGGGACAACCCCGCAGACAGTTCCGACTCACCGTGAACTATGCGGCAACCGGTTCCGACTCACTGGAACCTCAGCTGGCCTGGCAAGCATCGCAAGATACAAGACTCAGTCCAATATCGACCTCCGGTCTCCGGAGGGGAGTGATGTAGCGGTATCTACAACGCCACATGCGAACAACGCGTCATACTGACGTCACGCAAATCCTGCATCTCGCAAGCAGAGTTTACCGCGCAATTAGCATAGATACAATTTCCCAACATCAATCGTGGGGCAGTTGCCCGCCAGACAAAACACCCGTCTGGTTGGAGGATCCTCCCTTTTCTATAGAGTATGAGTGAACTTTACACCCTGTTCCTCATACTTCTATAGTACGTTATCTGTCTCTCAACAATTTTATTTATTAAAAAAAAATATATATATAATATACATTTTAAAAAATGGTTGTTATAGCATCTATATTAAAAGTGTCAAAGCAATATGTCTATTGAAATATGTACCTATTTATTATTACATAGATTTGAATACTTTAAATATTACATAGATTTGAATACTTTAAATATTACATAGATTTGAATACTTTAAAGTGCAATGTTTTTAAATAAAGTCTGGTGCGCACTTGCGTAAATTGTATTGCTCTTGCGCAGACAGCAACAAACAAAAGACTACAATTTCATTACAATTTATTATTAAATAATTACCTATGTTGTCTTGTCGAGGCAAGATGAACGCATGTGTGAACCAGGCCTAATCATCCGTCGCAGTGTCTGCATGCACCGAAAGGAATTTGTTTTATTTTTGTGGAACAGAAAGTAAAGGAGAATGAATTTGTTTTGTGGTATACTTACTAGATAAGTAATTTTTACTTTTAATAAATTAAACAGATGTATTTGGGTGTTTTTATTACTAATTTAAGTGCCATTATTGTAAAGTTATCAGCTCGGCTGCTCCAACTTAAAATCTGCTATTTTTAGCCTGTATCACCCCACTGCTGGGCAAAGACCTCTCCTTGTGACTTCCAGTGCCTGCGATCCTGTGCTAATGTAGACCACTGGTCGAGACTTTTGAGAATATGTTTTTTAGGATTTCGTTGCCTTATTTAATGGCGTATATTTTTGCGCTGAAATATCGTAAAAAAATGCATAGTTACGGAGATCGATACCATCTGTTCAAATGACTACGTTCCTGTAATCTCGCTGTAATATGTATATCAGGATTCGCAACACGGCGAACGTTTCCGGGTTTGCGAGCCAGTAATCAAAATATCGGCTGTTGCATTGGTAGGCGTGAATAATTTTGAATAACTCGGAAAAAAAAAACATGTTAGTTCCTTTGTTCTACCGGTGGCCCATCTTTATATCCTTGAAACTATTAATGGATCTTATCCATTCACCATTAGAGCAGTGTTAGCCCAGTGGCAACAGCCGCGACGAGTTGTAGGTTCGAACCCGGACAGGTGTTTTACTTTGTGTAAATTATTTCATCACTACTAATCTGGCCTGTGTCCCAGCGGTAGGAAAATTATAGGCTGATTGTGTATCCACATTCTTCATGAACATGTAGCTCTAGCTTCCTCAACCCAAGATTTGACGGTTTGTCTTGTATAAGCTGCCCAAAGTAGAGATAGCATGGCCGGAATCGAACTTACGACTGCCAGGCGCCCTGAGCCATAATCTCGACGAGTGACGTACGGTCGGCGCACCCTGGGCGCCCCGTTACCAACCTCCTTTTGTTGAATGGCTAATATCACGACATTGTTGTATAGCTACAAACTACAATATACAAGGTGGCAGGGACATCGACGCGCAAACTGTAACCATGAAGTCGGCACATGATTCTAAGCCCCCTAGTTTAGATATTTTTCCGGTTATAAAAAAACGTCTGCTGTTTTATAGAAAAATGCAATACACACGCGGTCAAAACGTAGGTATGGGACACCAATTTTTTTTCCAAAATTTCAATTCAGGCGTTTCAGAATCATGTAGGTACTGAATCCATGGTAATGGGTTGCTCCCTCTATAGGTACCTAATTAGGTTTAGGTACGATCAGTAACAAAGTCGGTCAGTAAAATTAATTAACCATCTCCTGTTTTTTAGCGTAAGAGTTAATATTTCAGTATCACTGACTCTGGTTGGGCCACCCATAGACTAATATTTATATATATATAAAATGACAGGGCCACCATCAGGGATTTTAATTTTGATTAGAAAAAATTAGTCGAAATTTGTCGCCAAGTATCAGAATTTGTCGGTCACTGGTTCAAAAGATATAAGGGTTTATAGGTGGCCGATCTGGAGAGTCTCCCCAGCAGGGCCACATTTATATCCCAAAAACTAGGGCACCTAGCGAATATCTGTTTTCTTCCATATTTTGTCGCTAATTAGTCTCAATTTTTCACTCGTGTGTAATTAAAAAGATTTTAAAGAATTCAATTTCCCCATACAGTGGTACAAGATGGTTCGCTCTAGCTCTTGGACTATACCTTACTAATTGAACTCATTATATCTCCTAAACTAAGACCCGATTAAATCTGTGACTTGGTGACAAATAGCGACAAAATTGGGAGAAAACACATCTTCGCTAGATGCCCTAGTTTTTGAGATATAAATGTGGCCCTGCTGGGGAGACTCCAGATCGGCCACCTATAAAACCCCTTATATCTTTTGAACCAGTGACCGACAAATTCTGATATTTGGCGACAAATTTTTTGTGTTATCTAAATTAAAATCCCTGATGGTGGCCCAGCCAGAGTCAGTGACACAATATTTCATTTTACTTTTGTTACAATTTCAATTAAAAAACTGAAGTGATATACAAATTTTGCTTCTGACTGTATGTACAATATGCTTCATACAACAATTACTTCACTAGGCACCAATTTTTTGCAACTGCAAGTCTACAAGTCGCAATACCTACCTGCCTATAGGTATTTTATCTAAATAAAAGGAGTACCTACCTAAGGTTCGAAGCAGATAGCGTTCTGTAGTTTCTGCCTACCCCCATGGGAAGAAGGCGGGAGTTTATGAAGTAATTACAAGTATAAAGTGGTTAACCATACCTAACCTACCCACCCACCAGCTTGTGTAACCAAGTCCCATAGCAGCGTTCTTTAAAAGCCAAAAAGTTTACAAACCACATCGGGTAGGTACCAAACTTAAAAACACATTCCAGATTCGTCCCAAATTAAACAACAATAACTACTAACTTCTTACTTAGGTAAATTCTTACAAAATATTATGTTGTCCAACAAAACGCTACCACAAATTGTTTGAAGACAAGTAATAAGAATGGAGACGTTCACCTTTCCATCATCGTGTGGAATCAGGCGACTATAAAAATAAGCTGGGCAAATAAATCATGAGCAATCATTAGTGGGGCTCTTGGGAGGCCGCGACTTGGTGGCGAGCGGAGCGGACGCGGGCGAGGTAGCGAGTTGGAGAACATTCAGAACAATGGACAGTTAAAAACATACTCTCTTTTTTGGGCTTTGCCGCAGTCAGGTAAAAAGAAACTTCTGTTTTTCGAGAGTATGTTAGACCACTAACTTGCATCAGGTTTGCCAACCTGCGGGGTAATTGCGTAACACACTATCAGTTGGCTTTAATTTCGACAGTTCAACAACATTTATTACGTTATTTACGTTGTTGAGCAGACAAATTTTAGGAACATAATGAAGCAATGGATTAATTAGCGATATCCTTTAAAATGATTCAGATTAAGATTGATGGTGTGTTGCGCCCACAGATATCTTACATTTCTATGGTTGCGCCATTACGGTGCTGGCTGCCAAGTTAAGTTAAGTTGTAATCTAATGAAATATACCTACTGGTAGCCAGTATATTTCATTAGATTACAACTTAATCCAGTAAGGTAGGAGATGTGATCTAAGTAAGATGGTTCTTTTTAGTACTTACCTACCTACTTACTGGGTAGGTACCTATTGCAAAAATTAATAATATACTTACTTACTACTCTTTTCTAACTCTCCATTATCATGCATTTATTCAACTTACCACAGACCTACAGAACTGAACATTAGACTCCATCCAAATTCCGGACCTCCTACCTCGCTCAACAAAAACTTCTAAAATGCAAATTAAAACACAAATCTAAACTGCACCACTGCACCATACCAAATGAAGATGTAAACATGTGCCCGAAATGCCCGCTACATCTCGTCTCCGTCACAGCATCCCAACATTCGCGTGGACCGCGGGGCGCCGGCGGCGGCGGCGGCGGCCCGGCGCGGCATGGCGGCACCGGCGCGCACAAATAAGTAGGCGCCACGCACTGTTGTTAGTTGCTAGTGTTGTTCCTGCAACTCGGCCAGGGCATCTCGCTACTCGTTACCTTTCTGTTCAGTATTGTTACATGAATTTGTAGATAAATGTTCTGTAGGTACTCCGCTTTGGTAACCATCAGTTGGTCGATTAACACATGACTAATCCAGATTCCAGCGGCTCTGTATGATGTCGCCTGTCACAGCACTCACAGCTACGAATTATAAAATTAATTATAGCTTATCGATTCGATACATTATGGTTCCAGCGGTACGTTATCACTGCCGATCTAGTCTGTAAAAATCTCACCTTGAAAACATAGGTGAATCGAGCTATTAATAGTGTCAATAGTATCATGATTATCATAATCTCTAGCATCAGGTGGAATGACAGCTCACTTCACGTAAGTTTTCACAATGAGACTTACAGAATAGATCAGCAGTGGTAGGTCATCAGTTTCCTCACATTCAGCAGTCAATATTAACGGAAATTCATAAAATCCGCGATTGTAGTATAGTTACTTGGACGGGGAATTTCACTAATGAGTTGAATAGTAAGTATCTACCTACTCTGTACCCTCATTGAGTATTGTTACATTCAGTTTCATGTATCTAGCAGATGACCTACCTATTATCTGGTGGCTAAAATGTCGTGTAAACTGCTATGCTTAGCACTAGTGGCGGGTTCGAATCCTGGGATGAATGAACCATAGCCATTTTTACTTTTGCATGCATAATCAGAGGCGATTCTTTGAAGGGGCGCCCAGCAAACGACGTCTTTTGGTTGAAATCTATTGACTACTTATTCTTAGCACGTCGGCTTCTCATTTCAAAGTTCATGTATCTAAGTTGCATCCTACACATTGAACCTGACAATGCTAAATACTTAGGTAGGTATTTTTCAAATCAGAGCAGTGGGTGTTAGGTACCTACCACGGGCCAGTCACCATCACCTTTTGAGCAGATGTAGGCACTATAAAATAAAGATACTAATTAGCGAATTATCTAAATGTTTTTCAAAAAGGAAAAAATATTATTGCAAAAGATTTGATTGACCCTAAGCGACCGCGCCGTTTAACAAAACAAATAAAGAAGATAATTTCAACCGGACCCAACCTGCCTTGTTCGCAGAAATGCATCATTTAAATACCGCATGAATGACTCTGGATATGAAGAATAATACGTTTATTAAGCTGGAGTTTGCTAAAACAAATAACACAACTCAACTAATTGTTAGAACAAATACTAAGCTACTAACCGCATAATGAATGGGTTTTGTCTTTATTTTTGTAAGTAGGTATGTTTGTTCCTAATCTTAGGCGTTTTATTGCTAATTCTTATTATCCACCTAGACCCTAATTGCGTAACATACTATTCGATCACAATGTGAATTATTTGTAAGGATATTGCTAATCCATTGCTTTATATGTTCGAAAAAATTGTCAACAACGTGAATAACGCAATGAATGTTGATGACCTGTCAAAATGAAAGCCATTCCTGCTGATAGTGTGTTACGCAATTACCCCGCTGTTCTATCTTAATAATCCTTATCAGCCTGTAGACATGGAGGTATTTATTTGTCCTAAATCACGGTCACCGCAAAAACCTCTTCTTAGACTCATCTCATTCATGAGCAGGACTAAGTTCCACTTATCACAGCTGCCCCGTTGCTCTCGTGGTCGCAAGCTCGACTGCTGAGCGGGGATCTGAGTTCGATTTCCAGCCCAAAGTTTGGAAGTTGGCGATGTGATACCCACAAGCCCCGAAAGCCGTTGGTGGTGGTCGTGCGCCTGATCTCTCTCCGCGAGTCGCGGATTGCCGTCCCATTGGACTATGAGAGCGAGAGAAGAGGGAGTGCCTCTCTGTCTGCGCACAAACTTGTGCACTATAATATCTCCCGCGCCGGAGTCTAATCTCCGTTGAAATTGCCCGCCTTGGCCGAAATACGGTCTGGAGGATTAATATCACACTTGCTTGCTGAGTTTTGAGATTTGATTTAGCCCAGATTTGCTCTACCTGTGCACTAAAGCTACTCACTTCCTTGAATTGAGTACGACTAACAAATAGAAAGGTAACGCTAGGTATTCTTGGGTGAACTGAGGGTATAGCACTAATTTATAGTTAGGTATCCTAAAATACCTCATCGTAGAACCTAGAAACACGGACAGCATAAAATGTAACTTTACCCACTTTTGCATAAGTCATAGACAGGTGTACACTTGTGTGACTGTAGTAGGTGTACACTTGTGCCCGTTTTCACGAACACTAGGACACAACTAAATAAACGCAAAATTAGAGGGATATTTTAAATTGGCTAGCTAAACTCCGCAGACGCGATATGTATCGATATCTAAACACGATTTTTTAAACTTTTTCAAGTAACAATAACTGCGGTCGATGAACACAGAAAAAAAAATCAAATTATATTTTTTTTTTTGTCTTATCATATTTAGATATCGATAGTCGTCGCGTCTACGGAGTTTTTTTTTTAGCCTATATTGTATCCCACTGCTGGGCAACGGCCCCCCCTTTTTCCTTCCAAACCTCCTTACGGAGATTAGCTAGCTAATTTAATTTAACCCACCCGCTAATTTTATTTAGTACTTCGACGCCTAAATATCCATTTGTATTTGCATTTATTTATATAGTTAATTAATTAGTCTTTTAATTTTGTACCTAGTGTAATTAGTTAAAAGATTATGCAAATATTTAACCCTGTATTATTGCCCTGATGGATTTTCAACTCTCGGCGCTGAGCCGAGCTTGGAAAATCCAACGATGCCCTTTTGTTCAGGCATTCACTTGTTAAGGTATGTCCTAGTGTTAGGGAAAACGGGCATTTGTACATTTTCCACGTCCAGTCATAAGCTATTGAGTTTAAAGATAACAATAACATAGCCGTGGTAGATTGTTACAGCCATCGGCGTCTCCCAGTCACTACCCTCCTTTTACGAGGGGAACTCGAGCAGAATTGTAAGCAGCTGATGTCATTTACATACATTAGGTAGTTATGTACTTCTGTCTACTGCCCACTAGATGTCCCCTGCTGAACAGCGACCTTTATCAAAGATCTAAAGCATAACATTAGAGGGATTAGTTGGGAGAGTTTACAATGAGGTAATGGGTTCGATTCCCGAGTCGGTCAAAAAGGTTATTAGGTTTTTCCATCTGAAATTGGTCAGCAGCAGCTCGCTTCTGGATTTGTACCCGGTTGATTGCAATAGGGTCGACCCGGGCGAAATGTGGTGGTGCTATAGGTGCACTTCAACCTAACCGTTCGCGGCTACAGGCGTGATGTTACGTTATGTTGTGACTTGTGCAGTTTAAAATCAATATGAATATCAAGAACGTAGAAATATATGTGCAAGCTAAATGAAACAACTGTGCCAACTCGCAATGGCACAGCGGTTGAACAATTCGCTTCTGCGCTGGTTGCTAGTTTGATCCCTGCACGGATCAGTCAGTCAGTTACCCCGCTGCGGGCTAGTTGCGTCACACACTTAAAATGACGATTGACCGCACTGTTATTCATCTTGACAGTCCAGCCATGTTCATTGCGTTGTTAACGTTGTTGAGCAGATAAATTTTTCAAACCTATGAAGCAATGGATTAATTAGCAATTTTCTTCAAAACCCTCGCATTGTAATTGAAAGTGTGATACGCAATTAGGGTACGGTGTTACTGTAAAAACTTGGCACACACATAAGTTTTAATATTTTCTGATGAGACAGAAAAAAATGCCAATTATTATGTGAATACGGTACGTTTATTAATTTTTGTCTGCGTGTGACAAATTGCAGCCAAGCTATAATAACTAAAGTCTTATTATTTGTCGCTGAAAGATTTGCAGATCGAGATAGAACCTCATAAAATTATTTGTGAGTCACGGAGATAAATCTGATGTCTAGTAAAGCGATTTCTATTCTGTTATAGTTTAAAATAATTAGATTTGGCACGCGTGGCTGCGATTCACTCTGTGTTTTAGTAATTGCCTGCGTTGTAAAGTGAGGCTATAAAACTTGTAAAGGGTGTGAATAACTTCAGCAGATAAGGGTAGGCTTACAGTGCCTAGGTATCTACGGAAATACCTATTTCTAAGCGTAACTAATTAGGTCTAGCCACGGATATCTATGGGTCTAGCAGTGGTGGCTCAGATTGGTATCGGCCCTGACGGACGAGACGTAGATCGTGGGTTCGAATCCAATCAAGCGTTTTACTTCGCGTAAATGATTCATCACAATCATCAATACAATCCCCTAAGTTTATATAAGCTTATTGAATCAATAAATGACATAAAATAAAATAAATGACCTGCAAACTGCAAAAAACGTAAGAAAATTTGAATTTCGCGGGCTCCCCTTATGGTTCAATACTTTTAATTTTTATTACGAAGTAAAGGAAGTATGTAAGTTAGGGAACGCCACTTGCTAGGAAGCAAGTGGCGTTCTATAGTTTGTAAAGACCATTTTATTAGTCTAAAAATCTTGACAGTGCCATCCTTTACATTTTAGTGTTGCTTAGTTAAAAATTTGCACAAAATTGAGGACTGATAAGCAGAGACAAACTAGAGCTAACACAGGTAGTAAAGATTTGCCCAACAGTATTCAAGCGAAATTAAAAGTTGTCAAACACTGATGCCCGAGGTATCAGTCTGTAATTTTATACAACAAGTTGCCTATAGAATTCAAAACCATATTATGTACAGTGTTAACTTATTTAAAAACAAATTGAGGACCTATTTATTGGGGAAAGGCAGACAGTAGCAATGAATTCCTAGATGACATATGACATCGTAACTTATGATTGATTTTATTCCTTTGACATTTATTATTTATGATCTGTTGTACTTGAATTCTTCATTGACCGTTATTGTTTTTATTTAATTTTCTAAATGTATTTAATGAATTTTATTTTAATTGCAATTCTATATCTAATGTTGTCTTTTAATTTTTCAACACAATGTATACCTATATTGTTATAAAATAAATTACTTATGATTTATGACTTCTGAGCATCCATGGGAAAAAGGAGACTGAACAAATCTGGCCTGAAGCCCAATATCAATGGAAAGATCTCACCAAGGAGAGTATTTCTTATTATGACGATTAGGAGAGTGTTTCTTAAAAAATCGTTTTAGTAACAAGTAGGGTTCTACTTGAAAAGCTCTTTCCATTGATGTATATATTATGGCTATTAGGCGCCGAGAATTCCTTAACTTCGCCACTTGCCCAAGTTGTCACCTATTTAGATAATTAATTACGAATTGACTAACAATTGGCAAAAGTTCTACTTAAAAAGCTCTATCTATTGGTATACCTTATGGCTAATGGGCTTCAGGGTAAAACCCATAGTACGGTATCCATTCTGCTTTAATGTGTATTCTTATTATTGCTGTAAAAATCGCAATTACTTCGATTTGCTTAGGTAGGTGTTTCAAAGACATCTATCACTTTGTTTAATTCAAAATGTATGTTTTTTCTCTCTACATTAACTGCGCCCATACTAAATTAGGACTACTTACTCTTTATGGTGGTGTTAAGTGATGACTGATGGGCCAGAGACCTTGGCACGGCGCGGCGGCGGTGGCGGCACGGGGGCGCGGCGCGGCGGTGACGGCATGCCAGGATGCACCCACATGGACACACAGAGGGATACTTTGTAGGGTATTAGATGATCGATTGTGTGATTTATTTGTATTTGGGGGAATTTATGTTAATTTGCAAAATGGTAAGTAAAGAAAGTCGTGTGTGATATGTTTGTAGTCGAAAGGATGCAAAAACAGAGTTATTTGATAGAAGTGAGATCTCAACTACAAAAATCTATTGATACATAAGTTCATTTCGTATAGGGAAGTTAAAATTAAGTAGGCAAATAGTACTGCCATAATCAAACTGATGGGTTCTTAGTTCTCGCCAAATATTGTTCAAATTGGGCGATTGACCAGAGACGATCCTACTGAGCCTTCTGTCATAAGCCTCAGCGACTATGAAGACAGAGGGTCTATATCTACACTGCTGGATACCAGCGGCGTTTGCGTAACACTATCAGTAGCAATGGGTTTCATTTTGACAGTTCAACAACATTCATTACGTTATTTACGTTGTTGAGTAGACACATTTTTCGAACGTATGAAGCAATGGATTAGCAATATCCTTCAAAATGATTCAGATTGAGCTTGATAGTGTTTTACGCAATTAGGGTGCGGAGGATCTATTGGCGAAAGATACAGTTCTCTACATCTTTTTGTTTTGACAAGGACCTACCATAAACGAAAAGGGCATTGAAGTAACTAGGTACCAATTATAATTCATCCATTATCAGTGTTTGCGTATGCGCAGGCAGTCTTAATAAACATGTCTAAGGAAGGAACACATGCAAATGACCCGTCTGTCCGGGGTGTAACATTGCTGGGTGTGGAATGCGGACGTGGTGTCGTGCCAAACGTTCAGTTGCGACTAAATGGTGATACTCCACTTACGGCCTGGGTATTGTAGGTCTTTTGTATTCAGTGTACTGTTAATTGCATAAGAATCATAGATATAATCATGAGAATTGTTTGACTTAATTAGGAAGTGTTCTTACATCTTCCTTAGTTAATATTAAGGATGACAACCGTTTTCATTATTTTTTTCAATTGTGTTTTCTCTTATGGAAACGATTCATGAATGGTGGCAAGTGGTTTTCCATATCGTGTTTTCTTTCATGAATATGTTTCCTGAGTAATTCGAAATGGCAAAATTAGTGAGGTGGCTTGATAATTACCATTTCATGCTCCTAAGTTTCTGGATTAAAAACACTAATTGTGAGACCAATGTAGCAGGTGCTAATATTATAATTGTGTTCCTAATTATTTTAAGAAAAATAAACATTTTCCGCTCTAAAATAAAGCATGTTAAAACTCAGTTGCTGTCGTTGTCGTTTCAGGATACTATCTTGGAATTCTTTAAACTAAACCGTCTCCATAACTTCCTCCAAATCTTTCCACCCCTCTCATCTTCTGTCAAACATGTTCTCGATGGCTAATGTACCAAAATAATCAATATTAGGTGAGTGTAGTTGTTTATAATAAACGGCGAGCGATCGCAGCGTCGCGATGGCGCCGCCGCCGGCGCCGGCTGCGTTGTAGCGCGGCGGCGCTTTGTGGCGCGGCCTGGAAACCGGCGGAAAATGAACGGCTAACCATGGCAACAATTTGACACCGACAGCGTCTGTATTACGTAGCAGTAAGGGTGATTATAGCAGTTCAAATGTTACTACTTACGTGTGGTAATGCACTGATGACTGAACTACCGGATGTAGCGCGATTTCTGGGTACAGATCATGAAGTAACTGCTTCGGGGAATTCAATTAAGGGGTTCGTGTGTGGTGACGAGCGGTAGGTATATATGGTGCTTTTACAGAAATGCTTATTTTCTTGGTTCCTAGAGGTATGACTGTGTGTCAGAATTAATATTTTCGCTGCCTCTTCGGGAGAAAACTGAAGTTTAAAAAATGCTCTGCAATCCATTCTATATTTTTTCAAGTACCTACCTACTACTTTAGTTTTTGCAAAGCCTTGTGGTAACATAGAACCCTTCACCCTTTTTACTACGGTATACAAGAAAAGAAGATTTGCATAAAAAGTATCTCATCTATAAAATAAACATCACACAACACACACCCCTATCCGCTCACTTCCTGGCCTCCACATCGCTGTCCAACAGTTTTTGAATGTTTGCATTGCATTGTGACACTATTATATAAATTAGGAGGGGGGGGGAGGATTTATTGATCCTTTGACGTGCCGCCAGGGGGATGGAAGTCATCCCCTAAGGACATCCGCCGAGCACACTCGACTAGAACGAATGTCATCGCTAAAAATAGAGATGACTTAATTCTCTTATTGTTCGATCGGCGATTTCTTTTTGATCTAGCCGATCGTAATATAAATGATAGATGTAATGTATTCTGTGGTATCAGTTTAATTGTATAATATAATAAGACAGTTAAGTTATTGTTTAACAGTCATCATGGCACTTTGAACTAGGCGTATTGGAAGTGTGTAATAACTTAGTCAAGTTACTGTCTGTCAAACAACTTTGAACTTAGGCAGAGGCATGTTGAAAACTGGGTTAAACTATGTTGAAGGAAGAAAAACAACCAAATCTAACAAACTATCTGTGTATCTTAGGTAAAGCTAAGTTGCACCTTTGTCAATGCTCAACTACCTACCTACTACCTAATATTATCTATCGCTGTTTCTTAGAACAGAAGCGCCATAGGTACCTACGCTTTGGAATGGGTAACTAGCTTCATTTTTCTGACTGACCGACCCCTTGACAATTCAAAGGCACAAGTGCCTGTAATTGGTTTAATTGAAATAAATACTTTGAGTTTGAGCTTTGAAGGCGCATCATTTCACAAAAAAAAAACTTGAGAAATTAAGTCAGTAATCTATGCATCATAATCAAAATATTTGATTTCACATAAACCTACATGGGCTCTTATGAAACGTCAGAAGCTAGCCGCACGGTTCGGCACGGTCGCTTCCTGTGGAGAAGAGTCGGCAAGAAACATGTCACATGTCAAAGGAATCGAACCCAGGACCTCATCGCAGCTACCACAAGGCCCTTGTCACTGTTTATACAAGCCTTTTTTCCCTGCCCTTATCCCAGTTTTTTTGTGATCGAACATCAGCCCTGCATGTCTTTTCCTTCCATACAACTTCATCAGTCGATACTAATTTTACGAGTAGTTACTTACCCCCTTTCTAGTAAAATCAATTACAGCCCGGCCGTTGAGAGGATGTGTTCCTGACACCTGTAAGTGCGATAATTCTAGTAGCTAATAAAGATCAGATTCGCATAACAAGTATTCGTTTGTTTAAAACTGACAGGGGTCAAGAATGCATTGTCTCGTCAGCCGAACTAAATATGTATGATAATGATTAAATTGCATAATATTTTGCTATTTTATTAAAAATCTTGATTTCACAATGACTGGCTATAAGCAGTGCCAGACAAGATTTAAGTCATTGACTGAGAATTTCATTTTAACCCGTTTCCGCATTGTTCTGTGAGCAGTCAGATAGATTTTCTTTTATTTATGACCTGCCGACGAAATTTATCTTTTTATTGAAGTGCCTTCTGTCTCCTGCCAAAATGATGCAATGACTTAGTTTAGTCATTTTAAGTGGATGGCAGAGGTAAAGTGGAAGTAAAAAAATTGATAACCTTTGTAACCTATAAATAGTCTTGAAAATTGCAGCAACATTCAGGTTTTAATTTCCTATCAGCATAAAAACAACCAAATCTTTTTTTCCATGTCACAGTAGTGTTGCTACATGCGTAATAGAAAATGGTTATCACAGCCAAAACGCACTTGAAACACAGTTTCTGATTCAGGATATTTATGTCTCATCATGAGCCTGTAAATTCACGAACACCCATTTCTACTTATAGCCAGAATGCATACACCACAATTTCTTTTACTTTCCTGCACTCGGCAGCGACAGGATTTGGCCGGTACTCATATTTCCTGGATGAAATAGTTTTATGACAGCTCTACATAACTTTAGTGTTGATTTTTATAAAAATAACTCATTAGGTAACGTAGAATCCTGCTGACATCAATGCTTAGTTACGTCACTACCTAAGTTATTCTATTTACCTAACAAACAATCAAAACAGAAGTGTTGGAAATGGGCCATAAATTGACCATTACGTATACACACACATTATTCACATAACTTGTCCACAATGTCCAAAAAGGAAGTAAATAAATAGTCTCCTTTCCGTTCCGGCGCTCGCATCACTTAAGAGTCACTGATGCGTGGAAGACGTCTTCTTTGCGTTTTTGTTATAAGTCATTAATCCTACAAATTTAATATCCATCGAAAATATCCATTAATTCATGTAAAGTCCATGAGGAACTTTTTTAAGACTGGCAATTCGTGTTTCAACGCCTTAATTTCTTCACTGTAGGTGGTTTTAATTAATGACAATTTTCAACAAAAGAAATACCTACTTACCTAGTAAAATAACTACTCTACGATATTATTCTCTACTCTACCCTGAAAAATAAGCATGAAAATAAGTTAGGTACATAATGCACAAAGAACATTGACTAACAGCTTTTACCTGGCCCCAATAACAATTGTAGGTACCAAAACAAACTAATAATAAATACTTTATTTACATCATATCATATAATTAACCTACCTACTTATTAGATATCAATGGCAGCACATTACCGATCCAAATTATTTTTATTGTCAAGAATCATATGAATGTGTCAAGATGGCGCCTGAATTTGGCGCCAAAAAGTAGCGTCGGTGCGGCGCGTCGTCGCGGGCACAAGACGTAAACAATTCAGCCACTGCTAATAATTCTGTTATGTTTTACTATTGATTAATTATGTGGATGTAATGTTGGCAAGTATTATTAGTTATATAAAGATGTTGTGAAACAATAAGTAGTGAAAATTTGGTGGACAACGAGGCTGAAACATACTTAAAACTAGGGAAGAGGCCGGTGACATTTAGTGCAAATAAATGTATTTCCTTTTGTGCCATGTTCAGCAATAGATCTCAATATAATTGATGATGGTACTATTAAAATCATAGTCTTTATATGTTTGTATTTTATAGAACTTTTATAAGCAAGAATCACCAACATACTTAATTACAAATTTCCACATCGATTTTCTCTGTCTGAAAATATTTTACACACCTATTAACCGCTTACCAGCAGATATATTGGTGTACCTATAATGATTGATGGCATCCCCTCGCAGCTAGGAGTTACAGCGTTCTCATTAGCAAGTCGGATCGCGAGCCGAATTCAGGACGGAGCTTGTAATATCTACTGTAACATACACGTTTCTATATTCTAAGGAGTAGTTATATTTCGAAAATAATAATAGGATCGATGAGTTTTCTCTATTTTCTGATGAAAAGACAACCTTTTTCTTTCATACGGGAGCAGTGGCGGCCAAGTGGTAAAGGCCGCGACTTGCGATCGGTCGTAGGTTCGAACCAAGACATTTACTTTGTGTAAATTATTCATCACCACTGCTCTCAAAACGGCGAAAGAAAACATAGTAAGCAAAACCGGCATTATGTCCTAGAACGCACAATTCGTATACATATGTGACTTCTTCCAACACGCACCGGGCATGCGTGGTGGATTACGGCCCATTCTCTCTCACCGAGAGGAGCTCTGTATCCTAGCAGTGGTAACATTATAGGCTGATTGTGCTATACGAGACATGAGGGTCTGGCGGTTGAGCAGAAACCTGTGTAGTCAGGTTATCACACTGACTCCTGCGATCGCTCCTTATCTCCTGAGGTACTCCTAAGGTATAGTAATCATGTAGTTGCTTATCGTTTGAGCATTATGTATATGACATATGTCTACTTTTATTTAAATGAAGCAATTACTGCATTCTGGCTCGATTACAACTCTGACTGTTTCTAATATGATAAGACTGCTTGACCCATATTCCTTCTTAGTTGCAGTGATATATTAGCTGGTTCAACAATTATTCTTTTGATCAAATGATCCCTCTTTGATCTTAGCTATTGTTGGACTCATGTAATGAAAGATTAATACAATTAAATATCACCATTAATCTCTTATCATTGACATCATTATAGTCTACCGACAGGTTAACAATGCTGAAAAGTGTCCCAATCTCTACATAGGTGACAATATTCACATAAATACGCCATCTATTCCAATATAAGATTGTGAGAGGTGTGGTGGCCCAGTGGTAGCGGCCGCGATTTACGAGGTGTAGGTCGTGGGTTCGAACCCAGACAGGCGCTTTACTTTGTATAAATTATTTCATCACTACTGCTCTCAAAATGGTAAAGGAAAACATCGTGAGAAACCAGCATGTCGTAGAACCAAAAATTCAAAGACATGTGACATCTACCAACCCGCACTGGGCCCGCGTGGTAGATTACAGCCCACTCCTTCACACTGAGAGAAAGCCTGTGTCCCAGCAGTGAGAACTATCATGCAAAAGAGAGTCCGTGGAGTTTCTAGCCCGTTCTTCTCCATAATACCTCCTTTGGAATGGACAACTAGCTTCATCCTTCTGAATGGCCGACTCCTTGACAGTTCAAAAGTGCCTGCAATTGGAATAAATGATTTGAGTTTTAGTTTCAAAAGCCTAGTAGGTAACATACCTAACTTTAGAAGATATTCATGCAGGCTGAACTCTCCCGAAACGTGTTCAGTTACATAGATGGAGTTTCAGCCGAGCGATACTCAAACCGTGACTGTTTCAAACCGAGCCGTAAATCAAACTAACTGAATATCGATGAAATGTTTTGAATAAATCATAACAGCGCCACCGTTTACCATAAAAACATGTTTCATTAATGTGTGAATGTAATTTTGAAGGATTGGGGGTAAAGATCTTTTTTTTTCTTCTGGATTGAATTTTGACGAGTTCATCTCGAAGCTGGCTATTTAAAAAATACTTCTTACTTTGTCGTCTTATTTCATCCTAACTGTATAAATCCTACTTAATATTATAAACCCGAAAGTTTGTGAGGATCGATGGATGGATGTTTGTTATTCTTTCACGCAAAAACTACTGAACAGATTTTTATGAAACTTTACAGTAATATAGCTTATACATCAGAATAACACATTAGATACTTTTTATCTCGATATTCCTATCGATAACCAACCTATTTGGGAAAAGGCTAGGCAGTTTGTTTATTTATTTGGAGATAGTAGTTTGTAAAAGTACATAAAACATAACACAATCTTTGTTGTAGCTCAGTCGGGTAAACAAGAGTTGTTGACAATAATTACGACATGAGTAGGAGTACTTACTTAAGGTGGATGCTCCAAGGTAACCCGCGAAATTCGCAGCCGTAACAAATATGTATTTACAGAATACATATTTGTTATGGCCGCGAATCATATTTTAATTAACGTACAACTTATTACTGACCAGCAAATTGCAAAAAACCTAAGAAATATAAATAAAAACTTAAAAATAAAATCTTGGAGCATCCACCTTAAGCAAGATTTTCATTAAAGTTGTCCATAGAGTTTTATCACTTTTCTCTATGTTGTTTATGATTTAGACGTACCTTGGATGCATTCAACCATTAGTCTAGCTCCAAGTTGTAAACATATTTGCAAATGTTATTGAAAGTTATTTCTTTTGTTGAAGAATTTATTTTCAAGCTTGTTTGTAAGTACGTTCTGCTTTGAAGTTTTCATTTTTAGCTTTATTATTAAGTATTTCAAAGAAAACTTAAGCCCATTGCAATAAGGTTAAGTAACCGTATGTTACCTAACTATGAAAAGTTTGAAAGTTAACTTAATAATTGAGAAATCTTCTCATGGTGATTAAAAGTTATTGGGTTCTATGGTAAGCGCCTCAACTAAGCAAAAAGTTGCCCAAACCAGCAATATTTTATTTCCTCAAATCTGCGGGTTAATTCCGCAACACACTATGAGTAGCATATACATAGGTTTCATTTTGACAGTTCAACAACATTCATTGTGATAATCGGTATTGAGCAGACACATTTTTCGAACATATGAAGCAATGGATTAACAATATCCTTCAAAATGATTCAGATTGAGATTGATAGTGTGTTATGAAAGAAAGATAAGAAAGAAAGAAAATACATTTATTTGCGGCAAAAGTGACGCATAAAAAACACAAAAAAAAAATAACAAGTTGGGGTAAACAAGCCTCATATCCACGCAAAACGGCCATCGCTCAGCATAATGCTAAGACCCTACACGAGATAAAGCCCCAGAGGTGGTTTTCAACGACAGCCGGTGTTAACGTGATTACTTCAATCAGCGCAGTGCAATTAGTTATCACTATGTAATGTGTCTCATGTCTTCGAAGTCCCTCAAGCCAAATAACTCCATAATCCCATATCAAAACATTAAACAAGTCCATAACTAAGTTCATTTGTTTCATTACTTGTTACCTGTCTGACAATAAAGCTACAAGTACAACGGGCACACACAAAATAGTTTGTATCATAAAAACAGTGTAGTTTGGCCATCGTTCGCGACAGCTAGACGCCCGCCATCGGACCGGAGTCGCCAGCGCCTTCGGTGAATCATTCATACTTCCTTTTCTGAGGACTCTTTAAAGTCTGATGTAATTATGGATATGAATAAGCATCTGTCATATCAGATTCCTTAAGGGTTAGGCAGAGTTAACAGCTCTGTAGTTTTTTAAATATCTTTATACACACTGGAGGCCAATCTCATAATTTAAAACATTCAAAATCTAGTCGCAGTCTCATCTCAGCGACAAACAAATGTCAAAAACTTGTCAAAATGTAGGGAAATTAGAGGTATTTTTTAATTGACAGATTGAGACTGAGATCAGACTGTGAACGGTCTTAAAATTACGAGAATTGCCCCTCAGATCGTGAATCGTGGATGACCCAGTTTTAAAGGCTTACTGTCTATAGTCGAACCTAGAACTTCGAGATCGTTTCATTGAATACGTTTGTGTGTACAAATGAGGTATTGCTGTTTTCCATCATATCTATACTAATAATAAAGTTGAAAAGTTTGTTTGTTTGAACGCGATATTCACTGGAACTACCGGTCGGATTCGAAAAAATCTTTTTGCATTTAATAGCCCCATTAATGCTTTAGGAACGCTATAGGCTATTAAATATTACGCTAGCACTCTTATTAGCTGAGCAAAAAGGAAAAAAACTAAGAAAAAACTCTAAGCGAAAACGAAGTAAACGCGCTGGCAGGCGATGCGATACGACGCGGTGGGTCGGGGGAAGTCGCGGGCAGAAGCTAGTGATTTTAATAAAGACTGGTGTATTTTGTTTTTATAATTATTTAAATTCTGGTTTAGATAGGAATTCAATACCAGCTCTATAAAAACCAGGAACAAGATATTACAATATTGTGGATGGAGGATAGATGAATTAATTAATGAAAATGTAGGTACTCTATCAAATAATTTTCCGTAATTTTCCAATTCTCACTCTACTACACATAACAAAAAACCGATTGTAAAACAATGAACCACCTTCTTCCGTTCTACAAAACTATCAAAATATGGATATAATTAGCTCCTATTTACCATAATAAGCACTTCTCTGGCCATCACTAGCGACATCCAGTCGCCGATGCTAAACAGGAAATATAAGAATAACAAATACTGCATATTTGTAACTTCTTTCCTTGTCATTTTGGATCGTAAATTCTGTTGCTGACCATGGAGCTTACTGCACGAAGGACAACTGCGAGGGCTAGAATTTAAGAGATGCAGTGGTGTAATTGCGTAACACGCTAACAGTAGGAATGACTTGTGGCTAAGTAATTACAGCCGCGCGGGCCGATCGATCAGGTTAAGCTACGCTTGCCGCGGTTGGTCCGTGGATGGGTGACCATCTTTAAATATCAAGACTCCTCCTTGCCTCGGAAAGCACGCTAAGCCGTTGGTCCCGGCGGTCAATCGTGAATCAATGGCAATCGTTACGGGTCGTCAGAAGCCCGAAAGTCTGACAACCAGGGTTACCAAGGGGTATCGTATTACCCAGTAGTGAAGGTCAGATAGGCAGTCGCTTCCTGCAAAATACTGGTGTTCAGCTGCATCCAGATGTATACAGATGACTAACAGTAGGAATGGCTTACCTTTTCACAGTTCTACAACATTTACGTTGTTGAGCAGACTTTTTCGAACTTGAACAATGGATAAGCAATATCCTTCAAAATGATATAGATTGTGCTTGATAGTGGCTTACAGAATTAGGGTGCGGGTTCGATTCTCACTTTGCGTGTTTATTTGGATGGCCAGCAGATTGTATGGTATGGTTGTAAAACGTATGGGTGACATTTGTGTCAAAGATTGACGATAATAATTATCCATCCTAATGTAAGGCAATTTATTAGGATTATAACTTTTTGAGAAGTTTCTGGTTATAGTAGAAGATCTACTTATCTATTAAATGATTTGTAATCAAATCAGTGCTTCCAGAGATACCTTTTACAAACATATAAACGAAAAAATACCTCTCTGTGTCCCCAATGCTGAGGCACAGACCTCGTCTCACTTAGAAGGAGTGGGCCACATAACACACCCCGGGCCCAGTGTGGGTTGGTACATATCACATGTCTTCGAATTTTTGGTTGTAGGACTTATCGGTTTCCTCACAATGATTTTCTTCACAGTTTTAAGAGCAGTATTGCTTGGGTTCGAACTTACGACCTACAACTCGTCAGTCGCGGCTGATACCACTGGGCCATCACTGCTCTTGCTATATTAGTTTAGAAGATTACATTTAGATTTTTTTTAAATTGTTTTTCTAACCACAGGTAAAATTATTGCCAACTTGTAACCTAGTTTTGTCCGCTAAAGTTATACATATAAGCTTGCTGTAATGGGGTTATCGTTTACCATGTAAAGCTATCTCTACTAGAGGTGTATGGCTTGCACTTCGAGGAATAATTACTATAATAATATAGTCCTCCAGAACGTATTTCGGCCACGGCGGCCAATCTCAAAGGAGACTAACCTTCGGCGGAGATATTATAGTGCACATTATTGTGTGCGGGGCACAGGTGCGCTCCCTCTGGCCTCACTCTCATAGTCAAATGGGGTGGCAAATTGACACGAACGGAGAGAGATCCGACGCAGGACCAATGGCTTAACGTGCTTTTCGAGCCACGGGAGTATCACACCGCCAACTTCCGACCTCCGGGCTGCTACTAACAAATTCCAAATGGACAAATCCAATAACACTGCCCAACCTGGGAATCGGGAATCGAACCAAGGACCCCACGAGACCAACAGGGCAGTTATTGATAGTAATTACTATAATCACGCTCCGTAGAATATAGAAATCGCTCATAACAAACATCTGCGCAACGAATTTATATTGTTTTTCCCAATTACATCTATTATAACAATGGATGGAACTGCATCAATATAACGAGGCGTCAGCACGTCGCGGCCACTAGCCAAAGGTGACTGGTTGCTGTTTGTGATCTTTTTGCCTCACGCTGCTTCCAACGGCGGTGGGCAGGGCTCCAGGCAACTTTATGAAAGTTCTCTGTCCTTTATACGAATCTATGGCTTGTAACAATTTGTTGGGGGGTAAACAACCGTGAAAATCAACAACTTGTATGAGGAATTATGCACTTCAATAGAAATGAAGTATTTCGCTGTAGTAATTTTCGCTTTATTGCACTGGGGCCCATGTTCAACATTGGATATTTTAGGGATCGATTATAAGATGGAATAAAAATTAAGATAATATATGAATATGACCATTCTAGATAGTTTCGAACCTCAACAAATTCCGTTTCAACTTTTCCTGGCTTCTTTCCCTATTTGGGTATCCAGTAATCGACTTACCTAACACACACACTTTCGATCACAACCCGAAGGATTTTGAAACAAATGGCAAATCCATTGCTTCATATCTTTAAAAAATATTCTGCTTAATACCGTAAATAACAACGAAAATAGCAACACAATGACCAATGACCGTTGTTGAACTGCCAAAATGCAATTAACCCGCAGTCTTACTATTCAAATTCTTTAAAAAACCCCTTATCTTGAACCTCATCTTCCAATGACCGTTGTTGAACTGCCAAAATGCAATTAACCCGCAGTCTTACTATTCAAATTCTTTAAAAAACCCCTTATCTTGAACCTCATCTTCCAATGACCGTTGTTGAACTGCCAAAATGCAATTAACCCGCAGTCTTACTATTCAAATTCTTTAAAAAACCCCTTATCTTGAACCTCATCTTCCAATGACCGTTGTTGAACTGCCAAAATGCAATTAACCCGCAGTCTTACTATTCAAATTCTTTAAAAAACCCCTTATCTTGAACCTCATCTTCCAATGACCGTTGTTGAACTGCCAAAATGCAATTAACCCGCAGTCTTACTATTCAAATTCTTTAAAAAACCCCTTATCTTGAACCTCATCTTCCAATGACCGTTGTTGAACTGCCAAAATGCAATTAACCCGCAGTCTTACTATTCAAATTCTTTAAAAAACCCCTTATCTTGAACCTCATCTTCCAATGACCGTTGTTGAACTGCCAAAATGCAATTAACCCGCAGTCTTACTATTCAAATTCTTTAAAAAACCCCTTATCTTGAACCTCATCTTCCAATGACCGTTGTTGAACTGCCAAAATGCAATTAACCCGCAGTCTTACTATTCAAATTCTTTAAAAAACCCCTTATCTTGAACCTCATCTTCCAATGACCGTTGTTGAACTGCCAAAATGCAATTAACCCGCAGTCTTACTATTCAAATTCTTTAAAAAACCCCTTATCTTGAACCTCATCTTCCAATGACCGTTGTTGAACTGCCAAAATGCAATTAATACCGCAGTCTTACTATTCAAATTCTTTAAAAAACCCCTTATCTTGAACCTCATCTTCCAATGACCGTTGTTGAACTGCCAAAATGCAATTAACCCGCAGTCTTACTATTCAAATTCTTTAAAAAACCCATTATCTTGAACCTCATCTTCCAATGACCGTTGTTGAACTGCCAAAATGCAATTAACCCGCAGTCTTACTATTCAAATTCTTTAAAAAACCCCTTATCTTGAACCTCATCTTCCAATGACCGTTGTTGAACTGCCAAAATGCAATTAACCCGCAGTCTTACTATTCAAATTCTTTAAAAAACCCCTTATCTTGAACCTCATCTTCCAATGACCGTTGTTGAACTGCCAAAATGCAATTAACCCGCAGTCTTACTATTCAAATTCTTTAAAAAACCCCTTATCTTGAACCTCATCTTCCAATGACCGTTGTTGAACTGCCAAAATGCAATTAACCCGCAGTCTTACTATTCAAATTCTTTAAAAAACCCCTTATCTTGAACCTCATCTTCCAATGACCGTTGTTGAACTGCCAAAATGCAATTAACCCGCAGTCTTACTATTCAAATTCTTTAAAAAACCCCTTATCTTGAACCTCATCTTCCAATGACCGTTGTTGAACTGCCAAAATGCAATTAACCCGCAGTCTTACTATTCAAATTCTTTAAAAAACCCCTTATCTTGAACCTCATCTTCCAATGACCGTTGTTGAACTGCCAAAATGCAATTAACCCGCAGTCTTACTATTCAAATTCTTTAAAAAACCCCTTATCTTGAACCTCATCTTCCAATGACCGTTGTTGAACTGCCAAAATGCAATTAACCCGCAGTCTTACTATTCAAATTCTTTAAAAAACCCCTTATCTTGAACCTCATCTTCCAATGACCGTTGTTGAACTGCCAAAATGCAATTAACCCGCAGTCTTACTATTCAAATTCTTTAAAAAACCCCTTATCTTGAACCTCATCTTCCAATGACCGTTGTTGAACTGCCAAAATGCAATTAACCCGCAGTCTTACTATTCAAATTCTTTAAAAAACCCCTTATCTTGAACCTCATCTTCCAATGACCGTTGTTGAACTGCCAAAATGCAATTAACCCGCAGTCTTACTATTCAAATTCTTTAAAAAACCCCTTATCTTGAACCTCATCTTCCAATGACCGTTGTTGAACTGCCAAAATGCAATTAACCCGCAGTCTTACTATTCAAATTCTTTAAAAAACCCCTTATCTTGAACCTCATCTTCCAATGACCGTTGTTGAACTGCCAAAATGCAATTAACCCGCAGTCTTACTATTCAAATTCTTTAAAAAACCCCTTATCTTGAACCTCATCTTCCAATGACCGTTGTTGAACTGCCAAAATGCAATTAACCCGCAGTCTTACTATTCAAATTCTTTAAAAAACCCCTTATCTTGAACCTCATCTTCCAATGACCGTTGTTGAACTGCCAAAATGCAATTAACCCGCAGTCTTACTATTCAAATTCTTTAAAAAACCCCTTATCTTGAACCTCATCTTCCAATGACCGTTGTTGAACTGCCAAAATGCAATTAACCCGCAGTCTTACTATTCAAATTCTTTAAAAAACCCCTTATCTTGAACCTCATCTTCCAATGACCGTTGTTGAACTGCCAAAATGCAATTAACCCGCAGTCTTACTATTCAAATTCTTTAAAAAACCCCTTATCTTGAACCTCATCTTCCAATGACCGTTGTTGAACTGCCAAAATGCAATTAACCCGCAGTCTTACTATTCAAATTCTTTAAAGAACCCCTTATCTTGAACCTCATCTTCCAATGACCGTTGTTGAACTGCCAAAATGCAATTAACCCGCAGTCTTACTATTCAAATTCTTTAAAAAACCCCTTATCTTGAACCTCATCTTCCAATGACCGTTGTTGAACTGCCAAAATGCAATTAACCCGCAGTCTTACTATTCAAATTCTTTAAAAAACCCCTTATCTTGAACCTCATCTTCCAATGACCGTTGTTGAACTGCCAAAATGCAATTAACCCGCAGTCTTACTATTCAAATTCTTTAAAAAACCCCTTATCTTGAACCTCATCTTCCAATGACCGTTGTTGAACTGCCAAAATGCAATTAACCCGCAGTCTTACTATTCAAATTCTTTAAAAAACCCCTTATCTTGAACCTCATCTTCCAATGACCGTTGTTGAACTGCCAAAATGCAATTAACCCGCAGTCTTACTATTCAAATTCTTTAAAAAACCCCTTATCTTGAACCTCATCTTCCAATGACCGTTGTTGAACTGCCAAAATGCAATTAACCCGCAGTCTTACTATTCAAATTCTTTAAAAAACCTCTTATCTTGAACCTCATCTTCCAATGACCGTTGTTGAACTGCCAAAATGCAATTAACCCGCAGTCTTACTATTCAAATTCTTTAAAAAACCCCTTATCTTGAACCTCATCTTCCAATGACCGTTGTTGAACTGCCAAAATGCAATTAACCCGCAGTCTTACTATTCAAATTCTTTAAAAAACCCCTTATCTTGAACCTCATCTTCCAATGACCGTTGTTGAACTGCCAAAATGCAATTAACCCGCAGTCTTACTATTCAAATTCTTTAAAAAACCCCTTATCTTGAACCTCATCTTCCAATGACCGTTGTTGAACTGCCAAAATGCAATTAACCCGCAGTCTTACTATTCAAATTCTTTAAAAAACCCCTTATCTTGAACCTCATCTTCCAATGACCGTTGTTGAACTGCCAAAATGCAATTAACCCGCAGTCTTACTATTCAAATTCTTTAAAAAACCCCTTATCTTGAACCTCATCTTCCAATGACCGTTGTTGAACTGCCAAAATGCAATTAACCCGCAGTCTTACTATTCAAATTCTTTAAAAAACCCCTTATCTTGAACCTCATCTTCCAATGACCGTTGTTGAACTGCCAAAATGCAATTAACCCGCAGTCTTACTATTCAAATTCTTTAAAAAACCCCTTATCTTGAACCTCATCTTCCAATGACCGTTGTTGAACTGCCAAAATGCAATTAACCCGCAGTCTTACTATTCAAATTCTTTAAAAAACCCCTTATCTTGAACCTCATCTTCCAATGACCGTTGTTGAACTGCCAAAATGCAATTAACCCGCAGTCTTACTATTCAAATTCTTTAAAAAACCCCTTATCTTGAACCTCATCTTCCAATGACCGTTGTTGAACTGCCAAAATGCAATTAACCCGCAGTCTTACTATTCAAATTCTTTAAAAAACCCCTTATCTTGAACCTCATCTTCCAATGACCGTTGTTGAACTGCCAAAATGCAATTAATACCGCAGTCTTACTATTCAAATTCTTTAAAAAACCCCTTATCTTGAACCTCATCTTCCAATGACCGTTGTTGAACTGCCAAAATGCAATTAACCCGCAGTCTTACTATTCAAATTCTTTAAAAAACCCCTTATCTTGAACCTCATCTTCCAATGACCGTTGTTGAACTGCCAAAATGCAATTAACCCGCAGTCTTACTATTCAAATTCTTTAAAAAACCCCTTATCTTGAACCTCATCTTCCAATGACCGTTGTTGAACTGCCAAAATGCAATTAACCCGCAGTCTTACTATTCAAATTCTTTAAAAAACCCCTTATCTTGAACCTCATCTTCCAATGACCGTTGTTGAACTGCCAAAATGCAATTAACCCGCAGTCTTACTATTCAAATTCTTTAAAAAACCCCTTATCTTGAACCTCATCTTCCAATGACCGTTGTTGAACTGCCAAAATGCAATTAACCCGCAGTCTTACTATTCAAATTCTTTAAAAAACCCCTTATCTTGAACCTCATCTTCCACGGTATTCCTATGATGTAAACACCGTGATGTTTACACCGCACCACGTGTTACATCTGCGTAATGTGGCGGCGAGGGGACGCGCCGCGACAAGCGACACCGGGACATGCGACTGTGTGTCGCCGGACGACTGTCTTGGAGCCATCCAGTGGTAGCTAGACTGTTTAGAAGGCTCTTGTAGAAGTGCAAGTGCAAGCTTTCGCAACCGGCGCGCGTGTATGTACCTATGACCAGCATAGCTATTCACAACCACTAAATATGCTTCCGTACCGTATCGAACATCAATCAATGTTATCGTAGGAGTCCTCTCTCTTAGTCACAAGTCACAATTTGTTCACAAGTCAAAAATCCGAAAATGTTGTCAGTTGAAATCGTAGGTTAGACGACCGCTATTCTTCCGACAGCCGTTTGCTATTAGGGCAGGGCAGGTAAATCACGTTATCGAAATGTCTCATTTTCGATACGATAGCCTGTCGGATGGGTGTGAATAGATTACTTATTACTTAATGCAGCACCCTAAATGCGTAACACACTATTACTCTCAATTTGAATAATTTTGAAGCATATTGCTTATCCATTGCTCCATATGTTCGAAAAACGTGCCTGCTCAACAACGTAAATAACGCAATGGATGTTGTGGAACTGTCAAAGTGAAACCCATTGCTACTGATAGTGTCTTACGCAATTACCCTGCGGATGTATGAACGCAAACGAAGCAAAAGTAGTATATGTATAAGGATCGTAGAGGTGTTAAGTTCGAGTTCTGTAGATAGTGCCTACCCCCATGGGAAAAAGGCGAGAATTTGTGTATGTTGTACTTCTACAACAAACCTAATTTCTGCAAGGTAACAAGATCAGATGATCTGAGATATCGAAAGCATCTTTTGATCCTAACAAAGCTCACTTCGGGGGGTTCTTGTAAAGGGGTTATAGACCCTATTGTATTCTGGGCCTATTATAGGAGAGTATAACACATTTATAAAAAAAAATGTTGTATTGTTGTCTGCTAATTACTTTAGGACAATAAACCTTCCATGATGATCAAATTACACAGTTATAGGGAACAAGACACAAGCTTCTGTTTGATGATACATGTGTTTTTTAATTAAATCCGTGAGTTTAGAAGTCATGCCACCGGAATGTTTGTAAGACTAATGTTTCACTAACACACGCCATCGCCAAGAATCGCAAGAACTTAACTTTCAGCTGAATTAGGTCGATCATATAGATTTAATCCGCTTTCAATAAAATGTTCGATCAAAATCACTCGCTTTGAGCTCTTTAGTGCTAGAACACCAAGCTGTAACATGCTTGCTAGTTAACTTCTAATCTTTATAATCTGTCAACCCCGATTTTCTGACGGATTGTAGTGCTACAGTTTCAAAACAAACCACAGGAGCGGAGTGGAGCGAGCGAACGGAAACAGGGTAAGTGGTAATAGGTCATCGGAGCGAAGTGGTCAACAACGCTGACCCTTTTAGCAGAACAGCTTTATCTAGATTCTTGTAGATAGTTTTTAAGTTATCCGTCTTTGTACCTCTTCTATGTTATATGAGTAATTTAACAGAACAGATGGCTGACGGGGCCGAAAGGTTCTGGAGTAGCGACCGCGTACCAACAGTCGTAACGTTGGAAGGCCTCCCACAAGATGGACCGATGATCTGAAGGCGACAGGAATCCGATGGATGCAGGAAGGACAGAACCGGTCGAAGTGGCGATGCTTGGGAGAACCCTATGTGCAGCAGTGGACGTGTTTCGGCTGAGATGATGATGATGATGAGTGGATATAATAAACTTTTAGAACTTTACTTGCCAACTGCCTCTCCTTGTAGATGCGGAGAAGGAACCAGCATTGATCAAGCTTGCTCACGTCTGCTGTGCTTTATTTCAGGTACTTGCCATGTAATTAAAAAATCACATTGGAGTTAATATTAATGCATCCAAAATGACTTTTAGAGTTTAATCAAGGAATATCTTCTGAAGTTGAACTGAAATAAAATTATAATTTCTGTAAATAGATAAGACACTTTCACAAGTAAATTATGGGTCAATATATAAAAACTAGATGGCGCTGTCATTTCCTGGCTGACCTATCCCTGAGAAGAAATGCCGAAACAACGCAGAGTTCCAACCATCTTCCTACTAACCCCGAAGAACCCTCATGCATATAATTACCAACCAATACTGCCGACCCCTCAAGACATAAAGCGTGAAGATAAACAGCCCGGTCCCGCGCGGCGGTGAGGCGGCGACGAGACGCGTCGGCGCGGCGCGACGCTCCGACGTCGACCCGACGTCGCCCGACCGATGGGATGACCTATGGGGCAGCACGAGATAAGAATTCGTGGACAAAGTGCACTGAGATGTTGTCGTGATTTTGTAATTATTGTGGAGTATTATGGCATGTCTAAGATGGGTTATGAAATTGATGGGTACCTAGAATAATTAGGAACGATAATGGAATGAATGAATGACTTTTTGGATGAACATAGATTTGAGGGAGTGCCTCGCTCGCACCGGCATGGCAGCTGATTTGGTCGCCGGTACTGGCTATTCGTTTCCGAATGTGGTGCCAGCGCTGGATTTATTTTTATTAGCCGTTAATGTCTAGTCTAGTGGCTGGGCAAAGGCCTCCCTACTCTCCTTCCAACTCTCTCTGTCCAGAGCTGCCAAGGACCAATCTTTATTAAAGGAGTCCAGCTCATTCTACCATCTCTAGCGCTGGCACATCACAATTTAAAAAATATGTAGTTAATAGTGCTTCCGTGAAAAATTAAATCAAAACATCATGATTACGATTGCAAATAGTTATAATTGAAGTGAACTTTTTATAGTAGTTGTCGCAGTCTTGAATGCCATTAAATTTATCAAAGTAAACTTGAAGACTTCAAGTTTACTTAGTTAACTTGACATACAAACTTAAATTTTCTATCTAAATATTTTAATATCAGGAAACGACTTCATATTAACATATTTTACGACTCTACAATGGCGGAGTTAAGGTGGTCTTTTCAGCAAATTTTTACGCAACTATGTTGACAGCAGTAAAGAAAAAATCCATAGTCGCCAGGTAACTTGCCGCCATTCTCAAAACCTATTGAGGCCTGTACCCACATAGTTCAAAGCTGTAAACGTGGCTATAACAAAATCCTGCCAGTCTGATTAGATAGCCAGTAAATTCTGTAAACATCTTACCGTGAAAACTTAAGTGAAGTGAGCTGTCGGTCCAGTTACCCTGAGATTCCTCCTGTTGCTAGGGATTGACAGCTCATTTCACGTAAGTTTCCATTGTTTTAAGATTTTTACAGAAAAGATCGGCTGCATATCTCAAGAATAGAATATTATCTACACTATCTCTTTATTATGTACACCATATAAATTACAGGCATAAATATAGAAATTTTACAAAGGGTGACACAATGGGCGGTCTTTGGACGGATTAAAAAGGGGAAGGAGAGACAAATACTGTAGGTAGTCTGTGGTGTCCCATTTCCAAGCCATTTCCTATACTACACCTGTCAGTATAGCTAGACACAGTCTTCTCCCAAATTCACCATTACTAACATCCCTGCTTACTCCAAAAGCTTACGCATCCCCCATGGATGGCAGGATGGGCCGCGTGTGGCGGCGCGGCGGCGCGTCGGCATGGCGCGCGGTGCCGACTGTGTGCCGCCGCCGCGCCGGTCACCTACACCGAGGGTTGCCAGATAGCATCACGAGCCACCTACTGAGTTCGCGGGAAGTACTTGTTGTAATTAAAAATAAACATAGTCATTAGCTTAAGGGTCTTCGGTGTCGAGGATTTTGGAAGTTAGTTTTTAGAGATTAGTATCTCATATCTGCGGTTTTTGACAGGCCAGGTTTACTATTTTCTTGCAGCGCAAAACTGCGATTAAGACTTATGAAGAATATTTTTCTGCTGCTTTCTAGCACTTTCTCGTTTGGCAACCTTGCAGATGATTGGTAATAGTTAATAAACACTGCTAGGAACTGAAGATATACCCGATATCTGTAATTATATGAACAGTCCAATAGCTTCTATATCTTATGCTTCAAAGTCTTGTCAAGACAGGTAAATATATATAGGAAACATTTAAGTATGATAGAGTCACCCCAGATTTTTCTCCTTAGAGTTCAAAAATAGATGTCAGTGAAAAACGATGAATGCCTTCCTGTGTATCACATTGATATAGTATGAATAGCATCATTTAAATCACCTTGCTTTGACCCCAGGTAGGCTGCTGTCATAAAAGGATCCAAGCTATACTATTAGATCCGGGAATAATATTTATTCAAAGGACTTTTCGCATAATAAAATAATTTGTACATATAGACGAAAAGCAAAATACGAATTCCATGTTCGAGCTAGCAACACTAAGATGGCTGCCAATCTACAGTTCGTTACTTTATTATTCGTTATCCAAGACGATGCTATTGCTACAGGACGCATTCGACCGTGAAACTGACATATTAGTCTGTTGTTCGCTTTTTATATTAATATCAGTATCTCTTAGTGTTAAGAAAACGTTATTTACTACATAACATTCTACTTATATACTTAGTAATTGTTTAGTTAATTTTCATATAGGTACTCTGATGAATTAGTTTCGCAGAAAGAAAGAAAATAAACTTATTTGATAGGTTTAAGCGCACAATATTCACAAAAAATAAAAACAGAAAAAAACTTAAAATAATATTGTAATATTATTTGAATTGGCGAAATGCGCTTCATGAAAATCAAATATGTGTCCATGTTGTTTTAATATTATTGAGGAAAATGTCGTGAGGAAAGTTTTGAGTAGGTATGAGAGTAGAGGAAGACCAAAGAAATGATGGATGGACTGTGTGAAAGATGATATGGCTAAAATGGGGGTGACTACCAAGATGACGACTGATAGAGAAGAATGGAAGAAGAATACATTCTGCCCTGACCTCAAATAAATTAGGATGGGGCGAGAGCATGATGATGATGATGATGTGGTTTTGATATTATTATTGGATTGACATCAAATGGGAAGGGGAGTTACAAGTTTCTAAAGTTGTACTATAGTGGCAGCATGCCAGCCTATCACCGTTTACTAGTTCAACAGCGAACCTCCCCTTTGTAACCTTTGGGGTGATATGAAAATAGGACTGTTTTGTTTTATTGTAAGACTAAAAGTTCAGAGAGCGCTTAGTATTTCTACAACGACTTTCAACACGATTGACATAAGCTTTTCGGTAGTTTATGTCAATCTAAAACATTTTTGACGTTTCCATCATTGGTATCGCTGATAAAATGTCACTTTTTCTAGGTCCTCTGGTCAGTTTACTTCTATTGAATCAATGGGATCTATAGTTAGCTTTATCTATGTGAAGCAGAGTAGTCTCTAAAATTCTAGGACCCAACTATTATTTCATAATTATCTTTCCATTTTCAAGTTTTGTCAAGTACTTGACCCAGGGACTAAGGCCTGATGGCTATGAACAATTATTGAACATCTAAATCCAATTAAACTTGATGAACCAATAATGCCAGCACTAAAACACGCTAGCAGGCTACTGATGATTTTCAACTTATTGCACAGTTTGCAGAATGTGGAAGTATCTAATCTTAACCAAACGATGTATAGAACCGTCAATCTGACTTCAAAATACTAAGGATATATGTATCTCGAAGACATACAAGTTATTTAGTAGCAAATAAATGGCAGATTGCAGGAATACTCACGTAACTACCTTCCCTCAATAACTACGAGTATACAACATAAAGAAATGAAGATAGAGATAGATGAACTTGTAATACTGTTTACTGTTCCACCCCATAACAATGAAAAACCTGACGAAAATAAGAAATAATCTGAAGTTTTTCTTATTTTTCCAGGTACGGGAAATTGACACTTACAAGCCTTTCCCCTAGTTTCCGTCGCTGCCTACGAGCTTACTCACTCAAATCGCGGGGTTTACAATCCCATTCAATTTCATTCACTAGTCCCACTCGTGGATGCATAAATAGCGCGAATTTCCGCGTTTTCGCGCCATTCCCGCGCCGATCGGCAGCCATGACACGCGTAGCCATATTGGAAACCATACGAATTTGTACACGACAATACCTAGAAGTTTTAATGTAATTAATATATTTTTAATGTTACAATAATTGTTATATTTGGATTAGTGGAAATTTTATGTGTACGATAAGGATGATTTTAAGGATATTTGAGATTTTATGAGGTGAGTTTAACTGAAAATTATCGTAAAAGAAAAAGTAAAAATATTTTTATTTATGTTGGCTTTACATAGTGATATGAATTATGCTATAATTACTTCAAAAGTAAGTTAACAAAGTTATTTTACGTCTCTATTTATTTTGCTGTGTACTTTAAAAAACTTTTATGATTAGGTAAATAAAAATTAGCGAAGCAAATAAAAACTTACTGAAACATTTCTGCGTTTTTTATTCCGGGGTTCAGCTGAGTGTTTTATTTTTTAATGCTTTTATTATAATTTTACTCATTTATATTTTTATTGAATACTTTTAACTACCAAAACTAATACTATAAAAATAATTACCATTAGGCTTAACTACAAAATTTTCCGAAAGTATTGAGTAAGTTAAAGAAACAGAAAGATGATGAATGATGGTCTGCTGAAAGAAATTTCTTAAGAAATTATCAGTACCTTGTATGTACCTAAATTACAATTATGTCGTATCCCTATGTATTTGTAGTTTACTGTGTGTACATAAATAATAAAATATATAAATGAAAAATATAGCACCTACCTATGTCCTATGTCCTATATTCTATGTTTGCTTTTATTTATTTTGATCTACTGCTTAGCCTTGTCGCGTTGATATTAATTTTATTACAGCTTGTATAATAAAAGATGGCGCCGGCCACTATTTAAAATGCAATGTTGATATAAATCTCTTAGCTTATGCTAATATTTCCTTTATGTTAGTTTTGGCGCCTTCCCATTGGCAAATTAAAATATTCTCAGGCGTCATTTTGAATATCTTGTTTTTGGTAATAGATGTAAACAAGTTTATTTCAATGTAATGCTCAAAAGTAAAGATGTTCATTTTATTACACTGGTGGCGCCAAGGAGATTGTTACAAGTTATTTATTTGATGGTTTTTGCATGTTTAGAAAGACAACACAAAGCAATGCTTGTCACTCATAGATTTTACTGTTTGTCATTGTTTTAGAATTTCTATGTGTTTAGAAACTGACGGTTATTTAGGTAGCAGTAGGTATACTTATTCATACAAAGACAATTGCTATTTGACAAGTAATTATTATTATTAATAATAGCCTGTTGTCTCTCTGTTTAAAGCTTCTGAGGACCAGTTCTTGTTGAAGGAGCGAGTTCTTGTCAGCTCATCCCGCAGGACAACTTATGCATGTATCGTATTTTCAATTTACCAAAGACAGTGTTTTCGTCTAAAGACTCACTCATCATCATCTCGAATTGAGCAGTCTGCTGCTGGAGATAGGCTTCTCCAATTGAGCAGTCTGCTGCTGGAGATAGGCTTCTCCAATTGGGCAGTCTGCTGCTGGAGATAGGCTTCTCCAATTGAGCAGTCTGCTGCTGGAGATAGGCTTCTCCAATTGGGCAGTCTGCTGCTGGAGATAGGCTTCTCCAATTGAGCAGTCTGCTGCTGGAGATAGGCTTCTCCAATTGAGCAGTCTGCTGCTGGAGATAGGCTTCTCCAATTGGGCAGTCTGCTGCTGGAGATAGGCTTCTCCAATTGAGCAGTCTGCTGCTGGAGATAGGCTTCTCCAATTGAGCAGTCTGCTGCTGGAGATAGGCTTCTCTAATTGGGCAGTCTGCTGCTGGAGATAGGCTTCTCTAATTGGGCAGTCTGCTGCTGGAGATAGGCTTCTCCAATTGAGCAGTCTGCTGCTGGAGATAGGCTTCTTCAATTGAACGCTATTAAGCTCTATCCTCGACCACTCTCATACATCGTTTACCCAAAAACTGATAATTCATAAATAGAGTCTTAATTCAGAGTATAATATTCCAAAAGGCCCCACAAGTACTCGTTTCTCCTTCCCGACTTAAAATTCAACCATTTTCTATTAGACAAACATGTTTTAACATTAATCAAACACCAAGCTCATTATTTACCCCTTCGAAGCGTAATTTCCAATTATCTCTCGTCTCTTACGACATCGGCATCCACAACCGGCTGTCTGAGTTGTGACGTCAGATCTCCTGGTCAGAACCAGAACATCGTAAGTGCCAGTTACCAGTTCCGTGTTAGTACTGATACGCAATAACACGTTGACATTTAACTTAATACGAGTATTTATTATTGGGTGTTTTTAAAAACATCTCAATGTTGGGGTCTAATAACAAAGATTAAGGCAGTCACGGTTGTGGTTGAAGAGGAAAGCAGATGTGTGTATGTGCACCTTTCTCGACAATAGACTGTTTGATATAATTCACAATCTCACAGAGTAAAGGAGTTTGGTGCCCAATGTCCCCATAGACTAATAACGGCAATATACTAAACCGTCAGAAGTAAAATTGTTTAGTTTAAATAAGCACATATAGCTATAGAACGTCAAAATTTACAAAATAATAGAATTTATTCTAGACGCCCCTTTCAAAAGGTAGTTTCGTATGGAGAAGAATGGCCAAGAAACTCCACCGTTGCTCTTTTAAAAATGTTTTACAATATTTTGTATACATTAATTATATGAAGACGATGCACCTAGAATAAAATTACTCTACCCCAATAGGTAAAATGAATGAAAAATAAAGGTAAATGTAGGTAAATTGTGGAAAGATCTTTTCATGACTTTAATTTCTTAAGCTGGCACTCAGTCTATAATCGTAGTCGAAAAAAAGTAAGCTAAAATAAAAACAATGCAAATGAGAGTCGTTGAAAGAGTGCCGGCAGGTAGTGATATCATTTCTGTTGCATTGAGGAACTCCATTTCAGGGGCAATTAAGTTACTCTTATCAAAGTAAAACAAAAGAGAACAACCGACAAGATTGCAAATAATTGAGAAAAAACAAACAGATAGAAACTCCGTTCAAGCTTGGCTGGTCATAAAAAAGACATGACAACTTTTTTGTGTAATAAACGATCATCACAATATTTACAAAACGGTATGATTATAGAAGGTAACTTTCATTGCCATCGTTAAGATAGTTTAGCAAAAATAACAAACAAAACTTTTCACTTAAGTATAACAATTGTTATAGTTTCGATGCTATTAAAATTGTTACGTTTATACTATTCACTTTCATTAAAGAAGTCGGGTAAAAAGGGTGTGATGCTAAAATACCTTGCAAGCATTGTAAAGCAGATTGCAGATCAACAGAAGATTATATATTTTCTAGCAATGATGCAGTCGATCGATGACTGAAGGAATATAGGATTAAGAAACTCAATGGACGTTGTACTGTCAGGTTCTAACTACTGGAGAGAGAGGAACGTCTGGAAAAGCTGGATAAGCGTCCCAAAGTTAGTAATAGTTGTAATTTTTCGGAACCAAAGAAGGGTACCTAAATGTTTTTGAAACATGACCTAGTTTCATCTGTCCTGCATAAGTTTACTATGAAAAAGCCTAAGCGTGGTCCATTGCATAATGTTTTACTAGAACTCACAAATTAGTTATCAAACTTACAACTACCCTCCTGCCGCTAGGTAATTTCTTTTTCTGTTCCTGTACATAGACATATAGCGCCATCTACCAGAAACTGTACACATAACTTGCAAAGACAAAGTTCCAGCTTTCGAAGCATTCACCTCGTAATGTTTTCTTTAACGCTCTTGAACACATTACAACATGAATGGATGCAATGTAACATCACCTTTGTCACAGTAAGAAAAGCAGAAACACGTGGTAGTCTGAATAGTACAAATATTCTAACCAACAAAATGATTGAAAACCTTACACTTTTCATTGCTTTTTCTAAATAGCAACTGAAATATGTAAGCTGCTTCCATCTTTGTGTCTAAGCTCAATGACTTTTTGATAGTAAAACAGCATAATCAGCCTATGATGTACCCACTGCTGGGACACAGGCCTCCTGTTACTGAGAGAGAGTGGGCCGTAATCGACCACGTTGGCCCAGTGCGGGTTGGTTGATGTCATAATATGTCTTCGCATCTTTGGTTCTAGGACATGCCGGTTTCCTCAGGACGTTTCCCTTTACCGTTTTGATGAAATCATTTACGCCTCATAAGTTGCGGCCGTTATCACTGGGCCACGGCTGCTTTCAACCTGCGCTCTTTTGATTGATGTCGGCCCATAGTAGAGACCACCAAGAAAAGTTGCAAAGAAAACAGTGCCTGTTATTTGACCAAATATGATTGTTATATTGACTCTACTAAAGACAATAAACCCGATGAAGTGCTTAAGAGACTACATTACTAAACTTAGGATTTTCCTTAAAAAAAAAGGTTTCTCGTTTGCTAAATTCACCAAAATGAGCAATAATGCTCGTAAGCTCTACATTGAGCATGCAAGCTGATTGTAGAGTTTCTCAGCGGGCCATTTATCTGAATTATATCCATTTGTTAGCCGAGCTTCGTCAGCCACAAGCAGGTGAAATTGACGTGTAGGAGACGGAACGAAGTACACGCTCCTCATTTACATACATGCGTTGATCATTGGCCGAGTTCACCGCCTGCAGGTGAGGCTGACATTCTAGGAAGTTAAATGTTAGGCGCCATACTCTTTAGATCTGTCCCTGCCTATCTCGCAGTTGCCCCAGCGTGAAGGTGAGCGGCGCCGCGGCACGCTGCTAGTTATCTTGTACGTTTATTTTGTTGATGTGTCTTTTAGCTCTGCGCATTCCGAACCATGAGCGGCCATAGATTAGGTAAATGGTGTAGATGGTGAAGTTTCTTTACATAAAGTTATTTTTTTAAATAAATTTTGAGTCGAACCAAATGGCCTCAGCAAAAAAAATCATAATAAAAAAAAAAAGTGTTTATTTTAAACAATCAGATTTATACCAATCGTTTATTTCACTTTATATAGTCTAGTCAGAAATAGTCAACAAGCTGACTTTGTGGTTAGAATTTTATTTAGAGGTCCAAAGTGAGAACCTTGTGGCGACCCTGACTTACGAGTATATTATAGGTTCGAGAAGTGGCAGTAATTGTTTGGAGATTCATGTTATTACTTTGTTATTTGATATAATTTAGCTCAAAACTGATGCTAAGATACCATAGGACCCTAAGCACTCATATAGACTATATAATGATGAATTTTGGTCGTGGTTGACTCTATGAAACGCTTCTCAAAAGTGAAGTGTTGTGTTGACGGTTTTCAAATTGAATGGTCTAAATAAGTTTCGCGTCCACTGTGATTTGATTACCTTTTTTGAATTACATCCAATTCACTTTCCATGTCCTATTCCCAGCCTCACAGATGGTCAATCTCATTCTGTACAAACATTACATTCCGCGTCGCATCTATACGGTCGGCTAGGCGCTCGTCTGTGTTCGGTGGCGCCGCACGCACACAAGCGCGCGCACCTGACGCCGCCGGTGGCGCCAGCCGCGAACCTCCGCCCCCGCACCCCGCACACCCGCGCCAGATAGACGTTGGCAACCGACTGCCTAGTTGGTGGGAGATTCGAGTTGGTGGAGAGGAAACTGGGGAGATTTTTGATAACTGTTTCGTTGTTTAGGTGTAGAGTACTGTAGATAGTAGTGGATGTTTTTACATGTTTTAAGTTTATTTGATTCCACGATAAAAATTTTCATATGTTATCTTTAAGAGCCTATCTTTTCGCTGGTGCCTTTATCTAAATTTATTCTATCTGAATGTTTATGGATTTTCTTTTTTTTTTTATTGAGTCATCATGACATTATTATTTCTTTGCGTGTGACTACTGCGATTAGATATGAAATGCGTATAATATAATTAAGTAATATTTTATAGTGCAATATCTGCTTTTAACTTTACCTTTACTCTTCTTTCTTTAAAGTGTATTTATTTTAAAGTACTACTGTGGAATGCACTTTAAAATTAATACACTTTAAAGAAAAGAGAGTAAAAGTTAATAAAAATTAAAGGAAATCTGCCTTTAACTTTACTCTTGGAACTTTACCTAGAACCCGTGGAAAGTTATGGAGTAGAGTTGGTTAACATTAAGGAAGCCATGTCCGATATATCCAATGATCAAAATAAGCATGAAAACGAATATTTTTCGTTAAAATAAACAAACGGGGTATTAGATTTAGGGTAAATTGTATTCAGGTGTTGCACACCAGGCCGCGTCACTGCACTAGCTGGCGGAACGTTGTGTCCGTCAGTCGAGTGCCCGCACGCGGCGAGCGATGTCGTGCCGCCTGCGTGAGTGTGTCGCGTGGCGCGAACGGCCGCGCGACTTGTGACCCCGTCGTCGGCATGTGATGTTCCGGAGACGCGCGCTGCGGCGGCGGCTGGTGGCGGCCGGCGCGCCTTCCTTGCCGGACGACCAGCTGCGGCGGCTCGCGAGGGCGTTGGACGCGGGCGCCGCCGGCACGGAGTGCGTGCCGGCCGGTCACACCGCCTCACAACTCCGGCTCGCAGTCACCCGCGCCTTCAGGTTCCCCGACCTAAGAGACTCCAGCGAACTCCGCCGCCTGCCCCTCTGCGCTGACCAGCAGTGCTGCAACCCGTACCACTGGAGTCGCCTCTGCAAGCCCGGTATGTGTGACGTGATCAGGACGTTGACCCGCGCAACAAGTGCATCAAGTAAACATCGATGTCGTACGAATCTCGGGCTCAGTGTTCCTATGCCGTGTTTTGAACGTGTTCGCTCGTACAGTTTATGTGAATGGATGATCAAACGAATGAATGGTCGCCGCCGATTGTGATTCGAATCAAGAACGTCGCTGGGGACGAGTTTGTTGGATGTTTTCGTCAATCGAAACGTTTCTAATTCGACCTAACCTCTTCTAACCTAACATAACCTAGATAGTCTTGCATTAACTCTCATTGAAGTGCCTTTACTTATTCGATAAGTGTTCTGAAAAATGTTACAACATTCGTGGAAGTGAATCTTGGTTCCTGGAGCTGGTAATTTTCTTAATATTCATGTGCTACGTACTTACGTAGAGTCGTTCACGCGGGTTGCACCTATTTATCAGTGCGATTCGTTATCACTGTATTAACGCTACTGTTTGTTTCTGTATCTATAGTTACGTTGCCACTGACGTCAGGCTGCTCCGGTCACATACACCACCGGCATTTGACACAAGTGCGATATATAACACCATCCCTACATTAGATTGTTGGTGTAAACATTAGACTTCGGCGGTCTATATATAGCTATGACATCAGCAGTAGTTTCTTGGATTTGTTGTATGAAATTTCAAAGGTCAACACTTTCCTTCGACTTTAAAGCATTTAGCAGACGTCCTCTGTTACGTTAATTATTAATGACTACACTGTTTGGATTGCTATTTTTAATTGATTGACCGAAGGTGTTTGCTCTTTCGGAGTTGAGTCAAGAAGTAAAAGTGCTCCAACAATTATATTCGCGAGTGATCAAGATTCCCTCCGGCGTCAGTTGCGTAGTCAGGGTGTGTAAAAAGCGGCTCGCCTAATCTGCCGTGGCGAGGGTCACCCGTTCGCGATAACTAGACAAGGTCGAGTCGCCGGCGCCGGCATGCCGCGACGCTCGGCGCGCGCAGCCCGTTAACTTTTTAATTCGTCAGGCAATGGCGCTACCGCGCCGTCAGCCTTTGTTAGGTAAATAGCTACATTCCGCCGCCCGGCGCTTCCTGAGGTCGTACAAATGACCCTTACATGATATCATCGCAGATACTTGGGCGTGATCATGTTTTCGGCTCGTTTCTACATCGAGACTGACAATCACTTCTGTGATGTCACTTTAGTTATAATTTATGTAAATTTTCTTTTACCTAATCGCGTCTTAATTTAGATGTGACCAAAACTTGCTTGTGGCACTCACTTCTCTTATCTTTTATAATTATTTGTGATTTTTCTTTCTCTTGGATAAGATCAATTTGGTCTCAATTTGTCTTGTTCTCTTCAGAATTCATCAAATGTTTGCTGGTATTCCTAATTGCTATAGGTTTATCTGATTTGATTTATAATTTGGATAGATTAGCTAAAGTTTCTTTGCCATCTGCACTTGCTGTCTGTTTGTCTATATCAGTTACTTCTTAAAATAGTGACTGAGATTGACAGACATACAAAAATTAATTGTCTTCAAAACAACTAATTAACGAGCACACTGCTTAGCACCATTAATTACCAAATCTCAGAACATCAAAATCCACATATTATTTCAATATTTCATACTCACCCACCAATTATCCATAAACGTCCAAATAAAAATACACCATAACGGGCAAGTGAAGTAACAGAGATTCACTCATGTTTCCAAACTAATGAGTGACCATGACATCGACTCACGCGCAAGTCGCGTCGCCTACTTAAGATCGACGCCCACTTCATACTTCTCACTAGTCGTGGGTGTGCTGACAATGCCTGTTAGCATATTAATTGAGAAGAAAGCCAAGTAAAAATATGAATATGTATGTTTCCTTATGAGGAAAGAACTGGCTAGTGGCTGGTAGCTTGTATGACCCTATTGGTATGGCAGATGTCTGCGATAGTGTTGGATGTCCTGTAACTCGAAAATTATTCAATGAGGTTTTTTCCTTTAAATTCCTCTGTTAGGTTTTTGTTCTGGACTTCTGCTGCTTGGATGGGTTTTTGCAGCTTTTCAACTCTCTTTTTCTCTGGTTCCAAGCTCAAAAAGCTCTGAACTACTTCAATTACTTTGTAAAACTGTTATATATTATGCAATTTTGTTTTGAAATACATCAGCATAATATATAGTTTCTAGAAAATCATTTACAATCATCAAAATCTTAAGTAGTGTCTAGGAAATGTACCTGAAGTTACATCAAAAACATGAATAACGCGATATCAGAGCGTCTAGTCCTTTGCCGTTCACTTTCGCCACGGAATCGCCTTAAATGGACATCAAATTGGTCAGATCAGTTTTGCACAGGCATTACAGGTTGCGTAATTTGATAAATTATCCCAATGCACTAGCTTGCCATCGGACCATGGCTTATCCTTGATTTCTAGATCACTTATACTTTATCAATATATCCAAAAAAAAAATATATATTCAATCCAAGAAAAGCTCGGAGGAAATTAAGGAGTACCGAGTATATTGTGCTGAAGTTGGTACCTACAAGGTTTTGGGAAGTTAAAGATATAATTTGGGATCTTAACAAAAACAACATTAGTGTTATTGTTTCCTATTTCACTAACATCCGCGAAATTGTGTTTATTTGAAAATCCTTCGGTTGCATTCCTCATTTCGGCTTCGTTTGTTTTTATTTCTTGTTTAACTAATGGAGAGATAGTCATCAGTAAGTTTGTAACGCCACCTGGCTTCATTAGGTCGTTCCCGCAGACGGCACGAATTGCAGGTGAGCTTTTTTTCTCTTCTGTCGCGCCGAGATCCCGACGCCACTGTTTTTGTCAACTTTCCCGTCTTGTTCCCACACCGCGCTTACTAAATATAGTCGTCATTATTCGTCGCACATTTGATTTGTGTGCACATTGCCAACCGACGCAACAATCAACAGTTACCGCTTGTTTTGGTCTGGTTCTAATTTGATTCTACTCCCTAATTAACACTGTTTGGTCCAGGCAAGCATTTGATTAACATTCTCTACGCAATTTTTCACTGAACCTCTTTTATAAACTCCAGTAATAAGGGTAATGAATTTAGTTTTACGATCTCGCGGATCGTAATACGGCTCATCGTAAATTTAATCATCGATATGTTTATTGTCGTACACCTGCTCAGTTTGATTCATCACTTTTTTGTTTTGTCCGTCGAGACGTGTTCTTTTTTTGGACGAACAAGATGAACAGGAAATCCTTGTCCAGTCTAGATTGCAAGCATCCAATTTATTCACGCAGATCAATCGCATAGCGAGTTTGGGGCGCGTGGTCGCCAATCACCGGCAATCAAGCCGCGCGGGCCTCTATTTGTGAATGTTTTTATGCGAGCCGCCACTTTTCGAACGCCTGCTGGTGGGAGGAGAGGGGCTCTTATCTTATCGAGCGCAGGCGTCGACACGACGCCGCCGACTCACAGGATCAAAGATTGCCACGAACTCGCGGCCGCTTCGGCACGTTCGCCGTGACTATCCACCGGTCTGTCATCTCATACCCATTACGGAAATCAGTCACCCACATCCGGCAATTAAACCCACATCCACGACGGACAAACATTAACGAAGAATTCTAACTACCATTTACAAGTAATTTGGTGCCCACACGCCATTTCACCGGGCCATTACAAGTGGGGTCCAAAATTTAATGATGTCGTCTAGATAGCAGTATGAGAATCCATCTGTTGATGTTAGCGACGCGTCGGAGGCGGCGGCATGGCCGATATTTATTTAGCCATAATTGCTTGTCGGCTGACTGGCGCCGGCGCCGTGTCGCGCCGCGCAGGCGGGGGCCGGCGGCGGGTGGGGGGAGGGGGGCGAGGGGCGCGCCTGCGCCGGCGCAGGTACGCCCGCCGCACTGCGTAAGCTCAACTCGATTTTCGTGATCGGTTTTTTTCTCGTTTTATTGTAGTCTGGTCATGTTTTTGGGTTGCTTTGTTGAATTTGTGAATGGTTCTCTTATTATGCCCGCCCGAGAATAGGCTTGCATTAAAAGAAGTCGTTCACAGCTAACGTTTTTGTGGCTGCTCATCGAGGCTTGTATATTCGGTGGTACAATAATACAACGAAGCTTTTACTAGAGAAGTGAGTGGCGTTCACGTTTAACATTTTTCAGATAAACGATCGACAAACGAAATTAATCTCTCAGGCGAGTTTACTTTCAGATTTGATATTATCGAGTTAAGTACGTGGTCGCAGACTGTGTCACAAAATAGCCCATTGACTGGCGGCACCTGTGACAGAACCGGTCGCTCCCGGCGGCGGCTCTTGCGAAACTGGAAAAATTGTCGTCTTTTATTACCTACACGTACCGGAGCGAGCGACGTGTTGCCGATCGCTCATTCCACTGCTTGTTAGGAGGTCTTTTAACCATTTCACATGTTTCAGTGCTGATCCTTTATTAACTTCTGGACTTCTTAATGCTTCACATTCTTTAGTAATAATGTTTAATGTCTCACATAATTAATTAAATGCTTTGAAGACAAGTCATAATTATTTTGGCAAATTGATATTCTGAATAAATTATAAGCTTGCAAGTGCAATTTAGGAAGAAATGTTGCCATTTGGACGTCGCAGTAACGTTGCTTTCAACGTGCCGTTACTTGTAAATTTATCGGTCCTTCAAAGACTTAATTTGATCCATGAATCAGTACCTAGGCAGGCGAAGACTAGATACCTAGACAATAATTTTAAAACAGTTGGTGATAGCCACTTTAGTCACACTAGTAAATATTTTCGTAATGTTAGAAGTATTTCGTCGGCACGGCAGGTTATCGCTTAGGAGGAGGCCTTTTCGGGGATTAGATGAACCGTTACCAATTGAGTATAATATATTGAAATAAAATCATTCTTAAATTATGCTTATTAAGTGTCCATATTTTGTGTTCAAACACCTGTTTGATCTTCCGATTCTGCTTTGAATTGTGATTTGGAATTTAGAATCAAGTCGTCAATATAATGTTTTGGTTTGCTATTGTGCTCCTCAGTTACTTTTAGTTAACAAAGGAAAACAAAGTGTAGCTCCAGTATTTGAAGAAACAGGAGCATCCCATGAAGCTGATGATTATGAAACAGCACGAACCTTGGAAGTTCTCTCACGTTACCATTTCAACGAATGCTTAACTTTACGTTTTATGTTTCACTAATGAGCGTTAATTATATCATCAGAAGTGCCGATGCTTTAATATGTAAACTAACTCAGACGATGGCTATAGCTTCGATGACTATAATTGGGTATAATTTGTTTTTGGACCAATCAGAGTTCTTTGCACGTTTAACTTTTCCTATCAAATGTTTATACTTTTTTAAGTGTCATGTTTATTATGTTTGTTTTGGTTGACAAGTCATAACGATCTCTAATTGGAACTAGTTCTATTTGAAATATTTTGAGATTGTTTATGAGATTCTCAAGTGTCTCATAATAACGTGACTTTAAAATTTACAAATTATGTATCACCTTGATATTCATTAATTATTTCTTGCTTATGAAAACAACAATCAACATTGTTCATTTTAGCATTTTCTTCGTCTTAATTGTGGTTAATTCCCAACTTGTCAAATTCTAGTTTCATCATTGACGTCAATGATATCTAGATTTATAGCTACCTATTAGAATCTACTGTTTCATTTCGTACATTTTACAAAGTTATTGTAGATTTCTTTATTCTGTCTTGGTACCTTAATTATTAAGCTTTGCACGTGCCCATTCTACAATTGGCTGTACCTGCATTTAATTTTATCGATCAATCAACGCCCGACTATTTGCATCATATAAATTCACCTCGTATTGTTTGTACGTCATTACCTTCCGGTCCTGCCTAGCGCCGACAAGCAAGGTCTACGATGACATCTTACGTCAATAGACTACAACGCTATCTACTTTTATTTTTCTTAACTAGTTATTAGTTAATTATTTTCAAAAACTCTTATTAATAACAATGCTTGATATGTGCTATTGTTTTAAAATGAGTGAATTGAATTTCAAAATCACTCCTTGCTTAGCAGTCAAATGTGAATGTTTTACGCTGCTAATTTATTTTCAAGGACTAAATCAAATAATTTACAAAACATTATAATGATAATCAGACAAACAATAACAATTGGACAAGGTTACTCGCCTTAAAGATCTTGGAGCACAAAGCTCTCCCAATCTTGACGTCTTAGATCTAAAAGTTATTATCCAAGGTCCTATAAGCATAGATTGAGATAACCAGAAAAACCTTGGTGAATAAGCAATGGTATCTAGGGTTTATCCTAGCGTCCGCGTGGGAGCTGCCGACGTGCGGCCGCCGGGCGCCGTCGGAGGCGCCATCCGACTTGTTATAATTCGGGCGGGCTATTTTCGTCGATTCACACGCGCGTGCGCCACGTTCCGTGCGTATAACCGATTTTTTTTGAATTTTAGACTTTTGTTGCTAGGTTAGGACCCTAAATTCCTTGGCACTGTCTTCGCAAAATCAATTGCATTTAGTCCTTTGTTCATAAACTCCTGTTTTATTTTTAGCGTGTTCCTAATCATCTTGCTTCCTGTCGAAAGTTTTGATGTTGATTCTCTAATTGGTTTACTACGTCTTTGACAATTTTGTTGTTAGCTTGTCCCATTTGGCAATGATTTGCGTCCTGGTCATCATTGTTTGTTCCGAAAATATCTGTAAGTTCCTCATTGATATTTTTTGCGAAAAAGTTATCTAAATCTTTAGTTTTATGAAAAATCTTAGTAGAGCTGGGGTTTACAATGATGTGTCCCGGGAATGTTCACGCGCGTGGCTTTGTCCTTGAGCCGGCTACGTGATGGTGCGCCGTGACGCGTTTCCACAGTTTTCTGGCAGATTTATGGTGTATTAAAGTGGATTTATTGATTGTTTATTGTTTTCGATTTAGATTTCTCAAGTAATAGACTAAGATTTGTAGTTCAGTCTGTTTATCAATGTAACATGAAAATATTTATGAAGGAGGAAACTGAATGCCTGTTGCATCTCAATACGATAGGCACTTATCTGTGACATAATTCAGCTTGTGACGTTGAAGAGCAGAAAACAAAACAAGTGTGATGGTACGTTTGAAGCTTAAATCAGAATTTAAAAGTTTGAAAGAGAAAAACAAATAGATGTAATTATTTTAGCAATGACATGCGGTGGTGAGCCAAACGGCACGTCAGTGGTACGACGACCGACGTCATTTGATACGCAATGTGATGTAGAAAATATTCAGTCAACAATATGGGCGTACTCTCTGCTCAGGGGACATTGTCACACACCTTTCTACCGTCCGCATGTTGGCAAAGTGTACTGCTTTTTATTCGTTTAAAACTACAGTTCAGATTTTGAATAGTGGATTACTGCTTCCTACTTCACATAATATATTGTCACCAATATACATATAAATATTGGACTTTTGACCGGAGCAGATTTCTGGGTTTCAAAATCTGTTTTTTAGAATAGATCTTATTTTGGTCCGGGAATATTCGAAAGATAACTGCAATAATATATGAAATGAAAGAGCAAAGAAAATAGAACGAAAGAAAAATTGTATATTCTGCACAAACTAAACGCACATTACAAAAAAAGGCCATGCAAGAAGAAAAAAGAAGAAGAACAAGATTGCTCTTTAATTTTCCTGTTCTTATCAAACGAAACTTTCTGTGAATTTGCAATCAGCACAATGCCGCTCAAGCAGCTAGCTTCTTTATAAAGATACAAGTGATTACGAAGAACTTTTTAGAGCCTTCTCACGACTGAGATAACTATTACAAGATGTGTTAAACGCAGGAAATGTTCTATTAGCATATAAACGTGTGATGGTATAGTTAACCTTATATTCAGGCCATGCGAGGGACTATGTGACATTGGCTAATAGAATTAGCAAAATGAATTTGAAGGTCTGAAGATTAGAGAAGATGAATGCAGATCTATTTACAAAGTTACTTTTTTAAAACGTTAGGTTTGAAGAATAATCAATTGATAGACGACATATTATTATAACTGACCTAATAGATCTGAAGGAGAATAACATTAGAAATGAAAACAATGGAAATTCTTAAGTTGGGATTGGCGAAAAATTTATAGTTGAACTGGATTCGGTAATTCAAATAGGAAAAGGACTTTATAATAAAGTGATCTATTCACTGGAAGCTAAATACCATATATTCTAATGTTAATTAAGTCACAATACCAGAAAGTCATTCTCCTAAACCAAATGTAGAAATATCTTGAATTCCACAATATAACAAAGTCAATAATTTTCTAAACATAACTATGAATCAGTGCATATTTACAATTTGGTGGAGCGGTGCGCCGGCGCCGCGTTGGCAGCCCATCTACGCTACTCGATTGTACAACACTTATAAATCGTTCCACTCTATTTCTATACCCGTTTCAGATTTATTTGGTTGCACAGTTTTTGCTTATAAGGAAGGTTTGATTAATATGAAATGTTTGTGCACTGAAATTGTCTCTACAACATTGTCTAATCTATTCTCGATTACTTCACTTGCGATTTTACTTAAAGGTAATTTCCTTAGACTAACATGACCAAATACTGTTGCAGCAACTTTAGATTACTTAGATCGATTTTATGACAAGACTAAAGTGTAGAAATAAACATCACTTCACATTGCTGTCCAAGCAACATAAAGTTGTAAGCCATTGCAATAAACCAAGAAAACAGGCTTATCAATAACTGTACCATTTAATAGGCTAACTGTCCTGCACTGATCAAAGCAATTGAATAATTTTTTTGATATTTATTATCGCCGCCATACTGGTTGCAGAATATACTATGAATAGAGCAATAGACGCCGAGGGAGCCGGCCAGGCTGACCGGTTCGCCAGTTACATAGTAATCGAAGGACAAACTGACAACCTACGGTATTTATTGCTATAGATTGAATGTTTAGATTAATTACACATGCCGGGACCTCCATACGCGCCTACCGTAATACTTATCTACCTCATCAGACGGCATTCCATTATGCGCACATCAAAATTAAACTCTATCTAAATTCGTACAGGATCCATTCTTCATTGACGGATCCCTTCAATAATTGAAACACGATATACCACGACGTTACACTGAAATCTAAACCCTCGCCCCTCGACGTTCGATACAAATCAATTTGCACTCGGTGCAAGTTTAAGCTTCGAAGCAAATGAACTAATGATTTCTAATTAAAGCTGTTAGGAAACTGCACTCTATATCGGTCACGACAAAGTCTTTTTTCCATTAATAATGTATGGTGTTTATGACGTAACAGTTGTAAAAGTAATTTCAGTCACGCCACTCTCTATATATTTATATGTGATAGTTTGTTGTTGCAAAAAGGTGAGATATCGCTGGCGTCGGTGATTTAAATATCAGTTTTATCGCGACAGATTAGAGTTTGTTTTGGCTGTTCGTCGGAGGCAAGGTTGTTCGCGCGCGCACTCGTATGGACATAAAGTTCAACAACGATATTATTTATATCTGCTAGATGCTACGCTAGGCGTTTAGGGTCATTTACTCTTGCATCGCTTACTCTTTTTTCAGCTGCAATGTGTCGTGAGTGCGGCGAAAACATGTGACTCACACTATCATATTCATAACACTGAAAGCCAGTCTTTAATCTTTAGTTGAGATGCTGTCGACCAACATTTAGAATCTATGTAGCTGTCAACAAAATCGTACCGTTTAGATATAATAAAATGAATTTAAGCGCACTTAACGATTGTACCACGTAATAAAAAGCTAATAAAACTCTCACATGATTTATGTGGCGTTTTCCAAAAGTCGAAGTTTTATCATCCATTCGATATGCAGGTGCATGCACTGACGATTGTTTTGAAATTTCTTGTGCAAACGCCGTTAAACACTTCTGCGAACGGTGCGCGTACTATATGTACATCATAAAATCATATTGAATTCAGTGATAATAATGGTCGTATAATTTGTATTCAAAATGTCCAGCGGCAACGATTCAGTTGAAAAACAATGTTGACATGTCCACCGCCGCCTCGCGCCGAATTGCAAATGACAATTGCACAATTCACATTCGGAATTCGAAAATACTAATGGCGTTCGAAATCCTAAATGACCAATAGCGCGTGCCTGTCGTAAATGGAATAGATCGCGCTCCGGATTCAAACGACATTATTTAACGTTACTATGGTGTTTGTATTCTTTTCCCGGTTGTTTCTCGAAGCATACTTATTGAAATTGGTGAATTATTATTCAGCTGTTACGATCCCTCACAAAACCTTGCTGCGGCATCGTAATTTTAAATCGAAAACTATTTTGATTGTAGAAAATTACATATTCGTCACAAAAGACACAAAAGGGCGCATAAAACTGTCGTTATGAGGTCAAAATATAGGTTAGTCATTATTTAGACGGTGATCAAGGTTCGATTCCACGGTTGGACATAATTGCGGGCGGTCTGGGATCGTTTTTACCTGATCCGGTTACGTGTTGTTTGTTTTAACTTGGATTTCTTTTATTTTTTGGTCGAGACGGGTAACGTGGGTGATTAGTGGCGATTGAAAAAAGTTTAGAGCGATTTTTTGCATTCCTCTTTTAATTTTTCCGTTGAATCAACTTGGGAACCTGATATGTAACTTAATCACGTAACTTGAATGGTGATTCGCGTCTGTTTTAATTGACGTTTTAGAAACAGAGGAGTTCAAATAAGACTTACAATTACGTTGCAAATTATGCCAGTATAAATACAATAAATTGTTTTAAATAATCTTTTTGAAAAGACAATTCGATAAACTCTAAAAATCTAGAACCTTATTAATTAATTTTGTGTTTCACGAACTGTGTCCAAATAACCTTTTTTTCTTTTCTTTCATAATTATTGATTTTAGTTTCAATTCAAATAAACCTACTTAGTTTTTACTTTGACGGAATGTGATTATTAAAGATATTTCCTCTTTGGTTACAGAAACCCCTCCTCCACCTTACAGTCGTTACGCAATGGAAGACCTCAAACCTAAAGGTAAGAATTTAATAATTTTATATAATTTAAATAAATTAAAATCGAATCTACTACTTCTTATCTTCGGCTGCATATATCCCGATTAAACCGATATACATATAGTAAATTTCAAATTCTATTTCGTTTTATGGAGTCCCTCAGAGTACTCTCGGGCCCTTAACTATTTATGATTGACATTTTCAATCTGTCCTTTCTCATATTATTAAAAGTTCCATTAGTGCAAAAATGACGTCATCAATATTATTTCCCATTATCATTAAGGCAATCAAAACCCCTAAGGGTTTTGATTGCCTGAATCCTGAAGATTTGCAAAGTGACACTGAATGAAAAATTAATCTTAATGTGAATTCTAAGTTGGGATTCAATCAAATCGAAATTGATAATAATTTTAAATCTTATTCATTTTCTTAAGGGTTATCTGATTAGGTTTGTCGTAAAATTCATTCTTTTAATGGATACCCAAATTATGGTGAAGTATTCATACACATTTGATTCACCGCTTTGTCATACTTTCTGAGCAAGTTTACAGTGATGATATATTAGTTCCTATTATGCTTTGTTACGTCAATATTTTAATCCAGTTTCCTAATACAGGGCATTATAAAATCATAGATGGTCACTGACAAAAGTTGGTAGATCGTGGAATCCGACCGCATCGGCGCCCGCGCAGCTTCCTGGAAATTAGGGATGCATAGTGCTGTACCTTTAGTGAATTTTTGACTTTTTCGATATTCTATTGAGATTTAGAACTATAAAGGAGGTGTTAGGAGCATACATTTGAAATCAAATCTCGGTCGAGGATGTAGTAAGTACATACTCGACCATACTACATAATAATATATAAACATTTCATACGGAGAAAAAAAAATAACCTATCAAGCAAAAAATAAAACAACTATCTTAAAATTATTGTTATTCAGTACATAAATTCAGTTCTTATCAAAGTCAAACAACCAGAAAAAACCTTAAAAACTTCAATATATATTATAACACTGAGAGCCTTATCAGGCACCAGATAATAATTCGGCAAAACTTCATTGAAAGCCGAATATCAGAGAAAAAATCACCGCTTCATTCACTGTAGCCAATTAACTGTATCTTTGTTACAAAAAATCACATGTTTACGTAATTTATGTCATACAAACAGATAATGGAAGCGATAACCACGAAGTTCGCAAACACACTTATCGCCTCTAATTAAATACTATAATTAATAGGCACGGGGTCCGCAGCGGTCGTGCGCCTGCGCTTCTGAGATAATGCTCTATGATTTCGGTGATTGTTTTGCTTGCATATTGTTAATTGGTTGCTATTAACAATTGTGGATTGACCTAATCACTTTTCTCGTTGTGATGATTGTTTTGTTGAACCATTTTTGCTTGTAATGCAAATTTATCATAAATACTCCACAATACTATGCTAAGAGAAACAAAACGTCACTAAAACAAATTCCTAGAAATTCCTTTCCTTTAAAAAATCTTAACATAATTCAAAGTGCACATCACTATCGACTCCCGCGCATCCCCACCGTCTCAGCCTGCGCGCATTCCAGCGCCATCTTTAAACTACATTATTAATGCTTGCGCCGCTCAACAAACGGACTTTGAAGTTTTTTCCACGTCCCTTTCAAGGCACCACGCGGTGCTCGGGTATTTGTTTATAATAAAGACCCCAGCGATGATGTTACCGCATTATTTTTGGTAATAGGGATTTGTGCTTGAATAATGAGGGAGGCACGTGCTTTACAGCTTCGATTGGTCATTAAATTATGATTAGAAAGGATTAGATGGTCTTTTAGGATGATGACAAGATAGTACTTTTTTGGTTTGGTTTTACACGAGACCTCTATGTAAGTAATGTTTGCTCCCAGGCTTAAGCAAGCAAGAATTTGAGGTCAATTTTCTGAGCAGTTTCCATGTAGTGCATTGTCTTAACGTATAAGTAACGTTCTACGCAGTAATTTTGTAATCAATGCCAAAGTTTTTATCGGTACCAAAAGCTTTGTCTTTAATAAAAAAGTTCAGAGTAAGTAGTATTTTATTATATCTGAAACTTCGCAAAAACACACTTTGTCATGTAATTTTGCCGAAACGAGCAGAGAAAATTGAAATCTCCATAAATTACACTCCCCAACGTTCCGTGCCACATTTTCCATAACGTTAATTTGTAGGCGTAACCCTTTAAACACTGTCATCCCGGAAATCCCTGCACAATCAACGCATGCAAGCATAGGGGTGCGAAATTCACTCTTTATCGCCGGGATTCCCTCAGAACGTTCATCATAGGATTTTCCATGATTCCCGGCTTAACCCTCGTTTTTCATAGCTTTCGGCGCCTGTCGCGCCATAATCCCTTGTGTTGTGTTTGCTTGCGTTTTTAGGGTTAAGATTTGTTTTGCTAATAGTGACATGTTCGGGATTATGATTTATATTTTGGGGAGCGAATTTTGCGGGATTTTCCGAAGTTTTTGAATTTGTATCTTTATTTTTATTGCTTAGGGTCTATGTGTCATGTGTATGACCTGTGACCTACGCAGTGTGATCTTTGACCTAACCTTACGTTGCATGGACCGTGGCTGCTGTACTTAATCCATTAATGGATAACCAAATTACTGAGTTTGCCTATGAAAATCTTACAAATTTATGTTGGTTATCTACACACTAGAGAGCAATGGAATGGGAATATAATGCAATGGAGAAATGGACTTTTCTTATGGTAATTTTGGATATTCGTGCAGGAGAGACGCAGAGGCAAATGGTTCAAAATAATGAGTACTTACAGAGTTTACTTCAGAGTAAAGGGTGATGTAGATAGGACCTTAGAATCCCAGCATTTCTACTAAATGTAAAGAGATCAGGTGGCAGTTGCTTCTTGTTTAAAATTTAGGTTTCCCACGCGTTTGGTGACTCAAATCGTTTCTCAAGAAAGGGAGGATGTTGGTCGAGTAGCGGAATCCTCATCACACTACATTTTAAGACAAATGTGACGACGACTCTGGCATACATTAGCTATATCAGACCACTTACGGGTCGGACCTTGATATCCTGTTTTTGAATGGGACCTCTACCCATCCTTTTTCCAGATAGGACTGACATTGACATTCCGGTCGGAGCCATTACCGCACTTCCCCGAATCCATTCATACCTTAAAATCATCCGGCTTCCATTCATTTGCTTTTGACCCTTGCTTCGTAGATTTTGAGTAGCTTTTTGAGTGGCGCAGAAAATTTCACGTGCCCAAAAATTAGGCTCCTCAATTTTCGACTTTGTTTTTGGAGTCTGAAGTGCGTTCTTAGTTTGCGGAGAAGTTATTTTCGGTAGGTTTAATGTTGATTCTGTTGTTGTGTGCGTGCAGTGATAAAGAGTGTGTCCATTAACGTTATCGTGGCGGTATCGTTGCGTTTATCGAGGCGCCGGCGCCGCTCGGGTGACACAAATATACTGCTAGTATTTGTCTTTTTCTTATATGTATGCAGTTAGTTTGTATGTGTGTGTCTTTAAGCTCTTGCCGTTCTGAGGAGGGCAAAAGTTCAAGTAATTAAACACATTAATTTCGATTAAGTTTTTTTTCCTGAATGGAAGGGAATGTCCTATTTACCTATAACCTCTGAATCTGATTTTTTTTTGAATTTCATATCAGCGAAATCTTATCGTCTTATATAATTTGTCATATCTTTAAATATTCCTTGCATAATCATTTTTGTGTTCATTTGTATGAGAATACAGCTTTAATTTCTGACCGTCATTATATTAATTTAGTCGAGCATCCATTTTTTTTAAAGTTATTTTAATTAATGTTAAAAAGTTAAGTTAATCATTTCCTAGAGTTCCATGTCACCATGTCAGATGGTTGAATGGTGTGAAACAAAAAATGTATTAGCTTTCCAACAAAGTGAATCATTCTTCACAACTTAAGAGCCTTTTCCCAATGTACATTAATAGCCTGATAGGCCGACAGCGTGACAATGTGTGAAATGTACTTCAAGTTAAGTGTGTCTGTGACGTTATTGTTCATAAAAATAGTGTGATAATGGCAATCAGCTGGTAATAGACGCAAGTGCCAGTCGTTAAAACCCCTTTCACTATTATTATCTTCGATGATCAGCTGATTGTGTACAGAAATAAATACGCCAATGCTGGGATCTTTTTGATAGCATGGGGTATCATCTCATCCTTTTTAAAAGTAGCGTCATAAGCATTTTGTCAACCAGTGGATGTTATCCTGCCAAGAGGATTATCTTTTAGTTTAATACTTTATTCCCGGAAACTGCCTGTGAATTGTTGATAATCCTATGCGACATTTCGATCCCAAAACACATTATTACTAACTGGAAGAAACTTTCTTCACAGCTTTTGGTTTGACTGAGCGTGGGCTCCAATGGTTTGACCAATTAGCAAAGGACTGTCGTTTAATAAAACTAATGAAAAATAAACATGAAACCAAACAGAACCACGTGAAAGAGCTAGTTGTAAATTGATGGTTGATTTAAGGGATCGTATTTCTTCCACCTACGATCGATTTATCTTCATATAACTTTTAACCTTTGTCTCTTTAGATAAGGTCCATTTTTCTTTGATACGATGCTCTATCTGTGTTCCATGTTATCTTCCAAAGAGATTTTTAAGTGATTTTGGGTTTTATAACGGTTGTACCATAAGGGTATCGGCAGAGTGTATGTTGAGCTTATAATCTGGTAGATAAGTGTTTAAAAATACTCTTTATTGACTATAGAGCTTAGCATACCAATGGATTTCAAAGAGGTCCCAAACGATATAGCATTCCTTTCATAAAAATGCTTCGAGTTTCAATTGTTTCACCCAAAAACAAATTGAACATTCTCATAATTTGATCCCAAGTTAACAATATTTTCACAAGCAAGTCTTGAGTACAAAGTCCAGAGATACTGTGCAGCATCACTGCACCATCTCACATAGGTACTTGTATGTTTGTATCATCTCAGCCGAGCTCGGGAACCGTGCAGCGTCGGCTTGTAAACAAGCCGTATAAAACGCTCGCGTTTCTGTGTCATGCGCAAGGCCATCTTAAACGTGACGATACGGCAACGAGACGGGATCGATTCAGAATATAGGGAGACAAGTATGGAGTGGTGGTATCCTCGGAGGAGTAAAAGGGTCAATGCAAACTATTCATGTATACTTTACCAGTTTTAGAACGAAATGTTCTTAGGTTGTCAGCTTAAACATAAATGCCGACGACACGTTTGTTAAAAGAACTTGAAGGAGGCTTCATTTTGACGGGGCCCGACAGGGCCGAAGCCTGCCGGGGTAGCGGGATCGTCCGAAAGGGTTACCGCTGCCCTGGTACATAAAGGGCTAAGGAAGGAACACGGGTGGGTTTTAGTCAGTAAGAGTCTGACACTCCCTTCTGCTCCACCCAGAGCGGGAGGGGTCATTTGATGATTTACCATCATCAAAAAAAAAAAAAAAAAAGGAGGCTTCATTGGTTTCCAAGCAATATACTATATTTTTATCATTGTACTAGGATTACCTTAGGATCTACCCCGAGAGACATCTTACTAACTCTAGTACTCTTTGAAAAAGCTTCATCTTAAATATCGATTTACCCAGCATCATCTGGACTCTATTTCCTTACTTCAATTTTCTCATGACTTCTAAAACGTTAACCTTCAAAACGTTCCAAGAACTCCTTTACATTTTCTATAATATCTTCAACACAGTCGTGTCACTGCCGTAAGCACTAAAGCAGCTCAAAGCGGTGTCATTGAGCTTTCAACTATTCGGCGGGAAGCTTGCCTATCAAGCCGCATACTTGACGAATTCCTTGGTCTTTTTCTTAAGAACAGATTACTTACAATGTTTAGAAGATATTTCTACTGTTTAGTGGGGTAGTTAGCGTTTATGAAGACTATGTGAAAAGAATTTTATTGTGGTTTGATCATTCTTATGATTAAAATGAAAGTTTCAGGTTTATTTTGAGAAGATTTGAGATTTATGTAGCACTGCACTCCGCGGTTTTAACCGCATAAGTTTCGATTTCGTGGGAAAATCGGGATAAAAAGTATCCTATGTGTTAATCCTTGTTATAAACTATCTGTGTGCCAAATTTCATCCAAATCCGTGTTGTAGTTTTTGCGTGAAGGAGTAACAAACAAACATCCATATATCCATAAAACTTTCGTGTTTATAATATTAGTGGGATTTTCTATGTGCTTCAATGTCAAGCAAGGTACAGTATAGGAGTTATCACTACTGGTCATTTATGATAAATCTATCGCACAACAGGCTTTATCATCCACAATATTTGTAGGAACTAAATTTCGCTGAAAGGCCTCAAAGACTCTTGAAAAGCTGTATACAACACAATTTTGATGAGTTGGCTATGCATTATTGATGCATAGTCTACTCTTGAAGGTAGAGTTGAACCACTTTATGCCTATACTGGTTGCGAGACCCATTTTCAGCAGTGCACCTTTACTACTACAGGCTAAAATTATACTGCAAGCTACACACCACAAAAACAAATCTATCTATGTAAAAACATGAATGTAATGCGTCTACTACAGACATTGATGTTTTCAATTCAAATAACTCTGCTCACCCCACACCACATAGCAACACCGCCTCACACGAGGACCTAACACAATAAGTACTAATATTAAATATTGTAGTTAAGGAACGCGCGATTTGTTGTAAACTTCCATTACACGTGGCGCGGGTCTTTATAGACAAACATAGTGCCGCGGACGCGTCCATTATATTAAATATCTATGGTATAGTTGCTAAGCGAGAAGATTATAATAATTAAGAGACATAAGTAACATATTGAAAGACGTTTTAATGCCCATCTATTGAGTAGTGCTAACTGTCTTCGTGTTTTTAGCTTAAGCACTGGCTAGAACATGTTGATCATGGGTGCTTCTTTTAATTGCATCGTCTAATTTGTTTTGTATCTGACCAGGGCCTTTGACTATACGTTAAAATCGTATACGGTTTTATCCAAGCACAGGGAGGAATCAAAGTTTAATTATACCTTAAGGCATTATACTGGGTTAATATACTGGCGTAATATTACTTCACTATAGTAACAAAAATCTTTTAATTGTACTTCGACCGAGATTGTACAAAGAGTATTAAATAATCTGCCATTCAGGTGGACGGTTGATACAAAGGAAACTCGATAGTTAAATAACAAAACCTTTAACTCCTCAAAGATTCGACTTTTACACTCAGTAGATACAAGGCTAAGTTACAGACAGACAAACAGTAACATTCATCTCTTCAGAAACACAGCAAAGTATTAAATTTCATTTAATAGGATATCTTTCTCGACGAGTGTGGCCCGACCACAGGGCAAAGATGGCCAGAAGACCCACACTCAAGAGAAACTTACAAATGCAAGTAGCCCATTCAAGACTACCGATGCAAAAAGTCTATAAATGGCTTTGCATCAGTTTATTGCTATTGAGATTAAACTCGAGTACAAAGCTTTCTAGAAGAAACTATTGCCTAGCTCTAGACTCATAAAATACTGTCTATGACTTAGGTAAAATAGAACAAGGCAAGATATTTTCATCGTTAAACGTACCTTCTACACTTGATTATTTAGTGAGTGGTATACATAAATATGTATAATAATTATACATGGCTGGTATACGACCTTGATTTGATCGGCAATATGCTAATGTATGCTATCTTACGCACTACGGCCACGCTAGATACACAGCTTTATTTACATATACCTTTACATTATTTATATACTTGACCAAATTGAAGATTATGTTTCATGGTTTGAACTTGTGGACGGTTGTTGCTGCCTAGGGAATGCCTGTCTGCGAATAATATTAATAGCAAAAACAGCACATCAAGTATTCAAACTACAACTTTTTTCAAGCCCAGTTTTGTAACGTGACTGCGAAAATATACATCGGATAAAGTCCTTTTAGCGAGTAGCTCAATGGTCTGTTCAGAAATACTTATGCCTTGGGAATTCCAAATGCCTGATTAAGGTAGAAATACTAAATTAACCTTCCTAGCGCCAAACCTGCCAAGAGAATCGCCCTTTACGCTTGTCGGAAGCAAATATTATCACCATTGCAAACCATTTACGTTGTTTCCGCATATTACATGGTGGCGCCAACACCTACCCTTGAGACCTGCTCACCTCCCGGCAAATAGCGTGACGGTACAGACTTAAATAATTCTAATCTATAATTCTAATAATCTATAATTGTAATAACTATTTATAATTCAGTACGAGACACGAGATAAGCAGTAGGCGCCATAGCCCACTCTATAGCGGACTATTAAAATTTAAATAAGTGTCGCTTTATAAATATAAATGTATGCACAATAATTTATGGCGCGCCTTATTATAAGTGTAGGGTATAATGTGGTGAATATTTGATTAATTAGTAATGTTGTGACTGGATCTGCACTCTGCAGTGACCACTGCTAACTACTGCTAACCAGTAGGCACTACCTTGGCCACTGATTTACCCAGGGCCCCAATTTGTGGTCGAAAGAGGCCTTAGCAGGGTACCCAGAAAAGCCAATGACATGATAATATTAGTCAAATCAAATAGACCAATACAATACAAAAAAAATAATTGTTAAAGCTAAAGGTGAAAAGTCACCAAGAAAATAAACATAGTAACCGGAAACACAAGATCGAAGCAAGTTAATAAAAAGCTTGTTAAAACTACTGCAACAGATTCTGCGATCCTTCCAAGGACCCCAAAAACAAAATTGAATTGTCACTCACACTTAAAACATGATATCTACATGTATGTAATAAATTATGATACATAGGTGTGTCTGTCTATGTGTTCGTGCAGTCTGTGATGTCACTCCAAAACCTGTCAGAAAGATTGCCACTATTTTTTTTAAATAGTTTAGAAGCTTGTCGGAACATGTTCTCTTGTGGAAAATAAGTTTTTAATGATCTGTCGATCTATTTTCCATGATTATGAATAGTTGACATTTTTAAACGTTTTTCACAAGGATAGTGATGGGCGAATATTAACCAATTGTAACATGAAATTACTACCAACTCTTCTCTCATAAATCAGCTAACTGAATCCCATCTAGAATCTACTTACGCATTTGTATCACCAACAAATTTTGCATATTTATAATCAGATCAGATTTTGTCGTTCCGACCAAAGTAAATATTTCATGGTCCTGGGAGAGTCAATAACTTAAGACTTGCAATTGTTTCTGCCAAATAGATAAATAAAACCTCAAAGCGTCTGCTTTTAGGTCTTATTTATCTATTTGATTTATGGAGAATTGAATCATCCTAATTCTCGAGTCCCTTATCAAAATTTACTACCTTCTCATCCAGCCTACTCCTCAGTGGCATAATATTGATATCAGGATGTCTCTTGTTCCCAGAGCATGGCGAGAGTACAGAGGATGCCAGGAGGACGGACCATGAGCGGCTTGTCTCCGGCTCCCTGGCTACTGACGGTGAAGGTAAATATCACTACTTATAATAGTGATCTCGGGTAGAACCTGAGGCCGATACAGATGCATAGGAATTGACCCAAGAAACGAGTGGCCTATTCCCAGCAGTGGGCGAAGTAGGGCTGTGGATAATGAAGATGAATAGTGATAAAACTGGTCGAGCAGAAGTTATGTCTTTGCTTATAAAAACTGCAAACTGCTTGGTTTTGATCGCCGAGGGTGTACCATGTGCCCTGCGTAGCATTGCATTATGAATGCCACCCCGAGACAACGTTTACAAGTCTTGTTTGTCCACAATTTTTGTGCTGGACCTTTACTTAAAAAACTAAAGCTGTCACATGGATTCCTGAGGAATTAGAAAACAAGACTAAAAAAAGTAATAATCCAGATACAGCTTTTGAAAATGCAGCGAAAGTTCTAGCACCTGTCAATAAGCATGACTAACATGTACTACACTGCATACTGTGGTGGTATAAACGGTGGTTCCCCGAAACCCATTTAATAAAAGAACCACCAAACAAAATCCTACATTCTCCTGTTTTTACATCCACCCACCACGCAAACACCACCAGTTAGCTAAGTGTCCCAAACCCATGTCTGATGGCGGTAACCTTGACGATCGATTGCGCCCGCCACGACGGCGCCACCCCATACCACGGCGCCACTACACTCGCCGTGGGATCGAACCGTGATGGTATTGTCTTGGATATATGATGGGATTTCGATGGGTTTCGTAATGGAAGTTTTTGCAATGTAGGGAAGGAATTTGTGCAAGGTTTTTATGTGGGTTTGAATTTTGTCGCGCGGTTTTGGGTTCAAGTCAGCCTGGTATAGTGTAGTGATTTATTTTGCAAGTAGCAAAGTAGAATTCTATTTTCCCTAGGCATAACTTGGAAACTGTAGAGTGGATTTTCTCTTTGATCTGTTAAGTAATTAGTGAATGCTGAAGTTTCTCTTTAAGTGCAAGAACTTCGGAAAAGTCTTGCTCATCCTAACTGTAGTGCATTGTGCACTCATATCCCCACTCCTTTTCCTACAATATGTTGACAGACAGGGATATGTGGTCAATACTGTTACCATGAATAAAAATACCGATTGGTTACAATAAATAAATTATTGAGTTATTATCAAGGGCAATGCGAGCAGACTCGTCGATTTCCATATAGTAGTAGACTGTTTTAAATCTTTGTCCAGGCGTTCAAATTGTGAAATTATTGCTATCTAAATCTTCTATTGTCAAGTTTACATTGGAATTGATAGTGTTTTCTTCTTCTTTGCATTATTTTGTTTTGGGTTCCTTCTACGCACCGTTATGCCTTAGTCGTCTGCAATTTACTTGATATTTCATCTTATTTTTTACTTTCATCGTTCGAATACATTACAGCACCATCTATTTCTAAAACAACAATGACTTCATATACTCGGATGCAAAAATCAACACTTCCAGTTTTACAATTATTTCGTCAACTTTTGGCATTCGTCAATAGTTTTAAAACAATAGGTTTCTATCAGCACTGGCGTCATGTTACTGGTTCAACTGAACTGTCCGGATATATCGGTGGTCGTCATCTGGCATCGGACGGTAACGTGGAACTAACTGAGCCAAGTTTTGGAAATGTTGATGTCAGGGTACCGAAATGAATGGAACAATCTGGATTGCTTTATCAATTACTAGTTGTTACTCCGTGGTCGCTCTAGATGGGCAGCATTGATAGTTACTTTCTATTTCGGGAAAACAATATTTGAACTTGATTTGCTGAGTTTCCTTCAGAAAGTTCTTTATTCGAGGCCTTGAAAACTGATTTCCTTATCATCTTCTGTGGAGCCTTTTATACATATAGCCATAGGTTTAATTAGTACATGGATAAGCATATGCTTCAATGTCTTACTGTGGTTCGACGGTTTCCGTTCTTCGTAAAAACGATTCTGAAATGTTTCCCGGAAAAGACCGCCATTTGCATAATTAATTTAAATGATATTTTCTCCTATTAAACCCCATTTTCTCCTCTTTCCAGAACGCCAGAGCTGGGAGTCAGAGTGGTGTCGGCTCGCGTATTGGGAGCTGACCCAGCGTGTGGGTCGTCAGTTCGGTGTCCGAGTGAGGGCAGTGGACGTGTTCGGAGGGGGCGGAGGGGCATGTGGGTCTGGCAGACATGGCCTGTGTCTGGATGCCTTGGACCAGAGGGATGCACCACAGGTTGAACAGGTTGGTTTCAGAACTTTTAAATAACCATTTTATGACATTCAGTTGGATCAGAATGTCTTTAGTCTCAACTATAGTGATTGAAACATTAGTAAACAATAAAACACTAGCAGTTTCCTAAAAGAAAGACATGTTGAATGACTCTAACAGATTTGACTCTCTTTTAGCAGCTTGTTTTGCAATTGAATTATCTAGTTTTAGCGAATTTTAATTAGGCTTCATTGATATTAGATTGGAAAGTCAATAAGACGATACGACTCTTCTTACTTCGACGCAAGTTCCTAAAGAGGCTGTTTTCTCTTCTCATCCTTCATCATGTTATATTGTTTCATCTTTTTAAGTTAGATTGTAATTAGTAATTAAAACCAAAAGCTCGAAAGTCTTGGTGATTACTATGACAGTAGATAGCTACATTGATTGAGAGTAGGAAGGCGACGCGATAACCTGCGATAACCTCTCCGCGAACACTGAATCTTTGTTGGACTTAACGCGATATTATAATATTAAGTGATTTTCAACGATTTTAGCTAATGAAGAAGGCAGAGTTTAAAGTACAATAACCAAAGAACACGATTGAAAAACAAATCTTTCTTCTGAAGTCGAGAATTATTTGTAATAAGTAGATGAGTAACATTTTATCTTTCGGGTCTGAAAATAGCGAGGCCTGATACATTGATAATAGATATTAAATTATGCACACGAAGATGATATAATTACTATAGTAACATGGACGTCACCTTCTCGTCTGATTAGCAAACAGTGTTCACCTTTCTAATGACATATGTAATCTATAAGATTAGATTAAGAAAAACAATCGATAAGTAGAAAGTTGGCAACAGTACACTGCAGTGCACCAACAACCACCCATCATGTTTTTGACAGTAATTAATGATGTTTATTTCTCTTTAATTCCAGGTGCGAAAAACAAGAGCAAAGATCGGCCTAGGCGTCACCCTGTCCCTAGAATCGGATGGGGTGTGGCTTTACAACCGGAGCCAGGAGCCTGTCTTTGTCAGCTCCCCTGCCTTGGACGCTGCGGCTGCCAAGGCCCTCCTTGTTTGGAGGGTGGCACCAGGCCACTGTCTCTGCATCTTCGACCCCTCTTGCCCCCCTCCTGCAGTCTCACTGCCCCACATTGGACCAGTAGATCCCAGGTCGGTGAGGATCTCGTTCGCAAAGGGCTGGGGTCCTAAATACTCGAGGCGGGATGTTACAGCGTGCCCGTGTTGGCTGGAGGTCCTACTGGCTCCCCCAAGCTGACGCAAATAGAGTGATGTGGATTTTGTGTGGCTATTTGATTTTGGGATGATTTAGATTTTTTTTTGGTGGGATAATGGTCGGGTATGGTCAGGATTTAACGGTTGACTGTAAAGTGTTGACAATGCTTAGGTGAAGTATTGAAGTCCGCTTCTGTCATATTCAAACTGATTTTGTTGTATACCAACAGTTTTATAAAAGGACCAAATTAATTTTCTGTCTCTCCCAAAACAAATAGTCACACAAACATATATTAAACTAAAAACAGTGGAAAACGGACCATAAAGTGAAGTGAACATTTTATAATGAACTCAGTGAAGTTTTGTTTATTGGACATTATTACAATATGTTGTACACTCATTGCCATGGAAAAATGATCGTCTAGAAATATAATTAACAAAAGCAATAGGGGATCTGCTCATTCCCTTTAAAAAGCAGAGCATAAATATACATACTTATGAAGTAGCTAACACATAGAATAAATAATAGTTTTTTCTAGCTGACCAGTTTTTCAGGGCCTTGACAGTATGCAGTGCTTTGCACATATAACTCAGAACTGGGTGATTTTTTTTACATCTTGTTGGGTATGATGGTACATTAATTTTTTGTTATCATTATGGATTTGTTACTTAAATTATTACCCATTATGCCGTTATTAACTTCGTAGAGACTTATATAGACTAGTCTACTTGATACTTTGCTTGATACTTTTACACCATATTGAGTATAAAAGTATCACACGGCAAAATGCGTACTTTTTTAAACAGTCATTTTTGACAATTACCATAATAATGTAAATATGCAGGTGGTTAATGTGCGTAATATTTAAAGGGGCCTTGTTTCGTGGAATGACTGGTGTTTGTTGGTTCATTCAACAATTTTGGTACAATTGAAAAATCTGGGGAAATCGTAAGATATATTTCCATTAAACTTTCGTTTTATCATTCTAACTCCATTCATTGGATCATTTTATTCATTGACGTCATTACAATCATTACTCCGTTATCAAAGTGCCATTTTAGCTACTCTCTTAGATTGGAGCTAGCCAATTTAGTTGTGGAGTACCTACTTTTGCTTACCCCTAGATTTTTCAGTTGTACAACTGAATTACTGGTTTTGAGGCCTTAACATGTGGTGTATAGTGAACTATACAAGTTTTCTAAAATTGTACATATTGTATAAACTCGGCTTTAAGACATGCGAGACTGTATATATAATGTTACATATATGTACTATAAATATTTGTAATTAATTATTTATAATTATGAAATATGCCTTACCTTAGCAAGTAAATTATTTAAGAGTTAGTGTATAATTTCAACAAGTTTTTTACAAAAAAATATACATTATTGAAATATAATTTGACACAATATTTTGTATTGGAGAATTCGTTTAAAAGTGAAGAAGGCTGTGTGAAAAGCATTTTTATTGAGTTCAAATGGAAAAAAATCTAAGGTAAATTTTAAGAGAATTTTAATAATTTTGCTTTTGATTCTTATAAATATTAATAAATAACAAGGGTTGAAAAACTCACTCAATATACCTTTCAAGATAGTCAAAGAACTAACAAATTAGCTAGAAACAGAACAAAGATTATTAAAATTCTCTCAAAAACGATTCTAATTTATCTCAGTTTTTATGAGTTATGGGAGCAACATGGAATCGCTTAGAGTTTTAAACAATTTAAGTTTTAAAAAAAGATCTGCCGATATAATACTTTTGTAAAAGTGCAATCTTATTGAATTAAATAGTTTTAATAACAGATAAAAATGTGCCTTGCGTTATAATGAAATAATAATATAATTAATGGGGTTATCCTGAGTCGTGTGTAAGTAACAGTCAATTTCACTGGCCTATAAGAATTCTATACATTTATATACATATATGATTTTTATTGTGAAGCCTGCTGCCTTTTATAGCGTAACGTAGGGTTTGCAGAAAAGAATGACAAGTTTCATAATTGTATAATTGTGTCGTTTATACAATTTTAAAATAAGAGTAATAGTAAAATCGGCATAATTTAGTGGCATTCTTTTTCCAACATAGTCATATATCAGATAATTAAAATAGCCCTATGTTACGCTCTAGTAGTCAGCAAGCAAAAATCCTCGAATTTAAGTGTATAATCGCTTAGACAAAGTGATGGGACAATAAGAAGTAAAATCTAGTCTACGTAGCAACTGTGCTTTGTCGTTGAGTTGTCGCCGCGAGTCGGGGCCAGTTCGGACGATGTCGGACGATAAAATGTTTTGTCTATTAGATTTTTGAGTAGAATGTGGCTAACAAATAATATTTATTTACTCAGATTTTTATTTATTTTCACGGTTGTAAGTGAAGACTACCTTTGAAAATGTACTTAACCCTTATACATTCAGGACATATTTTGCTACCATCTGAAATGTAGGTGCCTTCAGAGCGCAAAGGCCACTTTATGCTCAAAAGTCTGTAGAAAATTTTGAAAAATCATGTACATAATGCGAATGGCAGCTTGTTCACAGTAAAATGTATTTTATGCAGTCACAAAAGCATAATTATGAGTTATTTATTAATATTTTGGGTAAAAGCTGTTTAGTCATTGCATTAGACTGATGTAGCGCCTTAAACGAAATATGTTTTGACACATTTTTAATTATTTCGGCTCTAATCAATATTGGGATCAATTTTTTGTTGCGTATTTTAATTTTAATAAAAAACGTGTTGTTATACTTTTCTAGAATTTGAATGTTTCATTGTTGTATACATTGTGTATAAGTTTTTTTTTTTCTGTAACCGGGTTTCAAATCATTTATTTATTTCAGTAAATGATTAAAAATATGTCAAAAGCTAAAATAATATAAAATTTAATAATGTAGATAGTAATTGTTCTCCCTGATTCGCCGGTAAATTGTTGTGAGTTTGACTGAGAAGATGGATGAGATTAGGTTATGATAAATTATAAATAAAAGAGAAATATTTTTAAACTTTCGCCGTTTCATTCGATCCTTGATTTACTTACATCAATTTATTTACACAAAGACAATTAACACAACACTTATAAGTTACATAAAATAACAGGACAATACGAACATAATCTTACAAATTAAGTGAAGCAATATAAGGAAAATTATTATTATTTGAGGAACTACAATAAAAACAACAAAGTCATACCGCACAATAAACACAAATACAAGAATAACAAAACATATTTACAATCATTCGTGGTTTGCTTAAAACTAAGGATTACTCTAATTTCTTGAGAGTAGTATTTGGTAAGAGGAAACAAGCCATCCCGCACACTGAAACAAAACAAGAAGGTTAACGAAATTAAAAACAGCGCCATCTAGTAAAAGCTACGTGTACTGCTACGTCCAACTGATAGAGCAAGCATTCCTATTAGTCGGTTGGATTTGAACTGGTTGATTCGATTAAGTGTAGGTAGAGGGCGTTAGGTGACGCTTTTGCACCATTGCAAAGTAACGCTTTCCTTGACTTATTTCTTTTGCTGGCAGTACATTAAATAATAAATAGACGAAAATCTTGAATAATGAAGCTTACCTGCTAAAACAACTCCTATAGTAATAAAAGGCGGAAAGCATCCGTAGTTTATGAGTGCGGGGAATATGACGGTACCCGTTATGGTTCCTAGACGACCGCTCATGAGGAATGTAGCCATTGCCATTACTCTGAAAAAGATATAACGATAGTTATGGATTTTACGTCATATGTAGATGAACTAATCCTTACTATTTTCCTAGATATTTGTAGAAGGTAGAAGAGCTAAGGTAGAGACCTGTCAGAAAGAGACTTTGCTAGCAAAGCCACCAAATCCTAACAAGTTTGTCCACCAAATCCTAACAAGTTTGACCACCAAATCCTAACAACAAGCGACGAGTTACTTTGTTTCCAGAACAATTTGGATTCCTTATGGTCCGTTCGGATAACAGCCACTGAGCCACGCTAAACCGCGCAACATATTACACGAACATTATGCACAGAAACTGATACTAGGAAATGTATCGTCCTCTCACCTGAGCGAAGTAGGAAATAAGTCAACGGTGATGCTAGACAGTGAAGCACCACAAAGTGAGGTGAAGGCAAGCGCGGTGGTTACCATGGCGACGACGGCGACTGCACTTGTGCCCAGCAACGGAAGCAGAACGATCAGAAACGCGCTGGTGACGCCGCAGAATCCTGATACAAGACGTTTACCACATCTGGAAGAATAAAGTTGAAAGTGATAAGATCTGTGAAGATGGTTTTTTGGTTCACTGAATATGGTGATCCAAGGAGGCAATCGAAGAAATCTTTAATTTCATGCCTTAGTAAGCAAAGCAACCTATATTCTTAATCTATGGTTTTGATAGAAACATTCTTGGCCTTTTTTCTTCTTTGAAACCCAAGATAATTCTAGACTTAGCTTTAACTCTTGGGCTCTTGCTTTTGGGAAAACTTAATAAAATAAAATTTGTTTTGATATCTTACTTATTAACCAGCACTCCTCCAATCCCATACGTCAGCACCGACCCTGCTCCAACAAATGCGCTCTGAAGGTACGTCAGCATATCCGCCACAATGGGCACACACACGTCATCCACAGCGACTGGTGTGGTGGGTGGAGCAATCGCAGAGCACAGACCCTTGGCGTCGTTGCTGATCATGGCTGCCAGTTGAGGGTACCAGAGACGGATGGTGTTGGAACTGGAAGTTAAGAGGAATTTGATCAATTACTTGATCTTTGTTAGGTCAAGTTTAAAGGGAGTGTCGATGAAACCCTTAGGTGTATAGAGGTATGAGGAACAGGGTGTAAAGTCCACTCATCCTCTATAGAAAAAGGAGGATCCTCCGACCAGACGGGTGTTGTGTCTGGCGGGCAATGGCCCAACGATTGATGTTGGAAAATTGTATCTATGCTAATTGCGCGGTAAACTCTGCTTGCGAGATGCAGGATTTGCGTGCCGTCAGTATGACGCGTTGTTCGCATGTGGCATTGTAGATACCGCTACATCACTCCCCTCCGGAGATCGGAGGTCGATAGTGGGCTGAGTCTTGTATCTTGCGATGCTTGCCAGGCCAGCTGAGGTTCCAGTGAGTCGGAACCGATTGCCGCATAGTTCACGGTGAGTCGGAACTGTCTGCGGAGATATCCCCAGTGAGTCGGGGTGGCGCTGCGTTATACTCCAGTTCGTCGGTTGTCGTACAGCGCCGGGTTGAGGCTGGCTGCTGCGTCGACCAGGAGAGGAAGCTCTTCTTGTTGACCGGCCGAAAGTGCAGTGTGCTGTGCCAAGGTTGTTGATGAAAAGGGAGGATTCTCCGACCAGACGGGTGTTGTGTCTGGCGGGCAATTGCCCAACGATTGATGTTGGGAAATTGTGTCTATGCTAATTGCGCGGTAAACTCTGCTTGCGAGATGCAGGATTTTCGTGACGTCAGTATGACGCGTTGTTCGCATGTGGCGTTGTAGATACCGCTACAGGTGAAATGATAGAAACTATTGTTGTAATTAAGCAATACTGAAGTTTTGCAATAATATAGGACGTCCCGCAGTTAGATGGACCGACGGCCTTAAGAAGGTAGCTAGGACAGATTGGATGTGGAAGGCGGCGGACAGAGTGTAGTGACGCAGTCTGGCAGTCTGGCAGAGACCCATGACCAGCAGTGGACTGCGATAGGCTGAGTTGATTGAGGTATTAATATTATTATAGAGTGAAAGCTAAACAAAACCGCTGTTGGAAAAGTATCTAATGTTCGCTGATGATGATGGTAAAAAGGACTATAAAGAGCCAAGAGTAGAAAGAGCAACTGTCACTGGTTATATCTAAACAAACAAATTTCATGTTGTTCCTTGCCTATACCAATTTCAACTCCGCCAATAAAATAAATAACATTGAATTTATGGTGCAAAGGTTAGTCTAGAACTGTCACTTTGTTAATTAGCTGATGACTAAAATTAAGATCTGGATAATACTTCAACAGTTCCCAACAATGCCTGCGTCTAAACCGCTTGGAACAACGCAAAACCATAACAGCAAGAACATCGACCCACATAATAATTACGACTAACGTATGGTCAGCAGGACATTCTGCCGATAACTACTAAAAACTGTCGACGAACTAGTAATAATGACAGTGTGGAATGCCCGACACTTGTTTTTGATTGATACGAACGATGTTGAACAACGTATTGAAAGTTGCCCATATACTAAAGTTGGACAATCTGTCAGATTTCCCAATGAGCCTGCGTGGCCATTCCCTCTCGAATGTGTTCCGGCTGTTATAGAACGTCATAGGCCGATTATGTAATGACTGAGATCGCTTTTTGAATGATATTCGAGCTTTTGAACTCTTGACAATTACGTTGTTAGAATGCTATATAATTATATTTTTGACAATAGTTTGCACTCTGACTTTCATCTCAGATCTTAGTAGTAATGTGGTGATGGAAGATGTAATAACATCTAAAATAAAAAGAAATCAGTCGCCTTCATTTTTGTTTGTGTATTTAAACGGCCACTCACCCAAACATGCAGCCCATATGAATGGTGCACATGAGGAACAGCCATTTGGCATACGGAGGCCTGAACAGCGGTGACAGCTGCGCGAAGCCCCCCCTCAGTGCTGCGACGCCTTTGCCTTGCTGCTCGTGCCTTTCTTCTACTAGGACTTTTACCTGAAATTCACGATGACAAAGTTTAATTTTCTATGTTTTTGCTTGACAAAATAAATGAGCCAATTTCGGCCCTTTTGGTGAAAAAATATTTAAAATCTTTAGTTCTGTCCATCATTTCTTCGGCATAAAAATATTAACGGCTTTAAAATATTTAACCCGGCATAATGCTTAGTGGCAGAAAAGTATATATCCATTTCTATGCAGCATTACTCAGCCAGTAGATAGTATTACTAGGTATCTTACCCTAGAGACGCTATTCAACTCATATGGGGGATGGAGAGAGAGAAAGTAGAAACTTACCGGAAAATCCTCAGCTGGTTTCCCAGTATTCAGTGTGTAAATAATCTTAAACACTGCCATGGCTTCCTCATTCCGTCCGCGAGACATGAGGAACTTAGGGCTCTCCGGCAGGCAGAGGAATGAAACGCCGGTCAGGAGTGGCATCAGAGCCGTGGCGAAGAGGAAAAGGTTCCAGGAATGAATTACTAAAACATTATGGTAGAGTTGTATTAATTTCCCCGGCATATGTAATTAATTAATTAATATGAGTATTTTTGGTGAAGCTTTATATTTTGATGTGTGACAACGACGAGAGCCTGCTGACCTGCGGGCATTCAAATGTTTTTTACAGAAGCTTTTATTCATTACACAAGCCTCCATTGAGAGAGGAAACTATTGTCTGCGTGTCCAATGTTTCAGCTAGCTGACGTTGTTCGCTCTCGAGAAACATATTTATAGATATCGAATGTCGTATCCGTTCTGAGATATGGCATAATATTCTGGGGAAATTCAGTCTCAAAAGACGCTGTCTTTAAAGCCCAGAAAAGATGTATCAGAGCCATGTGCGGCCTGGATACAACAGCAAGCTGCAAACCATTTTTTAAACATTTAAAATTATTGACATTGCCTTCGTTGTATATCTATGAAGTGAGTATCTTTGTTAGGACGAACACTTACCTATACAGCATTGCATATAAAAGTCACTACAGACAACTACGTGATAAGAATAAACTGGAGCTTGAGATTTCGTACGGCGCTGGCACAGCACTGCTCAGAAAGAGTTTTTTTTGCATGGCACAAAAAATCTTTAATAAATTACCAGATGACATTAAAAAACTAAATATAATGCAATTTAAGAAATGTATGAATAAGTTTTTGGTTGACAAATGTTATTACACAATTAATGACTTTCTAATGGATAATATTGACATGAGTAATTTTATTGGCATGAGTAATGTTTTGACATGAGTAATTTTTGACATGATTAATTTTATTGACATTTCCTATTGAATTTTGCTATAATTATATTTTGAAATTGTATTAAATATTTGCATGCCTTGTTGTGGCAAAATATAGAGATACCTACTAACCTCATTCTGTAACAACACTTTATACTTACCTATATTGCAAATAAAAATGATTTGATTTGATTTGATTTGATTTGATAACAGCTATTTACTTACCAATACTATCTCCAAATATATGGAACTCCCAGTCTTTGGTCAGGATAGCCCAGGCTAACAGAGGCAGGGTGGTGTTCGCAAACGTATAGAACAAGCTCGTCAGTAGGATGACTCGCGCCCTCAGCTCAGTGCGGTGCAGCTCTGCTATGTAGGAGATCAGGACTGCGAAGGGACCGTTGAAACTGAAAGAATAGAAGGAGAAATTATATAATGGCTTTTAAGATAATTTATTTGAAGCCTCTCTGTTTTTAGTAAATGCAAGATTAAAAGAAACTTCTCTCAATCATTATTGATAAATTCTTAGTAGAAACCGAACCCGTTGGATGCGAGAAGCACAGAATCGGTCGAAGTGGAGCTCCTTGGGGGAAATGATGATGAACCAGACCCGTGAAGCAGCAGCAGCGAAAAACCAGTTGCGAGATACCCACTTCCTTTTGATAAAAAAAGTGTTATCTAGCTGTGATTTGCCCATGGCACCTGTATTTGCATGAACCTGCAGCTATACATATTCGTTAGACAATAAACATGCTTGTCAATATATTATCATCAGCTGTAAAGCCCTAGACTCCTCCATTGATACACCGTCCCTATAGACGCAGGCTTCATTTCCGCGAATGATAATCAGAAACCCATAAACAGATAAGGTTGTTTACAGACTGATTAGTCGACAGTGATTAGTAATTATGTGTACTATTAATCAAACAAGTGCACATGCCAAACACTTGTACGGTAATCAAAGAGTAAACAGTACTTATTGATCGAGTGACCTTGTGACATGGGCATGGAAGCGGGCAGGAGGGCATCTAATCAAAAACCTGGGTTTTCGAAAAAAGTGATAAAAGGGCCACGAAGTGGCAATCGCCTTCAAAGCGTTTTGTAATTCTACAACGACTTTTAACAGGATTGACATAAGCTTTTCGGTAGCTTACGTCAATCCAATACAGTTCTGATTTTTCCATCATCGTTGTCACTGATAGAAAGCTACTTTGACTAGCCCGCAAGGGAATTTTGACAATAGACAGCAGCATAAAATGGCAAGCGTAACGTTTACAGAAGAAAAGGCGACGCAGTTATAATTAAGTCATTTTTCAGAAATGTAGAATTGAGTTTAGTGGATTGATTTAATGTATAATTGACTACACTGGGCTAAATTAATGTGTAATTGAACTTACTGGGCTGATTTAATGTAAAATTGTACTATGCATACTATCTAGATTCTTTCTGTATCCAACTCTTAGTTCTACATGATTGTAGAGTTTGTTTTTCTAATATTAGGAAATGCCGGCGCCATTTAGTTTTTTAAATATTGACCAAAACAATATTGACGTGTAAAAGTGCCTCAAAGATCTACTTACATAAATAAACATTTCATTTTATTTCATAATATAATATAATATATTCCTTCCGTAATTTTATACCAAGGGATTTCTCATACGTTTCCGACCTCAATACTTCACTGGACAAAATCTAGATACTTCGGCACTTACGTCCAACTGTTTCTGGCGTATACTTGGCACAATAGGAACACTAAAAGCTGTTTCTAATATAGATTTATTAGTTAGTATCCTCATAAAAGTCTGTGCCATCATTTTAAGCACTACCCATTGACGTCAGCACAGGTAGAAAATCGATTTAAGTGGTCATATCTTTCATCGCGCAAACAATAAGTAAAATGATACCAATGACTAACAAGAGCCATTTATGAAATATATTAACATCCGGTAACTGACCCAGTCCAAGAGCAAGATTTTCCATATATCAGAAGGTCAATTCTCGTAAATAAAAACGTTCACATTCTAGTCGTAGTCCGGTTAGACTGGAAGCTGACCCCAACATACTTGGGAAAAGGCTTGGTCGATGATGATGAATCTAGTCGTAGTCTCATCTCGGCGACAAACAAATGTCAAAATGTAGGGAAATTAGAGGTATTTTTGACAGATTGAGACTGAGATCAGACTGTGAACGTTCTAAAAATTACGAGAATTGCCCCTCTGATCAAATGACAACCTACTTGCTGAATGCGTGATGGTGATTTCAGCCCATTTCTATTGGTACTTGTTAGCTTTTAAACTCGAACCTTCTAAAAAGTATCTTCATACCACTACAGGGTGGCCAACTCGGAACAACTTTATATAAAGGTTTCGTAACTTGTAATGTTTGTTAATAAAAATTGGGTCGTCTTTCAATCCGTTTAAGAAGATTAGCATAAAATTACTCAAGGTATTGAGGTAGACAAGCTCTTATAGACTTGTATACATTCGAACTACCCACCCAGTACATTATTTTTATTATTTTCAGGAATACTCACAGAAACCCACTGGCGAACCTCATAACGAGCAGCATGGCGAAGTTCTGGCTCATGGCAGCCGTCATCTCCACCAAGCCAGAGCAGAAGAACCCCCACACCATGATCTGTCTTCGCCCCAGGGTGTCCGACAGGAAACCCCACAGCATCGCAGAGGAGATCATGCCTGGAACAGGATAAGATGCAATGTTACGTTGAATTAACGACTACAAATATATAGTAGTAGGAATTCTTGATTTATTTTGTAAACATTTGTATACGGTGTCAGTAAAGGCAATTTTATTGAGGAAAAGTTTTCATTAAAATTATTGGTTTTATAGTATAGGTAAACCTCTTCCTAACCATTCGGGGAAAACAAGAGTGATGCTACGTTATGTATTATGTCAAATTATGATGGGTTCCTGAAGAGGTGGAAGTCTTTTAGTTTTATTTTCATATCAATGATAATTATTCAACTGAAATACAGGGACACTACTTCTAGGAAGACGCACAGAACCGGGAAGTATGACAGACGAAAAGGGAGGCCCATACGAGTATCCAGCAGTGGATGATTGCGGGCTGAAATGATGATGATGATGACTTGTAGGAAGATGCAGAACTTCCATGGAGTAAAAACTTATTTACAAAAAAGTTTACTAAAGAGTGGAAAGTAACATGAAGACAACAGCAAATTAAATTAACCAGACCCAGATATTCAGAACAGCTTCACAAAAACTGCTACGAGATTGCTACGACGTAGCAACACGACCCATGACGTACCAGCTACGTCACCGCTACGGAGCTCAACCATATTATTTAGTACATTTAATCCAAGGAATGCCCTATTTCTCTTGGATTGACAACAGAATTAACGTCTACTGGCTCTCTGCCATTGTAGAGGAAAGTGCGTAATGCATGCTAACAAAACATGTTATTTACTTCAGCTATGTTTTTGAGAGTAATTCTGTGTATGTTTTGGCTATCACTGCGCAAGAATTTGTGAGTCATCTCTATAAAAAAACAAGCCAGGTATAATTGGTAAGATACAAGAGAGTAATCTGTTTTTGATAAAATTGTTATTTTTTAGGAGTTATGTGGAAACATAACTCGTCAAAATAAAAATTTTCAAACTCGTAAAATAGACCGCAAAAGGAATTTTGCGGTCTATTTTACGAGTTGCGGTTTAGCGAAACCATTCAAAATGTTTCATTTGCGTAGTTGGTTTTTTCAGTAGTACAAACGACTTAACTGTACCTTATTTTCAGATTCACAGATGAATATGAAACTGCGAACGATGCACTGATATTCGAAATAACTTGATTTTTTGTTAGATATTATTGAAAAATGTACCAAACATTCACAAATATATCCCTTAACTTAAGCCAATAATCCGACTTTAAGTAGCGTATGTACCGTTAACCCTATGGATTTGATCACAGACTTACGCTAATCTACGTGATTCTAATTTCAGAATGACTTTCAGTCTAAAATAGATACATACATAAGCTCACACCTTCTTCCCATAGGGGTAGGCAGAAACTACAGAACGCCACCTGCTACGAGCCTTACCTTTTTGCTTCGTTTATACATCAAACAAAATCAATTAGAAAGAAGAAGAACAACAAAAAGTCAGTCTTCAGTCTAAAGAAAGTATACATTTCCGTGCACCAACCATAACACATTTAACCCTAACACTATACGCACAATCGTATCACGAAAATAGTATCAAATTAACAATAAACGCAAGAAATTAATCACAAAGTAATTTTACTTAACTGTCGTCATTAACTAAATATTTGAGTGGAAACTGCACAGTTTCATATTGTTTGTTCTCTGTGATAGGATCAGAGCAGGTGATGTTAGTACATATTTATTATCAGTACATAATGTCTAGGAATTGAAATGTTGATGATATTACGTTTGTTTGTTGTGAGTTGTTGGCTCAACAAACTAGACTAGTGGATCACCTGACGAATACTGGCGTTGACGTAAAATTATTTAAAGGTTTTTCAGAATTAGTCCTTGTGTGCATCTGTTCAAGTCATAATCTTTATTGTCTCAAAGACTATGTAATGGGTACTTTATTTACTTGAAAATTTGGGATGTGAAGAATGATGAGAGCAATTAAAATGATTAATTATGTAATTAATAAACTATTTGGAACTGAAAAACGTGCGCTATCACCGATGAAGATTAAATCGTAATCGTTTTTTAATAAAAACTAAATTATGATTTTCAACTGCTGAAAAATAAAAATGTCCATAAAGTTACACACATAGTACATATTTATGCATCTCGTTAGAAAATGAAAAGCTGAAGTACATCTCGGAAGTTATAATTATAAACTGTTTTTCTCGTGCGCCCGCGCAACCAAAATCTGTCCAAAAGCATGTACATGTTATGACATTAGCCACGCACACCACGTCGCCACATCACACGGCGTTTGTTTAAAAAACAATAAACATAGTCTATGTTTATCAAGCAGAGATAGTCAAAAAAGAGTGGGCAGAAGGCAGACCAGACATACGGTGAAGTTACTTGCCCATTGTTCTCCATAAGAAAATTTACCTTTTGGAAGGGGCGACTAGAATCAATTCTATGTAATTTTTCAGGGTCAAAAGTGCTCTATATGTGCTTATTTGAAATAAAAGATTTGACTTTTACTTGAATACTACAAATGTGCATGAATTGTATTTAGTATACGTATTGAAAGACGATGTAAGTTTTACAAATAAATAAATGAGAATTTGTATAAAAGTAGATGTTGCGTCACAAAAAGCTTGCATAAGAATTTTTTTCTCAGCTTCAAAACCCATAAAATCTGAGTATGGTTTTTAATAATCTCCACATTCTCAAATACGTAAGCGTAATCAGCCAATAATGTTCCCACTGCACGCACACACACACACTGGTACACAGGCCTCCTCTTTGTGAGGGAGTGGGCCGTAATCCACCACGAGGGCCCAGTGCGAGTTAGTAGATGTCACATGTCTTCGAACTTTTGGCTCCGGTACGTACCGAAACCGCCATGTCCTATATGTCTTGCATGTAAGGAAACCCTCATAATGTTTTCCTGCACCGTTTCGAGAGCAGTGGTGATAAAATAATTTACACAAAGTAAAGCGCCTGTCTGGGTTCGAACCTGCGACCTACAACTTGAAGCCGCGGCCGTTACCACTGGGTCACCACTGGAGCAGTGGTGACCCAGTGGTAACGGCCGCGGCTGGTTTGTAATTAATCATTAATGATAATCATTATAATAAATCCAATAACAAATTATTGACTGGAGGTAGTTTTCTTCATTTCACGTCGAACTGAACTGGCTTTTCCTAGCCATCCTCACTAATGACATTAAAGTTCTGAAATCAGTTTTCTTTTATTTGTACGTTAAATTATTGTTTATTTTGGCATCATGGTGCATATGTACAGACGCCAAAGCTACCCGAAACTGTCAAAATTTTCCAATCAACCTTGAACCTTAATGCTTCGGCGATACAGTTGAAAATGTATTAAAGAAATTTGACAGCTTGTAGTAGCTTAATGTTCTGGCGTCTGTACATGGTAGTTGCTATCAGAGATTGAAAAGAATGATCCTACTGCACATAATAATTAGTTGCAAATCACTCCATCTTGTATGCGAAAGATTTATGGGAACATTTTATTGATACATTTCTTTGTTTTAGTGGAAAACTAAATATTTGCTTAGGGAATAAACGGAATTTTGTGTAAATTCGACAAATAGATAAAAAGGTGATGCGTTGCATGTCTATTGAGTTCATAGAAATGTAAAAAGCAGGAGAAGTGGCAAGGAGGCTTGTCTGTGTCTACGCGGCATGCCCGAAATGATAATGCACTAGGCAAATGGCCGTCTCCGCGGACTAGTGCGCTTTCGACCGTGATCGTGAAAAATTTAAGAATCACAAAACGATACCTACTTTATTTATGCGGTGCATCGCATGGTACAGCCGCTGCTGGTTGCGGCCAGCTAGTTAAGTGATGTGGCTGTGCAGATCCACTAATGTAGGCTATCAACAACAATGTCGATTACCCAACGAATATATAGTTAATTTTACAATTTGTCAACCGTTTTAACCCAGTTGGAAGACCTAAAAAGACGACGTTTAAGGTGGATGCTCCAAGGTAGCCCGCGAAATTTATTTTTTTTACGTTTTTTGTAATTTGCTGGTCAGTACTAAGTTGTACGTTGATTAAAATATGATTCGCAGCCGTAACAAATATGTATTTACAGAATTATAATCATTAAAGTCATCAACACAACTCTCTAAGATCAAGTAATCCTACTGAATGACTATTTCATGAAATCTTGACATTTTAGGATTATGCTAACTTAACAAGTTGTATTACTGATTCTAATGATTTCAGTAATTTGAAGTCAGTTTATACTTTAATAAGCTTATTTTATTTAAAGCATACAATCATGGTACATAAATATATTCAATTAAAAAAAGTTTTGAAAATCTCATATTTATGTGTGGTGGTGTGACTGTACCATTTCCGTTCTTTTGATTTTTTTAGGACCGTTTGCTAATAGGACATTTTTGCTCAAGTGTGGATTTGCAATTAAAACAATTTTTTGCGTTTAGGACTTTTTGATACCCCTACGTATCAAAAAGTCCTAAATGCAAATAGTTTCTGAATATGTTGTTTGATTCACTAATTATTCGCTGTAAGTTTTGTTATTGATTTGAATTGATGAAATAAATGGCTGATGAAAGGGAAAATTGTCCTAATCACCACTCTTAGATGTAGGGTAGGCGATGGCAGTTCGTTTGTCACCAGACACGTGAATACTACTGCCCATCTTGTTGTCGTAATTACATGGAAACCTCTTGTGTATTTAAATGTGTAAATTACGGTGATAAGATTAGACTTATTAGTCGTAACGAAGGTGTGTCGTGATTACCATTCTTCAACGTAGTGACACATCTCCAGAAGTTTTATGGTGAGTCAAAATCAACATTAGAGTAACCTATATTTATGTCCATCTGCCTAGCCTTATCCCAACTATTTGCGGTCTGCTTTCTTCCCTTAACCGGATGTAGCTGAATACTAGTATTTTAGAGGGAGCTACTCCCTATCAACCCAGTTACTGGGTAACACGATACCCCTTCGTAAGACTGGCTGTCAGACTTTTGGGCTTCTGATTACCCTTAATGTCTAAGATCTACGAATGACAGCCAGGACCAACGGCTTAACGTGCTTTCTGAGGCACGGAGGGGTCTCGATGTGTAATGGATGGTCACCCATGCTCAAACCGACCTTTCGATCGAACTTTGCAGCTATTATTATTTAGCCACGAGCCCGTCCTACTCCATTTATATATTGAAACAAAAGCTTTAAAAAAAATCGTTTACGGTACGGTAGGTATTTCCATTGTACTATATTTATACCTTGCCATATGCCATTTTGGGAGGATTGAAGTGCCGTTAAAATAACAGGCTCAATATCATCCCTCCTGTATCACTTTACCCCTTTGTTTTTACAATTGACGAAGACTTTTCATTATTTGAGTTTTTTCTAGTTCCCTTTAATAGAAAACAGAAGTTAGACGAGACTTACCTCCATAAGTCATGGCCGTGATAGTCCCCATGTCCAACAAACTCAGCCCCATATCACACTGCGCTCTCGTGAAGATATAGCTGATGGAGCTGGTAACGGAGACAGCACTCCAGAAGGCTGGGATGGTGCATAGCATCAGGGCTATGTTGAACCTGCCGTAGCCTGTCGCTGCTATCGCTTCCTCGAAGTCTGAGGGCTGGGGTTCTGGAAGGATAAAGAAGTGGTTTTAGTCGACTGGTTTGTAAAATTTCTAAATAACCTTTCGACAAGCAGCTCCCTAATTGCGTAACACACTTTCAATCACAATCTGAATCATTTTGAAAGTAATTGCTAATCCATTGCTTCATATGTTATAACGCAATGAATGTGGTTGAACAGTCAAAATAAAAGCCTACTACTGTTAGTTTGTTACACAATTACCCCGCAGGATATTGCAAGTGTTTCGGTACTGTAGAATACCTAAGCCAGTTCTTGCTCAGGCTTCTTTGGCCAAAGGACGTAATTTCTGCTACACTCATATCAGCAGGAACTACACAAAAAGTTGCGCGTCGGTGTCCCTGCCACTCTGTATAGTGTACCTCCATAATAAAGACTATTTTATCTATACGAGTTCAGCTATGAGCAGAGGATGCGCACCCATGCGTGGTAGATACATTTTTAATCAGAATTCATTAGTGCTAGCAAGTCAGCATAATTAATAGGAATGCAACCTCTTATCGATATCCTCTTTCACCTTTTACGAGACCAATAGATTAGTTTTCGTATTGATTGCTTTTTTGGCAAACTCAACCAAATTACTAGAAAAACCAGTCTGCGAAATTCAGTATTTCTGCTATACAAGAACAAAATATCTTTCGCACAAATATGCCAAATATACGTGACGATCAAAACAAAATCGTCTCGAAACGGTCTGGTTATAACCCGAACACTTGGAACTCTGCCAGTACCCCTGGTGTCTTCGTCTTTAAGTAATAAATGTCACTCGCTTCAGCTTTATTGCCGCTGGCTAATTTTAATATATTATGACACTATTTATGAGGCAGTTTCAGGTACTGAAGGTCTTTGCAAATGAGTTTCCAATTAATGAAGGATATGAGACGCGTAACAGAATATAGTCCTGAAAGTTGTTTGTTCTGAATCGACTGCAGAATCTATTTCAGTAACGCTGAGGACTTGTAAATGTAATGTAAGGAGAGCCCTTGGTCACGAATCTCAACTCCGGCTTAGTTACTCTTAAGAAAATCCTGCAGAATAACCTCAATAACAATAAGCTGTACATGGAAGTCTAGCCCAGGCACCAACAAGGCACTCACCAAAGCTAACTTTACCTGCTTAAATTATATCCCTAAATAAACTTTTTCCTTAAGTTAATGTAAGGGTCAATGATCATAACAAACATTGTGAATTGCATTCATTGTGCAATCAAAACACTGCTAATTTCGCCCTTATTCAATTAAGTTAACCGCGTATTGACTACGACGACCAAGAACACGGAATTATCAAGATGACGTTACGACTCCCGAAATATCACAAAACTTACCTTGTGCCAACTTCTCCAAGTTCGCCGAAGATAATCCTGTCACCTTGAAGAGATGATCATGAGGAATCTCCTCAGCAGGCCTCGTCACCTGCGCTTCACTCTTCGCCATCACCATTTTAAAGTTTTCTTAATTATTTTAAATAATAACTATCTTAATATACCGTATGTCTAATTGTCGGTAGATATTAAAATTATGACTGTTCCAAAAGACCATTCTTAGAGGAATGAGGTAATTCAAAATGATAGTGTTATATATTATGTTTCCTAGAGTTTGTAAAGGATTTGTGCTGTGTGTTTAACAAATATAGTAGCGGGGTATATCTCGTTATGCTAATAGTTTCTTAGTTAATATGTATGTTTGGCGATAAAATTACATTTTATCTTCGACTTCGGCTGTTTAAAATTGGTTTATAGATTGTAGTTTTGAGCCCTTGGATTGTGAAGGGATTATTGCCATTTTCGGTGGCGGATTTAGAGGCATATTAAGAGTGCCAAAACCAGGAGCTCAACAGTTAAGGCTAGCTAGAGGTCCAGCCACGAACTTTACTAGCAATGCTTTTTGAAATGTTACTGGCCTAAGACATAGAATCCCTGGTATTCAGCTGCATCCGGTTAGACTGGAAGCCGACTCCAACAGAGCTGGAAAAATGGCTAGGCTGATGATGACTGGGCTTAGATTTAAGTAACCATGGTTGCTTAATCAACTGTTTGTTTTCGTCCCTCTTTTTTAGGTCTCGTTAACCAGCCATGTATTCCATCCTATACGCAGAACGCGAGGCAAGTTCAATCCTCAAATTGAGATGCTGAACAAAACACGACGCGTTAATGACGTCACTATGTCGGAAAATGTAAACAAAATGAAAGTGGAAGCAGCCAATACACGAGACCGAGTGCAAAGAGTACATTGTACTTATTATAAATATATTGAAATAACGGTATTAATAAAACAGTTCGTAGGGAAATACCAAGTTTTGTATGTTGGGGACTCCACCATTACCATCTCAGCCGGAAGACGTCCACCGTTGGCCATCCCATCGCCACATGGCCAGTCCATGTCCTGTCGTGCTTTTCACTATTTTTACAAGTTTTTTTTTGTCGTAATAATGTAGAATTTTTGTCTTTTTTTGACAAAAATGTCGCATTTTTAGTATTTTACACGGAGTGACTGCCTATCTGATCTCCACAACCCAGTTACAGAGTAATACGATACCCCTTGGTAAGTCTGGTTGTTAGACTTTCGGGCTACTGACGATCCGTAGCGGCTGTCAAAGATCCACGAATGACAGCCGGGACCAACGGTTTAACGTGTTTTCCGAGACACGAAGGGGCCTTTGGTATGTGCAGATGGTCACCCATCCACGGACCAACCACGGCAAGCGTAGCTTAACCTGCTCGATCGCCCCACAAGCCCACACGACCGATACCTGTATTGTTTCCATAAAATATTTTTTACCTATTTTTCTTATGCTATAATTCCACATTATTGCTTGCTTACATAATTAGTTAATGAAGAATTTATTAATAATAGCCAGCAACAAGGAATATCAAGTCCTTATAACTGTTTCCTTATAGATCTTACAAGGAAGGTAGACCTCAACTATGCTATTTTGAGAAACCAATAGCTAAAATGTCTGCAGTGCAGTGGATTACTCAACTCAATGGATAATAGATAATGCATTAATTAATTACCCTTACCGACGAATTGATTGTTTTTGGTTAAAATTAACTATTGGACTCATTGAATATGTAAATACAGTTCTTATACGATTTTCCATGACTGTGTAAATCATAGTGATCTTTATTTTCCATGACTGTGTAAATCATAGTGATCTTTATTCTCGTTGCAATGAGGTTGCTGCTGTACCTATTTTCCATGACTGTGTAAATCATAGTGATCTTTATGCTCGTTGCAATGAGGTTGCTGCTGTACCTATTTTCCATGACTGTGTAAATCATAGTGATCTTTATTCTCGTTGCAATGAGGTTGCTGCTGTACCTATTTTCCATGACTGTAAATCATAGTGATCTTTATTCTCGTTGCAATGAGGTTGCTGCTGTACCTATTTTCCATGACTGTGTAAATCATAATGATCTTTATTCTCGTTGCAATGAGGTTGCTGCTGTACCTATTTTCCATGACTGTGTAAATCATAGTGATCTTTATTCTCGTTGCAATGAGGTTGCTGCTGTACCTATTTTCCATGACTGTGTAAATCATAGTGATCTTTATTTTCCATGACTGTGTAAATCATAGTGATCTTTATTCTCGTTGCAATGAGGTTGCTGCTGTACCTATTTTCCATGACTGTGTAAATCATAGTGATCTTTATTCTCGTTGCAATGAGGTTGCTGCTGTACCTATTTTCCATGACTGTGTAAATCATAATGATCTTTATTCTCGTTGCAATGAGGTTGCTGCTGTACCTATTTTCCATGACTGTGTAAATCATAGTGATCTTTATTCTCGTTGCAATGAGGTTGCTGCTGTACCTATTTTCCATGACTGTGTAAATCATAGTGATCTTTATTTTCCATGACTGTGTAAATCATAGTGATCTTTATTCTCGTTGCAATGAGGTTGCTGCTGTACCTATTTTCCATGACTGTGTAAATCATAGTGATCTTTATTCTCGTTGCAATGAGGTTGCTGCTGTACCTATTTTCCATGACTGTGTAAATCATAATGAACTTTATTCTCGTTGCAATGAGGTTGCTGCTGTACCTATTTTCCATGACTGTGTAAATCATAGTGATCTTTATTCTCGTTGCAATGAGGTTGCTGCTGTACCTATTTTCCATGACTGTGTAAATCATAGTGATCTTTATTCTCGTTGCAATAAGGTTGCTGCTGTACCTATTTTCCATGACTGTGTAAATCATAGTGATCTTTATTTTCCATGACTGTGTAAATCATAGTGATCTTTATTCTCGTTGCAATGAGGTTGCTGCTGTACCTATTTTCCATGACTGTAAATCATAGTGATCTTTATTCTCGTTGCAATGAGGTTGCTGCTGTACCTATTTTCCATGACTGTGTAAATCATAATGATCTTTATTCTCGTTGCAATGAGGTTGCTGCTGTACCTATTTTCCATGACTGTGTAAATCATAGTGATCTTTATTCTCGTTGCAATGAGGTTGCTGCTGTACCTATTTTCCATGACTGTGTAAATCATAGTGATCTTTATTTTCCATGTCTGTGTAAATCATAGTGATCTTTATTCTCGTTGCAATGAGGTTGCTGCTGTACCTATTTTCCATGACTGTGTAAATCATAGTGATCTTTATTTTCCATGACTGTGTAAATCATAGTGATCTTTATTCTCGTTGCAATGAGGTTGCTGCTGTACCTATTTTCCATGACTGTGTAAATCATAGTGATCTTTATTCTCGTTGCAATGAGGTTGCTGCTGTACCTATTTTCCATGACTGTGTAAATCATAATGATCTTTATTCTCGTTGCAATGAGGTTGCTGCTGTACCTATTTTCCATGACTGTGTAAATCATAGTGATCTTTATTCTCGTTGCAATGAGGTTGCTGCTGTACCTATTTTCCATGACTGTGTAAATCATAGTGATCTTTATTCTCGTTGCAATGAGGTTGCTGCTGTACCTATTTTCCATGACTGTGTAAATCATAGTGATCTTTATTTTCCATGACTGTGTAAATCATAGTGATCTTTATTCTCGTTGCAATGAGGTTGCTGCTGTACCTATTTTCCATGACTGTAAATCATAGTGATCTTTATTCTCGTTGCAATGAGGTTGCTGCTGTACCTATTTTCCATGACTGTGTAAATCATAATGATATTTATTCTCGTTGCAATGAGGTTGCTGCTGTACCTATTTTCCATGACTGTGTAAATCATAATGATCTTTATTCTCGTTGCAATGAGGTTGCTGCTGTACCTATTTTCCATGACTGTGTAAATCATAGTGATCTTTATTCTCGTTGCAATGAGGTTGCTGCTGTACCTATTCTTCAATAATTAGAGCATAGTTTTTCAAGCTTGGGAATCTTGACAGTTATTACATACAAAAACTGTCAAACATCAACTTTATTCCTCGAATAAAATTATTAGATGATTGAAAAATCAGCCCTAAGTGTAGCATAAGATGTGCTGGAGCACAGGCCTCCTCTCTGTAAGAGTGAGTGGGCCGTAATCTTCCACGCGGGAACAGTGCGGATTGGTAGATGTCACATGTCTTCGAATTATTGTTTTTAGGACATGCCGGTTTCCTCACGATGTATTCCTTCACCGTTTCGAGAGCCGTGGTGATTAAATAATTGACACAAAGTAAAGCTCCTGTCTGGGTTCCAACCTACGACCTACACCTCGTACCCAAGTCACGGCCATTACGACTGGGCCACCTCGACCGCTACACTGCTTGGTCTTCACCAAGCAGTACTTACACAATGGCTGTAGCCTTACTTTTATAGATGACTCTGATGATAGTGGTTGACATATTGTGACAAGCAAATATTGCTGTCTGGTGGAAATAATCATTTGCATTATTTAATATCGTGTTAATGATGTAATGTAAATAATCTTTATGAAATAAACTTGCGCAGACAGGGTTCCGCGCCCATCTCTAAAATGACTGGTAATTATTGATTTATATTATACATACCTAGTGGCAGGGACGTCGACGTGCAAACTGTTACCATGAAATTAGCACATGATTGTAGACCCTTTAGAGAAGAAATGTTTCGCAATAGAAAAGTGCAATTACGCGGTCAAAATGTATGGAACAGTTTTTTTTTAATAACCGATGAATAATTTCAAATATTTTGCTCAAAACCATGTACTGAATCCATGGTAACAGGTGGGGCGTCTATGTCGGGATGCCACCATTTATACCTACCTAATTAACAGAAAATTTGTTTAAAAAAATAAAGAAATGAGTAAAACTACAAATGAAAATTAAATGGAGGAATACAAAATATTGTATTCCTGAAACTAACCTTACAGTATGGCCTTATGACTTCATAGCTATGCTAATAATAAAGCTAAAGAGTTTGTTTGTTTGAACGTGCTAATCTCTGGAACTATCAGTCGGATTTAAAAAAATCTTTTTGCATTTGAAGGCCTCATTCTTAGGAAAGGCTATGGGCTATTTATTATCATGCTAGGATCCTTAGGTGCCAAGCAAAATGAATGAAAGTCGAGCGAAAACGAACGAGTGATGCGATGCGACGCCAACAAGGTGGGTCAAGGGAACAAGAACTTTCACGCGGTCGAAGTCGCGGCAGAAGCTAGTACATTGTATAAAGTTGTCACAATGTTATCTAAGGCTAGCAATTGGAATGGGTTGAAAATAAATAACTAAGACAAAAGTGTGCCACGGAACCCTCTTAAAAAATTGCTCATTATTTGAGTATTTTAACACGAAAACGTCTTGCCATAAGAACATCATAATTTATCTTTGCAGAAGCGACTTTGTAGTCAGGGTCGTGGGCTCGATTGCCGCGTCACAACAAAAATATGTGAGGCTGTACCTTCAGATAAAGATATTTGTAACAAGTCTGAATGTTTTGGGTGATTTGTGACTGTAAACAGTTTAATTTCAGGGGCAGTTTATATTCGGCATAATTCTTGAAGAAAATATGTTTTTTTTTTTCTCTTTAAAAAACTTTGCCGCACGCTAGGAATTTCTCCTGTGTCGTGGGTGCGTTTACAAACATTTAAACTCACATACACAAACAGCCAGACCCGGAACAACTACTTGTAGGCCATACAAATATTTGTCCCGTGCGGGAATCTAACCCGCGACACGCAGCGCAGCAGTCAATCGCTTAACCACTGCGCCAACCGTGCCGTCAAGCCAATTCGTCAAGCAATTGAAGCCCGGAAGTGGTAGTATCTAATAACATAAATAGTGGACTTCTAATTTAACTGGAGCATTGTGTCATGTTCCAGTGGACAACGATGAAATGGAATGCACACTGGTGGTAATTTATACGCACCTGTGAATTCAGTCAATCAGAGTCTTATTGGAAGAGGCTAAACTCACCTCTTCAGCTCCTTATGGATCACCCGCGATGTTCACCTTTAGATGGTTAATTGGACATTAGCCTAGCCTGTTCTCAGCCCAAAAAAATCGTAGAGCAAATATCCAAAACGAGTGATCACCTCGTTTCGGTCTTTATGCAGATAAGTACATTATTACACATATATCCACGTGCTGCGCAGACGCACCACGCAAACAATTACGTTACACGCAGATAACGGACAATGACCGTCTATTTTAACACTTCACAATGTCACTGTATTACATTGTAAATGAGGTTCTGAAAGAGATTCGTACAGTAGTGCCATTTGAGAAAGTTCGTTTGGAATATCATTATCTTCATTTTCAGCTTCTGTTTCTTCATGTCGCTGGCACGACAGTTAATTTTTGTTGGCCCAAAACTTCACAATTTCTACGGCGGCGTTATACCGTTGAAGTGGTGAAGTTTTGGCACCGCAGAAGTCAATTTGGCTGCATGTTTTGGAGCACAAAGATTTTTTTAAATCCGACTGGCTGGTCCAGAGATTAACGCGATCAGACAAACAAACTTTCCAGCTTCATTATTAGTATAGATTAACACATAGGTATATAGATAAATGTGTTATACATGTATAGTTTTGTTAAATATTTTGTTCACCTTTTTGACATTTTAGATGAGTTCTTTGCAAGTTTTGGATACAACTAGTCTTCACAAGTTGTTTTAAGTGTAAACGAACACAGTAGACGAACATGTAGAATACTACTTACTTCCTACTTATTAATTTAATCCTACTAATATTATAAAGGTGAAAGTTTGTGAGGATGGATGGATGTATGTTTGTTACTCTTTCACGCAAAAACTACTGAACGGATTTTGATGAAACTGTACAGTAATATAGCTTATACATCAGAATAATACATAGGACACTTTTCATCCCGATATTCGCACGGGATCAACACTTATGCGGGTGAAACCGCGGGGCGCAGCTAGTGTTTAATACATTGGTGTAAATTATTGATAACGAAGATTGAAGCAGTGTTCTCCTCTGCGCTAGCCTAGACCTACGTCTAGATGCTGGAGGTCAGCAATAAACTAAAATTAAAGTAACGTGATCGTTGGAATATGGCGCCAAACAGTTCATAATATTATCATTATTTTAAAGCCAACCACGATGCCAACCTTTTAGCATAATCAGCCTATAATGTTCCCACTGCTGGGACACAGGCCTCTCGGTGAGAGGGAGTAGGCTAACAAAAGACCAACCCGCCCTGGGCCTGCGTTGTGGATTACCCACCACGTGGGCCCAGTGCGGGTTGGTAGATGTCACAGTCATATCTTCGAATTTTTGGTTCTAAGACATACCGGTTTTCTTCACCGTTTTGAGGTGATAAATAATTTACACAAAGTAAAGCGCTTATCTAGGTTCGAACCAACCTACCACTCGTAAATCGCAGCCGTTGCCACTGCTCCAACCTTTTAGTAAAGTAAATATAAAGCCAGCGTTCCCAAGTTATCTATTATTAGACTGAATGCAAACGATATTGAACGGAACTGCCGTCGAGCAGTGAAACCATAATGATAGGGGTTGAGGTCTCCTTGGACTTCGCCCTTCAATAAACACATCGCTGTGACAACCTTTGGACTCGCGGTTAAAGTCCATTCGTACGGTTAGCAAAAAGGATTAATTTAACACTCTCCTTTTTAAGGAAATTTCTCGCCGGCTGATCGACACTTCACGTGACCAGAGGGCTGGGTCGTTCTTCGGCCAAATAATTAGCATTGCCATTCAACGTACCCCCAACTTGTTTTTTTGTGTGTTATGTCCTTTTTTCATGCGTCATGTTTGCCGCAAATAAATGCATTTTCTTTCTTTCTTTCAATGCTGCCAGTCTTGTGGGCACGTTTCCGGATGACAGCGATGCGGACGAGTACTTCGACGCCTAAATATTCTTTTATTTTTGTATTTATTTATATAGATATTCTTTTAATTTAGTACCTAGTGTAAATAGTTAAATCGAAAGATTTTTTTTTCTTTAAACTCCGTGTCTAGCATTCGCAAGAACGTTACATGGAAATGCTTTTTAAAATTGAACTTTTGCTTCTACTGTAAGTACGTATTCATATGAAAAGAAAATGCTCTAGTGTATATGATTAATGATTTTATTTCTGTATTTAGATTCGTACAAACACATTTTTTTTTTCAATCATGTTTTATAAACTAGATGAGGTCGGCGTGTCCTATCTGACTACTCTGAGAGGAAAGTATACTGACCTTAAACTCTTAATACGCCCCGAAAATGACATTTGAAAGATTCAGATTTAAAGATGGAAAAGACTAACGGCGTGTAGGGCGGGTTGGGCGTGTTGTTTCACGTCCACTTGACGCACGCGTATACGTCAAAAATGGCGCTAACTATCGTCAAACCAAAAAAGCGTTGTTTCAAATTACAATTACAAAATTATGGCCTTGACTTACGTCAAATAATAACGAGTACGTAACCGTTTGAAACGACCGACACTAACTAAGGCATTTTATGTCATTCATTAGAATCCAAGAAATAGCCACTAGTAAGTTTGTATAACACAGTTGATTCTGAACGGCTTTTAAATCTTTTTACCGAATACTGAAACTAAATATAAATAATAGATTGTTCCATCCTATTAATGCCACACCCAGAGTAAAGACAGTAAATATATAGCTAATGTTAGTGTGCTACGCATTTACCATGCAGAACATATTTATTGTCTTTACTATTATTTATGTCTTTCATTTTGACAGTTCAACAAAATTCATTGCGTTATTTATGTTGCTGAGCAGACTAATTTTTTGAACATATGAAGCAATGCATTAGCAATTATAATACCCTTCACAATTATTCAGATTGAGATTGATAGTGAGTTACACAATTAGGGTGCAGACCTTTGAAATTAAAGTTTTTATTATTTAGCCCACACTGTCCCACTGCTGGGCAAAGGCCTCCCCTAACTCCTTCCAAGCACCTTTTTCCAGAGCTAAAACGAAGGTTTAGATAAGTGTGGAGTTTCTTGCCAGCTCTTCTCCATAGGAAACGACCAATTGGAACCGTGCACCTAGCTTCTAACGTTTCATAAGTGCCCATGTAAGTTTATGTGAAATAAATATTATTATAAATTATTTAATTGATGTTGAATATGCTGACCGTACAACAAATCACTATAGACATTTGTCACAGAGAAGCCGAACAAAGTTGATTGTTAGTTCCACGCGACGCGCACATGCTGACGCTACCACACACATGTTTTAACAATCATGTACGAGTATACCTACTTGCAACATATTCCTGTTTGTTATTTCTTGAAACTTGCATGTACTAGGATATGATCAACGCCTGAAAGGCAAAATTTACTAAGCGACATAGGGCTAACTTTACAGGAGAACCGTTTAATGTTACCTTTCAAGCGTCATGTTGCCCACTTTTGAATTTTTGTTACACATAACAAAACGTATCATCCCGCCTTGTTTCCCCGAACGGTTGGGCAGAGATGTACCTGTAGTACACCCACGTTTCGTCAGTTATGTTTAAGCCCCATGTAATAGGGGATGAGCCTATTGCCATCAATTTTGACGGCACGGTTGGCGCAGTGGTTAAGCGATTGACTGCTGCGCTGCGTGTCGCGGGTTCGATTTCCGCACGGAACAAATATTTGTATGGCCTACAAGTAGTTGTTCCGGGTCTGGCTGTAAACGCACCCACGATACTGGAGAAATTCCTAGAGTGGGGCAACGTAAAAAAAAAAAAATTCATCGGTCACAGATCCAGACTCCAGAGAAATTCCAGATGGAAAAACTCAGTAACACTCGCCCGACCTTACAGTCGAACCCAGGACCTCATGCTCAGCAGTAGCGCTTGTAACCACTACACTAATGAGGCATTCAATATATTTGTTAAGGTGACAATAAATGTGTAGAGAAATGTCGGGGTCATTAAACCCAAAATACTATTGACTAAAAGTATTACCCTTTTGGCTGGTAAGGGTAGGATTTGCTCTCCCAGTAGGTTCAAACATTCTAATAAGTAAGGCTGTAAGACCGTAAGAATTTAGTTGCTAAGAAAATTTTAATAGGCGCCTCAATTGTTATCAATTAACATATTTAACAGTTTTTAGTAAGACACATGCCCTGCACCCTGATTGCGTAACACATCATCGATCATAATCTGAATAATTGTAAGGGATATTACTAATCCATTCCTTTATATAATGATCGAAAAATGTGTCTGCTCACAAAGTAAATAACGCAATGAATGTGGTTGAGCTGTGAGAGTGAAAGCCGTTGCTACTGTTAGTGTGTTACGCTATTACCCCGCTGTTACTGGTCTGCTTGTTAAGGCCAGAAACAGCACCCTAAAAAAACTGTTTTACTGGAATATAAGTCCAGCACTCTAATTTCGTAACACACGATCAATCGGAATCGGTTTCATTTTGACAGTTCAACAACATTCATTGCGTTATTTACGTGTTGAACAGACAAATTTTTCGAACTTATGAAGCAATGGATTAGCAATTTGCTTCAAAATGATTCAGATTCCGATTGATCGTGTGTTACGCAATTAGAGTGCTGGACTTATATTCCAGTAAAACAGTTTTTTTCGGACACGGATATGTAACAAACTTATTTGGTATCAGAAGGGCCCGCCTCATAAAGTACGCCACTTGTTTATCAATGTTTTAGACCGAAGTACTCACAGCAATGTTCAAGTATTTATAATATTATACCCTTGGAAGTGGCGTCTGCATGCTAAAGACATTCACTAATAATAACACCATGGTGTTATGGCTATGTCCAAACAATGGCTTGCTATAATAACCGACTTCAAAAAATGAGTAGGTTATATGTTCGTCTGTATGTTTTTTATGTATGTTCATCGATATTTTCGTCAATTGTGATCGGATTTGGAAATTTGTTTTTACATTTGGTAAAGGAAGCTTGCGCGGTGGTCCCGTATAAATTTTATTAACTCTGCTTGGGTAGTTTTTGAGTTAGCTTCGATAATACGTCAACTTTGTGGTATACTAATTGGTGTGGGGTAGGTACCATAGTTAAAAAGTGCTAACAAATATATTCCAAAAAAAAAACAACCGACTACCGAAATTAAAGTTATTTTTCAATTGTTTTTTAGTGTTTTTTTAGAAGTCGCTTTTTTATTTTTTTTGTTAGTTTTTTATTTAGCTTCCACATTGTTTTTAATAAGCGAAAGCATACCAGTCTGTCTGTTTATTATAGTTTGTCTATTTCAGCTCTAAACTAACCCTAACCTGCACCCTAATTGCGTAACACACAATCAATCAGAATCGGTTCCATTTTGACAGTTCAACAACATTCATTGCGTTATTTACGTGTTGAGCAGACTTTATGAAGGTAACCTTTTTCGAACTTATGAAGCAATGGATTAGCAATATCCTTCAAAATGATTCAGATTGAGATTGATTGTGTGTTTCGCAATTAGGGTGCGGGTTCTATTAGAAATAATATAAGTATAGGGTTAAGGTATTTTACTTCATCATCCAGCCTTTTCCCAACTATATTGGGGTCGGCTAAAACCAAAGTTACCCAACCAATGAACAATGTGCTCAACCTATCAGACGAAAGATTGAAAGTGTACGTATGGACTGAACCCTAAAAAGTAGGTATGTACAAGAACTTCATGAAATTCAAGAAGTTTTAATCACTCTTTACATTTATGTAGATTTGTATATTTAGTCGGCGGTTAGGGTATTCTACATATCGGAAAATTTTGAGACACAACACAGCTGGTGTATGTATTCTGGATAATTATATTATTATGGCTCAGAGCCTATCTTGTGGGGACTGTTTTTTCTATTTGAAGCGACCAAAAGGTGCTCGAATAAGTTATGAGTTACGAAGTATTCGAGGAGGGAAGTAATGGAGATGAATTATTTTGAGACAAGCCGTGTGCCCGATTGGGTTTCCCATCGACAAAAATGACGAACTTCCATACATACTTTCATCCATGTGGTTACATAGGTCAGTGAGGACATCTAAGATTTTATTAAGTATCTAGTTTAAGAATTTTATTTATTTCTGTATATCAAAATAATAAGTAAGCAAATAACAACTAATACCTAATTAATTAATAAAAATAACAAAATTAAATACTAACTTAACTACATACATAAATTAAAATATAGCGTCGAAAAATTCATCCGCATCGCTGTCGACTGGTAATGTCCCCAGGCAAGACACTGGCGGCATGACCACGTTGTAGGGGCAGGCCTTGAGTCACGGGAACTGTAAAAAAAAAAAAAAACTTTATTAAACTAGATAGCATTTTTCAAACTAGGAACCTATTGTTTAATGTATAGTATATCAAAAATCGTGATCGTTCAAAAATGTAATCATGTCTAAGTATTGTTGCAAAGTAGTTGAGTAAACAAAGTAAGTGTGTTCATCCGTCTTCGTTTTCCTGTAAGGACAACAAACAAACAGATTGCTATGTTTAGAGCGGAAGAATATATTGATTGATTCTATATTCGACACCTATGGTAAAATCCCACTGCGTGTGATGTCACGGGCTAGTTGTCATTGAGTTGTTCTTAGTAAAAGGAAGCGAGCTATGACTATCGGTATATGACATCCATTGTAATAAAAATATTAATACCCTCTAGTATTGCCCTCTGGTTTCCAAAACGTGATTAGCTTTGTAGGTACTAAATTATCTGCTAAAATTAAAAATTGATTTTTACTAAAAATAACAATCTTACCTACCTCTAGATTATTATTGGAATCGGAAGTAATTAAATTAGAGATTTCTGTCTGAGAATCCTTCGTCAGTGCTAACTTTCGTTATATAAGAAGGTCTTGTGCGATTTTCTAGACCCAGCGATATATGCTGTGTTGTGTGTCAGTGAATGAATGAATTTAACATTTTTACTAATAAGCATAATCTAATCAGCCTATAATCTTCCGACTGCTGGGACACAGGCCTCCTCTCGCTGAGGGGAAGTAGGCCGTAATCCACCACGTGGGTCCAGTGCGAGTTGGTACTCGCACTGGACCCGCGTGGTGGATTACGGCATGTTCTAAAACCAAAAATTCGAAGACATCTACCAAGATGTCTTCGAATTTTTGGTTTTAGAACCTGCCGGTTTCCTCACGATGTTTTCCTTCACCGTTTTGAGAGCAGTGATGCTGGCATAATTTACACAAAGTAAAGCGCCTGTCTGGGATTGAACCTACGACCTGCAACTCGTAAGTCGCAGCCGTTACCACTGGGCCACTATGCATGTCCTCGTCCTAAATTAAATAGAATAGCAGCTAATTCTAAAAGTAGAAACTAGTCCTTCTATAAGCCTTATTATACTAACTAATAAACCTAGACCTAGTTAGGAAGATATTCCGGGAAGGCCGCTCGTGGTGGTGGAGGGTATCGCAGTCAGCCAAACGAGCTGGACAAACAGAGGCTCGGTAGATGTCATGGGGGTAGTGTGGCACGCAGTGGTAAAAAATATAACCACGGACTTCGTAAAATTATTTTGATAACTTGATAAACATAATATGAGACGGCCTGCAGTAGCCACCGCGTAGCTTTGGAAGGCCTTCCACAAGATGGACTGATAACCTGGTGAAAGCCGCAGGAATCCGCTGGATGCAAGAACCACAAAACCGATCGAATAGGCGAATTGGTGAACAGAGGTGCATACTGCACAATTCCAGTGCGATTCAGTTGATTAGTTAAGTGCAGCTTAATCTGGTGGATTGGTAAGTCTAGCCTTCCCTATACACTTATCAGTGAAAATTGTTTTAATTGTTTTATTGTTTTTAAATTGTTTTGTCTGTTCTCATAAATCCAAATATATTTGTTCTGGAAAACGTAACTGTTTAAAAGCTTGAACCTACCCAGATTGAAGGGTGCTTCATGTAGCAACCCCAGGGGGTGGTGAGGTCAGATGACATAGTTAAACTATTGACTCTAGTCCCCCCTCTCCCCCTTCACCCCGCCATCGCCAGGCCCCAGTCGTGTGGCCTTGGCTTTGGACGTGGTACACCGATATGGAACATTATAGCAAGGTTTATGGGATCAGAGATAGCCGTTATAGTTATCATTATTTGGTAGCTAGAGAAAATTAATTTGATTCAATTTTTTCGTCTTCATGCGTCGTATTATAAGGTGACTAAGGGCTGACGGCGAGAGCATCGGCAGTAGTGTTCCTTTATCTGCAAGGTTTGATCACCAATTTGTCTATCTACTATGGTGATTTTGTTAGTATGAAAGAAAAGTCCTTAGAGGTTATTTTCACTCAGCAAGTCATATCCATTTTTTTTCATTATATCTGAATGACCATAAACCATGCCGTGATAAAATTATTGGCCAATCAGGACTGACTGCCAGGGTATCATCACTCCTGGAGGCTATTCAATTGCACTTTTATCCCCTTTTCGGAGTTTCTACAGGTCTTTTATTTAATGTTAATGATTGGTAGTGGAACCTTTCGGGATAATGGAGTAGTTTAGTATATTAGGTATAAAAGCAACAAGTTCAGAAGGTCAACTAAGAGTAATAGGTTAAGTATTTACTACGTCGTCGCGAGTTGGCAAGCTGCCAGCTGTTCAAAGAGTTCAAAGCTCTTTCTACAGTCGATATTGTGGTTGCAACAGGTGAACATGAACAACAGAAGTATCCATTTGTGAAAAGGCTACGAAGACCTGTCGTCCTTTGGTGCAGGTTGCTGGACATGTGTCTTACTAAAAATTGTTATACATATGTTAATTGATAACAGTTTGAGGCACCTACAAAACGCATCCTATAAGTACGTCTGTGATTTAGAGTGCGATGTCTATTTCCATTTTTCTTCTCGGCCATTAGTGCCGATGTCGACAGTTCTGCCAACGTCAATAGTGCCAGGGCAACACGTGCGTTTGCATGATAAAATAAAATCCAAGATGTTTGAGATTTTAAGGAGTATAATATAAATTACAGCAATTAGTTCAACCAGGTTTCAGACTGGCTAAAGTAGACATAGGCTACTGTTTAAAATGTTCCAATAAAATACCTCACCACATACTCTAACTGAATGCAACGAAGTAAATCTTGTATAAAACGCACACTATGCAGCCAAGTATATTATAAGTTGGGGGATTACATCGCTCACAAAAATGCTTGGCTCAACGCTGGTCCTGCTCCACAAGGCCGCATACATTAATTGATTAGCATTCGAAAATATTCTTGGAGCTACTGAAAATTGAAAAAACTACCTTTGAATTGTGTAAATTCAATCTTTTAGTATTGTATAATTGCATAGCACACGTGTGAACTAAATGTACCTACTGTAAAGCTACCATTATTTTATTGGGTACGTCTTTCATTTTTTGTTTGTTTTTATCTTTTTTATTACGGACGGTTTTAACGCGCACGTCTTTCTACATCGTTCTCAGATGTATAATTTCAACAAGGACGATGTTACCAATATTTTGTAGCAATTTTATGATTTAAAAGAGTGTCCGTGGAGTTTCTTGCCCGTTCTTCTCCATAGGTACCTACTACGCTTTGGAATGGGCAACTAGCTTCATCTTTCTGACTGACCGACCGCTTGACAGTTCAAAAGTGCCTGTAATTGATTTAATTAAAATAAATACTTTGAGTTTTAGTTTGAGTTGACTGTGATGTTGTTAGTCAGTCAGACAATTATTTAAACACAGAACTGCTTCATTTATTCATTTTCTCATAACTACAAGGACAATAGGTAGGTAAGTAGGTACTGAAAATATTTAGCAAAGGCAGTTTATTATCAGTTGAATAGGTGAAGGTCGCATAATAATTAATGAGCTGAGGCCATCTTGTTTGTGGGACACGTGTACGCCTATGGAGAAAGTATGGAAATTAAGGAAAATCGTTTTCATAGTAATGAGAATGACATAATAATCTACGGGACAAAATTCAATTTCAATTGGTTTTAATTTTGACTAGCATTACTTTGGATAAACATTTATTAGAGCTGTGGTGGCCCACTGGTAACGGCCGGGCCTTACGATTTGTAGGTCGTAGGTTCGAACCCAGACACGCGTTTTACTTTGTGTAAATTATTAGGAGGAAACCGGCATGTCCTAGAACCAAAAATTCGAAGACATGTGATATCTACCAACCCGCACTGGGCCCGCGAGGTGGATTTAGCCCACTCTCTCTTATAGAGAGGAGGCCTGTGTCCCAGCAGTGGGGACATTATAGGCTGATTATTTTAGATAGGTACAATATTAAACAGTAGATTTACTTACTGATAAGAAAGACTCACCTAACGCAAGTTTTTGAAGCTTGATTTGACTTTCAGGAACGGCTTTCACTATAATGTTTTGCAAACAGTACAGTAGTTATTTAATTTTAAAAAATATGACCTATCAGTTGACATGGTATGGGCATGTGATACGAAGGAATGAGGAAAATGTCGTCAGTAATGTCGATGGCTATAAGAGTAGGGGAAGACCAAAGAAACGATGGATGGACTGTGTGAATGATGATATGGTTAGAGAGGGGGCGACTGTCGAGATGACCACTAATAGAGAAGCACGGAAGAAAAATACGTGTTGCGCCGACCGCGGATAAATTGCGATAAGGGCAAGAGAATGATTATAATGAGCTATATTCTAATAACTGCTTAGTTATTATCGCTGAAGTTTTTTCAGGATTGTGATTCAATATCTACCTTCAACCATGGAATCATCAATTCTTAAAGTTGGAATAACAAACTTAACAATATGTAAACTAAAAATCAACACAAATTCAAAACTTCACAAACAGCGACAAAAGCGCATCAATTTCAGGAGTTTACCATCGAGTCAACTCTGAACTTGACTCAGTCGCACTGTCTTTCAACACGTTCAGCGCTGAACGGTTTGTTCAAATGTTCAGTGGACTTGGACAGTACCGCCCTGAACGCAGCAGAGTACAGTCGCACGCAAACAAATGCCGCCGAACTACCGCACGCGAGTCAAATTAAAAATCCAGTACTAAAAAACTTAAGACATCCCTCAAACAAATGGGATAAATTCAAAACTGGTGATTATTGTAAAGAGTGGTGATCAATACAGACTATAAGTGGTGGAGTCGGTGATTTTGTCGATAAACGATTTTTGTTTCGTGTGATATTAGTTTTAGGAACTTTTCTTAGTGTTAGTGGATAGTTTTAATTATGGAGGAGCACGGAGGTGAGTTTAGATTTTTTTTATTTTAGAATTGATATTTTATGTATCATAATTTGTAGCATTGGGTTTGATGCAAAAATCTGACCAGAAGCCTGTAAAACTACCGAAAACGAAACTACTTTTTTTTCGAATACGACGAGTAATTTTCCTTGTAGAAAATTTTCCGTTCGGTTTTTTTTTTTCACGGATAAAAATTTATTTATTATTCACCTTTGTTTATTCCACTTCGTCTTCCTTGAAAAATATTTTAAAGCTAGATTGATCAGGCTAAACGTCTTAAAAATGGCTGCAGAAGTCTGACGTCATAGATTAGACAATTGATTAAGGAGTCCAAGGGACACTCCCTTGCCAATCTTTTAGTGTCACTGCTTTTGGTCTTAATTGTTATAAAGGTCAATATTTACAGTATATATACTATATCTATAGCTTGCAGCTTATTTTATTTACCAATTTATAATCAAATTATATAACGTAAAACAGGTATTATAATTAGTACTGATTGTGAGTGTGTATAATTATGTTGCGGGTAAACCTCATAAATGACTGTATTTTTTAAAATGTTTTTAGTCATTTTACAATATAAATCACATTCTAGAATGTTCTAGTGCATTTTGTTTTGTTCTCGAAGACACTTGCGAGCCAATATTATACTGTCTTGTTTGGGATATTTTCATAATAGAGTTATTTCTATACTAGCAAAACAGTGTAGAGATGAAGTCTTATTGTTTTTAAAACTCTTATTAAGTAACTAAAGTAGGTACTAATGACCACAGTAATAAATTAAAATGCGACAGTTATTATTGTCACATTATTATCAATTCGATGTATTATTTTTAAATTTCTTCGATATTATTTCATTCTCTCATTGTTTGTTGTTTATTTATCGCGCGCTGTTTTTTTCCTGGTGGGGTGGGCAGACATCCAAGTAATATTAACCTTTGGCACGTTAGCATTAGAAGACTCTGAGCATTCGTAATAGTAATGTTATTTGTTTCTGATGGATGATAATATGTCTGATTAAATATGTATAAATGGCTTATGGTGTAACTAGGCAGTGAGACCAGCCCCACGCTATCCGTGGGTATGGTGAAAACTAGTGAAAAATATCTATATGGGGTTAAGTGCAAACGGCAGATATAGAAGACTAGCTTTTGCTCGCGCCTTCGCTCGTGTGTAAAATTATCTCATGGGAACGTACCTACTAGCGGGTAAAAAAGCACCAAATTCCTTAACCTAGGTCATGGTCTACCTGTGTGGCGAATTTCATTGAAATGATTCTGCCGCTAACTGGAAAACGATAACATACAGACAAAGTAACTTCCGCATTTATAATATTACTAGCTGTTGCCAGCGACTATGTCTACGATCCAGCAAGATAAAAAAAATTATCTTGCTGGATCGTAGACATAGTCGCTGGCAACACCATGATCCATGACCATGATCTGGGTAAGAACATAGGCTACTTAAGTAGCTTATGTTCTTACCCAGATCATGGTCTATCTGTGTGTCAAATTTTATCCAAATCCGTTCAGCGGTTTTAGCGTAAATGCGTAACAAACAAACAAACTTTAACATTTATAATCACATATTTAGGATAGTATTGTATGGTTTAGTATTAATCACTATAAGAAAATAATGCAAGCACCAACCAATTGACTCAGTATGGTGATGAGAGTTTCACCTCTGAATGTTAATTGAAGTGATATTGGGAAGCCTATGGCCGTCGCACAGCGGATTAGCTAATTGGCAAAAGTCTATTAGGTAAGCGTAAGTTAGGTGATATTCCACGCACATATCATTCAAAACAAAGCAAAATAACTCTGCTTACCTTAGTATATATGTAAGTAACACACACAACATCACGCCTGTACACCCCGAAGGGTATGGCAGAGGTGCACGTATAGTATACTGTATTACCTGGACAGTAAATATTTTCTATTTCTATTTTCTAGTACACCCACATTTCGACTGTGGGATAGCGGGCGAGCTTAAAATATGTTTAGTGAAATGTATGACCGAGAAAGATGGTACTTACTACAACTAAGGGCGCACCAAAAAGTATCTGCTTCTATGATAGCAAATAAAGAGACTCTCTCTCTGTAGGATGTGACAACAAGACCCCATTAAATGAAACATACATTACAAACAAATCCTCCCAACTGTCGCTCCATGTTAAATACTAGTATTCAGCTGCATCCGGTCAGACTGGAAGCCGACCCCAACATAGTTGGGAAAAGGCAGACAGATGATGACATTGCAATCAAATGGATGCATATTTTTAAATTATTAATAACTATTTATTATTACTAATTACTAATAACTTTGAGGACCCAACTGCGTGTCTTGGCATAGATAAAGAATTATTGTTTTGTTAAGGCGTAGTAAGTGAGTGAAGAAAAGAGTCTGTAAAGGTCTAGGTACTATATCGTACGTAGAACTATAATGATATTGTTCATTCATATGTTTGTGAAGTTCTTAAGCTTAACTACCAAATTGATGTTTATAAAAATAATATAGCAGCGGTGGTGCTGGTTCCTTGACAAGGAAACTGTCTTCTAGTCATCCAAAATTTAAGGTTTGATGCAGTTAGATCTACCGTTAACTAGATATCTTGTAATCTCTTCTAAAGAAAGAGCCGGACACTACAGAAATCTATGTCCTTTGATCTTCATATCCACTCACATTGTCATCTAATTTTAAAATAAAATTTTAGAACAATCGAACACGCTATTTTTTATCCACACACTTATCTTGCAACTAGGTACTTTTAAACGATTTTGTGAGTGTGGTGAGTAGTCAATTCATCAATTCCCATCACTAAAAAAATTCAAATCAATTTACATCACTATCTTTAATAAGACTTATTTAAGATTAAAACATACTACCCACACTTAAAAATGAATGTTTGCAGAGTAGTGGATTTTTTTTTCCACAAAAATCTTATAATTTTTTACAACTTCTTTTCACAGAATATTTCTCATTAAAGAATAAAAAGTGGTAAGCTGAATATTTTGGCCTGTATACCTGATAGCTAGTTAGACTGTACGCGCTGGTTACGAGAATTTATTGTTAGATAAAAATCTACAACATCAAGGATTTCCCAAGTAGGTATTTAGGTAATACTTATATAAATCTTTTCCATACCGACCTAATTAATAGAATAAAGAATATCTATTATAGCTATAAAACCTCTTTCGGATCAGTATTTTCCTGTTAAGTATAAATTAATTTTCTAATTGATTTGCTACGGGAAAATGAAAGTGTATGGCGTGTCGGACTGTTATGGTATTTCTTGAAGGCCATGAGGTATAAGTTTTTTTTTTAAATGTATGTTTATTTTATTTGATTTCATGTTTTGATTTTTGTTTTGTGTCGAATCATATGTTGAATGGTTTATTTTATTTTCTTGTTTTGATTGTTGTTTTTATTTATTTATGTATAATTGCATGCTGCACTGGTAAACGTCATCACGTCAACGCCGGCTGCCGCTGAAAACCAACGCTTGGGCTCTGTCTCGTATAGGGTCTTAGCATTATGCTGAGCGATGGCCGTTTTGCGTGAATGTGACGCATGTTTACCCCCAACCTGCTTTTTTTGTGTGTTTATGTCCTTTTTTCATGCGTCATGTTTGCCGCAAATAAATGCATTTTCTTTCTTTCTTTCAAGTATACTATAATGAAGGTTTAGGTGTTTTTGTTGATGGTTGATGAAGATGTCGGAAAAAATCATGCCGACTGGGAGCTATACTGGCGTGCGCCGCGTAAACCGCACCGTATCCTCTTAAAAAATATAAATAACGTAGCATTTATTTATTTATATATACTTTATTTTACACCAGAAAATACATAACAAAAAATACGATTATCACTACAAAACATACAATGGGTGGCCTTATCGCTTTATGCGATGTTGTCTAGGCAACTTGGAATGCACGGTGATTGTGTGGATATAAAAAATGGGACTGTCATTGGTGCAAAATAATATACTATACAATATAATAGATGCATATATACGTAGTTGGGCGTTACCATGGGATGATATCGAAGCCGCGGACAGCGAAGCTAGTAAACAAATACAATCCTAAAGTGACAACAAAATAATAATAATAATAATAATAATAATACCTGAGGAGGCCCTCGTTGGGCAGCTGGATCTTGATTCAGAAAGCGGTACTTCTGGACACGGCTCGCTTTGTCAGGAAGTTCCTCTCTCTGGAGCCCTGACCGCCGGTAGCTTGGACCCTGTTCCCGATACCGGTGGGCTACTATATTTTATATTTTGAAATGTTTTTTTTTATGCTTTTGTTTATAAAAATATTTAAAAATGTAATTTATAAGTATTTAAATGAAATAAAGGAGATAATAATAACATAGAATTGTAATCTTGTTATGCACTATGATTGCTATGAATCATACGATTGTATTAGTTAAACACGTAACATTTACTTACTTATAATATTTTGTAACATAAAACAAAGAAACTTTTTGTTTATCTTCTACTTCTTGCTCGAAAACAGCTTATCACTTTGACACGAGACTTTCGTCACCGCAGAGCTCATAATATCCGTTCTCAGTTGACAGTTCAGTCATCGATCCCTTTCGTCCGGACGCATTCAGTAAAAGCATGTTTTGTGTGCACAGATATGACAGATTTATTTGTTCAACCAGTTAAATAAAACTGTCCATCCAGTCGGGATCCACATATTATTGGTTGCTATTGGTATGACTGTTTCCCGGAAACTGTGGATCCCGAGTAGTCCCAACTGCGATGATAATTATGCCTATTGTATTAATTACTATTATATTATTAGCCTGCGATGTCCCACAGCTGGGCAAAGGTTTCCCCACTCTCTTTCCACTTTTCTCTGTTTAAAGCTGCTAAGGACCAGTTCTTGTTGAAGGTGTCCACTTTATCTCGCCATCTCTGTCTGGGCCTGCCGCGATGTCGCCATTAAGAGGGACCCATTGGGTCGTAAGTTTGGGCCATTGGTCGTCTGACATGCGGCAGATGTGTCTAGCCCAGTTCCATTTTAGCCATTGTATTAATGATGATTTAGAAAATTCAATCAAGTTTCAGCCTTTTGGCCTTTTCAGTGTAAACAGAAGCAGAAACCAGTTTTTTTTTCACATTTTAGTAAGCTTTTTTTAGTGAACATTTTTGTTGTAATGTCTAAGGAATATTATATATTTTCGGATTCAGCTCTGTGTGTATTCATTTTGATACCTTCCTATTAGGCATTACCGCAATTTGGTGCAGACCGTCGCTTCTTAATATCTAATCAGATATTGTGGTCTTTTACAGGCTGAATGGTAAAATACTTGTACACAAGAAACTAAAAGAATCATTTTTCATAAATATTTGTGATGAAAAATCCCTTAGAACAAATGAAAGATAACAATAAAATACACATAAATCAATCGGTTATTTCTACAATCGAGGTAAACCAGCGCACACGCAAGTCTTTATAGTTTCATAGTGACGTCACACCGTGAAAGATTGATACTCTTAATAAACATATAAACTCTTCGTCGGAAGGGTTACCTACTTGCTCCAGTGCCAACGTACACAAACAAATTTTGAATCGGAAATACATATTAGTAGATCATACAAATATTTATACTGAAACAGGAAATGATCCTGCGTACGTGGGAATGTGCCTTTTGTGGTTCTGATATTCAGGTTTGCAATTTAACCAGACTTAAACAGTTTACGGCCGCGACTTATGGGTTTGTAGGTCGTAGGTTCGAACCCAGACAGAAGGCGCTTTACTTTGTGTAAATTATTTGAAGGTGAAGGAAAACATCGTGAGGAAACCGGTATGTCCTAGAACCAAACATTTTAAGACATGTGACATCCATCAACCCGCACTGGGCCCGCGTTGGATTACAGCCGACTCCCTCTCGAAGAGAGGAGGCCTGTGCCCCAGCACATTATAGGCTAATTAAAAATACACGTATAATAAATAATTAATTGGGTAAATTGAAGAAATTAAGTGTAATCTACGATGAACTTTTTCCTTTAACTCTCCAAAAGGAACTTTCCGAAAATTAAATTGGAAATTACTTTTGGTAATGCTCGCTTGCTTATTTCTCACCTCAATTTGAGGTGATAGGTGATACCACAGCAAAGCTATACAAAGGGAATGCAATTTCGAGTCGAGATTGGCAGCTCGAGATCTCTCGTGCTAAGTCTGGTGCCGAGATTGGCCATTTGAGAACTCGCCCGGCAATTAGACAGAATTCATAATAATTTTTTCGAGATTTCAAGAGCGGAGATTGAATAATTATAGAAAAAGGTTTGAGATGTCAATCCTTTTTTCGATAGAGATTGGATTCCCTAGCCATAACCAACCATCAACCTATGAATCTACTTTCTACAAGTTTCGTTAAACACACATTCCTATAGTTTCCACCAACAGGTACAAAAGCATAATATCGTCTAAGTAAATAAACACGTGTGAACCCTCCTTGTTGGTCGTTAGTTATAAATAGAGAGCACACTGTCATGGCCGCCGCACCGCTTTCTTTATTGAACCGTCCTGTTAATTGATTGTTTTCACGCTGTTCTGGGGATTGGGGTAAAAATATAATGTAATTATATCAACAGGTTGGTCGTGTCATAGAAAATGTTGCTACACTGGAGAATATTAAATTTTGTTTAAAAAGAATCGGGTTGGGATTTTGCCCTGAAATGGGACAATTACTGGCTGGTATTATGAAGTATGGTGGAAGGGCTTCTTGTGAAACCGTTGTTCTGGGAATGTAGTTCTATCGGCTAAAAACGATTGCTAGTTAAATGCTGCATGAAACTGTTCTCTAAGTACATGACAACAACAACGACAATAACAACTTTCCATCATTGGAAAACATTTTAAAAGAGTAACGGTGGAGTTTCTTGCCCATTCTTCTCCATACGAAAACAAACTTTTGGAAGGGGCGACTAGAATCAATAAAATTTTCTTTAATTTTTGACGTTCAAAAGTGAAAATTATTTGAAATAAATGATTTGACTTTGACCATAGTTTTACAAACAACCACCTGCCCCCCTATCTTTGCAAGTTTCAGGTGTTTTTTGTATTTTTATATGTATGTCATATTGTACGCAAAACCAGCACTTTGCCAGGCGTTTTCTTCATGACTTAGAAAAGCGTAATTATGAATTGAGGGAATTTCATTACGTACATTCTTTTAGAAATATCAAACGTTACTGCCTTACTATGACTGGCAGGGCAGCCCTTTGAATTAACAACCTCCTTTATTGTATGAACAGAGCTTGAGCAGGAGGGGCTAGTGGCTAAATAATAACAGCCGCACAGGTTGATCGATCAGGTTAAGCTACGCTTGCCGCGGTTGGTCCGTGGATGGGTGACCATCTTCTTTACATAAAGACACATTACATAAAGATGGTCACCCATCCACGGACCAACCGCGGCAAGCGGAGCGGAAACGGAGGGGTCTTGGTATGTACCAAGACCCCTCCGTGCCTCGGAAAGCGCGTTAAGCCGTTGGTCCCGGCCGTCATTTGTGGATCTTTGACAGTCGTGACGGGTCGTCAGAAGCCCGAAAATCTGACTACCAGTCTTACCAAGGAGTATCTTATTACCCAGTAACTGGGTTGTGGAGGTCAGATAGGCAGTCGCTCTATGTAAAATACTGGTATTCAGCTGCATCCGGTTAGACTGGAAGCCGACCCTTACATAGTTCGGAAAGGGCGAGGCAGATGATTGTATGAATAGAGCTAGGAGATTATAATTGTTTGTTTTCACGTTGTTACGGAAATGGGAATAAAAATAGACTGTATCAGCCGGTTATCGTCTGGTAAAGGTGCCGACTGACGGCCCAGTTTCACAGCATTCTGTTGGCGATTCATTTGTTGACAGATTCCAACGGTGATGTTCTTTGAACCCGACCTTTAGATCTAGGAGTTGTTATCTTTAGGAATTCACTAGAGACGTCATGATGGGTTGTCTATTGTTTACCCGAAGATTATATACCATAATCATCATATTCCCGAATTTCATTTATCCGAATTTCATTTGACAGGCCTGTTGGTCTAGTGGTTAGCGACCCTGACTGCTATGCCGGAGGTCGTGGGTTCGATTCCCACCCAGGACAAATGTTTGTGTAATGAGCACGATCATTTGTTCTGTGTCTGGGTGTAATTTATCTATAATATTTATGTATTTAGAAATATATAAGTATGTTTATCAGTTGTCTAGTACCCATAACACAAGCTCTGCTTAGCTTGGGACTAGATGGCGTTGTGTGATAGTTGTGGAATAAAAAAAAAAAAAAAAAAAAAAAAATTTGCCCGAATGTTTTGTTTGCCCTAAAAGACATATGACATACTTTTAATTGCCCGAAACTTAGATACCATAAGATACGAGTGCCATACGTATTGTTTTTCATATTTTTAATTGCCATAATAATGATTAGACATAATATTTAAACATCATAATGATTATTAGACATAATCTTTAAATGCCATAATAATTATTAGACAAATATTTAAACGACATAATTATCATTGCCATCAGTGGGCTACTACCTACTTCTGGGTGGTTTATAAAAAAATAAGTCGGGGTCCCTTAAAGTCCCGATTGCATCCAGTTTCTCCTAATATAACAACCGTTACACACCCAATGTCGATGGCAAATGATGTTATGGCATATGATAATTATGGCATGTGATAATTAGGGCATGTGATAATTAGGGCATGTGATAATTAGGGCATGTGATAATTAGGGCACGTGATAATTAGGGCTTACAATGATTATGACAAATGATGTTATAGTAAGTGACTTCATGGGAAACAAAGCTTCTAGCACGTGACTAATATAGCAAATAAGAGTAGGGCAAATGAATATTACTTCATATAATATTATGGCTGTTGACTAATATGGCAAATGATATTAGGGCAAATAGAATTTGGGCAAACGAATATTACGTCATATAATATTATGGCTGTTGACTATTATGACAAATGATATTAGGGCAAATAAAATTCGGGCAAACGCGGTAAACCGTTATGATGTGCTGGTGTCCGTGTGAGTAAAATTTGCCAAACCATCATCTGCCTAGCCTTTTCCCTACCATGTTGGGGTCGGTTTCCAGTCTAACCGAAAGCAGCTGAATAACAGTATTTTATATATATATATACAGGCTGACTTTTTAAAGACCAGCCAAATTTAAGGATGTGGTACAGACCATCAAACTGAACAACTTTCTCCATGGGACCAACATCGTAATCGAAATAATAGCGAATAGCGTAATCGTGAAAATTTTATCAACTGTCCCATAGAAAACTTCAATACCTACTCGACCTAAATGTATGGGACGGCTGAATTTTTATTCGCGATTACGATGTTGGTCCCATGGAGAAAGTTGTTCAGTTTGATGGTCTGTACCACATCCTTAAATTTGGCTGGTCTTTAAAAAATCAGCCTGTATATATATATATATTTTTTTTTTAAATTGCCCACACTAGGAATTTCTCCTGTATCGTGGGTGCGTTTACAAACATTTAAACGTTTGTGTATGTGACACAAACAGCCAGACCCGGAACAACTACTTGTAGGCCATACAAATATTTGTTCCGTGCGGGAATCGAACCCGCGACACGCTCCACAAATGACAGCCGGGACCAACGGCTTAGCGAGGTTTTTGGAGGTCGTCCACGGAGCAACCGCAACCGGAAAATTCGCCAAATGTGTAGTCATTTACATTCTTATCTTGCTGAGGTTAGGATTTAAATTAGGCACCTACTCCACATTCGGTGAAAGGATGTCAGCAAAAGCCCATACAATTTTGCCCAAACATGTACCTCGAGGTATTAATGTGTGGTATGTGTGGTGGTGTGGTGTGTGTTGTGTGATATGTGTGTGTGTGTTATATATTTATGTTTCTGTAATTTGTATGGTGTACAATAAAGAGTATTCTATCTATCTATCTATCTATCTACACGTAAAAAAAAATAGAGGAATTCGAAAATAATTGTGTTTTTATCCATAAATCATTTAAAACTACATAATAAATTATTTAAAGTTTTAATAACCTGTAACACAATTAAATCATGTGGCAACTTTGCATGTACGGGTTGACATTAGGAGTATGTGTGTTCTGTGGACATTATTTCGTGGGTAAATGTCATTCACATGTCATTCCGTTCGTTCCTGGCTTGATTTACGTTAAGCTGGGATATGACGGGAATCAGAGTCCCATCTAGTTGGAACCCTTGGATGTCGATACTAAGGAACTCATTTATTTATCGAGTTTGTTAATCGCTCTGATAGACTTCAACACTGCTTCTAATATTAAGTACTGTTCATCAACATTCACAGCTTCGTCCTTTCCTATGTTAGGTAGGTATAACTTTGCCGAACGAAAATCGATTATACAATGAGAGTTATTATTGAATTCAGATTGAATTATACTATAAAGATATTTGAAATGAAACAAAAACAACAGCAGCTGAAGTCGACAGCAGACAACTGTCAACTTGACAGTTTTTTTTTAATAGGTAAGGTAATGGACCAAGGTAGTATAATTTTGCCCAAAATGGCGAGCTTTTTATTACGTTAAAAGTTATTTTATTCTCGTCCCCGGGTAACCATAAGAAAAATATATAAATGCAATATTATTCAGTGTAACCTAGTGTATTTTATGCCACTAAGTGTACCTCGGTACTTCGTTTGGGCAGATTTTGGTGACATCCTTTCACTGATGCAGAAAAGGTATTATAAACACAAAGTAACTCTGTCTGTCTGTCTGTTATCCTTAACACTTAACAGCTGAACTGATTCGCCACACAGTTAGACCATGCCCTGGGTTAGGACTTTTTATTCAGGTAGTACGTTCCCATGCGGTAGTTTCCGACCTGCACGCGGGCGAAACCGCGGGAAAAGGTTATAAATAATATCACAAAGTGTCATTATCACTCGCAATGGTTGGCATTTGAATTGATATCGTCACTTCGATGCCTTACTAGACAGGGTCAAATTAAATTAGCTAGTGAAACTCTGCAGTCATGATGGGTAAGTATTGATATCTAAACACGTTAAAATAAATTAAAGATTTGATGTTTCTGTCTTAGGGGTCAACGACTGGTAGTTTTGTGACTTGAATTATGAGTTGAGAAAATGTGTTTTATCGTTTTAGATATCGGTACCAATCATGCATGTGAAGGTAATACAAAAAAACTGATTTTTATACTGATATTTCAAGTATAAAATAACAGCGGTCGATGACCCCACAAAAAATCGTCTAATTTTTTTTTTGTTTTATCATATTTAGATATCGATACCCATCACGTTTGCGGAATTTCGCTAGCTAATTATATTTGACCCTGTATTATACATAACATAGGTATAGTCTAAATCGTTATTTTCGCACCGAATCGACTTCTGCAAGTCGTTTGTGTGAATGTACTATTTTTCACAAAACATACAATTTTATCTAGTATTTCATTATCACTTTTATTCTAGGAAGTTATAAAGGTAGATAAGACGATGAAGGGTATGACGTAGTGACGTCATAGGGCTGGGTCAATGACCTGTTAATTGCGATATTATATCAACAACACGATTTCTGAAAAAAAAAATAGATATTTTTTTTTAATCCCACAGGCAGTTCAACTTGCAACTTTTTCTTTTTTCCTTTCTCAATCTCCGTCCATTTTTTTTGTATCTTGGCGATGTGGCTTTTGGCTACTTTGTATATTTTATGGTATGGTTTTTTTTGTAATGTGCCGTTTGTTTGTGCAGAATAAACAAAGGAGGTCAGCAAAAGCCCACACAACTTTGCCTAAACATGTACCTCGAGGTACACGTGCACCAAATCGTAGAGAAAAAATAGAGGAATCCGAAAATAATTGTGTTTTTATTCATAAATAATTTAAAACTACATAATACATTATTTATAGTTTCAATAACCTGTAACACAATTAAATCATGTGGCAACTTTGCATGTACGGGTTGACATTAGGAGTATATGTGTTCTGTGGATATTATTTCGTGGGTAAATGTCATTCACATGTCATTCCGTTCGTTCCTGGCTTGATTTATGTTAAGCTGGGATATGACGGAGATCAGAGTCCCATCAAGTTGGAACCCTTGGATGTCGACGATAAGGAACTCATTTATTTATCGAGTTTGTTAATCGCTCTGATAGACTTCTAACACTGCTTCTAATATTAAGTACTGTTTATCAACATTCACAGCTTGCATTCAGCTACTCTTGGGTATAAGCATCCTTTCTTATGTTAGGTAGGTACATAACTTTGCCTAACGAAAATCGATTATACAATGAGAGTTATTATTGAATTCAGATTGAATTATACTATAAAAATATTTGAAATGAAACAAAAACAACAGCAGCTGAAGCCGACAGCAGACAACTGTCAACTTGACAGTTTTTTTTTTTTAATAGGTAAGGTAATGGACCAAGGTAGTACAATTGTGCCCAAAATAGCGAGATTTTTATTACGTTAAAAGTTATTTTATTCTCGTCCCCGGGTAACCATAAGAAAATGTTATAAATGCAATATTATTCAGTGTAACCTAGTGTATTTTATGCCACTAAGTGTACCTCGGTACGGGCAGATTCGTTCGTTTGGGCAGATTTTGGTGACAGCCTTTTATTATGTCAACTTATAATTTTAGTCAGCCAATGGCGTCGATTCCCTTGTTCACAAACTAAACAAAATTTAAGTTCAATGCATCTTTTTCTTTCTATTTCATTAAGAAAAGGACAGAAGATAAAAGTTAGTTTAGCCCTGTCAAATTTAGATACTCCATAGCAAGTTTAGACGTGATTAAAAACATGGCTACTAAAAATACGTCAGTTTACGTCAGGCGCTGACTAATTTGACAGGACTAAACTAATTCTTTGTGCTTTTCTTAATGAAATAGAAAGAAAAAGATGCACTGAACTTAAATTCAGTTTAGTTTGCGGACAAGGGAATCGGCGCCAGTGTCACTGTCAGTGTGAGGGGCAGGAGCGTTCCGCTGCCTACTAGTTTCAAGTTTCTTTCTACCGGTAATAAAAAAATAACAAAGTTCAGCAGTGGATATTTCTAGGCTAAAAATAAAATAAGAGCTTACACATGATAAAGATGAATTCCCAAAACTGCAGATTAAGACGAAACAATAACACAACTGTCTACTGACCTCATAACTCAATTATAACATAATACCTACTAATAACCGTGTCATTAAACCGCATGTCTATCTGAAAGTGCCCCGAACGTCGACACCGAACAAATAAACAAATAGGTAATGTTTACGTAGCCCCTCGCTAAATATTATAAACAAAAAGTTGAATCACCGGTTGACATAATGAAAAGGTCAGAATGTAAAATGTTTTTATGCTTAATGTTTATAGATTCATGTATACCATAATCAGCCTTTAACGTCCCTACACTGCTGGGACATGGGCCATAATCCACCACGCGGGCCCAGTGCGGATTGGCGATGTCACATGTCTTCGATGTTTTGGTTCTATACGACATGCCGGCTTCCTCACGATGTTTTCCTTCACCGTTTTGGGAGCAGTGGTGATGAAATTAAACACACAAAGTAAAGTGCCTGCCTAGGTTCGAACTCACGACCTTCGACTCGTAAGTGGCCGATACCACTGTGCCAGCACTGTTCTTTAGATGCTTTTAGATTTATGTATTATGGTTTAAAGGGAATGCTGCTGGTATTCAGTTGCATCCGGTTAGACTGGAAGCCAACCCAAACAAAGTTGAAAAAATAACTAGTTAGATGACGGCTTAAAGAGAATGACTGTTAGTGGAGCTAGAGAGAGAGGTCATTGAATGACTGTTAGTGGAGCTCGAGAGAGAGGTCATTGAATGACTGTTAGTGGAGCTAGAGAGAGAGGTCATTGAATGACTGTTAGTGGAGCTAGAGAGAGAGGTCATTGAATGACTGTTAGTGGAGCTCGAGACAGAGGTCATTGAATGACTGTTAGTGGAGCTCGAGAGAGAGGTCATTGAATGACTGTTAGTGGAGCTAGAGAGAGAGGTCATTGAATGACTGTTAGTGGAGCTCGAGACAGAGGTCATTGAATGACTGTTAGTGGAGCTCGAGAGAGAGGTCATTGAATGACTGTTAGTGGAGCTAGAGAGAGAGGTCATTGAATGACTGTTAGTGGAGCTAGAGAGAGAGGTCATGGAATGACTGTTAGTGGAGCTAGAGAGAGAGGTCATTGAATGACTGTTAGTGGAGCTCGAGAGAGAGGTCATTGAATGACTGTTAGTGGAGCCCGAGAGAGAGGTCATTGAATGACTGTTAGTGGAGCTCGAGAGAGAGGTCATTGAATGACTGTTAGTGGAGCTCGAGAGAGAGGTCATTGAATGACTCTTAGTGGAGCTAGAGAGAGAGGTCATTGAATGACTGTTAGTGGAGCTCGAGACAGAGGTCATTGAATGACTGTTAGTGGAGCTAGAGAAAGAGGTCATTGAATGACTGTTAGTGGAGCTAGAGAAAGAGGTCATTGAATGACTGTTAGTGGAGCTCGAGAGAGAGGTCATTGAATGACTGTTAGTGGAGCTAGAGAAAGAGGTCATTGAATGACTGTTAGTGGAGCTAGAGAGAGAGGTCATTGAATGACTGTTAGTGGAGCTCGAGAGAGAGGTCATTGAATGACTGTTAGTGGAGCTCGAGAGAGAGGTCATTGAATGACTGTTAGTGGAGCTCGAGACAGAGGTCATTGAATGACTGTTAGTGGAGCTCGAGAGAGAGGTCATTGAATGACTGTTAGTGGAGCTCGAGAGAGAGGTCATTGAATGACTGTTAGTGGAGCTAAAGAGAGAGGTCATTGAAGGAAGTAACTACTGCAACCATAGGTACCCAAGTTTGCATCAAAACAGTGTTGTATTCAGGTTTGTAGAGTATGCGGTATGTAAAATCACAGGCACAGGGTGTTTTCAAATTCCAGCGTTAGTCCGCTGTTAGTTTGTTTCCTCACGATGTTTTCCTTCACCGGACCGAAAGGGACATGAAACCCATCATCTGCCTCGCCCTTTCCGAACTATGTTGGGGTCGGCTTCCAGTCAAACCGGATGCAGCTGAATACCAGTATTTTACATGGAGCGACTGCCTATCTGACCTCCTCCTTGGTAAGACTGGTTATCAGATTTTCGGGCTTCTGACGACCCGTAACGACTGCTAAAGATCCACAAATGACAGCCGGGACCAGCGGCTGTTGCTTCTATTATTTTGGGAAAATAGGAAGTAAAACCGCAGTAGTGCGTTAATGACGATAGTATCAAGGTGAGTGCCACAGCACGCAGACCTCGACTTATCAGTTAATAACGTGGCCACTCGACCGCCGCACGATACGAGCTGATATCTTTCTAAATACTGGTATTATGCAGACAGAACCGGGCTTGAATTTTTTTAGTCTATGTTTGGACATAATAAAACATCACACCTGTTTTTCCCACAGGCGTTTGTTGCATTTTTGATTTTATTTCTAATATTTTACCAATTTTAATTCTGAATAAATATTTATTACTTTATTTTATTATTACCCCACTGCTGATCAAATATCTCCACTTATTTTTCCACTTTTCTTTGTGCTTTTCTGTGTGAGGTGCAGTAGGTACATTATATTTTACCAAACATGTTGCAAGTCCCTTTTAAAAGGAGTCTAACTTATTGCCATAAACCAGACTCCGGGCTGGTACTGAAAACTTCCTTATAGAAAACCTCTTGCTTGATCCAGAAATCGACCCTAGACCCCGCTTTTCACTGGCGCTCGCGACCACTAGATCAACAAGGCAATCGAAAGATTTGTTTTTAAAAGTGTTTATTTTAAACCCAATTTGCAAGTTGAGATTTTCGAAAAATTCCTCTGAATGTTCAACAATGGTTTTGTCTTAGTCCCTGTGCATTTACTCACGGAACTGTGCATAATTGTTACGCAATATAACCTGCATCATAACTTTTTGCGGCAGTTTCTGGCTAAACAAAGTGGAAAGATTTATTAATTGTTTCTTTGTTTTCTGCATTACTATGAATTTTATTCTTTTTAATACGTTTGTACTCGTAGCTACCTATTACGTATCTATTGTGTTTGTGTTATGTGTATGAGTCCCTCTCACAGAGAGGATGCCTGTGTTCCAGCAGCAAAGTTGTAGGCTGATTCATCATTCCGCAGAGGAGGGTTCGGTGACGGACAGCCGCGGCGGGTTCACGGATGAGTGCTAACGCATGCCCGTGTTCCTGCCGTAAGCGGCAGAGGAGGACACCGTGGGAGGAGGCGGCCCGGTCTGCCTTCAGAGGAGGACACCGTGGGAGGAGGCGGCCCGGTCTGCCTTCAGAGGAGGACACCGTGGGAGGAGGCGGCCCTGTCTGGCTTCAGAGGAGGACACCGTGGGAGGAGGCGGCCCTGTCTGCCTTCAGAGGAGGACACCGTGGGAGGAGGCGGCCCTGTCTGCCTTCAGAGGAGGACACCGTGGGAGGAGGCGGCCCTGTCTGCCTTCAGAGGAGGACACCGTGGGAGGAGGCGGCCCTGTCTGCCTTCAGAGGAGGACACCGTGGGAGGAGGCGGCCCTGTCTGCCTTCAGAGGAGGACACCGTGGGAGGAGGCGGCCCTGTCTGCCTTCAGAGGAGGACACCGTGGGAGGAGGCGGCCCTGTCTGCCTTCAGACTCCACATATCAGGAACCCTAAGCAATGACTCGAGGATCAAGCACATACGCCTAAAGGACGAGGCGATCAAACGGCAGCCAATGATGGCATCACCCTGCGACAGAGCCCATAAGCAATACTGCTTCCAAAAGCACTACAATATAGTGCTCAAAGAGGAGCAGTGCGACTACTCAGGCCCGAAGGAGCTGAGAGTCTACACTGACGAATCAAAGACCGACTGCGGAACTGGAGTCGGAGTTTTCTCACACGACCTTAACATAAACATATCCAGCCCGCTAGGAATGCTCAACACGGTCTACCAAGCAGAGTGTGTGGGTATAATACAAGCGGCCCATGCCATAGCAGCCAGGGGAGTTACAGACACTCATGTTCGTATACTCTCTGACAGCGCCTCAGTCCTCCAATCCCTAAAGAAGGGATGCATCACATCAAATCTAATACTAGAATGTCACAAGGCGCTTGAACAGGTAACTGTATCGAACCGCAACACAGTGACACTACAATGGATAAAAGGACACAGTGGCTCACTAGGCAACGACGCGGCTGACGAGCTAGCCAGAAGGGCATCCAGCACGCCAGTCTATGGACCGGAACCAGTCGTGCCCATCCCCTTCAATCAACTACGCAGGTGGCTACAGAAGCACACCCACACACAAGCAGAGAACTGGTGGTCCTCGTCACCAGGCAGTAGGTAGTCCAAGGAAGCCATGCCATCATTAGATGGCAAGCTAACAAAAAGATTATTACGCCTGGACAGGAAAGGTCTACACCTGATTGCGGGGACCATCACGGGACACTGCTCACTAAACAAACACTTCCACACGATAGGCATAACGGACAGCCCCCTGTGCAGAGCTTGCCTGGAGGCTGAGGAGACCGTTGCGCATGTGCTCTTTGAGTGCACAGGCGTCACCCAGATTAGGTCGGAAACCCTCGGAACACCCAAATCTTACACAGATGTTCTCAACAGACCAGGAGACTTAATAGGCTTCTGGAGGGAGGTGGGCCGGTTGGAATAACCACCTACGGCCGCCATGGCCCACGCACAACGGTCCACTTGAAGGACTAAGTGCGGAAACCAAACCCATAACATAGAACATAGAGGACACCGTGGGGCGTGGAGTTTTAGTCAATTAGAGTCCCACATAACTGCACTATCTCCCCGTGGTAATGCAGAAAGCATGAGCATTTCACCACTATAAAAAAAAAGGCTGATTCATCATCATTCATCTATCATTTTCCCAAATATGTTGGGGTTGGCTTCTAGTCTAACCGGATGCAGCTGAGTACCAGTACTCAGTGTGTGGTTTCAGTGTTTACTGTGATTATGCTTATGCTATTTGTGTTATGATGACGATATTGTCGTAGGACATGGTTCATTTAGATAAAGCAGGTCTTAATTGATGCAGTACAATGCTTTAGATTGATATTCATTGACTGAATGTCCAGTTTTACTCTTAAATAAACTCTATTACAGATATATTTTCTCAATGTTTTATTAGTATCCGATCTCTTACGCAACTGTTCAACAATATTGCACTTTTCCCGTCAGTTAATTGACCTACCAGCAATATTATCACTTCCCATAACAGGCAGACAATACCAATTCATTCTGACAGCATTTAATCACTTCCAGATATCACCAATCATCATCTGTTTATCAATCAATCAACCATAAAAGCAATTTGCGCACACACAATCTCGTTGGAACCACTTTTAACCCGGTGAATCTGGATGTCACCGGTTCTGACTGGTTTTTTTTTTGTTCTTGTTGGTGTAAATAGTGCAGTGTAGATAGATTACAATTAAAGTTGATTAGTGTTGATATGTTTGTCACGAGATTAATTTAAGATTAAACGGATGCCGCTCAGAAAAAACATTCGACTTGGTGGTGCAAACATTTCTTAATTAACTGGTTAGTTTTTAATTTATGTTTTGTTTCATGAGAGCTTTATGGCGGGATGATTTGGTACTTGAAGCTGCGCGTCGTTAGTGAAGTCGGGATTAATGATAACGTTGATAACGCTGTTTTGCGTCACGTCTGTAATCCTTGAAGGTTTAGGAGTTGGTTCATACCAGTTGCAATTAATATGACAGATGGTTATATTGGTAATATTTTAGGTGAAACTAAAAAACAAAATAAGGTACAAACCTTATTTTGTTCATGAAATTATTAGGATAGGTAAGCATGAGTACATGAGACCAGTACCCTTATTGCGTAACAAACTATCAATCACAATCAAATAATTTTGAAGGATATTGCCATAGAATATTGCTAATCCATTGCTTCATATGTTCGAAAAATGTGTTTGCTCAAAACGTCAATAATGCAATGAATGTTGTTGAGCTGTCAAAATGAAAGCCATTCCTACTGTTAGTGTATTACGCAGCTACCCTGCAGATCAGTTTTTTAAGTCTGTCACTTGTTGATTAAGGTTCCTTAGACCAGTGACCGTTAAAAATTTTGCAATCTAGATATACATAAAAATTTACTGTACAATTTGTGACTCATCGTCATAAATTGGTAACGGAAGCGACCTCTGAAATAATGATCCAGTCAGGTTAGCTGTACCCCAGATAAAACATGACACAAGCACGAGTAGCAGTAGTAGCCAGCGCGGTAATCGCGTAACACACTAACAGTAACAATGGCATCCATTTTGACAGTTCAACAACATTCATTGCGTCATTTACGTGGTTGAGCAGATAATTTTCTCGAACATATGAACCAATGGGTTAACAATATCCTTCAAAATGATTCATATTGTGATAGTGAGGTACGCAATTAAGGCACAGCTCGGTATTCCGAATACCTGTTACAGTTCTATCTGAAATTTTCTTGCTACTTTCACATTGGTCTTCAAAACTAAGAAGTATGTAGCTAGGTGGCTAGTGGGTAGGTAGTAGATTCGTCCGACGTCTCTCATTGAAGGTTTGGGTTCAATTTATAACACTAGTAACTAGTACCTATTATATGTAAAACTATAAAATCGCAAATAATCGTAAAATATTGTTTTTTAATTAAGTATTTCCTTTCTTGAATTCTTATCATTTTTTCGTAGCAACTACCATGTTATGTAACAATATAAGTTTAGAAATGGGTTACATAATACGTGTAATAAGTAAATTGGTACAGTAGACAAAACCAGTATAAGCTGGCCTTTCATTCTATTGAAACTCCGTACTACGCTAGGCCAGCTTAACGTCAAAGTGCTACCATCGACGTGCAGTCGACTATACCTAAGTATATTTTATTATACCGTATGCATTCACCATGACAGTGCATTCATCCCTTTTTGGATATCTTTCCCTACGAAAACTTTCCCTTAGTTATGCTCCAGGATGAGCTGGACTCCTTTAAGAAAGATTGGTCTTTGGTAGCTCTGGACAGAGAGAAATGGAAAGAGAGTAGGGAGGCCCTTGTCCAGCAGTGGAACATTAATGCCTAATAATAAATAAAGTTTCAGGAAAACTACCTAGCCTTGACAAAATAAAATATTTAAACCCAAAAATGCTCATTACGTCGCTGAACATTATCATTACCTAATAATGATTACCATTATTATAATCTCAGTACGTTCATCATGCTCCCTTAGATGTCACTGCTTGCGGTAGCGTCGGGGGTCGGGTTGCCTCCTTCCCTCAAACATGGCGAGGGGCGTAATGGCTGATCTTTGCGTTATGCTCGTGAACGAGTGCTGCTTGTGGTGACTGGCCATCTTGCTGACCATGACTTTATTGTTGTTATTAGTAATAACTTGTTTATTTATTTTACTTCAATGGTCCTAGTTTATCATTTGTGACTTCAAGTGACAGCTATGTGAACAGAACCCAGCAATGCATAAATATGGAAGCTGTCACGCCCTTTATGCCTGGAGGCTTTTATTTAGATAATTAGTTTTTGTTTAAATTTATTATTTTTTTGCTTATTGTATTTGTTGGTATATTGGCGTGGCTAGCTGACATATGACAATTAATTTAATTTAATGTTCTGCGTCTTGTTATATTAATTACTATACATGATACCTAGTATTGTACGAGTATACAATTAAGTATTTTCGAACTGAACAGACAGTTGTGCTGCTGGGGAGTTTGCTGCGCCACTTCTTCTTTCCAACGAAAGCACTATAGGAAGTGGTGAAGGGCGTGCGTTTTGGTCTTTTGTAATTTTGACGTTCGAAAAGTGCTGATTCTTAGCCTAATTTGAATTGACTTTTGATTTGATTTCATTTACAAAATAATTAAGCCAGTTTGGCAGACGAGTTAGTGATGACCACTTGTATTGTAATTAGCTCACAGGAAGACATCTCTTGTGCATTTTCATATTGATATGACCATAGATATAGGATAGAAGGAGTAGTTGAAAATGTATCAGAACTCCATGTCGTTAAGACGATCCCACTACCGCGCCACTACTAAACATGTAGTTCAGTAAAAGTAATAGATACAAAGTCGCGCACACACTTGCAATTCATAAATCAGAACGTACTACACAATTAATTATATACCTTAACTCATCAAACATAGCGTTTTAATAAAATGCGTGTTTTATGATGCACATGCATCAAAAACACGCATTTTATTTAAATTAATTTTGTTTCCTTTAGGGGTCGTCAAATACGTATATGGAGGTCACGTGGAGGACTCATGTATGATATAAACATAATAAGCCTAATGTTCCCACTGCTGGGACACAGGCCTCCTCTCTGTGAGAGGAAGTGGCCGTAATCCACCACGCGGGCCCAGTGTAGGATGGTAGATGTGATATGTTTTCGAATATTTGGTTCTAGGGCATGCCGGTTTCCTCACGATTTTTGCCTTCACCGTATTGACATAAAGTCATTTATCATATAATAATTATATTGAACCATGTAAAACAGGTAAAAGATTTTCTCTACCCTAATTCATGATGAGAACTTTTTCAGTTGAAGTTCATTGAACTCAGTGACGCATCCCTCAACCTAGACGATAGTCATTGATAAAGACCGCGTTTCAAAATAGTACCTACCGTTTGACGTCAGGCCCTACGGGTCGCGGTGACAAACAACCTAATTATAGGCTAAAGGTTACATACAGGTTCTAGAATGTTTCGGCAAAGACCGGAGGGGCCATTCTCGTAATTTTAAGAACGTTCACAGTCTGATCTCAGTCTCAATCTGTCAAAAATACCTCTAATTTTCCTACATTTTGTAAATTTTTTGACATTTGTTTGTCGCTGAGATGAGACTGCGACTAGACGTTATAAATTACGAGAATTGGCATTCAGGTGTGGTGCATGCATGAGGCAGGATTTTGTACAATATTGGAGTCAGGGCTAACGCTCCTACAACTTTAACTATACTAATACATTTCTATCCTTATATTATAAAAAGGGTAAAACTTGTAAGTTTATATGTGGGTTCAGAACTCGGGATCCGAATCCGAAAATATTTAACGTGTATCAGAAAGGTAGGGCTATTTTATCGATGATGATGTTGGAGAGTCCAATGGAGTAAGTTGTTCAGTTTGATGGTCTGTACCAGACCCTTAAATTACCCTTAAATTCGACCACACCATTCTGATACATGCTCTATACATGTAATAATAGTTATTTCACTGTGACATATCATTAATTAAGTAGGTACGTAGGTACTTTCTTTGCAGGGCCGTTGACTTGCAAAAAGTTATCAGGTGTCAAACAAACACATTGAAATAATTAATGAAATAATACGTAAACATATTACAAATTAACGGAATATTACTTTTGTTTCACAATATTAAGCAATTAGTAATATTGAAGATTGTGTGGCTTCAAAAGTATATTAATCCTCAGGCTTAATTTATTATAGGTAAGGCTTACTTTTAGGAAATTGGGCAATGCCTCTTTTTTGCCGATACCAACGTACTACGATCACCAATCTGCCTGCCAGCCGTGATGATTTAGGGAAAACTGCTTTCTCTAGATTCTTGTTTGTGGCAGTGAAGACCGTATGAATAAACTTCTGTTATTTGAGAGCTTCAATTTATTTATTTATTTAAGTGTAAGAGTAATATGAAGAATTATAAAATAAATACATCTAAGAGTAGATACAGCGTAATTTATAAACTAAACCCGAGAAAAAAAACAAAATTTAACAAAAAAAAAATATAGTTTGGGCATTTAATGCTCATTGAGATGCTTCTGTTAATAAAGAACACAATTTTATTGCATTATGAAATGTATGACATTGAGAATTCAGGAATGCAGATAACATTTTAAGTAGGAAGGTAGGTACTGTTTTTAGGAGATGTTGTGATGACATGGTTACGACCAAAAGGTGATTATCAAGTTCGGAGGTGAACATCAATTGCTTACTTTTATCTTTCAACTAGCTTCTGCCCGCGTGAATTTCCTTGTTCTCCGACCAACTCCGTCGCATCGTATCGCCCGCCCGCACTATTACTTACTTCGTTTTCTAACTTTTTTTTTCTATATGCTCGGCCCCTAAGAGTTCTAGCGTGATGTTAAATAGCCTAAAGCCTTTCGGAAGAATTGGGCTAACAAATGTAAAAAAAAAAAAATTAAATACCGACTGGTAGTTCCAGAGATTAGCGCGTTCAAACTAACAAACTATTCCGCTTCATTATTAGTATATAGATATAGATTTAGTTGCGGAGTTATTTTAAAATTATGATTGAAATCAAGTGATGTCAAGGGCAATTTTGTTCACAATTAAATACTTGTGATGAATAGCGTATTTTTTTGGATAAGGATTATATCATGTTGATAAAACACAAAGCATGTGCACGCGATGAATGAAAGTTGTATTCGTGAATGTTTTAGCGGCATTTTGCGTTTTTAGTAATTTTATATTATCTCCGAAACTATATGACCAATTGACATACTGTAAAGGGCAAATCTTATCTCCTTGATATCCTTGTGACCATAAAATAATTTATTTTGTGAAGGATTCATATTTGAAATTTATATTTTCTTCCAAACGTAGGCAGGCATGTAAAAACATACTTTTTTTTTAAAACATAAAAGCGATATTAAAAGACAAAATATAAAAGACAGAAATATGGTGTCGCGGACTTTTTTGTAGAAATATTTAAGGCGGACCAGATTGCCATGCATTGTTTTTAGTTATATACATACAACTGTTTAGGCAGCGCATGCAAATCATTTTGTTTTAAGAGGTATTTCCTTCAGACTTGCTAGACAAAAGTTGTGATAGCTCAGCTAAAATGCATGATGTAAACATAATTTATAGCCTTTAGCACTTACACATAATGTAGCTTTCTACCAGTGAAAACATTTTCAGAATTGTATCATTAACTCCGGAGATTGCCTCCTACATACATGCAAAAAAAATTAGTATAGTATAGATAAATAGTAGTAAGTATAGATAAATAATTGGTGAAATTAAACACTCTTTATTTACCTCTCCCAGTTCGACATGAAAACATAAATTATGCACTTTTAAAAGAAATTCTCTACCGTCGAGAATTATAAATAAATGAAATGGAGATTTATAAATAAATTACTTTTGAGAGTTTCTTGAACTCTCACGAATTTAATGAAATCGTACAGTTCACGGGAAAGAAGTGGATTATTTAAGATTAATAGGCGAGTAGTTACCATATGGTGAATTATTTAGTAGAAAACTAACAAATCTAATAAAAAGAAATTTTGTTCGCTGGTAAGTGCATCACTTGAGAACGGCTGGATTGATTTGGCTATATTTTGTTTTAAAATATTCGTAATAGTCCCAATTAGGTTTAAAAAAAATCAGAAAGAAAATCATTATCAATTAGCGAGCCTTAGTTTCTGAGCGAGGCAAATAATATTTTCAAATAAATATTGGAAAATTCAGGGAATACTGAAAGCGCTCTTTTCAATGGGAGTTTTGTTTGAACTCAAGACCATATTGAAATTTGGACAGGTAACGTCTGTCGGGTCAACTCATCATAATTATCAGCCGAAATACGTCCACAGCTGGGCATAGGCCTCCCCTAAGCACCTCCACTTGGACCGGTCCTGTGCTTCTCGCATCCAACGGGTTCCGTCGGATGTCGGGTCAACTATGTAGTTAAATATAAAAATAACTACGTGGTAGACGTAGAGTTATTTTTATATTTAACTAGTTCGGTTTTGTTCATAAGATTTCGCCTCACAAATAATCCAAAAATTGTTTATCCCGTGTTTTATTGTTATAGCCGATAACGTTGCGATAATATTTTATTATGTTTACCTACATCTTTGTTTTGGTTTAAAATGTATTATATGCAACGTTTGATTATTGAGAGTCCATTCATGGTAATGACTGAAAACCCATTTCGGGAGAGTGGCTGATGCGCAAAGTCTTTAAAATAAGACATCACTCAATGTTGAACATATATGCGCAATAACTGTTTCACAGATATACTGTGAACTGAAAATCTGTTGTAGCTTAAATTAAGTTAGTTGTCCGCATCGAAATCTATGAACCCACCTTTCTTATTTTTGGAAATAGTATTCCCATAATCATCAAAATCATCATAAAGATTTAGGGCTGTTTGCATAACGACGAATAAAACATTATATCACTGTTTTGTATGACGTTTAATTTTAGTACAGTCTTCTTGTTTACGTGTTTGTCGTACTGACAAATGCGTGCACTGACTGGACAGGTCCACTCAATCTAAGTGGTTCTTTCCTCAAAAGACGATTTCAGACACCTACCACCTATTTACTTGTACAAACCTACTTACAGAAATAACATCATTTATCAACCCAAGCGAGCTTGAGTTCTGAGCGAGTTAAATAATATTTTCAAATATAAACTGGGTACAATATTTTCCTACTCTGTAGCTCACTTCACGCCAGTTTGTTGTTGTGTGGACGATCAGCTGTTGGCACACCGTCTCATGTATTTATACTTTGTTGGCAGAGAGCAAGGAGCGAGTGCAGAGGGCGCCCTTCGAGACGGCGCTGCATCATGCCGGTGAGTGACCAAAACAATCATTTACTATAGTACTAGTTTAGTATGTGTCATAAGTTTTGCTAACGATGCGGAGGAATATTATGTTCTTTCAAGAGTCCTGAAGTTTTCTTTCAAAATATTTATGGGAAATCATTTTGACTGGATTTACTTCGTCATTCGCCTTGCTAAGCATTGAGGCAATTTTACAGCCCGATTCCAATTTTATAGCGGCTCGGAACATGAGGCGAGGCGTTCCGCAGTAACAAATACATCTGGGGGTATGAGGGGTGAGGTACTGCGCAGCGAGTAGCGCACCTCAGAGCCGCCATAAAGTGAATCGGGCTGTACCTATGTCTAAGAAAGGGGGTGAGTACTAATAAGACGGTTGATAGAGATGTTCGGAAGAAGACATTATACGTCGGCCATTAATGATTTGTCATTTGGGATAAATGCACGATGATGATAAATATAAAATGTGTGATAATAAGATATGTAACCTGTCGGGCATGCCACCGGCCGGGGCAATCGGGGTCGGGGGGATCAATCAGGCATATTATCTTCGGTTGTTCTCGTCTAGCTAACGGAGAGTACTTACATAGACACAACCTTGTAGCCAGGATAATCCATCAGCAACTTGCTCTGAAATACAACCTTGTGGAATCGGAGGTGCCGTACTACAGGTATGTGCCCCACCCAGTCCTCGAAAATAGAAATATCACATTGTACTGGGATCGATTCATCATCACTGACAGGACTATTGTTGCCAATAAGCCTGATATAGTAGTGGTGGGTCGATCCGAGCGGCGCGCAATGATTGTTGCCATAACCGTCCCGCCTGATGAGAACCTCGTAAAAGCCGAGAAAGATAAACAAATCAAGTATCTTGACCTAGTTCATGAGGTTGTTGACATGTGGGCTGTGGACTCAGCGATCATTGTGCCGATAGTCGTGACAGCCAATGGCTTAATAGACAAGAGAACCAACACCTGAGGAGGCTCTCGTTGGGTAGCTGGATCAAGGGCTTGATTTAGAAAGCGGTAATTCTGGATACGGCTCGCATTGTCAGGAGGTTCCTCTCTCGGGAGCCCTGACCACCAGTAGCTTGGATCCTGTTCCCGATACCGGTGGGCTACTATTTTTTATATTTTTAAATGTTTTATACTTTTTATATTCTAATATTTAAAAATATAATTTATATGTATTTATATTGAAATAAAGGAGATATGTAAAAAGGGGGGCTTGTGGCTAAGTAATAAATTAATAGAATAGAAAACTTTTATTTCAGACAGGAGTTCATAGGGTTAGTAACAATTTTGCCAAACTGGGCATTTAAAAATATTCGTAAGGTAATTTTACCTGTGATAGCTACTTTCATATAGGAGGGTCTATTAAGCAAAGCTATGATGGTATTTGCTTCATTACAGTCTTAATTTTAAACAATAACGGTACGAATTATAGGAATCAGCCATTGGTCACCACCGCTTTCTCACTCCATTTACTTTTCTTACACCCGTTCACATAATCTAAAACATTTTTCACATAAAATAAGGGGAAAATTAAATGGCTCGGATATTAGTTTTCCGGTCCAGACACACCATGCCGATGGCTAGACGAGGGATCGATTGAACCCATTAGCGTCGGGTTTTCCCTGCCTACGCAGCAGGGGAGCAGGCTTCGAAGTGTTACGAGCCATAACTGTTTTTAAAAGCAACCTAGAATTGAAAAGAGAGAAATTAAATAATGACAATATAATGTATGAGTTTCGCAGGTGACTTAAAAATCAATTCATGTCTACTTTTTTATGGCAGGATAAAATCCACTAAATGGTTTTAATTTAATAACGGGTAATAGCAAAGACTGCCACAGGCCTACGTCCAGTAGTCAGTGATGCTCGGCTGATGGTGATGAGGATGATGAAATGGTAAATGTAAGTGGGATCGACAACAGAATCGTTCCGCAAAAGACTATCACAATTTACTTCGGTCTCATCCGTTTGCCTTAGTAATGATAATCTTTCGAGACTGCTCGTTGCATCCAGCAGCAAATATTGGGCATTCTGGTTCTGAAATCATCAGAGGGGCAATTCTCGTAATTTTAAGACCGTTCACAGTCTGATCTCAGACTCAATCTGTCAAAAAATACTTCTAATTTCCCTACATTTCGACAAGTTTTTGACATTTGTTTGTCGCCGAGATGAGACTGCGACTAGATTTTGAACGTTTTTAATTACGGGATTTGGCCTTCAGATAGATACGAGTTTTAAGCATATTTGCGATTTACCAATAATTCCTGCCAATATCAACACGTACCATGTCGATCAAGGCGGGGCACACGTGGACTGTCGTCATACTGTTAAACAATGTCTAATAAAACTACAATGTCTCGCGAATTCGTGTTTTGTTTATGTCTGCGATATCTTCGGCTTTGAGGTGACCTGTCTGGCTGTGCATTACTTACTAGTAGATTTGTGTTTGATGTTTTAAGAAAACGAATATCGGACAAAATATTGTCTGTTTTACAATGAAATTTTTTTAATCGATGTTTTTACGAATTACTGTTTCCCATCGTTACATTTGGTAATGTTACAATAGGGTGGCAGGAACATCGACGAGCATGCAGGGAACGGCATTTTTTTTTAAATAACCGACGAAAGCGCGTCGGTGCCCCTGCTACCTGTAATTTGGTCCTGTTACTGTCTGCTTCCTTAACTGTCATCATCATCCGCATAGAGCAATCCACTACCGGACATAGGCCTCTCCAATTGCACGCCATTCAGCTCGATTCTCGGCAACTCTCACCCGGCTGCTACCAGCCATCCCGCGAAGATTGTCACTCCACCTAGCCTGGGAGCGTCCTCCCTGATGTTTGCCGATAAGCGGTCTCTTAACTGTCCTACTACAAGGCAAATGCTTCTTTCATACAGAAACAGCTGATATTTTTAAATTCTTCAGAATTTTGTTGTTTTTAAATCAGGAGTGAAATTATCCGGAAAAGATCCGGAGTTGCCGATATAGCTAGCAGAGTACGCAAACTGAAGTAGCAGTTAGCTGGCCATCTTTGTCGAAGGACCGATGGGACGTGAAGCAGACATGTCCTGGAATGGAGACCGCGTATTGGCAAGTGTAGTGTGTGGAAGCCCCCCAGCCAGATAGCCCAGCGGCCTAAACAAGATGGCTGAGACAGACTGGATGCGCATGTTGTGGCGCAGCCACATGGGGAGCAGCCATGTGGGAGAGGCTTATGTCCAGTCGCAGTGGACTGCGATAGGTTGAGTTGATGGATTGTTTTTTTTTTTGTGTATTTCTAAACACGATAACCATGTCCGGATTCTGAAAACACGAATACATTATATTAGTTTGCGTCTCATTCACCAATGTCTGTCACTTCTCATTAATCTTATTAGCATTTGTGGTAGACTATTTTTTATCTCGCTCTCTGTCTACGTACGTTGGCTTTTTATCTCGCTCTCTGTCTACGTACGTTGGCTTTTTATCTCGCTCTCTGTCTACGTACGTTGGCTTTTTATCTCGCTCTCTGTCTACGTACGTTGGCTTTTTATTGCTAACGGTTCAACCGAGCTTCCCGAATTGCTGAACAAAATCGGACTGCGGGTTCCTTCTGCTTTTCTGCGCAATCCTCATGTGTTGCATACTCCTATGGGAGGAACAAATTACAGACGAAATTCATACATAATCAGAGCGAGTCATACGTTATAATGCGGTCTGCCGGGACGTCGACATCGATGTTTTCAATACCAGTACATATTTCAAAATAAAAAAAAGATTGTTTGTGATTTCTTTTTTCATCACGTAACCTAATTGATAACATTTACGCTGTTTGAAACGCATTTGTACTTATGATAATGTATTTAGTCAAAACGCTGTCTATCTTCTCAAATATGTTTTGTTTATATTCTCTCTTCTATCTGTGAAAACTTGTAATTGGCCTTATTTTTATTACTCTTAATCGTGCAAAAGTTTTTAACTGTAAGTTTTCCAAAAACTGTAAAATTAAATAAAAATAAATAAAGCTAAGATACAAAAAAATACCAGAATTAAAACCTAAGTTTCCGCTGAAGCGATTCCCGGCGGATCCAGAAGTGAGTTTCATAAATAATTATGTTTACGAAATACTGTAGTGGCGTAAAAGTAATAACACGGTTTCCTCATAAGTTTGCATGAAAATAAAGCAAAAACACTGTTTATTTCAACAAAATAGGCCAAATTGTCTCCACTAGATAAAAAGTTCATCGTGCAATCTTATAAATTAAAATCTTACATTTTTTTACTGAAATATAAATAATTTTCAGTTCACTATAACACTTTCAGTGCATTTCTCATGTCGTTTTATATCGGGAGCTGATAGGGTTTATTGACCTGCGCCCACACACGTGACATTATTGCGTGGGACTCCTGCGTATATAATACAAAATTACAAAGGGAACCTTGGATGTAATGATTTAGCATGTTTACCTTAATGAGTAAAATATTTTTTTGAGCTTATTTTTAAACTAAAGATGCGTTCCGCTCTAATTTGCGTTCCTTCCTCTGGTTTTTCATTTTCACTTTGTGTGTTTTTGCAGACCATTTTTTTGTTTAGAATCTTAGTTTGTAATACGGGATCCTACGATATAATCACAATAGATTAGGTACATATACTAAGTATTTAATAATGAAACATGAAGTTTGTGTCTTGTTTTCCAACAAAGTGATAAAAAAAATTTTGTTAAAAACATCTTTTCCCCAGCAGACAAATGTGCTATGATGTTATATGTGCTAGAGCAGAGGTGGTCCAGTGGCGGCCGCGACTTACGAGCGACTGTAGACCGTAGGTTCGAACCCAGACAGGCAGTTAACTTTGTGTAAATAATTTCATCACCACTGCTCTCAAAACGGTGAAGGAAAACATCGTGAGGAAACCGGCAAGCCCTCGAACCAAAAATTCGAAGACATGTGACATCTAGCAATCCGTAATGGGCCCGCGTGGTGGATTTCAACCCACTGTCTCTCACTGAGAGGACGCTTGTGTCCACCAGTACACCAGTTCAAAAAAGTAATGATCAAAAGTTTTAGTTTTCCACAAAAGCTTTACATCTGTTTTCTCAACTTTTCTCAGGCTCATTAAATGCATTTCGCCAGGCGTTCTGTTTGTCTGTCTGTGTCTAATTCGGTCGCTCGCCTCCGTAATTAACCTCGTTTCGATTGTACCAGCAGTGTCACGGTTTGTGGGTGAGCAGACTCACAGGTAAACAGAGGTGGGTATTTTGAGGGTAGGTGACGCATGCAAATACTTGCGGTTGTATTTACTTATTTAATTTTATAATTACATGAGATTGGTGAAGTTTTTTTATGAAAAGTACTGTATTCAGCTGCATCCAGTTAGATTGGAAGCTGACCCCAACATAGTTGCCAAAAGGCTAGGCAGATTGATAGACAGGTAGGTATATTCTATAATCGATAAAATACTCCTTGGGATTGGATTTTAAAGTTTTTTTATGAAGAATATTTAATAGAGAGAAGGAATAGTTTAACTAAATTGTCCATTTCATTCATTCATGGTCAGAGTTGGCCACATATTATTATCTTATGCAGCATTTGGCAACTATGCACAATATTATAAACTGGAGTTACATCGCTTTTCTGTGTTAAAACAAGCTGCATAATAAATTAGGAATCAACAAATTTTATAATTACATGAGACTGGTGTTTCGTACAAAGCGAAACACATATAAACACACATTTTGCGCGCTTTACGTGCGTACGATTGTTATGTGCGCTATATAAAGAATTCGGTCAAGACCAAACCGTGCGTAGTGCGTTCGTTCTGTTACTTAATAGCTTTGTAATCATCGGTAGGTACCTGGGTTCTGGGAATAGATAGTTCAGACAGTTAGTAGAGCAGGGAATCCCCTGAACTCCTTCACATAATTATTAATATTATGCTAAATACTACTTCTGGGGGTTTTGGTAAGCTTTAGCTTTAGTTTTTTTGTAGCACTGCTAGTAGCACTGCTAGTAGCACTGCTAGTAGCACTGCTAGTAGCACTGCTAGTAGCACTGCTAGTAGCACTGCTAGTAGCACTGCTAGTAGCAATGGCTTTCATTTTGACAGTTCAACAACTTTCATTGCGTTATTTACGTTGTAGAGCAGACAAATTTATGGAACATAAGAAGCAATGGATTAGGAATATCCTTCAAAATGATTCAGATTGATATTGATAGTATGTTACGCCATAAGAGTGCTGGTTTCCCTTAATAAGGAAAAAACTTAGAAACTTATAACTTACTTACTTGGTTGGTTGACTGTTCACGTGATCAGAGGGCTGGCCTATTCTTAGCCCAAAGAATCAGCATTGCCATCCAACGTGGTAATGCTGCCAGCCTTTTGGGCACTTATCCCATTGACAGTGATGCGGACGAATTTTTTGATGTCCAATGAGCTGCCTTTTTCTATATTTTTTCGTATTATATACTTGTATATAGTATATATTATGGTTAATTTGTTTTTGTACAATATACTACATAAATAAAATAAATATAATTATATTCCACTTTTACAAATTGTTACAAAAAAAATAAAATAAAAGTAGAGAGTGTTATCGTCCTGTGTAGCCTTAGGTAAAGTTAATATAACACCTAAACTAAATTACAACAAAGTCTGCAGAAGTTGTTCAATTCTCTATCTATTTACATAATTAGGTACCTGAAAACGATTATCAGAACACAGCTACTCGGTAGGTTCGTGTAGAAGAAAAACAATTGAATTAAAGCCATCACGATTTTTACTCTTGTCCCATACTTTTCATTAATAATTGTAGTCGGCTTCCAGTGTAACCGGATGCAGCTGAATACCAGTATTTTACATGGAGAGACTACCTATCTCACCTCCATAACCCAGTTACTGGGTAATAAGATACCCCTTGGTGAGATGGTTATTAGACTTTCAAGCTGACTACCGTAACGACTGTCAATGATCCACGAATGACAGCCGGGACCAACGGCTTAACGTGCTCTCAGTATGTAAAGATGGTCACTCATCTACAGACCAACCGCGGAAAGCGTAGCTTAACCTGATCAATCGACTTGAGGGTTTTCCCTATCAACTATGCTGAGAGAGAAACCGGCTCTAACTCTGTGATATTTATTTCCAACCTCAACAAATTTATCCGCAGTTATCCGCATTTAATAGTACATAAATCTAAATTACATACGTTGATACAGCGCAGCCTACCACCGCGACTGTCAATCATTCAGCAACTGTTTATATTTCTTTGTTATTCTCATTGTAAATCTTTTTAACCGTTCTGTTGTGTCCGCCATATTGTCCGGAGTTAAACCGAGAATGGGTCTGTGGCGTAATTGTTTACATGTTACTAACTATTGCAATATGTGTTGCCATGGGTAAGGAAAACGGTTGCTGTTTAATTGTCTACAAGGTCAAATTAAATTAGCTAGCGAAACTTCTCAGACGACATGGGTATCGATAAAGTCAAAGCATTTATTTCAAATAGGCACATAAAAGGCACTTTTGAAAGTCAAAAATTTTCAAGAAGCTTTTAAAACTGGCTAAATCTTGTAATAATGTCGTATTCTCTTTTAAATGGTTTTCTTTGGAACGATATAGCTTTGTAGCTATGAGAATACCTTTGGTTAATTATAGGAAAAATCGATCTATTGTAAAGATATCAAATGAGACTAACTTCTGCCCACGACTTCAGCCAAGTGGAAGCCAACGAGGTATACCATACAATATCTCCTAAGGGAGTGCCATAGGACATACTAGGGCACGCGGTCATAGTGGAGCTTTCTATCAGTGAAAGAAGATTTGAAATCGCATGAGGAGTTTCGGAGATTACCTCCTACATCCAAACATACAACCTTTACCTCTTTACAATAATTGTGTAGATGAAAAGCATAAGTTCCATCATACGTAAAACTATTAAAATATCAATCTAACAATGTCCCTTTAGTTACGGTATACACAAATACATTCAACGCTGTCACCAACGGGTCGATCCGGCAGGGGGCGCCAGTGTACCATAAGTAATGATTGCCGCAGCCCATGGGATTTTCCACCCATGGTAGTGTGGTGTTTGGGAAACCCGTGCGTGACAGCTCGGTGCTATGGCGAAATTTATAGAAATGAATTTAGGGGTTGTTGCTGGGGTCATTATGTTATAGGGCGGTTTGGTTAGAGATCGCGTTTACGTATAATTTTGAAATTGGTTTAATGTTTATGTACCTATTTGTTGCTATTGAGGGGCTAGTGGCTAAGTAATAACAGCCGCACAGATCGATCGATCAGGTTTAGTTACGCTTACCGCGGTTGGTCGTGGATGGGTGACCATCTTTACATAATTATCGAGACTCCGTGCCTCGAAAAGCTCGATAAGAAATTGATCATTCGAAAATCTTTGGCAGTCATTACGGGTCGTCAAGCCCGAAAGTCTGATAACCAGTTTTACCATGTCTTATCGTGTTATCCAGTAACTGGGTCGTGGAGGTCAGATAGGAAGTAGCTTCATGTAAAATACTGCTGTTCAGCAACCTTCTTTATTCCCACCTGCCTATGGCCACTACAATTAACGTTTAGTGGCCCTAGCACGATAGCGTGGAGTAAATACTTACAACTATCCTATAGTATTTTGACAAGAACAATAAAAATCACCCGTAAATGTGAAAAAGTCTTCAAACTTCAAAGTAAATAATTATTATGTGAGTATTTTCAATACGACTTTTGAAGTTCAAAAGTGCCTCTTACCTGAAATAAAAAGTAACGTTACGTTAACTTCGCGCGTTCATGCTAGGCGTGGAGGAATCTTCAAAAACCGTAAAAAGCTAAAGAACCGGCAGAGTGCGAGTCGGACTCGCACACGAAGGCAAAAGACGCCGAAAAAAACACGTTAATTGTATGGAGAGCCCTTTAATTTTTAATTAATTTAATTTTTATTATTTGTTGCTATAGTGGCTATAGAAATTCACACTGAAAATTTCGACTCTGTACCTATTACGGTTCATGAGATACTTACAGCCCGCTGACAGACAGACGGACGGACGGACGGACAGCGGAACCTTAGTAACAGGCCGTTGGAATTCTTTGGGTACGAACCCCTAAGAATCTACATTTAATATGAATAACCTTGTAACAAATTAAATTGATAACGACCTAGATACTTTATCAAACTCAAGTGTCTCACAACAACCTCGCATCAGGTGTCAGGTAGAACCTTCTCCTCAAGGTCCCAACCTTCAATCATCCACCGTCATTAGCCAGAGGTGGTCATAACAAGCGTCATTACATTAGCCGTAAGCTTTTAGTTAACTAGGGGTGGGACACGGTGACGTCATCAAGGTTGCAGGGCAAGGCCGGGGCTATTAATGTAGCTCGGTTGATAAATATAGATGGTGGGTGTCTTTTTATGGGGTGGTTTATAAGGTCAAGTTGGAGGCTGAAAGTGTGGTGATGTTTAGCCACACTAGAAGCAAGAAGTTAGTCAGACTTGCAGCAAGAAGACAGGCTGTTTAAATAGATAATTTTGTTGATTCAACATAAGTGTACTTCTGGGCCAGCAAAATTCAATTGAATTACTGTCGTGCCAGCACATGAAGAAGAAAAAGGCTGATTGCTGAGATTTGATATACAAGTTAGGATAAGGATGTAAGCATGCCAATAATTTACACTCAGGAGTTTTTCGTAGCGTCTCAGGACAGCAAATAAATCGTTTCAAACACAAACCTGTACCATATTTTTTACTAGAAAAGTTTTGTTCGTCAACATTGTGTTCAAAGTCCTTAAACGTAAGCTTAAGCTTTTATAGCCTGTTGCTCTGAAAGCAACAAGTAAGTTACTTGTTGCTTTCATTTAAATAAAAAGAAACAGTTTTCACTGCGTGTAGGAATAATTGACCTGAAAAGTTTGATACTTTGGAGTTGTAAAACGCCTGAAATCCAGAATACCGTGCGTGTATCACCTACTTAAATACGCAAATCCCAAGGCTCTATACATACTCTGTGGTAGTCAGGCTGAATGTTCGCTATACAAAATGGCCGTGAAACGTGACCGAAAATATGTTTTGCCGCCAAAACAAACGCTGGCATGGCGATCAAAGTGGGATTTTTTTTTACTGTTTCGTTTGAAGAATCTTTTGGAAAGTCTCGGGATTTTATTGTTTATTACTGTGACGTAGGTAATTCTTATGTTTTAGTAGGAGGGTAGGTATTTTTGGAACGAAGTTCTGTAAATTTGGAGAAACGTCACGTAACAAAAAACCGTTACCTCCATGCGAATTTTTAATATAATAGAGCAAGTTACAGCGATAGAGAGATTAGTGTTCATGGTTTTCAAGGGTGCTAAAGCCGATAGTGAGGTCAAAATGAAAATCCAAGATCTCGCCTGCAAAAATGTTCAAATTTTTAATTATGGAATCGTATCGTTTCCATGGTTTTTCTCCAAAAAGGCATCTTGAATTTTTTTTTTGAATTTCGCCCGCCGGGGGGCTCCCGACCCCACATGTTCTTTTTTTTTTAAAGTAAAATAATTGAACTACTGTAACTTTACTCCATGTAAGTAGTTCAATTTATCGTCTCTTTTAGGGTTTCATACCCAGTTATTGATAGACCTCCAGACTATAATGCGCATGGCAGCCTATCAACAAAGACTAGTCTTCGGCGCGGGAGATATTATATTACACAAGTGTGTGCGCAGACACAAGTGCACTCACTCTTCCCTCACTCTCATAATCGGATGGGACGGCAATTCGACACGAGCAGAGAGAAATCAGGCGCAGGACCAACGGCTATTACACCGTTAACTTCCAAACTCCGGGATGTTGCTAAAAAATGTCTAGTGGAAAAACCCAATCATACTTTGGCCGACCTGGGAATCGACCCCACACTCAGCAGTCGCATTTGCGACCACGAGACTAACGGAGCAGTCAAAGGTACCCAATTACTAAGGCTATGCTGTCAGCCCGTCAGTCTGCCGTCTGCCTGTCTGTAACAGGGTGGTATCTTTAAAACCGTAATAGGTAGCTAGCTGAAACTTTTTTACAGACTACGTGTTGTTACGGCTTCTATCATGACAAATACTAATAAACTAACTTTCTAAGCCCTGTTTTACTTGACCTAATTTCATAAAAATGAAACATGAATGGACACTGAAAACGTTTAGGTAATGAAGCCGTGTCAAAAGTGAGGGTAACACGTATGACGTGTGTAGATAACTGCCTACCGACTTACGTGGAAAATGTCCTCATTTTGTTTCATGTAGGTAGACTTTCAATGTTGGGCTGGCTGAGAGAAAGGGGCCGTTTATTACGTAGAAAGCCTATTCCCTACTTATGTATTGCTACGTATGTAAAATGAACAATGTGCCTGAAATTTCACTGAAACTTTCATCCCTCTTGAGAAACACATAGCAGAACTATGTACCCATGTAATAGTAGTACCACTTACCATGAACGAGATTCCCATTAATGGGCTCTATTACTACCACATAATACCTAATTATATATATTTACCTAATTATAAAAAGACATACATACAAAAAAAAAAATTGAAGTGTCTGTTTGTCTGCTGGGGAGTTTGTTGCGCCACTTGTTCTTCCCAGCGATAGCACTAGGAAGTGGTGAAGGGCGGGCGTTTTTGGGGGACTGTCTGTTGTAATTTTGACGTTCGAAAAGTGCTGATTCTCAGCCTAGTTTAAATAAATGACTTTTGATTTTGTTTGTTATGTCAAAATAACAGCTTTTTACTAAATGCATATAAAAGTATATACGGTACGGTACTTATAGCATTATTTTTGTCTGTCTATCTGTTTATTCCGGCTAATGTCCAAAACGGCTGGACCGATTTTGACGGGACTTACACTGGCAGATAGTTGATGTTATAAAAAGTAACACAGGCTATGGTCCCGGTAGCACGTTCCCGTGGAATGATATCCGATATCTAAGCAGACAAAGCCACTGGCAGAAGTTAGTCAAGAATAAATCAAGCTAATTACTAACTATTTATGAATGCGTCTCAATACTTGTTTCCTCCTACAAAACGTACCACCCTGAGTCTTCAATCAATCAATCTTTCAACTCTATGACCCACCAAAGGCTGTATAATGTCCTTTCAAGTTGACTAAGATGGGCCATGATGGCTACCCACTGTACACAATGGTTTAAGAACTTTATTATTTCTCATTAAGAAGTAACAATAATTCACTTACTGAGAAACTAAATTTATATAAAATGTTTGCGAGCGTATAATTACGTCGTTAAAAGTAAATACGATAGTAAATAGGAAGGTAGTTTTAAAAAAAAGTAAATATATTCTACTTAATCACCAACCGAGTAAACACAGATCTTAAGTAAAATTAAATGTATTACTAGATATGGCATTCACCGCATCGTACTGAGACGACCACAATAACCACCAGTGCCCTCTTAAGTGCTCATAAAGTGATGGATGTTGCAATATTTGAAACATCAACGATTATGTATAAAGGCAATTAGTCACACCTAAACTACAGTTTATGGGTGCCTTTCCTATGGAGATTGAGTATCGCGTGATAGTACGTCATTCTAAATAATGATTGGGGTGGAAAGGTCAGTCGACCCCGTATTCATTTATGAGGTACGATTGGTAAGTGAAAGTGAAGAAGTCATCGGAGAGAGAAGAGTCAGGGTCATTGATGTTTTGTATGACAACATTTGATGGGCAAAAGTCATTACTCAGTAGGGGTTTAAATATGTAACTCCTAAAATAAACAAATTTTAATATAACCAATATAGAGAGTATTGTTGGCCCAGTGGTGACGGCTGCGACTTAGGTACAAGTTGTAGGGCGTAGGTTCGAACCCAGACAGGCGCTTCACTTTGTGTAAATTATTTCATCACCATCAATACTCTCAAAACGGTGAAGGAAAACATCGCGAGGAAACCGGCATGTCCTAGAACCAACAATTCGAAGACATGTGACATCTACTAACCCGCACTGGACCGGCGTGGTAGATTACAACCCACTCTCAAAGAGAGGTGGCCTGAGTCCCAACAGTGGGAACATTTTAGGCTGATTATGTATGTTATGTAAATTAAGGAAATTGCGAATGCTTAAAACATGCACACAGACAATAGTTTTGACAAAAATTTTAAAACCTCATTTATTTTCCCCAACATTTTCATGGCCGACCTCTCAAACATCTGTCAAAAATACCTCTAATTTCCCTACATTATTTTCGCTAAAATAAGATTGCGACTAAATTTTGAACGTTTTTTTGTACGGGAACCGGCCTTCAGGTCATCAACCTGTATTAATTAATTCTTAATTTATAACAACACACGAGTTGGTCGACATAAAAATAGATTACAGTACCTACCTATGTATGTATCGATAGTTTAATTACTGTCTGACCGATATCAGATAATATGTAGTATCGACAATACAGTTGCTGATAACTGACGTAAGATAGCCGGAGCTTTAGTGCTTACACGTACGAAAGAGCTTCCTGGATATTTTGGGCTAGATTTTTTATTTTAGTCAGTGTTATTTTAGTAAATATCGGTTATTTATATTATCTGGTTAATCTAGACTTTCAAACTAATATTATACATACATACATAATCAACCTAAAATATTCCCACTGTTGAGACACCGGCCTCCTCTCGGTGAGAGGTAGTTGGCTGTACTTCACCAAGCGGGCCCAGTGCCCGTTGGTAGATATCACAGTCATGTTTTCAAATTTTTGGTTCTAGGAAATGCCGCTTTCCTCAAGATGTTTTCCTTCGCCGTTTTAAGAGCAATGGTGATGAAATAATTTACACAAAGTAAAGCACTTGCTTGGACAGAGAGAGGTGGAAAGAGAGTAGGGAGGGCTTTGCCCAGCAGTGGGGAAAGTACAGCGCCTGACTGGGTTCGAACCTAGGACCTACAACTCAGTCGCGCCCGTTACCACTGCTTCTAGAAAGCTACACTATCGTCACTGAAGGAAGTCACGGGCGAAAGCTGGTTGAGTTATATTTTAAGCCACGGAATATAAATGAAGAAAACTATTAGTAGTAGGTACTTTTAGAACGTAGAAAAAGACGATACCCACCAATTCGTTTATCAACCGTGAAAAAAAAAACAAAATTACCTGATTTGCAACTAGCAAAACCGCCAGCAAAGTCCAGAAATTTAGAACGTGGTCATGTAAGAAGAGCCTAATGGGCAATCGTACCAGCTCAAGCACCTAAAAAGTAAACATGAACTTCCTCTGATGACCACTATTCCATTCAGTAATTTTCCATAGGTAGTACCCCTGAAACAAACTGCCGTGTTTGGTAGCTTGTTTTGAAAACACGTGAAGAAGTATCAACTACTTCGTTACGAAATCTAACACGATACATATTTACTACATACACAACATGCATGACAGCCTATATAATGTTCCCACTGCTGGGACACAGGCCTCCTCTCTGTAAGAGGGAGTGGGCCGTAATTCACTACGCGGGCCCGGTGCGGGTTCGTAGGTGACACATGTCTTCGAATTTTTGGTTCCAAGACATGCTGGTTTCTCCCTCCAGTCAAAACAATTAGTAAGAACGAACTGAAACGTTTTCCTCCGTACGGAAAGTTCCCAGACTGTCGACTATCAATTTACATGAGATGACTCCGTTTACGACGTATGAGCGACTACGGAGTTGTAGTTTTAGCTATAAGTATGGTTGTCCCAATAGGTCTGGTTGTATATACACATAATGCTCTTTAGACATCTAAACAAATAAAAAAAATTAAGTGTAAACGCATTTGAAATTATAATTTTTTGTATGTCTGTCTGTTTGTTCCGGCTAATCTCCGAAAAAGCTGGACCGATTTTGATTGGACTTTCACTGAAAGATAGCTGATGTTATAAGAAGTCACTCAGTCTACTATATTTTAGAATAAGAATTAGGGTTCACCGCCAAAAAAAAACCCATGAAATCCAATTTGTTTTCCGACATGCACACGAAAGAAGTCGTGGGCACAGCTAGCCCATTATAAGTATTATAAAAAACAAAACATAACACCACACCTGTTATTCCCGAAGGGTTAATTAGTGATGTACACCCACATTACTTAGAAATAGCCTGGAGTCCTGGATTTGTTCCCGGTTTAGCGCAATAACGCTCGCCTCCGAAAATGTGGTGTACTTTGTGTACACGCATTTACTAATGATTGAAATGATAATTATCAATGCAAAAGTGACTGTCTGTCTGTCAATTTGTTACCTTTTCGCTCCTAAACCACTGAACCGATCGTTATAAAACTGGACAGATAGGGAGCTGGAGAAGAATATACGCTACTTTTCATCCTGGATATTTGTATTAAAAACTGATGAAATACAAAATACACGCAGAGGCAGTCCCGGGCAATAGCAAGTCTTAAAAAAAATTACACTAACAACAGGGATCAATTACCTCTTCAATAATTAGAACTTTCCTCAGCAAAGTAAATGGATCTATCTATCAAACCATTCAGACTCATTCTTTCGCGAATGCATTTAAAATGAAACATTTTGAACATTAACAACAATAATATTAGGAAGAAATCTATCTTGTTTCGTTTCGTAAATATTGTGGTTCAATGTGCTATACCTGCCGTTAGTGCCCGGGCAGAGCTGCAGATGGAAATGTTCACAGCCTATGCGTGGGCGATGATTTGTTTATTTTACTTTTTATATTTTTAATTTGAAGAAGAAATACCAGGTATTTTTTAGTAGTAAACATGATGATTCATGATTGTTTATGTTAAGGTTAGCATACATTGGTAGATAGACCACTATAGATACAAAAGCCTGTTGATTTTTCCCTTCGGAAAAAATTACGAACTTCCATACATTCTTTCATCCTTTTCAATCAACTCAGCCTATCGCAGTCCACTGCTGGGAATAGGCCTCTCCCAGGCTGCGCCACAACACCCTGTCCTCCGCCTGCCGCATCCAGTCTGTCCCAGCCACCTTCTTCAGGTCGTCCGTCCATCTAGCTAGGTCCATGTTTCATTCCTTTAAATAGGAATATTTTATTAAATTAGAGCATTGGTGGCCCAGTGGTTACGGCCGCGACTTAGTGTAGAGTTGTAGGTCCTAAGTTTGAACCCAGACAGGCGCTTTACTTTGTGTACATTAGTTCATCACCACAGTTCTCAAAACGGTGAAGGAAAACATCGTGAGGAAACCGGCATGTTCTAGAACCAAAAACTCGAAGGATTTTGACATCTACTAACCCTCACTGGGCCTGCGTGGTGGATTACGGCCCACTCCCACTCACCGAGAGGAGGCATGAGTCCCAGCAGAGGGAAAATTATAGGCTGATTATGCAAATTAAAAAAAAAACCCTTCCGTTGTGCTCGCCTTTATACGGAACTCTTGTGCGAAATTTCATGCTTTTAGATCCAGTGTACAGGCTGTGTGTAGTACGTCATTGTAGTGATAGAACCGCAGCCGCATTCAAAGTTGAAGACAAAAAAAAAGGAAGTCGGTTGTTTTTTTGTTTTGTAAAAAAGTTTTTATTTTTTAGTTGTACTTACCCCATACACATTTATATAATGCTACTTGTTATGTAAATATCAGTAACTATAAAATAAGAGGAAAAATATCGTATTATTGAAGCTAACTCAAAAACTACCCAAGCAAAGTTAATAAAATTTATTACGGGGCCACTCCTTTAAAAAAAGAATGTATCCATTAAAAACAAAATTTAGCAAATCAGCTTATTAATAACCGTTCTTCGGTAACAAACATAAAAAAAAACAACCAAATTGGATCTTCAGTATTTGGAACCGAAAGTCGGTTCAAAATAATGAAGTTTCAGTCACAAAACTGTTAGTTTCATAAACGATATCTATTAGTCGTAAACTCCAAAATGACCGCACACATTAGTATGTATTATTTAGCAGACAAAAGAATAACATTTTGGACGTGATTGTTAACAGAAACATGGCTCCGAAAATTCTTTAAAGTTCGCTCGTTGCCAGCATTCTATAGGATAAGAATAAATAAACTCATTGAATTATTTCCTCAAGCCATTTTTCTTAATGTTTCCTTGAGTGGCGTTAACTAATTGGAGCAGTGATATTTATGTTAATTGAGAACTTTAATATTTTCAGACACTCTGCAGACAGTGTTAACAGTGCCTTAATAACAATAATTACTTCCGTTAGTTTTGCATGTTAATTAGAAGAATAATTGGGTACAACTGAAGCAAAGAAAATTCAAGGTCGTTTTTATAGATATTATAACATTTATGTCTGTCTGTTCGTTAAAGCGGTCGGACGGACTATGTTGGGGATCGGCCCTTTCTTCTCCATAAAAATCTACGTTTAGAAATGGGCGACTAGCTTTCAACTTTCTGACTAACTGACCTAACCAACTTTGATAATTTAAAAGTGCACGTAAATGGTTTAATTGAAATAAATGCTTTGAGTATGGCTTCCAGTCTAACCAGATGCTGCTGAATACCAGTATTTTACATTGAGCGACGGCCTATCTGACCTCAACCGCCCACTTACTGGGTAAAACGATACCCCTTGGTAAGACTGGTTGTCAGAATTTTGGTCTTCTGACTACCCGTAAAGACTGTCAAAGGTCTACGAATGACAGCCGAGACCAAGTGCTTGACGTGTTTTCCGAGGCACATTACATCATTATATCTATATTTATGTTATGGATGGTCACCCATCTACGAAACAACCGTCGCAAGCGCAGCTTAACCATCAATCCCCATGCGGCTGTTACCACTAAGGAATTCGAATATCATGACTTTTTAAATCATAGATACCGACATTTATAATAAAGAAGAAATTATGTAGGTAGAGAATCAATAAACATAGCTCTCAGTTGTTTTTAATCACATCGCATACCTCAGCACTAACACTACCTACTATAATTCTTTATTTATGTAATTGCATCCGTTCGTTTAGGCTCGACCTGAATTACTGTTAAAATAAAACAAATCTGTTTTCGCGAATTTGCGCACTAGTTAGTGCTTGTAAACAGAAGTCAGCAGTGGTAAACATTTGGACGTTTGGGATTATTGGCCCCGGACTCGATGAGGATCAAGATAGTTACTGCATGGTTTGATACTGGCAGAATGATGACATAAGTTTTTTGAACGAAGTTCTCTAAAACAGCTTGCGGTAGAGGTAAGCTGGTAGAAATCGTAACATAAGGAAAAGCGCTATGCGACTTTTTATTACAAATAATAGAAAGAGACACACACAAAGAGACCTAGTTTTTATGGTTGAAGCCAATACTGAGGTCAAAATGAAAATCTAAGATGGCGGCTGCGAAAATTTTCAATTTTTTCGTCATGGGTGTCATTTTAATGGTTTTCAAGGGTGCTTAAGCCGATAGTGAGGTCAAAATGAAAATCCAAAACGGGGGCTGATTTTCCTTTTTATTTTTTTGTCATTTAAAAAAATTACGCACGATTCTTTGACGATTTCTTTTCTTTTCTTTTTTCTTTTTTTTTTCTTTCATTCTTTTTTTTTTCTTTTTCTTTTCTTTTTCTTTCAGAGAATATCAAGAGGGCCTAGGCCAGTGGTAATCGTTTCGAAGTATTTCGTATTTCTTTAAAGACTCAACAGGATTGACATAAGCGTTTGTTTTTATAGTTTGTTTGTTGGCATTAGCCAGTGTCGCAACATAGAGTAATTACGTAATGTTTATTGTCTTTGGTCCCCACTGTCCCCAGGGACAAAAAAAGCCTACAGAAGTTACAAAAGTTTCTACATTTTGTACATTGCTTGATGTCAGTGCTGGCACTGACAAAACTTTTATTACTTGAATACGAGGCTTTTGGTTACTCTGTACGTGTGTATTTTATAAGTTTTTTTTTTGTAATGTGCGTTTTATTTGTAGAAAATAAACAATTTTTCTTTCTTTCTTTAAGGTTTTCGGTAAATTGGTTTTTCCATCATCGTTATGGCTGATATAATGTCACTGTATCCTTCTCCTCCAACGGTAATACAGATAACCTTTGTAACCTTTGAAGTGGAAGTTTTTCTGCAAGTCCGTTATCATAAGTCACCGGTGATAAAATTTGGTGACACTACGAGGATTTTTTCATATATTTTAGAACGTGATCTAGCCCTAATCTATAAGTTCACTTAAATTACTTTTTGTTAGTCCTAGCGAACCTTGCCAAGGCTATAAGAAACACAGCTTACATGTGAGTCTCATAAGGCATCATCGTTTTAAATTATCGCAAAGCAAAAATGTTCAATACCCCTGACCTACTCAAAGACATTGACGAAAAACAATGAAATTCGCTGCCAAATACATTATAATAAAAGTTATGACAATTTTTCGTTTTATTACCCCAGTTTTAAGCGCATTAAATGTACCAAACTACACGAGTAATAGAACATTAGAGAATTTAGATAGACGTGGATCCGCAAATCAAGGAGAATCGGATAAATAAATAATGAAATGTAATGGACATTCTGAAACGCTGAAATGTTTCAGTTGCCATCAATTTGGGTAAATAAAACCGAATGGGGTAAAAGGTTGTTGTACTCGACGATAGAAAATGAGTTTCAAATCTACCAACACACACTAGACTACGCAGTTTATATTTGAGAGAATCTGCATTTTATTTTCAGTCTCCTATCTTATTTTGGCAATTAAAAGTTGTCGTGTTCGTGGCCTGAACTTTTACGAGAACTTCAATCGTTCAATCCAATCTAAGCAAAATTATTGGACGTTTAGCCTAAAGATACATGTTATTACTGAGTCACTTTAACCTGATTGTTGGATTAATCAATGTTTATGAGGAACTTTGGCTCTTGAGATACAAGTACCTTTTTACTTAGTTCAGGAGACAGCTGTTCAATCTGCCTTTGCCTACTGCTTGTACAATTATGCTTAGTGTATGTCTAATCTCATGTCTTTTTCTTTGTACAATAAACTTATTATTTATTTGTTTATATAGATATATATTATGTCCATTTAATCCCAAATATCCATCTCATACACAGACTTTAAAACGAATTACCTCAATTATTATATGACTCATTAAGGATTTAAAGGATATTATCATCGCGGTGACAGCATCTTGTTTATCCGTAGAATTAGCTTTCTGACGTTGATTTTTTCTGCCATTTAAATAATAATAAAAACTTTATTCAGTTCAGAAAAAACACGGTACAACAATTCGCACGTGCAACTTTGTTATAAGCACTTAAATTGATAGTAAAATGTAACTCAGGGACATGTAATTCAGGTAAATGTCATTCAGAGAAATGTAATTCAGGAAAATGTAATTCATGCTCTTGAAAATTTAAGATGAAATTCTGAAATTTCCAGATATTTCTATTCCCAGCCAATTAAAGCCAGCTAACAACCACTTGGAATAACCACCGACGGCCGCCATGGCCCACGCACAATGTCCACTTGAAGGACTAAGTGCGGAAACCAAACCAGTAACATAGAACATAGAAGCCAGCTAATACAAACAAGTAAATACGTCCAGATGGCGCGCATTGTCATTTGTATACGATCATAAACCCACTTTATGACTTTGTTGATTTTAACGACTCCGTTAACTGTCCTATGGAGAGCTCTATTTAATTCGTGAATTAATGGACTTTACTTTATTACCTATCATTCATTCATATAATCTTCACTAACCACCCGTCCCTGCTTCGCACGGTTTTTACAACTTGACAAAACATCGAGATTTCATTATTATATTTATGTTTAATATTAATGTATTATACTCTTAAACCTTCCGGAATCAATTCTCTAAATGATGATGAAAACTACATTAAAATCCGTTACGTGGTTTAGAAGAACAACGCACCTACACACAGACAGACACGAGAAGTGAGTGACTTTAATCTATAATAAGTGTGTATCGATATTTGCTAACGGGATCTGAGATGTGTCCAGATCAATATTGAAGGAAGAAAGTCTGCAAATAGAATTTCTAGGTTCGGTTGACTCTTCAGATCAGTGGTAAAGCGTCCGCTTTAGGCTCGTAGAGTCGTTTTCCAGTTGATGAATATTTGTTCGACTTGACCCTCAATAAGAGTACCGTACAGGTGAAAAAAAAACTTAAGGAGCAATCATTAAAACGAACAACTTTTGATTCCGTTTCCAAGAATATACTCTGCTTGTATTTCAATAAATTTATAACAAGTAGATCAATATCCACTTTAAAAATAATTTATTATTGTCTATGTATCATTAAAAACTCCAATGTCAAAACACGTCACAACACGTTTCTCTTGAAAATAAAAAGAATAAGTACCTAACGATCTTCATTATTTACTTTTCATGTAACTTTTTGGTCTCAGTCCCCATCATAACAGTTGACAGTGTGCCAAAACACAGTATCTATCAGATACGACCTAGTCTTAGTCTTTTGAACGCTCGGTTATTTTCGTGCATCATCGTCGGGATTCACGAAGATTGAGGATGAGCGATTAAATTTAAATTTCAGTGTATGTCTCACAGAGATTATTTTTTGAAAGTCTAGACAAATGTCGTTGTTTATATACAATGTCAAATATTTTCGGATAATGTTTATTGCTGATATGACGTCCTTTGTGGGTCAACGATCACTAGCGATCGCTATAATTTTTTTTAGTAAACAGATCATTCCTACAAAAGACGTTCTAATGGAAATGGTAACACCACTTTTAGACTTCCAACTCCAAGGGATTAGATGATACATTGCTTATTATTAATGGCTAAGTTACAATGTTTCATGTGCCTTTATGAAATCTCATATAGCAATGCTCTTTGGTGGGGCGTGTTACTACATTTTACGATACTAGCAGTGCCCCACGTTTCACCCGCATAAGTTTCGATCCCGTGGGAATATCGGGATAAAAAGTATTCTATGTGTTAATCCTGGTTATAAACTATCTGTGTGCTAAATTTAATCCAAATCCGTGTTGTAGTTTTTGCATGAAAGAGTAACAAACATCCATCCATTCATCCATCATCACAAATTTTCGCGTTTATAATATTAGTAGGATTATCTTCTTTTGTTATCAAAACTCCTTTGCTTTTTACTCCTCCTATTTAATTTTATTCGACTTTATACAACATAAAAGGCACAAAGAAGGACTTAATGCCTTTCCATCTTTACCGAAGGACCAACAAAAGAGACTCATAATTTCCTATTTAGATGGTAACGAATTACTTAATACTGTTGTAATCGTTGATAGTCTATACCAATATACAATATATCTTTTTTTAGTGCCTTAACAAAGTATTTGTAAAGAATCGAGCTTAGTTTATAATAGTCGTAACTACCAAGATACGTGACCGCGTCGATACGACTTTTTGTCTTTTGTTTTAAACTTGGGTTTTAAGGAAGCATTGTTTTGAACAATATCTAAAAGATTATAAAACTTAGTCATAGCTGCAGTACACCGCATCTAGTTGGGTACTTTGATTTTCAAAGTCTCCTAAAAATAGACTGTCATTTTTCCTAGTGTTGAGCTGTATTTTTGGACTGCGTTGAAAAAATTTAATTCAGCGGTTCACCTAACTGATTTTAGGCAACAGCACTAATCTTATCCAGAGGCTAGATTACTTAAGAATCAAAGTTGGATCCTAATGCCAGAAGTGCACCCACTAATAAAGCATTCATTAAAAAAAACTCAGTACAGACGCCAGCACATGAGGCTACTACAATCTGTTAAATTTCTTTAATAGATTTTCAACTTCATCGCTGAAGCATTAAGGTTCAAGGTTGATTGGGAAAATTTGACAGTTTCGGGTAGCTTGATGTGACTGGCGTCTGTACATGCCATAGATATAGGGTTTTTTACATTTCTATGGTACATACCGAAAAGATGTAAAAAAATATATCTATGTAGATCTGACCATGTCCATCACATGATACATCAATGTCATACTTCTCTACTATGGTTTAAATAATAATGAGTTCATCCATCAGCTTCACACTCATCAGCACTTGGCATTGAACAGTGCCAGCGAACTCGTGATATAACCAGAAGAAAGGTGAGAGGCCAGATGACGTCAGTAGGTAGGAGCTAGGAGTGAGATATCAGTTTGAGAACCTGTGCCAAGAATTTACTTTAGAACCTAACATTCAGTTAGATGTGGTACTGGCCTCGGCTAAGGGGAAAGGTTTCCTGCAACTGGTAAAAGTGAAGACTTTGTCTGATCGATTGGCAGTAGCATTCATCTTTGGAGGGTAAAATCAATCTGCCCAGCCTGTTTCCAACTATGTTGGGGTCGTCTTCCAGTCTAACCGGTTACTAAACCGTTTTACATAGAGTAATTGCCTATCTGACCTCCACAACCCAGTTACTGGGCAACACGATACCCCTTGGCAAGACTGGTGGACTGAATTTCGGGCTTCTGACTACCCATAACGACTGTCAAAGATCTACGAATGACAGTCGGGACCAACAGTTTAACGTGCTGTTTGAAGCACGGAGGGATCTGGATGGTCACCCATCCACGTACCGACCGCGGCAAGTGTAGCTTAACCTTCGAATTTTCCTATCGATTCTGCGCCCATGTAAGAAAGTTATGAAGTCCTGGGACAAATGAGTAGGAGGGTAAGCAGTGTTTACTGCCACGGAGAGTTGGTATTAGGAGTTAGTTATCAGTACGGGAACTGCGCCAAGAGCTCGCAACCCATAATTGGACATGTTACGTGGCTGTGGCTAACAACGGGATTCTTCTTACGCCATGGGATTTATGTTATGTTCAAAGGCTCAGTCAGTTTAAAATGTGTTCACTTGAACACCGAAGAAACGTGCCGGACCATATCCTTCTCTATAACATTTTGAACGGTTTACTATGTATAATATAGTCATATCATCATAAATACTATAATCATCTCGATCTTTTGGCGGCAGTTAGTGTAGCTGTACCGAGACAGAATGCTATTCGATCTGGTCGTGAAGCCGTTACCTTTGCCACGACTGCAAATCATACTAACCTTGGTAGCACCGCACCTATGAACCGACTGATGGGAAACTACAATAAAATCGCTACACAAACCAAAACAAAAGCATCGACATCTTCTCTAACCCTTTACGACAATGTCGATCGAGAGTCCTAATCAGCTCGGAGTCTCGAGTCATCTGTGCGACACGAGACGCCTATTTACGAGTATACGCGTGTTTACTTCCAACACGGTTTTAGCCAGTCTTTAAAAAAAAAGTATTTGTGAACGTAGCTCATTTTCATCTATAGCTAATATGTAACTGACTATATCTATTACGTACCATCAATTTCTTGGGTAGTGCTGTGTAATTATTCAAGTGCTAGTGACGAATTCACAGTTCCTAAAACTGTATATGATTTTTGTTTGTGTGGCTGATTTTACCAAAGTCACATAACTTTCATCCGTGGAATTAAATTGACGTCTGACAGTTTTTGTATGGAAAAACTGTCAAAAACTCATAATGTATTGTATTGTAATGTACTCAGGATAAGACTTTATTCTAGGTACAAACGTCTGATGAAAATCACCCTTATATAGGGAGCAAGTCGTTGAAGTGATCAATAAATAAATAAATTATTGACTTATGAGTGATAAATACTTAAAGTGTGAATTTTCCTTTACATTTTATACACAATATGTAAGAAAGCTAGGAATTCTCGGGATATGATAAGTAGGGTAGAAAGCGTTTCCTACCTCGGAAGTTTTGAAGCCCCACTCTCGATAACTGAGGACGGAGTCGCATTGGTACGCATCGGTAGAAGTCCGACATACTTTTAGCCCCGACAGAGCATATTCATGAAAAACAGGAAATAAATAAACATAGAACCAGCAAGCGTCGGCATCAGTCAGGACTTCATTATCATCATAAACCCGTAACCATATCCTCCATATCAAGATTACAAAACAAAAACCCCATTAATGAAAATTATTATTACAGCTGATGTTTACGTCTGAAAATAGCGGAGAAGGGCGATGTCCAAAGTGCACAGTCCCTTGTGACATCGCGATGACATTAATAGAACTCTGACGTAGACACAACTATTTATTTATTATTTCATTCTACGCTCCAATGACAATTCAGCGGTTATAACCTCGAAAATTCCCGAATTAACGGAAAAATTCAAGACGCTTAGGAATGAAAATATAGTTTTTTTTTGTTCAGATATACGTACGTACATCCAAATTTACTATGAATTCATACAATGACACAGATAACGTAATACATATAAACAGTAGATCATCATCCGCCTAGCATTTTCCCAACTATGTTGGGGTCGGCTTCTAGTCTACCCGGATGCAGCCGAATACTATCTGACCTCCACAACCCAGTTACTGGGTAATAAGATACCCCAAACATAAACATAAACAGTAGATACAATTCAATATAACACATTCAAATTACATGCTTTCGTTTGAGTTCGTTACGAAAACTATTTTGGGCTTGAAAACCTGCCTGCGGCCATCTTTTAATCTATTGGTTTACACGGTTGAGTAAACCAATAGACAAAAAGATGGCTGCTAATCTTAAAAAAAGGCTGGGACAGATTGGATGCAGAAGGTGGAGAATCGAGGCCTATGCTCAGCAGTGGACTGTGATAGGCTAAGTTGATTGTTTTTTTTTTTAATAAAATGGTGTTCCATAAAAGGTAGTAAGCAGCCAAAGGTCTCGCGAAGCTCTCGCGTTACCTCTCTCTTAAAGTTTTAAATGGAGACCACAATCAACGTTAAATAGAGAGACATTTTTTCTAATCTCATCTTCAACGTTTGATCCATACTCAAGTACGAGTACCAACGTGTGTTTCCTTTTAACTGCAAATTACTTTTCCCTGTTACTCACCATTGTTAGTCTCACACTTAGTTCATTCACCCACAATATCTATTTCAATAGATAACTAAGTACATAAGTGCCTAACAACAATTTAATTAACAAATAGATACTCGCGGTTTAATCGTAAAGTTGACTCGTCTATTTTTATCCACAGTATAAAAAACACAGTATATATTTTTGTAACAGTTTTCCGAGTGAGTCAACTGTCATTGAAGGACATTTTTTACACTGTGACCTTGATAGGACGGTAACGTATCGGTTACGGTTTGTTTTGATAGGTATTTCGTTTGTACTTGAAAGTGAAAGTAGGTAGGTTGGTGTATTACGATATTAATTTCATGGTGTGTTCAAGGCTACAGTTGTTTTCAATGATAACACGTTGCTTGGTTATTTAATTTTCAGCGCGCATACTGCTTTATTTTCATTTAGAATATTATTATTTTTTGTCGTTATCATTACAGTGCTTAGTTGATTTTTAACCTTGATATATTGCCATTCAGCAAAGCCCTCAAGTTCACCGTTCACATTCCATCTCCGATGGTTGCCAGTCCTCTGAGCTATGACGCCTGTTAATTGTTGCTTTCACCTGCTCATTCTTAGAGTGTGAGTTGTGAGCTCTTCTTTCCCCTTCTTCATTTCTTCTTCTTCCGAACTTCCTCGTCTTGTTTTGCAAACATGGGGAAAATTCTCACACATTCTCACATCTTCGTTAAGTCAGTACAGGTGCCTTTTTAATTTCTGTGTATCTATATTAATAAAATGCGTAGGCCCCCATAGCTCAGCCGTAACGTCCCGCCCTCACGTCACCTGCTCGATTAATTGGATTCGGTTTCGTCGAACACAAATCTAATTTGTGCCCGTGCTTAGCTAGCGTACTTACCGGCTTAACGAACTAACCGCCTATGTAAGAGATTTTCGTCGGTAATGAATTAGTAGATAATTACTTTGTCATCTATATCTGGACTTAAAAGTACATCTACAAACGCGGGTGGTCTGAAATTAGTAGTGTCATCATCATCCCGTATTGCTTCTGCTACAATACAATACTGAAGCCCATACAAGAGCAAGTACTATAAGAAAAACGTAATTAATAAATAAGTTTAGAAAACAATGGGTTTTATAGTGGCCCTTAGAACAGGCGTTAATGATCTCTTTATTGGTTAAGGTAAAATCTTACATCGAAATATTTTTTCTTGTTAAAAGAAAATCTACTTCCTTCTACTAGCTAGGTAACGTAAAAATATTATTCTAGGAAGGAAAATGAATAAAAAAGTCGTTTATAAAATATGTTATAATTGCCTGTCCAACAGCACTAATTTTTCAATCATTTAACTGGATGATCGAACTAGCATCGCATACAAAATATTATAGTTGCATAAGGCGAACAGTTGAGCTTACCGATTATTGACAAATGCGTACTGATTAGACAGGCACACTCAAACCTTTGTGTTCCTTTCCTCAAATGACCATTTCAGACAATTATCTACATTGTCCTCATATGACGAAGATTAAGTCTGGACTTTAAAAGAGACTGTGACCTCTGAGTTGGTTTCGGCGTTTCTCAGAGTAGTTGGATAGAAAACGAAGGGGTCATATAGCTTTTTTAAATGTGATTGACGTGTGAAAGTGTTTGGACAAACCAACTTACAGAAAAAAATGGTTTATCATTACCAGAAATGCACCAATACTTTACAGATCTTTGAAATCTTCCCTTTACTAACAGCGCCACTACAACACGCACCAATGAGGATGTCGATCAATAATATACATCAGTATGTAAATGTACTGCATCCGCGTCTATTGAAACCCATTAGTTCAAGTGATCTCAATATCGATTCAATTCACAGCTAATGTCTAGAATCGATTTTAAAAAAGACGGTGACAGATATGTATGGCTTTGTCCTTGATTTGTGACTTTTTATGCGGATGCTATAAATAGACAAATTGCTGCCAACGTGATAAGGTTAAAATGAGGCTAGAAATATGGCTAGCCGTTTTTTTCTCGCCATCATGTTCCTCGTTGTCTACTTGCGTATTCCACTGCGTTTTTACCCATTAAAACACTGTCGTCTAAATTAGTCTGGTAATTTTATTGAAGCTGTTATCATGTTCATTTTCTGAACTGTATTTCTTGAAGAATGTCTTGCCATTGCGATTCCATTTAAATCCTTCAGATTTTCATTGAGATTGTCTTACGTCGATGGCAGTTAGTCGATCAATCCAGTTCCTTTATCGGCTGAAATAAGAGGCTGAAGTTTTTTGACGTTTCATAAGTGTCCATGTAGGGTTATTTGATTTCTAATATCGTGAATCTTGAATTTGCTGCAGTGTTTTCCAATTTTACTTCCTAATCCCTCTCATTAGGTACTACAATAAATTATTCTCGACATCGTTCGTCTAAAGTTAAGGTTTTTTTTTTCAATAATCTTCCTCATTCCAGGTTACGGCTGCTTCCAATGGCTGCTGCTCATGTCCTGCGGCGCGATCTACGCGGTGTGTGCACTCAGCACCACCACCCTCAGCTTCGTGCTGCCGGCTGCCGAGTACGACTTCCACCTGTCCTCCAGTGATAAGGGCAGGCTCACTGCCACACCACTTATTGGTGAGTGAAGTAGTATTAAAATTGTACTGGTTGAGTTGCCATACACTAAAAAATCTAATACAGTTAGAATGACGGTACAGCGCCACGTTTCCTCTGATAAATTCGTTCTATTGTTCGTTATATTGTTTATGAACAGAATAGAATACATTTATTTGTCAGAATATTGTTACAAAGTAGTTAGGTATATGTGTTTAGATCATAATATTCTGCCGTTCCCGGAGTACAAATATTGTTTGTAAAATCATGGGTCCTTATTAAAACAAAATTAAGTTGTTTATCATTAGGATTACAAAGTTTTACTTACAAATAAGTAGAATAAAGAGTTGCCAAAAAGATTAATTGTGTAAGTCAAAATTCAATAAAGTCAAACTAATTATGATGATTAGGCCATAATGTCAAATTTTGAGGTCTTATTTTCATTCAAGCTTTAGTCGAGTAGTAATCTTTGCTGATGAGAAACTATTCATTAAGTAAAATACATTTCATTATACCCACACTCGGCTCTTCGGCTAACCAAATTACAGTCAGAGTGTCCATTTTTATAATAATGTATGTTTTATGGGTCTCTAAAATGCGTGCTTAGTAGTGGTAGAGCGGCCATCATTTTCAAATGTCCTCAAATATATTCTAAAGTTTCGTCCGCGACAGTTCTTGGACCTGACTAGGTCAGTAAGAGTAAAATCTAACGTATTTATAACCGTATAACGTATTTGTAAAATCTAATGTATTTATAAACGTACAACGTATTTTGTAAAATCTAATGCATTTATAGTAGTTAAGATTTCTCCAAGTATTTTACTGATCTTTTTAATACTTTTTCCAGGTATGTGCGTAGGCTCCTACTTCTGGGGCAATCTGGCAGATGCGAGAGGACGCAAGAAAGCCATCATCGGTGCCTTACTGCTGGACGCACTGGCAGCCTTCTTGTCCAGTGTTGTGCAGTCATTCCCAGCGTTCTTAGCCTGCAGGTATCTAGAAATTATTTGCTGTTTTATTATTGAAATCTGTTTGCGGCGATTTATCTTAAGAATCACTTGAGATTGTGAGAGCAAATTATATTTATAATTTTGCGACAGGAAGGATTTTTTTTAAACGATTATTTATTCAAACATACTGAATCCAAACGTCTATCTTTCATTTTAGTCATTATCTAGCTAGAAGATGTATCGATATTACAGTTTTACCCCCGCTGTCCTAACCCTACCAGCTTATCTTACAGCTCCCCAACGTGCTTTTAATATATTATATGGCACTGGACCTCTGGGAACATAATAAATGGTGAAAAACAGGAGAAAGTTCGACCAGTCTCCTTGGCAGCCATTTAACCAGCTCCTTCAGTAGATTTTGGCAATAATAAAAAAGGGCCAGGAAATCACTTTATATTTTATTTGTACCAATCTTGACGTAACTATTCGTTGTAGACTTGTGCCTCTTGCAGGTTCTTCTCTGGGTTCGGCATCATCGGGGCCACGGGGCTCATCTTCCCCTACTTCGGAGACTTCCTGTCTCTCAGGCACCGGGATGTCATGCTGTGCCGGCTTGAGGTGTTCTGGACATTTGGCACAATTCTGCTGCCAGGTAAGAAGCTTCTTCATTTTTGGATTCGTCTTAAAGTAAAAATAAAAAAATATCAGACCCCGTCAACATGAAATTGAAAATATATTTCGAAGGGGAGCTTCGAAATATATTTTCAATTTCATGTTGACGGGGTCTGATATTTTTTCCACAAGGAAATACCTTACCAGTTAAGATTACTTGCATTTTATGAACTATGTGTAAGTTTTAATAATAAATTAATTTTAATAATTTCCGTGACAAAGTTTTACTACCCGACCATGGCAGAGTCCAAAAAGAGGGTAATGCTTTTTGACATGTAGTGAAATGGGGGTTTGGTTTTCGCAATAATGAAGTCATTTAAAAATTAAATGATATCAAAAGGGAAATAAGATACGCACTCTTAAGTAACGCACCAATAATAGCCAAAATTGATGATCGCACATAACGTACGAGCAAGAATTTGAATGTCAGCGCCGCGGCTAAGGTCAACCGGAATCATATTGACTCTGGCACGGGAGTGATGCCATCGGCTGCCAATTGTGATGGCGACCGATTACATACCAGAGAAGTGTTGTGGACGCGACTGCATCAATATAAACAGGTTTAGGAAATATAAATATCGAGTAACATAATAATCAGCCTACAATGTTCCCACTGGTGGGACAGGCCTCCTATCAGTGGCATGGGGTGGGCCGTAATCCAACACGCGGCGCGGGTCCAGTGCGGGTTGGTATATGTCACGTCTTCGAATTTTTGGTTCTAGGACATGCCGGTTTCCTCACGATGTTTTCCTTCACCGTTTCGAGAGAAGTGGTGAAGAAATAATTTACACAAGTGCCTGCTTAGGTTCGACTACCACTGCTCGCTGGGGTACCACAGCTCTTTATAAAAACTCACTGCTAATGAGCAGTGAGTTTTTATAAAGAGCTGTGGTAATGAGAAGAAGAGATAAAGAGTTGTTCAAGTTTCTCATGAATACTCGATATTTAGAATGCTAAATATCGAGTATTCATGAGAAACTTGAACAACTGGCATTAAAATAACACACAGAAGAAGGATCTCAAGCAATGCATGAAAAGCTTCGGATGAATTTGAGTTAATAAATTTGTAATGACTGGAATAATAACCGATGAATTTTAAATGTGTCTGAATAGGGTTAAAGTTAGGAGTTTCTCACAAGACACTGCATTAAATCGTTATAATTTTACCTCTCAATGTAAAAATGGGTTATGTGCAGTCATCACACTGATAACAGCAGTTTTAAGAGTAAAATAATGTTATATACAGCTACAACTATTATCGTCACCATCGTTTGAATAAAAAAATTGCCGTCGAAATGCTTATCGACGCTGGCGCATTGATTAAACCAATCAGTTTATTAAATTCCCACTTTAATTATTTTCTGTATTTCCCAGGTATCGCATTCCTCATCATCCCCGACCCCCGGTTCAACCTGACGGCTGCTGGCGCCGACTTCCAGTACACTTCCTGGCGTGTGTTCGTCGCAGCTTGTGGGATCCCCAGCCTGTTGGTAGTGCTGCTGCTCATCCCGTTCCCCGAGAGCCCCAGATACCTACTATACGCGAACAGGGCTGAGCAGGCGCTGCAGGTCCTGCAGAGGATATTTGTTGTTAATACTAAGCTTAGTGAGAAGGACTTTCCGGTGAGTTTGTAATCTTCGTATAATAATAACGATCTTAAAATACCGAGTGGTTTTTAAAGATTGTAACTGCCCAATTGTTTTAGAGATTTTTCTAGACTCTAGAGCTTCCAAGTTCGGTTACCCAGTTTGATAATCAAAGTCTGTTTAGCTTCTTCTTCTTTTCGTGTCGATGGTACTCTTCCTCGTTGTTTTTAGGGTTCCGTACCCCATAAAACATTACTTCGTTGTCTGTTTGTCTGTGAAGCTCCCTTTTTCTTAGGAACGCGTAGAGTAATCAAGTTGAAATTAATATCAAATACTCAGGGCTACAATCACTTGAAGCAGTGAAAAATCAAACTTCTAAGTAAAGATACAGGCGTTTATGTTCCGTTTATGCCGCATATTTTGACATTCGCAAGGGAATGAAAGCCTATAGGGTACTTTCCGTAGGTTTAGAATCATTAAATATATACAAAGATTAATCTTGACATGACCATAGTGTAATAATTAATAATAATATAATAATAAAGTTTATTCATCAAAAAGTAAAAATACAATGTTATGGATTCGATGAGCCACAAACTAAGCATCGCTTGTACCTTGCGCCAACAGCATCCTTAGCATGATCGCTAGTCGGGTGGACTGTAACTACATCAATCATTGCTGCACCATTTGTCATGGAATGGCGCAGTTAGTGATTGTGGTTGTGTTTACTATCTTTTATATGTTTGGTATTGTGGGTAGTTTTAAGTATTACTAACACTTGTCTATAAGAACATTGTTACTAACAAAATGGACACCATGGTCTGAATTAAAGTATTTATTATTATTATTATTTGTCGCTCTGAGTTTGGCACAACATTCTTTGACTTGCTAACCGTCTTGACAACCTTGAAAGAAAGCTTAGGGCATTGCATTGGTTCCTTTGGATGACTGTATGAAGTTAGACTATGACAGAACTTTATATTTCCAGGTAGAGTCAATGATAAGTGCCTATGAAGGCGAGGAAGAGGAGGTGGTGTCAGCAGCAGACAACAATGGTAACGAGACCAAGGCGCCTCTGACCTGGGCACAAAGGTGGGACGCCTTCTGGGTCAGAAAGAAGATGCTGGTCATGCCGCCTTACATCGGGTTGTTGGTGCTCTGCTGTTTCGTCGATTTTGGACTTATGTTCAGGTAATTTTCTTTCATTTCTCAGATACTTATTACGTAGTGCTTCAGCAAAGACGTATTATTTGTTCTGCACCTCCCGTGCGGGCTGTGGTGGCCCAGTAGTAACGTCCGCTACTTACGAACTGTACGTCGTAGGTTCGAACTCAGACACGCGCTTTTGTAAAGCATTTCATCACCACTACTGTTAAAACGGTACAGGAAAACATCGTGAGGAAACTGGCGTGTCCCTGAACCAAAAATTGGAATACATGTGACGTCTACCAACCCCCACTGGATTATGGCCTACTCTCACACAAAGAAGGCCTGTGTCCAACGGTGGAAACATTGTAGGCTGATTATACTGGACGTACTTTACATTTTTTTGTGGTGTATATGGTAGTGACTCTGAATATAATTCAAGACAGCTGAATTATCCAGCTGAAATATCTAAACTTGTTAAATCACAGTCATACAGGAGAATCTATATCATCTGTAATACATATAAACGGGGCACCCGGTTATAAGGTTTCTTGATTGAAAATATCTCTTCTTTCAGTTACTACACACTGATGATGTGGTTCCCGGACCTGTTCGAGAGGTTCAGTCAGTTCTCGTCGCTGTACCCTGACGTGTCTGCGGGCGTGTGCGAGGTGTCGCTGGCACTCGCCAACGATACTGCTGAGCTGACTGTGAGCATTACATCAACCTTTCTTATCCTAATAATAAGTCAGAGCAACGAGATTGATCTATATATTCTGTATCTTGAATTATACATGTTATAAATTAAATTCGCTTTTCGTGTCCGGTTGTGTGATCGTATTGTTTTTCTAAACTACACAATGGAATTTGATGCGGTTTTCACCATCATTTAGATTTTTATTACCGGAAGGTTTATGTGCAATAATGAACTAAAATGTAATAAAGAAATCCCAATGTTTTATAATATTATCACTATATTGCAATGCAGAGTTCATTGCAAAACATATAATCATGTTAACTGAGCATTGTGTGGTCCTTGCGGTCAGAGATTTACAATTTGTGGTATTTTTATAGGTATTGTCGGATGTGACTGAAGATTCTTTCAGGCAAACATACACAGTCTCGTCTAGGCCAGGAGCGTTTAATATTAAGACTCTTTCTCATTGTGAGGAAGATTAAACTCAGAAATCTTGAACCTATGTATACGTACAAAAACAACTTAATACTTGAACCGATAGTGATCTTGAACCTTTGACAGAGGCAATAACATGGATTAGTTACACGCAGTCTCCGAATCAATTAGTTAAACTCCTGTTTTCTTTACCCAGGGCAAGTTGCAGACCTTGGATGACAAAGTGTACATCCACACGCTGGTGGTAGCTTTAAGTTGTGTCCCCACGGCGCTTTGGGTGGGGCTCACCATCAACATTGTGGGCAAGAAGCTCATGTTAGGTATGTGTCTATTTATTTAAGCTGATGTGCTAGGGAAAGTAGTCTTAAATGAAATAACCAGGCTATATTTTATACTTTGATGACGTTTCATTTAAGACTCCGCTTAGAATACAGAAATGAAAGCCCAAAATACCCCTATTTTAAGTTCCCACCAAGTAGTTTTTAGCCTATCTAGAATAATTTTTAACTCAGTCGAAACATTTCAAAAAGTTATTTTTCTGTACGATATCTTGCTTAAAATGCGGATGGAGTACTAAGTCAATGTCGAATCCTTTTAAATGTCCTGTACGTAAAACCACTTCGGGTACTAAAGTGGTTTTACGCCCAGAGGAGCATTCTCGTTATTTTAAGAACGTTCACAATCTCTCAATCTGTCAGAAATATCTCTAATTTGCCTACATTTTTGACATTGATTGTTGCTGAAATGAGATTGTGACTAGATTTATAACGTTTTTAATTACAGGAATTGGCCTTCTGGTCATTTATAGCCTTCCTAACCTACTAATCTTTTCAGGCAAGTCGCGCAAGCACAGTCAAAACTACCTTCTTTTAGGCGCTATACCCCCGTATCTTCGTAACAGATGAAAGCTAACATATCAGAGATCATTACAGTCTCTTTACCTGATAAAAACCTCTCTTCCTTCCAGTAATGATGTTGATCAGTTCCGGCCTGGCCGCCCTGGGTCTGAACCTGGTGCGCTCCTCTCTGGAGAACCTCATCCTATCGTGTGTGTTTGAAGCCATCGTCAGTTGCACGGAAGCGGTGCTGTTCTGTGTCATCTGTGAGATCTTTCCTACTAAAGTCGCGTGAGTATTTCTTAAATACGTAGTTATAGATAGAAAAAAAAAACGAAAATAATCGAAACGGGTCGTCAGAAGCTCGAAACTCTGACAACCAGTCTTACCAAGGGGAATCCTATTACCCAGTAACTAGGTTGTGGAGGTCAGATAGGCAGTCACTGCATGTAACATACTGGTATTCAACAGCATTCGGTTAGACTGGAAGCCGACCTCAACAAAGTGGGGAAAAGGCTGGGAAGATGATGATGAGATGGACAGAAAACACTTTATTGTATACAGAATAGAACATAGTGATACAGTGGTAATGTAAAAACAGCAACACCAGTGCTCTCAGCTGCTACCAGTGATCTCTGTCAACCTTATGCTCCATCAGTCGATCCAAGACCATTTGAAAGATTAAAATGTTTTTATAATCATTTTGCCCGAGTTGACATCAAAACGAAACTTAGCTCGTGGCTCTCAGCTCACACAAGGGGGGGTCATCTTAACCCAGGAATAATTATTATTATTAGACGTGAACTTCCCGTGAATTGTACATCCTTTTCACCACTTAATTCTTGGTAGATATTTTCATATTTGGCTTGAAATAATTCTTTGTTTACCTGTTACGTCACTTGCTGTAAGGGGTGTGACTGATTATTTTCTGGGAATCACAAGGAAAGTGATATTTTTATATAGCTCACGTGGTGGTGAGAGTTTAGTCAGCCGACGAAACTGGTATCAGAGTGACAGCCAAGCCCAGCCCCCATGCACTCACTGCACTACGTGACTGACGTCACTAGTAGTCTTCATTCATTCTGTGACATCGTCATTTAGTTCTATGAATACACATAACCGACAGCGATGGATAGAATGCTAAGAATCCATCAGGTGGTCCCATTATTTGATTAATTGGCTTTGCTAATAACTTACATGCGCATGCGTGACCATTGACGTCCAAACCGAATCAATTATAGAAGTGTACATCATTAAAATGACATGCAATGCCAGATTACTAATTACTGTTTTGTTTATTTTCTGTCTGGTGGGTGTGTACTCTTTTGGACTTTGAATGTATTTCTTGACAATTGATGTCGCTGTCTCAAGTATATGGAATAAGTAGGTATGTTCAGTCCGTTCATATTACCACCTGATTTTCGTAACTGTCAAAATCACAGTGATCTTTATTGTCGTGGCAATAAGGTGGCTGTTAGACTGCGGCTATGAGAGGAAAAAAAATTGGATGAAAGGACTGTATTACAAAGTACCTATACGACATTAACGCGTCATTCTGGATGTCGCCATTTGTATCGTATTTTAAAGTTTCTTAGAATGGTCAAGCTTTTCATATGCCGACTGTCAACCATGTCAACCAAAAAAAAACAATAACCAGTCCAGCTAAGCGTGGCAATTAAAACAATCTTCCTTAACCATAACACTGATTAGTGTATATGATTTATTTATGAGATGCCTCTGTATCTTCTATGGACATACATACATAAATTCACGCCTTCTTCCCATGGGCATAGGCAGAAACTACAGAACGCCTGCTATGATCCTTACACACTCCTTTTGCTTTGTTTACGTTCATAAACCTGTGGGATAAGTTGAACTGCACTGCATTTTTGTTCTATGACTATGTACAGAAAAGCAGTGCAGTTCAACTTCTGCCCTGCTATAAGAGCAGGTGGTAAGCCCCCTGGTCATAGACTCACACCGGTTGTGAGTACTACACACCTGACCTTTTTGGAGTACATCACCAATAAGGTCACTGTATGTCCTTTTAGGGCGTCCCTTCCGGTGTTTCCACTCACATCTGCCTGGTCAATACCATTTCTAAGTCCCCTTTCTTTCATCCTCTCAACATGACCAAATACATCTTCTCTGAAACCGCAACGTTGCCTTATCACATCATTCCTCAGGTTAGTTACACCACACATCCTTCGCAAGGACCGGATTTCCACAGCATTTATATTAACTTGTTTATTTTTCCAGCGCTACGGCCATGGCGGTGACCGTGATGTGTGGCAGGATAGGTGCCATTGTTGGCAACGTGATATTTGGCGCCCTGGTGGACGAGTACTGCGTGGTGCCCATCTACATGTTCGGGACGTTGCTAATAAGTAAGTGTTCATGTATTGCTAAATATAACTAGCGAGATGTGTGTGTACTATGGGCACACCTCTGCCTCACCCTTTGGGGAATACATGCTTGATGTTATGTGATGTCCTAACTGTGTGTCTGTCTGTTCCAGCGAGCGGGTTGCTGTGTATAATACTGCCGAAGAGCACGCGCCCCGAGCGGCCGACGACGTGAGGCGCCGTAGTCATACTGTTATATTTTTATATCAATTAAATAATTATATCCACAACAAACCTAAAGGCTTTGATTTTAAACTCCCTCGGCAGTCAAAAAATCACCCATTTCTTGATACTAGATCTACCTTCGAAAATTGGTATAATTATTTTCACTTTTGTTCTGTTCGCTGCCTCATCGGTCTAGCGGTCACAAGTGATACTGCTGAGTATGATGTCCTGGGTTTGATTCCCGGGTCGGGTAAAGTGTTATTGGGTTTTTCTATCAGGAATTTCTCAGTAGCAGCCTGGAGCCTGGATCTGTGCCAGGTAGATTGAAATAGGCTCGCCCCCTATTACAACATAACTGGCGAAATGTGGGGGTACTTTAAGTACACCTCTGCGTAACTAATCGAATAACAGGCCTGACGTTATTATTATTATTAATTTATTTCAGACAATGTCCATTGTCCTAATCTATCACTAATTAAAAATTAAAATCAAATCATATAAAACATTTTAAAAAATCAAATATAAATAAAAATAATACACTTAAAATATAATCAATTACAAAGTTAAACATACACAATATAAACATACACACAATGTCAAGTAATACGAGGAGAAGCGCTAACATGAAGCTGCATCCACCTCTGCATCAGGGACAGGTCCCACCGCTCGAACAACACCCTCAGGAGACTGTTCGAGCTGCTTTGTAGGCGACATAATAGTGAAGCGCTCCGTTTCCTTATGATCGCGAAAAAATCATCCGTCCGCGCCTCAGCAAACATAGTCGAAACACTACAAAACCGCGGAAGCCCCAACAGTATCCTGAAAGCATTGTTGTACTGCATGCGTAGTGCGCTGTACGCCCGCTGCGTAAAGTTGGTCCACAGATCGCACGTGTACAATGACAATATGCCTGTGACTGAAGTCATGATGTATGTATTTGAATTATGAATATGATTGATTACATTCGGACAACCATTTATAAACTCTTGTGTAAAATACTATAGGGAAAAATCAGGGGTGACAGCTTAATTATACCTACTAGTTAAATAATAATACCTAGCTCCATCAACATTATTATGTCTGAATAAAATAGGTGGACGACAGATGGGCAACGGTATGGTCAAATAACATTACCTGGCAAAATTTCACATATGTACGTGATGGGTATCCAATGACGACAAACCAAAAAATAAGAAAGAAAAATAGGTTTATTTGTCACAGGAACACGTGCATACAAAAAGATAGTGAAGTCGAAATAGAAATAGTCGACAGTTGCACGTCATGACTGTGACAAGAAGGCTTCGACTCAGCATGATGCTGTGCTATGCACAGCGATGATTTTCAGTGGTATCCCTAAAAGGACGTACCGAAACCATGTATATTTTTTCTAATTTTATTATATTTAGTTACTACACTACCAGTGGTCGTCGACCCTATAATCAGCTGTAGTTACATATTTATTCATTAAGCAAGGCACACCAACGATATGTTTACCAAGACAGTCACAACAAGTAAGTAATAAAATCTTTAATTACTGTGCAAACATTATCACTTTTGCACAACATCTATACCTATTTGTAGATAAATAAAAATATAATGGTGTTCGTTGGCAAGTGCATCACTTAAGAACAGCTGGACCGATTTGGCTATTTTGAGTTTTAAAAATCTAACAAGGAACGGTAATGTTCGGTAAAAGTTTTCCGAACAGCTGGACCGAGTTGGCTATTTTGAGTTTTAAAAATCTAACAAGGAACGGTAATGTTCGGTAAAAGTTTTCCGGAAATGTTCGAAAAAAACTGAACGTTCTTTTTTCCGTGGGAATTTTGTATGAATTATTGGAAATCGGACGTCTGTCGGGTAGCTATTTCATTATATACAAAGGTAAACAGCATCATTTGCCCAGCCTTTTCCCAACTATGTTGGGGTCGGCTTCCAGTCTTACCGGATGCAGCTGAATAGTAGTAGCATTTTACACGGAGCGACTGCCTATCTTACCTCCACAACCCAGTTACTGGGTAATACGATACCCGTTTGTAAGACTGGTTGTCAGACTTTCAGGCTTCTGACGACCCGTAACGACTGTCAAAGATCCACGAATTACAGCCGGGACCAACAGCTCAACGTGCTTTCCAAGGCATGAGGCGAGGAGGGATCTTGGTATGTAAAGATGGTCACCCATCCACGGACCAACCGCGGCAAGCGTAGCTTAACCTGATCGATCGACCCGTGCGGCTGTTATTAGTTAGCCACAAGCCCCGACGTATATGTATACATAGGTAAACAATACTTGAAATATAAGTGTCGACAATCTTTGTTTTGTGTCATTGTCATTGGGTATCGAAATCCGCCCGCCCATAGAAATGTTAAAAACAGGGGAAGTGGCAAGGAGGCGTGTCTGTGTCGTCGCGGCATGCCCGAAATGACCATGCACTAGGCAAATGGCCGTCTCCACGAACTAGTGCGCCTTCGACCGTGATCGTGAAAAAATATAAGATTGCCGTGTTGTTCAATGGTTTCTTGTAAAAACCGAAGCCAAAACCAAAATTTTGTAAATCATGGAATCACTTTCCATATATAAATATAATTAATTTACTATATTTGTTTTTAAAATCATGAAAAACCACAAATTGTAAAATATTTCTTGCTTTTACTACGTTAATTCTGTTTTCAAATATCGCAACGACTGTACTATTTTCGCAGTAAATACATTGCTTCTTAACCACTACCTAAGTATGTCACTAAGTGACTAGACAAGCAATGTAAATCACAAAACGATACTTTATTTATGCGGTGCATCGCATGGTACGGCCGCTGCTTCTTGCGGCCAGCTAGTGATGTGGCTGTGCAGATCCACTAACTTAGGCTATCGACAACAATGTCGATATAAAGTTAATTTTACAATTGGTCAACCGTTTTAACCCAGTTGGAAGACCTAAAAAGATGACGTTAAATTCCGGTTGGAAGACCCTTGAGATGTAATAAAATGTTTAAAAAAAATATTTACTTAATTTTTGTTTGCTATTTTATATTTATAATATATTTATAATATAATCTTTTCTGGACGTATCGTTTTTATTTATTTTATTTTCAGAACCCCAAATATTATTTAGTACAATAATAAATGGGAGAATCGATAACTTTCCGATTTAGTCAATCACTAGCGTATATGTAAAATACGATAGCGACAGATGTTTTTGTGTGAGTAAGTTGTACGGAGCATGGTAAATGCACGCTATGTTTGATGAGTTAAGGTTTATAATAAATTGATTGTGTAGTACGTTCTGATTTATGAATTGCAAGTGTGTGCGCGACTTTGTATCTATTGCTTTTACTGAACTAGTAGCAGTAGCTTTCAAATGTGTTTTTGAAAGTATATGACATTCACAAAACAAGTAAGTACCTATAGGTACAATAAACAAAATTGAAACGTTACAGCAATTCACACAAGTGCATACAACATTCGTACCTATATTAAAATCGGGAAATAAATAAAACACGAATAACAAAGGACGAAACTCGAAACGAACGAAGGACGTAATAACAAATTTATTAATTAAACTTTAATTTCTACACCAGTTTGCCTTGTTCGTTTCTTGCGTTACGTTTTATTGTAATGTTCTCGAGCCTATCTACTTGTGTATGTCACAAACACTTTCACAAAACTACAGAGTTAATGCTGGAATGTTGTTGTTTCTTGATTTACAGAGGAAACCAAAGCTCAACTCGACGTAAATAACACGAAAACACCAAAAATTACAAGAAATTTGCGCACGAGTATGTGATGTACCCACACAGGCAAAATAAAATCTTGTGAAATGACAATAAATTTTATACAGGTTTGCTACCATTTGGTGTCAACTGTAAACCAATGTCACATATTTTAGGTTGTTAATAGTTTTAGTTAATTTAGGATATTATTAGTTACTTTAATTCATTAATGAGTTTTATGTAGTTAAAAATTATGTTCATATTATTTTACGTCACATTAATCACGTAAAAAAGTGGCAACATCGACCAAAGTTTCTTTGGCTTGCCTTACAGGTGGCTCTATAATCATAAAAATTTCATGATCATATTTTGTTCGTGAGTTACCAGCCGGTCTATTCCGGATTGACACTATTGACAGCTCACTTGAAGCTCACTTCACCTAAGTTTTCACGGTGAGAGTTTTACAGAATAGCACCACAGGGCATGGGCTTGGCAGTCCGTTCGCTTCTCCCCTACCTCGCGCCCCGCGCGCACGACTATACCGTTTATTTATACTTTGTTATACATTAGTCATCACAATACTCATCCAACTTACAATATGCTTGTCTACATAGTGTGCGTTTAAGAGCCATTTCACGTTTTCGCGCAAACTTCAAGCAACAAGCGACTTCAGTCGCCTAATTTGCCATCTTAGGTAAAACAACATTGGTGAATACATGTTAAAAAAAGACTAGTCTTTCGTATTGACACTTCATGTAACACATTTGCAAAAACTTATTTGTTTACTATGTAGTGATTAATCTCCCACAACTAGTTTACAGAAAATTCATCGCAGAGACAATTTCAGACTCCTATAATATCTATCATTAATATTTATAAATCTGCATGTTTTAAATTTCTTCTCATTTAGTTGAAGAATATCGAGTGGTATTTTATTATAACATTTTACACAGTACCTACCCCATAAACGAAGTTTTTACTTTAGAAAATCTGAAGCGCGGTTGATCTAGTTGTTCCTATTCCTAGGAATAGGAACAACTAGATCAACCGCGCTTCAGATTTTAACACTAGTGTTAAAATTATGCCTGTCACTTATCTTACTAAAAAGATGTAGATTTTTTCGAACGTACATAATGTTTTCGTATATATATTGACAAGGAACCGTCATGATGTTAATTTTTTAAACAGCGCCCTTAGAGATTCGCGTCTGGTAAGATTGTAGATGGCTCTGACAGCCCTCTTTTGCAAAATGAAGATAGAATCAATATCTGCAGCCCGTCCCCACAGCAAAATACCGTAAGACATGTTGCTATGGTAGTAACTAAAATAAACCAGTCTCGCGGTGTCCATGTCTGTTAATTGACGGATTTTCCAAACATCGTAAGCGGCAGAACTTAGCCGCCCTGCATGTGATGTTAGGTGAGGACCCCACTGCAGCTTTGAGTCAAGCGTGATCTCCAAGAAAACCGTATTTTCGAGGAATTGAAGTATCTCCCTATTCAATACAATGTGAAATTCACTACTTCTAACATTCGGTAAAGCGAATCTAATGCATTTATTTTTTTTCTCATTTAATACTAATTTATTTCCAGTAAACCAATTATGGACCATAAGCACTGCGTAAAATTCAGACTATCCCACCACCGCGCCACTGCTACTGTAGTGTAGCAGTGGCGCGGTGGTGGGATAGTCTGAACGACATGGAGTTCTGATACATTTTCAACTACAGGGCATATCTCCTTCTATCCTATATCTATGGCCCCGCCTGTGAAGTCTCGCTAAACGAGAGCAGCTGTAGCCCGATGTAAATAACGCTGTGCTTATGGTCCATAATTGGTTTACTGGAAATAAATTAGTATTAAATGAGAAAAAAAATAAATGCATTAGATTCGCTTTACCGAATGTTAGAAGTAGTGAATTTCACATTGTATTGAATAGGGAGATACTTCAATTCCTCGAAAATACGGTTTTCTTGGAGATCACGCTTGACTCAAAGCTGCAGTGGGGTCCTCACCTAACATCACATGCAGGGCGGCTAAGTTCTGCCGCTTACGATGTTTGGAAAATCCGTCAATTAACAGACATGGACACCGCGAGACTGGTTTATTTTAGTTACTACCATAGCAACATGTCTTACGGTATTTTGCTGTGGGGACGGGCTGCAGATATTGATTCTATCTTCATTTTGCAAAAGAGGGCTGTCAGAGCCATCTACAATCTTACCAGACGCGAATCTCTAAGGGCGCTGTTTAAAAAATTAACATCATGACGGTTCCTTGTCAATATATATACGAAAACATTATGTACGTTCGAAAAAATCTACATCTTTTTAGTAAGATAAGTGACAGGCATAATTTTAACACTAGTGTTAAAATCTGAAGCGCGGTTGATCTAGTTGTTTCTATTCCTAGGAATAGGAACAACTAGATCAACCGCGCTTCAGATTTTCTAAAGTAAAAACTTCGTTTATGGGGTAGGTACTGTGTAAAATGTTATAATATAATACCACTCGATATTCTTCAACTAAATGAGAAGAAATTTAAAACATGCAGATTTATAAATATTAATGATAGATATTATAGGAGTCTGAAATTGTCTCTGCGATGAATTTTCTGTAAACTAGTTGTGGGAGATTAATCACTACATAGTAAACAAATAAGTTTTTGCAAATGTGTTACATGAAGTGTCAATACGAAAGACTAGTCTTTTTTTAACATGTATTCACCAATGTTGTTTTACCTAAGATGGCAAATTAGGCGACTGAAGTCGCTTGTTGCTTGAAGTTTGCGCGAAAACGTGAAATGGCTCTTAAACGCACACTATGTAGACAAGCATATTGTAAGTTGGATGAGTATTGTGATGACTAATGTATAACAAAGTATAAATAAACGGTATAGTCGTGCGCGCGGGGCGCGAGGTAGGGGAGAAGCGAACGGACTGCCAAGCCCATGCCCTGTGGTGCTATTCTGTAAAACTCTCACCGTGAAAACTTAGGTGAAGTGAGCTTCAAGTGAGCTGTCAATAGTGTCAATCCGGAATAGACCGGCTGGTAACTCACGAACAAAATATGATCATGAAATTTTTATGATTATAGAGCCACCTGTAAGGCAAGCCAAAGAAACTTTGGTCGATGTTGCCACTTTTTTACGTGATTAATGTGACGTAAAATAATATGAACATAATTTTTAACTACATAAAACTCATTAATGAATTAAAGTAACTAATAATATCCTAAATTAACTAAAACTATTAACAACCTAAAATATGTGACATTGGTTTACAGTTGACACCAAATGGTAGCAAACCTGTATAAAATTTATTGTCATTTCACAAGATTTTATTTTGCCTGTGTGGGTACATCACATACTCGTGCGCAAATTTCTTGTAATTTTTGGTGTTTTCGTGTTATTTACGTCGAGTTGAGCTTTGGTTTCCTCTGTAAATCAAGAAACAACAACATTCCAGCATTAACTCTGTAGTTTTGTGAAAGTGTTTGTGACATACACAAGTAGATAGGCTCGAGAACATTACAATAAAACGTAACGCAAGAAACGAACAAGGCAAACTGGTGTAGAAATTAAAGTTTAATTAATAAATTTGTTATTACGTCCTTCGTTCGTTTCGAGTTTCGTCCTTTGTTATTCGTGTTTTATTTATTTCCCGATTTTAATATAGGTACGAATGTTGTATGCACTTGTGTGAATTGCTGTAACGTTTCAATTTTGTTTATTGTACCTATAGGTACTTACTTGTTTTGTGAATGTCATATACTTTCAAAAACACATTTGAAAGTATCTAATACTTTAAAACAAAATTTAAAACGGCAATTCATACGTAGCTAAGCATATTTATACATCTACCTACCAATAGATAGATGGGTACATCTATACCTAGGTACGTATATCTATAGATATTTTAGTTCCATGACTTGGCGTGGCGCTGATCGTATTCCTAATTTGTCAGACGTTGAGTTGCCAGTCTATCTCATTTATATATATTACTCTATGGCCAAGCCGAGCGGACGTGCAGCACGACTATTACGAAATAGCACTATAGTTGTTTTACTACATCGTATTCTTACCCCCGTGACAAGTGGACGTCACAACAGGCGACGAGTCTGCGGGTAAGTGCCACAAAAAAAAAAGGAGTACTTTTCAAGGTCATAAATTCGATGTTACCTATTAAACTTACGCATTAAGTTAAAAACATTTACGTACCTGCTAGAACGTAACCACATGCAAATTGCAAGCTAAGTATGTATGGGGAATGTACATTATCATTCTTTGCCACGGTTTACGCTAGTTACGATAAAGGATAAGTACTCACTTGCCTGGTTATGTTATAAATGTTATGAAAAACTACTCCTACCCTCTTTTTTTAGTAGTAAGCGATCAACGCCTGGTATGCTGGCATTGTCCTGCAGTAATTTGACACTGAGTAAACATAACCAATAACAGTATGCCAAAATTAATATTTGGCTGGTAATAGAGACAGTTTGCATTACTCTGACGGAGTAGTAAATTGACAGTGTCAATTGGTACTAATAAAAAATAAAAAAAAGTGTTTAGTTGTACTTATAGCAAGTAAGTAAACTGGCAATGCAGTTGGTACTATCTATAACTTTTTATTTGTGCACCAAACAGTAAACCGAAAACATCGGTTGGTACTAACAATAAACTATTACATTTTAGTTGTGCACGGAGTAGTAAACTGACAACGTCGGTTGGTACTAGCAAAATACTATTGTCGCAGGTTGCCCAAAATGTCCCAAATACCAGCTCTTGAAACATTTTATTGTAGGTCTGTCTGTGGGTTTGCGTTAGGAAAAGTGGAAGCGTGGGTTGGAAATTTTTGTAACAGATACGGATGTGAGTGATGATCCAAAAAAGCGGAAGGCTAACCTACTTCACTTAGGCGGGTTGACATTACAAGAAATATACCATAATATACCAGACGATCAGGAATCATGGTGATGAATATAAAATTGCCATAAAAGACCCGATGACTACTTCTCATCAAAACAAAGTAAAATTTATGAACGACAAAGTTTTCACCCGGCTCCTGTTTTAATAATCTAAATAAGAGATTATTAAAACAGGAGCCCGGGTGAAAAATTTGAGAAATTTTTAGTGCGGTTGCGTAACCAGAGCAGTAAATGCCAATTCTCCAATCAAGAAGATAATATTATTGATCAAATCGTAGAAAAATGTAATTCGAAAGACTTGAGGAAAAAAAATACTTACATTAGGCGATGATGCTACCCTCGATAAAATTATAACACAGGCGAATGCTATTGAGACAGTTGAAAGACAACTCAGTGATTATGGTCTAGTAGTACAGACATCTAGTGTAAATAAAATTGATGTGAAAAAGAACGGATCTGAGAATTTAGGATGCTCACGTTGTGGTAGTATGCATCATACTGGAGACAGTAATGTTTGCCCAGCAAAGAATAAACAATGCTTAAAATGTAGATTTGTAGGCCATTTCAGGACCAAATGTCGGACTCGTGCAAGCAAAAGGAACAGTTCTGTTCTAAAGCCTACAAATAGACACCCACAAAAAAAAAAATAAGGACATCTAACAATGACCAAAATAAACATGGAAATAATCAGAATGTGACATCTCACTGTTCTCATCATGTTTCATGTTTTCATCTCGATGTTAATTATATATTTCACATTGATGACGTCGCTACGATGAGCTGCAATGTTGGAGGTGTCCAGGTAGACGAGAGAGATGATAATTGACTCGGGCAGTAAATGTAATATTTTAAGTGACAAAACTTGGAATAATTTAAAAGAATGCAAGGTCGAAGTTAGAAATCAAATTCCTAAACCCAACAAGACATTTATCGTGTATGGCAGCGATAAACCTTTGACAATTATCGGATCATTTGATACTGACATCCAAGTGGGAGACCAAGTCAAATCGGGTACTTTTTGTGTCGTAAAAGATGGCACACGAGATTTGATAGGAAAAGATACTGCTATATCTCTTAATGTGCTCAAACTAGGGTTAGAAGTCAATCAGGTAAGTGAAATTAGTTTTCCTAAAATCAAAAATATACAACTCAACATCTCTATTGACAAAATGGTAAAACCTCAACCCTGTCGGCGAGTACCTATCCCGTTAGATGAAAAAATTAATAAAAAGATTGACGACTTGTTAAATTAGATATTATTGAACCAGTAGAAAATCCATCTGGGTGGGTCTCGCCAATAGTGCCAGTGCTTATCCAGATGGTGACGTTGGGGTATGAGTAGACATGCGATGTGCCAATAAGGCTATCGTGAGAGAAAATCACCCTTTGCCTACTATAGAGCAGCTACTTCCAAAATTTAAAAAAGCTAAGGTATTTTCTAAGCTTAACATTAAAGACGCGTTCCGCCAAGTCGAAATCAGCAAAGATTCTAGAGAAATCACGACATTCATAAAGGGAAAAGGTCTATATCGTTATAAAAGATTGATGTTTGGCATCTCATGTGCTCCGGAACATTTCCAAAAAATCCTTGAATGGATCTTTTTGCCATGTGAAGGTGTAGTGAATTTCATTGATGATATTGTTGTGAAGGGGGAAAGCAATTCCGAACCCAACGCTAGACTAAATAAAGTCCTAACTGTATTCAAGGAAAACAACATCCTTTTAAACCAAAACAAGTGCGTTTTTAATGTCAAAAGTATAAAATTTCTCGGTCATGAATTATCCACTGATGGTGTTAAGCCTTTGGCTAGTTATGTAAAGGTTGTAGAAAATTTAAGAGAACCGACTTCAATATCGAAGAAGTGCAAAGTTTCTTAGGTCTCATTAATTATGTAAACAAGTGGATTCCTAATATGGCCACTAAATCAGAACCCCTTTTTTTTTTTTTGAGGATGGGAAATCATCAAATGACCCCTCCCGCTCTGGGTGGAGTGGAAGGGAGTGTCAGACTCTTACTGACTTACTGAAATCAGAACCCCTTAGGAGATTGTTAACTCTCAAATTGGGAAAAAAAGCGACAATCGGCTCATATTGGGGTCCTGAACAAAGCAAATCGTTTAAAGAGCTCAAAGAATGTTTGAGTAATATTCACACGCTCGTATATTATGACCCAAAGGATAAAACGAGTGTATTGGCAGATGCTAGCCCTGTAGACCTCGGTGAAGTGCTCATTCAGCCTGACAATAACGGACCTCGACTGATTGCTTACGGCAACAAAAGCCTGACAGATGTGGAAAAACGATATTGTCAGACCGAAAAAGAAGCACTTGCACTGGTCTGGGCAGTTGAACACTTTAAGATATATCTATTCAGCAAAGAATCATTTGATTTGGTGACTAATCATAAACCGTTGGAGGTTATATTTGGCAGGCGCTCAAAACCTTGTGCCTGAATCGAACGTTGGGTACTACGACTACAATCATATAATTTCAGGGTGCTGTATAAGCCAGGTAAAACAAATATCGCGGACTGTTTATCCCGATTGTGCGCCACAGATAACCCCCAACCGTTTGAAGATGAACATCACGTTAATCAAATCGTTCAACATGCGGGACCTTGTGCCATAGGGATGAACATTATAACAGAAGCTTCCCTTCAGGATAACGAGATCCAACTTGTTAGAGAGACTCTATCAAAAACTGGGATCCATTGATAAATATTTATAGGATATTTCAAACCGAGCTTTGGACGCACGACGGCCTTTTGTTGAGAGGAAGTCAGATTGTTATACCACTTAAATTGCGTCACCAAATATTGGAGGCAGCCCACGAAGGACATCCTGGCATTGGCGCTATGAAAGCGCGCTTACGGACCAAAGTGTGGTGGCCCAAAATAGATAGCGACGCTGAAAAAATGGTAAAAGGCTGCAAGGGTTGGTTGGTTTCTGCACCGAATCCTCCAATGCCAATGAAACGTCGTGAGCTGCCATCAACGCCTTGGGTTGATGTTGCAATCGACTTTCTGGGTCCTTTGCCTAGCGGACATCACCTTTTTGTCATAGTAGACTACTATAGTAGATACAAAGAAATAAAATCAATGAAGTCGATTGGAATTTTTAGGTAAATACCAAATAGATGTCACGTTCGAAAAAAAAAAAAACTTTTATGATAAAAGTGTTCCAAACTTCAAGCTATATCATTAGCAAATTAACTGAACGAATTCATCAAACAATCAGACTTACCGTAGACCCCACTAAAGGTTCATAAATCAAGACACAAAACTACGTGCTGGGTGCGAATATTTAGCAGTTAAACTTGCAAAAAAATAAAAAAATTGTGGGTAACAGTTTTCAAATAAGATATCACAGCCACCATTACAGTTAATACTCAGTGTTGTATTTTAATTGTGCAATATGTTATCAAAAATATGTTGCCATAAATATGTATTTAGTAGAAAAAGATTTGATGTTTTTAGACTATTTGACGACTTCTGGGTCACTGACGACTTCACCCGCGTTTACCTTATTAATTTCTGGATAACAACTTATACTAAGGGCTAATCTTTCAATCGTCACATAACTTTTATATGAAATATAATTATGACAGTTTAACATATGTATTTTCCATACAAAAACTGTCAAACCGCAACATTTATTCTTCATATAAAAGTTATCTTACTATTGAAAAATCAGCCCTTAATTATCTAACAAACTATTAATATAAACTAGCCACATAACCTAACTATTAACAAACTAAAATATTGCGACGGAAAATTCCTCCGCATAACTGTCGACGGGTGGTCTGGTGGACTGGCCTTGTAAATTCACAGAACTAACTAAATCAAATTATTAACTTTCGCATTTTTTTTCGCTTTTTTTTGTAGTGTGCAATAATTAAGTATATATCGCTGGTGCACTTATCATATTAAGTTATTGTAAAGATTTTCCTTATTTTCTGTGACGAGTTAAATGACATCATCTATTTTCTTTACCTGCTCCTGGATCTAATTTATTTTCCTGTTCTTTCAAAAAGTAGGTATATGGTATTTCTCAGTTTTTTTTTCCTGGTAGATAAGGCTTAGTGTACACTAGTTACAATTATGTCACATTATTATTTCAAAATATGTTCTGGATTTTTATTTTTACCTACTTTAATCTAAGAACTTAAATATTAATCTAATGCAAATAATAAGCATGTCTTGGACATTCAGAAAAAAGGTTTTATACTAAAATCTGGGTAAAAATATGTAATCTTCTGCTGAAGTTGATTTTGCTTGAAGTAGGAGGAATATTCGTTCCAGTCTAACCGGATGCAGCTTAATACCAGTGCCATGGGGCGAATGCCTATCTGAAACACACAACCCAATTACCGGGTAATACGATACCCCATATTATACACATAGTAATCTTTATTTCATAAGAAAGTTATTACAAATTGTGTGAAATCCCTGACACTTGTGCTAGGTGGTTCACCTGTGTTACAGGAGCCAGTGCCCTCCCCTCCCGAAGGGAAATACTATTGAAAACTTATGCAATAAGATTAACAAGGGAGAAGAAATAAATTAAAAATACTAAAGTAATACAAAATAATAAAAAATGGTTATAAAAAGCCTGTAATGGTGATTGGGTGATTGTATCTATGTAATGGTGATTGGGTGATTGTATCTACGTATGTAATGGTGATTGGGTGATTGTATCTATGTAATGGTGATTGGGTGATTGTATCTACGTATGTAATGGTGATTGGGTGATTGTATCTATGTAATGGTGATTGGGTGATTGTATCTACGTATGTAATGGTGATTGGGTGATTGTATCTATGTAATGGTGATTGGGTGATTGTATCTACGTATGTAATGGTGATTGGGTGATTGTATCTACTATGTAATGGTGATTGGGTGATTGTATCTACGTATGTAATGGTGATTGGGTGATTGTATCTATGTAATGGTGATTGGGTGATTGTATCTACGTATGTAATGGTGATTGGATGATTGTATCTATGTAATGGTGATTGGGTGATTGTATCTACGTATGTAATGGTGATTGGGTGATTGTATCTATGTAATGGTGATTGGGTGATTGTATCTACGTATGTAATGGTGATTGGGTGATTGTATCTATGTAATGGTGATTGGCTGATTGTATCTACGTATGTAATGGTGATTGGGTGATTGTATCTATGTAATGGTGATTGGGTGATTGTATCTACGTATGTAATGGTGATTGGGTGATTGTATTTATGCGTGCAGTGTGCGTGTGTGTGTAAATTGTTAAGACCGATTGTCAGACTTTCGGGCTTCTGACTACTCGTAATGACTGTCAAAGATCTAAAAATGATAGCTGGGACCAACGCCTGATGGACAACGGACCAACAGCGACGGTAAACTTTCTAAGTAGAAATTCTGCGCCTACTGATCATGAGAGTCCTTTGTTGAATCTCTGAAAAAATCTTCAAAAGAAAATGATGGGCAAATATCTCACTGGACGCCGCCGTCGAGGTAGACCACGGCGAAGATGGTGTGACGACTGATAAAGTTTGCGCGACCAACATGGCCAAAGATTGAACAAGACGAGGAGGTTTGGAAAGCAAAAGGGGCCTTTGCCCAGCAGTGGGACACGAAATAGGCTAACAACAAAAAAGGAAAAAAAAAATGTTTATTTATTTATGTTTATGGAAACTCATCCTTATATAAAGGACTTGTATAAATTATATCATCTGCGATATAAATACTGGGATGAAAGATGTTACGGTTTGATTCATACTCGATATTGTTAAGTCGACTACAGACCCGTTTGCTGCTGAACGAAAGGTTTTCATTTGAATAATTCGTATAATTAAAGTTTTCAAACAAGATAGTGTTAAAGTTTTCAAACAAGATAGTGTGACGATTAAATATTTATTTTGATTATTATTTAAAGTTATACCTGTAGTGATCATAAAGTGAAATACAAAATATTTTAGATAATAATTAAATTATAGTGTGACTTAGATTATTTTAGGTAAACCAGAAATGTATTTTTAAGTCAAGAAACACGAGTTTTGTGGTATGTATTGGTTTAATATAATAATATCAAGTTTAGTCCTACCTGATGTTTATCTAGTCATATAAAATAAAAGCCGTCGCCGTCGCAAGTCGGACGGAACTACAGGTTCCGTACTTATAACTTAAAAGGGAGCAGAAAGAGAAATGCGTTTTTAATGTTTCTTAAAAAAAAAAAAAACATTGGCGAGGAAATTGTTGATGCAATTATTGAGCGTTTACCTATGTCACTATTATAGATACCGACGAAAAAGTTTAATAAGTTTAATCGAATCAAATTTATGGCTTATCCAAGTACATAAGGCTTTAATAAGTTTCATCAAATCAAGTTTATGGCCTATCCAAGTATGGCAAACTAATCATCATTAATGAAAATTAAAAACATTTACATGCTGTATGTAGCCGGTGACAGAGCGACGACACAGGCTTTTTATTTATTTATTGGTCTATTTACAATCGTTACACTGTTCAACCAAATTAACACCAGCAAACATACAAGCCAAGTGCACTATATTAGGCGATAGACACAGCATGCAAAAACAATAATATATTAAAAAAAAAACACAATATTAGAGTATTTTTACACAATGCTTAGAAGTAGGATCCCATTAACAAGCCCTGAATATAAAACAAACAAATTAAAACTGTTTTATAACGAAAGACAACGACTTATTGTTATAACAAGGAACTCAAAACATTGCCATTGAATTGAGAATCAAGTTCAATAAATTAACCACTAGTTATTTAGTTAACAATACAAACGACCTGTTGTGTTTTCAATAAATAATTAAGTAAGTTACTAGTAGCTTCCAATGTTAAGAGACTCAAACGTCAAAGCAGTGGTTTTGAGGCGGGAACGGGACACTGGCTGTACGTTTTTATACTTTCTTCTGCCAGCGACTTTGTCCACGTGGAAGTTAACTATAATGTAAAATATATCCTATGGCGCTCGGCAATAGTGTAGCTTTCTATCAGTGAAGGAAGTTTTAAAATCGCATGAGTAGTTTTAGTTTCAGAGATTACCTCCCACATCCAAACTTACGAACTTTGCCTCTTTATAATATTAGTATTTATAGATAGATTAGATTAGAGTTAGGCAGATCGATTTTAAAAGTTTCTTTTTGTAGTCTGTGGGTGGGTATGGAAACCAACTCTCTATAGACTTGGTTTCCATACCATACTCTGCTCGCATAAATGTACCTACTGTCTACCTTTTTCTTGTTTAATTTCTTTAGTAGGATAGTAGATAATTGGTGACTCTCTTATTCCCACTGTAGCGAAGCAAAATTCCAATTAAGATCGAACTACGATTAGGATTGTCGACTGTAACATTAGAAAATCTTCCGTTAATACTTTTTTTATTTGCCAAAAAAAGTACCTTCATCACTTCTAACAGTTATTTTAAGAATTAGATTAACTTAACCTAATCACTCTTAAATACAAAATTACTATGCATTAAATTGGTTTCCACAGTATTAGAAGATAAACGAGTTTAAGGGTTCCGTTTAAAAAATAACGGTATCTATTTTCCCTGGCTCAAAACTATCCAAAGTTTCTCAACTAATGAACACTAGTAGTTTTTTTTATAATATTCAAAATCAGATAATTAAGTAGATAAATTAAACTTTTTATGGTTGTTAAAAGGTCATTTAGACCGTTTTTTTTGTAACATTTATTGTTGCGAAGTCAGTTAAAAGCAAACTATACTAACTTATAGTATAAAGAATAGTGAAATTATAGACATGGATAATAATAATTATAGATTATACGGAACATTCGCTGCATTATTCCACTCGCTTTTAATCCAATTTGTATTTTTTAAGCTTATTCCACGCAGCCGACTGCCTACCTGTCTAGTCATGAACGCATTACTGTGATAATATAGCTCTAAGTAGTTGCTGTTTATATTTACTCATATAAACAGTCGTTCAATAACGTATTCTCAAAAATCAATCTCATTACCTTCCTTAAAGCTTCGTTGTGGTTGGGCAATTATGTAGTTATGAATTACTGAAGTGGCTCTTTTTAATCGACTTCAAAAAAAGGAGTTTATGAGTGAAATTCAGAACTTTATATTGGATATGTGCGCATTTTACAAACCCGTAGCCTAAAATTGTTACATGTCTTACAGAAACCAATCGTAGTGACGGTCACACAATGGTCTACAGTGGCACATACATTGTAAACGTAACAGGAGTCGGAGTCAAAACTGAGAAATATTCGAAAAATGGTGCTACTGATGTGAAGGTTCCTGTTTGCGGTGCTGGTGCTAAAGAAAACAAATTATACGATTACGAAGAAGCAATAAATTTAACAGGTGAGAACTACATATTTTATTACCATTTAAAATTCTTAGAAGTCTGAAGGAAAGGCAACACACAGTTTCCTAGAAGCTGCCAGCTTTAGGTTAATATATGGATATTTAGGCTCTTGTGAGCTTAAATATACATCTATTAATTATATTATATTACACACGTCACGTTGCAGTATAAAACTCATTTACATCCGCCACCTCACACATCAGGTCCAGTTGAAAACCACAGTCAGCCACTAGTTGTTTGGCATTTTTGTTGAACTGGGCCTTTTTGGCGCAGCCGTGAGGCACACTTTCCTGCTAATTTCCTAACCAGACTTTACAGTTTTTTATTTGACTTTTGTCTCACGTGTGTCTTTTAGTCTGTGCTAAATAAATGTATTTTCTTTCTTTCATATATCGATCTTTTTGTAGAGATAAAGAGATTTACGAGTATCGTAAGGATATTTAAATGTTTTGATAGTAAAAGACGGTAACGATTTTCTATCTCATATGTATATTATGTATATATCATACTAATATTATAAAGGCAAAAGTTTGTGAGTGAGTGTGTGTGTGTTTGTTACTTCTTCACGCTCAAGCGGCTGGACAAATTTTGATGAAATTTGGTATGGACGTAGCAGACACTCTGGATTAACACATAAGATTTTCTTTTTATCCCGATATTCCCACGGGATCGAAACTTTTGCGGGTGAAACCGCGGGGCGCAGCTAGTGTTAAAAAAATAATAGTGTGACTCGTGAGAAAAATAATTTGTCATAGTTAACCCGTCGGCCCTTTTAGTGGCAGTTATTAGACAAAGGTAACATCCATGTGTTACCTGGGCCTAGCCCATGACTGACCTGACTACCTCGCTGGTCCAGTGATCGCAAGCGCGACTGCTGAGCGTCAGGGTTTGATTCCCGGGTCGGGCGAAGTATTATTGAGTTTTTCTATTTATTTAGTAATTTTTGACGTTCAATAGTGCCTTTTATGTGCCTATTTGAAATAAATGATTTGACTTTGAACAGGCATCATGTTTTGTGTGTATAGGCCCACAGTATACAGGCTGTATATAGGCGGCGACGAAAAGCGATCGTTAACAAATTATCACACAAATTATCCTAAACATAGAAATGTTTGGTTGACAGTTACCTTCACTTCCAAATACCAACCTTAATAGTAACTTTGTCCTTGCCAGGTAATGGCTGCTACAACTGCGGTCTGCTCGCTGTCCTCAGTCTCGGCCTGCTGGGGATGGGTATCGACATCTTCGGCTTCTCCGTCATTGTCACCGGCAGCGCCTGCGAATTCCAGCTGGAGCACTGGCAGAGGAGTGTCATGCTGTCTATGCCCTTTATTGGTAAGTTTTCCAAGGAGTTACATAATTCGTGGACTGTGAATATTAAAAACTCCAGCTACAGTTGAATTTTTTTCTTCAAAACTAGTATTTTGTAACAAAATCTCATCGTAAGTGATAGCCTGTTTTAATCGCGGCCAGACATTTTTTTATTTTTAGTTTTTAGCTGTCATTTCATCAAAAAAATGTTTTTAACAAAACCTTATCGTTTACTTCGTAGTACTTAGCCTATTTTAATCGCGATTACACAATTTATTTTTTCAAAAGTTTTAGTTTTTTAACAGTCATTTCATACGTCGTTCAATAGCGCCTGACGTGCTCAAACCCCATCGGGTTTGAGGTTTCAAATCTTATTTCAAGATTGCTTTGGTTGGGCTTGTTATTTCGGTCAACTAATCCCAACATGAGATTTGGCAGCATAATTAATTGTTATTATAATGATTCCAGGACCAATCATAATGTCATTAGCGTGGGGCTATATCTCAGACACGCAAGGCAGGCGGAAAGTCTTGCTCATAGCATTGTGGGGAAGCTTCCTATCCTCCTTCATCAGCGCCTTCTCTGCCAACTGGATCATGCTCGCAGTGCTAAAGGTTTTCAGTTCAAGCTTGTGAGTGTTCTTTAGCTTTGTTCATTATTATGTTTAATTATATCAGAGTGGCAATTCCCGTATAGGAACGAACGGAACGGAATGCGGACATTCTAATCTCAGTCTCAATTTGTCACAAATTCCTGCAATTTTCCTACATTTTTGACAAGTTTTTACATTGATTGTCGCTGAGATGGGATTGAAACTAGATTTTGGACGTTTACAATTACAAACACAATAACGAGAATTAAACACTTAGTATTTGTCCATGACGTTCATCAATTCTCAATCTATTTAAGTCGGCGCAACACGTCTTCTACTAAAATGCTTTACCATGACTACAAGTCTTAAATATTTTCTTATTGAACTACCCCAGGGCCCTAATTCACTACTTCGAAATCATGTCAATTCCTTACCTTATCACGACATGCTATTAACGTATTCTCGCTATCAAAATACATGACATTTCGATTCCTTTATATAAACAAAACACGATATTGACGTGGTTTGCACGTGGTAAGATTTCGCAGGGAATAATACAGAATTGGGGCTCTGAAGAAAGGAATAGTAGAACATCTTGTAATTGGCAGGTTTAACTGATACCCACTGACTCATACTCTACTGTAATAGCAATAACAATTTTATTGTTTGTGTGAACAGTTGCAGCGCGGTTCAATCAGGCGCATACGCGCTTCTCAACGAGTCGTGCGCGAGCACAGTGCGCGGTGTCTACATGTTGATCATGACCAGCGCGCTGATGCTCTTTGTTTTATCGTATGTCGGTGAGTGGTTTCGTTCATTTTCTAGGACATTCATATGATTAAAGTTCCTAGTACTGTTTTGAATTAGTTCCCCAAAACACAGGAACCGGGAAGACCAGATAAGGACACAGAGAGTATTCTTAAAAGTTCTCTTATGTTATCCTTTAGATATTTTTCTTTGTTTGGCATTTTATACTTTTGATACTCTTACTGAAACAAATTGTACATCATGCATTCAAAATCTACCAGACTCTGAACAACAATCTAAAGAACATACCAATTGTATTTCGTATAGAAACAATACAATGTTTAAAAAACTTCAGATGACTGTCGTTTGTTTTTCCACAGTACCAGCCTATTTCATACTCCAGTTAAACTTCACTTACAACCTGGGTCTTCTCATCTTCACGCCTTGGAGGCTGCTGACCATACTTATGGCTGCCCCTCTGGGCATCAGCGCGTTCCTGCTACACTTCTACTATGAGAGCCCCAAGTTCTTGGTAAATGCTGGTCGTGAGGAGCTGGCTTTGGAGTATCTAGCCAAAATCTGGACCAGGAATGGAGGGAAGAATGAGTATCCGGTATGTATTCAATGTGATATGAATGTTTTCAGATGGAAAGCAGTATTTAAATTATAGTAGGTAGAATAAATCCTCATTTACGCAATGCAAGCTGAAGGAACAAATTACATACACCATCTAATGTAAACATTATTCAGACGGTGCAAATTTTATAATTGTTCAACTTATGATATGCCACAGGCAATTAAATCGCACCGAGTTATTCAGTCTTTAGGTACTGTGTGTGTAATAAATTATAAAAAATCTTTATTTTAATACGCAGGTACGAAGAGTAGTATTAAACGAAGACAGAAGTTCAAAAAATAAAGACAACCACTTCTTGAAGTCTCTGTGGTTGCAGACCATGCCACTATTCAAGCCGCCGCTTATCTGGAAGACGCTGCAGCTCTTCTACCTGACTACCGTCATTTATAGCATGTAAGTTGATTGAAAAACTTAGGCTATGAAACTGTTTTAATCGAACAACAACCGTCGTACTTGAATCTTCTGCTAAAACCGCATCATAAACGATTTTGAAAAGATGTGAAGTACTTTCACCGGACTGATACACACCTTTGTAATGTGTCCTTTGTCTTTTTACTATCCCCAGAACGATTGACATTCACGTCATAGAGAAACATGAGGAAATTGGAAAACAGTATTAGATCAAAATATAGTTTTCCGTTTTCCTCATAGTTTTACCCTGTTCCTCAGTTGATCCATTCATGAATAATTCAATAGATGTCTTGGTTTTTCCCTAGTAATAACAGTCTAGTGATGTGGATGCCGTACATCATAGAAGCCTTCACTGCTGGAACAAATTCCTCTACTGGCGACGGGTCCAGGAGTTTGTGCAGTATCCTCAAATCTACTGTAAATGTTTCGAGATCTAACGATACTGTGAGTAACCACTTATTAGTATTATCGGTAGCACCGATCTGATCGGATCGTAATAGGTAGCGTTCTGTAGTTTCTGCCTACCGCCATGGAAAGAAGAAGTTTATTTATGGATATTAGGTACACTATTCAAGTGGATGATAGCACAAATGTGGGTCATGAGTATGAAACTCATCATACCAAAAATTAAAATGAGATGTTTCAAAACATATAAATAATTAATACATACACTCTTTTTTCCCACGGCGCGGTAGGCTAAAGAATGCCCCAGCGTAGGTAGCACTACGCTCCTGACATTCTTCCTTTTGTTGCTAATTTCATCAAATCAAATCAAATCATTTATTTGCATAGAATGTAGGTGTTTAACAAAAAGTTGGTAAAAAAAAAAATATAAATTGGCCCGTGCACATTCTGCCTGAGTATTGGCATGCAAAAATTTAACAAATTAAGTTTCAAATTTAAATACTAAGGAACACCAAATAGATAATTTTAAAGATAAGTTTCAATTTTAAATACAGTTGGAACAATAATGTCACTAATAAAATAATTAATATAATAATTTCAAAATTAAATTTTAAACTTCAATACATTATTAAGGTAAACTAATAAAATAATTAATATAATAATTTCAAATTAAAATGTCAATAATAGCTACTTAATGTCAATTATAATTAATGTCAATAATACTTCATGTGAATAATACAGTGTTCATGGTGTAACTGCAATGTCACAGTAGAGCGTAATTCAAAAAATAACTTATTGTATAGTAACATTTCTGAGTCAAGTATGCCTTGAGTTTGTTTTTAAATTGTTGAAGGGTGTCATTTTATATGTTGTCCGGTAGTTTATTAAATATAATTGGACCCATGCAAAGAACATTTTTTCTAAGTAGTGCAGTTTTATAGCTGCTGACAGTTAAAAGATTTTTGTATTGACTTCTAACGGGACCTTTCTTGGTGTCTGAGACCTTCGCAAATAGCTTTATGTTGCTTTTAACAAAAATTGCCATTTCCAAAATATACAATGACGGAAACGTAAGAATTTTTAACGACTTGAAGTAGGGTTCACAGCTATCTCTTGGTTGTATACCGCACGTGGCTCTTATACAGCGTTTTTGGGCTTTAAATATGGTATCTCTTAAAGTACAATTACCCCGAAAGTTATCCCAAACCTGAAGACCGATGCGACTACTATAGCCGTCCTAGTGTCAACTTTTTTTTTACAGACCTCTTCTCCTTGTGGTTTCCATGTTAATTGATCGTCTATACAGATTCCTAGAAATTTCGCGACCTTCGTTTTTTGAATCGTCTGTCTGTTATAGTTTACGTTAAGGTTTGGTGGAATTGTACGTTGGTGAATGAAATTATATTTCTAATACTATTGTCAAGTCTTTTGATTTTCGAAAACCGATCTTTACCATAAAAATATAAATTTATTTCTACAAGGTGACCTGCTCATCATCAATCCAGTCCCACACCCTGCTATCAGGCATCACCCACGGCCTGGTCTTCGCTGGCATCACCCTGGTGGTATCAAAACTAGCTTGCAGGAAGAAACTGCTGATGATTCTGTTCCTCCTAATACCGGCCCTGTCCAGTTTAGGGGCGATCTTCAACCAGAATAACCTGGCTAGCCTGATTCTGTTTGTGGGGATGACGATGACGAATCTCTGTATGGGAGTGCTGTTCTCTTACTATGTGGAGTTGTATCCTACGTCTTACAGGTAAGGAAACACAGTTATTTTTAATGGTTCTTTTTTAAAATCACGATGGTAAGCCGTCGTGATTTAGGCTTAAAAATCTATTTTTGAAGATGTTAAAAACGTGCTATTACAATGCACATGCACTTAAAAAATCATTTGAAAACAGTGGCGAGATGACCTGGACGTGTACCGCGTGGGCAGGTTCGGGGTGGCGCGGGAAAAGAGTTCCTGGGAGGACATGAGGGAGGCAGCAGTGGGACAGCATTGGCTTAACAAAAAAAACGAACATTCAGACGCTACTGTTATCAATATACTAATTAGGTGGGGGGCTCTTTCCAGTGTCATGGCAGCATGTCTTGGCGTGATGGTGGCCCGGATCAGTGGCCTAGCTGGCGTCAACTTGCTGGGCAGCTTCGTGATGACACACTGCACCTCAACCTTCTACGTCTTCACCGCATATCTGATGAGTGAGTTTCTTCAAGTTTTATGGTAGAGACAGGGTAAAATCGGGTCATTGGTTATATTATTATATACGTGATCTGGACCACAGAATGAGAATGATCGCCGGATTGGCTTACTCAAACTTGGTCTGTGTGAAATCTAAGGATATGTGAAACGACGATCTTCGCAGGGTGGCTGGGGCGTAATTTTTGCAGTGCATCAGGTGACATATTTGCTAAGGACAGCACGAACTGCTTTAGGGCGATATAGTACGAAAAAGAGTGACTTCCCTGATGCGTCGCGGGTGAGGCAGCACCAACAGCTTTCTGAATATCATATTGGGAAGGGTTGATTGCCCGGTTGTGAGGCACTGGAATACCATTCACTATTATTAGCACCAGTGGAATTTCAATGAATCCTCACTTTAAGTGGTTTCCAGTAAGAATATAAGTTAATTATCTGCTGCAGCTTGATACTTTTCAGCATCATACTCTATGTTCTATGTTATGGGTTTGGTTTCCGCACTTAGGCCTTCAAGTGGACCGTTGTGCGTGGGCCATGGCGGCATCATACTGCAGCTATATTAAACTATTAAATTATTAAAACTTTATTTTTTTTCACAGGCGGAGTCGGAGTGGCGATGTTCTTACCTCCAGATTTTAGAGCCAAAAAAGTTTAAGATCTCGATAACACACATTTAGTTAAGTTATTACACTACGCTCCAAAACACAGATTACTGATGTTGCTCAAAAAGCCGCTAACTGAAGTGGGACTGGGCTGGTCACGTCTCCCGTATGCCCAATGAGCTGTGGGCCAAAATAACCACTGTGTGGGGCTCTGACACAGCCAGAAGGAGTCACGGTAGACCCCGTAGAAGACGACGGGACGAGCTAGAGAAAACAAACGACCCACTATGGTCCACTTAGCCCTGGATAGAAAGAGCTTGCCCAGAAGTGGGATGATGCAGACTAACTGTAACCAGTAGTAGTAATATTGAACTGAAGGACAAAGCAATATAGGCTATATTGCCTGGAAGCTCCCGAATGCAGCGAACCATTGGGGGCGATTTTTACACGTTCAGCGGTAGTCTCGTGCACGTTATAGGGACTCGCGGGGAATGTGATACTCGTAGCTAAGTTTAGGGCTGGTAAAATAGCCATCGACACGAAGAAAAAAAAGAAGCAATAGTCGGTGCCAAGTGTATGATTAGGGTTTGTTACGAAGCTCTGATCGGAACTGTGAATTTCTTAAAAGAAAACATTTTACTGATTCTGGAAATTGAGTGAGCTTTGTAAATTACCACCGATCTGGTGAATTAGTACAATATCAAGTAATCAGAATTTAAAGATAACTTCTTAAGTAAAAAATAAACGAGTCTTGACACAGCGTTCTTTTCATCTTTTTGTAACATCTAGATTATTTGAAATTCCTAGTGGTTGAACATTAGTACCATCCGCAAGAGTTAACTTGAGACCCGGACGGCCCCTCTTGACCCTCGCGCTGTTACCGCTTCCGCCATCGACGCCTCAGTACCACACGCTTACGTTTTCCGAGAGAAGTCTAACTCGAGACTTCTCTCGGACTCTTGCGGGTTGTAGTATTCCTGCCAAACTATTCTGGCGTCATGTGCTATCGCGACAGATAATGACAACCCCATTGCGAATTAGGTGGTAGGCCAAAGACGTCACGAATATCTTTGCTATGTGTGAGGCGCCAGCGGTAGTATCGAAATGAAATACATAAAAAAGTAGTATTGTGTTTACTTAATTTAAGTATATTCCATACACGAATGGGGTCTAATAATAACATGATACTTACCTACATTCTTAAGCCACAGACACATTACTGTGTCGTGTTGTGTCGTGACTCCTAGATACACCAATCAAACGAATCTGTTCAGGACTGTGATAAATCACAACGAGTGTTGATTGGCTAACACTGAGCCAGAAGGCGTCAAGACATGACACAACACAGTAATGTGAATTCGGGTTTTTTGTCGCAATGAAGCTAAGTACTACGTTGTGGTTTTCAGCAGCTAAATAATTAAAAAAAAAAAATGGAAATAAATAATAAATATGGTATATTACCATTGGTATTGTTATAATTACAGCATTGGTGGCCCAGTGGCCGCGACTTACGAGTTGAAGGTCGTAGGTTCGAGCCCAGACCCAACCTGTATATACAAGATAATAATATAAGAGGAGACCAGTGGTGGTCCAGTGGTAGCTGGCTCGACGGTGCGATCGAACCCAAGCAGGTGCTTTACTTAGTGTACATTATTTCATCACCACTGCTCTCAAACCGGTGAAGGTAAACATCGTGAGGAAATCGGCACGTCCTAGAAACAAAAACTCGAAGACATGTGACATCTACCAACCCACACTGGACCCGCGTAGTGGATTACGACCCACTCCCTCTCACCGAAAGGAGGCCTGTGTCCCAGCAGTGGGAACGTTATGGGATGATTATGGATTGCTATGAATAATAAAAATAATTTATTTGGATGACGTAGTGATGTGAATGAAATTGAATAGAAACGTGAATCAGCTCGAAGCACCGGTGCGTTGCCAACTCAGAGATAAAGCAGAAATATCTCATGTGCGCCGACATATAAACTCGGAAGGAAATAAAGTTTCACCCGAGCCTCCTTGCCTACCGCTACCCCTCTCATCACCCCTCTCGTCAGAGATGACGAAAATAAATTACAATCCCTTCCCGCCTGCAGAAACAAAAAACAATCCCTTCCCGCCAGCAGCCGCCAGCAGTAGGTAACTTTAGCGCCTCCATACGAGAGCTGTAGACTAGTTTTTAAAAAGCTAAAACTTCTAACTCTATCTTGTACTTACATAGCCATATTTGCTAAGAAAAACTCTCACTTCTTCTCCACAGTAGCTGAAAAATATAGATTTGCAAAAAGCCCCCACCAAGTGAAAAAAGCAATTTTGTAATAGCACTCTCCACTACAGAAACAGCTACCTTATGTCCATTAAAATATATAACCATATTCCAAAAGTAATACCATTTAATTTTTAAAAAAAAAATTAAAAAAAATTGGCTTCTCCAAAATAATTTCTACACATTAATAGAATTTTTTGATTATGAGGGTAAATAAGTAAATAATATTTTTTTTAATAATAAGGTAGATTTATGTCGTTACATAATAGAAATGTTACTGTTATATATATTAATAAATGTTATTGTTGTGTTTTTATTATCTTTTATATAGTATATTAGAGTACAAATGTCCATAGTATAAGTGGTTTGTAATGTTTACTATAGTATAAGTAGTATATAAGTTAGGTTTTATACCAACATGTACAGTCACGAGCACCAATATGTCAACACGTGGCAACTTTCAATTCCGATTTTTTCTTGAAATAACGAATGCAACGTTGAAATACGACACATTACATAAACCTATAGGTTCGAAAATACTATTATCGTAACAACATAAAATTTCATTAAAAAAATAAAGGAGTTAATCGCTTTTGAATAAAGCCGAGTGTATACATACTTTTGTTCGTGACTGTACATTAGGTTCACATTGTAAATATTCGTATGCCGCTATTAGCGGTGGATGTGTCCTGATTAACTTATCCATAATATCTTTGTAGCTACCATATCCGACGAATAAATCTCTTTGCCTTTGAAACTTTTCGCTCGGCGTATATCTAAAAGCCGTGTCTCCTGCGCGTGTTTTATTGAAATCTTACACAAAAACATCCAAACAAATAGCCGTGGCTATACACATTTGTGTATGCAAACACGACGTTTTTGTTTTCCGAGCTGCATGGCAAACATTCCCCGCGCGGGGGAAGAGGGGAAAGGGTGTTTCATTTTCAACCGCCACACGCACCGCGCACATCTAGCATTCCAACTGACACAGGTTTTAAGGTTATAATTATTGTGTTCTGAACAAGATGACGATGGATTGGAATAGAGATACTGTTCTTCATCTTTTAAGCTTAATCAAAGAGAGACCCGTTATCTGGGACGCTCAGTACCGAGAATACAGGGACAAACAAAAAAAACATGAAGCTATTAAAGATATAGCTCTGTTGATGGGGTGTTCTACTAAAGCGGTCAACACAAAATGGACTTCCATGAAAAACCAGTACAGCAGGGAGAAAAGAAACTTGTCAGGTATTTATTTATTTATGTGTGGATGTTGTATTTATTCGTTTGTATTTATTGATGTGTATTTATTAATTGGTATAATTTAATTTAAAGATGTTTTCTAATATGAGTTACATGGTACCTGAAATAAATGTTTATTTTTAAATATTTATTGATTCCTTCTATACAACTTAATAATCAGAAGTAAATTATTTATGATTTTTTCCGTGAGTATAAGATATTTTGCGGGCTGATTCCCACCTGTTCGTGGATGACCTTCCTGCTGGATGGCGCAGACCAGATCTACCCGTGAACATGATCTGTGTGCCAAATATTATACAAATCTGTTAAGCATGTGCGTGATTCGACAAACATACAAACTGGCACATTTGTAGTATTAGTAGGGTTGCACTGTATTTTTACAGAGTATAATTATCTCAACAATGATTATATTTTTTATAATTGGTATTTCTTTAAAATTCCTCTATTTTAAAATTGAAAGGTATGCGCACAGGCAGTGGGGCTGATGCCATTTACACCACAAAGTGGTATGCGTTCAAAGAGATGGAAATACTCATGGATGGCAACACACAACAAGCATATAGTAGTAACTTGGATTATTCTGAGGTAAGTAGGTACCTAGTTAAATATTTTTTTTATGATATATTGAAATGTTTTATTATAATCCACATATATGAAATTATAAATTTCGTCAAGAAAATTAAATTTGCAAAAAGAACGACACTGAATGTCTTTTTGTAATTGTAGTATCAACTGCCTGTGTCGGATGGTGCTTCCATGATGACATGTTTTCTATCAAGTGCACCAATACAACGAAGAAAATTCCATCTGGTGTCAAAACCTCTTGATTTTTTTTCCATTCACATTGAGATATAGAGGTACCTAAAAAAGAAATGTCTTGTAGTTTTTTTTATTGGCCATTACTGTCCCACTGCTGGGCAGAGGCCTCCCTACTCTCCTACCACCTCTCTCTGTCCAGAGCTGCCAAGGATTATTATTGCAATTTTTTTTTTTTAATTACAGAATCCATTTCTGCACCCAACATCACCGCCAACACCGCTACCATCAATGCGACCACCCCCTACTCCTACACCACCACCACTGGAACCGCCATCTACGCCGACACCACCACTGCCACCGCCACCTCCGCACACACCACCACTACGACCACCACGTAGTACTGCAAATAGAAATAAAGTTCACAGAAACACCGTGTACAAGGAAGCAGTGGAAACATTAAGAGCGATAAGGCAAAGGAAAAATGAATCGAATGCCAAAGCAGATGACCTGACGTGCTATGGATTATACATAGCTGCACATCTCAGAAAATTTTGCCCACGCTTGCAGAGTAAGGCAAAGTATGAAATCAATAACATTTTGTACAAGCTAGACATAGAAAGCCTAGACGGCAGCGCTTCAGATTCCGACATTAACATAAAACCACAGCAAATTTAAAATTAACTATTACTAAAAATATATACTCAATACTCAATCTTTATTATTCTTTATATAATCTGCATTAGCGATTTATTTGCCAAAAATGGAAACAAATATGAGTTTTTTGAAAAAACTTTCCTACGCAATAAAGTTCAGTTTACGCTACAACTTCAAACATGTCTATAACTTTTTCAAAGTAGTGCTCAGTCACTCTGAAATCAACTTAATTACTATTAAAATAAAGTTGATATTTGTTTAACTTGAAATAACATCAATTTGAAACATTCGTTTGAATAGAGTTTAGGTACTTTTAGGACTAACCTGTAGCAATTCAAAACCTGTTCAGTCTCCACCACTTTTGTTTTAAGGGTGGACGGCTGGATGGTCACTGAGGTGCACCGGTTAGTTACTATTAGATAATATTTCGCTTATGCCCGTTGCAATTTTATTTTTTTGTTGTTATGTTTTACTAAGTACATACTTAAGTGGTTATAATTCTTTAAATTATTTGTAGTCGATGATTTTGGTGCACGTAAAACTCTAATGAGTTTATGTTGGCACCAACTTACATGTAAAATAAAATTGCGACATATTCGCCAAAAATGTAAACAAATATGAGTTTATGGAAAAATAACTTTAGTACTTACACAGTAAAGTTCAGTTTACGCTACAACTTCAAATATTTTTATAAATTTTTCAATAGTGCTAGTCTCTCTGAAATCCACTTAATTATCATTAAAATAAAGTTGATATTTGTTTAATGTGAAATAACGTCAATTTGAAACATAAATAAAATTTGAATGTAGGTATTAAATGTGTGTGTACTACTGAATAAATAAATAAATAGAACAACATTTTATGGAGTTTTTTGTCGGCTCTTCTCCATAGGAAACGATTAATTGGAACCGTGCACCTAGCCTCTGACGTTTCATAAGTGCCCATGTAGGTTTATGTGAAATAAAATATTTTGATTTTGAATACAGTAAACCAGAAATATCAGAAGGCCAAGACGAAACTAAAAACGCTGTTACACATTTATTAAATAATAAATATTTTTTTAATTAAAATTATTGTTTTTATCATCAAATTACTTTTAAATAAAGTCCTGTAAGATTACTGCCCAACAAGTTTCAGGAACAATTTTTGATATTGTTGTTGTTTAGATATCCTCAGATGATACATTTGGCTCGTGTATGAGTCACCCTTCTTTCTTATATCTATGGAGTCACCAGTAGCGAGGAATCGTAACGTGACGTCGAGTCACATTTCTGGTGAAACGACATCATTTCGCCACGTTGAGTTTTTCTGCACATCGGAACGTATAAGTAAAATCAATTCTTCAAAATCGATTTCAGAATCATGGAAGAAATTGCCGAATCCAAACCGATTTTCCCGAAATTAGAAGTCACCAAAACTGAATTTCGAAGTCGTAAATACGGTCCGACTCGAAATCTGTGTCTTTTCCTTGATAATGAGTCTATAATTGCTAAAACTCTTCCTCGTAGGAACTCATTACGACAACTACACAATCACTAATCTAAAAATATTTGAATACGCAGGAGACAGCTTGTGTATGAAAACAATTGTTTATGTCTAAGGTTTTTTGTGTAATGTTTCGAAAAAACACGCGCAGGAGACACGGCTTAAGTATTTGAATCTTCTGTAAGTAGTATTAGCAAAATGTTACCGATGCTGGTGGGCTAGTATTTTAATCGTTTTCATTTACCTAAACATAATTATTATCTAATATTCCGATGTTTTTTTTTTTTTTACAAACGTTGCCCTACACTAGGAATTTCTCCTGTATCGTGGGTGCGTTTACAAACATTTAAACTCACATACACAAACAGCCAGACCCGGAACAACTACTTGTAGGCCCTACAAATATATGTTCCGTGCGGGAATCGAATTTGTCAGTTACAGGCATTGATTTAGAAACCGCGCCATTGTGAGCTGACCTCGCGTCCCTGTGCTCAAGGCTGGGCCCGCCTGCCCGCGGCTTCACTGAAGGGCACAGCCTATGAATTTCCAATTCCGGATTGAAAGACAAACTTAATAACGTAGTAAAAAAACTTTTGTTAGAAAAACAAACCGGAACACAGCAAGAGGGTAACGATATAAACAAGTATGGTGGTAGTACTTCCAAGGACACTCCTCCTTCACAAAGAGTTCTATTACAAATTATGGTTTCTATAACTGTCAATAAGCTTGCCTCCACATGGAACTTGAACATAACTGGTGAAATGTGGGTGTGCTACTGTAGAGGCTGGTGCTGTAACCCGACATGGTTGTAGCATGCAACCCTCGCGAGTCCGTTGTAAGTAGACGGTACAAATAAGGATACACACATTGAAGATAAGTCAGAAGGAGTAAGTTGGGCTGTCAAGCGATGTCATAAGATATAAAAAAAACTGGTCAAGTGCGAGTCGGACTCGCGCACCGAGGGTTCCGTACAAAGTAGGTATGTAACTACAAATTTATGGTTTCGGATTTTTTCCTTCCTACTTGTGCTATATGACATTGCTTCTTGCTAAATTTCATGATTGTAGGTCAACGGGAAGTACCTATAGGTTTTGATTCCCTTGCGAGTGTCAAAATATGCGGCATAAACGGAACATAAACGCCCGTATCTTTTGATTGTATTTACTTAGAGCGTTGATTTTTTCATTGCTTCAAGGGATTGCAGCCCTGAGTATTTGATATTAACTTCAATTTGATAACTCTACGCGTTCCTGAGAAAAAAGATCTTGACAGACGCACGGACAGACAGACGGACAACGAAGCGATCTTATAAGGGTTCCGTTTTTCCTTCTGAGGTAGGGAACCCTAAAAATATAAAGAACGTAAAATGATTCCGTAAAATTATTTATTTATTTTATATACTTTATTGTACACCAGAAAATATATAACAAAAAAAAAATACATTTTTTAATACAAAACACAATGGGCGGCCTTACCACTTTCTGCGATCTTTTCCAAGCAACCCTGGAATGGACAGGAACTGCGTTAAATTACGAATTATTTATTTTATCTGAAAGATATTGATTGATTGATGTACGAGTACCTCTTCTGCAATACCTTCACGTCTACCTAACCCTTCGGGGATTACAGTTGTGATGTTATGTTATAACTTATATAATAATTTTCGCTATAATTGCATTTGTTTGGATGCTAATTACAGGAAATAATATTTGCATCAATTATCACCACTATTTGCGCAACTGCTACGGAAGACAAAGTTTGTATGATGCTAAAATAATGCTAATATTGATATCTATTGACACAACGTTCAAGAACAGATACGACACCATCTGCCCCGGTCTCTCTCATAAGATATAATTTTTGTATGAGGCGACTATTGAGGGAAGAAGTGTTTTTTCCGTTTACTGCGAATATTTATAGTCCTATGATTCTCGTATTTTGGCCATGGCGGCCAATCTCAAGAGAGCCTACTCTCAACTAGCCTTTGGCGCAGGAGCTAGTGCATATGGGAAAGCACATTAAGCCGTTGGTATATTTTGCTGCTGAAATGGCAGTGGGCGCTGTTGGTAGATATTTCTGCAATTGTTTTGTAAAATGTCACAAAACACAAGATGGCGTCGTTAGTTCCGATTTTGGCCCAGCCAGCGACACATTTACGTTGTAGCGCTATAATCGCTTAAGTCTCTTTTTTGGCTTTGTCGGAGCAGGAGATATGGTTGGTTATGATAAGAAAAGCATTCCAGTAATAAAACTGAAAACCACGCTCACTCTCTTCGAGCAGTGGACTTTACTTTGTGTAAATTATTTCATCACCACTGCTGTCAAAACGGTAAAGGAAACCGGCATGTCACCAACAATTCGAAGACATGTGACCTACCAACCCGCACGGGGCTCGCGTAGTAGATTACAGTCCAGTCCCTCTTTGGCTTTAATCGAGTAGGAGACATAGATGATTATGATAAGAAAATCATTCCAGTAATAAAATTGATCTCTACGCTCGGTCGCTGCGTGCTGCCGATAAAATTGATCTCCACGCTCGGTCGCTGCGTGCTGCCGATAATTTTCCGCTCGTTCCAGCTAACATTCTGCCAGGTCTCCCACCCGAAACTCGGTGTTTAAATGACAGTTCGTTAGCCTCTAACCTTGGCCGTACGAATACTAGGTCAACTAGGCTTAGAACTAAGAACGTAAGTAATCTCTTCTATTTACTTATGTATGACATTTTATTGCTTAATAAATAGTTACGTACATATATATTTTTCTTGAATGTGGCGCAACTTTGGGCGCAGTTATCTCGTCCTTCGCATTGTCATTTGAGGATATTAAAGGTTTAATAATTAAGATTTGGCTAGGTACTTACAGTGTGGGAAAAGGTTACTACAAAATCATATTTTTTGGGGTTCAACGACGTCTGGATGTTTTGTTACTTCTAGTATGAGTTGAGAAAATCTGTTTCCTTTAGTTTTGTCGTGTTGAGATATCGATACTCATCACGTCCAAAGAGTTTCGCTAGCTAATTTAATTTGACCCTTCATATAGGTATGAATTACAATAAAGTATACTTAAATATAATTAACACAAAGTAAAGCAATGACAGGAAATTAAATAAATCATAAATCATAATTATATTTCTACTCTTAAACATTAGATATTATGTGAATGTAGCTATTACGAAACAAATAAATTTTCGGAAATGTAGATAATATTAATATTATTATAACCTTAACACACAACCACGAAAGTATAGTTTACGTTACAGCCCTGAGTTACGAGTTTGTAAGCCGCGAGTTCGAATTCAAGCAGGCAAGTACTTTACTTTGTGTAATCTATTGTATCACCACGACTCTCAAATCAGTGAAAGTAAACATCGTGAGGAAATCAGTGTGTCCTGAAACCATAAAATCCAAGGCATGTCATATCCACCAACCAGCATTGGGCCCGCGCGTGTGACTATAGTCCACTTCCTCTCACAGACAGGAGCCCCGTGTGCCTGTGTCCCAGCCACCATTACAGAGAGGAGCCTTGTGTGCCTGTGTCCCAGCCACCATTACAGAGAGGAGCCCTGTGTGCCTGTGTCCCAGCCACCATTACAGAGAGGAGCCCCGTGTGCCTGTGTCCCAGCCACCATTACAGAGAGGAGCCCTGTGTGCATGTGTCCCAGCCACCATTACAGAGAGGAGCCCTGTGTGCCTGTGTCCCAGCCACCATTACAGAGAGGAGCCCTGTGTGCCTGTGTCCCAGCCACCATTACAGAGAGGAGCCCTGTGTGCCTGTGTCCCAGCCACCATTACAGAGAGCAGCACCGTGTACCTGTGTCCCAGCCACCATTACAGAGAGGAGCCCTGTGTGCCTGTGTCCCAGCCACCATTACAGAGAGGAGCCCTGTGTGCCTGTGTCCCAGCCACCATTACAGAGAGGAGCCCTGTGTGCCTGTGTCCCAGCCACCATTACAGAGAGGAGCCCTGTGTGCCTGTGTCCCAGCCACCATTACAGAGAGGAGCCCCGTGTGCCTGTGTCCCAGCCACCATTACAGAGAGGAGCCCTGTGTGCCTGTGTCCCAGCCACCATTACAGAGAGGAGCCCCGTGTGCCTGTGTCCCAGCCACCATTACAGAGAGGAGCCCTGTGTGCCTGTGTCCCAGCCACCATTACAGAGAGGAGCCCTGTCTGCCTGTGTCCCAGCCACCATTACAGAGAGGAGCCCTGTGTGCCTGTGTCCCAGCCACCATTACAGAGAGGAGCCCTGTGTGCCTGTGTCCCAGCCACCGTTACAGAGAGGAGCCCCGTGTGCCTGTGTCCCAGCCACCATTACAGAGAGGAGCCCTGTGTGCCTGTGTCCCAGCCACAATTACAGAGAGGAGCCCTGTGTGCCTGTGTCCCAGCCACCATTACAGAGAGTAGCCCCGTGTGCCTGTGTCCCAGCCACCATTACAGGCTGATTATTATGCTTCTTGTTATAAACTGACATGTCTTAGGTCAGTAGTCTTAGGCAATATTTATAAAGAAAGCCACCGCTTCCTTTGACACAACTTTGCCTGTTTAGGTATGAATTTAATAACAAGCATTGTGTTCTGTAGAATTACTTTTGCGTTTGGAGCTCAGGTTTATTGTGGCATCAGTTGATCACGATTGAGATATATGTGTTTAAAGACCCTCCAGGTCGTTACGGATCGTCAGAAACCCGAAAGTCTGAAAACCAGTCTTAGCAAGGACTATCGTGTTTCGCAATAACTGGGTTGTGGAGGTGAGATAGTCAGTCTCTTCATGTAAAATACTGGTATACCGCAGTATATGTTTAGACTGAAAACCGACGTCATCATAGTTGGGGAAAGGCTAGGCAGATGATATTTTAAAATCCTTACACCAATGTCGATTTTTATGAAGAAATTTAAATAGCTCGTGCTGTGGTATGTACCTACCTTCTCTTGCCAGTCAGCAGAGGTAGCAAAGGGAATATCCAGGATACGCATCAAAAAAACTTTTTGAAGGGTTTGATCACGCAGTGATCATATCATCTGGAAGATACAAAGGTATCGACCTATTGGAAGAAGGCGCAGAAAAATACTGTTAGACAAATATCAAGGGAATATAATATTACTTTGTTCACTCGTTCATACTCTTTGTTCTCTCTTCATGCTTCATTCCAGGCATTTTTGTGGAGGTTGTTTGTTGTGCAGCGACTCTTAATAGTGTTGCGCGCCACAATTAATGCCTGATACATGGTGACATTAGTTACCACTAGCGCCATCTAGTTTCGAGTAGCTGAACTAATAGTCACTTGTGCCATCTATTGTCGAATAGCTGAACTAATAGAGTCACTGGCGCCATCTATTATCGAGTAGAGATGTCGGTGCTGGAACTTACTAGAACTGTCGACATCTGGTCAGTTGGGGCCGGTATGTGTTCGAACATTCTAGATGTTTCTACAATAGAAGGTTCTGGAATTATCTGCGGCACTATATAAGGCCGGGACTAGCCGCGACCAATCAGACTTGGTTCTGCGATAGAAGCGAATACATCGAAAGCGATCTTCAAGTGCGAATTAAGAGCGATTGTGTTTTATAATTAGTGTGTTTGAGTTGTTATTAGTGTTGTTTAATAAAAGTGTAACTTTTGGTAATTTTTATCGGCAGTTTTTATTGTCACGAACCCGAAGCTCGTAACAATAGTTAAGTAGGATGATCTTCAGCACAAAATCAAAAGTTATTTATTTGAAATAGGCTGAGAATCAGCACTTTTTGAACGTCAAAATTACATAAGACACTCCCCCAAAACGCCTTCCCTTCACCACTTCCTAGTGCTTTAGCTGGGAAGAAGAAGTGGCGAACAAACTCCACAGCAGCGCACGTTTACAGAATGATTTGGCTACATGATGGGTAATTAAAAACACCTTTAGTACTTACTTTTATTATTGATACCACAAAAACAAATGTATTTAATTAATTCAGTCACACGTACGCTCGTATTGTGGTTTACGTTAACACTTGACAGCCTATCAATTATTTTATCGCAGAAAGACGACTTGTTTTTACGTGGCAACTGGCTGTTCACGTTTATATCGTCAGGTACTTAGTAATTTTAAATAAAAGTAAGCTTAGCTTAGTTAGCCAAAAATATATATATTGACAGCTAACCTTACAATACGTATGGTATTACTAGGATAAGGTTAACAAAAAAACATACGCACTGGAAACTATATACCTAACTATAAAATATATGTGAAAAGCCGTGATGTTGTCATGAATATTGAGTATCATCTCTTTAAAGCATATAAACAGTCACGTCGACGCCGGCTGTTGCTGAGAACCGGCGGGACCGGGGCTCTGTCTCGCATAGGGTCTTGGCATTGTGCCAATTGATGGCCGTTTTGAGTGGATAAACGTATTTTCGTCTTACGTTCACGTCATTATTTTCTCTTTTGTTTCATGTGTTCAGTCAGAAAGATGAAGCTAGTTGCCCATTTCAAAACGTAATAGGTTAGGAGAAGAAAGGGCAAGAAACTCTATGACATTGATAAAAAAAGCAGTTCGTAAAAACAGATTATAAATAAATAAATGAGATAGTAGGTATTAAGGAATACCTGCTTTTTATCTTCATTTTCAAGTTCACTTCGGTGAATCATGAGTTTGGGCGCGGTCATTCGCCCATGACCTACGCTACTGAACTATCTCTTTCCGTCATCTGCGACCGATAACACTATAAACAAACAATGAGTACTCATTGTAAATGTAACATTTTACTTTTATCTTAAACGCTAACTAGTTTTAACCTCGGCTTCGCCCGCATGCATGTCGGAATATATTCCAAGGGAACGTACTAGCGGGATTAAAAATACTCTATATATTGTTAATTCAGGTTTTCGACATCTTCAACAATCGTCGTCATGTTTCAGGCAATTTACACAAAGCCAAAATAATTTATACACATAAAGCTTCTTCATGAATCACTCTGTTTATTGATAAAAACCGTATGAAAAGCCGTTCGGTATTTTTTGAGTTTATTGCGTTCAGACCGACAGACGCGGCGGGGGGACTGTGTAGTAAAGTTACCAAACTTTCAGGATTCAGAAAAAAATGTCAACGTTTCCGTATTCTCTCGGATACTTGGAGCCTTTAATGGCCATCCACCGAAAAAGCCGAGTTATATATCAAAACCAAGGACAATAAGCCTACAATAATATAAAACCTAGACCAAATAATAAATTTCTGTCAATATAGTTGAATGGTTGCAGAGAGCAAAACTAAATAAATAATCATTTTCTCTTATAACCGCAGTCGATCTTACAACACAGTGCGTGCGAGTCGTTTCCCAAAATGTATCGACTTTTTCAAATTTAGAATGCGCGAATAATTATTTTTGAGTTCTAAATAATTACTGTTTTTATTAAAAATAGGTTTTAGTAAATTATTTCTGATAAAAAAAAAATATTTCATAATTTTTAATCTGTGATTTAAGTTGCGTCAGTGAAGTATCTTCTTATTTTTTTTTTTAGAAAATGGTTTAAGAATAATATTAGGATTACAATATACAGGTAATTATTACTTATATTTTTCTTATTTAGACGTACATGTTAGTAATAACGATAAAAATAATTAAATCGTTTAAAAATTTTGTTAAAAGTAATTTTAAATTATTAGTATAATCAACCTGGCCTTTCCCCAACTATGTTAGGTTCAGCTTCCAGTCTAACCGGATACATGGGGCGACAGCCTATCTGACCTCCACAACCCAGTTACTGGCTAATACTATACCACTTGGAAAGACTGGTTATCAGACTTAAACTACGACTTGTTTGTTTTTATATTATTAATATAAATTAATTATAATAATTCAACAATGCTGAATAAATATTAAAATATCCTTAATAGACCCGTTCACAACATAGCCTGCTAAGTTTAAGAGGACGGCAGGGATATTCTCTAAAATAGTAAGAAAGCGTGTGTCATAAATAAATATGTCTGTATTTTTCTACGGAATGGCTAAATTGATTCGGTAATTATTGAATCTACAATTAAAATTATTTAGATCAAATTATGAAACGATATGATTTAATGGGTTATTAATTGATGACTATTTTAAAATTTAATTAATTATTATCTCCTTTATTTGAACATAAATACATATAAATTATATTTCTAAATATATAATAAATATATTTTTAATTCATTAATATTACTCTACGTAATATAAAAGGACTGCTTGAATATGATACGAAGGAATGAGATGAATGTCCTGAACAAAGTTTTGAGTATGAATGTCGATAGCTTTAAGAGTAGGGGAAGACCAAAGAAACGATGGATGGACTGTGTGATCGTTAAGTAGTAAGTATGTACCATTAGTGTGTAGCCGGCTGTAGTCGCTGAAAACCAGCGCTGGGGCTCTGTCTTGCATAGGGTCTTAGCATTATGCTGAGCGACGGCCGTTTTGCGTGGATGTGACGAATGTTTTCCCGCAATTTGCTATTTTTTTTATTTTTATGGTGTTGTGTTCTCTTGGCACGTCATGTTTACCGTAAATAAACGTTTTTTCTTTCTTTCTTTCCATTGATTTTCACAATTATTTTCAATAAATACTTAACACTAATTCTTAAGGTACGATATCGGCATGAACTAGTAGTTAATTATATATTTTTAAAGGCCTCTAGAATTTATCTTTATTGGCGATTAAAACATTCTATTATATTTATAGACAACAAGAATATCTAATTCTGTGGACATTAATACTGGTTATTCATGGTTTGTTTTTTAAAGAATAGTTTATTCTGTCCATGTGATAACCCCAAACGTTCTTCGCAACTGAAGCCGGTAGAGCTAGTTTAGGTAAGCTTGTAGCGAGTTGGACCTTCACCACTTAATATGACCACTTAAGGTGGATGCTCCAAGGTAGCCCGCGAAATTCAAATTTTCTTTCGTTTTTTGCAATTTGGTGGTCAGTACTAAGTTGTACGTTGATTAAAATATGATTCGCGGCCGTAACAGATATCTATTTACAGAATTATAATTATTAGAATCACAAAACTTTCGCCTTTATAATATTAGTGTGACAAAGTCAAGTGTGTATTGGTGTGTGTTAGTCTTATTAAAGGATAAGCAGAAGCGTTAACGGGTTTATTTATAAACTTTGTAGTTAAGTAAGTAATAATTAGGGACTGTTTAACCATACATTATTGACGTTTAAAAGTATCGCAATTTTAAGCAACGTTTATAAATATCAGTTCAGTATGCTATGAATTATATGTGATAACGATGTAAAAGGACGTGCATGTCAAAAACGTCCAGAGTAAAAGTGTAAAGAAGGTAGCAAAAACAGGAGCTCATGGGTAAATAATAACAGCCGCACGGATCGATCCAAGGTTAAGCTACGCTTGCCGGGGTCGGTTTGTAGATGGGTGACCATCCATTACATATCGATGTCGACGTTAAACCGTTGGTCCCGGCTTTCATTCGTAGATCTTTGACCGTCGTTACGGGTAGTCAGTCGCTCTATGTAAAAATACTGGTATACAGCTGCATCCGGTTAGACTGGAAGCCGACCAATATATTTGGAAAAAGGCTAGGAAGATTGATTGGGAAAAGAAAAAAGATTAGAAACTAGTCACTTGACACAAGAGCAGGCGATGAGAAATGGTCAGCAGACATAGTACTACATGAATATAATAACAATTCCTCTTCAGTTGAACGCTGTTATTATTTAAACAAACGGGATTATAATAACGTTAGCCAGACGTTGCGTTCAAAATATTCAACAAATCCGAAATCATTTCATCTAAGTATGAAACGGTCGCATTCCACCAAACTTTTATACATAGAATAAGTCTTATAACATTCAAAATCTGAGAACAAATTTTGATTTTTTTACCGTTTTTTCATACCTTCTGGAACTGTCAGATGTCAATTTTATTCTTTGGATAAAAGTCATCTGACTTTGGTAAAATCAGCCCTAAGACGAAATTCCACACATCTGGTTTATCTGGGTATCATTTGTTGAGGCTAGGATTCCTTTAAAAACAGTGCAGCACAAAAAAAAAATGTTGTAGGTAAACCTAGCAGTTATTTTACGCAAAAGCTAATGGTCTAACTCTAATAGTTACAATAAAATCTGGAGATAAGCAAGGTAATGGCGCCGATTTCCTTGTTCACAAATTAAACTAAATTTAATTTCAATGCATCTTTTTCTTTCTATTTAATTTAGAAAAGGACAGAAGACAAATATTAGTTTAGTCCTGTCAAATTAGTCAGGGCCTGACGCAAATTGACGTACTTTTAGTAGCCATGTTTTTAATCACGTCTAATCTGTTTATGGAGTATCTTAATTTGACAAGACTATACTAATATTTTATCTTCTGTCCTTTTCTTAATGAAATAGAAAGAAAAAGATGCACAAAACTTAAATTTAGTTTAGTTTGTGAACAAGGGAATCAGCGCCAATGTACTTTGTCTAAGTATAAATATGTAACTTAATCCATATTTTGTTATTTACTTTATAAATATGAGGCCTACGCCATGGTGCAAGAAAGGAGCCTCTCCGAGTGACGTTAGAAATCGGTACTCCATCCCCGAAACGTCCGGCGCACCCTGGACACCTAGCACTCGGTAACGAAGAGTCTATGTGACTAATCCTTTCAACACGATGGCACGAACCGGTCTTTAAAATACAGTCGAGCAGCGACACGGAGAAGAAGAAGCCATGGACTGTTCAACAGCATTCATTGCGTTATTTACGTTGTTGAGAAGACAAAGTTTTCGAACATGTGAAGCAATGGATTAGCAATATACTTCAAAATGATTCAGTTTGAGATTGATAGTTTGTTACGCAATTAAGGTGCTGGCTCATAAGAAAAATTAAATGTAATTCTGTCTGTCTGTTACCTTTTCAGGCTTGGATTGGATTTCGATGTAATTTGGTACACAGGCAGACCATAACTTGGGCTAGGACATAGAACTTTTTATCCCGATAATGCATTGCGTGGGATATTTTCCGAGCTTGACGCGGGCAACGATCTAAAACGGTAAAGGAAAACATTGTGAGCAAACCGACATGTCCTAGAACCAAAAATTCGAAGACATATGTCATAATTATATGGTTTATTCTAAACCAAAAATATGTTGTTTTGTTCGCCATAAATGGCAAAACATGCAGATCTACCTGTTATTTTAAGACCTCACACATATTAATTGATGTATACTCATGTTTTACAATAAATATATTCTATTCTATTCTATCAACCAACCCGCACTGAGCCCGCGTGGTAGATTATAGCCCACTCCCTGTCGAATAGAGGAGGCCTGTGTCCCAGAAGTGGGAACATTATAGGCTGATTATGCGACGCGGGCGACGCCGCGGGAAAAACCTAGTTTCCAATAAACAATTATTGCCTAACTATTATTATTATGTATCGATTTATGTATCAATCCTACTACATATACTATCCTACTAATATTATAAACGTGAAAGTTTGTATGGATGGATGGATGTTTGTTTGTTACTCTTTCACGCAAAAACTACTGTACGGATTTGGATGAAATTTGGCACACAGATGGTTTATAACCAGGATGGTTTTTTATCCTGATATTCCCACGGGATCGATACCTATGCGGGTGAAACCGCGGGGCGCAACTAGTAAAATAATACATAAATAAAGTTGCTGGGTCACAGTCTATCTTACTATACCTTTGTGTATTTTAATTAAATTTCATCAACCATTCTTAATTAATTCTCACTATCAGAATAAAATTAAAAGAAGTATAACATAATCAATTAGCAGGCCGGTTTTTCTACCTTTTATCAATTACAATTTTAAACTATATTCTAAATAGTTTACTTATATAAAATGTTCATTATTCCAGTATACAAATCAGAGAGAAAATGACGACAAAAACGGGTATCAAGCAGAATGGGCGAGGAGATGGTATTAATAGTATAAATAATAGCATTTTAAACATAACTGGTAATGGTCATGAAGATAAAGTGTACACCTATGCTGAAGCCATCAATTTGGCTGGTAAGTCTTCTTTATTAACTAATAATCATAACATAAAAAAAATCCTCTTTTGTTCTGAACTCTCGTATCATGTTATGCAAGAATACTTATGCCCTATATGGAGCTGTGGTAACACGAGTTGTAGGTCGTATTTTCGAGCCTAGACAGGCGCTTTACTTTGTGTAAATTATTTCATCACCACTGCTCTCGAAACGTTGAAGAAAAACATCGTGAGGAATCCGGCATGTCTAAGAACCAAAAATTCGAAGACATATGACATCAACAAACCCGCACTGGGCCCACGTGGTGGATTACGGCCCACTCCCTCTCATCTCAGAGGAGGTCTGTGTCCCAGCAGTCAAAACATTATAGGCAAACAAAACAAACATTTTGCTACTCACGCGGTGACAAAAAAAAATTGCCAGCCTGTTTGGTAATGGGACTCACTTGGTGATAAGTGAACAATTGATGAAAAGTGAGTGTTCTATCTGGGTGGCGTCTTACACTACGCATGATATTAACAACGGTTTGTCCTAATTCCAGGTAATGGCAGCTATAGCATAGGTCTCCTGGTGACCCTGAGCGTATGTACCCTCGCGATGGGGGTGGACATGTTCGGGTTCTCAGTGATCGTTAGTGGATGTACCTGTGACTTTGGGCTGGACATCAGTCAGACCAGTATACTACTGTCGATGCCTTTTGTTGGTGAGTACAAAGATTAATGATTATTGTGTCTTGGTTTTCTTCTATTGATGGTACGGTCAACCAGCAACGGTGACAACTATGTGAACACAAGCCAGTATTGCATAAATATGTAAGCTATGACGCCCGTTATGCCTGGAGGCTTTATTTAGGTACATTTTTTATTTTTTGCTTGAGTATAGTTTTCATTGTATTTGTTGGTATATTGGCGTGGCTAGCTGACATATGGCAAATAATTTAATGTTATGTTCTGTGTCTCGTAATTTTAAACACTTTGCATACCTACTATTGTATAGAATCAAGTTCTTCTAACTGAACAGACAGCTGTGCTGCTGGGGAGTTTGTTGCGCCACTTATTCTTTCCAGCGAAAGCACGAGTAAGTGGTGTAGGGCGGGCGTGCCGGGGGACTGTCTTATGTTATTTTAACGTTCGATAAGAGCAAATTCTCAGCCTAATTTGAATAAATGTTTTTGATTTGATTTTCTTTTGACCCATCACATTTGCACTACGAAAATCACCCTTACAGCTACAACATAAAGGTTCTGTCAATGTCAAACTGTTACTACTGACATGCGCTGTACCTCTTGTCAATGGAGGTACTTTGGGCCCTGTAGGTGGCCAATTGAGGCATTCGTGACGTCTTTATCTTCTGTGTATCGGTATTGATATAAATAGACGAATCAATAAACAAAAAAAACAAATCTTCTATACACGAATCAATTGCCACTAACTGCTCAATTGGCGTAACAGCTGAGAATGTTTATATACGAATCACTTTCACGCATTGAATCATACTTTTACGTTGTTTTATACAACGTGGAGACGCCAATACGACAATAAATGAAAACACTGACAATACTAATGCCTAGGAGTATTTTGAAACTATCAAATAAATCCTAACAAGAAAGTTAAAAAAGTGTTTTTGCTAACAAAGTAAAGAGTAGTGATGGTAACCGACTATGGATTTTGCCGATTGTTTTATAAATAAATTTGATTGAATTTTTGTATGCAGACTCATCATCTGCCTAGCCTTTTCCCAACTATGTTGGGGTCGGCTTCCAGTCTAACCTGATGCAGCTGAATACCAGTATTTTACGTGAAGCGACTGACTATCTGACCTCCACAACCCAGTTACTGGGTAATACGATAGCCCTTGGTAAGACTGTTTGTGAGACTTTCGGGCTCCTGACTACCCGTAACGACGTCAAAGTTCCACGAATGCCAGCCGGGGCAACGGCTTAACGTGCTTTCCGAGGCACGGAGTGGTCTCATTACGTAAAGGTGGTCACCATCCACAGACCAACCGCGGCAAGCGTAGCTTAACCTGATCGATCTACCTGTGCGGCTGTTATTATTTAGCCACGAGCCCCGACTGATAACATCATTCGATTTACGAAGTTTAATTTATTGTCGTATTGTCGTCTCCACCTTGTTTATTCACAATCAATGTTTTAGGTACTTGTATTATTAAAACTATAGATATTCGTATTTTCAATCGTCATACTTGAGTTACAATCTATTATTTGCATGACTCTGCAAATCTACGATTGAGGCATAGCAAAAGCTGTTGTGAAAAGAATGAAACTCAACAGAAAACATAGTCATGCATATTAAATTGTTTTCTCGCCAATGTATTTAAAATTAATGTGCAAACAAAGTGTTATTCACTTTGTGTTTTCTTTGTCTCTATTATCTACTTCACAATATAAATTTGTAATAATACAGAGAGGCCTCTAATTTTTTCCAAGGACTTCGTTTCACTACGTGTCCTGTATACAGGGCGGCAGGGACATCGACGCGCAAACTGTAACCATGGTATATGATTCTGGACCCACTACATTTTGACCACGTAGATATTGCACTTTTGTAGGAAACGGTAGACTTTTTTTTTTAAATAACCAGGCGAAAATTTAACTTAAGGGGAGTCCAGAATCATGTATTGAGTTAAACAGAGGTGCAACTCTGCCTAACTCTTAAGGGGAGTCCAGAATCATGTATTGAGTTAAACAGAGGTGCAACTCTGCCTAACTCTTAAGGGGAGTCCAGAATCATGTATTGAGTTAAACAGAGGTGCAACTCTGCCTAACTCTTAAGGGGAGTCCAGAATCATGTATTGAGTTAAACAGAGGTGCAACTCTGCCTAACTCTTAAGGGGAGTCCAGAATCATGTATTGAGTTAAACAGAGGTGCAACTCTGCCTAACTCTTAAGGGGAGTCCAGAATCATGTATTGAGTTAAACAGAGGTGCAACTCTGCCTAACTCTTCGCAAAATACAGGCGTCAGGTTATGACATATTATTTATATTTTATCAGTAGTCAAAATAACACACAGACAAACGTATAATTTATTTTATTATTTTTGTTGGTAAAAATGCCCCCTATCTACCCACTTAACAAGGGACTTGAACAAATTTTCTTCCCAAAATTCCAGGTCCCATAGTGATGGCCTATCCGTGGGGCTACATCTCCGACACCCAGGGCCGGAGGAGAAGCCTCCTCATTGCCATGTGGGTTAGCTTTGTGGTGGCCACCATAGGCGCCTTCAGCCCCAACTGGGTGGTGATGGCCGCTCTCAAGTTTATTAGTACTAGTCTGTGAGTATATTTTAGCTGTAAGGGCACGGTACTCAACGACAATGACAGCGACAGAGGCAACTGCAACCGTCGACAACATGCCGCTCGTGTATGTACTTGTATGTACTTGCGCACCGTACTGAATAATTGAGCGGCACGTTGTCGACGGTTGTAGCAATGGACAAAAATATCTACTACAGCTGTAAAATCATAAAAAACTGTGCCGTTCCTGATCAAAAGTATCGCTTATACCGTCGGCTTCATCCTCGTGGAGATCGGATATTATCACACGGGAATGTAGTACCATGATGAAAAGTATTATAATATATCCTAACCGAGGTCATGGACTATTACCGGTGCGCCAAATTTCATCGAAATCCGTTCTGCCATTAAGGCGTGAAAGGGTAACAGACAGAGTTACTTTCTCACTTATAATATTAATTCATCGTCATCACTCTCCAGACCTTGAAATGAAATGAAATGAAATAATTTATTTGCTATGAATGTAGGTACAAAAAGTATGGTGTTAAGTAAGAGAAGGATCCAGTACATTCTACCGTGAGGCATGCAAACACTTTTTTTAGTACAATTAATTATGAAATAATCTTAAAAAATCAAATATTTAACGAGTATCAAATTATTAAAATAGTCAATAAAAATATAAATCATTCAATTTGTAAGTTAATTCAGTGGTAAACAATGTCAATGATAAGTTAATAATTAGTCAATAATACAATGTCAATAATAAGTAGATAATTAGTCAAAAATACAATGAAATTTGAAAATTAAAATCGCAAGGAAAATCATTGTATATAAATAATCATATTGATTTGTCATTCAAAAATGTATCAATTGTATAATAACATTTTTCAAGTAGCAATTTATTTAATTTCCTTTTAAATATTTGTAGTGTGCAATTTGTAGTGTGCAATTTGTAGTGTGCAATTTGTAGTGTGCAATTTGTAGTGTGCAATTTGTAGTGTGCAATTTTTTATATCAGCAGGTATCTTATTGTATATCACCGGTCCCATGTGCAGAATATTCTTTTTCAGCAGTGCTGTTTTAAATGTGCCTGTATGTAAAAGATTTTTATATTGAGATCTTATTAATGTTGGCCTTGTTGAGTGATCAATATTTGAACAAAATAAATTTTGATTACTTTTCACAAACAGTCCCATTGCCAAAATATAGAGCGATGGAAAGGTTAGTAAGTTAAGGGATTTAAACATAGGAACGCAGCTGTCTGTTGAATTTATTCCAGTCATTGATCTAATGCAATATTTCTGGGCTCTGAAAATCCTTTCTCTCTCACTGCAGTTACCCCAAAAAACTACTCCGTATCTTAAAACAGAAGCAACGAGACCATGATAAGCTATAATAATCGTGTCAGTGCTAACTTTTTTTGTCAAATTATATAAAATGTAGGCAGATTTGCTTAATTTCTTGCAGATCTCCTCGGCCTGTGGTTTCCATGTCAGATGATTGTCAATAATTATACCTAGAAATTTTGCAACATTTGTATCGTCTACTCTTTCTCCATTGTATGCGATAGTCAAAGTGTCTGGACGTAAACGCTGGTAAAAATGCATTGCAAAAATTAACTATAGCCGTGCTGTCGTCAGCAAATAATACCATTGGCTGTTGAATTTGTCTAGGCAGGTCATTTATATAAAGCAAAAATATTAAGGGTCCGACAACAGTACCTTGTGGTACTCCGAATTTGATTTCCCTACTATCTGATAAATATTTATTTTGAATCTTACTTTTGGGACATATCCTAGTGATTTCTGTCTGTTGTTTGCGTTTGCCTAGGTAAGATTCAATAAGTCTCAAGACGTTTCCTCTAATACCGTACCTGTCAAGTTTGTGCAAAAGAATGTCATGTTTAACGAAGTCAAAGGCTTTAGTCATGTCAGTATATATTGCACAAACTGGTGTTTTGTTGTCGATATTTATCATTATGTTATGTAGCAAGTCGTAAATGGCCATGTTAATGTTTTTATTTTTTCTGAAACCTTTCTGCTCATTGCAAAGGATATTATATTTATTTAAGAAAGAAGTTATAGATTCATAAATTAGTTTTTCGAGTATTTTAGAAAATACAGAAGTAAGAGCTATCGGTCTATAATTTGACATTTCTTCTTTACTGTCTTTTTTATGTATAGGTATAATAATTGTAGTTTTTAAGCTATCTGGAAATATGCCATCAATTATTCCCATCAATTGTCCCATTTTATTTCTGGTCGTCACATGTCTTTTTCTGCCATCTCGACAGTCACCCCCTTTCTAACCATATCATCATTCACACATTCCATCCATCGTTTCTTTGGTCTTCCCCTACTCTTATAGCAATCAACATTCATACTCAAAACTTTTCTCACGACATTTTCCTCATTCCTCCGTAACACATGCCCATGTAGCGGGATCGTCTGGAAAAAAAAAAAAAACACATGCCCATACCATGACAACCGGTTTCCACACCACTTTTTAGTTACCGGTGCTACTTTCAGACTTCCTCTTATATACTCATTTCTTATTCTATCCATTCGTGTAACATCACACATCCCTTTCAGCATTCTCATCTCAGCTGCATGCAATTACTTTCTCACTTATAATATTAATTATGGACAAGAATACTCATTCCAATAGACAAGAAGATAATTCTTTTATCAATCGATTAGCTTCTGCCCACGATTTCGTCTGCGTGAAATGTCTTGCTCCCACCCATCCTGTCGCATCGCATCGCCTGCCCGTGCAGTACTTCGTATTCGCTTAACGTTCTTTCTGACTTTTGTCTTTTTGCTAGGCTCCTAGCGTGATGTAAAATCGCCTATAGCCAATAGCCTTCAGGTCTGCAAAATAGCCTAGAGCCTTCCTCAAGAATTGGGCTATCAAATGTAAATCCGACGCGCAGTTCCAGAGATTTGCTAGACTAGACTTACAAACAAACAAATTTTACCTCTTTATAATATTCGTATACATAGATAACGCCTAAAGGATCATACACTTTGTTGAAAGGATCGCATCTAATAAATAAAACATGTATTAACAGTTGCAGCTGTGCGCAGTCAGCTTCGTACACACTCCTGGGAGAATCGTGCGCAGAGAGAGTGAGAGACTCCTACATGTTGATCATGACCAGCGTGCTGGACTTCAGCTTAGCGGCCTATGTTGGTAAGATATCAGCCATTTGTTACTCAAATTGTTCTGTCTATAAATATCGCAATAGTATAAATTATACAAAAATATATATTTATTGCGAACCTCACAGCGAGCTCTTCGTTTGATTTTTCACACGGTACAGAGAGAAACTTAAAAAAAAAAGAACTTTTTTTTCATATTTAAAAGTCATTTATTTAAGTTACATGTTCGTGTTTGAGTCACAGAAATTCATTGTCTACCGCAACTCAATTGATCCGTCAGATTCGGAGCCAATTGGCTGTGACAGACGGACAGACAGACAGACACACGAGTTATTCTATATGAATTCCGTTTTTTCATTCGGACGTACGGAACACTAAATAGATTAATCATAGCTTGATTCTTGAGCAAAATACTCGCGAGACTATTAACTGACTCGTAAGGCGTGCTACACATATGCTCAGGTTAGCGTGATTCGACAGAGCCGGGCGGAAAAATATACATTCGATTTTGCCGACTGGCCTGCGCCGAATCATGGCGACCGAACATGTGTGTATCACCCCTTAGATAGTTATGCCTTTATATTTTTTTGACAACAGTCGTAAAATCTGAGGCGATTTTTTGGCAATGGCAATCTAAACAAGTTGTTTTCTCATAGAATCTGTTTTAAAAAACTTATCCTTATTGCAGCCATAGCCTACTTTATCCTGAACCTAGACTTCACCTACGACATGGGTATGATCACGTTCGCCCCCTGGCGTCTGCTGGCCCTCACCCTGGCTCTTCCCCTGGGCTTAGGAGCCGTCGGTACGCAGTTCTTCTACGAGAGCCCCAAGTTCTTGGTCAATGTCCGACGGGATGAGGAGGCTATTGATAATCTAAGGAAGATGTGGAAGAGAAACCATGGGAAGGGGGAGAAATACCCCGTAAGTATGTTATTTAAAATTTCGGGGACCTTTTTTCTAAGAGCGAGTGTACTACAGGCACACTACTGCCTAACCCTTTGGGGATTACAGTATTTTCTGCGAGCCTTCAAATACCTTGATGGTCATATTGTTCGAAATGCAATTGCAATTGACAGGCCTGTTGGTCTAGTGGTTAGTGACCCTGACTGCTATGCCGGAGGTCGTGGGATCGATTCCCACCCAGGACAAATGTTTGTGTAATGAGCACGATCATTTGTTCTGTGTCTGGGTGTAATTTATCTATAATATTTATATATTTAGAAATATATAAGTATGTTTATCAGTTGTCTAGTACCCATAACACAAGCTCTGCTTAGCTTGGGACTAGATGGCGTTGTGTGATAGTTGTGGAATATATATATATAATTAATAAATGAACAATATGTATATTGAGTACAATTTCTTCACAGGCTTGTAACCAATGAAGATTGATAGATATTTAAAAAAGTCAATGAAATTTGTTGAAGATAGCCTGAGCCTGAGCTTTTTCTCAAATTATAATTTTAATAGACGTTTGTTCATGTGACGTTGTTTGTTAGGGAGTCCTTAAACCATTCTTCCCTTCTTTTTCGTTTAGGTCAAGAGGGTAATCTTGAACGAGGAAGGTAATGAGCGCCGCAAGGATGCCTCCCTGCTGCAGTCTCTGTGGGAGCAGATCATGCCGCTGTTCAAGCCTCCTCTGCTCTGGAAGAGCATCATGCTTTACTTCTTTACTGCTGTCATTTTTAGCACGTGAGTATTCATTATTGGCGGGATGAGCTGGACTTCTTTACTAAATTTTGTTCTTGATTGGATTGGTCCTTGGCAGCTCTGGACAGAAAATGGTGGAAATAGAGTAGGGAGGCCTTTGCCCAGCAGTGGGACACTAACGGCTAATTAAAAAAGAGTATAGATTAAGTACTTGTTCCCACTTACGAGTTCGATCGCTTGTTTTAAAGTAAAACATATCCAATGGCACTCGGCAATAGTGTAGCTTGCTGTCAGTGATAGAATTGTTGTCATTGAATCAGTAGTTACAATAATTTTACCTCTTTATGATATTATAGTTCAGATTACCTAGTATACGTCATCATCATCTCCCTAGCCTTTTCCCAACTATGTCGGGGTCGGCTTCCAGTCTAACCGGATGCAGCTGAATACCAGTATTTTACCTATTATACGTATCAGAGTGAAAAGCCTCATGAGCGACTTTACTTAAAACTGCAACTTGGGCCATTCACTGAACCAGCACAATGTTCTGCTGATTGGCTTATCTTTTGTTAAAGCATGAACAGTGGTGGCTCAGTGGTGTCGGCTTCGACTAAACAGGTCGTGAGTTCGAACCCAGGCAGGCACTACTTTGTGTAATTAATTTCATCACTACTGTTCTCAAAACGGTGAAGAAAAACCTTGTGAGGAAACTGGCATGTCCTAGAATCATCAGTGACATTCACCAACTCGCACTAGACCCGCGTGGTGGATTACAGCCCACTCCCTCTCACAGAGAAGAAGCGTGTGTCCCAGCAGTGGGAACATTATAGGCTGATTATGCAAGGCATGGATTATCTATATTCGTTTAGGTCGTTGCGGGGGTGAAGGGATTTCAAATTACTTCAAATTACTTAAGTCTGCCTTTACGTCAGCCAAACCCTATTGAGCAACGCTTTATAATTTATTTCTTCTGTTACAGAAACAACAGCTTCTTCATCTGGTTCCCCTACCTGGCAGAGAAGTTCTCTGCTGGCCTGCACGCCATGGAAGCCGATGATGAGACGGGACTCTGCCAGATGATCGTCGGCAACACTAATATTACTGCAGAAGACGTAAGAATTTTTAATCCTTCTAAAAACATTCGATAGTTCGACTCTAAGGCCCCTCGCCCACGGCGACTTTTTGTAGCGATGCTGTCGTGCGTTTCGTAAACGCGCGACAGCATCGCTACTAACGTGCGTTAGTCGCAATTGCAACGCGCTACAGAAGCGATGCCAACGCGCTACTGCATCGCGACTGTATCGATAAAAACGCGCAACCGTGTCAGACGACATCGGAGAGAGAACGGAGAGAGGGTGGCGCGTGTGAGTGGAGAACCGAGCATCAGTGCAACTCGCATTGCGACAGAAGCGCGACAGTATCGCGTTTGCATCACGACTGAGAATCGTGGTGTGGGCGAGGGTAAACAGCTAGCGATTGAATCGATGCGGACGCGCGACAGCATCGCTACTGTATCGCTACAAAAAGTCGCCGTGGTCGAGGGGCCTAAGATCTGCGTGCATCATAGATCTGAATACATTTAGCGCTACAGGTATACGAGCAAAATCATCTGTCTCTGTCATCTTCAAAGGACCAAATTAGATGCAAATGGTTCTGACCAAATGGATTTTGAACATCCTTAGTGTGGTTATGCAAGGAAAATTTACGACAGGACTAACAATGGACTACGACGGGCTGAGCTAAATTATCAATAGGAGCTAAGCGAAACTACACTCATGTAAATTTTACAAAAATAAAAACAGCTGAAAAGAAAATTTCGTTTGATTGCTATGTATGAAAAACAGAAATATCTACTAACAATGCAATGTGAAAGCAAAGTCTTCTATTTCGGCAATTTGACATTGGTTCTATGAAATATCCAAAAATATCAGTGTTGTTTGTGTTGTTGCGAATGTAAATACTTACAACAGATGTAGGTATAAATAAAATTAACTATAATATCTGCTAACGAGCGGATGTTTCTTATACCCACCCGTAGACAAAATATCTGACCATCGTAATCTAATCACCAAAAAAGCTAATTTTGGTAATTTCAAAAGTAAAGTACCTAATTATATTATTTTTTATTTCCAGTTCGAATGCAAATCCACAATGGAGATAAGTCTAGTCTGGGCTAGCCTTGCGCAGGGCGTCTCCTTCGTGATCATCATGCTGGTCATCACCAAGCTGGCGCACAGGAAGAAGGCGCTGATGATCGTCATCATGACTTTCTCTGCCCTCTCGGCCATTGGAGCTGTCCTCATCAAGGATAACTTGACCAGCTTCATCATGTTCTTCGGACTCCTGACGAATGAGCTGTGTATAGGAATCATTTATACATACTTCGTTGATATGTATCCCACGTCTTATCGGTGAGTGGTGGCTCTTATTAACCATTCGATTAACGGTATTACCAGATAAGGTAGGTACATTGGTTTTCGTAACTATATTAAGACGCCTTTATAATGGAGAGACCCTCAAAATGTTAGAGGATTGCTAGAATTATTTTATTCTAAGCCTCTTTTTGTTTCAACGCCTGGAAAAGTATAATAGCAAAGCAAGCTTGATATGATATACATCAAGATGATGTGATACATCAAGGTTGAACGAACAGTTCATAACTCTTTCTTGTTAGATATGGAATCTCTGAGAATACAGGTAGTCTTTGGCATACTCATGGACCCTTCATCTTACATTATTTCTGTTCATGATTGTGTTCTAGAGAGCAGTGGTGGCCCAGTAATATCGGCCGTGACTTATAGGTGTAGGTCGTAGGTTCGAACCTAGACGGGCGCCTTACTTTGTATGAATTATTTCATGACCACTGCTCTCAAAACGGAGAAGAAAAACATAGTGAGGAAACCGGGTTGTCCTAGAACTAAAAATTTGAAGACATGTGACATCTACCAACCCGCACTGGGCCCGCGTGGTGGATTACGGCCCACTTCCTCTCACCGAAAGGAGGCCTGTGTCCCAAGAGTGGCAACATTATAGGCTGATTACACTGAGTTCTTCATGTTCATCTTTTGTGCCATTCGACGAAAGACATCGCTATATAAAATATGTTTATTATCACAATACAGTTGCCTGTATGCAACATATTGCTCTAACTTTTTCAGGCAACACAGAATAACTTGTGACTTGTTCCTTGTTCAGGGGCATGGCAGCATGTATAGGTGTAATGGTAGCCCGGCTCAGTGCTCTGGGCGGGGTCAATGTCCTGGGAGCCTTCATCATGTCACACTGTACCTCCATGTTCTACGTGTGCGGGGGACTGATGTTAGGTGAGTGTGGTGTTTTGTTTAACTAAAAGATTATCTTATCACATTATCTTGCAATAAATGCATTTTTTATGCAATACAACGTTGAAATTTTACCAACGTTTTATTCTTCATGCTGAGACAGAGCTATCATAAATATTCACCAAACAAACCGTACCCTTCCAACGGTTGTTTAGCGTTAGAAAAAAAATACTTAGAAAAAGAACCAGCACCCTATCGATCTCAATCTGAATCATTTTGAAGGATATTGCTAATCCATTGCTTCATATGTTCGAAAAATTTGTCTACTCAACAAAGTAAATAATGTAATGAATGTTGTTGAACTGTCAAAATTAAAGCCATCGCTACTGATAGTGGATATATATATGCAATTAGGACACCTACGCGTATCTATTGAATGAATTGAATCTCTTACTTAAAACAAGATAAGTACTACAACCTTCACCAACACTTCAGTAACATACCTTTCGAGTCTCGGTATCAAGTAAATTATACATGGTCAAACTAAATTAGCTAGCGAAACTGCGCAGATGTGATGGGAAAAAAATCTTCAAATCGATATTTTTTTTCGTTTTATCGTGTTTAGATATCGATACCCATGACGTCTGTGGAGTTTTGTTAGCTACTTCAATTTGACCCTGTATAATATTATCCGCAAATGTCACCAGTGGGTTAGTACTATTAGTTATTCTGTGCCAGTGGTAATTAGGTACTTATACTTAATTATTGTTATCTTTTGTTACAGTCGCTGCAGCGTTTTCATGCCTATTGCCGCCAGATATACGGAAAAAATAATTACATGGCTGTATAGAAATATGGTCTTCGTTACTTGTACGTTTTTAAAAATAAACACAATACCAAAACCATTGTTTCTTTCATATTCACATATATAAGGCGTAGAAAATTGACAATTATTCAACTACTCAAAATGGACGTAGTATTCTATAGGGAAGTTTATTCAGTTATATATTTAGTCGTAAATATTCCAGGGAACATTATGAACTTCTTTGTGAATTACGTCATCACAACAACACTACACTGTGAAATTAAACATTACATTTGTTAGTTACAGCCTTTTGTAAACTACAATGCAAATTATGCGTAGCGAGCCAAATTCTCAGTAACATTTCAAGAACTAAAAAAATTACCATAACTTGTTCTCAATACAGGGTCAAATTAAATTAGCTAGCGAAACGACACGATAAAACGATGTTTTCCTTCACCGTTTTGAGCTACATAATACATATACTGTGTTAGGATTCTGCAAATGCCTACGGATTGCAAATAAGACGAAATAAATGACATATGAAATGAAAACAGTCAATCATAGAATTTTATCTAATATAACTGTAACGATTCGCGCCCCTATAGGAGAGATGGGAGTGTTATATCTTGCGCGAACTACTAACATCATTATGTCTACTTATCACGAGACACCTACTTTCTAGTGTCTAGACATGCTTAGCATGATTTTTAACTAGAGAATAAAAGCAATCTCAGTGGCAATTCTCGTAATTTTAAGAACGTTCACAGCCTGATCTCAGTCTCAATCTGTCAAAAATATCTCTAATTTCCCTACACTTTTGACAAGTTTTTGACATTGGTTGTGGCTGATTGCGACTAGATTTTGAACGTTTTCAATTCCGAGAATTGGCCTTCTCATCTCAGCGACAATCAATGTCAAAAGTTGGTCAAAATGTAGGGGAATTAGAGGTTATAACGCGAACCTATTTCGAACCGCTCCCGCCACAATCCGCTCGTCAAATAAGGACGCAGCTTCTAGAATGTTCTAGAAGCCGCGTGATAAACAGACGATGCGCACTCTTCTTTTTGACATGAGCCGTGTGACGTCCGCAAACTGGGCTGCGCACCGAAAAGTGATTCTCTCTTATATTTTACGAAACTTTACCTTCGCCAAAAACACTATTGTTTTTGTTTAAATGTATGTTACTGGGAATAAAGTATTTACAGTGCATTGTGTGTATGTTAATAGGTATTTTTAACAGATTGCGACCGAGATCAGACTGTGAACGTTCTTAAAATTACAGGATTTGCCTCACTGATATTTTTGTGGTTGGAATTAAACTGTGAAGCTCAAAAGTACTAAGAGATTATTCATAATTACTATAGCCAAGTTTAATTTTTAATAAGTAGGTGGGTTTTAAAAAAAAGATCTTACGTAGGTACACCTCGTACCTGTGTAGCCCGCGTTTACCCGAATAGAGGATTAGGTTGAATATTTGTTTTGTTGTGTGGTTGTTGTTTGGTTGTTGTGGAGAAGAAGAAGAAGAAGAAGCCTCCTTGTCAGAACCAGTGCGACACCGCGCCAGCAAGACCCAACATGCTGCTGCGTCCAGCAGCAACAGAAGACCAACTGGACTTTGAAGGTCGAGAAGTTGGAGTCGCGTCACAACACGAACTTCAAGTCGTTCGTGGCGCGTTTTCCGACCCATCATCTCGAGAAGTTCCTCAAGGAAGAGTTCTGGCCGAAGGGTATGTACCGCCGGTTTCGTGGCCGGCTCAATGACACCAGTCAGCGAAACACGACGCAGACACTTCGTGTGCGTTAGTTAGTTTTTAGTGTAATTATAATGTTCTATGTATTTATAGTATTTTAAGTTATATTAATATTGTATTGTATGTGTTTATATGGGCCTTGATGCCTGTAATAAATGGATAAAAAAAAAGGAAGTGTCTTATGAGAATGCTAAGAAGCAGTCTCACACATAATTGAATCTATAATGTGCGTCTATCTTAAAAATAAGTTAAAAAATGAAAGTCATATTATTTAGGCACTCATTTGTCAGTATTTAAAATCTGTATAGTGAATCCTGTTTTCAATAAACTACTGTAAACAAACACACTGTATAAATAAATAAAAAACAGTAAAATGGCGACATTATTGTAAAAAAGACGTGTTTTTTTTTACAATAATGTCGCGGTTTTACTGTATTTTTTAAATTTTTACAGAGTGAGTGTTTATTGAGTGTATCGTAACGCTAAGATAAGCTGACCTTCCAGCCGATACTTAATTCTGATCAGTAGAACGTTTGGTGTTGTGGCAGAAACACTTATTTTCCTTGAAGTGTTGAATAAATAATAACGAAAAAACATCCCATTGTTAGAACCGTGAAAGGCCACAGAATTGTGTTAAAGTGATTATGATAAAAAGTTGACTAAAGATGTGTCTAATGAACTAAGTTAGTTAAGAAAAGAAACAATATTATGAGACGGTAGTGTTTTCAGAGTGTTTCGTGAAATATAATTAAAACACATGGTCTATAAAATAGTTGACGTAATTCATAAACAAACATGGTAACCAGAAGATGATAAACGTAGGTAAAATTAAATTAAAACTTAGTTAAAAATACAATACAAAAAAGAAAGCAAAATATAAAATAGAATTTAAATAAATTAAAAATGGCGCCTTCAAGAAATAGCTACAATATAAGTAAAAGAAAAGACGATATGGAAATGACTGCAGAGAAACCAACTAAATTACAGTACAGCTATGAAGAGGCCCTGGACATTACCGGTAAGTTATATGGGCTATATAAATTCTGCCTAAATGAATATGCTGGACTTTGCACGTACATTTCTGACCTCGAAAAAAATTACATTGAGTAAATCATGACATATTTGATATCAAAAGAAAGGTCTTAACGAGCACAATAACTAATGATAAAATTCAGGGTTCTGTAGAATTACAAGAATGATCGACCAATATTAATTGTCACGGCAATCAGCTGGTGCCATATTATGTATTACATGGTGGGCGCAGAAGCGTGTTTGATTCCCTTATTCAATAAATATTTATATGGCCTGCATAAAGTTATTCCGGATCTATATATTTGTGCATGTATGATTTGTTTCTGTAAACGTATGAATTCAAAAGCAATTTAAAGTATGCGTAAAATTATGCCTTACCTCCTAATTATGCTAAAGCTCTTTGACTAAAAACGTTTGCATTATGGAAGACCTTTGCATGGCCTACGTAACATTGACCACAAAGTAAATTATGTACAGTACTTCCTACCTACCTATAATTTATACTCAAAGCCTGCGTAATGAAATCCACGCGTATTTTGAAAGAAAATCCTTTACCGGCTAATGGCCTGTAAATTGACACACTATTTTTCAATAGCTTCTTGTCACAGGGTGTAAAAGACCCATCACATAGCCGTCAACTACGCATTCTATACATCAAACAAGTAACATTGTACAAAAATATTTGCTGAGAAACGACTTTTATTGTAGGTGTAAAAAAATGCTGTTTGCGGTACTGCGCAATGATGTGAGCATGCGCAAAACATCGTGCTTATGAGTGCATCAACGGTACAGGGGGGGGGGGGGGGGTATTTAAAGTTGTGTTATATCATTAAGAACTTGTTTTCGTAGAAACACGTCAGTAAGTTGGAATTTTGACCTTCAATATCTCCTTATATCTTCTATCTCTCTCTTCCCAGGTATGGTTCAGTACAAAAAAAAAATGATTAAAATGACGCGGAGTTCATACAAGTGACTCTCGGCTTCGTTAAATGTCTTTTTACATCCGTTAGATAGAGAAGGAACGGGACTAATCACCATTCTAAATCAATGTGGATTGAAATAAGGAAGTCATTATTTTAAATTCTGTAACTTGGAGGTAAATAGCTCCACTTTTGACTCTAGCTCGGAGACCTATGTAAGTCACTCTTGACTTACACAAGAGGATAAGCAGTGCAGTTGATGCAGGGCTAATTGTGATAATGAACCAGTCTTGTGAAGGGGTATCATGTTACCCAGTTTCTGGATTGTGGAGATCAGATATGTAGTCGCTCTATATAAAATACTAGTATTCAGCTGCATCCTCGCTCTATATAAAATACTAGTATTCATGCATATAGTCGGGAACAAGGCTAGGCAGATCATAATTATGATGATGATAATTCTGAAGTCATAACAGAAGAATTTAGCTACTAATCATCTGTACAACACGTAATAGTTGACCGAGGAAAAAGGGTTATCGATACAGTAAGCGATTGTTTTGTTTCTTATCAACGCGTATTTATTTCTTATCAAATGAATGTTCACTCTTCTATTTAATTACTTAATGGATGTAATTCGCTTAACCGCGATTCTATTTGAAGCTGTAACGTATGGTAACCTGATCCCTAGTGGATTAGCCTGACTTGGAGAAGTCAGGTCTGTTTAATGTCATCATCCTCGTCATCATTGGCAGCCTTTTTCTATTCACTGCTGAGTACAGCGCCCTCCCTTTTGTGTCATGCTTCCCTGCCGGGTAATTGCGTAACACACTAACACTAATGGCTTTCATTTTGACAGTTCAACAACATTCATTGCGTTGTTTACGTTGTTGAGCAGACAAGTTTTTCGAATATATGAAGCGATGGGTTAATTAACAGTATCCTTCAAAATGATTCAGTTTGTGATTGATATTGTATTACTCAATTAGGGTGCAAGTCTGTACGAGTCTGTCGCTCTGAGTCTGGATTCAATATAGCTCTTGATTTTTGTGAAGTCGGTTTTATTGTACAAGATACAGACGACGCAGAAACTCCGTTGTTAGCAGCGCGTTGCATAAGGAAAGTGGAACAAAAATGAAAAAAACTGGTTCCGAAAAGAAGGATTCGGCATAATGTACTTAAATAAAAATATTTTACCTATAAACCTTAAAGTGTTCGGAAGGTTAAAAGTTCAATACACTTTAACGCGCTCTTACCGGCAACTGACATTCATCCAGAGGATGGACAGCAGCCTCCGTATGCCTTCTGCCTACCAAGAGTGTCTATAGTTTCTCCTTTAGCCACTCATTGTTAGGTCTATACTTAGCATAATCAGCCTATACCTGTTCCACTGCTGGGACACAGGCCACCTTTCGGTGAGAGGGATTGGGCCGTAATCCACCACGCGGGCCCAGTGCGGGTTGGTGGATGTCACATGTCTTCGAAGTTTTGGTTCTAAGGCATGCCGGTTTCCTCACGATGTTTATTTACCTACCGTTTTGAGAGCTGTGGTGATGATATAATTTACACAAAGTAAAGCAGTTTCTGGGTTCGAACCTACGCTTTCGCTGCTCCTCCATTGCTTAGCAGTGGACCGTTATCAAACGATAACCATAAACCAACGTCCAAAAGAATCTTATCGCCTCTTTAAGACAGGTAGTACAACGTACCTTACAAAAACACACATTGATAAGATTGTTCTCAATAGTAAATCTAGATAACAATAAATCCAGATCAAGGAATTCAATCAAAATTATGAGCAGCATCCACTTCAATTGATAACAGACAGACAGATAGGCGTACAGGTCAGGCGGCTCGCACACTTCGATAACGGAGTTGAACATACTAAAATATATAAAGAGAATATTGTCTTCTTTATGTCAGCCGAAGAAGCTACCTATTAGGTAAACAAGCAAAAATTTTCAATAAACGTCATATTTATTGTGCGCGAAATCATACTTTAGAGAGCGATATAAAAGAATTGACTACTCAGCACACTCACAACATTATTTGAAAGTAGTTACAATAAGTATATAAGTATACCTTCCTACTTCAAATTGGAACTAAGGGAAAACTGTACGGACTGTTTGCATTATAAGGATAAACAGTACTTATCACGGCCTTTCTGATAATAATAATAAATAATAGATTAATAGCCAAGAGCCTCGACCAAGACCTGAGGAGGCTCTCGTTGGGCAGTTGGATCAAGGGCTTGATTCAGAAAGCGGTACTTCTGGAAATGGCTCGCATTGTCAGGAGGTTCCTCTCTCTGGAGCTCTGACAGCCGGTAGCTTGGACCCTGTTCCCGATACCAGTGGACTACTATTTTTTATATTTATTTTATACTTTATACTATTATACTTTATACTATTTATATTTATACTAATATTATAAATGCGAAAGTTTGTATGTATGGATGCATGTTTGTTACTCTTTCACGCCAAAACTACTAAACAGATTTAGATAAAATTTGGCACAAGTGAAGTGCCTGTTACCTACATACACATAATATAGTAAAAAAACTAACCTTAAAAACTACCAACTATGCACTATTTCACTCAGGGATCATTCGCACTGGCACGGACAGATTGCGGACGAACCGTGAACACCGGACACTGACAGATTCTAAGTACGTGTCCATCTGGAGATGTCCGCATCCGGAGCCACGTCCACAAGTATCCACAACCTGCCCGCGCCGGCCCGACCAAACCCTTAGCGTGATTCACATATTACATAATAATGATACCATAATACTTACTAATTTTAATACTATTTTTTTCTCAATAGCACCTACCACTGTTGGTCTCTGCATGACCCAAAGGTTGACTGTTAGAAAATGCCTATGGCAGTAATTCCGCCTCTGTACATTTAGTATTAAAGAAATAGGTATATGGTGTGAATTTATTTCTCGATAAAGGCAGATTCATCGTTACCGAGTAACACACTCCTTAATTTAGATTTTAACGTACCTTTACTCAATTTAGGGGTTTGTCTTAACAGATCTATTCTGTTAAACACTTTTGGCACTAAATATTTAGAAGTTCTTTCCCCATAATAATTTGTTATTTTCGGTTGAACTAGTCTTTTCTCTCTTACACTTCTTGTATAATTATATTTATTTTGTAACAGGTACATACTTTAAACTCATCACTGACACTACTTTACTGAATCGATTTCTGTAATTTTTAATATAATCGATTTTTGTAATTGTTTTTTCCCAAAAATAATTAAAACTATGTAAATTACTGTCACACTTCCGCTGTACAGTCAAAACAAACCAAAATGGATGAAATACCCACTAAGCTAGACCCTCGTACGTATGCGACTGTGTACTTGCGTACATTTGTAATGTGACCACAATTTTCTCCCACAATCAGTATAACTAATTTATTAGAATCAGTGTGTGTTGGCTTGTTGCGCGCTTTGGTGTATACTGTAAGTGCAGCAAGCAATTGATATATAAATAAATAAATAATATTCTAATAATATATAAATAAATAGGGTGTCTGGTGGTGTGCGTTAATTCAGGGACATGTTGTATTTCCCAATTTGTGCAGCGACGATCTTCGCAGCTGGATGAGAGTTGCAGAGAATCACGAAAAACTCGTACGATCGAATGCCTATGTCCAGCAGTGGACTTATGCATACTGCTGATGTTGATGATGATGATAATTGCCTAATTTAGCATCGTAGGTAAGAGAACGCCTCAGTCTTCAATGTCTCCATCCTCGTGTGACCGCGAAGGGGTATTACATTCTTCGTCGTTCTTTCCGTTGTGTCACCATTTCCACCGTCTGCATCAATACACACAAATGACACAGATTTACTTACATAACTCTTATTAAGATTCACAGCAGCAGTGACTTTGGCAATTTTGCACATAAATATTTATTAATGAAGAAACCAACTATAATAGGCATAGCTGGTAGCTACTCTACCTAGTTACGATAAAAGCCATATGTTACAGGCATGTGACAAGATTTAATAAAACATGTTGGAAGTCGGTGTCTTTGGTTTTATATTTTCGTTTTTGCCACCGACGTCCGAAATTAAAGTTATTTTTCACTTTATAGTTGTGAAACATACAAATTCGTATAACACTTGCTATGTAAATAACAGTGGCAGGAAGTTATTATAACATCATCAATATAAACTAAGTGCAAAAAATCGTATTATTGAACCTAAATCATAAACTACATGCAATGTTAGTAAAATTTATATGGGATCCCTGAGGTATACCTTATTCATTAACAAAATAATTTTGCAATGCAGCTTATAAATAACTGAGTTCTGAAGTACCAACATAATAAAAAAAACTACCGAATTGAGAACCTCCACCTTTTTTGAAGTCGGTTAATAAATAAAACTACCTACCTACGGTGGTGTCTACCGCTTTACAGTACCGCTAGTGATTTGCTATCAATAAACAGACTTTTAATCATTGAAGAGTTCCATTGTCTGTCTCCGAAATTCATCAACAGATTTTTACGAAATTTTAATGGGACCATCTCGGAAAACAAAATAATAAATAAATTAAATCAATTTATAAACATAAACAAAAAAGTTATACCAACTTGCAAGATTAGAGGTACCCCAGTAACAAATTTGACAGAAATGACCGTGTCTACCTACTACCGGTTAAATGTACCGTGGTATACTGAACACATCTGCATAAGTAATTGAGGTTCAATGTCGTTAATGTGCCGAATTATCTCATCCTTTAGCTCTTGAATTGTTCTTGACTTATTCACGTACACTTTTTCTTTTAAATATCCCCAAAGAAAGAAGTCCGACGGTGTAAAATCACATGATCGTGGCGGCCAATTGACATCGCCACGACGTGAGATAACACGGCCATTGTTTCGTTGGCTGTGTGGCAAGTGGCACCGCCCTGTTGGAACCATATCCATATCCTCAATTTCTGGCCCCAAAAAGTTCGTTATCATCTCGCGATAGGGAACACCATTTATGCCTCAGCGTCATTGAAAATATGGACCATCGCATAGAGGTATGCCACCGAAGCCGTGGCCAGTTTGGCCGATATTTGGTTTCATACATATTGTCATAGACCTTTCTATCATAATAAAAATAATAATAATAAACGTTTATTTCACACTTTCTGTCCATAGGTACACTAACAGAACATAGAACGATACATACAATAAAATACACATACTAACAAAACAAACAAAATCTCAAAAATACACAACACATAAAAAGATACAAACAATAAGATAGCAGTGACAACACAAAAGAAGCAACATATTAAATTTGACGAGGAGGAAATATCCACTGCTCACAAGGCAGTGTGCAAGCGCATCCAGTGGCGCAGCAGTGGAGAGTCCCACCTGTCCGCGAACACGCTTAGTAAAAAAACAAGATAATTCTCTAAAAACTTTTTGTTATATTTACAATTAACATCGTGCGTTATGGTTGGACCACCCTTTATAAAGTGTATCTATTCATACATGAAATATCTAAAGGGCCATTGTATTCATCATTACGAACAACTGTTACTATAGGAATAAACCTGAAATCGCGAAAAAAAATCAGCTGTTCCCTACATTTATGTTCGCATAACTCGTCAAAATGTTAAATAATGTAGCCGTACATAATATGTCAAGGTTGGAATTTATACAAAGATAAAACCGCATGTTTTTCCTTTAAAAATAAACGCATAAAAAACTAGACCTGTTTATCAGTAACGTCGTCTTGTTCATCAGTATCACAATTAGGTTCAAGCTAATAGTTTAAATAATTAGTAGCACTTGTTGTTTACTAGTAAATACTAGTTTGTATTCTGATTTAGCTTCTTTATCTTTGATGGGTCGATTGTTCGTAATAACTAAGCATAAAGCAAGCACTGCAGTGAAGATCAACAAACCTACAGAGTTCTTATTTTCGAAAACAAGTTGTAAAGACTATAGCAAAACTTGGTTGTATAAAACATGCAAAAAATGTTGAACAGGTGAACAAAACAAGGCCAATATACAGATTGTATTGTTTGTATTCGTTTTTAACAAGTCTCGAAAATAATAAACATAGTATAGTCATACACAAGACCATAGAGACAGCTGTTTAATAAAGACAAAAACATAATCCTACTAATAAAATGTGAAAGTTTGTATGGATGGATGGATATTTGTTACTCTTTCAAGCAAAAACTATTCAACGGATTTGGACGAAATTTGGCACACAGATGGTTTATAATCAGGAGTAACATATAGGATACTTTTTATTCCGTTATTCCCACGGGATCGAAACTTGTGCGGGTGAAACCGCGGGGCGCAGCAAGTATTGTAATAATTATGTTCTTGTCTTTTTCAAGACTTGTTGAAAACAAGTAGTAACACAACCTGCATCTTAGTGTAAACGCGGGGCCTCGCTGGTCTACGCTCTGAGTAGACCCGCGGGGTAATTGCGTAACATACTAACAGTAGCAATGGCTTTCATTTTGACAGTTCAACAACATTCATTGCGTTATTTACGTTGTTGAGCAGATTTTTTTTTAAACATATCAAGCAATTGATTAGTAACTTCCTTCAAAATGATTCAGATTGTGTTTGAAAGTGTATCACGCAATGAGGGTGCTAGGTTGGGTGGTTTTATTTTATTGGGGTTTTTCATTAGGAATATTTCGGAGTCTGAATTTTTGCGCGGTAAAAGGTAATAGGCTCGCCCCAAATAGGACTTATAACCCGACGATATGTGAAATGTGAGTGTATTGGCTGCCCCTTCGGGAAATACAATCGTAATGACAGCTGTGCTGCTGGGGAGTTTGTTGCGCCACTTCTTCTCAGCAAAAGCACTAGGAAATTATGAAGGGCGGGCGTTTTCGGGGTATATGTAATTTTGACGTTCAAAAAGTGCTGATTCTCAGCCTAGTTTGAATAAATGAGTTTTGATTTGATTGATGTAATGGTAAAATTATCCTGTTGATTCTGATTGTAAAGATTTAGCACGAGGTGTTCTGATAGAAAACAATGCTAACCCACGTCAAGATGACGTGATGGAGCTGATTATCGTTCATGTGAATAGGTATCAGATTTCAAGAGTTATCTCAAAACAATAGATCTTGTAAAATTATATTTTCAAATGATCTGTGACGTGGGTTTAAAATCTTACATACACGCGGGTTGCATTACTTACATGTTCCTGTCCATTTTGTGGGATTTATAACGCTGCCTGCTTATTGGTTAATATTTGTTCTTTAACGTTCCCTGCTGGGACACAGGCCTCCTCTACTCGAGAGAGAGTGTGCTATAATCTACAACGTAGGCCCCGTGCAGGCTGGTAGATGTCACATGTTTTCGAATTTTTGGTTCTAGGATATGCCGGTTTCCTCACGATGTTTTCCTTCACCATTTTGAGAGTAGTGATGATGAAATTATTTACACAAAGTAAAGCGCCTGCCTGGGTACGAACCCACGACCACCACTGCTCTCTCTTAAAATCTTATCCCATCATTATTCTTATTATTATGTTGGTAAACTTTGGAATAACTGTTTCGCATTCCTTTTATTTTTCTTTAATTAATTAGGGAATTAACTAATATTCTATGTTTCAATATATTATTTTTAATGTTGCCGACTGCGGTTAAAAAGGTCAATTGGTATTTTTTTTAATAACTATATGCTGTTTTATCTAAGCCTATCGCGGGTGTGACAAAATTTATAGAAAAACAATTAACTGGTTTACATTACAGACACTTTTAAAACTACTCCATTTTATTACTATAATCCAATCCTTCATTTATAACACACTAGCTGCGCCCCGCGGCTTTGCTCGCATAAGTTTCGATCCCGTGGGAATATCGGGATAAAAAGTATTCTATATGTTAATCCTGGTTATAAACTATCTGTGTGCCAAATTTCATCTAAATCAGTTCAGTAGTTTTTGCGTGAAAGAGTAACAAACATCCATCCATCCATACAAACTTTATAATATTAATAGGATTAAACATAATCTCACACCTGTAATCCCCTCTGGGTAATGCAGAGGTGTTTCTATATAGTGAACCCAGATTTCGCCAGTTATTTTTAAGTCCCATGTAACAGGGGGGAGCCTGTTGCCATCAACCTGGCACAGATCCAGGCTCCAGGCTGCTACTGATAAATCCCTGGCGGAATAACTCAATAACTCTTTAAGTGACCTGGGAATCGAACCCAGGGCTTCATGCTCAGCAGTAGCACTTGGGAACACGGAACACTACACCAACGAGGCAAGCATCAAAATACATGGAAAAATAAAATAAACTGGTTACTGTTACAGACACGCTAAAATTATCCAATTTTTTATACTATTCTATCTTCGAAGCTTGCTTATCTTGAAAGACAGTAATCGAATGGGAAAGGTCATTCATAATCATGACTGCTGGGATAATACCTCTTTTCGATATTGCTAGTGACCATCTAACCAGCCCTCACTGCAGGTCACGGCAAGTACAACTACGGTCTGCTGCTGACATGCTTCATGCTGATCATCGCGATGGGCATCGATATCTTCGGGCTGGGCATCATCGTAACTGCTTCCACCTGTGACCTGGACCTGACCCTCAGCCAGATTGGGATACTGTCGTCTATGTCTTTTGCTGGTAAGTTTTTAAAGAGCTTCTTGTGATGTATCTGATACTAGCTGTGCCCGCGACTTCATTCGCGTCCATGTCGGAAAACAAATTGGATTTCATGGGTTTTATTTTTTGGCGCGGTACCCTAATTCATTTTCTAAAATAAAAGTAGCCTAAGTTACTCCTTATAACATCATCTGAAAGTCCTGCCAACATCGGTCTAACCGTTTCGGAGATTAGCCGGAACAAACAGACAGACAAAAACTTTAAGAATTGTTTTTTGTTATAATACGTACCGTATAATTTTACTATCAAATTAAAAATAATAAATAAAATTGAAGTGTCTGTTTTTAATGTCAAAATAACAGCTTTTATTATGTAATAAAAGTTTTGTACAGATATGTGACGGAGTACATGTGGTGGCACACGGCTTTGTAAAACATCGTAACCTAAATATTAGTGCTGCAAGGACAAATCGGTTGAAAAATTAGTGTTTCTACCAATAATAAGAAAAAGCAGAATGATTTGAAAGCGCCACGAAAAACTGCAATAGCAAAATCGACAAATATCAGCTTGCGGCACTCTAGTTGGCACAATGTTCAAACATTTTTTCAAGTTAGCCTCAGGTGCTAAAAGCTATTATTTTATCTGAATGACAGAAAGAACTACAGTGTAAACTACAAACCATCTTTATCTCGTATTCTCGTCATCACATAGTCGTTTCATAGATTCAAAAAAGAAAGAAAGAAAAATATTTTATTTGGGACACAAAAAGAACCATTTAAAACTAACAACAACTAACATTAAAAACAACCGAAGATGTAAATAAACCAAAAAAAGTTAAATGAATAGTAGTAAAACCCCCTCTGTCTCCAATTCCCAGGTATTATAGTAATGTCCTACCCTTGGGGCTACCTGTCTGACACCAGGGGCAGGAGGCTGGTCCTCATGTGGGCCATGTGTGGTAGCTTCATCAGCTCAGCCATCAGCAGTCTGTCTCCAACCTGGCAGGTGCTAGCTGCCTTGAGGTTTATCAGCTCAGCTCTGTAAGTATCAAAGCATGGAATTTTTAGTTGTGTTTATAATGTTTGGAACAGAAAGACTTGCGTGATTAATCATATTTTCATCCTTTCAATATACAGCTGTAAGTCCATCTATCAATGCTGTGAATCCGTCAGGTCAAAGTGAATAGTATATAGGTAGGGAACTGTTTGATCTACTAAATATTTGTATTCTCAGGCTTTTCTGCTTTAAAACTATCTCAACGTTAGCACGCCATTAAAACTAGAGAATTCTTTTTAATCTTCCAAAATGTTTCTCTCCTGTTAGTTTTAATCCCAGTAGATGCTAGATTTTTGGAGCTCAATGTTCTCTCCTTGGTATATCTGTTATCACACTAATTCCCCATCTATGATTCCAGGTCGAGTGCAGCCGAGTCGGCGACTTACGCGCTGATTGGAGAGTGCTGCGGCACCAAGGTTCGAGCGAAGTACATGCTGCTCATCACCAGTGCGCTTATGATCACACCTACGTTGTATTATAGTAAGTATATAGCTTATACTCGTAAATAACAGTCGCAATATCTAGTAGGTGACAACAAAAAAGTGATGGGCTCCATTATGACTGTAGCATGCTCTGTTACATTTTGAAACTGGTTGATGTAGACGTGTCAGTATGGTGTCGTAAAACTGAACTCTGTAGTCTGCGATGATCGAAAGGTTGTGACGGCGACCGTTTACTAATGGCTATAATACGTTGCTAGCTGACATATGGCAAATAATTTAATTTAATGTTTTGTGTCTTGTTATGTTAATTACTTTGCATACCTAGTATTGTATAAGTATTTTCTAACTGAACAGACAGCTGTGCTGCTGGGGAATTTGTTGAGCCATTTCTTCTTCCCAGCGAAAGCACTAGGAAGTAGTGAAGGGCGGGTGTTTTGGGGGACTGTCTTTGAATGGCTAATATTCAACGTTTGCAATATGTGATTATTACATACAGACAGAAACGTTCGATGTTATACCCAATTTTGAGTCCATTCATCAGGATCATTCCCCCATTGTAGATTGGCCATTGGGCCAGATTATGTCAATAATTTTCTTTATACGTTTTCCCAGTAACCGCCTACCTCATAATGAAGCTCGACTTCACAATCCATCTCCTTGGCATCATCTACCGACCCTGGCGTCTGCTGACGCTCATCATGGCGCTGCCCCTGGGGCTGGCGGCGCTGATGCTGTGGTTCTTCAGCGAGAGCCCCAAGTTTCTCGCTAACGTGGGCAGAAGTGAGGAGGCGGTGAAGGTGCTGAAGAGGATGTATGTTGCTAACGGACATGATGGGGACGCGTTTCCTGTAAGTTTGGGTTTTAGGAGCTACTGCGTCTTACTTTTAGTGTTGTATAAACTGAAGAATATCATAGCAACTTGCTGCTTCTGAGCAGCCTTTCCTAAGTTTGCTAAGTTAGAAGCAATAGGTGCCTAATAAGGCAGATTTCAAATTACACAGTATTGCATAAACTGCTATATCCGTACTTCAACTTAACCCTTATGTAGGAACCAAAACCTATAGGGTACTTCCCGTTGACCTAGAATCATGAAATTTGGCAAGAAGCAATGTTATATAGCACAAAGGACATACCTACACATTTGTACGGAACCCTCATTTTTACACAAAAAACACTAAAAAAATGTGTAAAGTTTCCATCGAGACGGCTTATAAAATTATTGTTCATTGTGACATTAATTAAATTTGTATATTATTCCTCTTCCAGGTGAAACAGATCTACCTAGAAGACGGCAACAAGGAGGAAGTGGGAGTGTTTTCCCTCCACTCTCTGTGGACACAGATAGCTCCTCTGTTCAAGCCGCCTCTTTTGGGAAAGACTGCACTGTTGTACTACCTCACTTTCGTCACTTATATCGCGTGAGTTTATCTTTATTATCTCCTTTATTTCATTTTAAAACTTACAAATTACATTTTTAAATATTTTTACAAAAAGATTAAAAAAACATTTAAAAATATAAAAAATAGTAGCCCACCGGTATCGGGAACAGGGTCCAAGCTACCGGTGGTCAGGGCTCCAGAGAGAGGAACCTCCTGACAATGCGAGCCGTGTCCAGAAGTACCGCTTTCTGAATCAAGCCCTTGATCCAGCTGCCCAACGAGAGCCTCCTCAGGTGTTGGTCGAGGCTCTTAGCTATTTAGCCATTGGCTGTCACGACTATCGGCACAATGATCGCTGAGTCCACATCCCACATGTCGACAACCTCGCGAGCCAAGTCAAGATACTTGATTTGTTTATCTTTCTCGGCTTTCACGAGGTTCTCGTCATGCGGGACGGTTATGTCAACAATCATTGCGCGTCGCTCTGATCGATCCACCACCACTATATCAGGCTTATTGGCAACAATAGTCCTGTCAGTGATGATGGATCGATCCCAGTACAATGTGATATTTCCATTTTCGAGAACTGGGTCGGGCTCATACCTGTAGTACGGGACCTCAGATTCCACAAGGCTGTATTTCAGAGCAAGTTGCTGATGGATTATCCTGGCTACCAGGTTGTGTCTATGCAAGTACTCTCCGTTAGCTAGACGAGAACACCCGGAGATAATATGCCTGATTGATTCTCCCGGCCGGTGGCATGCCCGACAGATGTCAACCGTGGCGTCTTTCACAATAAATCTCATAACTTCGTCCATAATTGCACAGACAAAACCTGCGGTTTCTCCAAAGAGGTCACCGAAACGCAGCCAGGCTACGGACGCTAGTAGATCTACATCGGGTCCATGTAGGGCCCGGTAAAAGCGTCCGTGAAGCTCCTTACTCTGCCATACTTCCATGCGATCATTAGTATCAAGCACTACTGGCTTGCGCCAGTTCTCTTTAGCCAAAGAGAGCGGGGTGAGGCCCTTGTCCACCGCGACCACATCTCGATGCATCCCCACGTCGGTTTCTAGGAAATATTCCCTGAGACTGCATATCTCGCGATTGTGGAGGGTCTTAGCGTTAAAAAGCCTCGACCTCCACATTTTCGCGGGATATACAGCCTCATTACCGATGACCGTGGGTGATGCATTCGATTTGCAGTTAGCAGCGTACGGACCCTCCTATCCAGGCCGTCGAGTTCGGTTTGAGTCCATTTGAGTATGCCAAAAGAGTACATCAAAACCGGCATGACCCAACCGTTGAAGGCGCGCACCTTGTTTCCGCCTGATAAAAGACTATTAAATACTTTTTTTAGGCGGCCAAAGAAGCGCTCCTTCAACGATTGCTTCATGTCAGTAACATTGATGCCCAACGCTTTCGACATACCCAAATATTTATAGGTTTCTTCTGCGGAGAGGGTTCTAAGGTTTGTGGAATCCGAGAGTTGGGTTCCCACGGATTCCACAATCTCCCCTCGCTTTACATGCATGACCGCACATTTGTCCACACCAAATTCCATCCTGATGGCGCTACTGAAAGTTTCAGTAATTTTCAGTAGCTTCATCAGTTGCAAATTGTTGGGGGCAAAGAGTTTTAGGTCATCCATGTAGAGGAGGTGAGATATAACCTGACCACCTCTCCGCAGCTGATAGCCTTGACCTGAATCTTCTAGCAGCGTGCTTAGAGGATTCAAGGCTAAACAGAACCAAAGCGGACTCAAACTGTCGCCCTGGAATATACCTCGCTCGATCCTTATCGGCTCGCTAATCTTCTGGATATTTCGACATCCTGGATAGCGAAGGACCGTCCTCCATTGCCCCATACATGTCATCAGGAAGGTGCGCAGAGTTTTATCTACTTTATACAACTCCAGCACCCTCATGAGCCATGTATGTGGCACCGAGTCATAGGCCTTCTTATAATCTATCCAACATGTCGACAGATCCTTTCGAGATAAGATAAGATAAGATAAGATAAGAAATTTTATTTGCGCAAACATGTGTACACATACAAAATTAAAATAATAGATGCATGCAAGGTCGTAAATAAGATTAGCTCACGACATGTTTGCCATTTCTCATGGCGTGCAATCTTGGAAAAAATAAAATAAAAATAGTATTAATACATTGATTTTAAAATATTACAATTATACATTAATTAATGTCAGTTAAACAAATATATTCAATCATTTACATTATCCAATTATTCATTTTATATTTGACTAGTCCAATAATACAAATTAGATATAATAAAATTATATTATGAAGATTTACAATAGGAATTCAATTAAATAACATTTATTATGGCATATTTAAGTTATATATTTTATCACAATGAGTCGTTTAAAAATTCTGCAATACTATAATATGCTTTTTCTGCCAAAAAAGATTTCATTGTTTGTTTAAGTTTAAGTATTGTTAGCTCTCTCCAACTTTTGGGCAATTTGTTGTAGACAATTGGTGCCATGCAAAAAACACTCTTGCGCATAAGTGCAGTTTTCGATGTATGTTCACATAGTTTACTATCATCACGTCTATTTCTAGGGAATTTGTCTGCCATACGAGGAAACAACTGTGGATTTGTTTTTACGAACATGACTATTTCTAATATATAAAGTGAGGGTAATGTTAATATATGATGTTTAATGAAATAGTGTTTACAGCTATCAGTAGTTTTGAGATTAAACATAGATCTCAAGCAGTACTTTTGTCTTTTAAAGATGATATCCCTGTCGGTTGAGTTACCCCAGAAGATAACCCCATATCTAATGACGGATTCTATCAAACCATAGTAGGCCGTTAATAACGATTCTACATTTAGAGTGCGTGATAATTTATATAACGCATATGCACCACTGCTTATTCTTTTGGCTAGAGCCTCAATATGCGCTTAGCGAGAACGACGAACCTGTTGGCTTATGGCCATATCAATGAGGAGTAGCTCTTTAGTACCGTGGGACCCGTTCTTACATCCATTTTGAGAGACAGACATGATGGAGTTGTTGATGCCGTTGGAAGACAAGTGATCGGTCTATAATTTTTGGGGTCCGCGGTACTACCTGATTTATGGAGCAGGTGGGTTATTCCTGTCGTTAGAAACTGGGGTAGCAACCCTGACTCTAAGGCTGACTGGAACTGGGATGCCAAGGGAGCGTGCGACCTTTGGAACCACTTTATCCAAAAGTTGTGTAGCCCGTCCGGCCCTGGAGATTTCCAGTTAGGCAACGGACGGACTGCACGAGCAACATCTTGGGGGTTGATGATAAGTGCCCCCATTTCCGGTATTAGCTCGCACGCTCGCTCGATCTTCCCAGTCCAATCACCTTCGGTGTGACTGACAGGCACCGACCAGATGTTTCGCCAGAACGAACACATGGCGTCATCATCCGGTATGTGCGTGTCAGTCACACATTGGTCCGGTCGCTCCCAAGCCCTATAAACCCACCTTTCATCGCTCTGGAATGTGCGATTCTGAGTGTACCGGTCCACTCTCCGCCTGTACCGACGAATACGGTTTCCCCATGCACAGATCTTCTGCTTCAGGAAGTCGATACGCTCTGTGACGCGGGACAAATAATCTCGAAAACTGATATCAGTCCCCGAGAACGCCCGCTTCACAAAGCGCATCACTCTAGGGCGAGTATTGCCCTCCCTGAAGCAGATTAGTTTGCCGATGAGCGCTCTGGCCCCACCAATGCGGCGTTCAATTCTGCACTGCCAAGCTGGTATGGCTGGTTTCGGTCGTATAGCTCTAGAGTCACTGGAAAATTTGACGTGAGCTACACGACATGCCGCTACAGCCGCGCAGTACAGAATTGAATGAGCATGGGTGAGGTCTTCGCAGTCATCAAAATGACTTGACAACTGCGCATCCAGAACCGCCACCAGCGCCCTATTTTTGTTATGCATGGGCAAACGAGGTAAACGTGGTCTAAGTTCGGGCGACATGAACCGATATTCCCGAACCGCACCCTCCAAAGCATTCCTCAATTCCTCATTGCACTGGATACTTAAATTTGTAGCCCTGTCATTACTCCCCTCGACAGCATGGCTAGTGTTACACTGCGGAAGTACTGCAGTAGTCTGCGACTGGTGGGCGATGACATGGCTACTCTGCGTTTCATTTCGCAGGCGATCAAGTACAGTATTATCTAACATATGATTACGTTGAATAACCCGCACCTGATCCGATAGTCGTTGTGCCGAAACGTTGACAGCTGGCTCAAGCACCTGAAAAAGAGAGAGCATCCGAACACGGTACGCTGTCAGATTGTTTCCTCCCTCTGTAGCCCCATAGTATGAGCGCATGACATTTTCATTGATGGATCGTGTCCATCTCATGCGCTGCACACTTCCACCGGGAGCTGGGACCCTATCAGAGGCCAGTGGGCCTCGAGGTCCTAAGCCGTCCGGCGGCCGGCGTCCTCCACGTCGACGAGCAGGTGGTGGCGTCGTGGGCGGAGAGAAATACTCGTCGCTCGAGCTCGACGCAACTACCGCGGCCGGTGTCGTCACAGCTCTCAGTGGGGCTGGGTACCGGCGGCGGCGAGGCGGAGCTGAGCGAAGAGTCCGGTGGTGGTGGGCGTGCACGTCTTGCGGCTGATGTTGTCAACATTTTTCATTCCGATATTTTGTTAGTTCTTGTGTTTTACCGGAGGTAGCATGACAGATGTCACCTCCGGTTCGGCAGTTTTTGGTGAAAGTTCATTGTAATAATGTTCATTCTATTTTTTTAGAAGGAAAATTGGTTGGAGTTTCGGTTTATGGATGGTAATTCACAATAACTATTATAAAAACTGCTTCTAAAAATGTATTTGACAAAAATATAAAAATATCGGGACGTTGACTTGTTGACGTTGGTGTTGCCAGCTTATTATTATTATTATTATTTTATTTTTGTAATAATATTTTTTTATTTAGAATATACAGACGCCAGCACACCAAGCTACTACAATCTGTCAAATTTCTTTAATAGATTTGCAACTTTATCGCTAAAGCATTAAGGTTCAAGGTTGATTGGGAAAATTTGACAGTTTCGGGTAGCTGCTGGTGTCTGTACATCAAATTAGCATAATTCTAATAGAACCGATGATAGCTACAAAACTGCGTCGCAGCTATACATGATATTCACGTAAATATAATCTGCCTAATAATTGCCCAACTATGTTGGAGTCGGCTTCCAGTCTAAGCGGTGGGGTATTTGTCGTAATTTTAAGAACGTTCACAGTCAGAGGGGCAATTCTCGTAATTTTAGGAACGTTCACAGTCTGATCTCAGGGTCAATCTGTCAAAAATACCTCTAATTTCCCTACATTTTGACAAGTTTTTGACATTTGTTTGTCGCCGAGATGAGACTGCGACTAGATTTTGAACGTTTTAAATTACGAGAATTGGCCTTCAGATCTCAGTCTCAGTGACAATCAATGTCAAAAACTTGTCAAAAACGTAGGGAAAATATAAGAATCTGACAAAAATAACACTGACTTCCCTACGACAAGCTTTTTTGACCAGTTTTTAACATTGATTGTAACTGAGATGAGATTGCAGGTAGATTTTGAACATTTATATTACGGGAATTGGCCTTCTGTATTTTACATACAGCGACGGGCCTATCTGACCTTCACAACCTAGTTACTGGGTATCACGATACTCCTTGGTAAAACTGATTGTCAGACTTATGGGCTTTTGACTACCCGTAACAACTGTCAAAAATCTACGGATTAGAACTGGCACCAACGGCTTAACGTGCTTTCCGAGGCACGGAGTCGAAAGGAATAACATATTGCATGACTGCTACGACGTAGGTGACGTAATAATGTTCCTGCTACGGCGATGTGCTACGAATGCTACGGCATCGTAGCCGATACACAATCCGCTACGCCAGATACTGTCGTAGCAAATACCAATCCGCTTAGGGATTTTATTTAAAACTTTTTTCTTCCTGTATTGTAGACTTTGGCGGCTAGTTAACTTTTATGAAAAATGTCTTTAAAATTTACTCCCTGCTCCTGACAATGGTTTAATTACCGAAGCTAATTAAATTAAGTATATTTAATTAAAATTAGCACTGCGCCTACTTCGTTAAAATAGCAGGAATGTCTGCTGCGTGTTCCATTGCTATCTCAATTTGCCTAACCTTTTCCCAACTACATATGTAGGGGTCGGCTTCCAGTCTAACCGGATGCAGCTGAATACCAGTATTTGATATCGGTAGTTATAGAGGTCGGAGAGACAGTCGCTCGACTGTCTCTCTGACCTCTACATCCCAATTGCAGTCCAGTAATACGATATCCTTTGGTATGACGGTTTGTTAGACTTTCGGACTTCTGACGCCCCGTACCGACTGCCAAAGATCCACGAATGACAGGCAGGACCAACGGCTTAACATGCTTTCCGAGGCACGAAAGAGTCTTGGTATTTCAATATCACCCATACACGGACCATCCGCGGCAAGTGTAGCTTAACCGGATCGATTGACCCGTGTGGCTGATATGATTTAGGGCCAGTTTGTTGATCCGTAGTTAACTCAACCAATTGTTAAAAATAGCATACCAAATATGATTTTAAGATATGGTTAAATTTTTGTAAAATGTGTTTTTTTGATCAATTGTTAGTTTATCTAATTGTTATTTTTTTTAACTACTAGTTAGTTATTTGACCATTTGCAATGATATTATGTCATTAGATAAACGACAAATTGATCAAAAAACTCATTGTGAAAAATTAGTTTCTATTATCATTCATTAGTTACTATTTTTAACAATTGGTTGAGTTTAACTACGGATCAAAAAATCGGCCCTTTGCCACAATCCCTTCGTTACATTGCTATCTATTTATATTAATTTAGAATCAAATGTAAAGTTAAATTTCTGCCTAGCCTTTCAGGAAATACAGGCATGATTTATGTTATTTTTAAACGTAAAGTTAACCACTAATTTAGCACACACCGTCCTCATCTCGGCAGTAACCTAAGAAGTAAAGTATGTAATTTCCTATCCTACTTCCTCCTAATATTATAAACGCGAAAGTTTATGAGGATGGAGGGATGGATGTTTGTTACTCTTTATGAGGATGGAGGGATGGATGTTTGTTACTCTTTGACGAAAAAACTACTGAACGGATTTTGATGATACTTTACAGTAATATAGCTTATACAAGTATCGTATGTGTTATTCACACATACGATACTTTTTATCCCGATATTCTTGGTGAAGCCGCGGGACGCTGCTAGTCTATACTAAATGTTAATAACTTTTCCTCTTCAAACAGTAACAACAGCTTCGCCATCATCCTGCCGACGATCTTCAACATCTTCTTCACGTCGTACGCCACCAGCTCAGCCGACGCCTCCTTCTGCGACCTGTTCCACCTCAGCAACACCACCGCTGTGGACGTTAAACAGGTATGTTAGTGAGTGACTACGTTAAACGAAATGTTATCAGGAATACCTTGTAGTGAGTTTCTTTTCAATGGGAGCAATTAGCGTTAAAACACACACACACACACATAAAAGACACACACACGCTATACTAGTTCTTAGCACTTGTGGGAACTTTCACTTTGACTTGCTATTAGCATACGATTTCCTTCACATAAAGAAAATAAACACCTGTCCACAATCAATTTCGCAATACCGTTTCAAATCAGAGATCATCAATCAGAATCAGTTTAGTTTTAAAATAAATCAGGTTTCATAACATTTTCTTATTTCTATAAACCCTAACAATTCAACTCTTGTTACAGGAACCATCGGAATGCAAGAACAGCATAGAAGACAACACCATCTGGGCGGGATGTGCGCACGGGATGTCCTTCTTCCTGCTCAACGCGCTGATCTCGCAGTGTGCCGGCAGGAGGAAGGTATGTACAAAACAAGCTTTATCTTCAGACCCAGGTAAATCATCGAGCACCTTTCCGACCAAGTTAAAGTTCTAGTTACAAAAACTGGCTCGAAGGTTTGGGGTTGGACCAAAGTTAGAACTCATTTGAAGAAGTAATAGCAAATCAATATTATACAAAAGGTCAAATGTCATGCGATTTCTGATACTTAGCACTTTAACTCTAAGTGCCACCATGATTCACGAGTTCCTGAGGCTCTAGCACGAACGCGGACGACAATTTAACGAGGTGCGAGGTGGGTAATGACTGATTGTTGCGGTATGCTCGTGAACAGGTGCTGCTTGTGGTGAAAGTTCATCTTGCTGACCATGGTTTTGTTATTGCTATTAGTAATTAACTGTTTATTTATTTTACTTCGAAGGTCCTAGTTTATCATTTTTGACGTCAAGTTACAGCTATATGAACAAAATGCAGCATGGCATATATAAGCTAGCGTAGGTGTGTTAGCTAAGATATGGCAAATAATTTAATGTTTTGTGTTTCGTAAGGTTAATTACTTACTATTTTATATAATCAGGTTCTTCTGACTAAAAATCAAAATCAAAAGTTATTTATTCAAATTAGGCTGAGAATCAGCACTTTTCGAACGTCAAAATTACAAAAGTCAGTCCCCCAAAACGCCCGCCCTTCACCACTTCCTAGTGCCATCGCTGGGTAGAAGAAGTGGCGCAACAAACTCCCCAGCAGCACAGCTGTCTGTTTAGTTATACCTACATCTAATTTTCCTACATTTTTGACAATTTTAACATTGATTATCGCTGAGATGAGACTGCGACTACATTTTGAACGTTTTTAATTATGGGAATTGGCCTGCTGATCTGCACATGATCGTTATAGCCCCAGAGGCGAGTTAACTTCCATCGTCATGGGCTATAAATATTAGCTGATACCTTAGCTCGCTATCCTTCAACGAGCTGTCAATACCTCGGAGTTGCTTCTTCTTATTTTCGAGTCGATGGTACTTTTAAGCCGAACCGCCCCGAGAGCTGTTGTATTGTTGTATTTCATCACCTAGCCGCACAATGGGATGATATGCTGATGCCTGTCTGACGGTGATACGATTTGTATGCATCAACCGACATCTGATATGGGTGAAGAAAACTAATCCGTAGCCCGCGAAATTTTTTTTTTTTTTTGCGTTTTCTACAATTTGCACGATCGTATTAGGTTGTATGTTGATCAAAATATGATTCGCGACCGTAACAAATTTATATTTACAACATTACAATACAACTTTTTAAGTTCAAATTACCCTATCGAAAGACTATTTCATGATATTATGACATTTGAGGCCAATTCTAACTGAAAGAGTTGTATTGATGATTCGAATGATTATAATTCTGTAAATACATATCCATATAATAAACAACTGCAAAATACAACTTTTATATATTTTTAAATTACAGTTGCAGATTGTCTCAACTAGATGGCGCAAACATCATTGTTGACTAACGTAAATCAATGAATTAAGTCCAAATTTATATTATTAAGCAATCTAGTCTAACAGCATGCGAGGGAATTAATCTACTGACCCCATATTCGTAGGTTACCTTGAAACAAGTTTACAACTCATTTAGGCTTAGGTAATATCGGCCATCAAATTGCATAGTACTATGAATCAATTTACATAGGAATTATGCAACATTCTAAATCCTAAAAAGGACATTTGGGGCCCTGCTTCAAGGTACGGGTCGAAATAATACACCTACCTATATCTCAATGCCATTTTTTGCTCAATCTTTTTTTTCAAATTCTTCGTTGCCAGTAATTATTTAGCTGATTATACATTCATGCTTCTTCAAAATTACACATGGACACTAACATATCTTAATTCATATTTTCTACATGATACTATTCTACGAGTTCACATTATAAATTCACCCAATACTAGGCTCAGTTCCTATTTCGCCTCTAAAGCAAATACTTCAAATAAGTCTGATACTCCAGGGGCCACCTATCCCGGGAACACCCATCAGCGTTCCTCTCCTAAAGGCTCAGGTACCTGACGAACCCTCCCTATGCCTCCATCCTCCGTCCCCTGTCCTCCGTCCCCTGTCCTCCGTCCTCTTTGAAGGCCTCCAGTACCAGTCGGGCCGCCGGCGGGTCTTGCCAGAGGACTCTGGAGACCCTGAGGCCCCTCCGGTACATGGCGGGCCGCACCTCATCCAGGGGCCACCTCACCAGGCGGGCTGACAGCGTCCCCATCGTGCATGCTCCCTCCTGCTGCCGTGCTGCGTCCTGCTCCTGCTGCGTGGGCCCTCCTATGGGTATCCTCCGTGCCGCACACGCACTCTACTCCGCGCGTGGCTTTTGGGCCCTTCTACGGGTACCCTCCGTGCTGCATATGCGCTCTATTCTGCGCGTGGCGGTTGAAGCCACCTGCCTCGCGTCGGCCTACATCTTCAGCTCCGCCTCAGTTATCTATCACGCATCTTCATCCTTCCTTACTCACACTACACACCACTGACCAGTCCATCTCCATCTTTTGTATGTGTTGTAAATAAAACTTTAATTGACTTCAATTTCCCTTTCTTTATTTCTTGTCGCTACACGACACCACGACTAGATTCGGACTAGTCACGACTACTTCTGGACTTGCCACGACTAGATTCGGACTAGGCACGACTACTTCTGGACTTGCCACGACTAGATTCGGACTAGGCACGACTAATTTTGCTACTTAGACCTTCTGATCAGGAGGGTACTTTCGGACTAGCCACGACTAGTTTCGCATTAGGCACGACTACTTTTGGACAAGCCACGACTAGTTTCGTACTAGTCACGACTACTTTTGGACTAGCCACGACTAGTTTCAGACTAGTCACGACTACTTTCGCACTAGCCACGACTACTTTCGCACTAGCCACGACTAGTTTCGGACTCTGCACGTCTTGCTTCTGACTAGTCACGACTCCTTTCGGACTAGCCATGACTAGTTTGGGACTAGCCACGACTAGTTTGGGACTAGTCACGACTAGTTTCGGACTAGCCACAACTCGTTTCTGACTAGTCACAACTGGTTTTGGACTGAATCGGTCTAACTCCGACTTGGTTCTTAAGGTTTAGCTGAACCTACCTAAGGATTAACAGAATGCCTGAAAGGCTATGGAGCCTTTATGCTACGCTTTATGCTTTATGCGCGCGAAGAGTAGTTCGCGTTATCGCTACAATGCATCCATATGCATTGTCGCGATAACGCGAACTACGCTTCGCGCGCTCTCTGTCGGACGCCGCTCGACGGCTCGCTGCACAACAGAGAGCGCGCAAATTGTAGTTCACTATATCGCGACAATGTATCCATAGCATTAAAATTCAGAGGCCTTCTGGATCTGCTGCAACTAAACCCTAGTTACAGTAGAGCGAGAAGGTTTCTTTTTTATATCAAATAAATTATTGTCCGAAGCCATTGCCTGTAAAAATATAGTTTAAATAATAGGTTTAAAAAATATTAACCTTAATACAGGCCCTATTGCGCTCATCTCGCCATTTATTATACATCACTGAAAATATACACTCAGTAAAAGCTGAAGTGGCTAGCATAAAAAGAAGAAATTATACTATTTTGAAAATATTAGAAAAATCAGAACCACTGAAATCAGAGCAACAAGTGTTGCTACACTTGTTGCCGTTTTTCAGCAGTAGTTTTGGAAACCAATTTTTGGTCAGAAAGAGGAATATCCAGAATTTGATTTTTAACTTATTTTGCGAATAATAAGAAAACATAGTCGTTTCGCCTATATTAAAAAATAGTATATAAGCCTCTAATAAAACAGGATACTGTATTATATAGAAGGGTTGGCAACCTTTACTGTCGCTGAGATACATGATAATAACTTATCAGTTAACCAGCTGCACCCCGCGGTTTCACCCGCATATGTGTCGATCCCGGGGGAATATCGGAATAAAAAGTATCCTATGTGTTATTCTATGCGTTAGCTATATTACTGTAAAGTTTCATCAAAATCCATTCAGTAGTTTTTGCGTGAAAAAGTAACAAACAAACATCCATCCATCCCTGCACACATTAGCGATACTTATAGTAGAAAGTAGGATTCCTATAACTTTGCTCAGAATTTATTAAACGTCCCTTCAGTATAATTATCACGTTTACTTATTTAATTAAATTCTAAGATAATCACGCAAGATATAACTGAAACGAACTACAAGCGTCACACTTGAATTATATCAAATTAAAATAATTATTTAATTATAAGACGCCACGGTTGGCGCAGTGGTCGAGCGATTGACTGCTGCGCTGCGTGTCGCGGGTTCGATTCCCGCACGGAACAAATATTTGTATGACCTACAAGTAGTTCTTCCGGGTCTGGCTGTTTGTGTATATGAGTTTAAATGTTTGTAAACGCACCCACGATACAGGAGAAACTCCAAGCGTAGGGCAACGTTTTAAAAAAAAAAAAATTACAATGTAAATGTCATAAGAGTAAGACCAGGTTTTTATCAAACACTTAAATTGTTTTAAGATGTTAACAAAAAATACTTTGAAGGCTATTATTACGACACCTATTGAGCTACTTTGTTCTAACGAAAAGAGTTAGCCTTGGTTTCAAGTATTTCACCTAATAGCATAAGTTGCGGGTAGCGGTATCGTCCAAAAGGGTTACCGCTGCCCTGGTACGTAAAGGGCTAAGGAAGGAACACGGGTGGGTTTTAGTCAGTAAGAGTCTGACACTCCCTTCTGCTCCACCCAGAGCGGGAGGAGTCATTTGATGATTTCCCATCCACAAAAAAAAAAAAAAAAAAAAAAAAAAAAAAAAAAAAAAAAAAAAAAAAAAAAAAAAAAAAAAAAAAAAAAAAAAAAAAAAAAAAGTTGTAATGAAAATCAAAAGTCATTTATTTAAATTACGCTGAGAATCAGCACTTTTCGAACGTCAAAATTACATAAGACACTCCCCCAAAACGCCCGCCCTTCACCACTTCCTATAATAGTGCTTTCGCTGGGAAGAAGAAGTAGCGCAACAAACTCCCCAGCACCGCTGCTTTGATTATAACCCACCTCAGGAACAGTACAGTACCCTAGAATCCCAAATCAGACCCAAACTCAAAGTATTTATTTCAAACTAGCTTCTGACCGCGACTTTGTTCGCGTGGAAGTCGTAGGATACAGAATATACTAAAATAACAGCCAATTGTTGATAAGACCCCCCCCCTCCCTCCACCGCGTCGCATTGCATTGCACCCCCATGCTGCATCGTTTTCGCTTGGCGTTCTTTTTGACCTTTTTTTTGTTCTCGGCTCCTAAGGGTTGTAGCGCGATGTTAAATAACCTACAACCTTTCTCAAGAATTAGGCTATCAAACGCATTTTTTTTTAATTAGGCGTGCTTGTGTGGTTAGCGCCTTCAAACAAATCATTCGCATTCAATTATATTGGTATTTTTTTCGAGCCATTCTCACTAACTATAATAATACAATTATTAATTCAACTAATACCTACTAACACAAAGTAATTTAAACAACAAAAAGTAATGTGTAAAAAATCTCTAAGTACTTACTTACTGATTAAAAAAAAAAAAAAAAAAATAAACCATATTGATAAACCAATTACAGGCACGTTTGAATCAAAGAGCTGTCAGCAAGAACTGACGGGGTCCGCTAGGGCCGATGCCGCCGGGGCTGCGGGTTGTTCGAAAGAGATACCGTGGCCCCTGGCACAGGCAACTAAAGGAACACGGGGGGGTTTTAGTCAATAAAAGTCTGACACTCCCTTCTGCTCCGCCCAGAGCGGGAGGAGTCATTTGATGATTTCCCACCCAGAAAAAAAAAAAAAAAGGTGGATTGTGAATATCAAACGTCGTGTATTTCTCGGTGAAACATATGCAGTTCCGTTGTTAAGCCATAGTCGCAATGGTCAGGCGACAGCGTTTGATGGTGACTTCTTGTAGAAACTCCTATAAACATGACGTCGGCCCGGCCTGGTTTTAGGCATCGCCGTCGATCCGCAACCACAGTCACCTCAGATCGCGGCCTTACATTTTCGATTATATTATCAATCTCATAAATCAGCTGTTAAGTTTTAGACCATTTATTGAGTATGTTTTTTATAAATAAATGTACCTACACAGAATGTAGATAAGTATTTTTTTATAAGGAGACAGCCAAATCCGGCTTATCCAAATTAGGTAGTATTTTTATTGTAGCTAAATTAGACACCATTCTGAGTACTTGCACAAAGAAGTCTAGTATATAGATTATGATCTGGGTGCAATGCAGACAAAAACACCATTAGCACTTTGAGAGACAAAAAAGAAGTTTAATTGGTATCATCACACGTGCACTTATATTTCAAAACTTTTTGATGTATGTCAAAGCTGCAAAACCAATTTTGAAAGTGGGCCATAATTTTGTTTCCGTGTCGGCCAGCGGACCATCTAGTAAATAAAACTTGCCTACAGTTATGATAGATACCTAGTTATTAAAATTAAACAATACTTTCAGTTACTCATAGCTTTTAACTAACTAATGCCTTTGAAGAGGTTTTTATGCAAACAACTTAGTATCAATATTTGGCGACAGATCAGCCGATCGATTCTGTAAAAATCTCACCGTGAAAATTAGGTGAAGTGAGTTTATAGTGAGCTATCAATAGTGTCAATCCCTAGCATTAGTTCTAATGACAGCTCACTCCACTCTAGTTTTGATCCAATCTCAATGTTGTAAATGCCGAAAATTACGATATTATAATAATGAATGAGAGGCCCTCAGGCCATACACGTGCGCCGGTTGCAAGCCTCACCCACCAGAGTTTTTTTCAAAGACATCTCCTATGTAAGTGTCCTTTTATGTCCCATTATATAATTATAATAATAATTGTAAAAATGCAAATTGACACTGTTCTTAGTTATAACATAATCTATCTCTTAAAACATTAAGTTAGAGTTAAATTGCTTATTAGTCTATTAGGCTAGATTGTAATCAATTACTAAGAACTAAGAAAAAAAAAATGTAATTAATGTAAGCAAGAAACTGTAAAACAAACGAACACAAACAAAAAAAAAAACAGTTTCGGGAAACCATGCGTCACATACACGCAAAAAGGCCATCGCTCAGCATAATGCTAAGACCCTACACGAGACAGAACCCCAACGCTGGTTTTCAGCGATAACCTGCGTTGAGACGATGACGTCAACCAGTGCAGCATACGATTAGATATGAATAAAAAAAAAACAATCAAAATAAGACATAAAATAAGTCCTATACTTATTTTATGTCTTATTTTGATTGTTTTTTTTCCTAGTTCTAAAAGATGGTATAAACAATGGAGTGGTAACATTCCGGGCAATGACTCACGTGCCGCCTTAAGAAACTCAAGCCTTAAACGGGAGCTAGTAGACCTACATCAACAATATCTGAATGTTGTTGATGAACGCGACCAATTGAACGTGGTCACGGATGGTTTCAACAACTGTAGTCTTTTGTATGAGGAGGCTTTAAGCAAAATTAGGGACCTAGAAGATGAATTATTTCATGCTAATAGTCGTATTAACCAGTCAGAAAAAGAAATAGAATGTAATCAGGTTAAAGAAAAAACCACTTACGTAATGAATTTATTGTTAAATAGTAATTGTAACCCTCATTCTATAACAACTATTGTCCTTACTGAAGATTCCTTGCTGAAACAAAATTATAGTTGTAAAGTTAGTCATAACCAAATGAAGAAATATGCAAGAATGAATAGAATAATTAAAAAAATGTAATCAGTTTAAGAAACAACATAAGCACTTTTCCAAAAATATTCCACCGAGGAAAGAACAAATAAATTAATTACGTGTTGATCTAATAAATAAATTAAACAATCATCAAATTAAATTAGAAGACAGCAGAAAAATCTATGAAATTGATACACAGCGCTTACAGTCTGACATACAGGCACACTTAGTTCTCTAGCTTTAAACACATTAAAAGGTAAGTCTAGCTAAGAAGAGGGTATCTTGTTATATAAGGTTATACCAAGCTCAACAAATGAGTTATGAACCTTATGAAGCCAGTGAAAGGGGGCACGTAGTTTGTCCTTATTTCTAGTGTTAACACTGTGAATATCACAATTTTGAATATACAAGTGTAAATTTTGCCTAATATTTAAGATGTTGGCGAAGATGAATTGTGATGCAACCGTGAGAATACCAATATCTTTAAAAATATTTCTGAGAGAAACTTTGGTACCGTAGGCAGCCGAACTGAGCCTTCCTGCTAGACTTGATATACGAGGTCTTCACTGAAGTTTGGCACCTCTTTATCTAAGACGATGTTGGGTCTTAGATTTCTAACATTCGGTAAGGCGAGCTTTACACATTTCGTTTTCTTGGCATTGAAAACTAGGTTATTTGACGTAAACCTTTGAAAGTGCACTGTTTATGTCGTCAAAATCTTGTCTATTCCTGTCTACTTTAAAAATAAGAGAGGTATCATCTGCAAACAGTACAACGTCACAGATGCCTTTCAAATGGAATGGTAAATCATTGATATATACTAAGAACAAGAATGGACCCAGTATTGAGCCTTGCGGAACACCTAACTGAACTGGGAGCCCGGAAGATTTCACAGCATTAACATCTGCACACTGGACTCTGTTATGTAAATAAGAAATTATTTCGTTGAGAGCTTCGTTTTGGACACCGTAATGACGTAACTTACGCAAAAGCGTGTCACGGTGCACGCAATCAAAGGCTTTGGAGAGATCACAGAAAACTCTATTAGCATTTTCCGATTTCTCCCATGCGTCAAATATGTGTCTCAGCAGAGCAACACCCGCATCTGTAGTTGAACGACCTTTTGTAAAGCCATAATGGTCATTATGGAGGAGGCTATTTAAATTAAAATGTCTTAGCAACTGCTTGAGTATTAACTTTTCAAATATTTTGCTAAATGCAGGTAAAATAGAAATAGGCCTGAAATTGCCAACGTCATTCTTATTACCTTATTTAAAAGTGCCTTTGAATGGTCTATTTGAAATAAACGATGACTTCCCTTGCCCGTGTTTCCTCAACACCATTTCTTATTATCTTGTAGATACTAGCGACCCACACGGTTTAACAGCTTGACAAAACATACAAATTTCTTCATTACCTATAGGTATCTTAATCAAATATTAAAGTATTATACACATAATTAGCTAAAACTTCCTGAAAAAAGTCTCTAAATGATATTGAAAATCATATCAAAATCCTTTGCGTAGTTTAGAAGAACAACGCGGTCACAGACAGACACGAAAAGCGACTTCAATTTATAATATGTATTGATTTAGCTGTTCTTCCGCAGCCCCTGACGATCATAATCCTGGTTATAGCAGCAGCAGCAGGCGTCGGCATCGACAACACTGGTGAAGCCATCTCGGGGCTGGTCCTCTTCTACATATTCCTGACCACAGCCATGGTCTTCGGGGTCATATCCTCGTACTTTGTGGATTTGTATCCGACGTCTTATAGGTAAGCTAGTATTTATTTCATTTTGAACACACAGGGAAGAGTGGAAGCTGAGACCTTTGCGCAGCTGTGGGATGGAACAAAACAGAAGATAAAAAAATAAAAAATCCCATTTAGTTACTGTTTACGGGAATATTTTTCATGTAATAGAACATTAAAGAACCTATCAATAACTGCGCTAAAATCCAGACTTCATGTTCCTACTGATATTTTTTTAAGGAATGTATTTACAGTCTGGCCGTCGAGAAAATGCGTTTCTGACACCTGTCAATGCGACAACTCTAGTAGCTAAAGATCAAATTCGCAAAACACGTATTCGTTTATATGAAACTGACTGTCAAGGATGCATTCTCTCGTTGGTACGCACTGTAACAATAACACTTAGCCCGAACCGGGGAACAAACCTCAAAGTCTGTAATCCACTGGATGCGGGAAGCACAGAATCGGTCAAAGTGATATAAAGGAATATATTGTCCATGTATTCTAGAAAGAACCATGTCCAAATTCAGTTTCTTCATAGAGAAAGAGGATTTCAAAAGTTGATAGTGGCACGGGAAATATGGTACGGGATATACAGCGGCCGTAAAGCACGGACGAGCAAACTCTGTCAGAAGCTTGCCACAATAAACGTGATGTTCTGGCAAATAAATGTACTATTAGGTACTGTTATCCTAAAACTACGAGTATATTCGATCTAGTAGTTGCAAGCGCGATTAGAACAAGAATCTAGGCAGGTACTTTATCTACCTTTATCCAATTATATCAAATTGCGTTTTTATGGTTATGACTAGGCGGGACTGAATATTATTATTATACGCAAATTGAGTGTCATTTAACCATAACAGTGCGTCTGTAGCAAAACTGCACTCTAATTGCATAACACACTTTCAATCACAATCTGAATCATTTTGAAGGATATTGGTAACGCATTGCTTCATATGTTCGAAAAATTTGTCCGCTTAGCAACGTAAATAATGCCATGAATGTTTTTGAACTGTCAAAATGAAAGCCATTGCTAATGTTATTGTGTTACGCAATTACCCAGAAGCTGTAAGAGAATTTATGACCGTGGCCTTAACGCTTTCGGCAAGATAGGTTGCCAGGTTGAACACAGGTACACCAACGACGCTTTCTTTAATGATCCTTCTCATGAGAGATCACTTAAAAGAGGCGTAAACCATGGAGTCAACAAGTTACTAGGCAACTCTGGCCTAATTGGTTCAAATTTAAATAATCACCTTAATTTGACTTAAAGTGTGCTTGGGATAATATCACACAGCAATGTGACAGCCACTACGCCTGTTAATTTTATTTTGAACCAGCTGCATCCCGCGGTGTCACCCGCATAGTTCTCGATCCCGAGGTAATATCGGGATAAAAAGTATTCTCTGTTCTAATCCAGGTCATGGTCTACCCATGTGCCAAATTTCATCCAAATCCGTTCAGCCGTTTTAGCGTAAAAGCGTAACAAACAAATATACAAAAAATCTAATCTTTTCTATAATATGACATCGTTTAAAAGAAGTTAAAAGATTCGTTGAACCTAAGTACTGACCTCTAAAAACCCTTAACTAATTTAAATAACAGGTACGTTAGTAAAATTATGACTGCACGATATATATTTTTAGTTTATACCTACTGCAGCATTGGCTCTGTGTTAATGACAGGTCTAGTGTTGGGACACTGACGATAAACTCTTATCGATTACTTAAGAATTGGGTGTGGTGTTATTAGACACCTTCACTTTAATTCATCGATTTAATAAACAATTACCTTATTATTACGTTGTTTGCTTATTGTTATTTCTTTCTTTTGAAGTCGTCACTTCACCTTCTATTCTTACTTCTTGATTATTTTAAAGGGATTGTCAGGTAATTTCTTAGGTTAGGCTAGTTTTATTTAGATATATTAGACTCGTGTTTTCATGTTATTCCTAGTGTTAGTCAACGCATCGGGAGGTTGCACCGATAACATTTAGAAGTTTGACGTTTTTGTATTTATTCTGTATCCGTTGCACTACGATGTCGTTCATTTAGGTTTCATTTCGATTAGTTATCTTATTAACTCAGGCCTAGCAAGGTTAATTCTTACGGAACCCTGTAAGAATTGATTATTATTATCACTTTTTTTCTTCTATCACTTAATTTTTTTTTTCTTGGAAAGGGGGTAGTGCAGCATTGGCGAATGCTACATTATAATTTTATCACGAATGACCTTCTTTTATAACATATTCAACATTATTTTTTTAATCAGAAAGCAAATTTTCTTCATATGGTTTTTTGAATTTTGAATCTAAAAGTTTCATGTTTTTTTTCTCTGACTGAGATTTGATTGATTGGAAGTTTTTTTGGACACAGGACGGAAGTCCATAATATAATTTTTTCAGCTTCACTAAGCAATAATTAGCCACGTTATTAAAGGTTTGAACGACCGAGTTTGTTAGTCGTTCGACAGAATCCGAGGACAGTGTTCCCGACGAACAGCTTAGAAGATTTGTCTCGAGGCGAGACAGGTACAGACTTGATTTTTTCCGAAGACTAGGCGGATCTTGAATTCGCCTCCACCGCCAGTCTGGGACTAGACGACCGTACGTCTCCTGTTACCAGCCAGTGAGGAGCCTTCTGACAGCCAGCCTGGAGTCTTGGATCGGATTTGCGTATTTTAAATAGTTTTTTTTTTATATTTTGTAGTTCATTATGTCTCTTTTATTTAAATCTGTCGTTTAGTTTGTTGCCTCGCTACCTGATTGACTTGGTGCGAAGTTACCCATTTAGGATTTCCAGATTTTTTATTTATTGCAGAAGTTATAGGAACGTTTGCAAACGGTTCGTGACCGACGCGTAACTGTGAAAATTATTTTAGGGCTTTAACACCAAGGTCGTCGCGTCAGCGTTTCAATTTTATTCTTTAGTGTATTAAGAATCGTGGTGTGTTCTTCATTAAGTTTTTGTTTACATTTTTATTTTGTTATTTTACTAAATTAAACGTGTACAAGTCAGTTTCAGTTTTTATTTCGCTACACTACGTAGTGTAACGAAAAATAAAAAAGGGTTTTCTTCGCTTGATCGGTCACGTTTTAATTTTTGTAATTAAAATAATACTGTAATAAAACTGCTCACTTCACTTCACGTGTAGATATTTATTGTTTTAGTTTTACAATACAACAACTCTGATAACTTCTAAGCAGATGGAGACTAGCAATGTAAAAATTCCAATTGTGCTTCCGACCTCGATACGACCATCATAACAGATCTTTCTTTAAAAAAAAAAACGCTTTCCCGCCATTATCTTCCACTGACAGCTTTTCCAAAAAAGAATCACACAAATTGAATCGTTTCGGAGTTGCCAGCACAATAAGTCGATTACAGATAATCGAATACAAAAGGAAATTAAAATTTAAAAACTAGATTACAATAAATTGCGTGAAATAGTTTAAATAAAATAACAAGACCTAACAACACAGTAATAAAAAACTTAGCAAAAGACACAGAACGAATATTATTTTTATTATTAAAAAGGATTACGTCGTGACGCCGACGTGACGTCTTTGGTGTTCGAGCCCTGTAATAAATTTAATGTATTCTTGTTACGCGTCGATTAAGATACGTTTGCAAACGTTCCTAAACTTACGTAACTAGATAAATACAAGGACATCCTAAATGGGTCCAAGTCACCAAGGGCACCAAGTCAATTCGTTATTATGAAGCGAAATAACAACTTTTATTACAGTTTGATAAAATTTAAAAAAAATGGTAATATACGGCTAACTATATTTCCGGATGCTTTTAAAAAGGCAATAATACACCCAATTCACAAGGGAGGGGACAGAAGCTGTGTTAGTAACTATAGACCAATATCTGTTTTATCAGCACTTTCCAAACTGCTGGAGAGGATCCTCGCAAATTCTCTAAGTAACTTCCTGGACAAACACCGCATCATTGCTGAAAATCAATACGGCTTTCGTAAAGGAGTGTCGACGGAAGATGCAGTTTTGGACTTTACGCAACAGGTTGCCAGGAAGCTAGACAGTAAAATAAAGTGCCTGGGAATTTGTCTGGACCTTTCGAAAGCCTTTGACACAGTTTCTGTTCCCAAACTTATTGACAAGCTGGAACGAATTGGTGTGCGTGGAATACCACTTGAAATCTTCAAAAGTTACCTGAATAATCGTACGCAACGTGTCAAAGTTGATGCGTACTGTAGTGATGAGGAACCAATAACATACGGAATTCCCCAAGGTAGTATACTTGACCCCATTCTCTTCCAAATTTACGCAAACGAGCTTTGCAAATTGAACCTGCCTAACTCTGACATTTACGCGTACGCAGATGATACCGCGATCCTCGTCTACGGGCCTACTTGGGACATGGTTAAGACTACTGCAGAAGAAGCCCTGTCCAAAATAATGAAATGGTTGAACTCTAACCTTCTCACACTCAACTTAACTAAAACTACTTACATCCCATTCGCAATCCGGCGTAACATGAGGCCATCACATACCTTTAGTATTACAGCTCACTCATGCTCAAATCCAATACCAACTTGTGCCTGTCCAACTCTTACTAGATCGGACAATATCAAATATCTCGGAGTTCAGATTGATGACGGACTAAGATGGGACAAACAGATTGACGCCCTTACCACAAGAACGATGCGTCATAGACACGTCTTCAAGTCACTGAGAGATTCGGCTAAACCTGACACTCTGAAGATGGTGTATTACGCTCTCTGCCAATCTGTTATTGGATATTGTATCGCAGCATGGGGAGGAGCAGCAAAAACGAAAATGTTGAAAGTAGAGAGAGCACAAAGAGCCATTCTTAAGGTAATGACTAGGAAACCTTATAGATTCCCAACATCTGAACTATACTGTAACTGCAAAGTCCTTACGGTACGTCAGCTCTTTATGCTCCGATCGATTTTAAAAACTCACGCTAAGCTGCCGCCGCCAAATCTAAATAAGCGACAGCAACTCATCACAGGATCTCAACACAAAACAACTTTTGCTAAGCACCAATTTTACACACTTGGGAAACATATCTACAATAAAATTAACAAAGAGTTACAGATCCTAAAACTAAACGCACACGCGGTTAAAACAAAAGTAATGGAATGGCTACTAGAAAGGGACTATGCCTACACGGAGTCTCTGCTTACGTACATCACCTAATCTTTCTCACGTACCCGATTTCAATAACATTCACTCACTCAAACATTCGCGCACGCACCCCTCGCACACTCCACCTATCTACATGCGCACTATCCCACACAATACTCACCTTCCAATACACGCACACCACGAACACCACACACACCCTCACACACATATGCAAACTTCACAACTAAAGCAGAACACATAAATTATTGCAGCGGTAGGACGACACCGTTCATCAATTGTTTGTAAAAATAATAGTGTATAAGAGTTTTGAGGCTGTTCACTGTTTCTCAAAATACAGGTTATAACCTAGTTTGAGAGGCAGGGTTTGGAAATTTTGTACAGATTTTACAACATACCTATGTATACTCTCAACCTACTATTTGTTGCTGTAAGCATCTGTAAATTTTTTATGAATAAACATTATTATTATTATGTCGTTTATTTATTTAGTCGTCTTATTTTGTTACATTTTTAAATATTAGTATGATTAAATAAAAAAATAAAAAAACATTTAAAAATATAAAAAAATAGTGATCCACCGGTGTCGGGAGCAGGGTCCAAGCTACCGGTGGTTAGGGCTCCAGAGATAGAAACCTCCTCACAATGCGAGCCGTATCGAGGAGTACTGCCTTCTGAATCAGGCCCTTGATCCAACCGCCTAACGAGAGCCTCGATAGATGTTGATCGAGGCTGTCGGCCATCAGGCCATTGGCCGATACGACAATCGGCACAATGACAGTTGAGCTCACATTCCACATGTCAACAACCTCGCGTGCTAAGTCAAGATATTTCATTTGTTTATCTTTCTCAGCTTTCACGAGGTTCCCGTCATGTGGAATGGTAACATCAACAATCATTGCGCGGCGCACTAATCGATCTATCACCACTATATCAGGTTTGTTGGCGACAACAGTCCTGTCAGTGATGATAGACCGATCCCAGTACAACGTGACATGGTCATTTTCGAGAACTGGGTCGGGCACATACTTGTAATACGGTACCTCAGAGTCGACAAGTTTATATTTCAAAGCAAGTTGCTGGTGAATAATCCTGGCTACTTGGTTATGCCTGTGCAAGTACTCGCTGTTAGCCAGACGAGAACAACCAGAGATAATATGTCTGATGGACTCACCCGGACGGTGGCATGCCCGACACACGTCAGCCGTCCCGTCCTTCATAATATGTCTCCGGTAGTTATTCGTCAAGATAACTTCGTCCATAATTGCACAGACAAAACCTTCAGTTTCCCCGAAGAGGTCACTGAAACGCAGCCAGGATACGGACGCTAAGAAATCTACACCGGGCTCATGAAGAGCCCGATAGAAGCGCCCGTGAAGCTCCTTGCTTTGCCATACCTTCTTGCGGTCATCGGTAGTAAGTACTACAGGTTTGCGCCAGTTCTCTTTCGCCATGGAGAGCGGGGTGAGCCCCTTGTCCATTGCGACCACATCACGGTGCATACCCACTTCGGCTTTTAAAAAATATTCCCTGAGACTGCACACCTCGCGGTTGTGGAGGGTTTTCGCATTTAAAAATCCTCGACCCCCACACTTCCGCGGGATATACAGTCTCATCACCGATGATCGTGGGTGATGCATCCGGTTTGCGGTCAGCAGTGTACGGACCATTATTATTATTATTATTATCTCCTTTATTTTAATGTAATCATATAAGTTATATTTTTAAATATTAGAATATAAAAAGTATAAAAACATTTAAAAATATAAAAAATAGTAGCCCATCGGTATCAGGAACAGGATCCAAGCTACCGGTGGTCAGGGCTCCAGAGAGAGGAACCTCCTGACAATGCGAGCCGTGTCCAGAAGTACCGCTTTCTGAATCAAGCCCTTGATCCAGCTGCCCAACGAGAGCCTCCTCAGGTGTTGGTCGAGGCTCTTGGCTATTAAGCCATTGGCTGTCACGACTATCGGCACAATGATCGCTGAGTCCACATCCCACATGTCAACAACCTCGCGAGCCAAGTCAAGATATTTGATTTGTTTATCTTTCTCGGCTTTCACGAGGTTCTCATCATGCGGGACGGTTATGTCAACAATCATTGCGCGTCGCTCTGATCGATCCACCACCACTATATCAGGCTTATTGGCAACAATAGTCCTGTCAGTGATGATGGATCGATCCCAGTACAATGTGATATTACCACTTTCGAGAACTGGGTCGGGCACATACCTGTAGTACGGCACCTCCGATTCCACAAGGTTGTATTTCAGAGCAAGTTGTTGATGGATTATCCTAGCTACAAGGTTGTGTCTATGCAAGTACTCTCCATTAGCTAGACGAGAACACCCGGAGATAATATGCCTGATTGATTCCCCCGGCCGGTGGCATGCCCGACAGATGTCAACCGTGCCGTCTTTCACAATAAATCTCCGGTAGTTGTTCGTCATCATAACTTCGTCCATAATTGCACAGACAAAACCTTCGGTTTCTCCAAAGAGGTCACCACAACGTAGCCAGGCTACGGACGCTAGTAGATCTACATCGGGTCCATGTAGGGCCCGAAAGAAGCGCCCGTGAAGCTCCTTACTCTGCCATACCTCCATGCGTTCATTAGTGTCAAGCACTACTGGCTTGCGCCAGTTCTTTTTACCCAAGGAGAGCGGTGTGAGGCCCTTGTCCATCGCGACTACATCTCGATGCATCCCCACGTCGGTTTTTAGGAAATATTCCCTGAGACTGCATATCTCGCGATTGTGGAGGTTCTTAGCGTTCAAAAAGCCTCGACCTCCACACTTTCGCGGGATATACAGCCTCATTACCGATGACCGTGGGTGATGCATTCGATTTGCAGTTAGCAGCGTACGGACCCTCCTATCCAGGGCGTCGAGTTCGGTCTGAGTCCATTTGAGTATGCCGAAAGAGTACATCAAAACCGGCATGACCCAACCGTTGAAGGCGCGCACCTTGTTCGCGCCTGATAAAAGACTATTAAATACTTTTTTCAGGCGGCCAAAGAAGCGCTCCTTCAACGATTGCTTCATGTCAGTAACATTGATGCCTAGCGCTTCCGACATACCCAAATACTTATAGGTTTCGGATGCGGCGAGGGCTCTAAGATTTGTGGAATCCGAGAGTTGGGTTCCCACGGTTTCCACGATCTCCCCTCGCTTTACATGCATGACCGCACATTTGTCCACACCAAATTCCATCCTGATGGCGCTACTGAAAGTTTTAGTAATTTTCAGTAGCTCCATCAGTTGCAAATTGTTGGGGGCAAAGAGTTTTAGGTCATCCATGTAGAGGAGGTGAGATATAACCTGACCACCTCTCCTCAGCCGATAGCCTAGACCTGAATCTTCCAGCAGCGTGCTTAGAGGATTCAAGGCTAAGCAGAACCAAAGCGGACTCAAACTGTCGCCCTGGAATATGCCTCGCTCGATCCTTATCGGCTCGTTATTATTATTATTATTATAACTGGTAGTATATCAACTCTACTGAAAACTAAGCTACAAGGTATATATGCTCGTCGCTGGCCGGAATCAGAATGCTAGGGTAGGGTGTAGGGTTTGATTCCCAACAGGAAGCTTGTAGACGTCTGGTACTGGGGAGCGGATAGGGCGAATTCAAGATCGCCCTACATTCTTCGGACAAATCGAGTCTTCATGAAATTCGCCTTGAGACCACTTTTTAGTGATGTACAATTCGTTTATTTTCGGGAACACTGCCCTTGGATCCAATGGATGACTGCACAGAACTCGGTCGCTCAATCCGTTATACACTCAGCGTTAATATTGCAGTGAATTATTTCATTGTGAAAGCAGAAAAAAAAACATTCGATTTGCGTCCTGTGTCCAAAAAATCCTTGAGAGATCAAAGAGAAAAGACATGACACTTTTAGATTCAAAATTAAAAACCAATATGAAGAAAAAACCTTTCTGGTTAAAAATAAGGTTGGATTTGTCATAAAAGAAGGTCGTTACTACGCAGTAGGTATTACGCGCGAACATCAGCAGGTATTTAAAAGGTATTCTATTACTTTTAAAATTATCCCACGGTGATTTTTTTTATCCACAATGTTATTCTGTTTTTATATAAACAGCAAGTTAGCAACACCAACAAATAATCTCAATTAACAATCTTATAATAACTTTAATAATGAAATGGACAAACTTCTAATACTGAATTTATGTACATATATAAAAATCAATTGCTGTTCGTTTGTCTCGCTAAACCTCGAAAACGGCTGGGCCGTTTTGGATGAAATTTTGTGTGTATATTTCAACGGGTTCCTGGATGGTTTGAAAATACAATTGGGCCCGGTAGGTGGCGCTGCTGTCAGTATATGATGACTCAACCGGGCAGGACGACGTCTGCCGGGTCCGCTGGTAAACACGACATATTCGCAGACTATGTCTCACCACCTTTCCTGCTCTCTGTGCCCCAAATGTACGTCCAAACGACATTTATTTACGTTGCCACCGAAGTATAGCGAAGTATGATCGTGCCAGTATAACAGTACCATCGACACGAAGAACAAGATAGCAATAGAAATTATTTAAAATACAGATGACATTGAAAAGTCATTTCAGCGCAATTTTAAACCTAGACCCGCCAGCTAGTTCCCATGAAGCGGGTCGTTGACCAGGTGATCTTATGAAGTAGTTTGATAATGTTTCTTGTCTCCAGGGGTATGATCGCCTGTCTAGGCATGATGGTGGCTCGGCTGAGTGCGTTCGCGGGCACCAACATACTGAGCGGCGCCATGACAGACCACTGCTCAGTGGCACTGTATTCTGGAGCTGGTGTGGTATTCAGTAAGTATACTCATTGGACTTTGTATTGCCATTGCGATGAAAGAATAAGCATAAATCATTGTGGAAAACTCGCTGATTGCCCAGGGTGCACCAAACGTATAGTGGCTCTGTAGATTCGTCGCTCGGGGAGGCTCCTCTCACACACCCTAAACCAGATAACAAAACAGCAAATTCGTAGCCGAATTCGGGGCTGTCTCCGTTTAGATTGCTATTGACACGCGAGGAAGAAGAATAACTATACGCAGTAGGACAAACTGGACCAATGACCAGCGGGGTAATTGCGTATCACACGATCAGTAGCAATGGGTTTCATTTTGACAGTTCAACAACCTTCATTGCGTTTTTTACGTTATTGAGCAGACAATTTTTTTGAACATATAAATCAATGGATTAGCAATATCCTTCAAAATGATTCAGATTGAGATTGGTAGTGTGTTACGCAATCAGGGTGCTGTGGGCCTAGACAATGTGACTTTCTATCACAGAAAAGTCAAAAATGTATGGGACTGACATGAGCAACTGTAGAATGTATGGGACTGACATGAGCAACTGTAGAATGTATGGGACTGACATGAGCAACTGTAGAATGCATGGGACTGACATGAGCAACTGTAGAATGTATGGGACTGACATGAGCAACTGTAGAATGTATGGGACTGACATGAGCAACTGTAGAATGTATGGGACTGACATGAGCAACTGTAGAATGTATGGGACTGACATGAGCAACTGTAGAATGTCGTTGTACACTGGTCTAGTCCCTCTTAGGTGCCGCGGAGCCGATGTGCGGGAAGCGCAGCACCGGCCTTTGTTGTCAATGTAGCGCAATAGTTTGTATAAGACTAGCTAATTCCGGAGTAAAAATACTTGCCAGTCAGTATGATGGTAGCGCAGTGCATGAGCAAGCAGTCTGCGCTATGGATGGATAGCGGGTTCGATTCTCACACGATACAGATGTGTGTGTATATATTATATACGTGAGATCTATGTTTCCACTCACGATAAGAAATAAATTAAATGTGGAGCAAAATTTAAATATGTGCATTAATTTCATGTTACTCAAAATTATAATCACATATCAATTTCAATAATCCAAGTGACATGATTGCCATTACAACTACTAATAATGTCTTTAATGCATTCAAATTGCAATAATCACGCCAATGGCAAACGGATTGGTAATAGTAGATTACTGAAGGCCAATTCCCGTAATTAAAAACGTTCAAAATCTAGTCGCAATCTCATCTCGTCGACAATCAATGACAAAAACAGATTGAGACTGAGATCAGACTGTGACCTTTCTTAAAAATACGAGAATTGCCCCTCTGATATTAGGTAGATTACTAGACTAGATAGTGGAGTAGAGTTATCTAGCTGAAACGAGGATGTTATTCTTATACACTTCTATATCGTATCGCTATCGTGTTGCCAAGTAACTGGTTTGTGGAGGTCAGATAGGCAGTCGCTCCACGAAAAATACTTGGTATCCGGTTAGACTGGAAGCCGATCCCAACTTAGTTGGAAAAAGGCTAGGGAGATGATTATAATCCTTGCGCTTCAGGACCGTATTTACGATATTGTTGTAAGTCTCTTCAGGGGAACAAACCGAGGTCCTCGCGCTCACCAGCCGCATTTGCAAACACTAGACCAGCAGAGCATCCGAGGCTGAATAATTATTTTATTTAATGCCTGGACAGTTTTGACCAGTCTGCCTTAGGGTGATGCAGAGACGAAACATAGCAGGAACAATATATTAGAAAGACAGAATGAAATACATGGATACATACACACAAAATATAAATACACATATACAAGAAATAAAATCATGTAGATGAAGAAAAACGAATCCAACAAAATCAACGCTGAGCAACTGCCTTCGAAAACTGTAGCCAGAGCCGAATCCGCAGTCTGTCGTACTCTAAAGGTGCTAAATGCTCTTCGGGCTGCTAACCTTGAACCTGATGTGTTTGCGGATGAATGGAGTAATATTATGCGTATTATGTCTGGTGTTCTGTGAGAGAAAATATGCAAGGGAGTCCACTATTCCATGTTAGTTTTAAATTAAATTATACAACATAATTACTGTCTCCATGTTAATTAATATAATTGCTGTTGTACGTTTTTAATTAACTAATAAATAAACGCTGGGACGATACTGCCAACTATGTATTTTAAGTAATAACAAGTTTTTTTTCACAACTTTCAGGTGGCGCCGTCGCAGCATTCTTCCTACCTTCAGACAGTTCCATACCCTCTTGATAGCAATAAATAATTAATTAAGTAATCTTCCTCCAATTACGTGTAAATACTAGAATATAACAATATGAAGATAAAACGTGTTTTATTTGCCCACAAAGACTGTTGAAGGTGGGGAAGTTTGAAAGTGGCGCCAGTGACAGAAAAGTTGAAAGGAAATCGTTTAGCTTGGTATGGGCATGTGATGAGAAGGGACGAAACGCATGTGACTAAAAGAGTGATGAATATACATGTTGATGGAAGGAGAGGGAGGCCGAAGAAAAGATGGATGGATTGTGTGAGGAATGATATGAAAGAGAAGGAAGTGAATGATGGCGTGACGGTTGACAGCGGAGAATAGAAGAAGAAAACGTGTTGCGCCGACCCCAAGTAACATGGGATAAGGGCAGGAAGATGATGAAAGACTGTTGAAGGTGATAAACACATTGATTGCATTTTTATGAACGTTACAATAAAAGCTTTTTTTACTGTTTTTGAAGCATGCAATTTATCAATTAGAATATTATTTACTTACTTGGTATTTTTGATCATTTCAATGAGAGGTATAAATGATAAAATATTATTAATTCATATTTTCATTGATAAGTTTTGTATTTACCATATTCTTTATTTCTCCGTATTTATGTAGGTAAATATCAATATATTTTTAACCTGCTTTTTAAGTGTTATTGTAATAGGTTGGTCCATAAGCATGCGAGGTGTTTCAAATGAAAAATAAATAAAACACAATTGAATAAAAATATACGCGTCGACTTGAGAACCTCCTTCTTTTTGATCACGATATTTGACACGATCAGTCGGAATCAGAATCATTTTGAAGCAAATTGCTAATCCATTGCTTCATAAGTTCGAAAAATTGGTCTGCTCAACACGTAAATAACGCAATGAATGTTGTTGAACTGTCAAAATGAAACCGATTCCGATTGATCGTGTGTTACGCAATTAGGGTGCTGCACTTTGGACCTTGTCTAAAACCCGACGACGGAATTAAAAACATCGAAACTGCATCCTTTTCTTTTTTTCAGTGTCGGGGCTTAGTTCATTGCGTATTTCTTATTGTTGGGGTCGGTTTCCTCTATAACCGGATGCAGCTGGATACCAGTATTTTTTTATTTTAACGTTCAGGACGTTGAATCTCATGAACTCATGACATGAATAGTTATAAGATTAGTTACTCGATTATCGTATATCTTTCGAGAATTTGGGGTATCCTGTCTCATTAATTTTTTGACAAACTAGTTATGCACATAACTACATACAAACATATTTTATTTCTTTATTATTACGGGTTTTATTAGTTATTTTGCACGGAATCCTAATTCTTTTACTTTTTCTAAAATAAAAGTAGCCTATGTTATTCCTTATAATATTCATATCAGCTAGTATTTTTCCTTATAATAACACTAGGCAGTGAAAGTTCAGTCCCGTCAAAATCGGTCCAGCAGCTTCGGAGATAGAATAGGTAATTTATACAATTATTATTTTTTCTTTATAACTTACAGACAGAAATATCGAAATTTGACAAAGGGTCACACAATGGCGGGGATTAGCCCGAACAAACAGACAGAGAAACAAACATTTTTTTTTTTTTTCTTATACATAAGTACCGTATAGACTTTCATATGCATTTAGTAAAAAACTGTTATTTTGACATTACAAACATACATGATTGCTGCCAGGAAGGTAAGTATTTAATTAAATTGGCATTCATTATGACGTTAATAATTCGTGTCCGTTTCGACTGCCCGGCCACAGTGTCGTAGAAGAAAAACGACTACGTCAACATTACGAAGGAATTTCTAAAATACTAACAATGAAAGTCGCAAATTCGTAGATCCAGTATTCAGAAAGTTGTAACTTGTAAAGGATTAACCATGGCCGCGCGGTTGAAACGTGGAGATCTGCGCGGCTACGCAGTTCTCTTAAACGGAGCTTCGTATAGGTCCCATTCTTATTGCTAACCACTGATACGATTTCGGAGAAAATGTCGACAGTATGAATAAAGCCCTAATGTTTGGAATTTACGACCTACAGAACTTAAAACCTATAATGCAAGTTAGAAGAAGGGTGACCAAGATTTATGGTGCGTCAATCAGACATTTCCAAAAGCGTCGTTTCTATACCACGTAGCCTATTATCATAATGAGGGAATAAGTATGCTTAATTGGATGGTGACGTACCAAAGTAAGTAGATACGAAAATATTGTTACCGTCAAGATGGTAGGTAAGTACCTTTTATTGTAAAAAGGTTAATGATTGTCTATTCGATTAGTACCTACCTACCTACCTATAAGTTGCGAACATTTAATAAAAAATTGAAAAAAACACCTTTTTTTAGATCTGGGTAAATTTTAGCCCGTCCCGCGTGGTGTTTTATCCTATCTCGGCGGCTCCCGAGTGCGCCCGCGCCTGAGCACCACCCGCTTGCGCGTCTTTATCAGTGCAGTGATAAATGCTTCATCATGGATTGTGTTGTGCTCGTGATACTGCGCTGTTGTGGCTATTTAAAATGAACGTCAAGATGACGGGACCCCGTCAGGTTATCGTATTAAAATTTGGTGTGTTCAGTTTAAGATTATTATTATTATTTTTCCCCTTCAATCCCCACCCCCCTTTTTATGAATATGGAAAATGATGAGAATATGATGTCTGGCAATCCGGCTAACACCCGGCGCTCACAGGTACCCGGGCCTGTGGGTGTGAAATTTACTACCGAAGACTGCACAGGGGTAGGCGACCAGGCCCCTGTGACAGTAAATGCGTCTGGCAGCAACAGCAGTAGTAGAAAGTTCATTCAACAAGCTTTTCACCCAAGCCTGTTTATATCGCGTCCTAGGAGCTCCTCACTAGGAAACATTACCCAAAAAGAATATTTAGAGAATCCAGCCGATACTAGCCAAGGCAAGGGAAATTCTAATCCAATAGAGCTGCAACAAGATAACAGCACTTGCCATCCCGATTGGCAAAGAGTTTCCACCACCAGGAACACCAAAAAAAGGAAACTTAACAGTCCACCGACAACTGAGAGTGTGAAGATCTCAAACCGATACTCAGGACTACCCATGGAAGAAAATCTCCATGAAGGCACTCGGACATATGAAAAGAAAATCAGCAAACCACCACCTATAATGCTCTATGGAGTTGACGACGTCAATAAACTCACAGAGCTTCTAGAAACAGTCGCTGAGCATACAAAGTTCACTTTTAAAATAATTAACAAAAACCAGATACGAATTACAAGCGAAGACATTGATGTTTATAAAAAAATAATGAGTGTGATCAGAGAAAAAAACCTGATAGGTCACACTTTCAATCGAAAAGATGGAACAAACCTTAGACTGGTTATCAAAAACTTACACCACACAACCCCACATCAAGCTATCAGGGAGGCATTCGAAAATACCGGAAACGTAGTCGTAGGTGAAATTATAAACTCTAGATATGGACCTGATAAAGTACCAACATCCACCTTTTTCATTAATTTGCAATCAGGACCAAATAACAAAGCAGCTAAACAGGTGAAAGTTATTTATCACCAGGCAGTTGCTATAGAAGATCCTAAGAAAAGGACAGCCCCGGTTCAATGCCAAAGATGTCAGCAGTACGGACATTCAAAAAATTACTGCATGAGACCTGACCGCTGTCTAAAATGCGCAGAATCACACAACACTAAGGAATGCCCCAAGACTGATCGTACTTCCCCAGCCACGTGTGCCTTATGCTTAGGCCCACATCCAGCAAATTATAAAGGATGTGAGGTCTATAAAGAGATCTTGGCCAGAAAAACTCATAAGCCAAACTACACAAGAGGCAAAGTAACACAAAACACACAGATTAGCAATAACTACGAAGAACACAACTCACAATTCAAAGAGAAGAAAACGATGACTGAACGTAAACAATACTCCGATATAGTTAAGATAATACCGCATGAAAGGACCGCAACTCAAACAACCTACGAACAAACCACACAACACACCACCAGCAAACTGGAAGAAATGTTCCTTAAACAGAGTGAAAAGATGGACGCTATCTTACAACAGATGAGTACCCTCTTAGGACTCATAACTACACTCGTCAGTAAAATCACAAAATGATCAATACGATCAAAATTGCCACCTGGAACATCAACGGACTATCTCCCAACAAAGGCGAAGTCGAGACTCTCATTAACTTCCATGGCCTCGATGTCCTACTTATATCCGAAACACATTTCACATCTAGCAGCCAAATCAAAATAAAAAACTACAACATCTACACTACAAATCACTACAAATCAATGGTACTGCACATGGTGGAACAGCTGTTATAATCAGGGAATCCATCAAACACCACGAACTGCCCCAGTTCAGCACGGAGCGTATACAGGCAACCACAATAGCAGTCCATGATTGTAATGGAGATATTACCCTGTCTTCTGTATATTGTCCTCCGAAACACAATTTAAAGGAAGAGCAACTAACAGTCTATGTGAAAAGTCTTGGACCCCGCTTTGTATCAGGGGGTGACTGGAACGCTAAACATTTCATTCACATACACAAACAGTTCATTGGGGCTCGCGACTAAATACGACCAGAGGAAGAGAACTAAAAAAGTGTGTTGATACGAACAACTTAATCACAATTGCCACATCTGAGCCAACCCACTGGCCGACAGACCCCAACAGACTGCCTGACGTGTTGGACTTCTTCAGTATGAAAGGACTCAGCAGGCTCTTCTATAATATCCAATCTTGTTTGGATGGGTCGTCAAATCATATACCGGTTATCCTAACAATTGGCGCAACGGTTCTAAATCGCCCAAAAAGTTCCAGGCTATACAACGGCAGAACAGACTGGACAGAGTACCGCAGCATCATTGATACGTCACTCAAGCTCAAGATTGCTTTAAAAAATAATGAGGATATTGACAACGCAGTTATAGATTTCACCAGGATGATCCAGGAGGCATGTTGGAAGTGTACACATGAGCTGAATAATAACAGACCAAGACATAACACAGTGCCGCTGGAAATTCGCTAGATAATACTAGAAAAGCGAAGATTGCGTCGTGTGTGGCATATTAGCCGCCATACTGATGACAAACGGGCCTTCAATAAGGCTATACTAGACTTGAAACAAGCTATCAAAGACGCAGAAGATGTTATCGTAGAGGCCCAGTTGCAATCCCTGTCTGCAACCAGTGCGACCGCCTATTTACTCTGGAAGGTATGCAAAACCTCAATCCAGCCAAATAACCCAAAACCTCCTATTAGAATAGAAGGCAGGAGATGGGCTAGAACAAACCATGAAAAAGTAAATGCGTTCGCTGAACATCTCGCCAACGTTTTCGTACCAAACGAACCCGAACCTGGAGTAGATGATGTCGACATAGACAATATACTAAAGCATGATTTTCAGCTAGAAATGCCAATCAGATCGGTAACCCCTCAGGAGATTAGGCGGGTAATCAGAGCTATGGATGATAAAAAGGCCCCAGGGTTTGATATCATAGACAAAAAGGTCCTTGAGGAGCTACCTACAAAGGCGATCGTTTTTCTGACAACTGTTTTCAATAGCATGCTTAGGGTAGAATACTACCCGTTGCTGTGGAAAGTATCACAAATCATCATGATACACAAGCCAGGAAAACCGCCTCATGAAGTGACGTCCTATAGACCCATTAGTCTGCTGCCCGTACTCTCCAAACTTTTTGAGAGAATATTGTTGAGCCGGCTTCTAGGGTCAATGTCGACGATTCCCGATCATCAATTTGGCTTTAGACCAAATCATGCCACCACAGAACAAGTACATAGAGTGTGTCGCGTCATCAGAAATGCCCTAGAAACAAAGCAATACTGTTTCTCAGTCTTCCTTGACGTACAACAGGCCTTCGACAGAGTATGTCATAAGGGCCTGTTAAGTAAAATAAAATTACATTTGCCACACTGTTACTACAAAATTCTGGAATCTTATCTAGCTGATAGAATATTTCAGGTTAAGGAAGATGATTGCACCTCTTGTTTCCATAACATACTAGCAGGAGTACCTCAGGGCTCTGTTCTTGGGCCAGTGTTGTACACTATCTTCACGGCTGACCTACCGCAAACTCCTGGAGTGACAATTGCTACCTACGCGGATGACACCGCTGTCCTGGCGTGTAGCAGTTGCCCCAACAGAGCGTCGCAAAACCTACAAGAAAGTCTAGATGAAATTCACAACTGGCTTGCCAAATGGAGGATACGAGCCAATACATCGAAATCGGTCCAGGTCATGTTTACACTAAGACACCAGCAATGTCCACCGGTGAAACTAGGTCATAGTCAACTCCCACAAAGCGACTGCGTCAAATACCTTGGTATTCATCTGGACCAGCGACTAACGTGGAGGAAACACATCGAAACAAAACGAAAAGAGCTCGAGATTAGATACAAAGGCATGTACTAGCTCCTGGGTAGGAATTCCAAGCTGTCCGTAGATAATAAGATTTTGATCTATAAGACCATATTAAAACCCATCTGGACGTACGGCATTCAACTGTGGGGCTCCGCGTGTGGCTCAAGTATCAACATGATTCAGAGAACTCAGAATAACATCTTAAAACAGATATCGAATTCGCCGTGGTTTATTAGGAATGCTGAAGTCCACGAACACCTGAGCATGAAAACGGTCAAGGAAGAAATAAGTTCATGCTCGCAAAAGTACAAGTCCAGACTGGAGAGACACTCCAACCAATTGGCCGCTCAACTCACAATACCAGCTTGTGTCAACAGACTCAAAAGACGCAACATCCTCCAATTAGATAACTTGTAAAGAGTTGCATTACTAATAAGAGAGTTGCTCCTAATGAGGAGTAATTCTTCCCTGCCAGATTCTCCTACAACTCATCTGCTCATAGTTTTAAAAACTGATTGCAAGATAAACAAATTGAAAAAAAAAAAAAAAAAAAATTAAAATGAACGTCAAGATGACGGGACCCCGCCAGGTTATCGTATTAAAATTTGGTGTGTTCAGTTTAAGATTATTATTGTTATTTTTCCCCTTCAAATAATTATAATTCTGTAATTTTAGATGTTTGTGAAACAATGTCTGAGCTTGCATTATGATTTCAACCATTACAACAACGTAGGTAGGTAATTACTTGTTAAATTATAATTGTAGTTACAATTGTGAAAACGAACTGCGATTGTTGAAATATGTAATTTAGAGTCTATTTTAATAAAACTTTCTGTCTAATACATAATTTTATATTTTAAAAATGTTGTTGTTGTTGCTTAATTTTTAGTTTTGTTTTGTTGTTTTTGTTTCATTTTGTTTTAGCTTTGAAAGAACCTGCATTTATTTAGCTTTTTTTTCCTTATCAGCTATTTTTTTAGTTTAAGTACGTATTGGTGCTAAAACTGAGGTCCGCGATAGCGATATCGCACACAGTATCGCAACAAATATCGATGCGAAGGCATTCTGAAATCTGCCTAATGTATTCTATTAAAATTCACTTTTCAGTTCAACTCTGATACCGAAACCTATACTTATTAATATATTTGTCAGAAATACAAAAGAGTGTCAATCTCGTGATGATCAAGAAGGTTCCTTAATAAAACAAAAAAATTGTATACAAATCTTATGACGTTTCATACTTAATTCACAAAAATATAAATGAGTTTTTGATTAAATTAGTGTTTTCTTTAGCATAATGTTAAAATTAGTATTTATACGAATACGGTGTTAATATTTTGTTACCGTCAAGATGGAAGGACCAAGTCATGGATTTCAGATCATCCTAAATAAAAGTTTAATACTGTAAATCTACTATTTGCTACCTCTAATTTGCATTATGGGTTTTAAGTTTTGTAGGTCGTGAATTCCAAACATTAGGGCTTTATTCATACTGTCGACATTTTCTTAGAAATCGTATCAGTGGTTAGCAAAAAGAATGGGACCTCTACGAAGCTCCATTTAAGAGACCTGCATGGCCGCGCAGTTCTCCACGTTTCGACTGCGCGGCCATGGTTAAACCTTTACAACTTTCTGAATATTGGATCTACGAATTTGCGACTTTCATTGTTAATGTTTTACAAATTCCTTTGTAATGTTGACGTAATCGTTTTGCTTCTACGACACTGTGGCCGAGCAGTTGAAACGGACACCATAATTCCAAATTTTTATCATTTGAAATGTAGTAAGTAGGTACTTACAAATATAATACTTACAAACAATATTAAAAGTTAAATTCTAATTTTAAACAAAGTATAATAATATTTACTAAAGTAGAACTTCTTTATTAGCAAAGAATATAAGTACAAGAACAAGCATCTAATTTATATATTTACGCAAAAAAAATGGAAATAAATTTATGAAGATAATCTATTAGCTTCAAGTGACACTTTAGAACAACTTTGTATCGAAAAACTCATCGAACTCCACTAGCTAATAAAACCCGATACATAAAGCGACCACAAAATGAACAAAAGGAACCTCACAAAAAACAATTAAGTAGGTACAAAGGTTATTATCAGTAATTTACTGCGAATGGAAACTTGTGTGAGACGTAGATATTTATTTATTTATTTAATACTTCAAGCACATACATGTACAGGGCGGACCTAATGCCATAGGCATTTTGTACCAGACAACCTTTGGGTGATGCAGAGACAAACAGTGGTAGGTGCAATCATGAAAATTGAGGAATCAATATTTTAAATAGTATAGTAGTATATCTACACATAGTTCGGCTTCCAGTCTAACCAATTAACAGATGAAGAAAGTGCGCGTTTGGTCTATTTTAGTTACTTCCACAGTATTATGTCATATGCTAAAAAAAAAATTTAAAAAAAAAAATGCAAAAAAAAAAAAAAAAAAAATTTTTAGGTGCATCGTCTTCACATATAATTATATAATTAATGTATGCAAAGTATTGGAAAACATTTTAAAAGAGTAAGAGCGGGAGCACACGATGCGTTGCGGCGGCGGTGCGGCGCCGGTGCGGTGTCGCTGCGTCGTGTTACAAAGAAATATCTGTGGCATGTCACACGATGCGCTCCGGCGCCGCACCGGACTTGCAACCACCGAGACGAGGCGGGAAGGGGTGAATGCGTTGCGACGTCGGAGCGGCACCGCTCAGTTGTTTATGCGTCACAAGGAAGGACACGCTGCTGGGGCGCCGCTGCGACATAACAACGTTGCGGCGCCGCACCGCTCATGTGGTCGCTGATACGGTGAAATCTTTGCGGTGCGGCGCCGCAACGCATCGTGTGCCCAGTTTCTTGCCCATTCTTCTCCATACGAAAACTCCCTTTTGGAAGGGGCGACTCGAATCAATTTTATTTTAATTTTATTTTTGACGTTTAAAAGTGCCTTTTATGTGCCTATTTGAAATAAATGATTTGACTTTAAACCGGGTGCAGCTGAATACCAGTATTTGTATGAAAAATCTTATTCCTAATTCTTATTAATGAACTTGAAACTTGGCATGAATGCTTATCTAAGTAAATTATGAAGTTGGGCATTTTTTGTTTTTATAAACTATTTTTTCTTTTTGCCCCTATTCTTGTTATCCTAATAGTCCAAGCTTGATGATAAATCTAGCCTATTCTAGCCTTCCTCAAGAATTGGGCTATCAATGCAAAAAGATTTTTTTAATTTCGACTGGTAGTTCCAGAGATTAGCGCGTTCAAACAAACAAACTGTTCAGCTTTATTATTATTATTATTATTATTTTTGGTTCACCAGCCATTGTTTACACCGATTCTATGCTAAATGTAACACGCGAAAGTGTGTGTGCAACAATCACTTACAGGCAAACTCCGCATGCATTTAAAAGAAATTGTACAAAAAAGAAAAAAAAATTTAATGTTAAGTAACTTAAATGTCTAAAAGTTCAGATGATATAATTTAAAAATGCTAGAAAAAAAGTAAAAAAGGTAGGTACTATTTTGTCTAAACACACACATCTACACTGGCCGGCAAAACTAAGCACTACACTTTTAAAATTTCAATTTTTGTTAACTATAAAAGTTAAAGGTTTATAAAAAAACGTTTTATAGCAAATTTTATCAGCTTTCTTTGAAACTAGTAAACTATATTTAAAAAAAAGGATAAAACAATAAAAATAGCCAGTTTTACTTAGCTTAGTGTCAAAAAACTCAATTAACATTTATAAGTATGTTTTACATGTTATTTAATTTTGAATAACTGATATTGACTCCTCGGGCTCTGACTACAGCTTCGAGCCGGTTTGGCATACTGAACACAAGGTTTCGGAGCCGATGTTGGGGAATATTCTCCCATTCTTCAATCAGGGCATGTTTTAGTGCCGCAGACCACCACCTGCCACCCATAGTATGGTCTGCGGCTTCTGACTAGCCTCTCTAGGTCATCCCAGGCTTGATCAATCGGGTTGAGATCAGGACTTCTTGATGGCCAAGCCATCACACTGATACCAACCTCCTGAATATACTCTTGCACGACCTGAGCCGTGTGTGGCCGGGCATTATCGTGCATCAGTATCGATCCATCACCCATATTTGCTAAATACGGCCCTGCATACTCGTTGAGAATCTCTTGGGCATACATTTCCCCAGTTAGAGTGCCATTTTCTATGGCCACTAACTCTATGCGGCCTTCTGAAGATATGCCAGCCCATACGTGTAAACAACATTTATTTGGGTCGAGCACAAGAAATTCCAAACACAAAAAAGAACATTATAAAACAACCAAAAGGAAACAACTTTATGCATGCACAGTTATACTGGTTGTACCAACCGCGAAAATAAATGTGTATTCCTCGAAAACGCTATAATATAATAAACAAAGATATTACTGTGGTTGTAACCGAAAACCGTGAAGGAAAACATCGTGAGGAAACCGGCATGTCCTAGGACCAAAAATTCGATGACAAGTGACATCTACCACCCCGCAAAGGACCCGCGTGGTGGGTTACGGCCCATTCCCTCTCACAGAGAGGAGGCCTGTCACCCATTCACAGACTAAACGCGGCAAGCGTAGCTTAACGTGATCGATCGACCTGTGGGGCTGTTATTATTTAGCCACGGGCCCCTCAAATTAAAACATCACTATTTAATCTTACTACCCTATATGGCCAGGGGCAGGGGAGCAGGCCAAAGAGCTCCTTCTCCCTTTTCCACATAATCCTGTCATTTGCTAGTCCGCCAGTCCCGTCGGTAAGAGTCTGCTCCCGCCATCTTCGCCTTGGCCTCCTACTCGGTGGTTCAACATGTTCCAAATGACACGCGGCTTCCTGAGTAACGTCCGTATTCTTGTTTTGGCGCGAATGTTGTGTTCCTTAGGGTATTTACATGCTGCTTGATATCTCGATGTCGATACTCGCTATTTCTAGATGGATGGAGGTGCGCACACGTCGGTTCAGTCGCACCTGAAAACTTAGTTACCCCAGTCTTCGAACAAGTTGAACCGATTTGACCAATCACGAGCAAGATCACATCTTTTTGTGATCACGGTCTGCGCTGGAACTTAAATAGAAAAAAAGGCCGAACTTGAACAACGAAGCCAAAAAGGCTCTTATCTCGGCATAGTTCTGCGAATGCGACGTAATATTATGATATATATTAGAAATAAAGCATCATTATATCAGTCACGTACACCCTATTTCCATTAATCAGTCACAAATCTAGACTGGACTGCCCGACCTAGGACAAAAAAAAGTAGCAGTAGTACCAAGTCGCGCTTGTGAACGAGGCGGAATTTTCAGAAGACATTGTTGATAGAAGATGAACTTGGTAAGTGGTAACGTGTTTCGGGTTAACTTTTCAAACTCAAACCATTTATTTCAATTAAACCATTTACATTCACTTTTGAATTGTCAAAGAGTCGGTGAGTTAAAAAGTTGACGCTAGCTGCCCATTCCAAAACGTAGATCCCTCTCGAGAAGAACGGCCACGAAGCTACTTTCTGAAAACATTATTAACGTTATTTATCAGAACTCTTTAGTGATCATTTCCATTGCCTTTTTTCAACTATGTTGGTGTTGCGTTCCAGTCAAACCGGATACAGGTATATGATTAAAACGACTGCCAAACTGACCTCCACCACCCAGTTACAGGGTAATACCCCTTGATAAGACTGAACTTTCTTTAGTAACCTTGACAATTAAAAAGTGCCTGTAATTAGTTCAATTATTGTAATAAATGCTTCGAGTTTGAGTTTGAGTTAGATCAAGTATCTGTCTATCGCGATATTGAAATATAGAATATAAACCGTTTTTTCGGGTCTGGCTGTTTGTGTATGTGAGTTTAAATGTTTTTAATAAACGCACCCACGATACAGGAGGAGTTCCTAGTGTGGGGCAACGTTTTTTTTATTTAAAAAAGCGATTTTAATTATAATAATAGAATACGGCTGTTTCTTAGAATTTCTACAAACAAAAATCCTGTTTTACACGAATCGACTGATGATTAACAATATAATTATGTGGTTTGGCTAGACCGCCTACAACACATTAATATAATTAAGCAGAGAAATAAATATGTGATAGCAGAGTTGCGAATATGACGCACGTAATTTACCCAAACTTTTTGTTTCTTGGATGTTGTTTATAAATAGCTAGCTTCTGGCCACGACTTCGTTCGCGTGGAAGTCGTAAAGTACCACACCATACTAAACTAACAGCCCCATTTTTATAAAATTTTCATGTATACTACGTTCGTTGTTTTGGTCTCAGCAGCCAAAATATTAATCAAAATATTTTATTTCACATAAACCAACATGGGCACTCATGAACGTCAGAAGCTAGGTGCACGGTTCCAATTGTTCGTTTCCTATGGAGAAGAGCCGGCAAGAAACTCCACGGTTACTCTTTTAAAAATAATTCGCTTTTACATTGTTTTCAAATTACACTACGGAGAACAGCGTAGGCATGTCAACAAGTACCAGGTACTTGATAAAATAAAAAATGGTTTACAGATCTAAAGATCTACAAAATATAGAAGAATCCATCAAAACGACAGATAAAATATTTTATTAAGACAGGACTGGTAACGCCGGAGCACGTGACGTACAGTTGTCCGTGTGAGAAGCAGCTCGTCCTAGGGTTGACATCCGCAGCCTTTAGTAGCAATTCCCCATTGCTGGCGATGTATTTCGTTTTTTGTGAATCACTGAACGCTTGCGTTCATGTATAATGGGACAACACTAATACACCGACTGGTGCTCTCTTACAGATTATTCCTGATGAACAGCTAACACTAAAATAATATAACAGTAGATTGTAAACACATGGGATTTCTCATTAACAGATATTTATTTTAATTTAACCAAAGATGACAGAAGAGGCCTAAACTAGTTTTTCTGTGTACGTTTTTCAAACTATCAAAATGTAAAAAAGTAAGCACAAAAAATATAAATTATTGGGAATCAAGCATAGGTTTGCAATGCCGACCCGCCCGCCGGCCGATCGACCGGCGGGCGGGCCGGCCGGGGTGGCCGGTTTGTCTAAAATAATCGTTATGTCATGATTGACTCATCATCATGTCATCATCATCATCGGGATGATAATCATTTAAAAACCTAATTCTAACTTTTGGCTCGTCTTTTTACAACTTGCGGTAAACTATAAAGAAAACGAACAAATTGCAATATTGCTTATCCCTCGTAGCAAATAGCGTGATAATACATACTGATTATACTTATATCTAGGAATACTTATGCAAAATTTAAACAAAATCTATCCGGTAGTTTTTGCATGATGAACATACATTCAGACAAACAGACAAACATTGTAAAAAATATATTCTCGTCATTAAAATCGTTCCGAGACGTCGCAAAAACTACTTTAAAAAAATGTACAGTTTTGACTTCGCTACGATTTTATTAAACGTATAGATAACAGATAAATACTTTTTGTGCAAAGCTTTGTGTGAAACATGATATGGCAAGAATAAGGGTGAATGCTGAGATGATGGCTAACTTTTGACTACTTTTTTAGGGTTCCGTACCAAAAGGAAAATAACGAAACCGTTATAGGATTTTTTCTTTTTTGGTGGGAAATTATCAAATGACCACTCCCGCTCTGGGCTGAGCGGAAGGGCGTGTCAGACTTTAACTGACTAAAACCCACCCGTGTTCCATCAGTTGCCTGTGCCAGGGGCCACGGTATCTCTTTCGAACAACCCGCGGCCCTGGCAGGCATCGGCCCTAGCGGACCCCGTCAGTTCGTGCTGACATCTCTTTGAAGCGCGCGTGGAACACAACACGCCGTCGACCCGGGCCTGGTTCTTACCGGGCGGCGAGCTGCCCAGTGCTCGCCGCCCGCAAGCTCGCGCCTACGGTGGCCGGGAGTCGGCTGTTGACTCCCGTCCAGGGCGCATCCTGCGGCAACTAGGGGCTTGAGGGCGCAGAGATTGCCTCTCCCTCACGCGCTCCGCCTCCTCCTTCGCACTCATGCATTCATGCACTCTCGCTCCGTACCATGGCCTGGACCAGGGCCGGACGCGAGAGATCGCCGCCGCCGATCGCCGCCACGAGGACACGGCGGTGCTCCGCCCAAGCCGGGCAGACCTTGACCGTATGCTCCACCGTGTCCTCCACCCTTATAGGATTACTTCGTTTTCCGTCTGTCAAGACCCTTTTTCTCAGGAACGCGTGGAGTTGTCCAGTTGAAATTAAGGTCTCAAATACGTAGGTGGGCCCTTGCAGCTCTAAAAAAATCAACCTTCTAAGTCAACGTAATGAAAAAATACGGCCGTGTATGCTACATATTTTGATACTCGCAAATAACTCAAAACCTATAGGGTACTTCCCGTTCGTCTGTCGTCCAACCAGACAGGCCCGAGTTGGCGCCGCAGTGTTCCACGCGCGCCACTCGAGAGTTGGTGCGACCATTGTGGGATTGGCCGTACGGGGAGGTGGGACCCACTGAGGAACAGCGGGTCGAGGCCTGTCGGAGGAGCGGTGAATGCTTATGCGAATCCCGCACCCCCCGCCATAGGCAGAGGGGGAACACCGCGGTGGTTTTAGCCGGTTAGAGTCATACCCCTCTGTAGGCATACTCCTCTGCCACCCCCACAACGGAGGAAGTCCATGAGGATTTCCACCTCGAATCCAAAAAAAAAGGTGCTTCCCGTTGGCCATCATGAAATTTGGCAAGGAGTAAAGTATAGGCGCAAATAAGGGAAAAAGTCAGAAAATCGTTAATTTTTAACTTTATCAGAAAATCGTTTATTTTTAATTTTATCACACATAATTTTTTTTTTGAGATTATGGTTTTCAACTACAATGTTAAGTTTGTTTTTGGGATAAATTCATCCCAACTACGGAACCCTTTAATGTGCGTGGTCCACCACGCACTTTGCTGCATTATTTACGTTACTTCTTTCTAAAAAAAAATCAATACTGCAGCTTAAAAGTTTAAAGCTTTTTTTATTTTCAACCTTTTACTTTGGAATCATTTCCACAAGCCCTTTATTTTGATACCTACTCCACATGGTCATGGAACAACGTTGATTTTTTTTAAATCGTAAGCCTAGTCTACTTGTAATCAACGCGCAACCGAGACGAATCGATAGTCTAAATAGACACCTCTTGTGTAAATCCATCCGGCTTTGAGGGTATAAAGAATCTAGACGCGTGAAAAACATAAGCCTGTCTTTATTGCCTCCCAGTCGGTTAATAATACCTCCAAAATAACAAACATCAACCTTAAACCTGAATTTTAAAAAAACATAATTTATCCGAGTTTGGCTGTCACGTCATGGGGAAATCCTAATATCAATGTCGCAGATGTATTGTTGAATCCACTGTTTTACAAACCCGCTAGTGGTTTTACAAAACAGCTCCGTTAGATAAAACAACTCAACCACGTTCAGCAGTTTTCTATAATTACTGAACATGAACAGGCAGAAATGCATAAACGTTTTGTATTTATCAATGCAGCGAGTCAACGATTAGCGGTTTTGTAAAACTTTAAAAAAAAAAGTTTTTTTTTTGTACAATTTTAGTTCTAAATTTTATCGCTCGTGGCTCTGTGTATCGTAACAGCGATAATGGCGTCCAAAACAGAAATAAATGAAACGAGCAATACGAGTAAAAATTACCTTAATTCAAGTGAAGACAGTTATTTTAAGGACAATAATATTTAAAAGTTATCAGAGTTCTATGTAAGACGCTCATTTCAACTCTACGTCTAAACGTCGGTAGCAGTTTTGTAAAACAACTAGAGGTTTTGTAAAACAGCAGATTCTACAATCCGCCTGCAACCTCTACACACCGAGCGACCGTACGTCCAAATTTTTTTAGGAGTTTCAAATTAAGCTTCGGTCACCTGCGCGTCAAGTTGGCGGGACGGTTCCCTATCCATTTGCATAAAGTTGTAAGACCTATTATAACTTGGCATACTTTTGTTTCTCCTAATTAAATTTTCGCGTAACATTATTTACGCATAACAGCGTACACATAATTTTTTTAAGCATAATTTCTGTAATCATTGTAATGATTAAGCATAACATTCTAAAGCATAAATTTATTTACGGGTAATGATATTAAAACATATTTTTTATAGGCATAACAAATAAGCATAATAATTAACTCCTAAAATGTTAGACACTAATATTTACACATTTTTATACAATATTGCTCTAATCAAATTTGTAGGCACTTTACATTGTAGGTAGAATAAATCTTTTTTTTATTTTTCTAAGTGGACTGTGGTGTCATAAAACTATTGTGTCACTAAGTGTATTATTGCAAATTTGTAATTTAATCTTTTTAAAAAATCGCAAATTCACTGTTCTAACCTAACCTATATGATTCAATAACAGTAGTAAATATCAGGAAACAAAACATCATACCTAATAATTGTATGCCTAAATACAATTATGCTAATAGTTATTAGGCCTAAAACAAATTAGCCTTTAAGATAATTATGCTAACATAAACTGTAGGCCAAAAAAAATATGGCAAAGTATTATTATGGCAAAACAAATTATACCAAAATCGTTATGCCAAAGTATATAATAAAAAAGAATATTATGCGAAAAGAAGGGATCCTCGCGGGACGCGTCAAGTTCGCGGGACGTGGGTCGTGGCGCGGGAGCGTCACCAACGCGAAACTAAACGTGAACACCAGCGCGACTACAGCCATCGCGTAGGTGTGCAAGGCGCCATAGAAAAATACGAGCAGCGTCCGCCGCGCGACTGACGCTCCCGCTTGGCAGTCGCTTTGGTCGCGCAGGTTTGGCTGAAGCTTAAATATTTTTTGGATTTTTGATCTTGATACACCTTTTCGTGGAAAGCGAAAGGGTTATAATTAAAATTCTTATCGACCAAAACAACGAGTGATAAGATACACGTCTAACTTATATGAGTGCAGCGTTTTGACTGCGCTTTTACCACCAGAGGAGGGTAGGACAGAGGGGTTTAATAAACTCACATTGATTTATTTACATATACACATTACGCAGACATTGCAGAACGCTGCCTGCTACGATAGTTACATACTCCTAGTTTTATTTAGTTCGACGTATTAGGGGGTGCGGCTATTGTCATCAATAAGGTCCAAATCCTAGCTCTAGGTCACTAACGAGAAATTCCTGATAGAAAATCCCAATGGATTTTCCCAACCAAAGTCAAATCAGTAATCATATTCAAGAAAGCCATTTTCCGCCCCTCCCTGTACGTCCCTGGGAGGGTAAAGAGAGAGTTGAGAGTAGAGTATTTTTTAATCATTGTTCCTCTCAACCGAAGCACCTGCCAACTAATCTCTTCACCACCCTTGGTTGTCTGGTAAAGAATGCCTAAGGTATTGAGTCCGCCTTTGTAGCTTTTTGTGCGAAAAGTTTAAATACACTTTTCAACGTCAAAAACAAAAATAGAATTGATTCTAGGATCCATTCAAAAGATAGTATCTGTACCTATTTTTTCTGTTCTGTTTTTCATTGTCTGGTTATATATGTGTGTACATAAATGGTAAAATAAATAAATAAATAGTTTTGTATGGAGAAGAATGGACAAGAAACGACCTTGTAACTCTTTTAATTTTTTTTACATTAGTTTGTATACATTAATCATAATTAATGCCATGAAATAATTTAATTCCATAGTAAATTAATCAAAGTCAAAGTCATAGTCAAATCATTTATTTCAAATAGGCACATAAAAGGCACTATTGAACGTCAAAAAAAAAACCATAAAAAAAAAACCGTTACTCTTTTAAAATGTTTTAACAATATTTTGCATACATTAATTATATAATTATATGTGAAGACGATGCACTTAAAAATAAAATTACTATACCACAATAGGTAAAAGAATTTAAATGGATTAATGAACCCATGACGTATAAATTAACTATATGATACATACATGGTGCTCACATATTTACAAACATTCCAAAAGTAGACGATTTTCATAAATAAATAAGGAGTAATAAGTCCGGGTGTGACTTTAAGTAATTACAGAATGTAAATCAATGTCAAAGAAAAAAAAAGAATAAATTATATAATCCTCTAATTTGTAATATCCTTGCTTACAAAGTGTAATTTTAATATAAGTTTTAAATTTTCTTTCATTTAATTGCAATATTTCACAAGGTATTTTGTTGTAACATTTAACACAGTACCCCATAAAAGATGCAAAATAAAAATGGATTCAATGTTAGCAGCCCGACCCCACAGTAAAATACCATATGACATAATACTGTGGAAGTAACTAAAATAGACCAAACGCGCGGTTTCTTCATCTGTTAACTGTCTTATCTTTCTAATAGCATATGCGGCCGAGCTTAACCGCCCCGCAATAGATGTTATATATATATATATATATATATATATATATATATATATACAGGCTGATTTTTTAAAGACCAGCCAAATTTAAGGATGTGGTACCGACCATCAAACTGAACAACTTTCTATTAAATTAAATATATATCCCACCACCATTAATGGTACTGGGCACTATCCACACGTTCAGAACACGTTTACGGCAGTATCTGATAGATTCGCAACAGAAATTAGATATGGTCGCCCTAAATCTTTCACTTATATGAAATGCCTACAGTACTTAGCTTAAACATACATAATCCCTGTTGTGTCACGAATGCATAGAATGGGGTATGCGCGTGGTGGCACACTCGGAGTTTTCCCGTCCTTTTCTGTCTCAAACGTCCCCGACTCGATGGCACTGCTGCAGCGCCTAACTGCTTAACTGCCGCCGCAGTGGTGAGATCTGTGGGATACATAAACAGACACATTATTTCTTTTTGTCACCATAATCTCGTACGCGTTGTTTATCGTACTTCCACATTGTGCCTTGCCTACTTGCGACTGTGACACAGCTGGTGTCGACGCATCCTTTTATTTATTTATTATTTATTCTTTTGTTGGAATCTTGGCCGAAGAAGGTACTTTTTGTTAATGTGAACACAGGGTGTGGCGTCATTCGTAAATACACTACTAAAACCAAAGAGGGTATAAATAAATAAATTACACGAAACTCAAAATACCAATGCTGAATATGCTGATCCGTTTAAGTAAATTATCGTAAGTATTATATTAAATAACGCTTAACTCCTTCTACTAACATTTGTACCTACTTCATCTATTGTTATAGGTAGGTTCTTCACTTTCTTCGAATAGCATTGAATTAACTGTTTAAGAGTCGTTTTTTTGTAGTAGTTTTTATTATTATTCCGACTATTCATGCATTTATTCAAACAACCCACAGTTTTTACTGTCGCAAAACTAAATAACACATAGTGCGGTCCGTCGTGCTCAGCGGCCTGTTGCGCTTTGAGTGCACCGTGCACGGATCAATCTCATCTAGATTGATCGAGAAAAACAGGTTTTGCTGAGACTTTGTTGTTTTGTTTTTGTTTTTTTTTTTTTTCTTATTTGTGTTTGTAATGATATGTACGTGATTACTAGTTCATTTATTTATAAGTATGTATTTGGTATGTTGAAACTGTGTGTACTCCCCGTCACTTTTCCCTAAAGGTTCATTAGAAAACCAGCGTCAGACAGCATCTGTCTGGCATTAATGCTGAAATGAACCTTTTTGGCGCAGCCGTGAGGCGCACACTATTGTTGTCTGAAAGATTATTTTTATTTTATTAATTTTGTATTTTATGTTTCACGAACTGTGTCCAAATAAACTTTTTTCTTTCTTTCTTTCTTATATTTGGTCCCCATTGTAATTTCCCTTCTAGCGTGATTTCTAGGAAAACTGTCTGATTAACAAATTCTAGTTTTTGGCCATTCATTACGATGTAACATGCGCTACTTCTAACATCATCATCTGCCTAGCCTTTTCCCAACTATGTTGGGGTCGGCTTCCAGTCCAACCGGATGCAGCTGAGTACCATTATTTTACATGGAGCGACTGCCTATCTGACCTCCACAACCCAGTTACTGGGTAATAAGATACCCCTTGGTAAGACTGGTTGTCAGACTTTCCGGCTACTGACGACCCGTAACGACTGTCAAAGGTCCACGAATGACAGCCGGGACCAACGGCTTAACGTGCTTTCCGAGGCACGGTGGGGTCTTGGTATGTGAAAATGGTCACCCATCCACGGACCAACCGCGGCAAGCGTAGCTTAACCTGATTGATCGACCCGTGCGGCTGTTATTACTTAGCCACAAGCCCCTCCAATCCCAATCCCAATTTAAATCTAATGCATTTGGTTTTTTTTTTCCATTAAGTACTAAATTATTTACCGTAAACCAATCTTGGACCTGAAGAATAGAGTTATTCACGTCGTCAAGATTTTGTGACCGTCCGGCTATTTTAAAGATCAATGATGTGTCATCTGCAAATAACACCATCTTCGGTTGATTTTGAAGTAATTGGGGTAAATCATGAATATAAACTAAAAAGAGGAATGGACCCAATATCGAACCTTGAGAAACGCCCATTGTCATTTCAGACCTCAATGAGTTTACGCCATTTACTTGGACTTTAACCTTTCTATCTTTCAGGTATGATCTTAACAAGTCAAGTGCTGTTTTCCTAATCCCATAGTGCTCGAGTTTCATCAGAAGTGTTTCATGGTTTATTTGTTGATTTAATTTTAAGATCTTTAAAAGCTCTTATAACAGCCTGGGGGTTTGTATGCTGAAACCTAAGCTCCAAAGGGCATGCCTTTACATTTCTTTTAAGTACGGCAGCAGAAAGCGTGGGGGAAGAATTTAAAGCTTCTGTAGTTTTAGGGGGAATATTAGCAAAGAAGTTTTCAAATTCCTGAGCTATTTCTACATCTGGATTGACGAGGCCATGTGCACTCTTTAAATTAAATTCACTATTTCGCTATTTTTTCCTACCTGTTTCATTATTTATTATTTGCCAGGTAGTTTTTATTTTATCATCAGCTGATTTTATTTTATTGCTTATATAAAGAGCTTTAGCGCTTTGGCACACCCTTTTAAAAGTTTTTTATTATTTTGCAACATACTGATGAAAGTTTGTATTTTTCATATGTTGGTATAAGCCATAAAGTTCAAAAAGATTTTCCTTGCTTTTACGAATACCTGAAGTAGCCCAGTCACTGAATAAAAACTTTGTGTAAATACTTTTAGTTTTCAGTGGAAACGTGTCATAAAATTGCGCGTTTAATAGTGAAAAGAACTCGGCGTAGAACTCATTGGGGTCATCTATATTATTAAAGCTCTGATCACATAATTTACTGGCCAAAGAATGATTTAATTTCTCTAAATTTTTACATGTAATTGGCCTAAACCTTATTTCAATTTTTTGTAAAGGCATATAGGAGCTAAATGTTATTATTTGTCCACTGTGGTCAGATGGCAACTTATTTACAATTTGTTTGTGTAAGTAATCGCAATTACAAAAAAAAAAACAATTAATTAATATTAAAATCGCCACATACGATTATTGACTTACTACTAGTACCAAGTTTCTTTAACACCTCTTCCATTACAGAATCAAACACCGATAGATTCTGGTAACTAGGAGGTCTGTATACGCATACTATAACATGCTTATCGAGTTCAACACAGGACAATTCAATGATGTGTTCAACAGACAGCCCGATGATGTCTTTTCGTTCTATAGATTAAATAGAATTTTTAAGTAATATTAATGACCCGCCATGTATCACACGTTATGTAATCATTATTTAATTAGCAACCAGTTTGACTTTGTCTAAACTCGAGATTGTACATAATATAATAAAATCGTAAATCAAGTCTGTACATTTATGCTGGTAGTTTTTGCGAGGGCTAAGAATATAAATAGTTTTTTGAACTTTTGTCTGTTTGTGTGAATGTATGTTCCAGCATCACGCGAATACTACCGGATAGATTCTGTTCAAATACAAAGATATTCCCCATAGGTCAGCGGGGTAATTGCGTAACAAACTATCAGTAGCAATGGGTTTCGTTTTAACAGTCCAACAACATTCATTGCGTTCGTTACGTTGTCTAAACAACGTAAATACACAGCAGACACATTTTTCGAACATATGAAGCAATGGATTAGCAATATCTTTCAAATGTCTATACTATTGACTATATTATTGTCTTTTGACTAGGTACATTCTTTTAAATTAGTATGATGTATAATTAAATTGCTTATTTTGTTATTTTATATTGCCTATTTTGATTATGATTAGTATTTTATTTATTTTTATTTTGATTGTTATCTTATATTTTTATGTTACGTCGAAATTGTGTATTACTCTATGGATATTTTATTTGTCTGACTAAAATAAATAAATTAAATTAATATTGATAATGTTTTACACAATTAGGGTGCCGGTCAGTCTGTAGGCTATTTGTACATTATCACGCCTTATGTTTGTATGTCTTGTTGTGTTATGTATCTTATGTTTTCTTCTATTTTTATCACAAATTGTGAAAAGACTAGCTAAACGGTTAAAATATTGCAGATAATTACGTACTTAACCTTTTAAGTTGTTATCATCTCGCTATACCTGTATGGAGCTAAGCAGTCAATCATGACATACATGCGAACGGCTATTTTAGTCAACTTAGAACAAAGTAATTAGCTTAGCAGTTCGACGACTGTTTAGCAAACCTATGGCTGTAAGTTTTTTTTTGTGATTCTATTTTATTGACATTTTTTTGTACTATACTCGTATAATGATTAAATGATAGGTCGTAGAACGTACACAGAATCTGTAAGAATGCAGCAGTCAGTGTATCAGTGGTGTCCCATTAAGCAATATGCAAGAAAGCAGGCGTTCATTAAGCCAGTAGAAACGAAAAGCTTCGCAAGCAATGGGATATTAATATTGAAGGCTGCGGGTGTCGAACTGTCTACCTCAGCACGCGCTGCTTCTCAGAAGGACAACTGTTTGTCGCTTGCTCCTGCGTCACGTGTCCCGAGCTCTGTGTATTTTGGCTGCTGATATCAAAACTACAAAGGAAGTATATGGGGACCTTTTATCAAAATGTGGCTGTTATTTTAGTACTAGTATATTGTGGAGTCTTACGACTTTCACGCAAACGAAGTCGCGGGCAGAAATTAGTCTTCAATATAATCCTATAATTTCTAATAGGTATGCTTGTTTACAAAGTTTATTTTTAATCTTGTTTGGGTCGGCTTCCAGTCTAACCGGATGCAGCGACAGCCAATCTGACCTCCACAACCCAGTTACAAGCTGTTCTTTCAATGTAAGTTTCAAATATTCTTTAATTTAGATTTAATATATCACAAGTTATTTTGTTGTACTTTTGTGATGTGTGAACTTTAGAGAATCTAAAAAAAAGTTGATCTATTTTATCTTTATTTCTAGTATTAGTCAGGGAATCGAACCTAAGATTGGCCACGTTCACCAGTTTCGCTTGCGTCACGTTTATCATAATTGTGGCTACCTACGTAATAATGTGACCTTTTCTCGAGTTACCGCGCACTGGGGGACTTCCCGGTGTGACGACAAAGGCTTATGGGTAATCGAAATGACTAATTAGACTGCATTACCAAAGTAAGGCCTATCGTCCACGACTCTACTCGAATCACCAATACGTGGCCGGTACTAGTGTTACACGATGTCACGACGCGACGATTATTAATTAACTTTTTACCGCGGCTGCGTCTGCATGTATGCAGGAAAATATCCCACGGGCACGCACTACCGGGATTAAAACTATATGTGTTAATCCAGGTATCTTTTCGTGTGCCAATTTACATCCAAATCCGTTACCCGTTGTTGAGCTATACATCCAGACAAACAGACAAACGGCGAAAAATTCTAAAAACTATATTTTTGGCATTACTCGTAGCAATAACTTTTTTCCAAAAATATTCAATGCACAGTTTTGACTTCGTTAGTATTTTATTATATGTATAATAAATAATAGTCTCCCGAAAGATTTCGGTCACGGTGACAATCTCAACGGAGATCAGCCAGGTACCTACGCAGGAGATATTATGGCGCACAAGTGTGTGCGTAAACACAGGTGCACTCTCTGTTCCTTTACTCTCATAGTCCGATGGGACGGCAATCCGACACTCGCGGGGAGAGATCAGGCGCAGGACCAACGGCTTTACGTGCTTTCCGAGGCACGGGGACTTCCATACTCCGGGCTGCTACTAAGAAATTCCTGATAGAAAAACCCAGTAACGCTTTGTCTGACCTGGGAATCGAACCCAGGACCCCACGCTCAGTAGTCGCGCTTGCAACCACGAGACCAGCGGGGCAGTTGAAAAAGTTTCCATTATATGTATATCGCAAATAAACGTATTTTCTTTCTTTCTTTTTTTCTTTCTATGTCATCAGCTGTATCCGGTTAGACTGGAAGCCAACCCCAACATAGTTGGGAAAAAGCTAGGCAGATGATGATGATGTTCCACTGTAACCGGATGCAGCTGAATACCAGTATTTTACATGGAGTGACCGCCTACTGACCTCCACAACGCAGTTATTGGGTAATACTGGTTGTCAGACTTTCGGGCTTCTGACGACCCGTTACGACTGCTAAAGATCCACGAATGGCAAACGGACCATCGACTTAACTACTTAACTAGTGCTTTCCGAGGCCCGGATGGGTCTTGGCATGTTTGGTCACCCATCCACGGACCGACCGCGGCAAGCGTAGCTTAACCTGATCAATCGATTTTTTTCATTTCTATGTATAGACTATAAATCCACTATTTCGAATTAGTCTAATCTAGCTCTAGTCGCGTCGCTGTGACATTCTGCTACTCGTTGGTGATTTGAGTTGTAACACGTTACTGTGGAGTAGTATCGTGGACGACAGGCCTTACGTTCCCAACAATTGATACTTAAAATCATACATGGCCTGATGACGTTTTAAATACGTGGAAAAGTAGTATACGCTAAAAATCTGCGTTCTTCTAACAATCTTCTCTTTCTCTGTCCTTCTCATACGTCTGACTTTGTTCAGTCTTCCTTTCATATTCAGTCCATTCTTCTTTGGAATGCGCTTCTTCTTGATATCAGGACGGCACCAGTCGGTATGCATTTAAGCGGAAAATGCTGAGTTATTTTCAAAGCCCATTCTTCTCCATACGAAAACTACCTATTGGAAGGGGCGACTAGAATCAATTTTATTTTTATTTTATTTTTGACGTTCAAAAGTGCCTTTTATGTGCCTATTTGAAATAAATGATTTGACTTTGACTTTGTCTTTGAAAGTGTATAGTCATCTTAACACCTCTCTCCCTTGATTTTGTATATACCTATATACAGGGTGACAGGGAAACTCGACGTGTTCCTTCCAGGGCGTGATAGTGTGACCCATTTGCAACCATTAAGCACCCCATAAAGCCTAGGTGAAAATTCATGGAATCCGAGAAAAACCGATTTTCATGTTTTTTTTTAAAACATGAAAATTGGTGTTTGAAAAATGAAAAAAAAAAATCCCAGAATTCGTCACTAAATATCACTTATCTCTAATTTCTCTAATTGAGTGGCTTTCATAGCTATTCCATTGGCTACCTAATACTTTAACACACCTATTGATGTAACCAAATTTTCTAAAATATCAAACAGTTAAAAGTTAAAGTAAAAATTTTACTAACTATTTTCAAAAATCATCTACGTACACCAACTTTGACACCAGTTATCTCAAAATTTTACTATAACACTAAGCGTAAAAATCACGGAGAAGACATTTTCATTTAATCAGCTATGCAACGAAGTACAAAAATTTCATAAATGTTTAAAGGTGCCGATGAAACAGTCGATTATGTTGGCAAAGGTCAAATTTGCAAATTTTTGAAATATTTTAAAATGATGAGATAATCGAATTAATTAACTGGTTTATATTATCCCTTTACCTCCGCTCCGCAACTTAAGACCACACTTTCAAATGGTAAGTATTACTCGCAGTCGATGAGCTAATCACCGATCACTTGTCGCTTAGTTCGCGTATTTTTAGCCTGATTTTTAAACTATTGCGCACGTATAAACTCTTAAATATTAAACATACTTCCGTTTTTTAAGCTTTTGACAAATAATCTTTTATTTATCATGTCATTAACCTGCAATGTGGTAGACTCTTCACATCATATTTGGTCGTTTAGACAAAGATCAAGAAAAAGCATTGCCTTAATCTTTGACAACGGATTGATGACTGTTGTTATTATTAGAAAAGAGTTCGCTGCTGCCAACTTTATGCCTAAGACAACTTTTTACAAGCTACCTTCTCCCGAGCTACTTGCATGACATAAAATGATGTGCTTCACAAGCCCCTTATGAAATTATGAATGTGGTTGCTGTTGGTTCCTTAGAGCATCTTAACTCGTCTGGTACTGCCAGTGCACGTTTTAGTAAATAGTTATTTCTTTTACAGAAGTCTCAAAGTTTATGTTTACTATAGAATTAAGAGTTTGTACGTGCACAGCAGCTTAATCATATGCGAACCAAGCGCCAAGTGATCAGTGATTAGCTCTCAGCTTGCCACCTGGTTGCGACGATCTAGCTTCATGACGTAGAAATGATTGCTGGGTGGTGAGGAGGTAAAGGGATAACATAAATCAGTTAATTAATTCGATTATTACATAATTTTAACATATTTTAACAATTTGCAAATTCGGCCTTTGCCAACATTATCGACTGTTTCATCGGCACCTTTAAACATTTATAAAACTTTTGTACCTCGTTGCATAGCTGATCAAATGGAGATCTCTTCCCCGCACTTTGTACGTTTAGTGCTCATTTACGGAGACGCGGGAGGTCGCGCGTCGCGTTGTGCGGCGCGGCCCGCACTAAATTCAAAGATATGGCGTTGTATGAATGCGTTTACGGAGAAGCGATTTTAGACGCGTTTGCTTGAAATGGAGCGTTTTTTACGGCCGAGCCCGCGGCTGGCACCGCCGCGTCTCACGCGGCGTTTATCGCGGCGGCGCACGCAGCGGCAATTCTCGATGAAGCGATGCCCGCGGAGGAATCTTCTGCCAGTCATATTTGGAAATTGCAGAACGCAATTAATTAATAATTAATTATTAGTAATTACTAATTAATTTAATTTGCGCTCCCATCTTCCACTAACCTAAAACTGGTCGGTTTGATTGAGTATCCCACGTGCGCCGCAGCATTGCCCGCCGCGTGCTTTGCTACACGCTTGAGGATGCGCCGCGGGCGCAGCGGCGGGCACCGCCACGCTTGCCGCCCCGCGTCTCTATGAACAACGTCTTATATTGCCATACGTTTGTGTTTACGCGTGCGATGATAAGTGCCGCTTGACGCGACGCCGCTCCGTAAACAGAAAATCGTACGACGTGCCGCGAGACGCGCGACGCCCCGCGTCTCCGTAAATGAGGCCTTAGTGTTATAGTAAAATTTTGAGATAACTGGTGTCAAAGTTCGTGTACGAAGATGATTTTTGAAAATAGTTAATAAACTTCTTACTTTAACTTTTAACTGTTTGATATTTTAGAAAATTTGGTTAAATCAATAGGTGTGTTAAAGTATTAGGTAGCCAATGGAATAGCTATGAAAGCCACTCAATTCAAGAATTTAGAGTTAGGTGATATTTAGTGACGAATTCTGGATTTTTTTAAAAAAAACATGAAAATCGGTTTTTCTCGGATTCCATGAATTTTCGCCTAGGCTTTATGGGGTGCTTAATTGTTGCAAATGGGTCACACTATCACGCCCTGGAAGGAACACGTCGAGTTTCCCAGTCACCCTGTATATTATAAGTATATATTATAGTTATAGTATGTATGTGTATATACACATACACCTATTTATGTATTTGTGTACCTAGTATTAAGAGTTTGTTTTTTATCATTGTCCCTCTCAACCAATTCACCTGCCATCTAATCTCTGCACCACTCTTGGTTGACTGATAGAGAATGTCTATGACATTAAGTCCGCCTTTGTACCTTTTTGTGCGAAAAGTTTAAGCGAAATCAAATAAAAGTGATACGATTTAAAGTTCAAAATTTCTGGAAATAAAATTAAACCGTGCTTTTACGATTTTAATAATGATTATAATACAGATTACAGACTGTTTCTGTCATATCCGGCCTGATGTCGGTTTAAATAAACATGGTCACTTAGCAACGTGACAAGACTGCAGAGATCTGATTGCTCCATCGGGCGAGCTCTATGGGACTATGCTCGACTTGCTGGAGTGTCCTAAGTGCCCGTTCAACTGCACCTCGGATAACCTAAAGAATGCTACTGATGTCAACGTGCAATCAACTTGGCCACCTACTGTTCTAAAACTATACACAAAATGAAACCAACTGGGAAGAGTAACATCGACACGAAAAGAATAACAAGATTTAAAAGTTATCGGTCATATTACCACTTCTACGGAATTCACAACTAAAATGACACGTTGATCCAGTGTTCGCAAGCGTGACTGGTGACCTCTACTGTCCAGTCTTGGGTTCGATACCTAAGTTAAGAAATGAAATCATTTATACCTACATTCAACTTTATAACAAATACATAAAAGATAAAAAAGGGCAAAGTGAAATTAGTAGCAGTCCAGCCGATCGATTCTGTAAAAATCTCACTGTGAAAAGTTAGGTGAAGTGAGCTTAGAGTGAGCTGTCAATCGTGTCAATCCCTAGCATTAGTTGGAATGACAGCTCACTCCACGCTCACTTCACCTAAGTTTTCACGGTGAGGGGGTTACAGAATCGCACTGCTGAGTCTGGATTTGTAACTGGTTAGTAGACTCGTCCCTAACGCAACAGGTGAAATGTCGGTGCGCTTATATATCTACCTACACCTTCGAAGAATACAAGCTTGGTATTATGTGTCATGAGGAAAGTTTTCAGTATGAATGTGGAGGGCCCTAGAGTCATGGTTTCTTTTAGCAGCGGCGGCCTAGTGGTGTCGCCTCCGACTTATGAGTTATAGGTTCGAACTCAGGCAGGCACTTTACTCTGTGTATTTAATTTCAACACTACTGCTTTCAAAATGGTAAAGGAAAACATCATGAAGAAACCAGCATGTCCTAGAACCAAACGTGGTGGATTATGTCCCGCTCCTTCTCACAGAGAGACACTTAGGCCTGTATCTCAGCAGTAGGAAGAAGGCTGATTATGATTGGTCTTCCACCAAAGAAATGATGAATGAATTGTGTGAAAGATGATATGGCTAGAAAGGGGGTGACTACCGAGGTGACGACTAATACAGGATCAAAATGAATTCATTGGCATCCTTTTAAGGGGTCATTGTAATCATCATTATGAACCACGTTTACTGTGGGACCAAACCTGAAATCGCGAAAAAAAAAAAACAGCTGTTCCCTACATTTTGACGAGTTATGCGAACATAAATATAGGGAACAGCTGATTTTTTTTTCGCGATTTCAGTTTTGGTCCCATAGTAAAAGTTGTTCATAATGATGAGTACAATGACCCCTTAAAAGCATGCCAGTGAATTTAATTTCATTCTGTAGAGAAGTATGGAAGAAAAAGATATGTTGCACCGACCACGACAAAATAGGGAAAAGGGCAAGAGAATGGTGATTATGTTGTAATTAACAAAAACAATTAGGTCAATATAGTACCTACTTACTAATTCCATTGGTCAACCGACCGATATTAAACTTGCCAAAAAATGTTTAGAATATTTGCGAAACTTTTCAACCCATTTCTCCGCCAGGGGTAAGCAGCAGGCGCGCTTCTAATTAAGTTACAGCAATATAGAAGGTATTATATATCGGTGTGGGTCTCGCCTCGGATCAGTGTGTTCGGCAGCTGTAAGTGATAAAGTTGCGCGATGCTGCGCGAGTTGTGCAAGGTTGCCCGAAGACCGACGTCTGAGTTGGTTGCTCAATAGGACTGTGCGGTTATTGGTGTCCTTGTGTGACTTTTGTACTAAGTAACGTAATAATATGGTGGTTTGAGGTAAGTCTTCAATTATTTTTATGTAGATACTTTGTCGTAAAATTAAAGTCCTAGACAGAGAGTCAAAAAGCTTAGCCCTGCAGTCGCAAAATACATATAGGCTATATATAAAAACCCAGTTCCCAACGGTGGGCTATTATGTTATATTTTAAAATAGTTTTAAATTTTGAAACGTAGGTAGTTTTTTAAATAAAGGTTATAATAATAAAAGTAAGCAATTAATAAATTAAGGCCCAGTGGCCCCGACTTACGAGGTGTAGGTTAATGTAGTGGGTAGTGGGTTTGAACCCAGGCAGGCGCTTTACATTATGTAAATAATTTTACCACCACTGCTCTCAAAACAGAGAAGGAAAACATCGTGAGTAAACCGGCACGTGCTAGAACTTAAAATTAAAATATATGTGACATCTACCAAGACCAACCCGCACTGGGCCCGCGTGGTGAAGTACGACCCACTCCCTCTCACAGAGAGGAGGCCTGTGTCCCAGCAGTGGGAACAGTATAGGGTGATTATGTGAAGCAATGAATATTGTACAAAATGTGTGTACAAAAATGTATTTATTAATAAACAAATTATATTAACAGTTTGCACCACACACACATTTAGATACTCCAGATAACCTTAGGATGAACTAAAAGAAATGAGAGAGATTGGTAAAACAAAAGAAATATGTTTTTAAATAAATACTGTGTTGTGCTTATATGTGGACAGTGACCTATTTAGGTACCTACTTATAGCTAGATGAGCAAAGCCCTCTGTTCCTCGTAAAGGTGATCAGAGGAATACATCAAGAGGATAAGCCGTTATCCTAAATATGCGCTGATACGATATCTATGGCTGATACCAATCAACTGCGGTGACTCTAGGTTCTTCAATAGAGATTTGAAGTAAAAACAAAGTGCTTTGAAGTTTCATTTTAAATGACATTATTGAAGTTGCACAGGGGAAAGATTGTATGGAAGTTCGTATTTTTTGCTGATGAGAAATCCCATCGGGCACACTACCTTTCATTATATTGTGAGAGGCTTGTGGCTAAGTAATAACAGCCGCACGGGTCGTTCGATCGGGTTAAGCTACACTTGCCACGGTTGGTCCCTGGATGGTGACCATCTTTACAAGACCCCTCCGTGCCTCGTAAAGCACGTTAAGTTGTTGGTCCAGCTGTCATTCGTGGATCTTTGACAGTCGTCAGAAGTCCGAAAGTCTGACAACCAGTCTTACCAAGGGGTTTCGTATTAGACTGGAAGCCGACCCAAACGTAGTTGAGCCAAGGTTGGGCAGATGATGACGACTTTATATCATAATGTAGTATAATCTATACTATAACACTGGTCATCACTTATACTTACGAGGTTGACACCAATCGATTAGAGAGTGTGCAAAAGAAGTTCCTTTATCATCTATGCTACGGACCAACTTCAGAAGGTGCCAAAAAGTTAAGTCATTTAATAACAGTCCTTCATCAGTGACGTCTATCCTCACCCCAAGTATTTTATTTATATAATTGTTTAACTGATTAGTATAGTTTATCTGTTAATTATAAGGTTTAATGTAACAATAGTAAAAGGCATGATGGGGTTGACATATCTGTTTAGATAAAAACCCCAAAACAAATAAAGAGAAAAAAAAAAAACTATGCTACGGAGATCACTTAGCCAAACAACTAACTAGCTACACTGAAAAGTTGAGACACTATAATATGAAAACACTAGGTAGTCGTAGGACGAAACTGCAGTGCGATTCTGTAACCATATCACCGTGAAAACTTAGGTGAAGTGAGCGTGGAGTGAGCTGTCATTCCAGTCTAATGCTAGGGATTGACACTATTGGCAGCTCACTCTAAGCTCACTTCACTTAACTTTTCACGGTGAGTTTTTTACAGAATCGATCGGCTGGACTTCTTTATCCTTCACAAGATATTGAGTGGATCGATAGACTGCAGTGAACTTTTGGGCTCACTAGGAAACAAAGTTCCAACTCGTATCCCCAGATCTAATACTTTTAATCTATTTTACACCTCAGGCTCCGAAACAAACCTGGGTCATTACGCCGCTGTACCAAGACTTTGTAGGCAATACAACATGATGGCTAAAACTACATATTTAGATCTCTAATTAAACAATCTCTCGTTAAATTTAAGAAATGTCTTAAAAGTTTATTGTAATACGATTTTTTATTTAAGGTATTTCATTGCTCTTTGTTGTAATGTTATAATGTTATAATGTTATATTGTTGTAATGTTATACAGAATTTGTTGTGTTTTTATGTTTCATTGGCAAAAATTTTCTTTTATTTTATTACGTTTTTAATTTGTAAGCTTAGTTGTTCATTTTATTGTGCATGCTGTGGTCTCCTGTAATTGAAGGAGTACACCTACTATATACTTTGTCATCCATTAATTATATGTAAGGTTTTGTTGGAGATCCTAAAATAAATAAAATAAAATAAATAATACGGATTGTACTGGTTATTAATTATAATAATAATCAGCCCGCATTGTCCCACTCTGCAGGACAAAGGCCACCCTTTCCTTTTTCCTCAACTCGATCCTGAGCTACTTACTGTCTCTTTTAGTTGCGAAATATATTTTTTCTGACGCCATCGATAGTACACTCAACTCAAAACTTACAAATGATTGTTGATTTGATAATAAAAAATAAAGCACACATATTTTATTGAAGTACTGTCAACCTAAAGAGCAAACTAATCCAAAAGGTAATGATCGTTTACATAAGTCATTAGTAAGATTTTTTTATTGAGTTTCTAACATTAAGCAAAAGAGAAGACTGGAAAGCTATAGAAAAGATCTTTGCCCAGCAGTGGGCAAAGGTTGAAAAAGTAATAGAAAAATATAAAAAGAAAAAACTCATCCTATTTTTTTCTGTCCTTTATGTGGCTACAGTGGGACCCAATCGGTGGTTATCTTAGCCCAATTGTAATCTGACATGCGGCAAACATGTCCGGCCCAGTCCCACTTAAGTTTAACGGCTTTCTGGGTAACGTCCGTGATCTTGGTTTTGGCGCGCAGTATTGTGTCAACGCCATCGCGGCAGGGCGAGACGAACATGGCGGGACGAGCTTGACTCCTACCCTAAGGACGTAAAATACAGAATTGTGTGAAAAAGGGAGATCCCGGCCTTTGCCCTGCAGTGGTACAATACAGGCTAGTTAGCAACTATGAAAATATTATTAAAAAAGCAACGAGGTATCAACTGAGAAGAATATTTTTCAGGCTCACAATATTATTCATCATAGCTTACTGAATTTAATTTGATTAGTTTAATTCTATTTTTTTGTAGAGCAGTGGGAATGAACCTTAAGAACAACCAAGCATGACATCAAAGGCAAGAGCCTATTGATTTCGTAAAATACTAATCTACTTATTTCACGAGCGGCCTGTGGGTGAGGCATACTATCGCTAGACGCTCTGCGTATTCAATATAATAATTGCTTCAGGGTGCTGTTGGGACTGCCGCGCTGTTTTAGTGCGTCCGGTATGTTCGCGTTTGGGGATACCGATGATTTTTACGCCATTTTGCGCAAAAAAAACAAACTCCATCTTGTCAAGAGCGCGGTCTGGTTCTGACGGCATCCTAGGAATGTTGATGGAAAAGTACGACGCACCGTGGTTGTCGCACGCTGTGGAGGTGCTGGTCAGAGGACCCCACAGCTAACCTTACAATTTTCTTTTTGTTTCTGTGTTTGTTTACTAACAATTTTACTAACAATTGGGCCTAGTAGCCATAAATAAACAAATATTTAATTTATTCTGTTGACTATACCCAGCATTTTAAAAAGATTTAAATCACTTATTACAACTTAACATTTAGCAAGTTTTGAATGATAAAACAAATAATATACAATGTAATACACTTCGCTACACGTGCTAAAATAAATGATACGTAGCGTACGTTCTGTGTTGGAATGGGCCGGTCGCAGAAACATACGAGTTATAGAAACATAGTCTTTTACGCAAGCAGGTTAGCCGCGCAACAGCGACATAATTTCTTCACGTTTTAGCCATAGAGAGAGGGTAATGTTTAATGTGTAGGAATGTCGGTCTGTACATACCTACAAGTCTAGAAAAAGCTATCTATTTCTAAAACAATTTCTCATCGAACAAAAAAAATTGACATGTGACATCCACCAACCCTCACTGGGCCTGCGTGGTGTATTACCGCCGAAGTGTCTCGTCAGGAGCACTGAGTCCCAGCAGAGGACGTTATGCATCCGACGAGGTTTTTTGTGTATGAGTTTGGGCAGATAATAAAAACACAAGAAGTAATTTAATTCACTATGGTCACTCAATGATTCCTTACTTCGAAACCAGTAATAGTATGTATGTGTATATAACCTATTTATGTATTTGTGTGCCTAGTTTTAAGAGTTTTTTTTTATTTTTTATTATTGTCCCTCTCAATTAAAGCACCTGCCACGTAATCTCTTCACCACCCTTGGTTGACTGGTAGAGAATGCCTAAGGCATTAAGTCCGCCTTCGTACCTTTTTGTGCGAAAAGTTTAAATAAATAAATAAACCACATCAATTCCTTAGATAATCTCGCCAATTTCGCGTTCATTTCGCGCGGTTTCGTTAATTGTGTAACAGAGAATACGGTTCCTGTCCAATAATCATTTGAGTGGTAAAATGAGTTATCCAGGGCAATTCTTTATTATTCCCCGCGAAATCTTACCATTTGCAAACCATGTCAATATCGTGTCTTGTTTACGGCAGGCAATCGAAATGTCACCGGTACGGAAAACGTGTATTTTGACAGTTCAAACCACGCCATTGTGTCATAGAGAATACGTTAATAGCAGAAGGCCAATTCCCATAATCAAAAACTTTCAAAATCTAGTCGCAATCTCATCTCAGCGACAATCAATGTCAAAAACTTGTCAAAAATGTAGGGATATTTTTGACAGATTGAGACTGAGATCAGAGGGGCAATTCTCGTAATTTTAAGAACGTTCACAATTAGAACTGGCCTTCTGATTGTGAACGTTCTTAAAATCACGAGAATTCCCCTTAGATGTCGTGATTAACTAAGGAATTGGCGTGGTTTCGACGTAAGGAAACGTTAAGTGGTCATAGTGAATTAGGACCCTGCTTCTGATTGTTTAACGAAGTATCGGTTATTCGTGTGTCAGTTCTCAGCGTTCCGTAAAAGCAGAACGTGAATTTAACAATAATTTAAATTTCTATTCACCAAAACTGTCGCAGTAGGTAAAGGTGAGCGAACGTTGTATACACCTCGCCATTCTTATCGTGTTACAACTACAACAGCACTCTCTTGAATTAATATTTACTAAAAGCCATGTTTTTGTTTTTTTTTTTTTTTTAATTGCTGAATGGGCCTGCTCTTGACCTCGATCACGCCTGATGGAAAGCGATGGATGAGGTCTATGATGGAACGAGCGTGCCCAGAAGATGCCTTTATGAGTTTTCACGTTTTACAAAAAAACTGATTTTTCAATAAATTAATTAAATCAAATAATAATGACAGTTTGACATGATTATTTTCTATACCTGCAATATTTGTTTCTCATACTTATAAATTTTACCCGACTATCAAGAATCGGTAATAAGTACTGACAAAACAATGTTTTTAGCCTAGGTTTTGTAAAGAAGAAATTATGAAAGTCCATCTATTCGTCTATTCGAACTTATGAAGTTTCACCACACAAATGTTTATTTTCTTCAGTTTCTATTTTCTGTACGATCCTTCATCCAAATACAGGGTCAAATTAAATTAGCTAGCGAAACTCCGCAGAAATGATGGGTAAATTACGTGTCAATGAGGAATTACATGCGGGTGAGGAGTAACGTGCCGTTGTTATAGCAAGTTCGCCGACGGCCGGTTGCTGCATGTACTACAATAGTTATTCATCACGTCTATCGATGGTGCAAGCTATTCAAATGACCTTTTTTGTAAAAATAAGCATTCCATATTCCTACTTCGAGGTGGAAACAATATTCATAGGAAAGTTAACTGTAATTTTATTAATTAAAAGTCATAAAACCATTTAGGGCTTTCTTTTCCGATCCTCCGGCTGTAGGGAACGTAATCAATTCCAATATTCGATTTTTTTATCCTGTTTAGTTGGTATCTAAACAGGATAAAAAAACGGATAAAAATAAAAAATAAATGTTTTTTGGGGGACCACTGTATGCGCTGAGAAAATTTGTTTTCTGTGGAGTTTCGCTAGCTAATTTTATTTTACCGTGTATATTTTTTTTTACAAATGAATGATTTAAATATACATTGATTTAGATATACTTATTGTAAAACAATAAGAATTTCACGACGTGTACTACGCAAAGTTTATCCTCATATGTAAGTTTGGCGTAATCGGATTAAGTAACAGTTCACGTGTTTCTGCTCAATAGCCAATATCACTGCCCAATTGGATTATATTACAGGCTTTTTAAACGCTTCGCCATTTATTTTTATTTGAATGTCAAAGTTGAAGGATCTCTTTCGTTAGAAAAGAGGGTAACTCAAAACCTTAGAAACCATTATTTCGCAAAAACCGGTTTTTACGTTAAAATATTTCTTAACAGAGAAACAGTCGGTTCAACAATCATGGTCATGAGATGGTAATTAATACATTCGTTATTAAATAGAAAATATCAATATCAATATTTATGCGGTGTACTTCAATCGGTCGAAGTGGAGGTGCTTGGGGGAGGCCTATGTCCAGCAGTGGACGTCTTTCGGCTGAAATGATGCTGCTTATGATACTTCAATCAACTACTTTGTTAATGATCATAAACTTGAATTGCCCGTTGAATGCTGTAATTACAGACACAATTAAAAATCCGTTGTGTCTCGCGTGGATTTACGTTATGAAGGATTAAGTCATAAAAACTTGTTTGGGCACACGAGAGTACCTCCACACGTTCGGAACTTACTCGTATATCGCTTAAGATAAGATAATATAATCATTTATTTGCTCAAACATGAATACAATACATACAACACAAATTGTCAGCATGCAAGAGATGTTAAAAGTAGGGGTAACACAGATCATCACGTTTAACTTAAAAATAGGCATGCAAATATTAATAAATTTTAAGTATAATGTCACTTAAAATAAATTTCATGTTATTATGAGAACATTAAAAATATTACATAGATAATTAGATTAGTAACCATGGTCAACTTACTTTCTGCTAATAAATGAACTAGCTTCTGCACGCGACTTCGTCCGCGTGAAATGTCTTGTTCCCCCGACCCGCCCCATCGCATCGCATCGCCCGCCCGCGCTATCACTTTATTTTCACTCAGTGTTGTTTCTGACTTTTTTCTTTTTACTCGCCTCCTAAGTGTCATAGCGTGATGTGAACTCTTCAATATTAATATAGATCAGACGCTTTAATCTTCATTATTAGTATTGATAGATATGCAATTAAGTATATTAATTATTGGATCCCTAAAAAATATTGCTGACCTTGAAAAACCTTCAGTTAACACCAGGTGCGTATGTATGACGCACGGCCAACCACGAGCCGCTGACGCAGCGAAATCCGGCATTTTTTGTCATTCCATATTCTAGCATCGAATAGGTATCATTAAATTTTAAGTAGGTACTAATAATAAAGCTGAAAACTTTGTTTACGAGTATCTGAACGCGCTAATCTTTGGAACTCCCAGTCGGATTTGACAAATTATTTTTGCATTTGATAACCCAATTCTTGAGAAAGGCTTCATACTAGTATAAGTTATTTAACATCATCCGGCACCTCACTCACAAAAAGAAAAATGTAATAAAGAATGCTAATCAACAACGAAGTAATAGCGCCGGCGCATGTGATGCGACGGAGTGGCTGGGGGAACAAGACATGTCACGGACGAAATCGCGGGTACTGGTGTGCAGTCTATGTAATTAGTATTGAATAGAATAGAATAGAATAGAATAGCATTTATTTGCAAATATGGGTAATACATAAGTAGATAGTAGTAGGTATAAATCAGAGTTCAGCCATATTTCACCATTCGGCATGCAAACATTTTCATTATACAATATTGTTAAAATTTTAATTCTCATTACATTGAACATTGAATTAATTATTACATTCAATAAATAAAATTATTAAAATTCAAATTGTCATTAAAACATTAACTTAATTATAACAATATTAATAATTAAATAAAATGGTTAAAAATGTAAATTGTCATTAACAGTATAATTATATGTATAAGAATAAAAATTGTGGTCGAAACATAAATAAACAAATATAGGTACATTAAAATTCCAGGTCATAGATAATATGTAACATAATTAATTAAAAAAATACAGGTATTCAGAAAAAGTTGTGTCCGTTAAAAACTCAGTTACAGTGTAGTACGTTTTATCTATTAATCATTTTCGAAGTCTACTTTTGAATTGCACCGTTTTCAAATCTTTCCAAGCACGTGGCAATTTATTATAAACAATTGGAGCCATGTAATAAATACTTTTGCGCATCATATGTAGTTGTTTGACACGATACCTGATTTAATTATGTATTGTCTCGCCTATTTCTTGGAAATACATCGGCCAAACGTTCAAAACGTTCTGGATTGTTCTTTACAAACAGCTACTTCGAGAATATAAATACAAGGAAGTGTCAAAATGTTGTACTGCTTAAAATATGGCTTGCAACTGTCGGTGGTTTTTAGTTTGAACATTGACCGGAGACATCTTTTTTGAGCCTTAAATGCTATCTCTTTATCGGTGGAGTTCGCCCAGAAAATGACACCGTAGCGCAAGTGAGATTCAGCTATGCCGTAGTAAGCCGCAAGAAGTGCTTTGGTATCGACTATGGATGACAACATATATAAAGCATATGCCGACGAACTCAATTTTTTACACAATACGCCTATATGTGCTTTCCAATTTAAACTGCAGTCTATTTGTAATCCCAAAAATTTGGAAACAGTTACTTCATTAATATCGTCAGTTTTTTTATGTATATGAAGGTTAGGTACACCAGGCATTCGTTGTCTAAAGTGCATTATTTTAGTGTTACTTAAATTTATATTCAAATTATTCTTATCTAGCCATTTAATTAAATTGTCAAGAGAATTATTTATGTCCGCTTCATATGTATTTACGTTTTTACAATGGATTGTAATGGTGCTATCATCAGCAAACATAGTTAAAGGGTGTTCAATGGACGTGGGCATATCATTAGTATATATTATTAAAACCCAACGGGCCCACAACGCTTCCCTGTGGAACACCGAATTTAATTTTACGTTCTCGTGATCGTGATATCTCTTCATGTTTATTCATCACATTAATGCGACTAATCTCGGTTATCTGTGTTCTGTTTTCCAAATACGATTGAACGTATGACGTAGGTACTGTGTACACGAGTCAACTTCTCCTTATTACGATAATCGGCTTTTCGAGGTGAGAAACTCCCCTCGTGTGAATGAGCTTTGTTCGAATTAATCAGCGGACTCTCCTTGACCCCCAAAATGACATCAGTAAACTAGTGTGGCATTTCAACTGTACAAACTTGAATGAGGATTTCAATTTTTTTGCTAATTGCTTATAAATCATAATCCATTTTTTTTATCTACCTTAGACATAAATTATTTAATCATTACATAACTACTACGTGTGGCTGTCTGTTAGTCCCGTGCGAGTTTCTACAAACCTGATTGAATAAAACGCAACAGGCAGAGGTGTCTTAGTAGGTATTTGATATTGGATATTGTATCAAAAATGCCTATTCGACACGATAAAACAATAAATAATCTTTAATTAATGTACATAATTAATAATTTTATAAATTCTGATCTTCTAAAATATTATATGAAAAAGTCAAGGCCATACATTGAATACTTATGATTATTTCATAGACCAGATTACGTACTCACGGCTCCACATCAAGCTACATTTCCAGTTTTAGTTGCCCTCGCATTGTAAAGGTTTTTTGTACAATAAGGAGTCAGCTTATACTGGTGTTGTTATGTTATGCTTCATGTGTAGCCGTGCGTACACGTTCTTACAAAACTAGTTTCAAATGGTATGATTTTTGGTCGTTGACTGGCGACGTAGCGTATCATCGATATAAAATAACATTATGCTAAAATTTAGATTACAAGTTGAATAATTTAGAGAAAAAACTCGTTGGCAAACGAACAAACGATCTTACAAAGGTCGCGTCTTGCTTAATTGGGATCCTTAAAATGAGACATAATTCAGATATTTAATCAGATAAGTAGACTAAAAGTTCTGCAGAGACGGTGAAATAAAAGCATTTTTACAAATCACAAAAAAAAAACTATTTTTTTTAAACTGTTATAAATTGCATGAAAAAGACCGTCCAAACCGCGGGCAAATCTAGTCTCACTAAAATTCTTAGCTTTACAGTTAGTGTTTTTTGTACACTCACGAAAAGTTGATAATTGTTAAAGCTAACTGGTTCCTCAGACTGGTAGTAATTACCTTCCTAACCGGTTTTTGTAACCTCAATTCCGATTATTCATAATCCTGAGTTCATTGTGATTTGAGGACGTCTAAAAAACGATTTTATTCATTTTTTCCATCAATGGGATGGGATGTAAGGTTCGGATCATTATACCAAGACAAAGACATTTATTCGTCGGATATGGTAGGTACAAAGGTGGTTGGTACATACATATAGATAAGTTCGACACATCCGCCGCTACTAGCGGCATACGAATATTTACAATGTGAACCTAATGTACACGTGGGTATAAAACCTAACTTATAATTATACTACTTATACTCTAGTAAACAATACAAAACACTTATACTATGGACATTTGTACTCTAATATACAAAATAAAATAAAAACACAACAATAACATCATTTCTATTATACAGTTAAATAAATCTACCTTATTATTTAAATATATATATATATATATATATATATTATTACTTATAATCTTATAAGTTAACTTATAATCTGTGTGTGTAACTTATAAGATGTATAACTTATAATCAAAAAATTCTTTTAATGTGTAAAAGTTATTTTGGAGAAGCCAGTTTTTTTGACGTTTTTTGTAAAAATTAAATGGTAGCTCTCTTATTACTTTTGGAATATGGTTATATATTTTAGTGGACATAAGGTAGCTGCTTCTGTAGTGGAGAGTACTATTACAAAATTGGTTTTTTAACTTGGTACCTAATCATTTTACAACTTACTAAAGAAATCCACCTATGGCGTTGGACTGTCAAAAGGTTTTTCGAAACCCCACCAAAGGTCAAAGTCCTCCAAAAATAATACACGAGTTTCATAAACGATGTTTTCCTTTACCGTAAGTTAAACAAGTTATTAACTATTTCACCAATATTTTGTAACAATAATGTTGATGTAAAAGAGGGTTGCCATGGAGTTTTTTGCCCGTTCTTCTCCATGGCAACCTACGAGTACTACGGTTTGGAATGGGTAACTAGCTTCATTTTTCTGACTGACCGTCCTAATCTTTTGACAACTCAAAAGTGCCTTTGCTGAATTGAAATAAATGCTTTGAGTTTTTATTTTTTTATTTTATTAGCCGTTCATGTCCCACTGCTGGGCAAAGGCCTCCCTACTCTCTTTCGCTTTGAATTGTGTTTGAAAATTTTAATGACGAAACCAATATTTTGTAACAATCATTTTGATTGAATAGAGTCCTACCCATGCAGTTTCTTGCGCGGTCTTCTCCACAGGAACCTACTACGCTTTGGAATGGGGAACTAGCTTCATTTCTCTGACTGGCCGTCTCCTTGGGTCCTTAGTAATTCAAAAGTGCCTGTAAATGGTTTAATTGAAATAAATGCTTTCCACAGACCAAAACAAATTTTTGTAATAAGGAATTTAGATCAAGTTTAAACCACCGAACCAGTTATTCAATTAAGAACCTGATTGTTATAGAAATGTAGTTTTTTATACAAAAATTACAGCTTATTTCGGTGCTAAGTTGTCATTTTAGTATTAATTTTGCTAATTCAAAATAAAGTTCGAAATACAAATACTGGCTCAATGGTTTAGGCTAGAACTACAGTTAGATTTCGTTTTGTAATAAGACATTGAAAGACGCTGCAGCCTCGTAAGCTAGAATTTGATTCTACTCTTTTTTATTTAAATCAATTATTTAAATTAATATCCCATAACTATAGGCAGATAAAATTAAATCATTTACTAAGCATAGATTCTTTTATAAAATAGCTACAATAGTTTTATAGACGGATCATGAATTCAGGTTTAAGATCATTAATTTATAGTCTTTATGTTCTTTTTATTTTAAACTAGCTAAGACTTTTAATTTACTTTAAATTAACTCAGTTTTTTTTATGTGAATATTAAATTTTTATCTTTCTTACTAGAAGAATGGGTACAGTAAGTATCCTTTAATACGGTCTTCTGTAATGTAGGTGTCAAAGGACTGCTTTGGCACTCGTACATACTAGGATTATTTTTTTTATAGGAACCCTTCTATTCCGAATAATAACCATAATTTTGCTGGGTGATACTTACAGAGCATCGGCCGTCTGACCTCAAAAACTCAAACTATGCAATATCGACATTTATATAATATTTGTTTATCGTAACTCCGAAAGTTGAAGCGTGTCAAGGTGAGAATCCGCGATGATCAACTTAAAAAAAAAAAACAAATGAATTCACATTTTAACTACTGTAGGTATAGGTGCGGTCACTCACGCCCGTATTCAGAAACGGCAATTAGAAATAAGCTATTATAAACTAATGGTTTAAGTCATATATTATATTTCTCAACTACCTTTTTCACCGTATTAGTGTCGATCCCATGGTAATATCGGGTGAAAGCGTAACAAACAAACATGCAAAATATCGTTTTTTTTTTCTCTTAAAATATTAGTTTAGAAAGCAAACAGAATACAATTTATCAACTTAAAATAAGAAACACTGGCTGTATACTAAAAAAACGTTACTTAAAATTAATACAAAAAATGGAACTATATGTTTTAAGTTAAAAGCAGTTACAATATTGTGAGTTATTGACTTATCATTTATTATAAAATAAACTATTCTAAAAGATATCGAGCTTGAACGGTTTTTATCTTGATGTAGGTAATCTGAAAAAAAAAATGTGGACTACGAGTCCATGTTACGGAGGCGGAGCGCGTGAGGGAGAGGCAATCTTTGCGCCCTCACGCCCCTAGTCGCCACAGGAGACGCCCTGGACGTCGGGAATTGATACCGGATTCCCGGTTACCACAGCAGGCTTGCGGACGGTGAGCAATGGGTAGCTCGCCGTCCGGTAAGGACCAGGCCCGGGTCGACGGTGCGTTGTGTTCACGCGCCTCAGAGATGTCAGCACTAGACATTTTTTTACGTAAGGTTATTGTGTTTAGACATCGAAACCCATTAATAATGTCTGTGAAGTTTACACTTTTTTTTTAATTTTTATTTCAAGTGACTACATTAACCACGGTCGATAACCCCACAAAAATAAAGCATCAAATTAATTTATTTTTTGTTTTATCTTGTTAAAATATTGAAACCCACCACAGACTACGTACTTATTTGTCTCTCCTTAATTTTAATCCGCCCATTATGTCACCATTTGTAAAATTTTATATATTTATGTTCTGTAATTTGTAAGAAGAGAAAGAAGAAGATTCTATTATATTCTATTCTATTCTAAACTCATCACTCAAATTCAAACGCTATTTCAAATAAACCAATTACAGGCACTTTTGAATTATCAAGGGGTCGGTTAGTCAGAAAGAAAGATGAAGCTAATTGCCTATTCCAAAGCGTAGGTACCTATGGAGACGAACGGGCAAGAAACTCCAGGGACACATATATACGCTATAAAACATAAAATTGTTGCAAAATATTGGTTACATCATTCATGTTGAAATTATACATGTGAAAACGATGTAGAAAGACGGGCACGTTTAAGTTCTGCGGAGTTTCGCTAGCTAATTTAATTTGAACCCGTATAAAGACATACCAACTAAATACATACACAGCATTAACCCACAATCTTTGTCGTAATTGTAGATTATGCATGCATATAAATTAAAAAAAAACACAGGACACTATTCATTGATAACGATTGTTTACTTTTATGTGACGTCTCTGAGTATGGCTGTAAGATTCAAAGTAAAGACAAGAAAACTTACTTATTCACGCAGTGATCGAAATCCTGTTTCTGATTTGAGTGCCTCAAATTATTTTGATTTTGTATTTAAATAACTACCGGCTATTTCAATCATACATATTTAGATCAACATACAACCTGAAGGGTAATTCTCGTAATTTAAGAACGTTCACAGACTGATCTGTCTCAATCTGTCAAAAATACCTCTAAAATCCCTGCATTTTTGACACGTTTTTGACATTTGTTTGTCGCCGAGATGAGACTGCGACTATATTTTGAACGTTTTTAATTAGGAGAATTGGCCTTCTGGTAGCATCGTGTGACGGGTCGTTGAGCTCTCTAAAATAGGGTTGAGCTACACGATGACTGATGCATGCATGCCGTCTATTGGGACAGGTGAACTCAAAGCTGCAATGGCTCTTCAAATGTTCATGGCCCGACTCGCATAAAATCCTAATAATATAATGTTTGGACTTTAAAAGAGACCATGACCTCGTGAGTTTGTTTCGGCATTTCTTCTCAGGGATCAGTCAGCTAGGAAATGCCGGCGCCATCTAGTTTTAAAATATTGACGTGTGTCTTAAATCTACTTACAGAAATAAACGTTTCATGTCATTTTAATAGCTAGTTACTAAATAAAAATTTATTTATTTTTGTTTCAGAACTCGGCGGGGTACTTTTTGTTAACACTGTTTAAATAATCTCACTTGATGAAAGACGCACTGAAAATGGGGTACATCACCAAAGGAAGTTATGAGCGAAATAGAGTCACGAAAAGTAAGTTTAATCAAATTAATCATTCATTATTTTTGACTAGATGAGCCGGTGAACTTCGTACCACGTGAGAAAAAAATTTGAGTCTTCTTTTTTTTATCGCATGATACACCTTCGTTAATATGCAGTACATTTCACCAGCTTATTCCTTCACAAATGATGAATGACAATATGGAGATATGAGGAACAGGGTGTCAAGTTCGTGTGTTCGTTTGTGTGTGTGTTCATCCTCCATAGAAAAGTAAGGATCCTCCGACCAGATGGGTATTGTGTCTGGCGGGCTACTAGTCGACGCTTGATGCCGGGACAACCCCGCTTGCGAGATGCAGGATTTCGCGTCACGACAGTGTGATGCGGACGGCTATGTAGATGCTGTCACAACAATACCTACATTATATTAGGGAGATATGAAATGAGCATGTGAGATATCTCATGCATTTCAGCATTTATGAACTTCACCACCCACCGATAAAGTTACCTTTTCCTACAATGGATGCAACTGAATACCAGCCGGCTAATTGAGTAACACACTTTCAATCACATTCTGAATAATTTTGAAGGATATTGCTAATCCAGTGCTTCATATGTTCGAAAATTTGTCTGCTCAACAACATAAATAACGCAATGAATGTTGAACTGTCAAAATGAAACCCATTGCTACTGTTAGTGTGTTATGCAACTACCTACCCCGCTGGTTTTTTTTTTTTTTTTTACGACGTTTTTCCTTTCAAAAGCTGTCATCTGGACCAATGAAAAGTTACACTAGTTTGTGGCAGACACAGGTAAGTGCATAGAATGCCTTGTAGCATTAAAGTCCACCTTTTTAACGTTTTGTGATACAGTTGTATGCCGTTGATAGCCGTAATACAGGTTTTGGCCTAATGCAGTTACGTACGATGTTTAATTAATTAGTAAATAAAAAATCTATATAAGTAAATAAAACTAACCGATATTTTTTAAAATAACTATTCAAACATGGTATTTTGCATGGAACGGCTTATTTGAAGATATCTCGAGAATACCATTTATTGATTCTGAGGCGGTACGAAGTTCGCTGGGCCAGCTAGTATAGTATACATATAAATAAATACGGTCAGACCATTTTTCAAGTCGATCCTAAAAACTCTTCTCTTTTTCAGTAAGGTTCCTGGTGAGCTTAGTGCTAGGAGCGACATGCCTTGCAGCAGCCATGCTGACCGTGATGGTGGACCCCATACGGCTTATCGCTGTTTATGTAAGTATATACATCACTTCTATTTTGGCATCAGCATTTTTTGACCTTGACCTTCGGTCTAGGAAAAAATGTTTATATATCACGGAAAAGAAATATTAGGATATCATAACTAATTTGACATCAATCGATGCTATCACACCGCCAACTTCCAATGTTAGAAACTCCTAATCAAAACCCCAATAACACTTTGCCCGGCCTGGAAATCGAATGTAGGACCTCACGCTCAGTAGTCGCGCTTGCAACCACGAGACCAACGGTGTAGTTGAGTGAGTTTGAGGTGATGATGATAAGTTAGTGACGATGGTGGACCTATTGTAGTCAACGATGGTACACCCTTTCCTACAAGAAACCAATTCACCTCAACTTGAAGACTTTCAGGTTATAGCTAACGGAAAACAGACTCTTGCAGGGAATTCCACTTAAAATATAACATCACGCCTGTAAATCTCGAAGGTTTAGGCAGAGGTCTACTTATAGTGACTATAGTACACGTACCCATATTTCGCCAGTTAGTTTAGTGTCATGCACCTAATATTGGGCGAGCCTTTTGCCAGCAACCTGACACAAATTGAGACTCCAAATTCCACTCAGTGCAAGTGTTTCCCGCTTATGCTGATTGGTGGTCTTTTTCTTCCCCAGTGTGCCCGCGTGGACTACGGCACATTCGTCCATGAGGCGATCAGCCAGGAGGTGGACAGTATCCACCTCTCTGCCTACCTCTTCAACGTCACCAATGCTGAGCGTTTCGCCAGCGGTGAAGATGACAAGCTCAAGATGGAAGAGGTGGGACCTTTCACTTACCAGTAAGTTGAAATACATCTTTTAACTTGGTTATCTAACAAATTTCGCGTTTTTTTTAAATGAAATAATGGTGGTTCTTTACTATTAACCGAGACCTTGGGCAAGTGGTGGCAAAAACATACTAATGTTCTTTGGCCAACCCGGGGATCGAACTCAGGATTCCAAGCTCAGCAGCCACTTATGACCGGTTCTCAAACAAGGCAATACAAGGTAGTATTATAATAATATTTATTAAATAATTATATCGACTTAGCACACGAGGTTGTTGACATGCGGAATATGAACTCGGCTGTCATTGTGCTGATTGTCGTAACGGTCAACGGCCAGATGGCCAAAAGCGTTGATCGACATCACTCTCGAAAAACTTGGATCTAGGGCCTGATTGAGAAGGCAGTACTCCTCGATACGGCTCGCATTGTGAGGAGGTTCCTGTCCCTGGAGCCCTAACCACCTGTAGCTTGGACTCCGACACCGGCGGACCACAACTTTTTTATATCTTTTTATTTAAAGTTATATTTAAAAAGTATATATTAAGGAAGAAGAGAAAATTTAACGGTGTACGTTAAATTTTGATCGTTTTAATCCTTAAAAGGGGTCATAGTACTTATCATTATGAATAACTTTTACTACGGGACCAACCCTGAAATCGTGAAAAAAAAATCAGTTGATCCAAAGATTTATGTTTGCATAACTCGACAGAATGTATGGATCAACTGAATTTTTTTCACGATTTCAGGGTTGGTCCTGTAGTAAAAGTTGTTTATAATGATGAGTGCAATGACCCCTTTTAAGGATTAAATCGATCAAAATTTAAGGGTGTATAAACGACGTAATAATCATGAATCTATAAATACTGATGGTGGAAACACATCAGGGTGGCTGATGAGGTTATTATGCAAGAGTGTGTAACTACCCTAGCCTGACCTAGGTAAGAAAACATAATTATCCACACTCAATTATATTCCGATAAGTTTATCTTTCGAAGTGACTGATTTAGCGTTATGTTTTTCCATATATTATAATGTGAAGTACCTAGTAACAACTAGAAGTTACGTAAATGAACATAGACACTTCCTAATATATTAAAATACCTCAATCTTTCATTTACTTTAGGTATCTAACTTATAGCTAAGGGCCGATGGACACGACACGACGCGTTATGTTTTTTTTAACTAGTGAGTGAAGAAGGGGCTTCTTCCCACGGTGTTTGCGACTTGATAAAACATCGAGATTTCTTTATTGGCATAATTATGTTCCCTATTATGTTCCCACTGCTGGGACACAGGCCTCCTCTCCGTGAGAGGGAATGAGCCGTAATCCACCATGCGGGCCCACTGCGAGTTGGTAGGCGTCACATGTATTCGAATTTTTGGTTCTAGGACACGCCGGTTTGCTCACGATGTTTACCTTCACCGTTTTCGAGAGCAGTGGTGTTGAAATAAATTATGTCTAAATACAAATTTATAAAATACTTAGCTCACTTAAAAGCGTTATCTACCCTGTTTTTAAAAAGCGTGCGTCGACGATATAAAGTAGGTACGGGCACCAAAGAATAGATGCCTACGTTTTACATAAACGGGTATTCTATCTAGCACATAACAATTAAATGTAGCTTGGCAATTTGTGAACTATCATTAAGGTGCTTTAAATCCATTTTAAAAAACCTAGATAAAATAATTGAGAGATTAGTTGAGCGATTAAATCAAATTTATCCAATTACCTGTCCCACATCGATCGGGTTATCTAACCTACGTATGTTAGTACCTGAGCATTGGATAGGTACCTACATAAATCTAGATGCCAGTAACTCAAGATAATTATAAGGCAACTACATACCGCAGAGGTACATACATAGAATACCTACATGATTAACATTTACCTGTCATGTACACGTATTTGTCAGTACTGACAAATACGTGTTCAGTGCCGTGGACCGAGGATATGAAAGCCGGTAAACTAATACTAGAAATTTTGCAGACACCGAGGCCACCCATACGAATGGGAACAGTAACTTGTACCCAATCTCGGTCGTCCATGGCCACATTTAGAATCGAAGTTAATGTATGCCTGATAATTTGGTCCATTTTGTCTAAAAGGTGTATGAATATAAAAGGAGTATGATTCCATAAATGGGAAGCGCAAAGAAAATAAGTTAATTTAGGGCCGAAACAGCAGTAATGAATTACGGTGATGGCCGAATGCATATTAATTTGTAACAAGCTGGAAAGCTTGTTACAAATTAATCTGCTTGCTACGAAAATTTAAAAATTTTGTCATTTTCATAGTTTTACAGCCGCCATCATTTATTTTGAACATCGTTCCTGCCGGGGGTCTCCCGACCACATACGTTTTTATATCCAGTAAATCAATAACTTGTGTAGTCAATAACAAGTGTAAACATATTGGAACGAAGTATTAACGTGGGTTGCGGTAGGAGAAAACTGGTAAAAATGTAATCAAAGATTTTATCAATAAACGAATAAAAAAGAAAAATATAAAGATAGAACAACAAACAAGTGATATTTATTTCTTTATCGTGTTAATGAACACGATATAGAAATAAATATCACTGACGTCGTAGGTACATAATTTACGTGCGTATGTCATCACGTGTCGTGTAGTAGGTAAAAATATGTTTTAATCGATTTTGACTTCTATAATAGCGCACGATTGTATGTAAATGGTAGAATTTTGATTGCCCGAAGGTAATAATTGTTTTATAAACCATAATAGCGGTAACTTTGATTGGAGCGATATCCGTGTTCTCAATGTATGTTGATACTTAAGAGGGAGAATTAACCAAAATTTTCCCATCTTCAATTTGATTTATTAAATTGATAAGACTTAGGTATAAAATAAAAATAATATTCGTAACTGCATGATATTTATAAGCTTTTTGTGGAACTGAAACACAAGATATTACATTGATTATACATATTACGATTACAAGCTTTTAGCACTTACGACGTTCTTAAACCTCTATTACACTATACGATATTTAGTGAGCGTCAAAATGAAGGGACCAAATCTTCAATCTCTGTCATACATATATAAAAAAATAATACCATTAATCTACTATTTCCTACCTTTGCTATAATTTTAGCTACCTCATCATATACATAATATTTTAACAAAATGCTTGGTCCCTCCATTATGATATCAAAATGGAGGGACCAAACTGATAGACTACTCCCTGGAATGTTCTACCTACTTAGTGTTATAAAAACTTAATTCTACCTTATTAATATTGATTTTGGCTGCCCGAAACATATATCAAAGTCAAAGTCAAAGTCAAATCATTTATTTCAAATAGGCACATTAAAGGCACTTTTGAGCATCAAAAATAAAATTAAAATAAAATTGATTCTAGTCGCCCCTTCCAAAAGGTAGTTTTCGTATGGAGAAGAATGGGCAAGAAACTCCACCGTTACTCTTTTAAAATGTTTTACAATATTTTGCATACATTAATTATATAATTATATGTGAAGACGATGCACCCAAAGATAAAATTACTATACCACAATAGGTAAAAGAATTAAAATGGATAAATGAAACCATGACATATAAATTAACTTTGTGATAGATACATGGTGCTCACATATTCACAAACATTCCAAAACTAGACGATTTTCATAAATAAATAAGGAGTAATAAGTCCGGGTGTGACCCCAAGTAATTACAGAATGTAAATCAATGTTAAAGAAAAAAAAAAGAATAAATTATACAATTACATTAGCAACCAGTTTGATTTTGTCTAGACTCTAGAGATTGTCCTATGGAGCAGGACCAGCATGTTTCCAAGCATTCTTATCTTGGATATAATCCTCTAATTTGTAATATCCTTGCTTACAAAGTGTAAATTTAATATAAGTTTTAAATTTTCTTTAATTTAATTGCAATATTTCACAAGGTATTTTGTTGTAACATTTAACACAGTACCCCATAAAAGATGTATGTGCTTTAGATAATCTGAAAAAAGGTTGATCTAATTTATCTTTATTTCTAGTATTAAAATTATGTCTATCACTTATTATATTAAAAAGATGTTATTTTTTCTTACATACATAATATTTTCATAAATGAATTGGCAAGGTACCGTCATATGTCGTGCGGTGTCACAGGGATCGGTTCTGGGGCCGCTCCTGTGGGACATCGGTTACGACTGGGTGCTGCAGGCCGACCTCCCTGATGGCGTCAGTGTAGTTTGCTACGCTGACGACACGCTGGTCCTGGCGCAGGGGAGGTCGCATCAGGCGGCGCCCGACGCGATGACACGCGGGGTTGCGATAGTCGTGGAAAGGATCCGGCAGTTGGGTCTCGAGGTGGCATTGCACAAGTCCGAGGCCATGTCCTTTCATGGGCCCCGGTACGGGCCACCTTCGGGATCCCAACTGATGGTAGGAGGGGTTCACATCGGCGTCGAGACAACGATGAGATACCTGGGTCTCGTCCTCGACAGCCGGTGGAACTTCGTCGAGCATTTCCGACGTTTGGCCCCCAAACTGGAACGGGCCAGGGCCGCCTTAAAGCGGCTTCTGCCCAACCTGAGGGGGCCAAACGCCTCCTGCCGAAGGCTTTACGCGGGGGTCGTGCGGTCCATGGCCCTGTATGGGGCCCCGGTATGGGCGCGTTCACTGCGGCTTCGAGCCGCACACTACCTGAACGCGCCCCAAAAGGTGGTAGCCGTAAGGCTAATGCGGGGGTACCGCACGATCTCGGGCGAGGCAGCAAGCCTCCTTGCCGGACTGCCACCATGGGATCTGGAGGCGATAGTCCTCGCGCGCCTGTATGACTGGCACGCGGAGGCACTACGTCGGGGGGAAACTCCGCACCCGCGGCAAATCGCTGCGGAGCGGACGGACCTCCGGCGCGGTCTCATGGTGGAATGGAAGGCGCGACTATCGCAACCCAGCGCAGGGCACGCCACGATATCGGCGGTAAGACCCTTCTTTGAGGAGTGGCTAGAGAGGCGTCACGGCGCTCTCACCTACCGCCTGACGCAGGTCCTCTCCGGACACGGATGTTTCGGGAGGTTCCTGCACATAATCTGGCGGGAGGAGATGCCCGGGTGTCACCACTGCGAGGATCGCCCAGAGGACACGGTGGAGCATACGGTGGAGGTCTGCCCCGCTTGGGCAGAGCACCGCCGTGTCCTCGTAGAGGCGATCGGCAGCGGCGGCGACCTCTCGCGTCCGGCCCTGGTGCAAGCCATGGTCCGAGGCGAGAGGGAGTGGGAGGCGGTCACCTCCTTCTGCGAAGCAGTCATGCTAGCGAAGGAGGTGGCGGGATGGGCAAGGGAGAGATCCTCACGCCTCAGCCGCCGAGGGAGACGCTCCGGGCGTCGGGAGCCGCGTGACGACTCCCGGCCACCGTAGGCGCGGGCCTGCGGGCGGAGAGCAATGGGTAGCTCTCCGTCCGATCAGGACCAGGCCCGTGCCGGACGGCGCGTATGTGTTCCACGTGCGCCTCAAAGAGATGTCAGCATAGATGACGGGGCCCGACAGGGCCGAGGCCAGCCGGGGTAGCGGGATCGTCCGAAAGGGTTACCGCTGCCCTGGTACATAAAGGGCTAAGGAAGGAACACGGGTGGGTTTTAGTCAGTAAGAGTCTGACACTCCCTGCTCCACCCAGAGCGGGAGGGGTCATTTGATGATTTCCCATCCTCAAAAAAAAAAAAAAAAAATGTACCGTCATAATATTAACCCTTTTAAATAGTTCCCTAAGAGATTCGCGGCGACGTAGATTGTAAAAGGCTCTGACAGCTCTCTTTTGCAAAATAAATATAATAATATTATATTTAGCATTCATTTAATATTAATATTTTGCACTATTAGAAGGTATTAAATAAGTATTAAATATTTATCCTTCGAAGATCGAAAATAAACCGCCCATTTACCTGTTGCACTAAACAATTGAATCGTCAATTTGGAGGGACCAACTAATATAATCGATATTTTTAAAACGATATATATTTCGGGCAGCCATAATATTAAGGTAGAATTCAGGTATTATAACACTAAGTAGGTAGAACATTCCAGGGAGTAGTCTATCAGTTTGGTCCCTCCATCTTGATATCATGATGGAGGGACCAAGCATTTTGTTAAAATATTATGTATATGATGACTGATGAGGTAGCTAAAATTATAGCAAAGGTAGGAAATAGTAGATTAATGGTATTATTTTTTAATTATGTATGACAGAGATTGGAGATTTGGTTCCTTCATTTTGACGCTCACGATATTAAGGGCCAGATGTTTAGGTGATGTGTTTTTTAATGGGTACCTACCCTTCCTCCCTTTCTCTTATAATACCATCTAAAAACTCTTCTTTCACTAATGGAAGTAGTCATCCTCCGACACACGTTGCGTTGTTTGTAAGTCATTTATTCACTACTTAGGGCCGGTTGTTTCAAATGGTTGGTTAACGTAACATACGTACGTCAAATAATAACTATTACGTACTCGTTATTATTTGACGCAAGGCAATGCCATAATTTTGTAATTGTAATTTGAAACAACGCTTTTTTTGGATTGACGATGGTTATCGAAATTTTTGACGTTTACGCGTGCGTCAAATGGGCGTGAAACAAACCGCCCTTAGGTAATAATAATTTAACTGTGCAATGAAAATGACCGAATATGTCACTTTATACAAGCGATACAGACATTGACAGGAGGACGTTGATGGTAAACATTTGTGAAATTGTTACAGTCATTGTGTATTGACAAAACAAGATGGCGGCGTTAGTTCCTGATTTTGACCACGCGCCAAAATAACCTTGGAGAGTTATATTCACATTACATACACCTAGTAAGGACGGTCCACTCATTTTTACCCGACTGCGGAGGAGCCAAAAAGAAGATTAATATTCTTAAGATTTTTTTTCCCTTATTTTTTAGAGAGAACAGAACAAATGATGACCTGGAGATAGACAAGGAGGCTGGCGTGATGAGGTACAGTCCTCGACACAGGGTCACCTTCCTGCCTGAGGAGTCTGTCGGGAGGCCGGAGGACATTATGCTTACCATGCCGAATGTTGCCATGTTGGTGAGTTTATCATAAGAACACTTGTTTTCTCAGTATCTATTAACTGTCCATAATATAGGTACAGTGTGTATAATAAAGGAGTGGCCATATTTTAAGGGTGTGGTACAGCAGAGCATCAAACTGAACCACTTCTCCATCGGACTAACAACGTAATCGCGAAAAATATCTGCCGTCCCACACATTAGGTTCGAGTAGGTATTGAGCTTAAATATGAACTCACCTTACTGATACACGATATATTTCGTGCTATTTCATTTACTATATAAAACGAGTGAAAAAATCAAACTAGTGTGCTGTTTTTTTAGGGAAATAAGATGATTCGAACAATAAAACGGTTTATTTTCACATAGTGATCTCCACTTAGCTTCGACACTTATTGGTGAGACATCATCTTCTCTTACCTGTTATTTATGAGACGATGATGATATAGCTTTTAATATATTATAAATTATGTCGTACAACATTCATTGCGTTGGTTATGGATTCTGAAACTTACCTCCGACAAACGTTTCTCTGCCGAATGAGCCGCCGGCATTATGTTTCGTTTATGATTTGTTTAACGACAACTTAAAAACTATGAAGAAACAATAAAGAACTTATCGCTAGTTTTTATACTTTTGTTATTTATTTCTTGTTTTTCTATGATTGTGTCATTCTGTTTAGTTTGTGTCCTTCCTGTACGAGCCCCAATAACTACTCTTTCTACCACCTTTGTAAACGTTCTTCTATTTCTAGAGCATGGCCTCATTAGTGTCCACCTACGGCTATTTCGCCAAGATGGGGTTCAACATGCTGACCTCCCGACTGGGAAGCAATGCTACTGTTCAGATGTCGGCCTATGACTACCTGTGGGGGTACAACGAGCCCCTCATCAACGTGGGCAACACCTTCCTGCCGGGGTGGATCAACTTCGACACTTTGGGACTGTTGGATAGGGTAAGATCGTTTTTACTAATTAAATGAAGGTTGTGATTGTGTTCTCGTTGTGCGATGGGGTTGCCCTATATTGCATCACTGGGTTGGCTTCATAAGTCTACGAGTATGGTGTGTAGGTATTACTTACTTCGTGGAGAGTGTGAAGTTCGGCTCCAGAGAAAGTAGGATCCAAAAGATCATTAAGTGCAGTGCACTACAAACCATTACTTTGCAGAAAGAATAACAGATGGGGAAGTTTCCCTTTTCTCTATAGCCAGACAACAGTAACTGAAACCTCTTATGTTTACGTTCCCAGCTGTACGATGAAAAAGCCCCATTCAGAGTAGAAGTAAGCGCCAACGATGAGGACAAGTTCATGATCAAGTCTATCAACGGTATTGGAGGTCTTCCAAATTGGGGATATCCGGAAACAAGGTAAATACACTTTATTATTATTATCCTGTTGTATCGCTCTACAAGTGAGAAATTGATTATGCCTATGACGTTCCCACTGCTGGGACACAGGCCTCCTCTATTTGAGAGGGAGTGGACCGAAATCCATTTTTTTTTTTTTTTTTTTTTTTTCTGGGTGGGAAATCATCAATTGACTCCTCCCGCTCTGGGCGGAGCAGAAGGGAGTGTCAGACTTTTACTGACTAAAACCCACCCGTGTTCCTTCAGTTGCCTGTGCCAGGGGCCACGGTATCTCTTTCGAACAACCCGCAGCCCCGGCGGCATCGGCCCTAACGGACCCCGTCAGTTCGTGCTGACAGCTCTTTGAGGCGCGCGTGGAACACAACGCGCCGTCGACCCGGGCCTGGTCCTTACCGGGCGGCGAGCTGCCCATAGCTCGCCGCCCGCAAGCCCGCGCCTACGGTGGCCGGGAGTCGGCTGTTGACTCCCGTCCAGGGCGTCTCCTGCGGCGGCTAGGAGCGCGAGGGTGCAGCGATTGCCTCTCCCTCGCACGCTCCGCCTCCTCCTTCGCGAGCATAACTGCTTCGCAGAAGGAGGTGACGGCCTCCCATTCACTCTCGCTCCGGACCATGGCCTGTATGAGGGCCGGACGCGAGAGGTCGCCGCCGCCGATCGCCGCCAAGAGGACACGGTGGGGTCCCGCCCAAGCCGGGCAGACCTCCACCGTATGCTCCACCGTGTCCTCCGGGCGATCCCCACAGTGGTGACACCCTGGCGTTTCCTCCCGCTTTATCCTGAACAGGAACCTCCCGAAACAACCGTGTCCGGTGAGGACCTGCGTCAGGCGGAAGGTGAGGGCGCCGTGGCGCCTCTCTAGCCACTCCTCAAAGAGGGGACTTATCGCCGCAATTGTGGCGTGCCCAGCGCTGGGTTGCGACAATCGCACTCTCCATGCCGCTATGAGGTCCCGCCGGAGCTCTGTCCGCTGTGCCGTGATTTCTCGCGGCAGCGGAGCAACGCCCCGGCGTTTTGCCTCCTCTCGCCACTCCCATATGTGGGCGAGGACTTTGGCCTCCAGATCCCATGGCGGCAATCCGGCAAGGAGGCTCGCCGCCTCAGCGGAGACCGTGCGGTATCCTCGGATGAGCCGGACAGCCATGACCCTTTGGGACGCGATCAACCGGCGGGCTGGTCGCCGCCTCAAAGATCGCGCCCATATCGGTGCCCCGTAAAGGGCCATGGCCCGCACGACCCCCGCATAGAGCCTCCGGCAGGAGGCGTTTGGTCCCCCTAGATTGGGAAGGAGCCGCCTCAAGGCAGCCCCGGCCCGCTCCAGTCTGGGAGCCAAACGTCGGAAGTGCTCCACGAAATTCCACCGGCTGTCGAGGACGAGACCAGGTACTTCATCGTCAGCTCGACGCCGATGTGAACCCCTCCCGCCGTTATTTGTGAACCCGACGGTGGCGCGTCCCGAGGACCATGAAAACACATGGCCTCAGATTTGTGCAATGCCACCTCGAGTCCCAATTGCCGGATCCTCTCGACAATTGTCGCAACCCCGCGTGTCGCTGCTTCGGCCGCCGCCTGGTGCGACCTCCCCTGCGCCAGGACCAGCGTGTCGTCAGCGTAGCAAACTACGCTGACGCCATCAGGGAGGTCGGCGCGCAGCACCCAGTCGTACCCGATATCCCACAGATGCGGTCCTAGGACCGATCCCTGTGGGACACCGCACGACATCTCTCGCTGGTTCCACTCTCCCCGGTGACCGGGGTAGATGACGGCCCTGTCCGTCAAATAGGCCTCGACAATGCGACGGAGGTAGGTCGGCATCCGGTGATATCCGAGTGCCTCCCTGATGCAACTCCAGGGCACCCTGCCCTGGAGTTGCATCAGAGAGGCACTTAACACATTGAAGGCATTGGCGATTTCTAGAGACACCGCCAAGACAACCCCACCCCGGGCCACAGCATCCCCCGTCGTGAGGGCTCGCACGCGCATGATGGCATCCACCGTAGAGCGCCCCCTGCGGAAACCAAACTGGCTCTCCGCCAAATCCGGCCCCACCCGCACCAGCTGCCCGGCAAGGCGGTCTGCAATTACTCTTTCAAAGAGCTTGCCCACCTCGTCGAGCAGCACGATGGGCCGGTAAGCGGATGGAGAGTCCGCAGGTAATCCATCACGCGGGCCCAGTGTGTGTTGGTAGATGTCACATGTCTTCGAATTCGATTAATGCCACTCAAAACCTTATGGTAATGAGTGTTATAGTAAAAACCCTAAATAACAAGGCACTGAAGTTCGTTTATCGCATCCTAAGCAATCGGTTCCAGAGCCAAACCACTGTGGCTAATATTGTTACCGCAAAATGAGTTACTTATGTAGTTTTACACAATGAAGCATGATACTACTTCAAAAAAATTGTATCGTCGATCATATCAAAGATCCCTAGTCCGTTCATCTTTTTAACACCATCTTATTTCCCAGCTCCTCCTGCAACAGCTTCAATGACAGTTTCGAAGGAATCGTCTACCCCCCGGAGATGTCTCACGACCGGCCTCTGAAGATCTACCGCAATGTGCTCTGCCGGTTCATGGAGCTGGAGTACGTGGGTCAGAGGATTATGGACTTCGGAGTCGAGGGCATGGCTTACAAGCTCACTAACAGGAGCTACAGTAAGATACCTGAGAATGAATGTACGTGCAGTAAAGGGGTATGCCATGAAGGGGTTTCGGACATGTCGCCTTGTTTTTATGGTGAGTAAGATAATTTGATCTGGTTATGTCTATATATCTTTTGGAGTCCTGAATGACTCCAAAAGGAGGCCCTATCAGGCGGTATCAGCAGGCCGTACTACAGTGATGCTGCCTTTATTTTTATAGCTGTTTTATCTCTGATTGCAGTTAAATGTACATAATTTCTCTCAAATTAATGAAATCATTTGCAATTTACAGTTTTTCAACCTCTATCATTCATTAACTGAGTTTTTATGTCTCTTATAATTTTATGAACTCGGTTTCAGGTCTGCCACTGGTCCTGTCAAACGCTCACTTCCTGGATACAAGCCCAATGTTATTCGAGCGCGTCGAGGGTATGACTCCTAATGAGGAGCAGCATGGCAGTGGCTTCACCATAGAACCTGTAAGTATCAAAGTTTTATAAGCAGAAGACCGACTTTATCCAGAAACGAATAGCTCCCTAATTGCGTAACACACTTTCAATCACAATCTGAATAATTCTGAACGATATGTTATATATTCGATAAATATGTCTGCTCAACAACGTAAATAATGCAACGAATGTTGTTGAACTGTTAAAATGAAAGACATGAATACTGTTAGTGTGTTACGCCATTACCCCGCTGATGAGGATATGGCTTATGACATTAGAGTTGCAGTCAGTTTTCTTACTAACTGAACTAAGATAAACTGAAGTCATGGTTGTTAGACAAAAAAAAATTTGATCCTGTTACTGCCAAGGATTAAAACATGTATATATGTATTCCAAAATTCGTCATCAAATAGCTTTTCTTTAAACTTGTTGAATCTTGTACAAGCTGTGATATTCAAATCTTTCTAATGTTGGAGTTACTCCTAATATTATGATTCTGTATTAATTGGCTTCTTCCAGGTCATCGGTATGGTGATGTCAACGAAGTTCTCTGTGCAAGTGAATGTGATGGTCCGAGAAGTCGGTTTCAACTCCAAGCTCAGCAGGTTCTCTGACATGTTCGTGCCAGTTGGCTATTTTAAAATTGTGAGTATCCATTTGTACTTCATCATTGTCCTCATTGCCAAACTTAAGTGGCAGTGTGCAGGGCCACAAGGTGGATCAATAACCCGGTGAAGGCCGCAGAAATCCGCTGGATGCGAGAAGCACAGAACCAGTCGAAGTAGTGATAATTGGGGGAGGCCTATGTCCAGCAGTGGGCGTTATTCGGTTAAAATGATGATGATGATGACGATTTGCTCATTCGCCGCCATGTTTGCTCTTGGTTTATTTAAACAACAGTAATTAACATAATAATATGACTCGTATTCTATCCTCAATCCCTTGACTTAAAGAGACCCTGCCTTATTTGACAATCCAACATAAGATAATTAAATCAGGGAAATACGTGTTACGCAAATTGACTACCAACTGAAATTGTCCGTATATTCAGATCTTTCTTCCTTTGACAGTTGTATGCAATGGCTATACACGACAAATTGGTGTAGTGTGTCAGTAGGGTTACATTTAAAATGTCACTACATAATCTTCCCCTTTTCCAGGTACAACCAAGAATGCAAGACGATCAAATATATAAACTAAGGTTGATCCACGTCTACACTCCCTACATCCTCCTGGGGGCACAAGTAGTCCTAGTGGCGGCAGGTCTTCTCCTGCTGGCGCATTCAGCAAGACTTCTCTACTGCCACTGGATCTGTGCAAGAAGAAAAGACATCGCTTTTGATAGTGAGAAGATACAAGTGAATGAAATATTAAGCACTCAACCGCTTATGAATAGATAGTTCAGATCAGCGCCATCTGTTGAAGTGTTTGGAAACTGTTAGTGAAAAGTAACTGTCTATAGTCGTAAAAGTTCTTTTGGCGCTGGGATGTTATTTACAGGGGGAGTCGTTGTATTTACATTTTTTTTTTGTCACAGATTTTGTACTGAAAAAACAAGATGGTGGTGTTAGTTCCAGTTTAGAGTACGCAAATGAACCTTCTAGTGTTGTAAAAATACGCGTAAGTGCTATTGCGGCGGTTTTAATGTTCATCCATATTCGTAATGTATAGGTCAAAATACATTACATCAATTTTTTCCAGATTTTGAAATCAAGCACATATTTACGAGGTTACGAAAAGTGATTGCTTTATTCTCTATTTAAAACCAAAATCAAAAAATCTGCTATATATATATATGCGTACCATAATTAAAGTCTTACATTGTGTAAATTATTACACAATGTAAGGCTTTAATATATTATAAATGAATATATTATATTTTTATCCTTAATTATCAGGTGTAACTGAGACCTCACTTTAAGGGCGTTGTCCATTGCGCGTTTGTTCTGGTGCAGATTTTAATACTATAATTCCGCAATATGCAATCACAGAAAACTTCAAGAACTTAATAGTACGATAATATCCCTTACATTTCGTTTCCGTCTTATATACAGTATTATTCCTACCGATATACCGTCAATCAATCAGTCAACTCAGACTATCGCAGTCCACTGCTGGACATAGGCCTCTCCAAGCCTGCGCCAGAACACCCTGTTCTCCGCCCTCCGTATCCAGTCTGTCCCAGCCACCGTCTATAGGTCGTCCGTCCAACTAGCTGGGGAGCGTTCCACACTACGTTTGCCGATACGACTTACGCGGTCTCCACTGCAGGACTTGTCTGCCCCACCGGCCATCGATCCTTCGACAAACATGGCCAGCCCACTGCCACTTCAGTTTGCTTACTCTGCAAGCTATGTCGGTAACTTCGGTTCTTTTCCAGATCATTTCATTCCTGATTTTATCCTTTAAGGAGACTCCGAGCATAGCTCGCTCCATAGCGCGCTGAGTGACCTTGAATTTGTGGACCAGCCCGCCCGTCAGTGTCCACGTTTCGGCGTCATATATTATGACGGGAAGGACGCACTGGTTGAAAATCTTAGTCTTCAAACACTACGGGATAGGCGACGAGAAGACTTGACGGAGTTTTTTAAATGCTGCCCAACTCAACTGAATCCTTCTGTCGGCTTCTTTCTTAAAGTTGTGACTACCGAGCTGGATTATTTGCCCTAGGTAGACATAATTTTTCACAACTTCGAGAAGCGACCCTTCGATGTGGATTGGACTTAGCAAGACGTGTGAATTGCACATGACTTGTGTCTTGTCCAAATTCATGCCGAGCCCAACCCGCTGAGAGGCTCCATTTAGGCTGTGCAGCATTTGGTCTAGCTGTTCTAGCGTCTCTGCAATTATGACGATGTCATCGGCAAATCGAAGATGTGAAATGTACTCGTCGTTCAATTTTTCCTGTAAAATTGACTTTTTACACTTGCGCGTTTATTCTGCGGGGACGGCGAATTCATTTGCCATTTTGTCGAAAAGGCAATTAATGTCGATAATCCTTCACAGTGTGATATGACATACATACCTACATACATATGAGTTTTTCTGTAGTGCTAGCTATCCAGCAAATAAGTACAGTCCGTTCAAAGTTATTTTACCTCTGATGGTAGCAACCCAACATCAACTTTATTGTAACTAGAATAAAGATCACTGTGATTTTGACAGACTTGTCCGTGGCAGCAACCCAAAAGTAACCTTAAAAATCACTTTGATTTTGACAGTTACGCAAAATCAAAGGTAAAATATCTATGATTGGGCTGTAGGCATGCAGTAGGTATGCTGACAGAACAGTTAACCACATGTCAAAGTCACTTGTTGTCAAAACCGGTACAGGTACGACACAAAGGTCCCGTCATTGTCAGATTGTTACTTTGGACATGCGGTTGACTGTACCTATAGTATTAAGTTGCCCGATTCTTACCAGAGAGAGACTGTAACTGTTTTTAATTATTATTGTTATTTTTGCTTATGTCATAATGTCGGTGATAGGTATAATAAGAGAGCCATAAGTCATGATGTAAATAGTCAGCACTTTTTCTAATTCCTTACGTGACGTTATTATCGTGGACGTCCACGAAATCATGACAGAATGGGGATTTAAAATGTATGGAAATATACAGGGTCAAATTAAATTAGCTAGCGAAGCTCCACGGACGTGATAGTTTGATATCTAGACATGATAAAACAAAAAATAAATTATTTTGGTGTTTTTTTTTTGTGGGGCCATCGATCGCAGGACAACCAGTGGTTGATGACCCCATAAATTCACTAGAAATATCAGTTTAAAAATCAGTTTTTTTGTAAACTTCACAGTCGTGTTAGGTATCGATGTCTAAACACTATAAAACAAAAGAAAACAACTGATAAAACAAAGAAAAACTGCAGTTTCACTAGCTAATTTAATTTGACCCTGAATGAAGACGCTTTTAAATTTCTGTCCACGATAACGTTAGAACGTGCACGTATACATTATATGGACGTGGACGTGGACATCCACGATAATATCGTCACGTTTGAAATGATAAAAGCGCACAAGTTCTTACATGCGCTAAAAAAGAAACCAATGTCGAAGAGGATTCTTCCAAGGACCATTTCTAACTCAGGACCCAAATCAAGTCGGCTCTAAGCCTCGTGGTTGTGTCTAAAGCTTTGGTTTGTTAAGAAAGCGGTGAACGGTCACACAGATTCGAAGTGCAGCAACGCGTCAGCCTAAAACATAACATAGCATATTCACTCTTCATGTAACGCACACGCACCAATCAGCGCTGGTCGCTCACAGACGCGCGTGTTCCGTAGAATGCGTGCGAATCCGCGCGTCTTTTTAATCTCAATAGAAATATGTGCATTACTTTGTAGAGATAAGGGTAAATTTTCTATGTTATCTTTTAGATAGCCGCTTCGCTGTGCTTTGAATCTGCGATAAATCGATCCTTACGGCTGACCAAATACCGAGCGTTTTTTGACACCCTTTAATGTCAAACAATGGTGAAACTGACAGATTTTCATGAGGACCATATAATCTGACGAAACCGCTTTCATAGGAGACCAAAGCTTTAGTCCGGCACTCTGTAGCTAATAAATTACCTTAAAAGTAACATTAAACTTCATTTTGCAGCCTACAAAAATAAATGCGGCAGTCTGTAAGTTTAGTTACATAAATACATACAATGCTAAGGACGATAAAATCAATCTTTCAGGATTGATTTTATCGTCCTCACTTCAGGATTGATTTTATCGTCCTCAGCTAGGCTGAGTGATTATATAAGGTGTATTATGTGATAAATTTGGAAAATATTTAGAAATTAAGTTGTTTTATTGAAAATACCTATATTAAATTATTGCCATCATTCTGGATTTTTATTTACGTTAATATTCTATAAGTAAGTGGGTACTTATTACCTTATTTATTTCGTCAAGGTTAGATTCACGTCTATTTATATTGAAAATTAAGGAAGTGTCATCAGCAAATAACACCATGTGTGGTTGATTTTTTAATAAAATAATGAGGTACCTAGATCATCTTTAAATACTAAACTAGCTTCTGCCCCGGGGCTTCGCCCGCGTGGATGTCGGATATTATTCCACGGGAACATGCTACCAAGACAAAAAGCCTACTAAGGCCTTAAGTCCGCCTTTGTACCTTTTTTGTGTGCGAAAAGTTTAAATAATTAAATATGTGTTACTTCATAACATCAGCTATCTGCCAGTGTAAGTCACGTCAAAACCGGTCCAACCGTTTCTGAGATTAACCGGAATAAACAGATAGACAGACAAAAATAAAAAAAGGTGTTTCTCCGTTAGATTTGATCGTTTTAATCCTTAAAAGGGGTCATTGTACTCATCATTATGAACAACTTTTACTACGGGACCAACCCTGATATCGTGAAAAAAAATCAGTTGATCCATAGATTTATGTTTGCATGACATAATGTATGGATCAACTGATTTTGTTTTCACGATTTCAGGATGAAAGCTTAGCAGGTTTAGCGCGCTGAGCGACCTTGAATTTGTGGACCAGTGTCCACAAATACAAGTCGCTCAGCGCTATGGAGTGCGCTTTACTTGAAGTTTCTTTGAAGGATAAAATCAGTAATGAAGTTATCCGGAAAAGAACCGGAATAACCGACACATCATGCAGAGTAAGTACGTCACCCTTCCCGCTAACCGTCCTAACTAGCAATTGATGTTTTTCCAGGGCAACTGTTTTTCAGTCGGACGCTCCAATCATGTTACTGTAGTTGAGTTAGTTGTGGCTTTATTAAATAACTAATAATTTTTTCAAATTGCTCTTCGCACTCACTCAGTGGGAACTTTGTTTTACAACTTGTGTCTGTTACGACGAGAATATTTGGTATAAATAAAACTCAATTAATATAGTACACATTTACTAAAAGTAATAAAAATGTTCGTTCGTAAGCTTTCGGTGATTCGGTGAAATGGTGTCGCCTATCTCACTTCCCGCTTGATCGGTGCTGGTTTAGATATGGCATGCATACGGACCTGCAGCAGCCGAGGTATATTATAGTTTTCCCCAATCTTTAATTTCTCTTCCTCAGCACCTTTTAAATATGTCATGTACAATCTGTTAGATTCCAGTCCAGCAGTTCGACGTTTAACATGTTCCTTTTTCACATGCCTCACAATAAACTCACGCTGTGGCTGAAATGTGACTTAATGCTATGGCAATAAGCTTCATATTCGTAAAAAATGCGTTTGATATATACGACGTAGATGAAAAAAAATTGTAAACATTGTAGACTAAAATTATAGCGAAGTGCGCTATGTATGTACAGTCACAAGCACCAATATGTCAACACTTGGCAACTTTCAAATGCGATTTTTTCGTGAAAAAACGAATGCATCATTAAAATACGATACATTACATAAACCTATGGGTTCGAAAATGCTATGTTCGTAACAACATAAAATTTCATTAAAAAATAAAGGAGTAAATCGCTTTTGAATAAAGCCGAGTGTATACATACTTTTGCTCGTGACTGTACATACTTCAGTCATTTTGAATCGTAAAGAAAAGAAAAAAAAACTCACTAATTGTAGTATGGTCATACGACGGGTAGTGAGAATATTTTTTCCCTCCTTCTGTACATACGCAAAACCAAATACGTCATTATCTTCTAAACGGTAGACGACACAGATACGACGATTAGAGCGAAGTTATTCGAAACTAAGTTATGAACACGCAGGTAATATCATCAGTTTGTGAGACATAACAGTTAACAGTTAGCGGGGAGGGTGACGAGTAAACTGAAGTGGCAGTGGGCTGGCCATGTTTGTCGAAGGACTGATGGCCGGTGGAGCAGATGAGTCCTGGAGTGGAGATCGCGTATCAGTAAGCGTAGTGTGACCTAAAGAAGGTGACTGGGATTGAATGCGGAAAGTGGAGGACAGGGTATTGTGGCACAGCCTGAAAGGTTGAGTTGATAATTTTGATTTATACATACGAAAGTAACTCTGTCAGAGTTCAGAGCTACTTTGGCATTAAGTACTTCGATCGAGTTACTTTCACACAGGTAGACCATGACCTGGTGTAGGACATGGGATACTTTGTACCTTGCGAATGCAAATCCGTTCTCTTTTAAAATTTATATTTTTTATAACGGATTTTTGGTCCAATCCGGATTATCCGGATTTTACGGATTTTTCATGAAAATAAACAAATTTGCCCATATTAGTTTGTTAATATGTATGATGTTTCTTATATTTGTGTAAAGCACATGAAATTTCGATTCGACCTGTTGGAAACCACAGGCAATATCGACGAGAAAGCTGACGAGGTGGTCAAAGCACTACGTGACGTGTCCCGTTGACTTTTCCCGTCGCAGCGAAAAACTAAGGTGTCCAAACTTTCCTCGGAGATTCTCGGAGAGCCCTCTTATCAGACGAAGACGGCTGCATAGATATGCAGCCGTCTTCGTCAGATAAAAGGGCCTTAAACCTAAAAAATAGGAAGCTGGCGGGACGCGACATTAAGGTCACGATTGAGCAGAACCGAGGATCGAAAGTGTTCGCCCAGTAATTAGGGACGACCTATCTGACAAAACTAAAAACTGCGGATGGCAGAATCGTGACTTCGAAGTCCAAGCTACTCGGGGAAGTCGAGGATTTTTACGGGCACCTATACTCAACGGATGGTGAAACCAGCAGAAACTAGTGCAGGTGACCATCGAGCCGAACTAACGCGCCACTACACGGAGGACATCCCGGATATCGACCAGTGCGAGATTAGATTAGGCCCTAAAGCAGCTAAAGAACAGCAAGGCACCTGGGGACGACGAAATAACGACAGAGCTCCTTAAAGCGGGTGAGGCTCCAGTCCTGAGAAAGCTAGCGAGTCTTTTTAACTCCGTCATCCAAGAGGGTACAACGCCCGAGGCGAAGGGGCAGAGGTGCGGTGGCTGTTCTTCAAAAAAGATGACAAATCCTTACTGAAGAACTATAGACCCATCTCACTTCTGAGCCAAGTATACAAGCTGTACTCGAGGGTCGCCACGAACCGTCTGGCCAGGAGACTTGACGAGTTCCAGCCGCCAACAAGCCGGTTTTCGAAAAGGCTTCAGCACCGTAAACCACATCCATACTGTTCGGCAAATTGTACATAAGAACGAGGAGTACAATCAGCCGCTGTGTGTGTTGTGGACTACGAGAAAGCCTTCGACTCCATCGAAATATGGGCAGTTGTGGCCTCTCTGCAACGATGTCGAATTGACTGGCGCTACATCGAAATGTTGAGATGTTCAAGTATGACGCTGCCACGATGACTGTCCAGATCCAGGACCAGAAAACCATCCCCATCCAACTGCCCAGGGGGGTGAGACAGGGGGATGTAATATCCCCTAAACTGTTTACAAATGCGTTGGAGGACGTCTTCAAGACACTGGACTGGACTGGACAGGGTACCAACGTGAATGGCGAGTATATTTCACATGTTCGATTTGTCGATGACATCGTCATAATGGCAGAGACGCTGGAACAGCAAGACCAAATGCTGCACGGCCTAAATGGAGCCTCTCGGCGGGTTGGTCTCACACAATCGGAATTTGGACAAGACGAAAGTTCACAATTCGCACGTTTTGCCGAGTCCAATCCATATCGAAGGGTTGCTTCTCGAAGTTGTGAAGAATTATGTCTACCTAGGGCAAATAATCCAGCTCGGTAGACGCAACTTTGAGAAAGAAGCCGACAGAAGGATTCAGTTGGGTTGGGCAGCATTTGGAAAACTCCGTCAAGTCTTCTCGTCGCCTATCCCACTGTGTTTAAAGACTAAGGTCTTCGACCAGTGCGTCCTCCCCGTCATGACATATGGCCCCGAAACGTGGACACTGACGGTCGGGCTGTTCCATAAATTCAAGGTCGCTCAGCACGCTATGGAGCGAGCTATACTTGGAGTCTCTTTGAAGGATAAAATCAGGAATGAAATTATCCGGAAAAGAACCGGAGTTACCGACACAGCTTGCAGACTAAGCAAACTGAAGTGGCAGTGGGCTGGCCATGTATGTCGAAGGACCGATGGCCATTGGAGCAGACGAGTCCTGTAGTGGAGACCGCGTATCGGCAAGCGTAGTGTGGGACGCCCCCCAGCTAGATGGACGGACGACCTTAAGAAGGTGGCTGGGACGGACTGGATGCGGAAGGGGACGGACTGGATGCGGAAGGGGACGGACTACATGCGGAAGGCGGAGGACAGGGTGTTGTGGCGCAGCCCGGGAGAGGCCTATGTCCAGCAGTAGACTGCGATAGGCTGACTTGATTGATTGACATGAAATTCAAATTATTTTATTTTATTTTTTGTTATTTGGATTTATTCAAACTATCATCATTAAATATCATAATTGTGGTGTTATTGCTATAATATGTATTTATTCTTATTAAAATAATCAGTCTGTGACTCGTGTGCTGAGTAACACACACTCGCGACACTCGCAAGACGCGACGCGTGAACAGCAAACTCGCTCGTTTCGATTTTTTTGTTACAATGTCTTATTATTCAAAAAAACCGGATTTGACTTTCAAATTCGGATTTGGAAGTCTAGTAAAAAGGTGCGGATATGCGGAATTTTCGGATTACAGATAGTCCGGATTGCATTCAGTATTTGTACCCCAGTAAAACGTACGTTCACGGTGGATAATTTCCGACTTCCACGTGGACGAAGCCGCGAGCAAAAGCTAGTATAAATAAAATACCTCTCTATAATAAAAGACTAAGCTACTGTTCCCACTGACTTAGTTTAAGTAGTTTGCTCAATGTTATGACATTCGTTTGTGAGTGCCATTGCGACGCATATTGACTTTTGATTGTTGCTACAACGTAAAAATATTCAGTGCTACCTATCTACTAACGTGCTACCTACGAGTATCTACTTCACTTTGTTTTTAGTTTTTATATTTTTAACTTGGCGGTGTTCGCAGTGCCTGCGTTTTTTTTTATGTCGCCACCAGACATTTAATTATTTACGGACTGGAAGAGATCCATTGGTTTTATATGTTTTAATAATAAAAGTAAGTACCATGTAAATCTTAATTTTTCTTAAGACTTCACTAATTATTGGTGACCGACTCATATGAGTACGTACATAATTTTGCTCTGGCTCGGACTTCTGTAGAACTATTAGCTGGCACAATCACTTATCCTTCAGTTACCTTCAGATAGATGTAGTTCAGACTGCCACCTTAATCTTTTGCGACTGCCGCGAAATCTCATAATGTGGTTATTTTTACCCGTACCTCATCTAGCTAGTATCTGACGCGACCGATCAGCCAAGATTCATTGAAGCTTGCCAGCCATAATTGACAGTCAGGTTAATTAATTTTTAAGCACATTGACTACCACCTTAAACTGCCCGTACCTATATACAAATCACAACAGCTGTCATTCTACGAAATGGCTACGTGTGAGTGTCTGTCAGATTTTTAGTAAATATGAGGCTTCTCAACAAGACCTGAGTAAGCGCATGCCGGAGGCTAATGAGTTGGCAGACCTGGTCAAGTATAATGTGGAGAAAATAACCTCTCTTTTAGCTGTACCTGCTCCCGGGGACCCCAGCTTATTACACCCACACCCTCAGTAGCTCAGCCTGGGGGTGCTTGGTAGTGATGATAGCAACAGTATGAATAATTTAAATAACACTACTTATATTTTTTCTGATAAATTTGGTCAAGGTTTTGGTAGCTTGTTAAGTTAGTGTTCGCAACAATATGTAATTGATAACTGTTTACCCGGTGCGCGTATTAGCTAATTAATTAGTAATATGAAATTGACCAAAAAAAACCCCAGTTCAACTGTTATATTATTGTATGGGGATAGTTTAAATGTAAGAAAAAAGGACATAATTGAATTTGTCCATTTGATGTTGCATCTTAATGAGACTAATAATTGTAAATTTATTTTTTGTGCCTTGCCTTATTCCCATTATTTAACTGATGAGCAAAATAAGCATTTTTATAATTTAAATATGTTCATTTATAATAGGACTTGTCGTCACAGTGATGCTATTTTATATTTTGATTGTAATAAATTCATTACTGATTACAAACTGACAAATTATACTATGTTTTTGCCACTTATTTGTAGGAGACAAATTGCTAATCTTTTAGCATACAATATACTCAGTGACACTGGTGCTTGTAGTGTACTGTTAGTACTGATACTAACACTACTTTTGATACGCCTTGTAGTTTAAACTACTAGGTGCGACAACGGGTCAGCCGCATAATATGTTGAATGTTGTACATCAAAATATGCAGGGTCTGTCCGGCAAAGAGCTAGAATTAAGTTTATTTATGGAGAACTATGATGTTCAGGTGTTATGTTTGACTGAACACTGGTTGAAGGAACATGAAGTAGTGTTTATCAATGATGAAAACTTTACCATACAGAGTGCATTTGTGAGAAAAAGTGCTATTCGCGGTGGCTCTTTAGTTCTTGTTTCAAACAAGTTGAAATGTAAACAACAATCGAGCGCACTATAGAGGTTTCTTGTGTTGAACTTGAGCGATATGTTATAATTTGCGTTTATCGACCCCCCTCTGGGGATTTTATTAGTTTCGAATCAGTAATGGAGGATTCTCTCAATAGGTTGAAATCAAGTAACAAAAGTATTATTTTATGTGGAGATTTGAATATTAATATTTTAGATGTTACTTACTCCATTAAGTATTAGACTTCTCAATCTTTTCAGGTCTTATAATTTAATTAACTTATTTTTTGAACCTACTAGGATCACAGCATCTTCGTCAACTTGTCTTGATAATACATATATTTAGTGATTGTGATGCCCAACATAAATTAGTGTTAACTGACTTAACGTCCGACCACAGTGGTTTATTAGCTAGCTTCCCCATGCCATTACATAAAAAGCCGCATAAACTTGAATGCAGGTATACAGCTAGTCGTTGCAAAATGTTTAAAAATAATATAGCTCATAGAATTAGACCATCTAAAGTAGAATACGAGAATCCTAATGAAATTTATGGTGCCCTTTTTGATGTTGTGCAAAAAGAGTACCAATCTACTTTCAAGACCAAAACTATTAACATTAATGGATCCTCTGTTGGCTTTAACCAATGGGCTACTCCAAGTATTTATAAAAGTAGAGCGAGAGTATACGAGTTAGATGGTTTGAAAAAATACAGGTTTGATACTGCTTTCCTAGAGTACCTATGTCAAAAATTATTCAAAAAGATTAGTGCTTTTGCTAAATCAAAATTTTTAGGCCATACAATTAAAAATTCTAATAATAAAGTAAAAACCACTTGGAAAATTAATTATTAACAATGAAACGGGTAAATCGGTTAAACAAGAAAAACAACTCGAGATTATGGTCGACAGCAAATTACTTAATAAAGCAACTGACGTAGCTGTGGCATTTAATGAGTTTTTGCCAACATACCGATAACTACGACTCGCTTCTTAAATTCGTCCTCGTTTAAAGCTGAAAACCTTTTGCATAGTAGTGTACCTAAATGTAGTCTTTTATTTAGTTTCGAACATGTAGCCCCGCGTGATGTTTTTAATGTTAATGTTTTTACAAAAATTAATACTCAAGCAGTTGCTAAGACATTTTAATTTAAATAGCCTCCTCCATAATGAGCAATATGGCTTTACAAAAGGTCGTTCAACTACAGATGCGGAAAATACAGAATGAAATTAAAAACTTGCGACAAATCGAAATAAGTAGAAGTTGCAGTAACTGCATAATTATTTCATAATCATAATAAATTGTCGTCGCAAAGGACATTGCTCCACGCCCATATATTATTCGCCCTGGAACCAAGAGCATCAGAAAATTATGTGTTGTATTGTCGATCATTAGTAAACTCCTATAAGATCTTATTTGTATAGCGGACTAGCTGCAGAATAGATATATTTCAAAAAAAGTACCAAATTTTGAGGTTATAATCGAACCATAACAACGAATATTAGGTATCGTTTTTCATAGCTCCGAGTGATTTTTAAGAAACTAAAAAACAATAATATAATACATTTAGCTATTTTTACCCATATTGAGGTAGTTGTGAAAAAATATGTAATCCGCCATTTTGTGGCGGCGGCCATCTTGGTCCGATTTTCATCAAACATAGCTAAGAACACCCGACTAATTCACCTTTCAAACAAAAAAAACAAAATCAAAATCAGTGCATCCGTTCGGGAGCTACGATGCCACAGACAGACATACACCCGTAATTTTTGCGTCGGGGGTTAAAAGAAAAGAGGGGGCGACGACGTTGCAAATCGCAACATGCTCTAAATTTACTTTATAGCACGCTGAATTAGATATTGTAATTCGTCGCCCCTATTCAATTTCAACCTGTAGGTATATGTCGGAGTCACCTACTACCACCATACCCTTAGTTCTGCGTCCAAGCGTTGCTGTGTTCCAGTTTGGAAGGTTATAGATATAAGGCTCACGAGATAATTCAAAATCCAGCAGCTGGAGCTGGTGGCAAGCTGCTACTACCAAGATGCCTCTGACATATCAGATGCCCTAAAGCGGCGATTACCATTTGTTACCACCGGTTACGCTGCCAAGTTATATGTATCTGGTCACAGTAGTTTTTATTTACAACGTGACGCTACAATGACGACATTAATGTAACACACGGGTAGGGCTAGTGGCCAGTAATCATAAAAATTATAACAACATTAAAAAAAATCGTAACTTGAAAACTTCTGCGCCGCTCGCCGACATAGGGCTCTCTCTCATTCCTTCAATTCGCCTTCTCTTTGCACTTTATTAGTTTTAATAACATTGATGCGATGTTATGATCCGTGACCACGGCAAATGACCCCTGCGCTACAGTTCTCTAAGTCAGGTTGCTCTAAGATGCTATTTTAGAAAATTGTAAATAAATATGAATGTTTAATTAAATTAAAATAAATTCATAAAACTAAAACGCGAAACCATACACGTATGTTAAATTAATATCCCCCATTAAAGCGTCAAGCTGTATATAAAAAATACTTACCAAACATACTTTAACATGCTATAAGACTAATTTAACTGTAGATTTATATCTATATATCCCACGGCATTCTGGCAAAAACAATGTATATGTATATACCTGCCAGCGTTTTTTTTTTTTATTTGAAAAATACGTTGACGTCATTCTGATTATAATTTATATCCTAATACCGGTTGACTTTTTTGCCGTCTGGAAAATAACAGGGTTTAAATGGTAAAAACGGAGTAAAATTAAAAATATATTTTTTAGGATTCCGTACCTCAGAAGGAAAAACGGAACCCTCATAAGATCACTTCGTTGTCCGTCTGTCAAGATCCTTTTTCTCAGGAACGAGAGGAGTTATCAAATTGAAATTATATCAAATACTCAGGGTTACAATCCCTTTATCAATACCTCAATACAATTAAAATATACTGGCGTATATGTTCCGTGTATGCCACAAATTTCAGCACTCGCAAGGGAATCAAATCCTATAGGGTACTTCCCGTTGACCTAGAATCATGAAATTTGACAAGAAGCAATATCATGTAGCACAACTAAAGGAAAAAATCCCAAAATAGTAAATTTGTAGTTCTACAAATATGTACGGAAGGGTACATATAAATAAATAAATAAATAAATAAATAAATAAATATTCCACAACTATCACACAACGCCATCTAGTCCCAAGCTAAGCAGAGCTTGTGTTATGGGTACTAGACAACTGATAAACATACTTATATATTTCTAAATATATAAATATTATAGATAAATTACACCCAGACACAGAACAAATGATCGTGCTCATTACACAAACATTTGTCCTGGGTGGGAATCGAACCCACGACCTCCGGCATAGCAGTCAGGGTCACTAACCACTAGACCAACAGGCCTGTCAATATTTGAATGTCAAAAATTAAAATAACTACGTGTAAAATGTCAACGTTCAAAACATCGAAAATTTAAATATCGATTATATCGTAATATCGAAAATTGTTATACATTAACTTAAAATGTCTAACATTGAAATGCCGAGTGATAAAAATATCTAATGATTAAAAATATCGATAATCATTATACCTAAGTTCAAAATGTCAACATTTAATACACTTTAGTTCATTATGTTTACGTTAAAAATACCTACTAGTTAAAGTATCGACCTTGATATAGGAAAAAATGTCGGTAGATTTGAAATTGTCACACTCTGCCAACGCATATAAGTCAACTCATTAGTCTGTCCACTGCAAACGCTTAACGTATTGTTTAGCGAATAATTATTATCATGTCGGATCACGGATTAGAAGTTTTTAAGACTCGAAAAGGGGGATTTAAGGTGCAAATAAATGGTTTTGCTTATACTAAAAATCGGCTGAGTCATGACAAAATATATTGGGATTGTTAATATAAAGTAAACAGATCATTCAAGTGCAAATCACGATTAATAACCAACATTTTTACGGACAATAATTGTGCAACATTGATATCGTGCTGCGGCGAACATAATTATGAAGGAAACCCTATGAGAGTGAGTGTCGCTGCTAACATTAATAATTTAAAACGTAAAACGGCAAAACAACCTACCGTTAAAACTTGTTAAATTTAAAAAAATCATATTGCGTCTACCAGTGCTGCAGTTGCAACGAAATCACCAACGAAAGAATCATTAAGACAAATGATAACTCGTGAGAAAAAAAAAAACAATTAAAAATACCCATGGAACCCACTGAGTTCGACTTTGACATAAATTTCGAGTTTACTATGCTCAATGACGCAAATTTTGTCATTAAACAAAGAATTTTTGCTAAAAAAAAAGGGCTATACTGTTAAGTACAAAGGAGTTAATGAAATATCTGAGTGAAGCAAATTACTGGGTAATGGATGGTACTTTTAAAATCGTACCAAAGGTGTTCCAACAATTATATACAATTCATGGTTCCACAAATACACATGATAAAACCTTTCCTTTACTGTTTACGCTTTGTACTCATAAAGATAAGGCGTCCTACGACGTCATGATTGATATAATGATTGAGTACTGTACTGAAAATGAAATTCTATTGAACCCATCATATGTAATCATGGACTTCGAAAAAGCTCCAGCCTTAAGTTTGCGCCAAAATTTCTATTCAATTACTTCAAAAGGATGTTTTTTTCATCGTAGACAAATATTATATCGTAAAATCCAAAAGGATGGATTGTCTTCAAAATACAATATCGACAATAAATTCAACCTGGAAATTGAATGTCTTTTAGCGTTAAGTTTCATTAATTATGATAATGTGGTTATGGATTATAACGACTTGATAAAAACTCTTTCTAATGACAGTCTCAGAATTGCACAATGGTTTGGTGAAAACTACGTTATTGGCAAAAATAATGAACAACCAAAGTATAGCCCACACTTTTGGTGCCAACGTTACCAATCTACGACACCGCGCACTCAAAATAGTGCTGAATCATTTCATCACCATATTAATGAAATATGTTCTAAAACACATGTTGGTTTTTACCGTGTAACATCAGAGTTGATAAAGGAAACAAAAGTAAATTTAATTGAAATTCAAAAAATCCTTAACGGAGAAACACAGCTTAAAAAAAGGAAGACAAAATGTGCGAATAGGATGCAAAAAATTACAAACATACTGGACAATATTACTGAGTACTCATTTGTGGAAATTTTAATGCCCATATCTTCAAATCTTTAAAGTATTTATATACTGGTGTTTTCTTGTTGATTTTTTACTTATACTTTTGATTTATTAATAAAGAGGTTTCTTTTGTTTAATATTTTGTATTGTCAATTCACATTCATTATATATTTTTCTATTTGCGTACAAATGTGTTTTATTTTAAGTTATTTATTATGTGAAAATAATATTACTTAAGCATGCAGCGTGCAAGCAAGCATGCATCATGCAACCGAGCATGCATCATGCAGCAGGCATGGTTTCTGTCACGGCTCCGGCGCTGCGGGGCTTCGGCGGTCCCACGCGAGCTTATCGTCGTCGATGGTTTTAACGCTCACCGCCGCGGCTGAGGATGGCCGCCGAAGCCGGCCAGCCTCGCGGCGGGCGTTAAAGCCACCTCCGCCTCAGCTCGCGGGCCGCCTCGCCCCTCCGCGGCTACGCGGGCTTAAATTACACTCTAGGGGTAGGGCAGACAAGACCACGTGGAGTCGGTTTTGCAGAGATTTGTTTCTGTCACTAATTTTTGTAGCACAACATATAAATAAATATCGATATTATGTCATTAGATAATCTGTACTTCGATATTTAAGCCTTTCGATGTCATGTTTGTCGATAATTAGATTTATTGGACGTAGGTTATCTAACTATTCGACAATATAAACTTACATTATTTTAATTTTAGGTTTTATGGTCGTTCGATATTTAAATTTTCGATGTTTTCAACATTGACATTTTAACCGTAAATATTTTAATTTTCGAAATTCAAATATGTAACCGTACGGAACCCTCGGTGCGCGAGTCCGACTCGCACTTGACCGGTTTTTTACAGTTATCGATTTACCATACATGTATTCATTCGTAAGGCACTCAACAAAACCAAATAGACTCATTTATCGCTAATCAAAGTAAAACAAGTAACTCAACGTAGTAGACGCCGAGCCAGCTTTCTGATTTTACCGAAGATGAGAACAAAGTTAAGCAAAAAAAATAAACTTTTGAAGACCTCCTCTACGAGTACCTATACAAAAAATACACTCATTCAACTGTGCATTCAATGCATTCAAAACTCAATAAGATGAATATTTAATCACAAGCAACACCTTCGGGTGTTGATATATAATTGCTACCGTGACGTCTGTGACGAACCTTATAATTATAATTTATTTTAAACATTGTTTTCATTTTTTTTTTGTTTTTGTCTTTTTTAAGTTTCTATAAACCTAATCAAAGCGCTTTTCATCAATCACGTAATTGTGAAACAATTTTACTTTCTTTCTTTCTAGGTAAGAAGTTTAAAATTCAAGTTGCTTTTCGGCGCTGTGAAAAAAAAGGTTGGCTCCTTTTTTTTCAAAACGCCGAAAAGCGAGTCGGACTCGCACTTTGTGTGCGCTTCGTGTGCGTGTCGCAGTTCGCCGCTTTTTTTGTAGCAGTTTTTTTAGTATAGGTAATATAAAGAAAAATATCTAGGTATATATACAGAGTAACATGTTCAAATTAATTCAGTTTATTCTAAAGGTTCAGTCACACAACCGGTTTAAGCAAAAAGCTATTTTTTTTTGTGCTTCCGGTACGTGTCAGTGAAATAATAAAGTGGTTTTATAGATTACCATTACCTTTTTTACCTTTGATATTATTGCTTTGGATAAAAATTAAGGTATTTTTTTAAAACTATTTTTTGTACCTTGAGTTGTGTCAAAGTTACGTTCACATTCATTGCAGAGTTTCTATAAGTATGATTGCAAGTGTGTAATATTATCTAGTTACGAATAATTTGTGATGTCGGTCCTCTTATGATGTTGTCACCTAAATGTGTAGTTTTTTATAAATATCAAAGAGGTGTTCTTCTTTGCAGAACTATAAACCAGTAACAAATAACACCAAAGTCAAACAGAAAATATATAATTAAATTAATGTGAAGATAAAATAAACGATGGTGCTACTGAGTAAAAGGGAAGCCATCAACAGGCGGATAACCAGCAGAAGTAGGTATCTTTTTACCTACCTTCCTTGGAACAGCCTACTATACCCTGTCCACTAGGTTAACCGTTTTTGACAGCTGTCTTAGAACATAACTATTCCAGATTACGTAAAAGTTAACTTTAATAAAATAAATATATAAACTACCTTATCTTATTGAATTATCTTATTTATGGCTTCTTGCCATCGATCACTAATAAAGAGTTCTTTATTAGTGATCGATGCTTCTTGCAGACAAAATAATGTACGTGTTACAATCAATGTATTGTGTGTCGCTGCAATCACTAGTTCCATCTGTCAAAAACGGTTTACCTAATGGACAGGGGTTTCATGCATAACATATAACAAAATGAGCCTATAACGTTCCCACTGCTGGGACACAGACCTCTCTGTGAGAGGGAGTGGGCCATTATACTCCACGCGGGCACAGTGCGGATTGGTGGATGTCACACGTCTGAGAATTTTTGGTTCTAGGACATGCCGGTTTCCTTACGATGTTTGCCTTTACCGTTTTTAGAGCTGTAGTGTTGAAATAAATTGCACAAAGTAAAGCACCTGTCTGAGTTCGAACCCACGACCTACTACTCGTAAGCGGCGCTGTCCCCACTGCGCCACCACTGCGCTTCCCGCCTCTACTAGCCTATTCCCAACTTTTTGTTCCCGTTAAGTTTGAATCTCGATATTTTAAACAAATAATATGTAAACGTCCTTATTCAATGTTGTGAAGTCTTCTGGTCGAGAATTCATACCTACGCATTGACAACGGGCCGAGACTTCTTTTTAGAAATATGTAGAGGACCAAACAGTTTTGGTGAAGACCTTAACTGTTGTCTGTTTATTATATGTTTATTACCGGCTGATTTGTTTTACCTTCTGGACAGAAACAGGGTATCAAAGGTTTAACGGAGTATGGCACAAATCTCTTTATTTTTCACAAAAAAACAAACTATTTAATCAACAAAATAATAATATTAAAATTCAACTTAAAGGCACCGGATATTGTCAATGAATTCGTAGCGACATTCAATCTAATCAAAGCATTGAGTGTAAAAAAAAGAGATATTTTATTTATAGTGAAAAAAAAAGAAAAGAAATATCTTTGCAATTTTTTACGGCTTCTACTTCGTTCACGTTTTATACCTGTTTTTGTCCAAACGGTAAAACAAATCAGCCGGTATATAAACATAAGTAATAAATAGACAAGACATCATTTAGTCTTCACCAAAACTGTTTGGTCCTTTTTTTTTTTTTTTTTTTTTTTTCAGGATGGGAAATCATCAAATGACTCCTCCCGCTCTGGGTGGAGCAGAAGGGAGTGTCAGACTCTTACTGACTAAAACCCACCCGTGTTCCTTCCTTAGCCCTTTACGTACCAGGGCAGCGGTAACCCTTTCGGACAATCCCGCTACCCCGGCAGGCTTCGGCCCTGTCGGGCCCCGTCAACTACGCTGACATCTCTTTGAGGCGCGCGTGGAACACATACACGCCGTCCGGCACGGGCCTGGTCCTGATCGGACGGAGAGCTACCCATTGCTCTCCGCCCGCAGGCCCGCGCCTACGGTGGCCGGGAGTCGTCACGCGGCTCCCGACGCCCGGAGCGTCTCCCTCGGCGGCTGAGGCGTGAGGATCTTTCCCTCGCCCATCCCGCCACCTCCTTCGCTAGCATGACTGCTTCGCAGAAGGAGGTGACCGCCTCCCACTCCCTCTCGCCCCGGACCATGGCTTGCACCAGGGCCGGGCGCGAGAGGTCGCCGCCGCTGCCGATCGCCTCTACGAGGACACGGCGGTGCTCTGCCCAAGCGGGGCAGACCTCCACCGTATGCTCCACCGTGTCCTCTGGGCGATCCTCGCAGTGGTGACACCCGGGCGTCTCCTCCCGCCTGATGATGTGCAGGAACCTCCCGAAACATCCGTGTCCGGAGAGGACCTGCGTCAGGCGGTAGGTGAGAGCGCCGTGACGCCTCTCTAGCCACTCCTCAAAGAGGGGTCTTATCGCCGCTATCGTGGCGTGCCCTGCGCTGGGTTGCGATAGTCGCGCCTTCCATTCCACCATGAGACCGCGCCGGAGGTCCGTCCGCTCCGCAGCGATTTGCCGCGGGTGCAGAGTTTCCCCCCGACGTAGTGCCTCCGCGCGCCAGTCATACAGGCGCGCGAGGACTATCGCCTCCAGATCCCATGGTGGCAGTCCGGCAAGGAGGCTTGCTGCCTCGCGCGAGATCGTGCGGTACCCCCGGATCAGCCTTACGGCTACCACCTTTTGGGGCGCGTTCAGGTAGTGTGCGGCTCGAAGCCGCAGTGAACGCGCCCATACCGGGGCCCCATATAGGGCCATGGACCGCACGACCCCCGCGTAAAGCCTCCGGCAGGAGGCGTTTGGCCCCCTCAGGTTGGGCAGGAGCCGCCTTAAGGCGGCCCCGGCCCGTTCCAGTTTTGGGGCCAAACGTCGGAAATGCTCGACGAAGTTCCACCGGCTGTCGAGGACGAGACCCAGGTATCTCATCGTCTTCTCGACGCCGATGTGAACCCCTCCTACCATCAGTTGGGATCCCGAAGGTGGCCCGTACCGGGGCCCATGAAAAGACATGGCCTCGGACTTGTGCAATGCCACCTCGAGACCCAACTGCCGGATCCTTTCCACGACTATCGCAACCCCGCGTGTCATCGCGTCGGCCGCCGCCTGATGCGACCTCCCCTGCGCCAGGACCAGCGTGTCGTCAGCGTAGCAAACTACGCTGACGCCATCAGGGAGGTCGGCCCGCAGCACCCAGTCGTAACCGATGTCCCACAGGAGCGGCCCCAGAACCGATCCCTGTGGGACACCGCACGACATCTCTCGCCGGTTCCAGTTCCCGTCGCGACCGGGGTAGATGACGGCTCTGTCCGTCAAATACGCCCCGACTATTCGACGGAGGTAAGTCGGCACCCGGTGATACCGGAGTGCCTCCCCTATGCAGCTCCAGGGCAGGGTGTTGAACGCGTTGGCGATGTCAAGTGACACCGCCACGACCACCCCACCCCGGGACACCGCGTCCCCCGTCGTGAGGGCTCTCACGCGCATGATGGCGTCCACCGTCGAGCGCCCCTTGCGGAAGCCAAACTGGCACTCCGCAAGATCCGGCCCCGTCCTCACCAGGTGCCCGACGAGGCGGCCCGCAATCACTCTCTCAAAGAGCTTGCCGACCTCGTCGAGCAGCACTATGGGCCGGTATGCGGACGGAGAGTCCGCAGGGCGCCCTGGCTTCTGAATGAGGACCAGCTTCCCCGTCTTCCAACGGAGTGGAAACTGGCCTCTCTCCATGCATGCGCTTAAGAGCGCCTCCAGTCGAGGCCCGAGAGCCCTCGAGGCCAGGACCCAGGCTTTACCCGGCAAGCCGTCGGGTCCCGGGGCGGTATTTTTGGCCTTCAGCCTGCCTACCGCCGCTCTCAGATCTACCCCGGTCACTTCAGGGGTGTCGTCGTCGTCGTCCGCGTGGTCCGCTTCGGGCACCGCAAGTGGCGGAGCCATAGGCGGGGGAGTATGCTCCCCCCGTGAAGGGAACAGAGCGCTCACCACCTCCTCCACCAGCTGTGGGCGGAGACTCTGCGTCAGCGGGGGGGCCCATGTGCGGAGTTTATTCCGCACCATTCTGTAGGGGCGCCCCCATGGATCTCTGTTCAGAGTCTCCAGCATCTCCTCGCGGGCCATGTTCTTGGCCCGCTGAACAGCCTGTTGGAGGGCGGTCTTCGCCGCTCTGTACCCCTCGTATAGCTCCACCTCCGTGGCTTCCGCATCCGGAGGGCGGATGCGGAGCCTGCGGTGCCTGGTGTACCGGTGTCGCGCGTCGACGCACGCCTTGCGGCGCCCCAACCTCCTGCGACCACCAGTACACCTGACGTCGGGCGCATCCTGGCCGGACTCGGGGCATTGCCACGTCACAGATCTCGGACATGGCCTCCCGGAACCACTCCACCTCATCGTCAATATCAGCAGGCCTGTCCGGTGAAAACACCCAGGCCTGCACGATCGAGGCTTCCAGGAGAAGCTCCCGGTCCAGCTGCTTCAGCGCCCACCGCGGACCACTCGGGGCCTGTTGGACCAGCGCACTAGAGGTCTGGGTGGAGACCTCAAACCGGATATACCGATGATCGGAGTAGGTCTCCACCTCCTCCATGACGCGCCAGTCAATGACACGCTGTGACAGAGCGGGGCTGGCGAACGAGATGTCCACCACCGACTCGCCCCGCATCCGCACACACGTAGGAACAGAACCCCGATTTAGGACGACCAGGCCTGTTTCCAAAGCCCAGTCCTCCACCATCCTGCCCCGCACATCCGTGCAACGGGAACCCCAGGCCAAATTCTTGGCGTTGAAGTCCCCGAGCACTAGCACGGAGAAGGCGTGGTTTCTGGCGACGACGACACTCAACTCTGTTAAAGAGTTCTGGAACTCGGCGAGAGTTCGGCTCGGAGAGAAGTATACTCCCACGACTACAATCTCTCCGAACCGTGCTGCTACGCACCCCTGTCCCTTCGTGACACCTTCGAGGGACGGGGTACCGGCGGCAGCCGACGAAATTATGGCCACTGAGCCGCTCAGGTCCTCCACCCAGTCATCCCTGGGCGGGACAAAGTACGGCTCAGCGACCACGGCGATGTTAATCGACCACTGCGCCACGCTCTGGAGCAACAGGTCCTGAGCGCAGGCGCAGTGGTTGATGTTCGCCTGGAGGAGGCGTAGAGGAGGAGTCATTACTCCTCCATTTCAGCCCCCTCCCGGACCCCCTCGGCAGTGGTGGCGGCGGCGGCGGCGGCGGCGGCGGTGGCGGCGGCGGCGGCAGTGGTGGCGGCGGCGGCGGCGGCGACGGTGGCGGTGGCGGCAGCAGTGGCGGCGACGGTGGTGGTGGCGACGGCGGCGGAGGGCCTGCCTTTCCTCCTGGCTTCGGCGGGTGGAGCGCAGGACTTGCTCCCCGCCCGGTGATCGGCCGGCTTGCCAGCAGCCGCACATGCGACGCAGTGCGGCGCGGCGTTGCACGAGCCGGCCGTATGTCCGGGCTTACCGCAGCGGAAGCATAGAGTGCTGCGGTCCTCCAAGGTGCAATGGACGCTCACGTGGTGCCCCACGAGGCATCGATAGCACCTTAGAGGTCTGGGCTCCAGCAGCTTGACCTGCGCTGACACCCAGCCCACCAGGAGCCTTCCGCCCTCCACGATTTTTCTCGCCGCCGTCACGGGACAGCTTACCGTAACGGTTCGCATACCCGTGAAGTCAGGACGTATGGTGCCCGCCTTCACTTGGTCGGCCGGACACCCGCCTGTCCTGACGACGGCGGCTATCACCTCTGCTCCCGTCACAGAGTCATCCAGGCCCACAATGCGCATATCCGCGCACTTGACGGGCCTGGAGACTCGAGCCTCGTCCGCGTTGAGGGACGCCCTTAACTTCTCAGCCAGGGCGTCAGCGGTGGGGCCACTCGTCGCACCGGGGATCTCCAGCATGCGGGCACCAGTGGCGGTCACCCTATGCCGGAGGCCTCCGGTGATCCCCAGCTCCTGGAGATCCACCGTCGCTTTGGCCTTGGTGAGCACGTCACGATAGGTCACCCCCCTCTTAACCGCGTCCGGCTGCAGCGTAATAACTACAGCCGCGGTCTTAGGGGAGCGAAGCCTAGCCGCAACGGCTCGCTCCTTGCGGCGCCTCTTCTGTGCCTTTTTCCTGGCCGCTTTGGCCGCCTTCTTTTTCTCCCCGACCACCTGCCACTCGGCGTTGGTCGTGGGAGATTTGTTTTGGGGAGGCGTAGGCTCTGGGGCCTTCCCCTCCCCAGCCGTTCTGCCCTTTCTCTGGGCCGGCGCCGCGGGTTTGGCGGCAGGCGCCGATTTTGCCGGCGCCGAGGCTCCACCAGCCGACGTCGGTTTTGCCGGCGCCGGGGCTCCTCTAGCCGACGCCGGTTTGGCCGGCGCCTGTGCCCGGCCAGACGGCCCGGGCTTAGGGGCGGCAGCAGCCGCGTACGAGGCCGCCTTCTTCGGCCCTGGGTCCGTCCTACCCGCCAAGGGGGGGCGCAGGACTATACCCTCCAGGACGGCGAACCGCGCCTGGAAGGTCGCCAGCTCCTGCCGAACCAGGTTCAGGACCTGGTTCTCCACCGGCACGGGCTGGCTTGGTGGTGTCACCTGCGCTGTGCCGGCTGCTCGCAGCCCGGCCAGGTCCGCTCGGAGCTCCTCGTTCTCCTTTCGGAGGAGCTCCATGGCAGCCGTCAAGCGGGCCACCTCCGCCCGCATTTCGGATGTTACGTCCGGCGGGGGCCCGAGGTGGATTGCCTCCACTGCCGCCATGATGGAGGCCTTGGCCGAGACTATGGCCCTGTTTTTAGAAGTCTGTAACTTCTTCAGGGCCACGTCCCGGATCGCGGCCTCCACGACCGCCGCAAACCTCTCTTTGCGGTCCACATCAGGGCCGCCTACCTCAGCCGCCTCGTCGCTTGAGGTTTCTGATGCGACCGCGCGACCAGAACCCCCCTCCTTTGCGGGCTCCTCCGCTTTCTCCGCCGCCTCCCGAGCAGTGAGCCCCCTCCCTACGCCTCGCTCTCGGGCTCCTCCCCTCCTGCTGGTCGGGATCTTTCTGGCCGAAGCCAGCTCCCAGTCAGAGGACGACCCCTGGCCGTCCACTGACCTTGGCCGCTTGCTTTGTGCCTTTCTCTTTGCAGCGGCCATCTCCTGGACACGGCAAGGGCTCACTGAGCCTCCCGTGCTCCCTCCTCCAGATGCGGCGTCGGACTCCGACCCCGCATCACTCCTCTCTTCGTCGTTTGTGGTTTTTTGTGTATTGAATTTTTCCATTTTTGTTCCCACGAGTAAAAACTTTGTGTACCTGCTCAAATTATGTGGTTCGCACTAGTGACTAAATCAAGCTACCCATTAGCCAAGCTTACTACCTCCCTCACGGTGCGCCGCCGCTTGGAGGTTTGGGGAATTTTTTATAGAGGTTAATCTTCCTCGCGGTCCGGGCGGTTAAGCCAAGACCCTCGACCCCCGTCAAAAGTCAGAGACATGACCTTGACAATCTTCGGGGCTACGATATTAACGGTGGCAGGAGGGGGGGGTTATCCCCTCCTGCCTGCCCGGCGGCAGGGTAAGTGCACACCAGGCCCGCTCTTACTCCACACAGTAGCCGCTCTGCTCCTCATAGCGGCTTGTGTGGAGCGTTCCTCTTGGCAGAACATTAGCATGCGGGCAGCGAGATCTCATTGGGAAAAAATCCCACTGAGAAATAGCTGCCCGCACCCCAGGATGCACCGGCCCGAAAACTGGTCTTCCCCCCGGACGTATCCAGAAGGGAACTCCAGTCCCCAGGCACACGTGGAGGTTTTCTGCCCTGGCACCCCAAACTGTTTGGTCCTTATGGTTCAATTTCAAATCAGCCTCGTTACAATAAGCTGATGGGATATTATTATGTGTGTTTACAGGCAGAATCCTGGCTACACTATCAACGGGCATCGCGTTCCTATCAATACCAATATTGATTATAATCTTAGACCCCATACACATTATCGTTAATTACGTGAGTATACTCTGTGAGCACCTATGTATTATCATAACTTCGAACGTTCATAACTTAATATACGACACATTAACGGGTGCACCTGTTATGATCTAGAAGTTAATATGTCATACTAAAACAAAATTAGTCCTTCAGCCCAAATTTCAGTCATGGCGACCAATCTCAGTGGAGACCAGCCTTCGATACGGGAAATATTAAAGTGCAGGCGTGTGTGCGCGGACACAGGTGCACTCTCTCTTCTCTCATTCTTATAGTCCGACGGGGCGGCAACCCGACACGACCGGAGAGAGATCCGGCAACCCGACACGACCGGAAGGTGAAGGTGGAATCACCACTTCACCACGCTTCGGCAAACGGATTCATAAATCTCAATCTAACACAATTATAATCCTGTTCTCTTCGTCACTCAGTTTGATGTTTAACTTGATACGTAGGTATACCTAATGTATGGCATTGTTTCAGAAACTTCGCCTAGCTAAAGGCACAATACTGTACAACTTACTCCAGCATGAGATCCCCGCCGGCCGCCTGTCGATCTACGTGTTCAACATCACCAACGCCGACAGATTCTCCTCTGGAGAAGACTATAAGCTGAAGGTGGAAGAAGTTGGACCTTTCGTGTTCCAGTAAGTTTTAATGAGTCGTAACTAAAAATACGTTTGTAGAATTAATGAGGGAAGGATTAATCAGTCAAGGACGTTCAAAAGCTCTGGCAAAGAGGAAAGGAGGCCTGCCTAAGTGCGTATAGGTATACGCACTTAGCCAGACCTACAGCTAGGTAGCTGTAGGTGATTCCAGGCTGAAATGATGATGTGAGAATTATTGAGCTATTTTAATCAATCAACACAGCCTATCGCAATCCACTGCTGGATAAAGGCCTCAAGCCCTGTCTACTTTGAAGTGGCATTTAAGAAATATATACTTTTCGACGACATGAAATTCGATAAATAAGTTTTCGTAAAACTATATACACCGCACCTTTTTTGCTGAAGTCAACATTTATTTACAGAGAGTATCGCTGGTATGTGGATCTAGAAATGAGTGAGGATGACAAGTATATGGGGATGACGCCGAGGTTCAGATCAGAGTTCATCCCGGAAGCCTCCACTGCTCACCCCAGGGATATCAACCTCACTCTGCCTAATCTACCTTTTCTTGTGAGTTTTATTGCATCCTTTATAACTGCAATGAGAAACTGCTTTCGTGAAGAGACAATTTTATATCCCTTTGGACATGGAAGCTCAAGTTAAGAAGTGATGTCACTGGTATGTTTTATTTACTTAATGTCAACCAGCACGCATAGCATCATGACTCTACTCTATGAAGACAAAGACACGTTTATTTTCTTCACTTTTGACATCGCGCCGTATAAATCTTTCTAAAATTTGTAATTTTATCTTTAACTTATTCCGTTTCCACAGTGGCCATGCTACGTGAGTCCACAGTTAAATATGAACCACAATACCCACTACAACGAACAGCAATATGAGCTCTTCGTGAAGCTCATTTTCATCCCATCTTCTTGTTCCAGAGTGCAGTAGCAGTCCTATCCAACTATCCAAGCTTCGTCAGGTACGCGTTCAACATTATGGCATCCCAGATAGGAGCCAAGGCCTTCTTTAACATGGATGTCCACAGCTACTTGTGGGGCTATAACAACCCCCTGGTTAGGATGTGCAAAAGTCTCGCCCCAGGACTTGTATATTTTGATAATTTTGGACTCATGGACAGGGTAAGCCGAATTTGTTATAAGTTTTATTTCTGTTTATTTCGATGACAGGAAATAAGATCGATATTTGATTTTCGTATCTTATTCTGTCTTTCCCTATCCGAAGTTACTTGGGATCGGTGCAATATGTTTTTTCTTTCTTTCCCTGCAGCCGTTAGATACGAAAGTTTACGTAAGTACTAATTTGCTAATGCTTTTACCAACTGTTTATCATAATAACATTATTAAGATTGACTTGTATGAAGACATGAAAATGGTTTTCCTTAATAAATTAACTTATTTAGAAAAAAAGAAAGAAAAATCGTTTATTCTGCACAAACAGAACGCACATTGCAAATATTATATTTGCAGCTTTATGAAAACGAGACTGATTATCGGATAGTAGTGGGAGCCACCAACCAGGACCGATTCAAGATCAAATCGGTGAAGAAGTTTAGGCAGATCCAGACGGAGACCATCAATCAGCTGGATGAAAGGTACGAGTACATAACAAAAAGATGTCAACAGACACATGAGCGACTTTTTCAACAAACAACCCATCCCTGCCTCTCTACGACTACTTATAAGCCTCCAAAATAATGCTCTAAGTAAATGATGGTGAAACCGCATCAAAATCTGTCTCACTGTGTTTTAGATCTTCTTCTTTAGACAGGCACGAAAACTTACTATGTGTTATACTATTTGTAATTAGTTTTGTAACGATCGATAATGGATCGAACCCAAATGCATCCAGGAAATCAACCAATTACTATATACCTATACTTAACCATGTTTCCAGCGAGCTAACCTTTGAAGAAGATACCTATGAGGGTGGTGCCTTTCCACCTATGTTGACTCCAGACGTCCCCATCAACCTGTTCCGGCAGGGTATCTGCAGGACTTGGCATCTGGAGTACATTGGTAGCAGGCTCATGGAGTATGGTGGAGAGGCCCTGGTGTACAGCGTCAGTAATAGGACTTTCATCAACAATGTCAATCCGATCACTTTGAAGAGCTATCCTAATGGACTCATGGATATCGCTGAATGTTTTTATAGTAAGTTTTTTCAAGTTCCTGGTCCTGCTAGGTGATTGAAAACAGCGTGACCATGAGCAAACCAGACCGCTGTATGAATTTGCTGAACTCATCAATCAAGGAAGTACTCGTATATTAATCATGCGATTTTTGTTCACAGATCTTCCTTTTGTGGTATCCAAATCACATTTTCTGGATACCGATCCCAAGTTACTAGAACGCATTGATGGACTAAAACCGGACAGAAAAGTCCATGTCAATGAAATTGTTGTAGATCGTGTAAGTATAGTCTGGTCATGTTACCTAATTACATGGTTTTTATATTATCACTGCCTGAAGTATTAGTCTCCCTGTCGCTACACGACTGTATTTTAGATCTTGTTGGCCCAAAACTTCCCCACTTCTACGGATCGTCGGTGGCAGCGCAGAGGTCACTTTGACTGCACGTTTTGAAACACAGAGGGCAGGAGAGGAGGTGGAGCATGGTTTGCGACAGTGGTAGTTTGCGCTCGTAGTATTATTGAAAGGAGTTAAAAAAGCTGCCTCTCCTAAAACATGGGTTTGGCACAAAATGGGTTTCTTCATCTTCCCTGTCCACCGTCACATTATCTTTCATATCGCCCCTCCCGAATGCATTCAATTGTCCTTTTTTTTTGTTTCCATGCGTTTTCAAACCAATGGTATATCTTGCAGAAAGCAAGCATCACCTTCGACACGAAGCTGTCTATGCAACTAAATATGATGCTGGATGACCTCAGCTCGAACAGAGGAACCAAGATGATGTCCCACTCCGTGATACCCGTCGTTAATATTAAATTGGTAAGTTTTATTCACATATTTACTGGCTGATGGCCTTATGATAGACTGGACTACTACAATATTATCATAAATAGAAAATGCAGCTAGCATGGCCGGAAAGGATCTTAGTTGGAAAGAATCCAAGATAACCTTTCACCCCGGTGTGGGACCTTCGGGACGACAGGGTGATCCTGGAGACTTCAAGCAGTAGGGGAAAAGTAACTGAACCTAGCAAAGAAATTACGAATGCAAACGTTCACTAAAATACAATACCATTGCATAAATTACTAAAAAACCTTGCTGAATTTATTAAAAAATTCATAAGAATGAATGTATGAGAAAATGAATTATTCTCATTATTATTTTTTTCGTGAAGTTTTTCCATGTGTTAATAGTTGTTCTACTATTCGGGGCGGAGACAAATCAAAGATCATAAAAATTGGTCCAGCCGTTCTTAAGTTATACGTTTTAAATATAGATTGTGATCATATACCAGTACAGACTTATTAGAATAAATGGAGTGGCCATTTATTCTAATAATGTCTGTACTGTGTTTTGATTAGTGTGGAAAATAAATGAAATGAATTTTTAAAATGAATATAATAACCTGCCTGCTCACATGGCTGTCTCGTTGCAAAACTCCCAGGAAATTATCCACAATTAACAATTAAGTTATAATTGCGTAAGTAAACAAGTTAGCATCATGGTTGACTTGATTTGACCTGTGAATCATTTTGACATGCGTAGACACTTCCGCCAGTTAACACGTGATTACGTGTCAGTGCTGCATGCACTGACGTCTTGATGATTAAGTCATTAAAAATGTCCCTTAATTATGCTTACTGATACCTTGTCGTACATAGGTAATTTTATGATTTGGAAGTGTCAATTCAAGTTTATTGCGGGCTTTCAATGAGGCTGTAAGTCCATGGTCGAATCGGATAAAAGGAATGGCAAAAATTGGAATTTCCAAAGAAAAAATATCTTCATTCACCATTTCTGAGTAATTTACTATGTTCCGGTATGAAAGTCATTTTACATGCACCCATATCCTTGATAGTGGGTAACTGGGATTAAAGACCTGAACATCTTAGGGCCGATTCCTATAATTAACGGATTAAGGGCTGATTTTTCCAACGCCAGATAATTTTATTCGAGGAATAATTTTGAATTTTTGACAGTTCTTCCACACAAAATGTGTCAGACGTGAATTTTATTCCACGAATAAGAATTATCTGTCGATTGAAAAATCTGCCCTTATATTGGTTAAAATTAAGACTTGTATCCTTACCAATAATGAAGCAAAGACGTCATAGCTTTGCATACTACCCCTTCCTATATGGAACTAGCTATCACAGGTTAAATTAACTAACGAATCTATTGATATGCCCAGTTTGGCAATAAAAAATAGTACCATTGGTGAGCAAAATGATTCGTTTTTGTTTATAGGAACCGAGCATTAGGTGGTCATGACAAACGATGGATTGCAAGTTGCCACCTCCTCACCGGTGGTCACCTTCTTACACCAGCTAGTTTCGGACTCTAAAAAAGTACACCAGAATAGAAACATTTGACAATCATAATTCATTATCCAACAGCATCCTAAGAACATTTGACAAGGTCAAAGGATGACCCTTTTTATTAGGTACTGAGTGCGGAGGCACGTGCCAACATGTATTAGGCCACGTAATTATTAAATCATTATTTCCAGCTTCACAATTTGGAATAACACGATAAATGATATTAGTTGTTGTTAGGTTAGATTGTAAGTTTCTCTAACATATATTTTAAGTCGTTGTTGCTATAATACTACATGGATTGTGTGTACTTGTTATGTGTTCAACAATAAATATATACATATATTTATTATTCTTCTTACAGAACCAACCAAAGATGCCTGAAGGGATAATGAGGAAATTTGTGCTGGTGTACCAAATAGCGCCCTACATAGTGTTGTGCGTTGAAATACTGTCGGCTACCATAGGCTTAGCGTTCCTAGGACATGCGTTACGTCTGTTGTACCTAAATCGGGTATCCAGGACCGGGGGAATGGTCTTCCAAGGCACCGTGGATAACAAATTTATAAACGCCGAGGTCCCTCTTATAAAGCACTAAATACAAATAAATTTAATTTAATTTGAAATGTAAGTTAATTCTGAAGTTAAATCCCAAGGTGTGGTTTTTGAAACAAGTTGTTTATTGTAAATAGTAATTTTAAGAATAAAGCTTTATATGTTTTTATATTTACTTAGTTACTTTCTGTTTCCCATGAATATGGGGTTCATGATCTGTCAAGAAAGTGTGATAGTCGAGGTCAATAAAGGGACCAGCTATGGAGTTTCTTGCCCATTCTTCACCATACGAATCTACATTTTGGAAGAGGCTACTAGAATTTATTTTATTTTATTGTAAACTTTTTTCTTTCTTTCTTGTTCCCCCGTTGCATCGCATCGCCTGCCCGCACTATTAGGTACTTCCTTTTCACTCTGCATACTTTCTGACTTTTTTTGTTTTTGCTCGGCTCCTAAGAGTCTTAGCGTGATGTTAGCCTTTCTTAAGAACATGGCTATCAAATGCAAAAATAATTTTTCAAATACTTGGTAGTTCCTGAGATTAGAGCGTTCAAACAAACAAGCTCTTCAGCTTTATTATTAGTATAGATACTTACTCTTAGATATAGATTTTAACGCTCAAAAATACCTTGAAATAAATTATTTGACTTTTTTAGAAATTCCTAGTGTGGGGCAAACCCCACACTAGGAATTTCTCCTGTATCGTGGGTGCGTTTACAAACATTTAAACTCACATACACAAACAGCCAGACTCAGAACAACTACTTGTAGGCCATACAAATATTTGTTCCGTGCGGGAATCGAACCCGCGACACGCAGCGCAGCAGTCGATCGCTTAACCACTGCGCCAACCGTGCCGTCAACGTCGCTTGACTTTGAGCTATGTTGAGTAATAATTGCACCATGACTTACATCTACCATATTATGTAGTTTATTATTTACAATGTCGTCAGCCTTGTACGAATTACGACATTTATATAAAACGAGATGAAGATTAATTAACATAATATACTGTCAAATCTGTCTGTGGGAGGGAGTGGGCCACAGGTGAGAGGTAAAAGAGTGACAGAAGTATACCATTTGGTCAAGGTCAAGGTGGACTAAGCGGGGACAGTGACTCTCTCAAAAGAAAATAAATATGATTAAAGTCCTGGGACTTGCAGGGATGTTTCTACACCTGCGCGCCTTCCTGTTGGGTAAGCGGAATACAGAATTCCAGCTTTCCATCTCATAGAAATTGAAGAAGCACCATGGTATTCTTGTCATGAGTTCGACATACGACACCAGTTATATATGACATAGGTTCCTTTCGTTGAGAACTTGAGAGTACATTATAGGCTGATTATGTACTCCTTCTCCCACTCTCTCTCACTGAGAGGTATTTGCTCCCTGAGAGGAGGGCTGTGTCCCAACACCCTCAGTGAGAGAGAGTGGGCCGTTATTCACCACGCGGGAACAATACGGGTTGTTAGATCGTCACATGTCTCCAAATTTTTGGTTCTAGGACACTTGCCGTCGGTTGAGACTGGTCAACTCTTAACGGCCAGGGCTTATTTTTAATTGTATTTATTTTAAATTGTTTCTTTTTTACATTGTTCTCACATAGCAGATAGAAGCACATATAGATTTTCTTTTATTTTTTTAAAATCTGATATAAATCTTTTGAATTGAATTGAATAACCCAGGATTTTGTAATAATATCTTGATTTAAAAGAGTGTCCTTGGAGTTTCTTGCCCATTCTTCTCCATAGAGATCTACGTTTTGGAATGGGCAACTAGCTTCAACTTTCTGACTAACTGACCGACTATTTCATTTTGACAATTCAAAAGTGCCTGTAAAAGGTTTAATTGAAATAAATGATTTGAGTTTGAGCTTGAGTTTTGGTTCTAGACAGGAAGCGGACCCCAACATAGTTGGGAAAAGGCTAGGCAGTTGAACTTGACCGTAATGAGCAATCAAGTGGATGATAACTTATTAATTATTGCTTAACGAACAGTGACTATTTGTTTATCATCCAAGTTCTAATAAAAATCTTCAAATGGTACATGATCACAGTGTCTCTGCAGCCGGCACCAGCAGATAACACCGCCTTAACTTAGCCTAAATACCCGAGACACACGAGGCTAGTTTCCCAAGCCAGGGTAGTAAGCTAGAGTTAGTAAACTAGCAACCTAATAACTCTGGCTTCGTGTATACAGCACTAGCTTCATTTCTAGGCTAGAAAGCTAGGGTGTGGTTCTTTTTTTTGAGCTGGTAGCACCCACCAGTGATTTTACTATCCTGACTAGTTTCATGTGGCCAGCGAAGCTAGTAATGCTAGTACTAGTGTATGTAGTGTGATTTTACTTGACGGACGTTTTGTTACCATATTCACTGCAATGGCTTAAAACTTTTTTAACACCGACTTCCGAAATAAAAGTGTTATATATTTAGTTATTTTTCACTTTATAGTATTTTTTTTGGAAGTCGGTTGTTCTTTTTTTGTAAAAAAGTTTTTATGTTTCACTTTTTAGTGGTACTTGCTCCACACAAATTCAATAACAACTTTGACAGATATGAGGGTGTACCGTGGTATACTGACCACATCTGCGTACGCCTTTAGAGGGTACAGGCGTGAATATTATGTTGTGTGATTGCGTAAACAATGCATGCATATGCGATAGCAGCAATCGTGGTTGATTTGCTGGCATTTATTGAAGAGTTCCGTTGTCTGTGTCCGAAACTCATCATCAGATCTTTACGAAATTTAAATGGGACCATTTCGGAACAAATCTCTTTCGAACAAAAAATTAATTTTACAAATCCGTCTATATAATTATGACGGAGTTATGCCCGAACATACATAAAAAAATATCCGAATTGAGAACCTCCTCCTTTTTTGAAGTCGGTTAAAAATAGAATCATGTAAACAGCACTAACATGTATCAAGCCAGTACAGCAAGCCAGGATAGAATACCGAGGAGCTTGCTATCCTTGCTTTGAAAAACTAGCCTCGTATTGTTAATTCTACTGTTTTAAATGTTTCTGTTTCAATATATAATAATAACTTTCAACGACACAAAATTCATCAGCTTAAAAATGCTTTATGGTTTCTTTGGTAATGCAAGTAAAAATAAAAACTTTTGTTCCATTGTATTGTAGATTACGTTATTAAAATAATGTAATTTGCGAAATGTTACACAGTAATAAAATTGTACAAAAATAAAAATATTTTTTTATCAGAACACTTAAAGAAATAATCATTACCGGTCTCTTCTTCCTATAATTACTGACTCATATTGAACAATCATAATCGTCCGAGCCCACGTCATTGTCTTCTGAAGCGTCGCTATCAGTGTCCGTGTCTTTACTTCGATCTGAACCTTCATCACTGTAAGCTACTTCCACGGAAATCTCACTGTCACCTCCTTTCTCTTCCTTCCATCTCTTTTCATCTTCTTCTATCATTCGTCTTATCTTGTAAAGTGGCGGATGGTCGTGTTTTACCGTTTCAAAGTACACCCTCATCGGCAACATTATTGGCACTCTTGCGAAGATAGGCATTGCCATTGGCATCGGCATCTGCATTTGCATCCCCGGTAATTGATGAAATGGCGGTGGTACCGTTAGCGGTTTATCTGGAGCTTTCGCTGTTGTAGACGCTATATCGAGACACGAAGGACCAGGACTTAATGTAACTGATGTTCTCAATAATCTTCTTCTTGGTGTCACAGGCTTGTTCAATCTGGTTACAATTTTTGCCAATACTGTACTCGTAGGCTTCATCATTTCGTTGGGTTTACTTGCAATAAAAGGAGTCGCAGTTTTAAAATCCATCAAAGTAACGTCATCCATATTAGGCTGGCCAAATTCTTGTTGTTTTTCATTAATATCTATGATCATAGCTCTTAAATCTACAGGCAGTGGTAGAGATTTCATGAGACCTTCGAAATTGAAGGCCATTACTTTTGTTGTTATAGTTAGTTGCACCACTGCTCTAAACACTGTATCCATGATTCTGAAATAAAGTAATCCTGTGTTATGTATCACTAGTGAAGATCATTATTTAGGTTTTGACTAAGTAGATTTATATAAAACTAAAGTCTACTGTAATAATTGTACTGCCCCATCGCAGGACACAGATCTCTTCTCATACAAAGAAGGATCAAGCATTGATCAATATTTGTAGCGTGTTGGCAATATTTCTAACAACTGTAAATATGAAATAAGTTAACTTACCATGAACAGTCATAAGCTACGGCCTGGAAATTACACTGACCGGTGAATTGGCCACAAAAAAGAACGAAATAAAAGTAACATAAACAGTAATTGTTCATTCATTAGAAGAAATAATGGAACTATTGTTAATATTCGTTTGCATAAGAAATAATGGAACTATTGTTAATATTCGTTTGCATAAGAAATAATGGAACTATTGTTAATATTCGTTTGCATAAGCCATTCGTAACTGACATTACGACGGCTTTTTCCATAGGGCTCTAAATATTACGATAAAGCAATGTAATATACTCTGAAAACGTCATCTACATATATACAGATGTACAGTGGCCTCTGAAAGTTAGTAAAGAAAGAAAGAAAATGCATTTATTTGCGGCAAACATGACGCATGAAAAAAGGACATAACACACAAAAAACAAGTTGGGGGTAAACATGCGTCACATTCACGCAAAACGGCCATCGCTCAGCATAATGCTAAGACCCTATACGAGACAGAGCCCAAGCGCTGGTTTTCAGCGGCAGCCGGCGTTGACGTGATGACGTTAACCAGTGCAGCATGCAATTATACATAAATAAATAAAAACAACAATCAAACAAGAAAATAAAATAAACCATTCAACATATGATTCGACACAAAACAAAAAACAAAAATCAAAACATGAAATAAAATTAAAATAAACATACATAAAAAAAAGAAAAGATGGTGAAACATGAAATATATATGGTAACATTCCGGGCAACGAATCTCGCGCCGCGCCGGATATAGGTTATCTGTGCGCGTTCGCAGCTGTCACAATGCTATACATAGACATAACATTACATAGTAGACATTTTTCCACTTTACCTTTGACACAGTGCATTATGATTTAAAATTCTAGTGATCGAAATGTTTGAACTGCTATAAAGTTTTTATTGACTATAATAATTCAACTACCTTTAATTTGTTAAAAAGTAATCAAGTTATCCCTTACCTGTACTTACCTGATATTTATTTTTTTATTTTAACTCATAATGTGGCATCACAGCCGAAGTGGAAAAATGTCAACTAACTTTTGGAGGCCACTGTTTATGTATAATCTAGCGACCCGTCCCTACTTCCCACAGTTTTTACGACTACACAAAATATCGAGGTTTCTCTGTAATATGTAGTTGAATTCCCTAAATGATGGTGAAAACCGCATCAAAATCCGTTGCGTACACAGTTTAGAAGAACAACGCGACACATAGACAGACACGCAAATCGACTTTCTTTTATTATATGTATTGATGCTGCATGATCGCCACGTCATCCGAGCTTTTCGACGAAACCTATTTGATGACATTTTATGCCCTATATTTTATATTATTTTCAGGATTTTTGCAAATTCTACCAATAAGACCATATCTTTGGTTAAAAACCATTTCACCAAAAATATTTCAGATAGGTACCAATTTAAAATGTCGATGTTTTAATCAAAAACCCAAATTACTGTCAATTATTTGCGGTAATAAAAATTTCAAAATCATACAAACTTTCATCCCCTTTTCCCCCTTAGGGATCAGGTTTCTAAAAGCCGCTTCTCAGTGGACACTTACGGCTCAAAAAGAACCACCGAGGCTGGAGACATATTGGGAAATATTAAATTATTGTTACCGTTGATAGCCCAATTCTGCAGGAAGGTTATAAGGTTATTTAGTATCACGCTACGACTCTTAGGAGCCTAGCAAAATAGCAAACGCAAAGTAAAGCGCCTGGCTGGGTTCGAACCCACGACCAACGCCCAACCAACCAACCAACGGCCAACCTCGTAAGTCAACGCCTGGGCCGTTACCACTGGGTCATCACTGCTACTTTGTATAAATTATTTAATCACCACTGCTCTAAAACGGTGAAGGAAAACATTGTGAGGAAACCGGCATGTCCTAGAACCACAAATCTGAAGATCGTGGTGGATTACGGCCCGCTCCCCCTCACCGAGAGGAGGCCTGTGTCCCAACAATGGGAATTTTATAGGCTTATTATATACGTATGTAAAAGTTCCTTAATAGAAAATTTAACTTTTTACAATCGTATTTGAACGGCATACAAGATTTATGAAAAGGAAGGTGGAAATTCTAATTAATATTTGTTATCAATTTCCAAATGCACTTAAAATAAAACAAGTAATTCATGCTTCACCTGTTTCAAGAATTGAAGTTAAACATAAAAACAATCAATGAAACCAATCAACAGTTACTTTTTTTTAGGCTAGGTTTATCAGCATTTATACAAAATATAAATAATTAAGTTATAAAAACAATTAACATTACAATCTAATTGGATATTTGGAATGACACTGACAGGTTGCTTATCTTCTTGTTTTCTGGTGTTTTGAACACCAGCTCCTTCCTCCCGTCCCCTAGCAGGTGCTGAGATTTGCCGTCCAGCACCTGCTGTGTCCGGCGGTGACTGTTTCTCATGCCAGGCTTAGACTTGACTACTATTCTCGGCCTGTTATTTGAATCTTCTCCTGCTGTCAAACGCACATTATTATTGTATGATTCTTCGGCTCTATGATAAGGTTCCCTATTATTATACGGGTCTCGCTCTCTGTTATTATACGGGTCTCGCTTTCTATTATCATACAGGTCTCGTTCTTCGTTATCATATGGGTCTCGCTCTCTGTTATTATACGGGTCTCGCTCTCCGAGCAGAGCACTCGCTTCGTCGTTACTCAGACGTCTTTTCATCTTAATATCTCCATTTCTTGACATGTAACTCAGTACTGGTTCAACAAGTCCACTATCACCACGATTTCTCTTCATGAACCCACCAAAATTTCGTCTGTATATATCATAGTTTTGCTTCCTCTTTCTATTTCTACTTTTACCCTTTTTGCGTTTCTTTTTCCGCCGACTCTGACCGCTCTCGCAAGAATCATACGGTTTTGATTCTTCAGAACAAGAGTTGCTGTCGGGGTGAGAGTCACAGTCAGAATCCTGTGGCGGTCGTGGTTGCTTTGGGTTGCTGAACTGTGGCGGGAACGGGACGATGACGACTGGTGGTGGGGCAGGCATGGGGATAGGCATCGGGAACGCTGGCCCCGGCATAGGTCTGGGAGCGTTTGGCTCCTGCGGAATCGGGTTTTCTTTGCCGTTCTTACATCTGCATTCTAGATGACAAGGTGAACAGAAGGAGAAGAAAGACGGAGTGCAGGGATTACACGAGCATGGCGGGCACGGCGGGCAATTTTTATTTCTGTTTTCATTACCTTTACCATTTTGTTTATCTGGTATGCAATTTGGAGGTACAAAGCTTGGGATTGCAATCTGTACAAAATGAGGCACTGGCATCGGGATAGCTATAGGGATTCTGATGTCACCACCTGCGCCACCTTCATTGTATGCTTCGGTGGTAGTTGTGGTAGAAGTGGACTCTGGGTAGGGCATCGGTATTCCCACGGGCACCGGGACGGGCATGGGCATCGGCATCGGCATAGGCGGTGGCATCATCATGGGCCCGCCGTATCCGTACCCCATCGGCATCATCGGCATTTGCGGGTGCACGGCACCCAGAAGTATTATAATCACAACAGTCCATTTTTGTAACGCATCCTGTAACAAAGAATACAAGTTATGTTAAGAAAACGATGTTTTGGACACCAATGATATAATGTAAACCAATGATATAATGATACCAATGATATAATGTAAAAATATAATGATAGTTAAGAACTAAAAAACTGAAATATCATTAAGTTCGGTCAGATCAGTTCGGTCAGATCAGTTCGGTCAGATCAGTTCGGTCAGATCAGTTGGCAAAATAAAACTTACTGAAATCATAACTGCGCCGAATCAAAATAGTAATGATTCAATGGAGTGCATGACAGCTAGCTACTTTTATACTTTTAGCAAATTCGTTTCATAATTCAGTGCATTGTGGTGCGAACGAATGCAAGTGCACGGCCGAACTTATTTCGTAACGATTTTATGGTTCTGCTTTATGGCGTTAAGTAATGAGAATACATAAAATATTGAAGATAAATTCACTTTTTGATTCCGATACACTGTTTACTAAATTTGTTCAGGGTACAATGATACCGAACAAACTTGCTCAGCAAAGCGCCACTGACGTGCGCCTTGCACGCACTGAATGACACTGCTGAAAGGATCGATCTATTTACCTGCTCTCTGGATGAATTCACAAAAACAATATTGTATGTGTTATGTTATTTAAAATAGTTGTTTAGAGTAGTTATGTACAATAGTTATGTTTAGTTTAATTAAGGACCACGCTAACGCATTAGGAATTTTTTCCTGTAATGTTAGTTGTTTGTGATAAATAAATAAAATAAATAATATTAATTATCGTTTCAGCAACGTTTGTATGGTTTGCCTCGTTTTTTTGTATTTTGTATCTCCGTCTTGTTAGTATACTTGGTTGTGTCGAGTCATAGCGTAGTTCAGTGCTTACAAAATTGAAAATACCATTTCTTGAATATCCGACTGTATAAACGGGTGTAAAACCGATTACATCAATGGAAAATTGCTGGTATTCGATGCCTTGACACCCTCAACACTCTACTCATGAATGTGAACTAACCCAGCTGGGCGATTTATTGCATTTATGGAGATTTTATTCAGTGTTCTACATATTTTAGTTTTTCGATAAGGTTATATGACTCGATTTTATTTAGGCTAGCTTTTGCCCGCAGCACCGCCCGCGTGGATGGATGTTATGATTGATGATTATAATGATAATGGGATATAATGATAATGAGTGATGGATACAAAAATAAAAAAAATCAAAATCTTCAAATACATTATAAAGGTGAAACGGTGAAGGAAGTTAAGACTATAAAATTTCTTGGCTTTCAAATTGACTCTGAACTGAACTGGAAAACGCAAGTAGACCATGTTTGCAAAAAATTAAATCAGTTTTCATACGCTCTCTATATGTTACGAAAAGTTACAAGTGAGAGTACTTTGCTGACTGTCTATCATGCATATGTGGGCTCCACATTAAGATATGGCATCATCTTCTGGGGTAATTCAGCAACCAGGGAGTACACTCTTAAAGCCCAAAAAAAATGTCTCAGAAGTATATGTGGCCTTAGAGAGACTGACTCATGCAGACCAGTATTCAAAAGATTGAAAATCTTGACCTTACCTTCATTATATATATTCGAAGCAGCAATGATGATAAAACGCGATATAGGTAATTATGAAACATTGAGAAGTGCGAGACACAAAACGCAACTAAGAGGCTTTATATGTAGAACTGTAAAGTATAAATCAAGTGTGTTTGGGATGGGAATAAAAATTTATAACAAACTCCCAATTTGTGTTAAAAACATCCCGTCCTTGAATATTTTCAAGGTCAGGCTTAAAGAGTTTCTTTTAAGTAAAGCTTACTGTTCAATTAATGAATTTCTGAATGACCGAGCTATTGACTAAATATGTATAATATAATGTAATTATAAAACAGATAAATTGACTGTTTAATTGTATTATTATGACTAATTACTGTATAATTATAAATTAAGATTATGAATCCAAAACGAATTTGACCATATTAAAGTACAAAGTGTTCATGACGTAATTTATTTTAATTGAAATTGACATGTGAATAATATTGTAACCAGTCATGTATTTTATATTAATTGAAATTGACATATAATTATTGTAGCCGGCTTAATTTATTTTATTTTTAAAGGAAAATGACATGTATATATTGTAGTTAACGTAATTATGACCAGTGATGTATTTAATTTTATTTTATTTTAATTATTATTATTTTTTAAACATTGTACACCCCATGGGTATGTTACAGAGACACTATAACAAATAATTATGAGAACTGACCATACACCTGTAACAAGCAATAAATGAATTTGAATACAGTGAAGTGGTTGGTATATCTATTATAACAAACGTATTGTCTTAATTATGTCCTTACAGATTTGGCTACTGCAGTGCAGTTCTCAATTCCCTTTTCCCACACAAACAACACGCCCATCCATTCGTTAATATTTATTGCCTGGGCCCATCCATTACTTCATCATGTAGTTTTGAGTCACGAAGAAATGAAGAAGTATTATCACGGTGACATTTTTAAAATTTTGGGTAGGTTAGGATTAGGATAGGATATTAGATTAGTATTTTTTAATCTATATAATCTTATAATCGATTTTCAATTTAGATAGAGCATTTGAAATTGTACCGCGAGGTAGCCAACATTGAAACATGCAGGTACCAACAACACAGGTTGGGAATAGGTGTTTAGCGTGCTTATTAATGTCTTCTCCATCTAAACCTAAAGGAGATGATTAAAAAATTCATGTTCAGCTTCCATTGGAAGCTTTCCAACCTGTAGGCGTTAGGTACAAGGCGTAAAAATGTACATAGGTTCATACAAACAGACAAAAACTTTAAAGAACGGGCACCCATCTCAAATGTTAGTAGGTACTGTAAGCCATTTTGTTTTTTCCGGAATGGGCAGCTCCTCTTGACCTTGATCTCGCTTGGTGGAAAGCGATGGAGCGACTCTTGCTTTATAGGCTGATGGATGGATGGATGGATTATGCGAGGAACAGAACACACACGCTGGCAGAGCGTTGCACACTTTGGGCGTTTCAGTCATCTTCTTCTTCTCATGCCGATGACTTATATTTAAAAATATATTTTTATAATATTTTATAATAAAATAAAAATCTAAATCAAAAGTCATTTATTCAAATTAGGGTGAGGATCAGCACTTTTCGAACGTCAAAATTACAAAAGACAGTCCTCCAAAAACGCCCGCCCTTCACCACTTCCTAGTGCTATCGCTGGGAAGAAGAAGTGGCGCAACAAACTCCCCAGCAGCACAGCTGTCTGACTAGTACACCTGGACAGCTCTGTTCTGTCTTATTAGTATATTTATAATTCCTATTCACAATTTTGCTAACCTACGGTCAAACATAAGCACCCAAAACCATTATAACCCTAACAGCTATTTTTCTACACTACGCACGTTCTATGCATAATCTTCAAGCTGCTAATAATATTTGTATGTGTTCAATTATGTAATTTGTCTAAAGAGAGCACCCTGTGAGAAAATGATATGTGTGATATAATTATGTTAGTTTAATATGGCTGGAAAGGGAGTTACTACTGAGATGACGACAAAATAATAGAGAAGAAATAAATTTGAATAAGGGCTAAGAGAATGAGGATCTAAATATTATAAACGTGAAAGTTTGTATGGATGGATCGATGGATGGATGGATGGATGGATGTAAGGATGTTTGTTACTCTTCCATGGAAAACTACTGAACGGATTTGGATGAAATTTGGCACACAGTGGTTTATAACCAGGATTAATATATAGGATACTTTTTATTCCGATATTTCCACGGGATCGAAACTTATGGGGGTGAAACCGCGGGGCGCAGCTAGTGAAGATCTAATGTCCATGTATTAGTCGTTATAATACAATGGGTGACCACGGTGGCAGTTAATGACTTCAAGTTATTTATTGCCATTTATATCCACTTGGGTATAGGTCTATTTAATCTGAGTTAGATACATAAAATATGCTTTATTGCACACCATTATTAATTGATAACCAGCTTATATTAACAGTTTGCACCGTACATACAAGTTATCAGTCAATATAATCAAAATTGTAACAAAGCCATTAATTTCAGGGTACCACGGCGGTCGCTGATAGCGATAAGTAATAACGAGTAATTATGTAGGATCATAGAGTCTATAATATATCTAAGCAGGATTTGAAAGTATTATTATAGGATCAATAACTCATAAGGCTCATATAAGGTACAGAAATAGGTCAACTATTTCGGACATTCCAACTTATATTTAGCTCTCCTGTAGCTATACAGGCTGATTTTTTAAAGACCAGCCAAATTTAAGGGTGTGGTACAGACCATCAAACTGAACAACTTTCTCCATGGGACCAACATCGTAATCGTGAATAAAAATTCAGCCGTCCCATACATTTAGGTCGAGTAGGTATTGAAGTTGCCTATGGGACAGTTGATAAAATTTTCGCGATTACGCTATTTGTCCCATGGAGAAAGTTGTTCAGTTTGATGGTCTGTACCACATCCTTAAATTTGGCTGGTCTTTAAAAAATCAGCCTGTATATCTGAGCTACGTACATACTTGTTGCAATGTCTTAGCAGGCATAGGTTAATTGTGTAGTAATTTAATTGTTTAAGAAACTTTGGTCAATGTTTGATTATTTTCTCAAGGTGTGTATTATTTCGGGCCCGCGGGGTAATTGCGTAACACAGTATCAGTAGCAATGGGTTTCATTTTGACAGTTCAACAACATTCATTGCGTTATTTACGTTGTTGAGCAGACACATTTTTTGAACATATGAAGCAATGGATTAGCAATATCCTTCAAAATGATTCAGATTGAGATTGATAGTGTGTTACGCAATTAGGGTGCTGACCCACGTACCACAACCACACCACGACCACACCACGACCACACCACAACGACACCACGTGGACGGACGCTATTTGTATAAAAATGAATAATCGAGTCAAACGACCCACATTTGTCCGTCAAAATCAACCGTGTGGGCGATACCGACCACATCAAGGCTTCGTCGCAGTCACAACGCAACCACACCGTTGCGTCGACGCGACGACACTATGACAGCTGGAGTCGATCTGTCTGCAAATACTAACCACAACCTCAACACATCACAACTACTAGCGACAACGCAACCACTTTGAAATTTAATAGTTACCACAATGCAACTGGTTAGTTACCACAATGCAACAATTCATTTTTATATATATAATAATAGATAGATTATGTTAAAATTATTATTATTATGTTGCCGTTCCCTAACTGGGTTTCATGTTGGAACTTATTATATTGTAACATCGAAATGTACACATGAATGCAATAAAGAGTTTGAGTTTGAACTGCAAGAAGCTGCGGCTACACTATTCACACGTAATCACTGCTTGCCCACATTTTGTCGCTGCGTGGTGGTGTGGTTGTGGAACGCGTGTTTAAGGTGGATGCTTCAAGGTAGCCCGCAAAATTCAAATTTTCTTACGTTTTTTGCAACTTGCTGATCAGTACCAAGTAGTACGTTGATTAAAATATGATTCGCGACCGTAACAAATATGTATTTACAGAATCATAATCATTAGAATCAGTAATACAACTTGTTAAGTTAGCATAATCCTATAATGTCAAGATTTCATGAAATAGTCATTCAGTAGGATTACTTGATCTTAGAGAGTTGTGTTGATGACTTGAATGATTATAATTCGAAAAAAATTAAATTGCAAAAAACGTAAGAACATTTTAATTTCGCGGGCTACCTTGGAGCATCCACCTTAAGCCCTAAGATTTACAAAACGAAGCTACTAAGTAGGTAAGTTGTTGTCCATGCTTCGGCTAACCTAGGTCTAAGTTTCCAATAAATAAAAAAAAACAATGAAATATTCAATTTTATTTCTTATGAACGTTAAAGTTAAATGTAAATAATGTTTATGTGTGTGCAGAAAACACATATAAAAATATAAAATAAATATTGTAACATTAACACATTAACTTTCATTACTCTTATCTAACAATGCATTAAATTTTAATTGTCGATGCTGCCTTTTCCCTTGTCTTGTTGTGACTTCTATTTCCGCCGGCTCCCTCATCTCCATAGCTTTCATGCGTTTTTCTTCTTCATCCAACTTAAAAAATACTTCAGCGCTTTTTGGATTAAACAAGTAATCTTCTTGGTGTTTTTCTTCAGGTTTTCCTTCGCTTTTTGCTTCTTTTTTTTGTTCTACGACCTCAGTCATTTCAGTTTGTGGTTTTAACCAGTCCTTTGCTTCATTTTTAGATATCTTCTTCTCAAATATTACATACCCATCCTTTGTAACGTACTGGAGAATGGGAGTCAGTAAATCTTTCCTCTTATTTTTTAATTCCGTTCTCCTAGTCCTGTGTTGTTTGTTAGATCTCCTGGCCATCTTCCTCCGTGATTTCCTGCGCCCTTTCCAGAAGCCGTGATCACTAGAGCTGCTCTTATCGCCGGATTCTGATTCTGACTCCTCGCAAGAACTCGATTCGGTTTCGGAGTCGTAGTGTTTTTTCTTCTTCTTTTTATGCGGTTTTCTTTTCTTCTCGCGATGTTTAGGAGGCTTTTGTGGTTGTGGCTTTTTAAATGAGTGGTCTTGAGAGTAAAACGGCATAACTATGACCGGCAGTTTGTGTGGAGGTCCTCCCACAATTGGCATCGGCATAGGCATGGGCATGGGTCCTAGCATTCCCGGCATTGGACCTCCCATGTGACCACCCATTTGGCCAGGCATTGGCATGGCTCCTGGCATTCCTGGAAACGGTGGAATGTGAATCGGGATTGGAGGTGGCTGCTTATCTGGAGATGGACTTTGGAAGTATGATTCAGGTAATGGAGGTAAAGTTGGATACTGTGGCAGATCTGGGAATGCCTCGGGATCTGCATTTCTGGGCATTCGGCAATGCATGGGAAGTTTTTGTGGAAAATACTGGAGGTTAGTGGGACATAGTGGCAGTTCCGGATCGTTAGCTGCCAATGTAGTTGATAAACTACCAAGGAGTAACCAGTTATGTAATATTATCTTCATTTTTGTCTGTAACAAACACAAAACATTATTATAATATTATCATAAAATGGTTTATATTAAAGTGATTTTATGTTAACCGCCTATAAAAGTTACTTTTGTACTCAAAATTACTTACCTCGGTTGTTACCCTCGGAGCCAACTTCAGGGAGTCCAATGGATCCCTAGCAGCTGAGTAGAGCCTTTTGTAAACCTGTCGTGAACAGGTGCTGGCTACAAAAACAATAGAACCGAGAACCTATTGCACGAAAAAGCTGATTTTTGCGTAATGCCGTCACAATAGCTCTTATGCATTGCCATTGATTTACAACTCTTTAACAGAAAACATGATTATTCAATTTCCAGTTTCGGTGTACTTTTTCTTTTTGGAAAGAACTGGATCTCTGAAACAATGAATGATCTTGAGTTGATAATAATATTGTGTAATGACAATGGAGAGCACATAACTGATAAGGTACACTCCTCCCGCTCTGGGCGGAGCAGAAGGGAGTGTCAGACTTTTACTGACTAAAACCCACCCGTGTTCCTTCAGTTGCCTGTGCCAGGGGCCACGGTATCTCTTTCGAACAACCCGCAGCCCCGGCGGCATCGGCCCTAGCGGACCCCGTCAGCCCAATTGTCCTTGATGTGGATTTGTAAAACTATTGATTAGTAATCATTCAAATATTAGGTAGGTACATATTGGGATTACATACATACATATTCCGCATTTCAAACAACTTAAAATACTAACATTACCGTGTATTTACATTTACGAGACAGCATTGTTTGTCAAGAAAAATAGCGAACTGTTTAAGAAAGCTTCAGAGCAACGATATAGATTGACAAGACAAGAATATCGTCATGAATTATGTCTACCGCTCTTATGCACAAAAGCATCCTCTGTATGGGCCCGAAGATATTCAACAAAATACCAAATAATATTAAAGATCTTAACTTGACACAATTTAAACGGAGATTAAATAACTTATTGACTGAAAAATGCTATTATACCATTGACGAATTCCTTTTTGACAAAATGTAATAAGTAAACTAAATGATAATTATGTATTTATGCTTGACAATTCAAAAACCGGACTTATGGTTATTATAAAAATAGATTGTATTCGAAGTACCTAACCTATTGAAATTTATGTTAATTTGTATGTAATATTGATTTTATATTCTTAAATTGCTAAATAGTGTATGCCCTAATGGGTAGTTTTTTGAGTAACCATATCCTAATTATAAGACCTATTGTATCACCAAAAAACACACTAATAGGTAAATACTTTGACTTTGACTTTGACTTTATGCATGCATCTATTTATGAACTGTTGTTTATAAGTTTTCAGTAAAGCATTGTGCCGTAACATTGAGTCTGTACTATTTATTGCTTAGAATTTCGATTTTTCTTGCAATCGACTACCAAATCTGAAGCTTGTTACTTCTAACCCATAATGTACAAGCTTTACAAGTTAGAGTACGTGAAACAGAGGTTAAATCATTAGTATCAAGGCACGATGGTAAATACCCTTAATTAATATTAGTTCAAAGAGACATTTCGGGTTCTAGTTAATGTAATTTGAAAAGTTCCAGATGGCTCTTCATACCGTGACTCAATCGTTGGCCCTGCTCCTGATAGCGACAACCACGTCCCAGTTTGTGCCTCCACCATCCTTCCCTTACCCATTCCAGCAGGGGCAGCCACCGATGCACATGATGCATATGCCCAATGGCCCACCCATGATACAGTTGTCCAACGGCGGGCCCATGATGCAAACGCCTAATGGTGGACCCATGATGCAGATGCCTAATGGTGGACAAATGATGCAGATGCCTAACGGACCTCTCATGATGCCTCATATGCCCCGTCTACCTGGAATGCCTTCAGGACCGATGCCTATGCCAATGGCATTCCCCATGAACGGGGGCAGATTACCCATGGTTGTAATGCCCCATCACTCGAAGAAGGCTGACAAACCTCGGAGGAAGAGTCGCAAGCCTAAACGCAAACGAATTAATATGGAGTCGTCCTCAAGTGAAGGCTCGTGTTCGGAAAGTGCTGACTATCGCCGCTCCAGAAACAAAGTAAGGTCATCCTCGAAGAACAGCAAAAAGCGAGAGGTACTCACTCCTGTGGTCTCGTATGTGACGAAGGATGGCTTCGTGGTGTACCAGAAAAAGATTAAGAAGGATAAAGCGCGAGACTGGCTCGCGATGACGAAGGGTGATGACAATCACGACAGCCGAGAGTTCAAGGACAAGATCAGGATCAAGGATCGTGACCATTAACCCTCAGATCTATTTTTGTATGTTTGTACATATTATATTACTTATAATAAAGGTCTTTTTAAGTTAAGTTTACACCAGTGCAAAATAATAAATAAAAAAAATGTCGTAAACAGTTTACTTTATATTTTTTACTTCCCTTGGTTTTATAGCTGTTTGTATGAATAAATGAGCAAGCGCGAACCCATTTAATTTATACTATTATCAATTATGTATATATTTACTAATAATAAAGCTGAAGAGTTTGTTTGTTTGAACGCGCTCTGAATCTGAATCTCTGGAACTAACAGTCGGATTTGAAAAATTGCTTTTGCATTTGAGTCATGTAGTATCAAAGCCGGCAATCTCCACTTGCCACATATTTGAGTTATCAACGAAAAACGTTTTTTGTTCATAATACTTACATTGAAAAATAATGTTTCATTTATGAGGTCTAGTTTAGTAGCAGTTAATAATCACATTTATCGATTAAATGTAGCAGTTCTTTAACATTTTACTAATAAATGCCGCTTTTGAAGTGAATTTTGTTTTACAATATGGAGAATTGACCAAAGAGAAAATATTTATATTCATAACTTTTTTTTTACCAAAACTGGAGATTGCCGGCTTGGACATTATAAATGACTCCTTTGATAGCCCAATTCTTGAGGAAGGCTATAGGTTGAGGAATCTATAGCCTTCCTCACGAATTGGGCTATCCAATGCAAGAGCCAAGCAAAAAGAAAAAAAGTCAGAAAGAACACTAAATGAAAACGAAGTAATAGCGCAGGCAGGCGATGCAATGTTACGGAGTGGGTCGGAGGAAGAAAACATTTCACGCGGACGAAGTCGCGGGCAGAAGTCAGTTTCACGTACTTACGTATGTTAAACTTATGAACAATATAGGACCAATTGTTGAACCCTGCGGAACCCCGCATGACTTAGGTTAACCCCGCTACTAGGTTGAATTATAATACATGCATATTATAATTGAATGGAAAATATTGAATCTCTTTTGTAACTAATTTTACAATTAGTATGAAAATGTTTTTTCAGATAAGTATTAATGAGCATCGTTATCAAAATACTAACAAACTATGGACCTTAGTCTGAAATAAAGTTTTATTTAATTTATCTAATTGTAGTAGATGAACTATGTATACAGATGTAGAGACGATCTACAAAATGTACGATTAAGTAGATGTCAACAGCTTATATGTTTTTAACTTGACTATACCAGCAGAACGAGATAGTGGATTTGGTTGGCAAGCCATGATGGCTTGTGAAAGCAAAAACAGAGGAATTGGAAACTACTGAAGGAGGTCCAGTCGAGGGGTCCTTAATGAATTTAATGAATATTACTTATTTTATTAAGACCTTTTTTGTAATTATGGAAAAATAAAAGCATTTTTATTTTAATTTATTATCCTATTCAGCTTGGTCCGCCATCTTACAAACAAAAGACATAATAATTAATTTTGTACATATAGTAGCAATTGTACAAACGTTGTATTTACAACGTTTTCTTAACACGTTTAGTTCTTTATCTTACAGGAAGTATTTAAAGCGTTTGTTTACAGTTACATTGAAAAGAAAACAATGATACCCTACATAAAAGAAAGGCAAAGACAAAACATGGCAATGTTTTCAAAACTGCCTCGCAATTCGTGTGTTTAAATTTAAATTTCTAATGTTTAAATTTCTTTTCCACGGTAAAGTGAACAAGTGACCTATTCATGGCATTGATGGCGACAGTGGGAAGCTAGGTTGGTGAGATTTTGTGTTATTATATAGAAACCCCTACTAGGTCTCTTCCAAAGCATTTGATGTGAGTGTTTGCAAAAGGAACAGAAAACTTACCTGTGTGGATGCCAATTTGTGGTACAGATTCAAATTTTTAATCACCTTGGACATGTTTTTAATTGAGGTACATTTTGTAACCACATGTTTTGTCCATTTTTCTATTAAGTAACATTAAACAATTTGCACTTTGGACATTAGACGCCCCCAGACAAAAATAAAACTTCTATTGTGTCTCGTAGTGTCCTTCAACCAATTAATAATGTTAATATTCTAAACAATACCTAATTGTTGGAAACAGTGGTGAGGAAACCTTCTTAATACAGATCATGAATGTGTTACTGATTCCGTTTGATGAGTGATTGCTTAAGAATTTAAAGTGAACAAGGATGGTTTACACTTTTAGCAGACAGATACTCTTAGACCAAACTATACGTGTTCTGTAGGTATAGCTGTTAAGAGTCCCCAATAGGGAACATGTTACATTTTCTGGTCTGATAAAATAATGCCAGGCTATTACTGTCCCGCTGCAGAGCTGAAGGCTTCTCCTTATACAGAGAAGGTATAAGCACTGATCATCATGCTCGCTTACAAGGCGGACACGACTTTTTATTTTGCGAATTATTTCATTAATCATCTATTTTTAGGATACAAAAAGAGAGTGACAACGATGCGAAACAAGGTTTCAGTAAGTAGGCAAATTAACTAATAAAAAAAATTTATTTACATTAGGTACCCCACTCCTACCTACCTTTCTACTTTATTTTCAGCACACACCTGTGTTAAAGACCATAATTGAATAATGCATAATATTACGTAGGGTAGTCCGCAAGTCATTGGTAACTAAACCAGTATAAGCTGGCCTCTTATTCACGAAAGCACTAGGAAGTGGAAGGTGGTGAAGGGCGGGCGTTTTGGGGGACTGTCTTAAGTAATTTTACCGTTCGAAAAGTGCTGATTCTCAGCCTAATTTGATTAAATGACTTTTGATTTTGATTTTTGACTGAAATTGTACTACGTTAGATCAAGTTCAAAGTGTTTCCACTGGACTTGAGCCTATTGTACCTACTAAAACACAGCTTTATGTACATTTTTGCTTTACTTTTCTTGCAGGCGTTGATGATAATCCTACCAATAATGATGACGTCCCTCAGGTTGTACAAGAACTGTGATAAATGTGATATTCGTGATGACTTCGTCCAGACGCAGCCGAGAGCTTACTGGCCTTGGCTGCCAGGCTACAAGAGCGACCAGTCTGGGTATATCTGGCCTATGTATTTTACACGATGAAAAAATTATGCATTATTGAAAAAGGTTTTACTTATTGTGCATACTCTTAACATTCACATAAATGTAGAACGACAATAATAATATAACATAAATCAATTGTTCCCGTAATTTTTATTACTCTTTTTTATCATTAATCATGAATGTCTATAATTATTTTGGCTTTTTTTGTATTATTATTTTCGTAAAGTTAATTTAATTAAATAAATAATTAAGTATTTATTTGTTCATTAGGTTTTTTTTTTTGCCCATGTCTTCTTTGGCTCCTGTAACACAAGTGTTCTTACTTAGCGCAGGAGTCAGGGCTTCACTTTTTTGTAAACATTTTTTTTATGGCAATAAAGAACTTTTTTTTTTGTACGTAGTAGGTAGGAATAAAATTGATGTCCACATTTTTATCACAGCTGTACTTATATGAAGTTTAAATAAATAGGTAAATAAATGCGGGTTTTTTGCCCCGTAATAGGTTTTAATTTGGGGCACCCCATACGGCCGATAATATTTTCACTAATAAAAGTGCTTTTCTTGAAACAATACCACACACCAACGGGGAACAAATAAAGTAAGTAAGCAAGGTGAAGGTCAGGGTCATGCCCCAGCCATGGGGGCAAAAATCCCTTTAAAAGTTACCAATCCTGTCTTAGCTATACCTTTGCCCACCTATATAAAAACAGTTGCAGGTGCTGCCCACATGCATCATTAAAAATGTACCTACCTATGCCGAAGGACACAGAATACATAGCATTGTCAACATTTGTTTAGTAATATTATGATCAATACATTCTGGTGTAGTTAAATCTAAAGTGGTTATACATACTACTTACGCAATACGCAAACACAACCGTTAGCACTCTTTTCAAACGACGATAGAAACCCATATTATCTATCAATTGAATTAAATGCTATCGTGAGTACATTTATAACTGTATAGCCTGTTCCCATTCCCCTCCTCCTCCTGTAGCTATTTATGAGAGAGAGCGGGTTGAATGTGCATGCGATTTTATGTAAATAGTAATATTATAGCCGCCTCTTGGTTTATACCTAGATTTGTTTGTCTATCTCTGATTAAGCAGGCGGGTGCATTGTTTCGCAAACGTGCTACAATCGGCACGTGTTGGCTCATTGGCTGTGTTGCTTTGAGCACGTGCTCGAAACTACGGAGACAGATCGATGTTTTAGTTTAGTTGCCGGCCGTTGCTTGGTTACGGTGAGAGCTATTGTATGTTATGTCATTATTCATTTAATTGGATATTTAGGTACTAAATTAAGTAAGACAGGCTTGCTATTTTGCACGTGGAGTCTGCTGCTAAAACCAGGCATGCTCAAGTAAGTCTGTTTAAAGACACATTTTTAACTCAAGATCTGTCATTAGCAACGTGAACAATGTCATCAAATTAATCTGTTTTTAATGACTCGCCCCTATTAGGTACATGGCCCGGGTGGTACCTACAATAACTCTATCTCTAGTCACCTACTTCGAATAATGAAGGCATATTGTTACGTTTATAATTTATATACCTAGTAGGTCTAGATTAATCTTAATAAACCTTGCCTAAATACCCGTTTTACAATTTAACTGACGACGCCTGCTACTTTGTTATGAGCACTTTGTAGTAAGAAACAATGTACTTATGTTTCATAAGGGAAAACTCCAGCGCATTAAGGCTTATTTACATTTTCGTAGTGGTGCAAATGGAGGACAGTGACTTGCGTGACCCAGATAAGAGCACGCCGCATTGGTATTCTTACCTACCTGCATTAACAGTGCTGCCGCACTTCATTGATTTGAAGAAGGTACCAGCATGGGCGGACTCAGCCTACAGGAGGCTCGGGGCGGCAAAACTTAATGAGCCCTAGTCGTCATGGTATGCAGAAAAGATTGAGAAGTATGAGAATGAAGAATGCCGGAGTGATCAAAGCGAGGACGAGCCTTTATGAAATTGTACCGCCATTTTTCAATGGAGCAAGCGTGTTCCGTTATCTCAGTATTGGACATAATATGAACATAGAATAGGTAGCTAGAAAGAATAAATAAAAATATGTGTTGTTACTTAGATAAAAAAGGTTCGCCTCCAATTACATGGGATTTTTACTGGCGAAATGTATATGTATATACACCTCAGCTCAACCCTTCAATCTCTTCAATTACGTGCCTACCTAACTTGTTGTTGTGTCATATAATTGAAGAGATTCGAACCTTTTTCAGTGAATCTGCCAATATTTCAAAGAAGTTCGATACTTCTTGTGTTACCAAGAAAAATCCTAATTAGAAAGTGGTTAGCAATACCTACATAAATGTTTGCCCAATACCTACATATTTCTCCGCCCGTAATATTTGCCAGTCACCGACCCATCTAACTAATTTGCGGTACTTTGCTAGGTACATACGTAATGGCTTTTAAACAATAGTCATTGACATTAACTTGCACAATAACTGTTAATAAATAATATTAATTACTATTGTTCAACAACGAACATCAAAGTAATGCGGAAGTACATTTATACCTCATTGATGAACGAACGATAACCATGATTTATTTAGCGATTTCATTACAAACAACGAAAGTTTAATGGAATGAATAATAATATTGATGATTGCTCCTCTTCGAAGAGAAAATGTTCACATGAATGATTGATAAGCACAATCTTCGCATGAACTAATAAAATGTTTTTACAATTTCGGATACAATATGATGACACGGTTGGCGCAGTGGTTAAGCGATTGACTGCTGCGCTGCGTGTCGAGGATTCGATTCCGGCACGGAACAAATATTTGTATGACCTACAAGTAGTTGTTCCGGGTCTGGATGTTTGTGTATGTGAGTTTAAATGTTTGTAAACGCACCCACTTCATTCACCCATTTCATTTTCAATAAAAAAAAAAAACAAAAATAGAATCCTGGATTCATCTATTTTAAAGGTGCTTTTAATCGCGGAAAGTAAAAAGTATTTATAAAATGAGGAAAAACTAGGCGTTGCATTTATTTAGTACCTAACTTGGTCAGTATTTTATAACTGTTCTGGAATTTTAGGTATTTACTTTGTAAAGTGAACTTTGTCCTGCATACCTACACCGAGGCAACGACCTGTAGTTTTTTTTTTAAACGTTGCATTTAGAAACATTTAAACTCACATACACAAACAGCCAGACCCGGAACAACTACCTGTAGGCATTACAAATATTTGTTCCGTACGGGAATCGAACCCGTGACACGCAGTGCAGCAGTCGATCGCTTAGCCACTGCACCAACCGTGTCGTCAAGTTTGTTATTTAGTGCTAGTGTCTGTAATTAAATACCTTATAATAACATTAAAAACAAAACAAAAAAAATAAGAACCGATCGGTCATGTAAAAATATTGAATATTATCTGTGGCAAGAGCAGCTCTAATTTTCATTTTCTTTGACAATCCACTTGACAATTTTGAAAATCTGACACATTATCATTCTGTCATTCGCGTGAAGCGATAAGACGTGGGTGCTGTAAGTGGACTAATTTTTTATTGAAATACCGGTTAATCTCTAACAAAATTAATGTCTAAACATGAGATTTACTGTCAAGTTCGTATCTAGGCAGTGTTGTGCTAATTCCGTGGGTGATTAAGGAATATTAAGGATGTTTTGTGTAGTAGTAACCGACTTTGTTTTGGTGAAGCGGGAGTCGTGTTCCTGTCTGTGTTAATCAAGTTTCCGTGATTTTTTCAAAATGGATAACTCTACGGACCAGGACTGGAAGAAGGGCATGGGCTTCCCGATAAACTACAGCTCTGGCAGCTCCGACGATGATTTGTAAGTGTTAATTGGATTAACATATCTGTGATAATACGCCGCACTTGCTCCCACTTAAATGCTTGCAATATAGGAAATTAATTGACAGGATATATTGATGAACATCCCACTGTGATAAATATTAATGTTTACTCAAAATGAAGCAATTTCCCACTTTATCAGCAGTCACTATTTCTACTTGATTGGGTGGTACATTAATACTAATTTAGTTTCATAGCTGTTATAATTTGAGTGTACAAGTGCTTGTTATATCACATTGTATGCTATAGTAATATGTCCATATTAGCTACATATATCACATTACCACATAATGATTCACATCTGACGAAGGGCAAGTCAAGGATTGCTTTTGTAATAGTAAACAAAACAATATCTTAGTTTTCCTTTTGTTTCTTTGCCTATAGTCTTGCCTCAATGCTAGTATTCATTGTGTTTGAAATATAGGTTGCATCTTTTAGAGTACCTACAGTCCGGCCTGAAAGAATGCATTCTTGATACTGGTTAGTTTCATATAAATTAATATATATTTTGCAAATTTGACCTTTATTTACTAGAATAGTTGTTTTGACAGGAATCAGGAATGCAGTTTCTCGGCAGCCGGAATAAAGATAATTTATTTTTCCAAAACATGAGTATGCAATACTGTAATTGAAATAATGTCATTAATAATTAGCTAAGTACACCACAAGCATTGCCAATAACTCAATTAAGTAATGTGTCTTAATCTCTTGTGTCTTGTTTTTCTTTTTGGGACTACTATAGGTACACCTCTGCCTAACCCTTTGAAGATTACAGGGCCTTATTCTGTAAGACACAATGAACAAAACCACGCAAAATTAACGTAAGATTGGCGGGTTTAGCTAAGGAATTGACATGGTTTCGAAGTACGGAATCATTGAGTGGTCATAGTGAATTAGGGCCCTGGTGTGATGTTATGTTAACGCTTTGCAGGACTGTAAATAACCCCAAATGTAGTAACAATAAAACTTCTATTGAGGTTCGTTCAGTGTCCTTCAATTGGTTAAGTTAGTCAAGTGTTGGAGTAATACTTAATGCAATGCAGACAGGCATGAATGTAATTTTGTTTTCACATATCACGCATACTGTATCACGCCAAAGCTAAAATCCAATCTCAGTCACAGCAACAGGGAAAATATTTGTGTGAATAACTAATTGAGATTACCTGGCTAGTAGATAGTAGAGATAAGGAAGTACTGGGACAAGCTCGTGGGTCAAACTGAATATATAGTATTGTTAGAAAGAGGTTTTGTGAGTTTATATGTAGGGGGTCATCTTTACTGAGCGAATTCCGCGAATTCTATCACCAAAAAACAGCTATACTTTTGGCCTAGGGTGTAATAGTTTAGTTGACGTTCATGCGGATGAAGTCATGGGTAGAAGCAAGTATTTTATACTTTTAAGTGTTACTATGGTTTCTGACTTGGATCGCTATGCTCGCGTGATGTCAAAGTATCTTACAATATCACATACTGGCATGACTAGCATAGACCAAGATAACAGCTAATCATGATACATTTGTTTCTACATATTTAAATTTTAAGTAATACCAAACAAATCATAAGCATTCAAGCAAAGTTCAAACTAGCATTTATTTCAAATACACCCACACAGGCACTTTTGAATTGTCAAGGGGTCGGCCAGCCAGAAAGATGAAGGTAGTGGTTGTAGCTATAGCTATCTAAGTGTATAATAATTTGAACTCGCATGAATTCTTTGTATTTTATTGACAGGCAAAAGAAAATCATCTCAAAACATTGCTTGGCTGCGACTTACGATTTGTAGGTTCAAACCCATACAGGTGCTTTACTTTGTGTAAATTATTTTATCGCCACTGCTCTTAAAACAATGAAGGAAAACATTGTGAAGAAACCGGCATATCCTAGAACCAAAAATTCAAAGACAAGTATCATCTACCAATCCACACTGTGCCCGCGTGGTGTATTATGGCCCACTCCCTGTCACAGCAGTCCCAGCAGTGGTAACATTATAGACGGATTATCGCAGAACATGCTCGTCAGAATTTTTCCACTGATTACAAAACTGCCATCAGAATAAACTTGAACCATGATCAATGTCCAATCATATTATTCTCCACTACACATACAAAAGCCCACACTTCTAATTTATTACCTGATGGCTTTTATAAAACCACTTAACATTGCACAGCTATTTCATGGGCATCAATGCCTGTTAAAGCATAGATTATAGTTATCAGTTTGCCCCAATCATTGTTATCACATTACATTGTAACCTACGCATGTGATTCACCGTAATGTGATATTAAATGGGAAAACAAACAAATGCATCTAGACGTGTTTGTGACTGGAACTGTATTAATTTTAGTGAAGAATTTTAGACTTTTAGCTTTATTTGGATTATTTATTATGTTGTAAGTTTTGTTTTTTTAAAGCACTCTCATGTATATATTTTTTGCACAGTTTAAGTTAATTATACTTGCAGAAATTAAGTCCATGTTAATCTATTAATAAATTCCTACAAATATTTTAAACTCGAACCATGTTTCTAAAACTAAAAAAAAAAGACTAACGATGAAGGTGTCTAGCTCATTCTTCTAATGAGCTAGACACCTTCATTGTTAGTCTTTTTTTGTTTTAGTTTATTTAGTTAGTTTATAGTCTCCATACAAAACTATCTTTTGGAGGTGGCGACTACAATGAATTTTATTTTCTTGTAAATTTTGATGTTCTAAAGTAATTTTTATATGCCAATTTGAAATAAATGCTTTGACTTTGATTTTACACCAGAACCAAATTTAAAGAAAGTTTAAGAATGTTCAAATTTGAGACATATGTATTTTTTTTTATCTGAAAAACTTGTTTTCTCACCTGCAGATGATTTTGTAGAAACTCTGGGTCATTTTCGAATCCATGAAATGGGCGTGTCGTTTCCTGTTCTAAGTTCATCTAACTTGTCTGCTACTACATATGGGGATGCTCTAGGAAGATTGCAAAATTAATATTTTCTTTTTTGCAGTTTAAAGGTCAGTGTCAGGTAGTAACAAATAGGACTACAGAATTATAATCATTAAAATCATCAGTACAACCCTCTAAGTTCATATACTTAATCCTATTGAATGACTATTTAAATAAAATATTAATCAATATGATTATATGATATGATCAATATGATGTATGGCTACCTAGCTCATCCCCCTGAAGTAGATGCCTTTCATTCTCATTTTATTATAATACTAATTCATGTAGGCACACTAAATGCAATGGAGTTGATAATAAGTAAATAAACAACTATCAAATAAATGACACTAACAATTTAAATACCAGATAAACATGGCAAAATACTCTGAAAGCTTATCTTATTGATGTTATATTTGACACCAAACTATATTCTGGTTAAATTGCTGGAAATAAAGTCCAAACATTGTTTAACGAATAAGATTATTATCTTATTTGTTAAACAATGTATGGACTTTCTTTCGGTTATTTATTAAATTCGGTTATTTATAGAGCAGACTATCTTATTCCATTATAGTCCGGTCAATTTAGACATCCAAGGTTACAAAAATTCACACGCGGCTGAAAATTGGTTGGATTGTTCAAAACACTATTAGAAATGAAATGTGTAGAATAGTGTTTTGAACAATCCTACCAATTTTCAGCTGAGTGTGAATTTTTGTAACCTCACCCCTATTTTTTGGTCTAATTTGGGATATTATTTTAACATGGCTAATTTTAATAATGTTGTATTATTAAAATTAACCATGTCAAAATAATATCCTTTGTTCATCAGTTAGTAGGTAACATCATTATAACATCGTTCTCAGCTTGAAACTAGCAATTTTGAGTGGTTTAAATTCTATAGTACCTATTAGGTACAGTCACCAAAGGAGATAAATAACCAGGGTCGTCGGATATAGTTGAAGTTTAGTAAGAAACCAATGGATGTTTTCGAACAAAATTTAATTTAATTAATAGAAAACCAACAGTACATTTATCAAATTAAATTACTTTAAATGTTCTTTCCAAATTCATACATATTTTTCTCAGTAAGTAAGTACCTCCCCAGAAATAGCCTTGATATTTACCTCAGCCATTAAGTGAGTACAAATGAGACCCAAAATACTTAGATAAACATAATGTATTTTTCATGCTTTTCCATTTCCTGAACGGTCCTATCAGTATTCATAATAAAACACCTGTAGGTGCACATGACAAAGGCTTTTTTGGGATTCTGCACCTGAATTTATTACGTTATACAATGTAATCGTTTTAATTGTGACAAGTCAGCAATTTTATTGCCCATCATTTGTAGTGTCCTTTAAAGCTCACGACGTATGGTGATACGTCGTGAGCTTTAAAGGCCTCCCCCTTGGTGAAGGGGGAGGCCTTGGTGATACGTCGTGAGGTTTTAGGCTACTCTCTATTATCTATTTTTGATTATTGAAATACTTTTTTTTAAGTTAGCCTACACCCACACTGTCCCACTGCTGAGTAAAGGCCTCCCCCAAATCCTTCCAGACATTCTTTTCTAGAGCCACCTCCAACAATTGAAATACTTATCAGATATTTTTAGCATCTGTTTGAATACTTAAGGACGATCCGTGATATAATGGGCTAACTTTTTAATAAAATGCCTATGAATATCTGATTGTCTTCATCAACGCTATTTCCCTTTTTGCCTGGTCTTATGAGCTGCTCATTGGTTAAATGCTATGAAAAGTAATGAAAACTATTGAGTTTGTAGTTTGCGGTAATTCTGAGCCTTGTAGGAATGACCTTTTGACCGCTACACTGCCACTGGCGAATAAACAAAAACCTAAGCGTCGCTAGTATCATATATGAATGAATGTACCTTTATCGTGCTATAATAAAGCCAATAGCAGTATATATATTTCTCTGTCTAATCGCGAACCCTTGTTAATTATACTCTTGGCATTTAACCGGATCGAAATGCCCAAAAATCTCGGAATTTAAGGTTGAAAGGTTTGTCTTCAGGTTATTACCCCGAAAGTTATGTTCAAGTTTTCAATACCTTATCAAAACAGGTCCTATATATCCACCCATCTGTATACCCTGCGTGGTTTATAGATGCTCTGAAAACCAGGTCAAATCTGGGAACCCCAGATTCGGAACATCATATATTAAATGTATTTTTAAATTAAATTGACTGAGCAAGAAGGCAACATTCACTTGATTTCCAATAATGAACGTTGTGAAGCCGGGGAAAACCCACAGTGTTGCCGTAATGAAGACTTCCGACGACGCGAGGGCCATTTTAATATGCTGTGACGAACAATCTTTGTGTTGCACTCAAGAATGAATGGTCAGTCGTGGCAAGTGGCAACTGCCAGACATTCGGATTTTCCTTATGGCGTAATTATAACATCAAATATTGATGTACCTATTCGCCTGCTTGATTGCTTGAATGTTGAATTCAAACCAGCCAGACGAATAGTTACTTTACTCAAATACGAGTAACTACACTGTCGACTACTGTTTTGGAAACCTTGACAGGCAAATTTTTATTGACGGAACGCGCGAAAATCTTGACAATGTAATAGTAATGTCCTTTGATGTTTTTCTCACTTGTTTGTTGGTGATGTTACACGCAGATTTATTTTCGTCCGATTAAAAATAGAATTCTAATAAAGGGCAATTTGTGTGGTCTTTAATTGAAGGTGCCTGTGGAGAGGTGGAGGCCTGTTTCTGCTAGGTTTCCTGCTCATTGCCCCTGATAAGTTTTGTGTTCCAAGTAAGGGCAGTAGTAGGTGCTAGCGTCTGCCCGCGACATCGTCCGCGTGAATTTTTTTTGTACTTACATATTAACATAAATTATATCCTATAGCTGTGCCCCGTTACTCCGTTTTCGTTTAGCCTTCTATCTGACGTTTTTTTGCTCGGCCCCTATTTACCGTACCGTGATGTTTAATACCCTTCCTTAAGAATTAGGCTACCAATTCAAAAATATTTTTTATAATCCAATAGGTACTTAGTTCCAGAGACAGACAGACGGACGTGACGGGGTTGAATGAGGGGGGGGGGGGTCATGACCCCCTCAAAATCATTCAAGCTGTCGAAAGTCTGCATGATTTACTTGCCTTACTAACTTAAGTTACTAACTTACTACTTGGTGACCGACCCCAAAATCTTGGGCTGCAACCGCGCCTGTTTTGAACCGGCTTCCTTTTTGAAACCTTTCACTCTACGTTACCGGACAGACTCAATCATTTTACCTCTTTTATCGTATTTCTTGCAGACGGTCGTAGTTACACAGTCGGCAGTAACTTTAAAAAAACTGTAATCTGTTAAGTGGTTGACCGAAGTGTCAGTTTATACAGCTAACAGCTCTAGAGTAAACATATTGATTGATCACTTATCGTAATGACGTTGATCGTGGTGGGAATTAGAAAATACTTTAAAAGTAATAGCTTTCTGCGAACACCACAAATATTGTTGATTTTGATGTTTTTCGAAGTTTATTCTAAACGTTCGAATCGTTTTTTGAATTATTAAAATCGTTTGTGTCAAATCTGCGGCCGCACTATCACCAATTTATCAGCTAAGGGCCGACATACACGGGCTGCTTGAAGCTGTCAGGAGGGAGTGCTTCAAGCTGCGACTGCATAGTTACTGTTACTGTTGACAACTGACTGTTAGACAGGCCTGTTGGTCTAGTGGTTAGTGACCCTGACTGCTATGCCGGAGGTCGTGGGTTCGATTCCCACCCAGGACAAATGTTTGTGTAATAAGCACGATCATTTGTTCTGTGTCTGGGTGTAATTTATCTATAATATTTATGTATTTAGAAATATATAAGTATGTTTATCAGTTGTCTAGTACCCATAACACAAGCTCTGCTTAGCTTGGGACTAGATGGCGTTGTTTGATAGTTGTGGAATATTTATTATTTCTTATTTATTTATAGTGAACTACAGTCTTCTACTGTTCAACTGCTTCGGGCGGTCAAGCCATGGTCAAGCAGTCGCCAGGCATACACTGACTGCTCGAGCTGTCGACTGCTCTCGCGCAGTTACCTCTTCGTCAAAATCCATGTTGCTACTGATTTGAATGACGACTCCAGCAGTTATCAATGGCAACTTCAAGCTGTTAACTATGACTGCAAGAGCGGTCCGTCTATGTTGATCAATCGCTAACTGCTCTAACCAGCCTGCTAATACCCCAATGCAGTGCATCAGTCGAAAAAAAAAACGGAGGCTTTAACGTGTTCTGGGAACCCCTGAAAAATTTGAACAGCACATGTTTTAAACTCCACTACACGGTATTTAGGGCCCGACATTTAGGTGATGTGTTTTTTAATAGGACTTTCTTTTTTCTTATTATAAAAAATTAAGGAAAGGGTCCTTGAATATCGCGAAGTGTAATGAGGCTTTAAGTCCTGAATGCCCTGATTAAATCCCACACAAACTTCAGCTTATATCCAGCGCCAGAAAGATAACGTCCCACATCTTTATCTGGTGAGACTTACACAGAATTCCTAAAATTTAGTCCACTCACGGTGGCTATGCTTTACGCAGATCGAATCCTAACAATAAGAATTTGCGTCGGTATTTTATTTAGATGCGAAGGTCGTTTATAATGAGTACAAAAAATACTATTGTTGGCAGATGCTGGTTGCTAGTTGAAATAGCTGTAGTTATATTGGTCGGTAGTTACAAGACTACAAGTAGGGCCGCTATCCGTCCGGGTTTCCCCGGATTTGTCCTAGGAGGTCCTTTGGACCGGTCCGGGCGGGGTTTTTAAATAGTGTCCGGGTGAAACCCGAAAACTTTCTGTGTTAGCAGAAACCCGACTTTGAATAAAGCATAATCAGTCAAAAATTCGCCGCGCGGCAAATATTATGTACCCGTGCGCTCGTGACAATTCATAATTTGCTTTTGACTTACTTACAATTTTTTTTTTAATTTTCTTTGTTGCCAAAAAGAAGAGCGTTCCTAATTATTTTTGTTACCACAATACCTCTCACATAGAGAAGAGTGTATAATTGATTAGTAAATTAAGCGTTTCATTTGTATTGTTGAGGTTGAAGTTGATTTTCTATAAATAAGAAAAAATAATATGATACTTAACTTGTTTTTATTTTATTGTAATTTTTTTTTCGAAGGACTGGGTTAAAATCTTTATTTCACCCAAATGTCCGGGGCTTCTGAAGTTTTTATCCGGGGTCGGTAATTAAGGTGATGGCAGCATTGGCAGCTCTAGTTACAAGTCAAACATGGGTTTTTCACTAAGAAATTAAAGTTCAGTAAATTGGAGCTATGGTGGCCAGTGTGGTCACTATTAATATTAATAATTCATTTGTTTTCAGACAAAGTCCATTCCATTACATTAAAAACATAAAATTGATATATGTAATACTTACACTATAAAATAATACTCTAACATTCAAATCAAAATTAAAATACATCACATGTCATCTGAAACGAAAAAAAATAAAATAAAAACACAAAATATTACACAATACGAGGGGCTGCGCTACTACGAAACTACATCCACCTCTGCAACAGCAAAAGCAAGACAGCAAAGTAATATGGAGTATAAGGACGTGGTGTTCCGTCGCTTCCGCGGACAAGTACCTCTGAGCAGCACCAGAACTAGCTGGTGAAGTACTATTTTATAGTATAAATATGTATTTTTAGGTTAAGGTATTTATATATGGGCCTGCGTCGCCTGAAATAAATAAATAAATATAATATAGCACTTTTAATTTTAGAGAATGATCCTATTAAACCATATAAATGTAAAAACTTATATATCTATGTATTAAACGATAAGACTAAAAGTGGAAGTGACGTCAGGGTTCAAATTATTCGATACTTAAATAATGATAATAGCACCATCATCATTTCCGTCGTCAAGTATGGGGCGGCCATGTATGTAGGTATCAATGACTGTGTACCAGAGCTAGGACATAAAGTTGGACTGACACCGAAATCCTGCTTGGATAGCACTCTTGGACTATTTTGTCCAGGGGCGGCTCCAGGATGCTTTCAAAACGACTTTATGACCAATGTGGGAAAATCTCATCAGGGTCCTTATATGTAGATAGAAAAAAGCTTATGTTTAGGAGCAGAGCTTAGTTAACTCGTTGTTAATTTTTTGTTTTTCGGGCGTCTCTTTTATTATTGGTATACGATATTATAGTGTCCTCGTGCCATCGTAATAAATTCTAAATACATACATCTGCTATCTTCCTCGTAATACGCGTCGGCATTTGAGCTGCGCACGCGTCGCTAGGTGAAATAGAAAGTTTCCCACACGTTTCGTGTTCTCGGAATAACCCGGGCAGACTAAACGGGCGTACTGATAAACAAGGACAATGTGTAATTAATTAGAACATGTGTACATGTTGCATCTTCGAAGTGAACAGAAAGGCGTCTGGTATGTATTCAGCAGTAAAATTTTGAGTAGCTACATGTAGAGGGCAATTTTTTTATGAATAAAGCTAGCTACTGCGACAACTCAACAATCTATAACCCGACACGTGTAAAAATAATACGAGTAAATGATTTTATTTCTGTAAGTAGGCGTGCACAAACACTTTTACACGTCAATCATATTTTAAAAGTCCTATAATAGTCCCCTAATCTTGGTCAGATCAATATAACGTCTGTATATCCTGGTTCCGAGAGCCCTAAGCTTGCGTTTGAATTAATGGTTGGACGGTGCCGGTTGGTACTGGATTTGCCTATTCCTGATCAATACTTATAAGAAAAAGGCTTCTTAAAATACCCTTTAAGGTAAAGGATCGAACCCAGTCAGGCGCTTTACTTTGTGTAAATTATTTCATCACCACTGCTCTCAAAACGGTGAATGAAAACATCGGGAGGAAACCGGCATGTCCTAGCAAAGGGCAAAGGGGAGGCCTTTTCCTTCCAGGAACTCTTTTCCCGCGTCACCTCGAACCAGCCCTCGCGGTATGCGTCCAGGACGTCTCCCCACTGCTTTCTGTGCCGACCTCGGCGTCGCCATCCATCTTCAGGCCCCAATTGTGTGGAGACTTTTGCCCATTTGGGCTTAGCAGCCTTCTTGCTTACGTCTATTATACTGAACTAGCCAACTCTTTATACTTTTTACTTTATACTGAACTGCCAGTCGGAGAGAATACCATCACTGATAGAGCCAGGGGGCCTACTCCGAAATGCAAAGTGCGAATGTTCGGATCGGACCGACCCATGGCCGAACCGAATATTATTGAAAAATGCGAAAAAAGTTCGGCTCGGCTCAGTTGGGTCGGGACCATAGTCAATATTCGAAAGAGTGTAGGAGTGTAGGATCGGAACCGACCGAACCAAATAGTAACTTCGTAGCAGGAAACAGCCGAACATTCGGCCGATACTACTTCGGAGTAGCCCCTAGGTTTTCAACCCTGGCAAAAAAAGGCTGTGTTATCTATGTGTATATTTACTGAAAGTTGGTTGTGGATTTATATCTGGATAATAAAGGATTTCATTTTATTTGTTACTACTTAACTTAAGTAACTTAACGTAAGAAAGTAAAGTACTTAAATAATATATATTATTGTAGTATTTATAAAACTATATCTATGTAAATGCCATTAACTACCTACCTCTGCCACTATCATCAACTACTTCCTCACAGCAGTAACTGTGCATGGATCAAATTGGTTACAGCATGCTGTATGAAGTTCATTAGCTTCTATCCTGTTTCTTTTTTGTTACAGCGACGCCAAAGATGTGGTGTTCAGGAATCCGCGCCAATCCACGTACCTCCTGGCTGACTCCGGGGATGGATCCGAGGCTGACCTCCTCGGGACCACGCCTCCTCGCTCCAGGATCCGGGATAAGGAGAGAGGCAGGAGGTAAAGTCACTCTTTAACTTGGGCCACTTATGATGGCATATCCGAAACTCTGACAACCAGTCTTACCAAGGGGTATCGTATTACCGAAAAAAAAAAATAAATAAACTATAATTTAATTATATTATTATGTCGTTTATTTATTTACTTATTTTGTTTTATTACATTTTTAAATATAAAAATTAAATAAAAAAAAAAAAATTAAAAATATAAAAAAAAAGTGATCCACCGATATCGGGAGCAGGGTCCAACCTACCGGTGGTTAGGGCTCCAGAGACAGGAACCTCCTCGCAATGCGAGCCGTATCGAGGAGTACTGCCTTTTGGATCAGGCCCTTAATCCAACCGCCTAACGAGAACCTCGATAGATGTTGATCGAGGCTTTCGGCCATCAGGCCATTGGCTGATACGACAATCGGCACAATGATAGCCGAGCTCACATTCCACAGGTCAACAACCTCGTGTGCTAAGTCGAGATATTTAAATTGTTTCTCTTTCTCAGCTATCACGAGGTTTCCGTCATGTGGAATGGTAACATCGACAATCATTGTGCGGTGCGCTAATCGATCTATCACCACTATATCAGGCTTATTGGCGACAATAGTTCTATCAGTAATGATGGACCGATCCTAGTACAACGTGACATTGTCATTTTCAAGAACTGGGTCGGGCACATACTTGTAATACGGTACCTCAGAATCCACAAGTTTATATTTAAAGCAAGTTGCTGGTGAATAATCCTGGCTACTTGGTTATGCCTGTGCAAGTACTCGCCAATCGCCGTACGAGAACAACCAGAGATAATATGTCTGATGGATTCACCCGGATGATGGCATGCCCGACACACGTCAACCGTCCCGTCCTTCATAATATGTCTCCGGTAGTTATTCGTCAAGATAACTTCGTCTATAATTGCACAGACGAAACCTTCACGTTTCCCCGAACCAAAACGTAGCCAGGATATGGACGCTAAGAAATCTACACCGGGTTCATGAAGAGCCCGTGAAGCTCCTTGCTTTGCCATACCTTCTTGCGGTTATCGGTAGCAAGTACTACAGGTTTGCGCCAGTTCTCTTTCGCCATTGAGAGCGGGGTGAGCCCCTTGTCCACTGCGACCACATCACGGTGCATATCCACTTTGGCTTTCAAAAAATATTCCCTGAGACTGCACACCTCGCGGTTGTGGAGGGTCTTCGCATTTAAAAAGCGGTCTTTCGACAGTGACATCTCTTCGAAGAAAACTGGCCTTTAGTTGAATGACTTCATGATTCTCCTCACGAAACAGGAATTTCTACAATCGTATTAAAATTAGGTAAGGTCGATGACACTCGCTATTGTAGGTATTTATTATCGAACCGGAAAGCTGAATCTAATTTTCCTTCCTTTTAATTAATTAAATGTTATTATTTATCAATGAACAAGTCCCTGGAGACTTTCGACGGGTCTGTCCCTGTTGCCATCGACAATATAGTGTGAACGTACTGGTTCAACACTTAGAAGTGAGGATTTTGGATATAAAACACTGCACAAATTTTAAAGATCAGCTTTATTACTAGATATAATTACAGTAATACAGTTTTGATTATGGGCCTTTTTTTAACAAGTGACTAGCACGTCCGATGTCCAAGCACGAATGCCGGGCATAGCGGGCATTTAGCACTAAAATGCTCGCTGACTACTTTTATTTAATTTCCGCCGTTTTACTTGCTTATGATTGGGCGTCTTCGACGACCAATCTTAAGCTCGTCAAAGTCTCGGCCAATGACATGAAGTCAATACAACTACTTTTGATCATACAATACAAGTTCATAGAATTTATTGTAATTAGTCAATAAACAAATAATTATAGGCATAATTTACATATCTATAACAATAGTAATACATAATCAAAAATAAGTATGAAATACCAATACTTTAATCTATACTAATATTAAAGCTGAAGAGTTTGTATGTTTTTTTGTTTGAACGCGCTAGTCTCTGATCTACCAGTCGGATTTGAAAAATTCTATATGCATTTGATAACCTCTTAATTCTTTATGAAGGCTTTTTAAAACCACGCTAGGACTCTTAAGAGCTAAGTAAAAAAAAAAAAAAAACTAAGCGAAACCGATGCGACGGCGTGGGTCGAGGAAATAGGAGACAGAAGCTTGTGATTCATATTGATCAAGTTTGATCTACAACACATTACAGAATTAAATACTTAATTAGGATTGTCTGCAGAGAATTATTGTAATGCCATTGGCTCCTCCCTGACGGTCATTAACAAAATCAAAAGTCACTTATACGAACGTCCGCGCTTCACTTCCTAGTGCTGTAGGTCAAATCTTTTAATTATACCATACTGATGTTCTCATATTCCTTATTTTGGTACCCACATATCTTTATGTTGTGGCAATATGTCGCTAGTATCAAAAACATGACAAATGTTGCAAGTGTCATTACTTACCCTTGCCTTTTCTTTTTCTCTTAGAGCGGTTTCGCACTACATCCGATCCGAATCTGAGAAATAACGGTTCGAAGTTGCCCATAGTACTATCTGTATGAGGGGTTGCGCACTACATCCGAACTCAGTCCGTCCGAATTTAGAACATTCCCAATTCGGATTGAAATCTGATCTTGAATTCAGAATTGGATCGTAGTGCGAAACCGCCCTTAGATTAACGTGGTAGAAACCTGTTGTTTGTATTATAAACTGTACACCGCAGATAATGGTTCCGCCAACAAGAATGTTATATTAATACAGATAGCGTTATCTACGTTGTTCTTTACTACGTATTGCAAAGTCTTGGTAATAGAATTGATAAGGTCACTAAATATTTCTACTAAAAAGAATATTAATACTTACCTATTAAAAATACATAGTGCCTGGTAATATTGTGACGTCCTAATGTTTTTGAAGACAGTGTTTTGTTTAAAACCCTCTTTACCTTCCGTTCATAACAAATCCGCAATTCAGGGCAACTGATTTGGGTTGACTTTCTCAATCTCTCCCTTATCTCCGTGATGACTAGATGTGGTGGTCTTAATATGCTGACGCTACATTATCCAGGGTTAAACCAATGTACACGGAAGACATTGATCACAAACCACAAGCCAAAACAAATCTCTGTCACTACCCTGCTCTGTTCCACACGTGTTCTGCCATTTATCTACAGATTACATAATTAATTAGCATGAATGTTTGATCAACAACTTGCTTAACCGCCACGCACGGGTCTGCTTGTGACGTCACGAGCGGGGCGAGGGTCGGGAGGCGGGGGTCAAGTGGCGCGCCTAATATTTTATATAACCTCAGTATTACTTGTGTAGTGTTTGGATAGGGTTTAGAAGTTTGTTTGTGAAAGAATTCATTGTAATAGTGATCGTTTGTGCTGTTAGTGGGTGATAATTTGTGGTTTGGTGACTAACTTTGCCATCATTGAGGAGGACAGGTACTGTTGTGTTACTTTTTTATCTTGTGTAGTTGTGTCTTTCATATCTATTATCAATTCATGCCGGCTAGCGGCCTTGTTGTGTTTTGTTCTGGCTCTTCTGGAAAAGTAAGATGTCGATTTGGACCACAGCATTCTTCTGTACGCTTAGCAACACATTGTATGCTTGACTTCGGCCGGTGACTATAAATATATTTCTTTTTGTTGAGTATACACATACACAGGGTCATTATAGTTCATCTTACTTGACCTTAACTGTGCCATGCCCTTATGATTTCCGCATTCCGTAATAATTGTTTACAAACAAAAACCCAGGATATTGCGGTCCAGCCAACGTAGCAACAATGTGCATTTATTATTATTTGTGTGGGGCGCGCTCAGCTGACCTATCAGCTGAGTTCGCGCCACAGAGAAAATAGTGTGTCGCCACAGACTTACATTGGGCTGTGTGTGTTGCAGATAATTTGGGAATGTCTAGCGTTCTGTTTTTGTAACAATACGCTGAAAATAGTGAATTCAAACAGATAAGAAGCATAATAAAAATATGTACAAGTGACGTAGGAGATTAGATAGTTAACAAAATATTTGTCGAGGAAAACGTTTGAGAAATTCTGTAGGTGTTTGTAATGATTATAAGAATCCTATTATTTACGGACCGTTATTGGTTAAAATTAAGACTTGTATCGTTACCAAGAATTAAGCAAAGACCTCGTAGCTTTGCATAGTAGACCCTCTCGGCACGGATAATATTGCCGTGCTCCCGGTCAGGTCTCACAGATAAAATTAACTTACGAATTTATGCCCAGTTTGGCAATAAAAAATGCTACCATTGTAGTATTGGTAAGCAAAACGATTCGTTTTTGTTTATAGGAACCGACCATAAACTGGTGAGATTATAATATGTGAAGGTTATTCCTACAATAATACGTGCAGATAGACTGTGGGAAGACGATTGCCTTTAAATGCAAGTCATACCGAAATATGTACATATAGACAATCTAACAATAAATGAATTTGAATTAGATTATCTTGATAAGAGACAGACACGCTACATTCGTTTTAAGAACAGTCCACGGTCGGCCAAATCCGTGTATGTGGATAAATTTGCGTAAATTCAGGTCGTTCTTCAGCTACGCAATTAAGAAAGTTCAATAATATCAGTTCGCAGTGACTTAATAGTAATAAATAAACATAGGTAATACCCTTGTTTATATTTTTAAATGTTTTTATACTTTTTATATTCTAATATTTAAAAATATAATTTATATGTAGGTACTTACCTATTTATATTGAAATAAAGGAGATAATAATAATTTATTTATTTCAGATATAACTAGTCCATAGTTTTAAACCCATACATTTAAATTACTTAACAGATAAAAACCCAAAATAAAATTGTGACTAATTAAATTCCATCAACACATTAAAAAAAATTGTCAAAAAATTATAAAAATGTCGGAATAATTTAAAAATAAAGTATCAAATATTAAATTGCCAAATCGTTAAATGTTATAAAAATGTCAAAATATTAAAAACTAAAAATTATATAAATTGCAAAGACAAATAATAGGTATTAAATCTATAGGAACTAATTTTAAATTTCTGCCTGCCCCAAGCCCGATATACGGGTGCATGTAAGGCCTGCCAGTGCAGCATGGAAGGCCCGTCCAACCTGTTGGCAACAACGGTGAGAAGACTGTTAGCATAGCAGCGAAACACATGGCGCATCTAGGGTTCACTTGTATTAAACATTGGCTAGATTATTTAGCAAAGCAATTTCTCTAAAACCTCACGAATAAGACTATCTGGGTGAATAAGGTATATTTTCGTATGACACGCTACATGCACATAGCTTGAGTTAAGTCAACGTTAGTAGGATTAGAAGGATAATAACATTCACGTTAAAGATAATACACTTTCTTTGAAGGATATTGAGTCAGGCCTTCCCAACAAATAATCTTTGAGTGGACACGGACCAAAGGTTGATAACATATTGTTATGATAAGAACTTTCAGGATATGAGTCACCTCTCGCTTCTGCCGAAACCTCTGATCTAGAACGAAGAAGTGGGCCATTGATAGGCACTAAATTATTCATTGATTCGGAAAATAACAAATTGGCGATACCTACCTCAGTTGCTATCGGTAGAGTTCCGTTTCGTTTTCCTATACGTTTCGTAGGTGATCTTGAAACGTATTATTTTCCTGTAGATAACGTGTCTCGTTTTTGGCGGAGGTAAAAATGGTCTAAATGTGCTAACCTCAGACAAATGAAAACACGTATTTAACGCGGAAGTCTCGTGTCTAATAATAGGTAATAAATAATAATATAAAATCTTCCATTTTCGAACATTGCACAAATCTTTCGTTATTGGTTATAAAACACAGGTTTTTTACAGCATGGTGATTATGTTAAAAACTTCAAAGGCTGATTTTCAAAACAGCCTTCGAAGTATTTCGGCTTGGTAAGGTCGATCGCCTAAATGTTGCTATGAGAGTATTTTGCGTGTCACAGTTCCTCTTAACTTTGTCTGAGATCTTAGCGCGTCACCTTTCTACAAGCTTTTAAAGGGTGGGCCATATAGTGTTTTAAATTTGAAGTACCGATTACTTTGACTTTGAAAGCTAGAATGACATTAATTTTTTGACAGGAAGTTAGTTTTGTTTCACATTTGCAAAATGGGACGCTATACGCTCGACCAAAATTGGGAAATATTAAAAACTTACTTCCAAAGTAGTGAGTCTTAAACGCAAACTGTAAGAAATTTACGTGGGAAATTCTCGAGAAATGCTCTGCCTTCAGTTCAGTTTGTGCGTCAATTTGTGAAGCGAGTTCGTGAAAATGGATCGTTATTGGACAAAGCAACCCGTGTACGTTCTCATCCAGTGCGTTCAACCGAAAACATTGCTGCTGTGGCTCAGAATGTGCAAGAACATCCCATCAACATCAACTCGTCATCGTTCTCAGAAACTGAACATTTCTCGCACTTCTCTGAGAAGAATTTTGCATAAAGACCTCGGTGTGAAGGCTTACAAAGTTCAATTGGTCCAAGAAGGTCATTTTTATCTCGGTGGCTTTGTCAATAAGCAAATTTGCCGCATATGGGTTCAGAGAACCCACACGTGACTATTGAGAAGCCAATGCATCCACAACGAGTCACTGTTTGGTGGGAATTTTCGTCTGGCGGCATCATTGGGCCATTTTTCTTCGAAAATTGAGCAAGGAATCGCCGTTACCGTCAACGGTGAGCGTTACCGTGCCATGCTCAACGAATTTTTGTTTCCAAAAATTGAAAAGAATGACATTTGGTTTTAACAAGACGGGGCCACATGTCACACAGCCAACGTAACCATCGATCTTTTGCGCACTGTTTTTGAAAATCGAATAATCAGCTGAAATGCTGATGTCAATTGGCCGCCTCGGAGCTGTGATTTTGATTGACGCTTTGGATTATTTTTTGTGGGGAACCATTAAGGATAAATGTTACGCAAACCATCCAGAGACAATTGAAGCGTTGAAATGTTGAAACATGTAATCGAAGTTGCCATTGAAGAGATTCAAGCTGAAACAATCGAAAAAAAAAATAATGGGTTGATCGGATGGGGTACTGCCGAGCCAGTCGTGGTAGTCATATGAATGATATTGTGTTCCATTTTTAAATGACAAAGTTCAACCTTTCCAATAAAACCAGAAATTTGAAAAAATAATCAGTAGTTTTTTTTTTAATAGCCGATTCGAATTGAAAATTTTAAATGGCCCACCCGTTATTTAGTTACACCTCTCCCGATGTTTGTCTGTAATCAAATCTTGCAAGTTAAATTTGAGCCACTTCCTGGTTACCGATTGAGCTGAAATTTTGCATCCATGTGTATCGTCTTTACGAGTACTTTGCTGCTAAATGGTAACCAGGGTCTGATGATGGAGCTGGAAGATGGCCATAGGAACTCGGTAATTAAACGACACAACCCCATCAAGTTTGGGCTCGTATGATTCGTCTTGACGAGTAAATGATAAATGATTTTATTTTGTAAGTAGGTTTGTACAAACAGTTTTACACGTCAAACATATTTTAAAACTAGATGAGGTCGGCGTTTCCTATCTAACTAGTCTGAGATGAAAGGCCGAAACAAACTCAGAGGTCACAGTCTCTTTTAAAGTCCAGACATAATCTTGGTCAGATCATATGAAGACCATGTAGGTCGATGTCTGAGATGGTCTTTTGAGGAAAGAACCACACAGATTGAGAGGACCTGTCCAGACAGTGCACGCATTTGTCAGAAATCGTGCAGCTCAACTCAAAACTTAAGGAGCTCAACGATTCGACGAACAATACCAAAGAAAGGACATTTGGGTAGGCCACATTAATTACTCAAACTGCCAGACCATGACAAAAACTAAGAGAACAGAGAGAAAAATAATATAAATAAAATGACTCACATAGTCTTCACATTCACAATAATTAAAATAATAAAATACTCAGGGCTCAGGACTGTATCGCAACCGGAATCGGGGGCATGGTTGCACGCGCTTCCTTCGCCTCACCTGGGCACGTTGCTTGATGACGACTCTTTGCGTGTGGCGGTGGCCCTCCGCCTGGGCTGCAAGGTGTGTGAACCCCACAGATGCACCTGCGGTTCCATGGTGGAGGCCGATGGCCATCACGCTTTGAGTTGTCGTCGTTGCTCGGGGAGGTTCCCGCGTCACCATGCGCTCAATGATATTGTTCGGAGGGCTTTTGTGTCGGCTGATGTCCCCTGCCTGTTGGAGCCTCCGGGTCTGTGCAGGACTGACGGCAAGAGGCCGGACGGGCTGACCCTGGTGCCTTGGAGGAACGGCAAGTGCCTAATTTGGGACGCAACTTGCGTCAGCACTGTTGCTGCCAGCCACCTTGGTCGCACCGTCCACTCACCGTCAGCAGCAGCGGAAGACGCCGCTGAGAGGAAGAGGGTGAAATATGCACCGTTGGTGGACCGCTATCATTTTGTGCCCATTGCCATGGAGACTATGGGTGCTTGGGGCACTGAGGCCAGGAGGCTCATTAGTGAGATAGGGCACAAGCTCCGTGACAAAACGGGTGACTCCCGCTCCGGCTCGTTCTTGGTGCAAAGGTTAGCCATTGCCATCCAACGTGGCAATGCAGCAAGCGTTTTGGGTACCTTTGCGCCGGGAACAGTTAGGGGCGGGTTATTTGTCTAGGCTGACGTGTTGTTCTTGTCCTTATATTATTGTATTTTTGTTGACATTTCCTTGTGTGTGTAATATTATAAATAATAAATAAATCAATATAATCCTAACATCAATTACTTATAAAATACTTTACAAAGTAAGCAAATGTCATAGTACATATATAAAATTCATTAATGTCAAAGTGTATAGAAAAAAAAAAAACCAACAAAACAGAAAAAACATAAAAATATCCAATACTTATGTAAAAAATTGGAAGCAGCTCAATCCCAAGCCTTTTTATCCTCGATATAATCCTTAACGGTATAAAAGACTAGTACTTTGGTGCTAGATGGTAACCAGGGTCTGATGATGGAGCTGGAAGATGGCCATATGAACTCAGTAATTAAACGACATAATTATCCCCATCGAGTTTGGGCTCGTATTATGCGTCTTGACGAGTACTTTGGTGCTAGATGGTAACCTGGGTCTGATGATGTACAGGTAGGTAGCTTAAGTGCAGTAAACGCATACAACGGAAAAACACTGCTACGCACTCGTCAATCGCGCGTAGTCAATCTCGCATCAACAATACTAAAAAGTTAAAAATAAAACTTTTTAAAAACAAGCTTTTAAGTTTTATTACTTGTTAATAAAAAGAACTAAAAAGTTCAAAGTAATTTAAACCTGATAATAAAAATACCATTATATGTATTACTTTGGTACCTACTAAATAAAAGCGTGTTACATTTTGATGGAACATTAAGCATATTACACCTTCATTATTTTTCATTTGCAATTATTTGCTTTGGCTTTGTAGATGTCGCCACAGGTGGAGGTGCTGGTTTAATTACTGGCCCATGAGACATTTCAGCTTCTTCTGTGGCATTCCAGTGCACTTGCGATGCGTGGTAGGTATAATAAAAATAATAGTGGCAAGTTCAGTGGCCTATGGACACACAACTGCTATTGCAAATGTGAATATCAGGGGCCTTAGACTACTAATTTACAAACGTTTTTGACTGCCACGGAGAGACCATTGCAACTTTTGTACATTGATTGAATTGGTCCTCAGGGCCTCAAGTCTGCTATTACAATAGTGTATGATAATAGTGTGATAAAAGAAAAAATACGTGTCCATAATTTTTCGTGTAATCTAACTGACGGACTAAATATAATAATTAGTTTTGTACCCAGGAAACTACCCTATTAGAGCCGATATTCGCTCAATTAGCACCATTTTGTATAAAATAAATAATTGAAGGCTTCTCTAGTAATTTAAATATAGGTACAAACAAAAATCTAATTAAAACACTCAAATGAAAATAAATACAAAACACCGGTCGCTAGAAATAAAAACAAATAAACGTCAGTAAGCAGTATTGTCACATTTGACTTTGACAGCTAAACAGATAAAATATTTTTCGGATGTGTAGTAGTTTCACATTTCTCTGCGTTACGCATAAATTTAATGTTTTTTGCTATTTACGAACTTCATACTACTTCAGATTGCATAAAACACTAATAAATAATATTGTTGCGCGCCACAATTAATGCCTGATGCATGGTGACATTAGTTACCACTAGCGCCATCTAGTTTCTAGTAGCAAGAACTAATAGAGTCACTAGCGCCATCTATTATCGATTGGCTGAACTTACTAGAACTATCGACATCTGGTCAGTCGGGGCCGGTATGTACTCGAACATTCTAGATGTGTCTATAATAGAAGGTTCTGGAATTATCTGCGGCACTATATAAGGCCGGGACTAGCCGCGACCGATCAGACTTGGTTCTGCGATAGAAGCGAATACATCGAATGCGATCTTCAAGTGCGATTTAAGAGCGATTGTGTGTTATAATTAGTGTGTTAGAGTTGTTATAAGTGTTGTTTAATTAAAGTGTAGTTTTTGGTAATTTTTATCGGCAGTTTTTATTGTCACGAACCCGAAGCTCGTAACAATTGGTGTCAGAAGCAAGGATTAAAATCTTGCCGATTTTACCCAAAGACGACACGGAGGGTATCCGTACCCGGAGTCAACGCCAACAGGAGACGGACCAGAGACGTTTTGGTGGAGGTATGCCGCAGAGGTCGGAGGGCCAGCTACCAACCACGGAGGCCGACCCGTCCGCAGTAGCCCCAGCATCAGCAGCACCAGACTTTGCTGCCCTGATGATGATGCTGCAGGAGCAGGCTCGCCGACAGGAGGAACAGGCTCGCCGACAGGAGGAACAGGCTCGTCGGTTGGAAGAACAGCTCCAGCGGGACAAGGAGGAACAGGCCCGTCGGTTGGAAGAACAGCTGCTGCGTGACAGAGAGGAACAGGCCCGCCGACAGGAGGAACAGGCTCGTCGGTTGGAACAACAGCTCCAACATGATAAGGAGGAGCAAGCGCGCCGCCAGGAGGAGCAAGCGCGCCGCCAGGAGGAGCAGATGCTCCTTATTAAGGACCTTCACGCTACTTTTGGGAAAGACATGAAGGAGGTGAAGGATAAGGTTGCTCAATTTTCGTGGAAGGGGCTTTACCAGGGAACGTGTACAGCCTTAAGAAGATTGTTCTTCCGCCGAGATCGGAAACGATTGTGCCGGTTAGCCTTCCTCGGAATCCTGGGCAAATTCATCGTTGTGTACTCGTGGAAAGGGTAGACAATGACCTTCCATGGAAAGTGGCACGAACTTTGGTCAGAACCACCGACATCTCAGGGGTACGTGTGCTGAACCTTTGTGATCAGGAACAGGTTATAGAAAAAGGCACACTAGTTGGTACTTGCGAGGAAGTGGATTGGTTGCGTCGATGCCAATATCTATCGACTGGGACCCTCAGCAAGGATGCACAAACGAGAGTGACCACACTTTTAGAAGACTGCCGCAGCGCTCTGTCCCAAAACGAAACGGTCAAGGCGAAGAAAATGTTACTTAAGTAGGCCGATGTTTTCTCGTCAAACGATGCTGACATCGGGAGGACTGGCTTAGTTCAACACAAAATAAACACAGGAGAAGAATTGCCTATCCGTCAGCGGCCAAGAAGATTGCCGGTAGCACGCGAAAAGGAACTGGAAACCATGATTGAGGGAATGGTGAAGGATGGTGTTATTGAACCGTCATCTAGTCCATGGTGTTCACCTGTAGTGCTGGTAAGAAAGAAGGACGGCAGCATGAGGTTTTGTGTTGACTATCGTCGTCTGAACGACGTTACGAAGAAGGACAGCTATCCCTTGCCAAGAATTGATGACACACTGGACATGCTTACTGGAGTAAAGTGGTTTAGCACGCTGGACCTGAAAAGTGGCTACTGGCAAGTTGAAATTGATCCTAAGGACAAGGAGAAAACTGCATTCTCGACAGGAAAGGGTCTGTGGCAATTTAAAGTTATGCCGTTTGGATTATGCAATGCTCCGGCAACGTTTGAAAGGTTGATGGAACTTGTACTTACCGGGCTTATTGGCGATGCTTGCCTGGTCTACTTGGATGACATCATCATCGTAGGCCGTACGTTTGAAGAACATCTTCAAAACCTGGAACGCGTGCTCATGAAGATCCAGAGTGCCAACCTCAAGTTAAGTCCGAAGAAGTGTTCACTATTCAAACGACAAGTTAGTTTTTTGGGATATGTAGTGTCTGAAGAAGGTATCCGCACGGATCCAGAGAAAATCGCCGCTGTCAAGGATTGGCCAATCCCAAAAGACAAGACGCAGGTCAGAGCATTTCTGGGTTTGTGCTCCTATTATCGGCGATTTGTCAAAAACTTTGCAGATATAGCCAAACCCCTGCATAAGCTAACCGAGGAGAAGCGACATTTCTGCTGGGATGGAAGTTGTGACATCGCATTCCAGGAGCTAAAGGACCGTCTGTGCAAAACACCTATTTTGGGGTACCCTGATGCGGGCAAGGAATTTATAGTTGACACAGACGCAAGCGACATAGGACTTGGCGGTGTGTTGTCTCAGCGGAATGGCGATCAAGAATTTGTGATAGCGTACTTCAGCAAGTCACTGTCGAAACCTGAAAGGAACTATTGTGTTACGAGACGGGAACTGCTTGCTGTGGTAAAGTCATTGCAGCACTTTAGCAAATATCTTCTGGGGCGGAAATTCCACATACGAACTGACCATGCTGCACTGAAATGGCTATTGCAGTTAAAAAATCCAGAAGGTCAAGTTGCGAGATGGATTGAACTATTGCAGGAATACGACTTCGTGGTCGAACATCGCAGCGGAAAATCTCATGGCAACGCAGATGCATTGTCAAGAAGACCTTGTCCTGAAGACTGCAAGCATTGTACTAGGCAAGAAAGTAAAGAAGTCGTACCTGTGAGGATGCTCAAGACAGACCTCAGCAACGAGTGGAAGGCAAGCCTACAACGTGCACAGCAGGAAGATTCGGACATCAAGCCGATTCTGGAGTGGATGAGGGCCAGAGCTCCTAAGCCCAGGTGGAGCGACGTCTCAGCAATGAGTTCGATCACAAAAAGCTATTGGGCCCAATGGGACAGCTTGGTGATTCAGGATGGAGTCCTGTGCCGTAAATGGGAAAATGCTCGGGGGGACAGCTGTCATTTGCAAATGGTTGTCCCTAAAGCTCAAGTACCGGATGTTCTACAGCTGTACCATAATAGTTGTTCAGGAGGTCATCTGGGAGTAAAACGGACTCTACTGAAGATACGAGAACGGTTTTACTGGGTCCACTGCCGAGACGATGTCGAGGACTGGTGTCGCAAGTGTACAAGTTGTGCAGCTGTAAAGGGACCTCAGACTCGTAGTAGAGGTGCACTGAAATTGTACAATGTTGGCGCACCATGGGAGAGGATAGCCCTTGACGTAGCGGGGCCGTTTCCGGAAAGTGAAAGTGGTAACAAGTATTTCATGGTTGTGATGGATTACTTTACTAAGTGGCCGGAAGTCTTCGCCATCCCAAATCAAGAAGCTTCGACAGTTGCAGATAAATTAGTTTATGAAGTCTTCTGTCGGTTTGGAGTACCTTTAGAGATTCACAGTGATCAAGGAAGGAATTTTGAGTCCCAAATATTCCAGGAAACTTGTCGAGTTATGGGTACTCATAAAACAAGAACAACTTCTTACCACTCACAATCGGATGGAATGGTGGAACGATTCAATCAGACATTGGAGAGGTACCTAGCAAAAGTTGTGGAAAATCGGCAACGAGATTGGGACAAGCACATACAACCGTTTTTGTTGTCATATAGAAGCGCGGTTCACGAAAGTACATCGGTGACACCAGCTTTCGCAAACTTTGGAAGAGAATTACGGCTGCCTGCAGACCTGATCACCGGAATACCACCTGATGCCCCACGCAGTATAACCGATTATGCGAATAACTTGCGGAACAAAATGAATTACATTTATGAGCACGTCAGACAATCGGGCCAGCAAATGTCTGAAAAGATGAAAACCCGTTATGACCGCAAAATGAACAGTAAAGGGTTCGACGAAGGTTCACTAGTATGGTTGCACAATCCAGTCCGCAGCAAGGGGAAATCTCCTAAGCTTCAAGCTAAATGGGATGGACCATACCGGATTGTGACAAAGATCAATGACGTAACCTACCGGATACAGAAAGGTGCAAGAGGTACTCCTAAGATCGTCCATGTGGATCGATTGGCGCGTTATTATGGAGCCGATAATGCTCGGGACGAGCATGTCTTAGGAGGGGACAGTGTTGCGCGCCACAATTAATACCTGATGCATGGTGACATTAGTTACCACTAGCGCCATCTAGTTTCTAGTAGCAAGAACTAATAGAGTCACTAGCGCCATCTATTATCGATTGGCTGAACTTACTAGAACTATCGACATCTGGTCAGTCGGGGCCGGTATGTACTCGAACATTCTAGATGTGTCTATAATAGAAGGTTCTGGAATTATCTGCGGCACTATATAAGGCCGGGACTAGCCGCGACCGATCAGACTTGGTTCTGCGATAGAAGCGAATACATCGAATGCGATCTTCAAGTGCGATTTAAGAGCGATTGTGTTTTATAATTAGTGTGTTAGAGTTGTTATAAGTGTTGTTTAATTAAAGTGTAGTTTTTGGTAATTTTTATCGGCAGTTTTTATTGTCACGAACCCGAAGCTCGTAACAATATGTAAAAGTATATATTAATGAAATCTGGCATGAATAAATGTTCAAATTTAGTATTACTTTTTCGTAAATCATTTCTACTAACGGGTTTTATAATAATGGCAATACGACAATGTCATTATGACACAATTCTATTACGAGACCATTGAGCGACCAATGATCAACCATTAGAATTTAGCAGATTACGAACTTTTAGCAAAATGACAATGGGATCGTGTTGGAATGACGAATTTATAAAAAATAGCAGACTTGGGGCCCAGGTGTGCTGTACGCTTGAGCCCCAAAAATGCTATCGGACAACAATTTATTCTTAATTTTATACCTACAGGTTGATGAGTAATGCGCTGTAAACAAACAAACTTGATCCGCGGAACGTGCAGTGTATTATTGCAAGGTCATCCCAATGATAGTTGTTACCGGCCATCAAATGTTTCACCATTATTATATAATTTTCAATAATGTTGCGTTATGTGGTGACGTGGAATGCACATTTAAGTATACGTTGGTAGTGTGAAAGCAAATATTTATTTTGATACTTGTATAGTCTGGCTAGGATGTGATAGCTTTTTTATTTCCAGATAAGGAACATGAATGATATCGTAATTTATTTTTGAAGCGTTTGTTTTGGATTTCATGAATCGCCCAGTTGGTTTATATAACATAACATAATCAGCCAATGTTTTGCACTGCTGGGACACCGGCCTTCTCTCTTCGAGCGGGGGTGGGCTGCTATCTACCACGCGGGCCCAGTGCGGGTTCGTAGATGTGACATGTCTTCGAATTTTTGGTTCTAGGGCATGCCGGTTTCTTCACGATTTCCTTCGCCGTTTTGAGAACAATGGTGATGAAATTATTTACACAAAGTAAAGTGCCTGTTTTGAACCCACGACTCTTGAGTCGTGGCCGGTACCCCCCGGGCCAGCGGTTGGTTTACTGGCTGCGAAAGGTAGCCGAGTCATCATCATCCTTCTACCCTTATCCCTATGTAGGGTAAGCGCAGCTTGTCTCCCATAGACCATCAAGATCTAAGCCTTAATAAATTCAAATCATTCATTAAACGTAAGTTGTGCCAGAAAGCCTTTTATCCCGTTAAGGATTATATCGAGGACAAAAAGGCTTGGGATTGGGTTGCTTCCAATTTTTACATATTGAATGTTTTTATTTTTTTCATATATATACCTACACTTTGACATTAATGAATTTTATATATATACAATGACATTTGCTTGTTTTGTAAAGTATTCTATTATTTTAATTATTGTGAAGACTATGTGGGTCACTTTATTTATATTATTTTTTTTATTTTTCCTCTCTGTTCTGTTAGTTTTTGTCATGGTCTGGCAGTTTGAGTAATTAATGTGGCCTACCCAAATGTCCTTTCTTTGGTATTGTTCGTCGAATCGTTGAGCTCCTTAAGTTTTGAATTGAGCTGCACGATTTCTGAGAAATGCGTGCACTGACTGGACAGGTCCTCTCAATCTGTGTGGTTCTTTCCTTAAAAGCATCTCAGATATCGATCAACATGGTCTTCATATGATCTGACCAAGATTATGTCTGGACTTAAAAAGAGACTGTGACCTCTGAGTTTGTTACGGCCTTTCTTCTCAGACTAGTCAGATAGGAAACGCCGACATCATCTAGTTTTAAAACATGATTGAAGTGTAAAAGTGTTTGTACAAACCTACGTATAAAATAAAATCATTTATCATTTATCATTTATATCAGCTGTCATCGTAGTATTCACAACTTGAGGCGAAAGGGCTAATAATTGTGTGACGAGTTATTCAGTAATAATTAAATATACCGTTATAATAAACTGTGTGATCAGAGTCCATGCATACAATTTTAACGATCTTGCCTTGATGATACCGCTAGGCTATCAACACTAATCGATACTTTTAAAATATCACTCCGGCGCGGTCTCATGGCGGAATGGAAGGCGCGACTATCGCAACCCAGCGCAGGGCACGCGACGATAGCGGCGGTAAGACCCCTCTTTGAGGAGTGGCTAGAGAGGCGTCACGGCGCTCTCACCTACCGCCTGACGCAGGTCCTCTCCGGACACGGATGTTTCGGGAGGTTCCTGCACATAATCAGGCGGGAGGAGACGCCCGGGTGTCACCACTGCGAGGATCGCCCAGAGGACACGGTGGAGCATACGGTGGAGGTCTGCCCCGCTTGGGCAGAGCACCGCCGTGTCCTCGTAGAGGCGATCGGCAGCGGCGGCGACCTCTCGCGTCCAGCCCTGGTTCAAGCCATGGTCCGGGGCGAGAGGGAGTGGGAGGCGGTCACCTCCTTCTGCGACGCAGTCATGCTAGCGAAGGAGGTGGCGGGATGGGCGAGGGAGAGATCCTCACGCCTCAGCCGCTGAGGGAGACGCTCCGGGCGTCGGGAGCCGCGTGACGACTCCCGGCCACCGTAGGCGCGGGCTTGCGGGCGGAGAGCAATGGGTAGCTCTCCGTCCGATCAGGACCAGGCCCGTGCCGGACGGCGCGTATGTGTTCCACGTGCGCCTCAAAGAGATGTCAGCGTAGTTGACGGGGCCCGATAGGGCCGAAGCCTGCCGGGGTAGCGGGATCGTCCGAAAGGGTTACCGCTGCCCTGGTACATAAAGGGCTAAGGAAGGAACACGGGTGGGTTTTAGTCAGTAAGAGTCTGACACTCCCTTCTGCTCCATCCAGAGCGGGAGGGGTCATTTGATGATTCCCATCCTGAAAAAAAAAAAAAAAAGTTTGTGATTAACATATTGACCAATACTTAAGTTCTTATTGATAATGAATACACGTGTGATAGTCCTTTGAATTGCAATCAATGACGCTTATCTGCCGAATTAGGGCGCTTAGGGAAATTATGTGGAAAAGTAATCAGTAAAGCGGTTTTCATTCAAATGATACTTGAACAAGTGCTGATTAAGAAACGATTTGGTGTCAACCAAATCGTTTTCTAGCGTGGTGGTATTGGAAATATTTTGTCATGTGACACGTGTCACGTTAACAGGTTCAAAACCCCATACATTTAAGTAGGTACCTTTAGATTAATAAATAATGCTAGGAAGTAAGTACTTAAGTTCGGTAAAATAGATTCTATGTAAGTATATTAGTTAGATAGAAGGTCTATTGACTGATAGTGACGGATAGAAGAAGAAAATAATCAGAATATCTTTATTTTGCATAAAATATGGCACATTATAAGGTCTTCAATATCATATTATTATATTCATTTCTCCACATATTTTGCAAAATTTAATTGAATCCTACAAATTTTATAAACTTGATAGTTTGTTTGGATGGATGGATGGATAGATAGATGGATGGATGGATGTTTGTTACTCTTTCACGCAAAAACTACTGAACGGATTTAGATGAAATTTGGCACACAGATGGGGAACCGGGATTAACATATATATATATATATTTATCCCGATATTACGACGGGATCGAAACTTATGAGGGTGAAACCGCAGGGCGCAGCTAGTTATTAATAAAGAACTTTAAGTACCTACTAGGCTGATAGTGATTGATGATCAAAAAATACTTTTCAATTAAATGACACTTACTGTGATGTAGCTGTTGATAAAACAATTGAATGTCATAATTATATATTAGTAGTTATTAGTTTATTACTTCTATTACTAGTGAGACCATGACCTGTTCAAACTATTTTGAATGTTACTTGTGAGACTATGTTAACTATTTTGAACTTGGGAAGTTGGGAACTGCCTTAGAAGTAGCCTCGTCCTCCTCCTCCACCTACCCTCGTGCAGACATTGCTTGTGTGCAAGCACAGAGAGCTCCTGCATGTAGTGACAGCCAGTCAGGTTACAACAATTTTTTTTTTTTTTGGTAGTTTTAGTTTTATAGCTCCAAGACTTTAAAATCGTGGAGTTTTTGTCGTTACAATCTTACCAAACCGTTCCACGATTGAAACTACCCATAAGGATGTTTAAATAATCTTATCCAGTTCTGACCATTTTACCCTACATTCTTCTCGCCTAATCTCATGATAATGGAAACGACCAAAATTTAACACCTCTGACATTTATCTGCGATGACACTGTGCATCGCGATACTAACATAACATCAAGCGTGTTTTCCCTGAAGGGTAAGGCGGAGATTTATCAACAGTACATAGTACACCACATTTCGCCAGTTATGTTTAAGTCCCATATAATAGGGAGCCAGCCTATTGCCATCAAACGGGTCCAGACGCCGGCTGCACCTGCGAAATCCCAGATGAAAAAATCCAATAACACTTTGCCCAACCAGGTAGTCGAACCCAAGACCTCATGCTCAGCTTTAGCGTTTGCGACCACGAGACCAACGAGGATTCGCGATAATCTTACATACATTTAGTTTAATTTCGCTGCGTCAGCGTAAAAACACATTTACCTTTGGTTTGTTATGGTATTTCAAGTAAGTAAGTAAATATCTATAGATAGGAAACACCGACCACATTTAGATTTAAAATAATGTCGAGTGAGTATGAGTTCCACTTCTCGACATATTTGGCCTATCTCCTCGTATGTTCTGAATTAAGATAATATTTTTATTTATACCACGTACTTATTTGCAATACATTACCCATATAATTTTCTTACCAGTAACTTATTGAAATCATAACTATTTATTATTGACATTATCGTAATTCATTAAAGATGGACATTACCTAATGCATTTTATTAAAATTGATATTGACATTACTAATTAAACTTTTACCTTTTTATAATACTAGTACCTATATATAACTAATTTATTCACTGGATTGAGAAAAGCCTTTTTTTTTATTGACAAAGGGCTCACTCTTGACCACAATCCAGCCCAGAGGCAGGGATGAGATCTACGGTGGAGCGAGCTTGCCCAGAAGAAGCCTATTCGCTATCGCCCTGAAGAGATTCGGGTTGTATGAACTCGGGAATGCAGACGCAGGCAGACAATTCCACTCCTTAGCTGTGCGCATCAGAAAAGATGATGAGAAGCGCTTAGTGCGTACCTATATATGGTATATTAACCAAATAGGGGTGGTATCCTGCAGTGCGTCTGGACTCTCGATGGTAAAAAGGTGAAGGCGGGATGAGCTCATGTAGCTCTTGAGCACACACCCCGAAGTACAGTCTGTAGAAGACGGACAGACAGGCAACACTTCGCCGGTGAGCCAAACTGTGAAGCTTTGCCTCCACCAGCTTTTTATCGCCAACGAGTCTCTTAGCTCTACGCTCCACTGAGTCTAAAGTGGCGAGTTGGTATTTAGCTGAGCCATCCCACAGGTGACTGCAGTAGTCCATACACGATCGGACTTGTGGTTTGTAAAGGGTTAAAAGCTGTCCCGGTGTGAAGTACCGCTTAACCTTGTTCAGGATGCCCAGTTTTTTGGCCGCCGCCTCCTTTAAATGTACGCCAAATGGCAAAACATAGAGAAACTATAATACGAGTATGTATAATATTGACTGTAACATCTTACACACTGTTGTAAACCTACGTTTACAAATAAAGACGATTGATTGATTGATAATACATTCATTAGTCATGTGCTGTCAGCGACAAAACTCACTGACCGGTACGGATTATTTAATATTATAGAACAAAATTATATCTCTAACTAGCTCCTGCCGCGACTTCGTCCGCGTGAAATTTCTTGTTCCCCGACCCTCCGCGTTGTATCGCATCGTATCGCATCGCCCGCCCGTGTTATTACTTCGTTTCCGCTTAGCGTTCTTTCTCACGTTATTTCTTTTTGCTCTGCTCCTAAGGGTCATAGCGTGTTTTTAATTCGTTATCTGCGATGTTAAAAGCTTCCTCAAGAAATGGGCTAACAAAGGTAAAAAAAAAAATCAAATCCGACCGGTTGGTAGTTCCAGAGATTAGCGCGTTCAAACAAACAAACAATTTCTTCAGCTTTAATATTCATCATCAGCCTATAGCAGTCCACTGCTGGACATAGGCCCGTTCTATTGCACGCCATTCAACTGGATTTTCAGCAATTCTTATCCAGCTGTTACCAGCCATCCTGTGAAGATCATCGCTCCACCTAGCCTGAGGGTGTCCCACCTTACGTTTACCGATTCGCGGTCTCCACTCAAAAACACGTCTCCCAAACGGTCATCGGTTCTACGGCTAATATGGCCGGCCCACCACTTCAGCTTGCTTATTCAGCTTTAATATTAGTATAGATGAATCTCCAGTTTTAAATAATGTTATATAAAAACAGTTTTCAGTCATAAATCTTTTCAAGAATTTTCGCAGCCTGTAGGTACCCATATGATGGGAGGAAATGATTAGAACCTATTAGTATCTGACCATCGATCACTTAGTGATCGATGTATCTGACGCCCACTCATCTCAGCCGAGAGCGTGACGTGGCATTATTTCTCCTTATCAATCCTAACACAACACTATTTCAGCCAGTCATTACTCGCACACGTATCGTAATTGCCTCGATGTAGCGAGCCCATTCAAGTTCAGGTTCTAATACACTGTAGACTTGTCGGACTTCATTAGCTGTGCTTCGTTGTTGCGTAGGTACAGGACGTTGGTACTTACGTAGACTTTTCTGACTTCATAATGGTGTACTCAGCTGTTAGGTACGTCTGTTTTTAAATAATATTAAATCTCGTCCTCATATACTAATTAGTTATAAATAGTTTTATTTTTGTCGTCCAAAAGTGTTTTTTTTTTTACCATTTACCAGAAATAGATATCATTTATCATGATCTATTCTTTCATTTAAGGGCTAATATTACAATAGTCAGATAACTTGTAACTGAACAATAATATGACTAAAATATGGTTGACAGCTTTGCAAATTATTTTATATATTCCTCAGATAAAGGTTATTTGACTATTGAAAAATCAGCCCTTAGCATAAGATAATGTTACTTACTTCCTACAATTAACTAATATTACGTAAAAGATAATGTCCTTCACATATCCTTTATGTTATTTTGTGAGGATATTTCTAACTACTATTGTTACTTAATCGCGCTCAACAGATTTGTATAACATTTTGGCACGCAGACATAGGTAATATGAAAAGTATTGTACTTACAAGTATGTGTATTTGTACGCCTAATGGCAAAACATAGAGAACCTATGTAAATGTTGTAACATCCCACACACTGTGCTACTCTACCTATGTTTACAAATAAAGATTCTGGTTCTGTTAATGCAGAAAATTATATCCTGAATTATCATAAAATACAGAAATATTATAATATTACCTGTACTAAAATTTAAAGATATTTGAGTTCATGAAGAAGTTACTCTAGGATGCGTCGAGCGAAACCGAGGACTATAAGCAATATTATGAATAATTAAAAGTTATAGCTAATGAACTATGTATTGTTTCAGAAATCACCTGGATGCCACTCCTGGCTTCCAGCGTTTGCTCCGAGAGCGGAAGGACGTCGTGGATCACCCCACATATGACCAGCCCTCTGCCAGTAAGTATTTTATTATATGGTTCATTGATGATCAATCAATTTTATTTTATTATTTTATTTTATTCTTTTTTTTTTAATAGGTGTTTCATTTATTTACATTCTATATAGTTAAATGGCGCTATTGTCCCATCTTCATCACCTAATGTATTCCTCCCTTTGTATTGTATCACCTAGATACTTGTTATGGTGCCAAGTACCAACCTGTTGACTTACCTAATGACACTTATGATAACCCATATGACATCATCATCATCTGCCTAGCCTTTTCCCAACTTAGTTGGGGTCGGCTTCCAGTCTAACCGGATGCAGCTGAATACCGGTATTTTACATGAATATTTTTATATTTTACCTAAATATGACATCAATTACCAAAAAAAAAAACGAAAGTGTCTATTTATAAGGTCAAAAATAACAGCTTTTTTACTAAATGCATATGAAAGTATTTACTTATTAAAAAATAGTAAACAAACTTTTAAAAGAAAATGTCTGTCTTATCGTCTGTTTGTTTCGGTTAATCTCCGAAACTGCTAGACCGAGTTGACGGGACTTTCACTAGCAGATCGTAGCACATAACCGATGTTATTAAGGAGTAACATAGGCTACTGTTTCCCGGCAGCACTTCCCCGTGGGATAATTTCCAACATCCACGGGGGTGAAGCCGCGGGCAGAAGTTAATACCTAAATAAAAATAAGTATCAAAATGTAGAAGCCGTACTTACGTCCCTTAAATGATACATCTTGGTATAAAATCAAAACTTAAGCCAGTTATAGATCGGTGGAATGTAACAAGAAATGTAACACACGTTGTAACAAAGGACAAATATAGCATGGGGCCCGTCCCCAAAAAAAAAAATTGTCTGTAGCATTATAAACTGTCTGTATTTTATGCCCTCAGCGAGTAGTTTAATTTATCCTAGGAAAGCATGTTGCAAGCCTGGTTACTGTGTTACATTTCATGTTGCATTGCAAAAATGTAGACGTCTCATATGTTACGTTCCATGTTAGGTTTCACCAATATATACTCTACATTTTATCAAGTATCTGGACAAATCTGTCTTTTTTTATTACTCCCAAATAACACCAGTTTTCAACCCTTTCAGTGACAGACCGCCTAAAGAAGCGAAGCAGCCTGAAGCTGATGCGCTCGAGGGCTCGCGACAGCAAGCAGGACTTGACCCATGATATCAGAGCCGACTCGTTGCCGTCACCCAACCCCATGCCGTCTGTACCCACTTTAGTAAGTATTTGTTATGTTATTGAATGGGAAACGAGCTGACAACTCATCTATTGGTCACTGCCGCCAATGAACATCTGCAATCATCTTTGTCGGTGCCCTCTTAACAAAGCGGTCTTGGTAATCACGTTGCAGTGAGATTTCAGACAGCCGTAATTTGCCCTACGATGCGTCGCCATCCTTCTCTATGATAAATGATTTTATTTTTGTAAGTAGGTTTGTGCGTACAAACGCTTTTACACGTCAATCATATTTTAAAAGTATTCCTGGCTTTTCCTATCAGACTAGTCTGAGAAGAAAGGCCGAAACAAACTCAGAGGTCACAGTCTCTTTTAAAGTCCAGACATAATCTTGGTCAGATCATATGAAGACCATGTAGGTCGATGTCTGAGATGGTCTTTTGAGGAAATAACCACACAGATTGAGAGGACCTGTCTAGTCAGTGCACGCATTTGTCAGAAATCGTGCAGCTAAACTCAAAACTTAAGGAGCTCAACGATTCGACGAACATTACCAAAGAAAGGACATTTGGCTATCGGCTGTAACATGTGTGCATTCGTGTCATGGGCCGCCCACTATAGTCGGTCCATCCCATGGGCGACCTGCCGCGTGCTCTCGTTCTTTCGATCTTTCCCTGCATATCTGCAATACCATAATCGAAGGTTCGTTACCATCCCTGAGACAGAGCTGAAATCTCTTGTGTGCCTGTAATACATTGGCACAACCGTTCAAATCGGAACACGACAGCGCTGCTCAGCGGCAGGAGTGGTGCGAGTAGTTCTGGAATGAGTTCCTTCACAAAGAGCTCTATAACTAATCCCCTTGTGTATCCGTTGTCAAAGAAAGTGCGAGTTGCAAGCAAATAATTCGCTTCCTCTTTAACCGAGAGAGGAGAGGATCTTTTTTATTATGAAACTAGCTTTTGCCCGCGACTTCGTCCGCGTGAGTCAACTTTCTTAGTATTTTCCGTAAGAACTTTCTACAAAGTATTAGAAAACTTAAAAAAAAAAGATGGATGAAATTGGTAAAGTCGTTCTCAAGTTATGACGTGACCAAGGGAAACAGGGATTCATTTTTATATATATGTATATATTAAAGAGGATAGTAGTAGCATCATCCTTATTGCTAATATCAACAACCAATATGAATAATCCTTCTGACCAGCAAGATGACTATGACTATTCAAAAGTACCTGTTCATGATCTGATTGAAATAGTTTCACGATTGAGTCGTTTGTTCATTTTAACCCATTTTTAGCAGGGCATCTTTACTTGATTATTCCGCCATCAATATCTCCAATTTCACCAAAAACTCTTCTCCATCATTAAAAAAACAGTTGCATTCGCAGGTGGAGTCATGTAGCCGGTTCATGTCCCTGACTTCCAAGCCGAAGAACCGGGAGGCTATCGGCCCGGACACCGCCCTGCCGACTGATGGGGAGGACCGGTGGCGATGTGACGGCGATGAAGACCTGCCTCCCAGCCGCGTCAGCTTTCATAAGACCTTCAGTTTGCTCATCAATATGGGGAATATTGAAAAAGGCTGCAAGCGGGCGGTGAGTAGAATAATTGTATGTGTTGTCCTTAAAACTAAACTATGCTTAAAAATTCACTTCCTCTCTCCTTAAACATCATCGTTATATTTTCTTTGCTCCTGTTTCAGGATTATTATTATATATTAGTATAATATGCTTTATGTATGTATTTCTGTAAATGGTACACCACATACTACCTACAGTATTGTGTCTCCATCTCCTTTTTGATCCATACAAAGGTTGTCTTTAACAGATTACTCTTAGCGATAAGCCCGCCCTTTGTAAACTTTCTACATTTATATCTGTAATTTATATGGTGTACATAATAAAAAGAATTATATTCTATGTTTATATTTGATTCAACTGCTTCCTAGTATCGACTTAATAAAAATATTAAATTCACTGACAGGCAAGGCAAAGCCTAAACCGCAGGGTTAGAGTTTCTATTATAACGAAGGTGAACCTGAAGGAAATATTTTGGAAAACTCATCCTCTAGGAGGGATACATAGGGGGTGACATTTTGTAGGAAAGGTCTTCTATATTTGAAGTCAGTAACGTGAAAGTTGGTTCGTACGTGGTTGTTTGGTGGTGGTGGTGGTGGTGGGTGGTTGGACTTCCGTTTTAAAGTAAACAGTGATTTTTGATGTTCTCGGTGGGAATTTCCATTGCGCACAATCCAATGGCTTGTACTCCAATAAAATATTACCCTCCTTTTAAACTTAGCTTAGTTAGTATTCGTAGAGGTTTCGCACGTAATTAGCAATTGTAATAAACGATTTTATTTGTAAATATCATGTTAGCGGTAGTGAATTAAGTGACCACAATAACGAAAAACATCACACACACACACATCACCCTCGGATCGACTTCGCTGAAATTTTGTAACAAATTAGCAACCTTAACAAAAACTTTTAAGTGGTACATTCACCTCTGAGTATCCATGTGTGTATTCTATGACTACCGCATATCTATTCCTCTATATTATATCAGAAACCACACAAAAATTGGAGTCAAGCAAGATACTTATAATGTTCTTTTATATCATCGTTTGGCATTTGGTAATAATTTATTGTTTGTATTTCGTAACATTTTGCAACTTTACGAAAATCGTAATCACAGTACAATTTCAGATAAGCCGCGAGGAACAGGTGTGGCAGAACGAGCTGAAAGACCTGATCTGGTTGGAGCTGCAGGCCAAGATCGCGGGCAGGACCTTGGCACAGCAGGACGCCTATCTATGTGCACAGAGAAATATCGTGCCCAAGATAATTAACAATATTTTTGAGTATAGGTTAGTAGTTTATTTAGTTGCTAGCAAATATACCACCTTTGCTGTGAACCGTGCTAACCCACGGGATGAAGACTAAAATGTTATGCCAATGAGATTGTAGCAGTACTTTCTGCCCTTTCCTTACAATGTCCTAAAATGCACAGACCAATCTATTACCCGTCTAACGGCTGTGAATGACATACTTTCACAAACGCATGCGCTGTAGCAATGTTCTTAGGTAAGACTCCTCTTAAATTTATGAACGGATGTTCATACATTTAAGAGGATCCATCCATCTACTAAAAGTCCTCCTCGTACTAGAGCACGTGTAAGTGAATCAGCTTGTTGTTTTAAAAAACAATGCTTATTTTGCGGCCACGAATTGAATGAAGAAGGTGAAAAAAGAAAGTCCTTGGATTCTCGCCGTAAAATTCAACAAGTAAGTACAACTACATTCAAAGATTTGGTTCTGGAAACAGCTCAGGCTCGTTCTGATGCTATGGCTAAAGCTGTACTTGCTCGAGTAAGATACGAATACTTACGATTTAGTTGCTGCTGAAGTATCACCATGACTGCTTCATTTCCTTCTTGAAACCGAACACTGGGGTTAAAGTCGGTCGACCTCAAGATGAATCTACGAATCTGGGAATGAAGGAAATATTCACTTACATCGAAAATAGCGATGACTGTCACTTCACTTTGAACGAATTGAGAAATGTTTGCAAAACTACAAACCACATTAACAAAACGCGCTAAGTACACTACCTCAAAGGTGGCGTGGAAACGTGTGCATATTATGACGATTACAACTCTTTCACCTTTTTGAATCGTTATATCTCAAAAACGGTGGCTCTTAGGAAAAAAGTTTTTAGACATTTTTTATAGATAAAATTATCTGATCTACAATTTTTGTCTGAGCTAATTTTATGATAAAATTTACCGTTTTGCTGAAAATCGCGAAAAATCCGTTTTTGTGACCTTTGACCTCGAGTAAATTTTTTTCCAGGTGTCGGATCGATTAGGACTTTTCACATTTCACTAATAATAGTGTTACGAGCTTCGGGTTCGTGACAATAAAAACTGCCGATAAAAATTACCAAAAGTTACACTTTAATTAAACAACACTAATAACAATTCAAACACACTAATTATAAAACACAATCGCTCTTAAGTCGCACTTGAAGATCGCTTTCGATGTATTCGCTTCTATCGCAGAACCAAGTCTGATTGGTCGCGGCTAGTCCCGGCCTTATATAGTGCCGCAGATAATTCCAGAACCTTCTATTGTATAAACATCTAGAATGTTCGAACACATACCGGCCCCAACTGACCAGATGTCGACAGTTCTAGTAAGTTCCAGCACCGACATCTCTACTCGATAATAGATGGCGCCAGTGACTCTATTAGTTCAGCTATTCGACAATAGATGGCACAAGTGACTATTAGTTCAGCTACTCGAAACTAGATGGCGCTAGTGGTAACTAATGTCACCATGTATCAGGCATTAATTGTGGCGCGCAACAATAGTGTTTTGAACAATCCTACCAATTTTCAGCAGGGTGTGAATTTTAGTAACCTCACCCCTATTTATTGGTCTAATTTGACCGGACTATTACTTTGACATTGAAGAACGCTATCTCTAACAAAAATCCCTGTCTGTTATTTTTAGTTTTCCATTCAGAAAAAATCTTCATATAAACCCGGGACATAAGAATGCTCTTGTAATATTTCAAAGTACACTGACTTCACCAATGTGTTGGGTACCAAATATATGAAATTCTAATTGTGAATATTTCCGCAGGTTTGTAAACAGAAACCCTTGCCGAGCGAATTGCAAACGCTCTCTGGACGCGGTGACGTCACAGGAAGATCTCACAGCCCATGATGAATCCAGTGAAGGTGAGAATATTAAACTAAGTAGCATTTTGATAACGGAGATTAGTAAATAAATAAAATCATCCAGACCGAATTTCGGCCATGGCGACCAATCTCAACGGAGACCAGTCGCCGGCGCGGGAGATATTATAGTGCAGGTGTGTGTGTCTCTTCCCTCACTCTTATTGTCCGACGGAGATTAGTAAAAAGTATTCAAAAATATTTTTTTGTAAGGGTAAGTTATCAGTTACAGACACTAATAATAGGACAATTCCTCAATTAACATTGAGAAATAAAAGCTCATAAATATAAGATTTTGCTAGCGTGTATCAGGATCCTCCTTTGATTGCGTTTTAGCGAAACTATTACGAATTGGAAAATAAAGAAAACATATTTATAGGCACAGAAAAAAAAACTGTTTTTCATTATGAAATTCTCAGTAGCAGCCAGGAGTCTGTGTTTATATCTGAGCGGCAATTCTTGTAATTTTGAGAACGTTCACAGTCTGATCTCAGTCTCACATTTTTGACAAGTGTTTGACATTGATTGTCGCTGAGATGAGATAGTGACTAGATTTTGTATGTTTTAAATTACGGTGCGGGAATTGGCCTTCTGGTCTATAACGAGTGACAATCTGCTCGCTTTCTATTTCCCCCAGTTATGCTTATTATGCCTACTACAAAGTACAGGCGTAATGTTATTTACAATTTTCCCTATTATTCCAGAGGAACAAATGTACGGCTGCCTCTCGTTCGACTGCCAGCTGTGCTCCGACGCCATCGGCAAGGCGATGCGCGAGGTGGGCGCGCTGCTGGACTCGTTCTACAACGCCGTGTCGCTGTACCCGTCCAGCCGGAACATGACCCTGGAGCACAACGCCATCGCCACGCGCCACTTCAAGAATAGGATGAAGGTGAGTTTATCTCATATAGAGGAATGTTGAGGGTTCGTGGCTAAGTAATAACAGCTGCACCGACCTCGGAAAGCGTTGCTTAACCTTGAAGATCGATATCTTCAAGGTTAAGCAACGCTTTCCGAGGTCGGTTCGTGGATGGGTGACCATCCATTACATAACGAGACAACTCCGTGCCTCGGAGAGCACGTTAAGACCTTGGTCCCGACGGTCATTTGTAGATCTTTGACAGTCGTTAAGGGTGGGAGAAGTCCGCATGCCGAGCGATGCCCGTTGTGCGTAGATGTGACACATATTTTCACCCAACTTGTTCTTTTTGTGTTTGTGATCTTTGTTGTTTGAATATTGCACTTACACAAAATTATGCTGGTGGTATATTTTTTTCATTTCCATACGATTAAAACATAACTTGCAAAATGATGGTGTATTATACACCTCTGACCCTTCAGAGACGTGACGTTACGGTATATTCTTTCGTTAATTTATTATGCAACGCCTATTAAACTGATACATGTACCGTGTTCCTCAGGCAATGTGCCTGTGGTACAACACCGCGCTGCACATGCGCCTCAAGATGGTGGCCATGCGCAGGATGCTGCGCTCCATCCGCCTCAAGAGTCAGCGGCGCGGCGCCAGGCACAGGACCTCGGTGGACTCCAGTGTCAGCAGGTGTGTGCTCATAGCCTGCACTTATAGATTCCTTCCTTATCTATATGTCGCAGAAGGACTGTTGAATCCGCTGTTTTACATAACCGCTAGCCGTTTTACAAAACAGCTGAATGGCGTTAAGCAATTTTCTATACTGAACACGAAGAATTGCATAAACTTTTTGCAATGCAGCTGGTCAACAATTAAAGGTTATGTAAAAGAGCGTCAAAATGTCAGATTTCAGATTTTTGGCCTTTCTTCTCCATACGAAAACTATCTTTTGGAAGGGGCGACTAGAATCAATTTTATTTTAATTTAATTTTTGACGTTCAAAAGTGCCTTTTATGTGCCTATTTGAAATAAATGATTTGACTTTGAGGAGGAGGAATGGAGTCGGACCAGATTTCGACGACGTCAATTTCAACAATTTCTGTTTGACTAGCCATCAGTTCTTTGGTATTTGATCGCATAAAAATTGACGTAGAAATCAAATCAACCCAACACCCACACGCCAATATTTTTAACCATAACCTCTCCCGTAGCACTCCAGCATCCGAATGCCCTCCCCGGGCCTGCCAGGTGCGCTTCAACGTGTGCTCCGACCCCAGCAGCTCCAGCTCCAGCGACCTGTCGGGAGGGTCGGCCAAGGAGGAGACCCTGCCAGACCTGAAGGAGGGACTCGACACTGATGATGTGGACAGCGGCGTGGACACTAGTGAGTTGGACTTGTTTATAGAGTGGAAAGGGGGAACTTTAATCTACTATTTGTCACGATAATAGAAACTTAAAAGTCCTATCTCAAAGAGGCTTGGTCTACCAGATAGGGGTTACCTATTTTATTGGGGTTGAAACAAGCCATACATGTTATTCGAGTCTTTGGTTTCTGAAAACACTGCTGAGTACTACATATGTCCTACTATCGAAACAAATAAAAAAACGGAACGACAGTGTATATTCCGAAGTAGTATCGGCCGAATATTCGGCCGTTTCCTGCTACGAAGTTACTATTTGGTTCGGTCGGTTCCGATTCTACACTCCTACACTCTTTCGAATATTGACTATGGTCCCGACCCAACTGAGCCGATCCGAACTTTTTTCGCATTTTTCAATAATATTCGGTTCGGCCATGTCTCGGTCCGATCCGAACATTCGCACTTTGCACTTCGGAGTAGGCCCTCTGGTTATTTCTGGTCACTTTGAGTGTTGACTAAAGAGTCCTAGAACACATTAAATATTCAATAAAATCAATAACCTATCTATCAAATGATTTCAGAGCTCACAGTATCAAGCAACGGCTTATCAATACCAGAGATCGCCATCCCACATAAGTACGGAGACCCCGACACGTCCACCGAGAGCGGCTACATGTCCAGCGAGGGGCCTCCGGTCGCGAACGATGCGTTCAACATCGGAGGCCTGTCCGAACTGACGCACATGAAGCTGTTGGACAAGTGCGAGGTGTCATTGTACAGGTCAGTTAAATTGAACCTGATTGAGTTGTTTGTTTGTTACAAAAGAATTATTGCTCATACCAATAGCATCATTGTCGATCACAGTATTATTGCGTAACACATTTCTTATAATGACAATGCATCACAATTTGATATGTAGTTCAACAATATTTTTTGCATTAAGTACGCCAAAATGTAGAAGTATGGCTGAAATTGGCATAATTTTATTTCGTAATTTGAACTGTTTTGGAATGCCATTCGATCGCGACAATAGGTTGTAGTAGAGCAAAGTGAAAGTTGAGTGGACTGTACGAGTATAATATGTACAAGAAAATAAGAAAAGAAATTAAATTACAAAGTTAAATCGGTTTAAAATGTAAACAAAAATATGGACGTTGAGGTGAGCGCTCTCAACGGCACTCAAATTTATTTTTTATTATTTATTCTCGATTGTGTTGTTTTTCTCCACAACTTCCAGCCATCGTGCTAGTATACCCGTCGATAAATACTCGTACAAAAAGTAACATTTATAATTTGGTTTTTCAGGGACTACCACCAAGAAATCCTGAAGACTCAGGGCGTTCGGCGTTGTATGATGTTTATCTACAAAATGCGTCACAACCTGCTGGATAAGGTCCACCTCACGCTGGAGAAACCTGATGTAAGTAAAAATAATAAACTCCCTTCTAATTGTGAGTTTCGTAGATACGGAATGTAATGCCAAAAGAAAAGATTCCACGAATATATTTCAACGTGAAGAAGTCTTTGTCCTGCAATAGGACAGCAACTTTATGACCCTTTTTTCAACTCAGATTATAATAATAATATATTGTCGATAACAAATTCTAGCAAAACATTGGCCGATTAACCAACCAATACAAAACCTAATAGCCTCTAGTACGATACATAATAATTAGGACGATTTTCGATCCTCAGCCACAATCAGAGAGCTTCATCGAAGAGGACGGCGAGGAGATGTTCGAGGACCCCACGACCGAGCCCCCTGACTCCTCCATGCAGGATGAAGATGAGCTGAAAACGTATGAGCTCAGGAGGTCAGTATATATCTCAGATTGACTGCATCATCATTTGCCTAGCATTTTTCCAACTGTTTTTGGGTCGGCTTCCAGTCTAACCGGATGTAGCTGAATACCAGTATTTTACGTGCAGCGATTGGCTATCGCGGTTTGTGTAACGCTCTTCCATTGAAACATATGCAAATTCCTTAAAAATGAAAGTGTAGCACAGTACAGTAGCGCGCGCCCGCAGGTACGGCTGCTGGTCGCGCGAGTGCGGCGCCATGCGCCTGCCGTCGTACCGCGCGCACTTCCTGCTGCTGTCCAGCCTGTGCATGGAGGCCGTGCACGACTACCTGTCCTTCCGCCTGGACGCGCGCCCCGACCGGCCCTCCTGCCTCACGGTCAAACAGGTACGCTGTACAAGGGAAACCGTTCACTACGATACCTTGTTGCAAAACTATCTGATTTAAATAATGAATTTATAGTGCACGCAACATGTGTGCTTTGATTTGATTATTTCAACCTGAAATTCTTATTTTAAAAAAGCACCATAGAGATGTTTTTATTTGACAATTGGGTTAATTTTATAACCTCAATTTTCAGCGATGATGTTTTAATCAAACAATAATTGAACAGGGTTTGTTTACAGTTTCATCAGATACCTTTGGACCAGATCATACGTGACTTGATATAAAATAGATAACAAGCTCGGTATACAGCTGTGAATGTTTTTTTGCAATTAACTCGGGCGCACGCACTCATACACACTATGTAGGGCAATTTTAAACTATGACAAACATAACATTTAAATTATTTATAAATGCGCTTATCCATATGTGTTTATACCTATCTTGTATTTTGGGGTCCTTGCCGCATGGAATGTTTATGTCGAGGTTAAATCAGGATCGGATATTTTTAAAGTAGAAAGTTGGTATTTTTTACTTATTAATCACTTTTATTCGATTGACTAGTTATAATTAATTAATTATAACTATGACTTAATTAATTATAATAATTGTTAATTGAAAGATTATGACAATAATAATTAGCAACTCTAGGCGCTATGACATGTGTATCGGACCGAAGTCAAGAATAGAATGCCTCGATCGTTGGAAGTCGCCACGCCCCCGCTAGGGCGGCGCCAGGGCTTCGCCCCCAGGCCACTGTTAGCCATACGGTGGCCCGCTAATACGGGCCCCTTCCTTTGTTGGCTACAAAGGCTCCTGGTATTTGGGCGCGCGCCTATGTGAGTGGTTGCAATGCGTATTTCTGTAGGCGCGTCACGACGCCGACTCACAGCGTTGCTTTTGTAGCGGTATCTACAACGCCACATGCGAACAACGCGTCATACTGACGTCACGCAAATCCTGCATCTCGCAAGCAGAGTTTACCGCGCAATTAGCATAGATACAATTTCCCAACATCAATCGTTGGGCAATTGCCCGCCAGACACAGCACCCGTCTGGTCGGAGGATCCTCCCTTTTCTATAGAGTATGAGTGAACTTTACACCCTGTTCCTCATACTTCTATACTTTCTTCACGACACCTCGGCGGTCTGTCCCCGCCAGGTGAGACCCCCAGTTACCTGGGGGAGGCCCGGCGGGGGGACCTGCAACAGGGGTGCCGACTCGACACTCCTACAGAATATCAGTGTATTGCTGCCGCCCGTCCCGTTTCCAGTTCCGTTCCGAGCTAAGGAGCAGTCGTGTGCGTGCGAGCGGTATCGTATTGTGTGACACCGCTCGGTGTCTACGTGTGTCGCGGCCCGCGACACACGTAGCCACCGCACGTGGCCGCGCTACACGTGTGAATTTAGGCGTCCGTGTAGTAGTGGATGTCCGTATTCGTCGCGTAACGTGCCTATATTAACCTAGCACACGCTACGCAGCGAACGTGTGTAGTGTGTGTGGAGTGTTTACCTATTGTTTCGAGTGAGCTGCGTGTAACCTGGACGCAGCTCACTCGGAGCGTCAATCCGGTGCGACGGAGTCGTCGTCCGCTACCAGAGCGCGGGGCAAGGGTCTCGCGTCAGGGGGGCCCCAGGGGGCCCGCGTGGCAGGACGCTATGTGCTTGACGTGGGGCCAAGCTGATGCGTCGGCACGCGCGAACATATCCTTCGCGAAGTGCCGCACAAACTCATCCAGGCTCTCGAACCCGAGATCCCTCCGGATGACGTCGTTCCTCACAAAGCGAGAGGCGTCGACGATTGTCCGCAGCGCTAGACTATGTTGCGCGCGGAGCAGCTTTCGGTTGGTCCGCTCGTGAGGGCGAACCGTGCCGGAGCGGCGTACGTCAAACTTGGGCGGACGTACAGTTTGTACACGCTCAACTCGACGCGCGCCGGGATGCGAGACGAGAGCACCGGTTTGAGTAAGGTGCGGGCTACCCTACCGCGTGCGGCGACCGAGCGGACGTGTGGCCCCATCGGGAGCCGGCGGGCTATGGTGAGCCCCAAGTATTGGACCCGGGGCGACCACGTGACGTCGGCTCCTTGTAGTGTCAAGGGTGGCGGGAGGGGCGCCGATCCAGAGACCGCCGCCTGCGTCTTACCCACGGTCACCGACAGCCGCCACTTGGACAACCAGTCGGGAAGGAGCTCTAGCGCACGCTGCATCTTCACCGCCGCGTACTTCGCATTTAGCGACGTAGTAATGTACGCGGCGTCGTCTGCGTACAGCGCTCGCATCGCTTCCTGTGTGGTGGGGACGCCGCCCGTGTGCGCGAGTGGCCCGGCGCCAGGCAGCTGGCCTGCGCACTCCCGCTGGCACCGCTTGCGTGCCTGACAGCGGCCCGGTGACCACCACCCCGAAGGACCTGTGGGACAGAAAATTAGAGACTACTGCCTCGATCGCTCTGCCCGACCTTGTTTTATATCCGAGCACAAACAAGTTGAGTAATGGGGGAGGTGGGAATGGCGACATCGCCTGATCGGTCCGGTGCGCGTGCTGTTTACAACGGTACGATGACGTACCGCCGTCATATACTTTTATAGTCTATTGATGTTTCTTCCGAGCCTCAGTATGTTACTATAATGTTTTTATATGTTGTAAAACGCACCTACAAAACAGGAAATACTAGAGTGTTTTTCAATCGTTCTTTGATTATAACCTTCGTAATGTGATAGGGTGAAACCACGCCGCGGTTGATCGAAACGAATCCACGACATCACGACATATTTTTAGGCCCGCTCCAGGTCGATCGACTGCGGTCTGGGTGCATCTTTACCTACTGTGCTAAGTAACACACAGTCAAACTAACCTATTTATTTCTTCGTAGCTAATCCACGAGCTGCGCGAAGGCCTGGACATCGCGTCGGAGATGCGCGCCGACTTCGCGCTGCACGTGCAGGCCGCGCTGGGCGGGCGCGCGCCCGGCCCGGCCGCCAGCGACCTCATCCTGCTCACCAACACCTTCGACACCACTGTGGAGACTTTGCTCAAGGTATGGAAGCCTTTTGGATGTGTGAATCTTCAAAATGGGCTACATATGGCCATGCTTACTTGGCCAAAAAATGGCCTGTCTAATTTCAGAAAACCTCTACCTGTATGATAGTCTCTTTATTTGAATAATATTGAATATAATTATTGAAAAAAAATCTAGTTGTTTTTTAGTAGCTGTAATGTATGTGTACTTTATTTCATGTACTCATCTATTATGTCCGGCTTTAACTTTTCTTTTGCCGCCGTTTTGCGTGAATGTGACGCATGTTTACCCCCAACTTGTTTTTTTTTGTGTGTTTATGTCCTTTTTTCATGCGTCAAGTTTGCCGCAAATAAATGCATTTTCTTTCTTTCTTTTGGTGTATCTGTGGAGAACGTTGTTGGTTGCACATTTGTCTAACTACTTATGTTCTATTTACTTGTAATATATAATGTGTAATTGTTTGTTATTCCGAATAAATAAAATATTTACGCCCACTTTCAAAAATTAAATATCTATATATACGAGGGTACATCAAAAAGTTCTTAGAATTGCTTATATATAAAAACTTTTTGGGAGAAGTTCGATATTCAAATTAAAGAGTGTCAAGCACACAATATTTATGCAAACTGTCACTTGTTTTTGTCAGTTCGTTCGTTTTGTGCAACGAGTTGCTAAAAACCCAAAATTATGGATAAAAATGAGTTACGTGCGGTGATAAAATATCTCAGTTTGAAAAAAATGTCTACGAAGGAAAATTTTTCGGACATTCAGCAGACATTAGGGGATGATGCTGTACCCTATTCTACGGTTGCGTACTAGGAATTTAAAAGAGGTAGATCAAGCTGTAAAGATGACCCGCGTTCTGGGCGGCCTTCAACCTCCGTTACGGAAGAAAATGTCAGAAAGGTTGAGAATCTGGTTTTGGAAGACAGAAGAATAACTATAAAACATATAGCTGAGATCCTAAAGATATAATTTGGTAGCGTTCAATCGATTTTAATTGATTCACTGGGGTTCAAAAAAGGGTCGGCAAGATGGGTGCCACGAATGTTAACCGACGAAAACAAAAAGCGACGTTTGGAAATTTCTAAGCGTAAGCGTAATCTCGAAATGTTCCAGCGTAATTCGGATAATTTTTGCCGTCGCCTTGTCACCATGGATGAAACGTGGGTCCACCATTTCGATCCTGAAACTAAGAGACAAAGCATGTCTTGGAAACGACCATCCTCTCCATCCATTAAGAAATTTCGAGTTGCTCCTACCGCTGGCAAAGTTATGGCCTCAGTGTTCTGGGATAGTGAAGGAATCCTTTTTTATTGATTACATGCCAAAAGGCCAGATGATTACTGGACCCTATTATGCAAATTTAATCCCGAAAGTGCGTGAAGCGATTAAAGAAAAACGTCGTGGAAAACTATCGTTGGGCGTGTTGTTTCTTCAAAATAACGCTCCTGCTCATCGATCGGAAGTTGCGCTCGACGCAATCCGCTGTGCTGGCTTCAATCTCCTTGACCGCCCACCGTATACTCCGGACTTAGCCCCAAGTGATTTTCATTTATTCCCAAAATTAAAAGAGGACATTCGTGGAACAAAATTTTATGATAATGACGCGGTTATGACTGCCGTAGAGGAGTTTTTCGAGAGTCAAGAAAAACATTTTTTTTCACAAGGAATAAGGAAGTTAGAAACGCGTTATTCTAAATGCATTGCATTGGAGGGAGATGCTGTAGAAAAATAAAATATTTTTGTTTAAATCTTAGCATTTTTTAATATTGATTCCAAGAATTATTTGATTCACCCTCGTAGTCGGTCTTCCAGACAAGAGTATGGTGTTTGTTTTCTTCCACTATGTGAAAGATGATATGGTTGGACGGAGGGTGACTACTGAAATGGCGACTAATAGAGCAATATAGAGAAATAGAGATGTTGCGCCGATCTAAAATAATTTGGGATAAGGGCGGGAGAGGGATGATGATGATGCTTGAGATGCTCCACAAGAGTGTTGTGTTGCTGTTTGTTTAAGGCGGATGTAGTCGATATCGGAAAGAAGATGACAAATTGTAAAAATGTCAAGGGCCGTACGCTGAATGCTTACATTGTCACACATGGTCACTTTCCTCTACTTACCCACCATTAAATAATGTATATCTCGACCCACGTAAGCTTTTTCCTGCTCAACCTATAGCTTTGTGTATGTTTGGCCAGCAATACCTGTCGTACCTCAGCACCATGTCGCTGACGGAGCACATGCCGCGCGCGCGCCTGCAGGCCGAGTGGGCCTTCACCGCGCAGCTCGCCAAGCGCATCCGCTGCGCCGCCGTGCTGGCGCCGCTCACGTTCTCGTGAGTACACTCGTGGCTGTCTAGCGAGCGAGCACTGATACAATCTCATCATCATTTATCATTTAGCGCTTGAATGTCATGTTTGGGGGGGCGCACAAAATAAGATGGCGGCGTTAGTTCTGATTTTGGTCATGCGACAGAAGGTCCTTGTACAACTATATACACTTCACATTAAACTACCTCCATGGATCCTGTCGATGTGCATGCTCTCACCGCTACGGAACCTAACCCCGTGACTTCAGTTATTCCAGTCCCGGAATAATGTGGGCCATCGCTTGTTAGTATTGTTTAGTCGTCCTCGTAATTGCTTTACCCTTTTTGAAAACAATTCTCAGCAAATTAAAACTTCGTTAAGGTAGAAAAAAAACTTTCATATAGATCTTGTCGTTTTATGACGTGCAAGTGACATTCAACTTTAATGTGATTAAGCAATTATGCGGTCGACTATACAGCTCGTCCAACCACAGTTATACACAGTGGTTATTTTGACCACGGCTCAGATTGCATACAGCAATTTTGTGGCTCAATCCTGATCAGAATAAAATGCAGTCGCAATAGCATCCTGCAGGCCGTGGCGGCGAGGCGGAGGCACTTCCTCCGGCATTATAAGGCTATTTGTGCGAAGACTTATACCCTCATTTCCATTTCTCATCATGTCTAGTTGTTGGATGCTTATTAATTCGTCTTTAGTTTAAGTTACTCACATTACTATTTTAAGTGCAAAGCTGCAAAACTAATAATTTATGAATCTTTTAGTTGTCCGATACAAAATTATTAAAGAGTATTTATTCTATTCTATTATTTTATTAGTGATTGAAGTAAACATTTCATTATTTCAGGTAAAAAAAAATATACAGGCTGATTTTTTAAAGACCAGCCAAATTTAAGGATGTGTCTTTAAAAAATCAGCCTGTATATATCATATTTTGCTGAAGTATCTTTGGTTACACATCCTGAATGGAAAAAGCATACACTTTATAGGGTACATATAATTATTTGTTTATTTACAGAAATATCACATGTAACCAACTGAATAGGCTACTGAAGACTTACGAGGAGGAGTTCAGTAGTATCAAGAACAGCAAGGAGAAGCAACAGCTTGTGGATGGCGACAGATCTGAAAGTTCTGATAAGTAAATACAATTTCATTACTGTGCGCAGTTACGCGAACACCGTACCAACCCACAACATCTAATCAATTCAGTAAATTGCGTCAAACTTATCTAAAATTCCAAATTATCATCTTTGCCCGGGCTCTTCCATTCAGACAAGTTTTATACATTTGTTTGGTTTGGTGACAAACAAATGTCTAAAACTTGTCAAAAATGTAGGGAAATTACAGGTATTTTTTACAGATTGATACTGACATCAGACTGTGAACGTTCTTAAAATGACGCGAATTGCCACTTTGTTTGCGGTGATCCTTATACCGGTAGTCCCGTAACGTTATTTCTTGTTTCTTAATGTACAATTAAGATTATACTAGATTCGGGGTTAGCGCCTAACAGAATCGATCTGAATAAACAAGGCAGAGTGACCTTATGTTGTGAGTCAAGCAGTAAGTTACTGTTCGTGAAGTATCACGAATAGTAACTAGATACCTGCAGTAGTAGGTCCTTAACCGTGTTTTGTATTATGTATCAATTGTTTGCCGCCCCGTGTTCTACCATCATCTTACTTATGCCGATGCTGTAACACGTCAGTCCGGGTGCCAGGCACGCCATCTACGCCGTGTGTCGCTCGGCGCAGAGCATGTACGCCAGCTCGCGCGACGCCGCGCTGCAGGCCGCGCAGTGGGCGCGCGCACTGGCCGCGCGCCTGGCGCGGGCCCCGCCGCCCGCCTACATGCACCAGCGCGGCCAGATCTTCGTGAGTATACGTTATAGCATCAGTACTCTATATATCTATGGCCACCATGTGAACATAGGGTAATTACATGCCGAATGTGCCTCACTGCGATACCTCGCGGTCGCGGCTTAGCTCGCTACCTCGTCGTTTTACATGTAAATGTAAAAAAATGCATGCTAATAGACACGCACGCGCAGGCCGAAGGATACCTCACTGCGATATATCGCGAGCTGCTTGGGGGTTTATTTCGATGCCTGACATGTGCATGCGTGCCGATTAGCATGCATTTATTTTACATGGAGGTGACATCAACATAACAAGCTTAACCGCGACTGCGAGATATTGCAGTGAGGCATCCTCGGCATGTTATTACCCTTTGGCAGTAGGCCTTTTTCCCTGATTGATTTGGGAGAGGAAGGCTTGAGACACATCATCAAAAAAATCTATAAACGAAAAACGCGCTATGAAGTGGTGGCAGCATCGCAGATGCACTTTAAATGTTGCACTTTTTAAACATTTTGACTCTAGTATACCTACTGCTTATAAATATTTGGCTAATTATAATACCTCCCATGCAATGATAGCGAGCTATTGCCTTATACCAGACGTGTTTTCTTACTTTATTCTCACTAACAGTCCGACTTTGTAACTCATAATTGGGACGACATATATCTATTTCACAGAACTGCTTAATGGCGATCCGTGACTTCATAACCTCTCACATCGGGTTCGTGCTCGACAAGAGCCGGCTGTCTCCCTCGGAGGAGATGCACCGCGAGCTGCACGAGACCGTCGCAACCAGAGTGCGAGAGCTCCTGCTGCAGATGTTCAAGCTGGGCTTTGAGGTAAGCTTACTGCAAACATATCAACCAGCGCCCGCACGATTAAAAAACTTCGTATACTACGAGTAAAAAAAAGAGGGGTGGGGTGTAACTTATAGTGCATGTAACTTATGGTGCACAGTCAAGTCTTAATATCTTCGTCAGTTTTCAAATTATTTCCTTTAGGTTAGGTATCAAGTCAGGACACGTACCTAGAGATGTCAGCGTAGATGACGGGGCCCGAGAGGGCCGAAGCCTGCCGGGGTAGCGGGATCGTCCGAAAGGGTTACCGCTGCCCTGGAACATACAAGGGCTAAGGAAGGAACACGGGTGGGAAAAAAAGGACACGTACCTAATACCTTTTCAAGCTACGACACTAGGCCTGTGCATCTGAGGGAAACCGGCTTAACAGCACGGATACCAAATAAAAGGCCTCTGCTATGCAAGTATACATCTGCAGACAGATTTGGATATGACTGAATAGATCTTATTAACTTCGAGTAAGGTGCATGCACGTTCGATGTCCACTATGCGTATGCTAACACAGCTTTTTATGCACAATATTTTATAAAATATTTTTGAAGTGAAAACTTCTTTAGCGGCGTTGTGCACTTTTTTTGTGATGGGTGAAAAATGTTAAACTCGCTTCAGGACACGTGACCTGATCGAAAATTCGTAAGACGGAGCTCGCCTCAGGACACGTGACCTGATCGAAAATTCGTAAGACGGAGGGAGAGTAGACCGCATTCCAAAATATCAAAAATGCACAACGTTAATATTCAAGTTTTCACTTCTGCCGGCACTCCCAGATTGCAACCCGTTTTTTATGCAAAGGCAAACTTAACTGCCAACTGATTTGTTTCTCCGCTTTTACGAGTGAGTACAACTTATTCTACTCTCACATTCCCATTTTCGTCATATTGTTCGATCAGTAAGGTGCACTTTTAAATAAAGGATAGCAACCTAATATTTTGAAATACGTAGAAACGCGCGACTTTAGAAACGCATGCATTTATTTCTCATTGTCAAAAACCAGAAATATTTGTTTTTATCTGAAAATTTGCTTTTTCCTATTTACTTTCTTAAATACTATAAAATGCGATGTTTCTCAGCTGTATCTTATCTTCTTTGGTGTGTTTATGACTCAAGAACCACTTTTCGTATTTATGTGTTTAAAATCATAGATTATGTTCTCTTCGTTTAAGTGTACCTAGCTCAAGTAACATGTGCTTAATTATACATAAAACCCCAATCTCGCTGGTTATGTTTAACTATAATGAAATAGGGGTCCAGGCTTATTCATAATGACTGCGTCACACACAAATACTGCAGCAGCTGCTAACAGCATGTACACGTAACGCACGGTTGTCCACAGCTGCACAAAGAGTTATACAAGTTCGTGCACTGCCACCGGCCCGAAGACCCTGCCTTGCGGAGACTCCGCCCCGTGTCTCTGCAGCCGATACGGTCACCTATGGTGGAGCGGCGGAGACGGCCTGAGACCATGATCGTGCATGAGTCTCTTAATCCTATGGTAGGAATAGGGGTGTAGGGTGTGTGTTGCTTGGGACTTTTTTGCATTAGCGTTGATTTGTTGCTGCGTGTGCTCAGCGGAGTCGTGAACACTGCTTATCCGAGTTCATATTATGGTGTCAGGGTAACACCCCTACAATGTAGGTCTGGCTTAAGGGTACCTTAACCTTCACATCTGGCGTTGGTTGATTCGCGAAGATGGTACCCAGAAGTCACACTGACCTGATTATATCGAAACTTTTGTTTGACAACCACTCAGGCTAGATGCGAAGAGTAATATAAACTAACATTGCGCAATCAGCGCTTGTTTGCGCGATTTCAAATTTGTCAATGCAGTGTTCTCTACGCGTATACGATCGACCGCGGTAGCAAGAAATATCTTGGTAGTGTTTGTTTCCAAAGAAATGTTGTGCTAACTTTGTATTAGATCTAGCTAGAATTGTTACAGATACTGCGTAGTAAAGAGTTTGTAGTCAGTTCCTAATCCTAGATTTGTATTGTGTTGTTATTTGTTTGAATTGTGGTTCATTTGATTCTGTGGTCTGTAGTTAACATTTGGTGCTAAGCAACCATCTTTGTTTTAGGATGATCCAGATCTACATTAAGACTTAATTTCAACCGCCGTCATTGTTGTGTTTTTGTCGCTGTTGTGTGTGTTTTACAGCTGTTTCAGTTTTATGAACAGGTAAGTGGAACTCGTAAAGTTCCATTCTAGTTACAATCAAGTGGTTCAATTCTTTGTATGCGTTAACATTGATCTCTCTTGCTATTCTACTGTGTAGTGTAAATAAATGTAATTTTGTGTGGCTTTTTTCTTACTTTTGCGGCTTGCTTTTTGGTGCACTAATACATTAAATGATGTTTATTCATCATTTATAGTTGCTTAGGCCCACTTGTATTATAAATCACTAAATATGTTTAATGATAAACATATAAAACATAATTCTGTGTCTGTCGTCTTCAAAGGATTGACAGAAATATAACGATAATTTAAAGGAGACGGCGAATCTGGCCCTAACGTTACACAAATGAAATATTTACCAATATTTTTTTTCAGTTTTTTTGTAGTTAATCATGAAATATTAAGCAGTTTTATCATGGGATAAGAAATTAAATATTTTTTAGAAAAAATACTGACTTCCCTTATTTTCACTTTTAAACAATGTTGCCAGATGGAATATGTAAGTTAATCGATATTAAAAATACAAATAGAAAAAAAAAACAATAAGAAGTGATTCAGTGTTTTCTTCTTTAGATAAGTTAAAAAAAAGTTTTTTTTTTAAATAATGCTGGTTTCCTGTGAAAAATAACAACGTTTCTAAAAAAGTCGTAAAAATAAATTGTAAATCGATTTCACAATCGATCATCATGTTTTAATATTCAGGCAACAAATTGGAACTCATGTCAATGTCAGGTCAAACCCAAACGTCAATCAAACAAATCGTTTGCTTCGTTCGTTTGGCTCTGAGCTTGCGGCGGTAGCGGCTATTTTATTTTCTATTGTGTTTTCGTGTGCTGTAGTAATTATTATTCAATTAGTACTCTTTAACGACTTAGGCTACATATAAAGGATTCTGGCGGTTATTACTTAGACGAACGACCCACGCATTTCTTACCATAACGTTGTTTTTGTATAACCAATAACACCCTATATTTTTTTTTCTATCATGGAGCAGTCGTAAACATTTTAGTTTTTTTCAAATGGTATTTGTATCTAAATAAAATAATGCAGTAATCGTTACTGTAATGTCAGGCCCAACTTTCTATGAACTTTCGCCCGTCTCCTTTGTTTACCACTAAAAGTGTTCGGTGATTTGTGAAGCAAATGAGCCTATTACGCTTCGGTGTAACAGGAGGAACGCCAATGTCATCATCAAACGCTCCGGTGTAATAGGCGGACCATTGACCTCAATCAATAGCATATTGCACAAGATGCGCTGAATCGGCTAACGTCGAGTCAATGTGCGTCAATGCTATTTCGCAATCATTTCTCGATCACCGTAATTAATTTAGCATATATAATTTTACATTATTCTTGGTACTCATATCGACCAATTATCACCTAATTTAGTTCGTAAATACTTCTGTTTTTTTAATTAAATTCAAATTATTTTAAGAAATTGGTTTTGTTGCATCCTCCGGCTCCAGTTTATATAGTTGGCCTTCATAGGTACCTTTTTCTACAAAACATAGTTTCTGAAACAAATATTGAATTTAATATTGAAACAATTCTACTGTGAAAGATTGGCACTCTTTCATTCTGTTAGATAAGTTAGTAAGCTCATCTGCTAGATAGTTTTACACCAATTCAGTCTCATTTATTAATTTTTGCTCTCATATTTTATGACAACCAAACTCATCTGTTCTTAAAACCGATCGCTGCCGAGAGTTGCCCCCTCACCTGACCGCGCCCCCAGATCCACAAGGAGCTGCACCGCCTGGTGTCGGAGGCCCCGCGCGCGCCCGCCGCGCCGCCGCGCCGCGCGCCCGCGCACTCGCCGCCCGCGCGCCGCACGCGCTTCGTGCGCTCCGACAGCATCGTGGACGAGTTCGAGAACAGCGTGTTCGACGAGCGCCTGTTCGATAATATACATAACTTTGGAGAGAATCAGGTTAGTGTAAGATACATTGATAAGTAGACTACTCTTCATTGAACGCCATTATAAATAATAATAAAAAAACAAAACAAATGCAATAATGACGCCTAAAATAATAATTATAATTTAATATTGTGTACAAGTATATAAAAAGGAGAAGAGCTCATTGGGCATCAAAATACTTTGTGACACATCGGAAAGGACAGCTGATGGGATATGGAACGTTGTAAACTTTGACTTACATTACAGGTCAAACCAAATAATAATATACTAACACGTTTGCTACCACTCACTGCTTGCGAATACGCCTTTAGTTTTAAAAAAGAACCTGCATCATTTAGTTAATTTTTTTTAAAATATTTATACTTTTATAGAAGGTTTTCATTAAGTACTAGTTTGTACCAGTAAACTAAACTCCACCAGTTTGCAAACTCACTCACTTTTACGACTTTGATGATCTTCTCCACAGACTCAAAGCAGCATCGAACTCATCTTATCAGGAGAACAGCCTCCCACCGAAGATGAAGTGGAATTTCGGACTCCCGTGGAACGGAGCGCCAGCTGTGAAGAGAGGCAGTGGGCAGCCAGAGTGGCCCGCGGGGTCATACAGTTCGCGAGGTGCTGGATGCTGTTCGTGGTGGAGCGGTGCGACAGGGGGAGAGGACTGAGACCCAGGTAAGCAGTCTTGAGGTGCGTTTACAGGAAGAGTTTGTCGCCTCTCGAAAGGAGAGACTGTCCTTGTACGACTAAATGTCATTAACTTAATTACTACACAAAAAGGTACATGAATCAATATAATAATACATACTACAAGTGATAAAACGTTTTGTTTTCAATAAATGCTAAAGACTATCTAAATATATGTATTAAATTTCACAATGAACGCTAAGCTGCTTTAGAAGAATCGATTCGTTTTCAATCGGTTCGAGTAACTTCGGTCATAATTTCGACATTAAAATTTGGTAAAGCAAAAATTTTAATCATACAATTTTGTTACAGATGGGCAAGTCAAGGCTTAGAATTCCTAATGCTGGCCTGTGATCCACGAAATACGAAGCATCTAAGTGATGAAGAGTTTGAGGTAACTGTTGTTAAAACATCCAGAATAGAAGTTGATTTATTGTAACACCCGGTCGTTAATATGACACGAGATTGTCAGTCACATCAGTATAAATAATTATCTATTTATTTTCACTTCAAGACACAAACATCTGTGTAGCCTCTCGTACTAGGAGCGTCTGTATCACGAGAGCCAGTAAATAAATTATCTTCTTCTTTTCTTCGATATTTTATATTTTTTGAGCCCAGTTGATGGCCACGTTGATTGCGGTATCAGTGGCATTCATTATGTCATCCAAGGTGCAGGTGAACGGGCACTGAGGGCATCCAGCAGGTGCGGCATGGTCTGACCGAGGGGCCGCACTGGCCTGCAGCGCCCTACTTGGGTACGCAATCGGTTGAGAGCTTTCCATATAGGCCACCGCAGATCACGGCTGAGAGGCAAATGTTCCTGGGGTTTAACGAAATCGGGAGGTAGTGGATGCTTTTCTTCCCACAATTTGCTTCTCTCATTGGCTGGTTTGTCCTGGGTGGCCTGCGTGGATCATAAGAAGCTCTTACGACTTTTAATCCTACCCGGGGTCGTTGTGTAATCATAGAGGGGATGTCGAAATCCGATTCCTGGTTCCTAAAATTAACGCTCTACAAAGCGAACGGGTACTATTTCCATAGGGTAAATATTTAACTGATCATCTAAAAAAAATATTGACCTTCTTATGATGGATGCTTTTTAAGATTAATGAATCTCTTAAAACTTGTTGGGCTTCGAATGATGCAGAAGTTCACAAAAAGAGGCACATTCATTATATTAGAGGGTTCAATAATATTTTTAGGAACGCAGATTAGGATTTATTTGTGGTTCGATTAAATTCATGCTCTTCTAAAGCTGTCAGATTATATACGCCTATTACTAAAACAGATTGTAACAATGATATTTGTGGTCTTTTAGGAGCTGAAATCTTTGATGGATGGCTGCATCTCCCACGTCATTGGGTCCCGACCAGCACCAAACCCGCCGACACACTCGCCTCGCCCGCGACCTCGCTTAGCGGTATGTACGCGTTCCACAATGGTACAACCATACTAAAATTCCCCCTCGAAGGGGGAATTTTAGTATTAGTAAAATAGTAATAGTTTAGTATTAGTAAAATATTTTGAGGAGGCCTTTTTACGGAGAGAGATAACTATCTCTCTCCGTAAAAAGACCTCTTCAAAATATTTTTCATTTTGAGAATGGTTTAGTATTTATTTGTACGAGCAGATATTAAAATAAATAAAACATTTAGATGATAACAGGGAAAAATTATAGCGTATATTAAACATGACTGATAAAAAAACAAGAGACTAAATAAATATTTAAACCTTAAGTTTTTACTAATGGTTTTTGTAACTTTTAACTTTAGTTTAATCTTCCGGCAAAACCGTCGCTTAACTTAAAGTTATTATGTTAAGATAACATTCACATATTGTGTATCCTTTTGGATGAAATATAGTATCTTAAACGAAATAAAAATATCTGTCATATGATTACAGAATCCATTCCCAAACAACGGGCTATGTCGTGAGGCTCCCACGCCGCCCACTCCGCCGCCGATGGAAGCCGACCCGCTCAGCTATCCCGAAGTCGAGTCTAACAGTAAGTGTCTTTACTTTATTTGTGACAGTCGGAAGCCTTAATAGCAAAAAATCACCAACCAAAAGTACCAGTGAGCAACAAGCGTTCTAATTCTAACCAGACGATAGGTTGACCGGTCAGTTAGCCATTATGGATAACTTATACCTACTATTTTTTTAATTGGCTCTAACAGTGCAGCGTATACGCAATGTGTCTGTCTCTGCATATGCAATGTGTTTTTAAACTGAATTGCGTAAATAAAAACAGTTAACAGAAAATTACTTCCAGGTTTCATTTTTAATTTTCAAGCAAGTGATTAATTTTCCATTATTGACGTGTTTTCTAAGTATCTTCTGACTTCACAGCCCACAGACAACGCGTGCTCAGCGCGATAGAGCGCGTGGACACTGAGCGAGACGAGCGCCTGCGCAGCAACAAGAACGTGGGCCACGTGCTGGGCGCGCCGCTCACCAGCTACGAGCCCAAGCTGCGCCAGCTCACCTTCAAGTGGCAGAGGGGGCTGAAGATAGGAGCCGGCACCTTCGGCAAGGTATAGCCTTCACTGCCCCCTTATTACGAGTTTTATAGCCCTGTAGCGGCCGAAATGCTCACTCTAGCCACGTTGAACCAGGCGAACTTGGATCGCCCATTTACAAATATTGAAAGTAGTTTGTTTAGAATCGTTTACTGAATCGATTTTTGTCATTTTTAATATGAGTAATTTTTTTTTCCAAAAATAATTCAGACTACGTACATTACAGTCACACTCCCGCTGAACAATAAAAACAAACCAAAACGCACGAAGTACCACCACGCTGGACCCTTATACGTATGCGACTATGTGCGTGCGTAGATTTTTAATATGACCACATTTTTCTCCCACAATTAGTATAACTAATTTAATAAATAAGCAATGTTTCAAAATACATAATACTAAAAATTCAGTGCATGTATTATGATTAAAACATAATTTTCTTATTGGGGTGTTTGGTGGTGTGCGTTAATTCCGGGACATGTTGTATTTAATTAGAAAAGCTCCAATATACCTAGTCTTGCCATAAATATTGTCATGAAGAAAAAAAAATTTTTTTATTGAAATAATATTTATTACTTTTACAGTGTGTTAGTTTAATACATAAATATAAAACAATTTAAAATATAAAAAGCTTATTCGAAGTGGTCTCCATTGGCTGCAATACAGTCCTTTAAACGTTGAAGCCAGTTATCAATAGAAGCACGCACTCTTTCCATGGGAAAATTCTTCACTGCCAATCGTATGGATTGTTTTAGGGACTCCAAATTATCATGGCGTTTAGAGCAAGCCGTACTCTCTAAAACTGACCATAAATCATAATCAAGCGGATTAAGATCGGGACTAGACGACGGCCAGTCTTCAGCTCTGATGAAGTCTGAAACGTTCACTTCCAACCAAGACTGCGTGGACCGAGCTTTATGACCCGGCGCCGAGTCTTGTTGGAAGGACCATACTTGGTTATTGAACATGGTGTTGTTAAGGGGCTTAACTACCTTCTCAAGAATGGTATCTTGATACACTTGTGCCGATGTTTTGATACCTTTTTCATAAAAATATGGCTCAGTCACTCTTTCATAGCTAACACCCCACCAAACCATCACTGAAGTCGGATAATGCCCACGTTGCACTCTGTCGACTAATTGGGAAGCTTCCTTAGAGCTTTGAGCATAATTACGGTCATTTTGTTTGTAAAATCATCCGTAAACAAAATTTTTCTGTGACCTCTCTTTGCGTACCGCTTCAGTAGTTGTTTCGATTTTACCACCCTATTATTTTTTAAATTATCAGTTAAAAAATGACTAGTGCGTCTCTTATAGGCTGCAAGTCCTAAGTCATCTTTTAAAATACGCGACATGGTTCTGGGTGCTATCTTCATCTCCCGAGATAAAATCTTTTGCTTTCGGACAGGATTTCTTCGAATTCTTTCCCTTACTGCTTTGACCACCTTTTTCGTACGAACACTACGTGGACGGCCAGATCTTTTTCTGTCACAAACAGAGGAGGTCTCATTGTACCTATTAATAGCCCGGTACACAAACATTTGACTAATACCAAGCGTATGGAGAGTTTTAAAAATTGCAATTGGCTCCATACCAACTTTGTGTAATGCAATTACAGCGATTCGGTTCTCTTTATCACCCCACTCCATTTTAATATCGCAAAATATTGTACATTGTATTGGCGCGAAAATTAGAAAACTCAATGAACAATCGTATAAAAATGACAGATTCCAAATTCAAATGTAATATCTTTCTTATTTTTAATTGTAACAGTATTTATGGCCAGTGTGTATACATAATGTATGGTCGCGGGCGAGGAACGATGATATCCAATCCACTAGTCCGTTCCAAACCTTAACATATGACGTAAGACTCCGCGCAATTCTGTCTTAGGAGCGGTGCGATGCTAAAGTAAAAAAAGAATTAGCTGTACGGTGTGTTACAAATTAAAATTTGTGGCCTCTTACGGCAACCGAACATAAGCCCAAAGGGCAGGTGGTCCGGCATCGATATATAAGGAAACAACCAAACCATCTCAAACACCGTATATTTATAAAAATAAACCTATAACAATAAAAGGTGAACCTTAAAAAAAATAATTTACCTTATCATTAACAAATTAGGTAGGTGACTTTAGCTATATCTTAATATTGCCAGCCAGCTAAAATTTCAACAGAAAGAGCTAGGGTCGTGGGGGTTGCAGATAAACCCAGTACTGTTCCGTTTTAAACGTTTAAATTAAATTTCAAATTTAAGGTATAACCTTCCAGTTATTTGAATGTTATTAATTAGTAAATGGGCGCCAGGGACTTTAAGAGTCCCGGATCCCGGAGCCGACGAAGGTGTCCAATATACTTCTGGATGAACGTAGAATGTCAAACCCAAGATATTCAATTCAAATTATGTTGAAGACCGGTTCCAATGTTGAAAATCGGACTAAGGTTTACAGAAACCGTATTAAAATTAATAAAAAATATTATAAGGGATAAAAAAACCGTCCCGCCTGCGCTATCGCTAGACGGACTCCAACGGCCGCACAGTCGTCCCCGCAAGAGGCTTCGAGCGGACTCAAAGAACGGGTCTCGCGTCCAGGCCCCAGACGCTCCTCTAGATCCTGGTTAGAGACGAATCTCTTGAGGTGACTCTCCTGGAATTGACAATACGGAGACCTAATAATATAAGAGGAACTAATTTACTTTCCTTGAGGTGACCGAGCTTTCAAATCTAGAAGGCTTAAACATTAGCCGGTTAACATGGCCTTCAAATAGGAATAAGGATTACCCACGTGGCGTTCATCAACTCCACAACAAGGGCCTGTTGCCTTGAATAATAATTTAATACCGAAGTTAACACTGAGGAATCTAGGGTAAATAGTCAGCCGGCGAAACACTCACGGTTGGTTTAGGGAGAAAACACTTGACTGCAAGATTCTCGACTGACTGGAAAGTTGTCTGCGTATGCGCAATTTGGAATCCTGTAATAAATATCCATCCAATATCACGACAATATCCTTTTAACAACCAGGGAAGGGCTCACAGGCCACTTCCTAACACCATTATAATAAAATCCTTACCTTTTTAAAACATGGAATATAGTTTTGTATTGTCACTCGAGCTTGTTCAATGGCCAATAGACGCCACCACGGTTCAATAACCCTGTCATGGATCACAAACCGGAACTAGACGGAGCATTCCGAAAATCCCCTATTTCAAGGTAAAATGATTAGATGATAAACACTACACCAAGACACTTAATTCTTGAAACACTAACAACTGTCCAACGTGACGTTTAAATGCTGAAACAATAAGAATCTTCATGATCCAGAACAACAAACAAATTATTTGTGATTTCCAACATCGAAATTTGTCCTGATTGGGGTAATTCTCCTAGAATATTAATTCGGCAAATTTAAAATGAATAACCTTGCCACACTATGTCAAAGACAATGCACAGATTAAAATTGGATTTATTTGACAACGAAGTTTCTAGAAAGAAGTCTATATAGAAAAGGTAATTACACTTCCGTATTCGGTTTATTATGAATTTTTATTGAGAGCTGAAAATTATTAGGGATTGCTCCATATGATATTATTTCGATGGTTAGCGATCAATTTGTTAAAATATCGATTAAACTACAACTGTGAATCGGCGACCACCAGATGTTGCCTTTAACTATATTAATCTATGTTTGTACAGTGAACTGACGTCTCGTCAGCGAACTCACTGTCCAACGTGACGTTTGGAATGTAAACATCAACTTGATTACAATATTTGATCTAATTTATTGTGCAAACTTCTTTTAGAATTGTGATTTATTATGAGAAAGTGTTAACTAAATAGACCAGTGACGAATTACAGTTGAAGGAATGAGTCCTTCAATCAAATGCAGGCCAAAGTCAATTGTACAAACTACAATTAATTATATTACTCGGAAACCTCATAATGTTACTTATGTTTTCAGGTAGGTATAAAAAAACAACGTAACAGGTGGGTTTGAGCATATAACTGAAGTTAAGAAAATAAGTAGTTGACCTAGGTCAAGGTACACAATATAAAATTACAAAAATAAACTTAGTTATAATAACTGTGTGCAATTTTCTCTGTTACTGAAACCGTTTGTTCCCGTTTCCCAGGTGTACACCGTCGTGAACACCGAGAGCGGCCAGCTCCTCGCCATGAAGGAGCTGTCGGTGGGCGCGGGCGACCGGCGCGCGCTGCAGCGTGCTGCCAACGAGCTGCGCGTGCTGGAGGGCGTGCTGCACCCGCACCTGGTGCGCTACTACGGCTGCGAGCTGCACAGGGTGAGCATACTTGTATATTGTTAGTAAAGCAGCAGCCCGCGGTTATACCCGCATAAGTCTCGATCCCGCGAAAATATCGGGATAAAAAGTATCCTATGTGTTATTCTGATGCATAAGCTATATTGCTGTAAAGTTTCATCAAAATCCGTTCAGTAGTTTTTGCGTGAAAGAATAACAAACATCCATCCTCACAAACTTTCGCGTTTATAATATTAGTAGGATAGGATATAGTAGCATATGGTCTGACGTGGATTTAACTATACTCTGTCCACTAGGTTAACAGTTTTTTGACAGATCGAACTAGTGAGCAATTATATGTTTTTTTGACAAAACTGATACACGTACGGTATTATGTCTGTGAGAAGTCATAAATAAGATAATTCAATAAGATTAGGCAGTTTATACCTAGTCTTGCCATAAATATTGTCACAAAGAAAAAAATCTTTTTTTATTTGCAAATAATATTTATTACTTTTACAGTGTGTTAGTTTAATACATAAATATAAAACAATTTAAAATATAAATAGCTTATTCGAAATGGTCTCCATTGCAATATAGCTGCAATACAGTCCTTTAAACGTTCAGGCCAGTTATCAATAGAAATACGCACTCTTTCCATGGGAAAATTCTTCACTGCCAATCGTATGGATTGTTTTAGGGACTCCAAATTATCATGGCGTTTAGAGCAAGCCGTACTCTCTAAAACTGATCATAAATCATAATCCAGCGGATTAAGATCGGGACTAGACGACGGCCAGTCTTCAGCTCTTATGAAGTCCGAAACGTTCACTTCCAACCAAGACTGCGTGGACCGAGCGTTATGACCCGGCGCCGAGTCTTGTTGGACGGACCATACTTGGTTATCGAACATGGTGTTGTTAAGGGGCTTAACTTCCTTCTCAAGAATGGTATCTTGATTCACTTGTGCCGATGTTTTGATACCTTTTTCACAAAAATATGGCTCAGTACTCCTTCATAGCTAACACCCCACCAAACCATCACTGAAGTCGGATAATGCCCACGTTGCACTCTGTCGACTAATTGGGAAGCTTCCTTAGAGCTTTGAGCATAAATACGTTCATTTTGTTTGTTAAAGATAAGATAAGATAAGATAATTTTATTTGTCCAAAACATGAGTATACATACACCTGGCATACAAGATGTTACATCAAATTATCTGACAGTCATGTTTTGCCTGAACGGCGTACAAATATAAAACGTAGGACGGTACACCTACAGACGCGATTTTGACGAACAAAAGAGAAGATAACAACCTATGTCGCTCAAGCACTTCTCAAGAAAGAATACCTCATAGAAATCAAAATGTTTTATCTTCAAAACACTAAATATGTCTACTTAGTTGTGAAACTTCCAACAGAATATACAAGATCACTCAGAGAACGCAATTATGTAATTTTGAAATATGCCATTATCGCAAGCCGAACTGTAGTCTGAACCATTTATTAGATAATATTGACGAAAAAGTACGAAACTTTACATATAATGACTATTGTATTATTTATATTGGCGAAGTACATTTTAGGAAAACGTATAATTATATTGAACTTGTATCGCTTATACGCGAAAAATTAGTTACTTTGAAACACACAAACTTTATACTATGTTTACCAACGTTTAAATTTATGGTAAACAGTAATATAATGTTTAACAGCCGAATTGAAACGTTCAATAATCTGCTTTGCATGGATGCGGAAACATATAAATACGCATATATCTTGGACTCAAATTTAAATCTGCCCTATACTTGCGACACATACAGCTATCGTTATGGCACTTTGAACAATAAAGGCTTATATACTGTCATATCAGATCTTCGAGATCTCGTCTTAGACATAAGTGCACTGAATGCTGCACCCTTACAGGTTGATTGTTTTCAGAAAAATGAAATGAATGCTTTACCAGTCACACAGACAACAAATAATTCTCAGTTTTTTCTATAACTGTCTCAATATTCTCCATCAAAATATAGCAGGTCTAGCGAACAAATCTGATATACTTTTAGTTAAACTAGAGGAATTATTCAATAAGGGAACTATTATAGATGTTACATTACAGAACATTTTATGGAATCAGGCAATGAGGATCTAATGTATATACCCAACTTCTATCTAGCTGCTTACTATTCAAGAAATACGAAACGAGGAGGTACATGTATCTTTGTCAGAGCAGGACTGCAATATCGAATACTAACTGACGCAGCCAAACAATCGATTTCAGGATTATTTGAATGTTGCGCTGTCGAACTAATATCTTATAACATTATTATTATTTCTATATACAGGGTACCTAAACATAATTATGTATTATTTTATGAAAAATTGGACAATATACTCAAAAGGCTTACTTCCGGGACGAATAAAAACATTATTCTTGCAGGAGATTTTAACATTGACGTATTAAAGAGAAATAAAATTACTCTTGAATTGGAATATTTTCTCTTACAATATAATCTAAAACTAGCACTTTACAAACCAACAAGACTCAGTAGTAATACCTGCATCGATAATTTTGCACATAGTTACAAAAGGGGCTGTAAAGCTGAAATCTTAGATCTAGCCCTCTCGGATCACACATGTCAAATACTGAAAGTGCCCATAAAAATAACTTGCAAATTACAACTTTGGAAATGTAAAAAGAAAGATTACTCGAAAGATAATTTGATTAAATTTAAAAATCTCCTAGGCAGTTTATCTTTCGTTGAAGTCTTTAATGCTAAAGATGGAAACGTGTCTTTTGATGCCTTTATTGACGATTTCTTATTGTTATATAAATTATGCTTTCCAGAAAAGATAGTAACTATCAAATTAAATAGAAAAACTAAGTGGATATCTCGAGGGATAAAGATATGTAGCCAGAAACAAAGACATAAAGAAATATCGATTTGACCCTAGCTCAACAAATAAGAATAATCTAAGGAAATACTCCACTCTCTATAAAAAAGTTATAAAATTGACTCAGAAAGCCCAAAACAATTATTTTATAAGCTCTTCTCAGAATACATCTAAAGCCGCTTGGCAAATTATTAATAAATCTAAAACGTACTTACCACAGGAACAAATAGTCATAATTTGTTCTGTAAATAGAGACAATTTGACTTTTACACGCCCTTTTGACATTTCTAATAAATTTAATAATTACTTTATTGACACAATTGAAAATAATATAAATTCTGATAAGATTAATGGTAATGTTTTTGATAATCTTTCATCACAATCTTTATTTATGTCACCGGTTTCGAAAAATTACATTATAAAAATTATCTCTAATCTAAAAAATACGAATACTGTTGTTTGGGATGGCGTTTGTACTAAGGTCCTAAAGTATGTAAAGGAAGATATAGCACAGCCACTAGCTCACATTATTAACCTCTGTATTGCTGATGGCATATTTCCAAACAGCTTAAAAAAAGTTATTATTAAACCTTTACTTAAAAAAGGTGACAAAACGAATATGAAAAACTATAGACCCATTGCAAAAATTTCCGTCTTGTCCAAAATTTTTGAGAACGTTATATACAACTCCATGTTACACATATTTTGAAAAATATAACTTATTTTGCAATGAACAGAAAGGTTTTCGCAAAAACATAAATATTAACTTAGCACTGTTTAATTTAATTAATAATATTATGACATCAGTTGATAAAAATAATCCGATTTGTACTATTTTTACTGATATGACGAAAGCTTTTGATTATGTTGACCATGGGATATTGCTACAAAAGCTTTATGGCTACGGCGTAAGGGGAAATATCCTAAAATTGATAGAATCATATTTAACTGATAGAGTTCAATGCACCGAAATCTCTCGATTATGTCCCAAAACCAAATTAGAAACTTTATATTACTCAAAACAAAGAGCTATAAAATATGGCGTTCCACAAGGTGGGGTGTTGGCACCACCTCTATTTCTGGTTTACATCAATGATCTCCCAAAAATAATTCAACATAAGATGGTTCTTTTTGCAGACGACAGCACAGCTATAATAGAATGTAATGATATAAATAATTATGAAAATGATATTAATGAATCTTTAACTAAAATAATCAACTGGCTTAATGACAATAATCTGAAAATTAACCTAAGCAAAACCAACATCATGCAATACCATCAGCGTCGTGAAAATAATAACATTAATATCACTTATAAAGATCATCAAATTCAGGAAGTTGATAGTGCAAAATTTTTAGGAATGACTATTGATAATAAATTGACTTGGAACACTCATACTGACATAATATGTAAACGACTAAGTAAATCTGCGTATGCACTATTCCAACTTTCAAAAAAGGTTAATATTGAGACATTGCTAGTAGCATATCATGGACTTGTAGCTTCTGTTTTACGATACGGTATTATTTTCTGGGGGCAGTCGGCTAATAGGGAGGTTGTATTTAGGATGCAGAAACGCTGTTTAAGGTCTATGTGTGGTCTAAAAACGACAGATAGCTGTATTCCGTATTTCAAAAAACTAAAAATATTGACACTGCCTGCAATGTATATAATAGAAACTGCATTGTTTGTAAAAAAAAAACCCGCATTTATTTGTCAGCTTATCGGCAGTCAGAAGAAATCCATTGCGTACTCAATATTGTAACAAACTATGTAACGTTAAATGTAAAACAGCCTTAATGCGTAAAAGCCTTTTCGGCAACGCTCCAAAAATTTATAATAAAATACCGGATGCTATTAAAAATATGCCATTAATAAAATTTAAAAAGGCACTTAATAGTTTGCTTAGTGACAAATGTTACTACACACTGGATGAATTTTTCAATGATGGCTCAATATAATGCTGATTCTGTTACAGGAAAAAAAAAAATTAAATGATGAATTAATTTGTAATATTTATTTTATTTATTTATTTATTTTATTATTTATGTACACACAGTAAAATACAAATTGATATGACAGAATTATAACATGAGTACAAAGGTACTGCTTATTTCTAAGAAATTTCTTCCAGCAGACCTGCGATAGGAGAAGTAAAAAAAAGAAATGTAGACAATAGTGTGTGAGAACAAGAAGAGAAAAATATGAATGTGTGAAGTCTAAAACAAAAATATTAAATATATCTACACATATAGCGCAAAAAAAATTGAGATAAATGCACAACATATTTGTACGCCTACTGGCATAACATAGCGTTCTGTTTACCCAAACTCAAGATCTGTATTTCTTTACCTGTGTTAACAAATAAAAGTGATTTGATTTGATTTGACGCTACACAGCATCAAGTGATTTTAAATTCGTCCATTACACACATCAAATATAGCAATCCAATTTAGATTAGACCATAACTTAAGACTAAAAGGTACAATAAAATACAATCAAATAGTGTCATAAGCTCATCACAGTAAATAATACAAAAAATAAAAAATCTAATGAAAAAAAGCAATTATCAATAAAATTATGTCATTATACAAGTCAAATTAATTTGTCAGTAGGAAATTCGTCAGTGCTATAATATAATTTCTCTAACAGAAGGCCCTTTAATATATTTATTAATTTTCCAGTAGAAAATTCCCTCCAATGTTTTGGCAATCTGTTATAAAGAATTGGCGCCATACAGAATATACTTTTACGCATTAGAGTTGTCCTGGATCTCGGGATACAAAGCTTATTATTGTCGCGTCTATTTCGAACTACTTTATCTGACACTAAGGGGAATAGGTGTGGATTTGATTTGACAAACATAATGGTCTCTAAAATGTACATTGATGGAAGGGTTAATATTTTATATGCTTTAAAAAATGGTTTGCAACTCTCTGTAACATGAAGTCCAAACATAGCCCTCAGACACCTCTTTTGCGTTTTAAAAATCACATCATTATTTGTTGAATTTCCCCAAAAAATTAGTCCATATCTTAAGTTAGAGGACACTAAGCCGTGATATGCAATTAGCAGCGCATCAACATTTAAGATGGGGGCTAATTTATACAGTGCATATGTGGAATTACTAATTTCTTTGCTTAATGCTTCCGTATGTTCTCCCAATCTAATTTGCTGTCAATAGTTACTCCAAGAAATTTGGTTATGTTCACTTTGTCTATTTTATTATTACAATAATGGACATTTACATTTGGTATGGATGATCTTTGGGCAAAATGCAGAACATTAGTTTTCCCAAGGTTTATCTTTAGATTATTATTTTCCAACCATGTTACCATTGTTTCTATAGAATTGATAATGTCAGTTTCGTATGTGTCTCTATTTTGCAAGCGATTGTTATGGTACTGTCGTCGGCAAAAAGTGTCATTGGGTGTTCAATACTTTTGTGTAGGTCATTAATGTACAGTATAAAAAATAGCGGGCCTACGACAGTCCCTTGCGGTACGCCAAATTTAACTACACGTTCCCTTGATTTATAAATGATTTCCTGTTTATTGCTTTTATTTACTGCTGAAATTTCTGTAAATTGTGTTCTGTTGCTTAAATACGATCTAATAAGGTTTGAGACATTACCTCTAATGCCATATGCTTCCAGCTTCTCAATAAGTATGTCGTGCCGGACATGGTCGAAAGCCTGTGTCATGTCACAAAATATTGTACATACAGGTACATTCGAATACACTTTTTGCATGACATTATGCAAAAAATCGTACATTGCCAAGTTTATTGTTCAACCCTTTCTGAACCCTTTCTGTTCGTTAGCGAGCATATTTTCTCTTTCGAGGTAAGTATACAACTGTTTATACAAATACTTTAGAAATTATACTAATAAGGGATATTGGCCTATAAAATTGCATTAGCTCTTTGTTTTCCTTTTTAAATAGTGGCCTAATGGTAGATATCTTTAGTGCATCGGGAAAAACACCTGTCTCGATGCACAGATTAATTATGTGGCTTAGATGCGGTGATATTTCTCCTGCTACCGATTTTAAAACTTTTGTTGTGAGGCCATCATGTCCTACACTATTTGTATTTTTCAATTGTTTTATAATTTTAAGCATTTCAATTGGCATTATAAAATGTTGTTATAACATGTTGCTCAATTGTAAAGATTTTCTCAACCGTAAACAAAATTTTCCTGTGACCTCCCTTTGCGTACCGCTTCAGTAGTTGTTTCGATTTTACCACCCTATTCTTTTTTAAATTATCAGTTAAAAAATGACCAGTGCGTCTCTTATAGGCTGCAAGTCCTAAGTCATCTTTTAAAATACGCGACATGGTTCTGGGTGCTATCTTCATCTCCCGAGATAAAATCGTTTGCTTTCGGACAGGATTTCTTCGAATTCTTTCCCTTACTGCTTTGACCACCTTTTTCGTACGAACACTACGTGGACGGCCAGATCTTTTTCTGTCACAAACAGAGGAGGTCTCATTAACCTATTAATAGCCCGGTACACAAACATTTGACTAATACCAAGCGTATGGAGAGTTTTAAAAATTGCAATTGGCTCCATACTTACTTTGTGTAATGCAATCACAGCGATTCGGTTCTCTTTATCACCCCACTCCATTTTAATATCGCAAAATATTGTACAATGTATTGGCGCCAAAATTAGAAAACTCAATGAATATCTATATATATATCATAGTAATATCTTTCTTATTTTTAACTGTAACAGTATTTATGGCCAGACTGTGTATATTTATTTTATTACGCATTTTAAAGTTAACTTATACGTAATCTGGAATGTGTACGTTCTAAAACAGCTGTCAAAAAACGGTTAACCTAATGGACAGGCAGTGGCGTAACTATACCCTGTGGGGCCCGTGGCAAATTCATGGGATTGGTAGGGCCCTCCCTCGATGTAAAGAAGCTCAACCAACGTTATATTTTTTTTTTACTGGCACTTCGCCCGCGTAGATTTCGTAATTTCCCCTACAAAATGGAATACCTAACTGCTTCTTTGTTCTAGCGGTCGAAAAAAGTTGGCATTTCAGTGCTTAGGTATGTTAGGATCCTCCTGAGCTCATGGCCCTCTCGGGCCGGGGGCCCCCTCCAGCTAGGGGCCCGTGGCCATTTGCCACTCCTGCTACCCTATTGTTACGCCACTGTGGACAGGGTATAAATGAAAGTGGATGGAGGCACTGCTTATGACGGAACATTTCATATCAGTACCTACAATGCTACAAGCATCTTTTGGCGCTCGAATGGGATCATTGGGGGAGTTGTTTGTAAATTTTATTTTACATTTGTTAAATTGTTATGTGAAATGTATTGGAAAACAAGATGGCAGCCACACCAAAAACATCCTTGTATACAGGTATATAAATATATCATATCTTTTTATTTCGCCACGTTGATGTAAAATTTTGAGGAGATTTCTTACGGATCCTGCTTTCTTTGTTGCAAACTTGCAACATAACGTACTGTGTACATATGTACTGTATGAGAAACTGATGTGCTTATTGAGCATTGATATAATGAGCTCAACTATCGGGACGCTGTTTGGAGCTATAGTTTAACTATTGATATGTCAACGTTATGCACCGCGCTTATCGCGGAGCGGTCGCGACCAGCTTGTTATCGCTGATAACATTGTGTACCGGAACAGTCCAGAGCTTTACCAACGAATACGACGCGCGGTATATCAGCATTGTGTTTGGTGGTTTCTAGCTCCTAAAGCTCATTACGAATGTATGCATACTGTTCTGTTTGTTGCAGGAGGAGATGCTCCTGTTCATGGAGCTGTGCGTGGAGGGCTCGCTGGAGGCGCTGGTGGCGACGTCGGGCGCGCTGGCCGAGCACACCGTGCGGCGCTACACCAAGCAGCTGCTCAGCGCCGTGCGCGAGCTGCACGCGCGCGCCATCGCGCACAGGGACATCAAGAGTCAGTGTCACGTTCTATGCCTACACTTGCAAGCGATATAGCATTTTCTAGTTAAGCATTTTGAGAGTCTTACTACTGAAGTCAAAGTCATAGCTGTTTCTGCAATTGAACCATTTTTATACACTTTTTAACTGTCTAGGAGTCGGTCAGTTAGTCAGAAATTTGAAGCTAGTTTACCGTTTAAAACTTCGTATATGTACCCTATGAACAAAAAACTCCAATAAATCCTGATTAAAAATTTGCTTGCACACTTCTATTAATTCAAACTACTTCAATAAGCGAAAACCGGCACTATTACAGAAAAAATAATAGTTTTCATTAATATTTACAACTCCAAAACAGGAACTATGATTTTTTACAAATAATATTATCGTTTATTTTTTGCTTCTAAGTTTCTAACCAACCTTTGTTCACCAGGCGGCAATATCTTCCTAACGAACGAGGGCCACTGCCTCAAGCTCGGTGACTTCGGCTGCGCCGTCAAGATCCGCGCCAACACCACCGCGCCCGGAGAGCTGCAGGGATTCGTCGGCACGCAAGGTTTATTGATTTATTACTATTCTTTACTGTCGGGAGAGAAGAAAGTTCTTATAATCTTCTTGATCGTATCGATGATTCCAAATTGTATGAGTTTTGACCAAAATTCAGAAATTCTTATAATGAAACGGACAGAGAGGGTGTTTGTTGCGCTGCTTCTTCCCAGCTTAAACACCTCGAAGTGAAGGTGTTCTATGGGCTGCCTTTCGTAACTTTTGACTTTCAAAAAAAGTTGAGAGCTGATTTGAATCTTGAAAGAGTAAAAATAAGGGCAAGGTCTTTTCTTGTTTTTTTTTTTTTTCAGTCAAAAATCCAACTGAATGGGCATCGTACATACATGTAAAGATGTAATAATTTCAAAATTATTTTGTCACATTTCAGCGTATATGGCTCCCGAGGTGTTCATGAAGTCATCGGGTCACGGGCGCGCCGCAGACATCTGGTCGCTCGGCTGCGTAGTAACGGAGATGGCCTCCGGCAAGGTAAATAAAACAATTTTACTAAGAAATATGTTTCGTTAATGTTTCAAACGGATGGCATTGTATGATATTTCTGATACCTTTGAGAGAGTTCCAGAGTTTGTATAAAAATGAGGTATTTCCGCTTGATTGTACACCAGTTAGATTTTTTTTTTAATTCTGAACTTGTAATGAACCAATGAGAACAAATGAAAGTAGTGGTGGCCCAGTGGTCACACAGGTCACAGGAACAACATGCGACCCACGGATGCCCCTCAAGTTAAAGGGGAAAATTTATAAGTCCGTGATAAGACCTGTCGTACTTTATGGATCTGAATGCTGGGCTGTGAAGAAGACGGATGAAAAAAGATTGCATGCAGCGGAGATGAGAATGTTGAGATGGATGTGTGGAGTGACGAGAATGGATAAAGTAAGAAATGAGTATATAAGGGGAAGTTTGAAAGTGGCGCCAGTGACTGAAAAGTTGAAAGGAAATCGTTTGGCTTGGTATGGGGCATGTGATGAGAAGGGACGAAACGCATGTGACTAAAAGAGTGATGAATATACATGTTGATGGATGGAGAGGGAGAGGAAGGCCGAAGAAAAGATGGATGGATTGTGTGAGGAATGATATGAAAGAGAAGGGAGTGAATGATAGCGTGACGGTTGACAGGGGAGAATGGAAGAAGAAAACGTATTGCGCCGACCCCAAGTAACATGGGATAAGGGCAGGAAGATTATGATGGTGGCCCAGTGGTAATGGCCCCGATTTACTAGTTGAAGGTCATGGATCCAAACCCAGACAGGCTCTTTACTTCGTGTAAATAATTACATCACCACTGCTCTCAAAACGGTGAAGGAAAACATTGTGAGGATCCCGGCATGTCCTAGAACCAAAAACATGTGACATCTACCAACCCGCACTGGGCTCGCGTGGTAGATTATTAGTCCAGTCTCTCTAGCAGAGACGAGGCCTATGTCCCAGCAGTGGGAACATTATTATCGGCTAATTAAGTAATTAACCAATGTGTTTCTCTTCTCCAGCGGCCCTTCCCCCAATACGACAGCAACTACCAAATCATGTTCCTGGTGGGCTCTGGCGGCAGACCCGAGATCCCCACGACGCTCTCCGACGAGGGCCAGCAGTTCTGTCTGTCGTGCCTCACGCACGACGCGGACCTACGGCCCAGGGCCGAGACGCTCACCTTGCATCACTTCCTTATGGTAAGTCATCTCTTCATCTTCATCACGAGCAGCCTTTTCCTAACTAAGTTAGGTTCAGCTTCCTGTCTAACCAGATGCAGCTGAATACCTGGTATTTTTTGGCCAGATTTTGTATGACAAATCTCTTAAAAACTCACAATGGAGAGACCATTGCAACATTAGTAAATTAGTGGTCTTGATCTCTAGCATTTTACAAAAAGCGACTGCCTATCTGACCGTAGAGGTCAGATAGGCAGTCGCACAGTTACTGGGTGACACGATACCCTTTGGTTTTTAAATGACAATGACCTGGATAAAAGATGTCCAATATTTCGATTTTTTATTCTTTGATTAATTCAGTTCAAGCTACGTTTTGAAACATCTATTTGGTTTCACCTCTGTTAATTTAAATAAAAATTGTAACCCACAGAAGTACAGAAGATGAAAGTCAACAAGTGTTCATTTATTTTACATCCAAAGTTCACCTTTATATAAGTATTTTAATTTAACGTTATTTATTCATTTTTTATAACGGTAAGTTACCTACTCTCTCCTATCTTCACTTTATCCATCAGTAGTTAGTATACGATAGTGAACCACACAGCGAACCCTTTGTTAAAACATCCATCTCGTATTTACAGGTCAAATCCGATGAGAATGACTGCAACTGCGAGCCAGCGTTCCTCATCACGAAATGACGTGAGCAGTGACGTCACACGTCTATGAGAAACGTATACTACAACTAGTCTACTAGGCACACCATTGAACTGTTAGCTATAATCGTGGGTAGTTGTGGGTGCACCTTCGGGAAATACAGGCGTCATGTATCATGGGCATACATTTACTTTGTACCCTAAGGCCCGTTATGCACGGTACGGTTTCTTTGCAGTACGGCATGTTAACCGTGCCGTAGAAAAAACTTTTCTGTCAACAAACAAGCTTCTATAGTGATCCATACACACTGATGACCGTGCCCACACACGGCGAATGAACCGTAGTTATCCACGACTAAAAAAACGTGTGTACACAGAGCCAAACTCCTAATGAGAAGTAACTTGACTTCTAGGCCAGTTGAAAAATGTCAATTTTAAAGACTAAAAAGCGAAAGTGTTAATCTAATAATGAACTATTTAATGCGTAATGTATAGCATTTATTTTTATCTCAATGACACAGACAAGTTGGTAAATGGAGTAATTAACTGGCACAATAATAAAGCATGGCGTATCGTTGTCATTGGCTCACTGTTCCATTTGCTAGCTATCCTGTGGTTTTTAATACTATGACTGCAAACTTATGTCGTGATGAAGAATCACAAACACTATTTATTGTATTTTAATTTTAATGAAATAAACCTACTTTTAAGCCAGGACCAGCAGTAATGCAGAAACGCTTGCGTGCCATTTTCCATAACAACTGTATATAGCAATAGGCTCGGCCCCTATTACATGGGACCTAAACACAACTGGGGCAATGTGAGGTACTATAGGTACAGTCACGACACACATACACTTGCCTTAATTCAAAAGCGATTTACTCCTTTAATTTTGAATGAAATTTTATGTTGCTACGTACATAGTATGTTCGAACCCATGGGTTTTTGCAATGTGTCGTATTTCGTTGTTGTTTTCATTATTTCACGCAAAAATCGCTATTGACAGTTTCCAAGTATTGACATATTAGTGTTCGTGACTGTACACCACTGCCTGACCCGTCGGGGAATACAAGCGTGTTGTTATGTAATTTTAACTTCTGTATATTTATTTCATGATATTACATACATTTTTTAAAGTTTTTGACATTGATTGTCGGGAGATGAAATTGCGATTAGATTTTAAATGTTTTTAATTACGGGAATCTGTCTCCCGTACCTACCCACACCAGCCTACTGATTAGTGACATAGGTCTGTTCCAATGGCATGCGAGCTATTTCAAGTAGCTGAGTATGAGCTCGATGGTTCGATTCCCGGGTCGGACAAAGTGTTATTGGGTTTATCCATTAGGAATGTCTCAGCAGACGGAATCTGGATTTCTGCTCGTTTAATGGCAAAAGGTTCATCCTCTATTACATGGGACTCAAACCATCAAAGTAATCCTAAACACAGTGTGTGTTTAGGATTACTATTACACTACTACTAGTGTGTATAGTACACAGCATAGGTGCACCACTGCCTGACCCTTCGAGGGTTACAGGTGTGATGTTATGTAGTGGCATGTGTTGTGTATTCCTGGCTTTATATTGTATGTCACTCTTTTCAAAATGTCTATCTGTGAAATTGTTCTTTACATGCATTTATGTGTTTTATTTCTATCTTGTAAAATGATTAAATACCTGGAATTTAAATTCCTTTGGGTGATGATAATGTTATCTTATGAGGATTATCCGATATTAACGATCATAATATCGGATGAGTCATTTGAATTATGTATAGCTAATTAATACAGAGGTACGTTACTACTAGAAAGAAAAAAAATAACGAAAGAGAAGAAAAGAAAGAACAAAAAATAGGTTTATTACTACTAAGTACATGAATGTAAATACAATCAAATTAATGTGCCATTAGCGAGAATCTAGCGAAACTCTGCACAGTTTTTACCACTACATGTATGGTCCTTTATATAAAAATGAATTCTGCTTATCAATCGCATATTATAGATATTTATAGACCAATATTCCCTTTGGAAAGGCACCTAAGACCATTTTTCCCCAATCCAAAATAAAATCCTCTACAATGGAAGGAATCCCTACATGAAAGATTTATTGTCTTTGTGCCGTTCTTAATTGTTGGCTTTTAAAAGTGCCTGTGAATGGACTAAAATAGTAAAATAATGATATACACAAATGTTATAACTTCGATTTTGAAGACTATCAATACTTCACTTCTATTATAGCCACGAAACATGTTTCATTGATAGTTTTAATCCACAGAACTGCAGTTTTTAAAGTGTGGGGTTTATTTATTTATGATGATTAAAGTTGAGTGACGTTTAAACGTCAAAAATGTATGGTTAAATAGTTGCTAATCACTACCTATACCCTGTCCATTAGATAAACCGTTTTATGACAGATAGAACTAGTGATTGCAGCAACAATATAATGTATGTAAGAAGTCATACAATTCAATAAGATAAGGCTGTTTATATATTTATTTTATTACGCATTTTAAAGTTAACTTTTACATAATCTGGAATATGTACGTTCTAAGACAGCTGTCAAAAAACGGTTAACCTAATGGACAGGGTATAACACTAAGCAACGTTTATGAATAGAGATGAAAGTAATGTATACTTAATTAAATAGGAATTGAGTCGTCCCGAACAAATTATATATTATGTGTAAATAAAGGTAAAAATATATATTTTGATACTAATTAGAAATGAAATAGAGAATTGTATTTTAATATTGTAAAATGTAAGTTAAGTATACCTATGTATGTGATAGATAAGTGCACTTTAAAAGTGGATACAGCCGGTCATTCTGTAAAAATCTCACCGTGAAAACATATAAATATGTCGACACCTTATTATCATGGTGAAGGGAGCTGTCATTTCACCTGCAGTGCGATTCTGTAACCATCTCACCGTGAAAACTTAGGTGAAGTGAGCGTAGAGTGAGCTGGCATTCCAAATAATGCAAGGGATTGAGACTACTGACAACTCACATCAAGCTCACTTCACTTGAGTTTTCACGGTCAGATTTTTACAGAATCGACCGGCCGATGCTGGTGCATTGACCTAGTGACATCTCACTTCACGCTCACGTCACCTAACTTATCACGGTGAGATATTTACAGAATAGATCGGCTGTAAGTTTATGTTGGGTTTGTCGACAGATACTTTTTGTTGCGATACTGTAGCGCAACTGTTGCATTTTTGGATTTTAGTGGATGGAAATCTTCAAAGTGATTTATAGGATAGGGAGCTAAGATTGGCGAGTACTGAGTAAATAAAAGCGATTATTCCGCATTTAAAGACGTTTTAATTTATTTCCCTGCTATCCTAGATTTAAAAACTTAAGCGGTAAATCTCGCTACCTACTCCTACTTCGGTCGTTTGCTGTGCGTCGTGATGTGTCCGACTAAACTTTTTGACGACTTTCTTCTATTTGTGACGTTCTTTGGGCTGTTGTAAGGGTTGCTAATAGCCACGCACGGACATGCCGGAGGATACCTCACTGTGATACATCGCTGCTTGGCGGTGTACCTCGTTTCCTGGCATGTGCGTGCGTGTCTATTAGCATGCATTTGTTTTACATGGGAGGTGACTTCGAGGTAGGGAGTTAAACCGCGTCTGCGAGGTATCGCAGTGAGGCATCTTCGGCATGTAATTGACCTTATGCGTCAGATATCTTGGTGTCTAGGTGTTGCTCCACACTGTCAGTCAATCGTATCCTAGGTCTCTTTCCGGTAAACATGTTTTTTTTAAGGTTGTCGTATGACGTTCGGGCTAATTTACTTTGAGAAGCCATCCATGGGGTTGCAAGAGTACGCCAGTACTTTATCTGCAGGCAAAAAGTATCTATCAATAGACCTTAGGTGTTATACATTACTTAATTTATAAACGATTATATTTAAATGAAAAACCAGCACTTTGTTGCCGATAATACTTAATACTTATGGTAGAAAATATATACAATATGTAACATAATTAACGCAAGAGTATTGAGTTAAAAGCATAATACAATGACCAAAACTATTTTTTTAAAGCTTACTGTTATTATTAGGAAAATCGTGTTGACCCTAGCATTACTTTATGATTTTAAATTGAGTCTTATTGCCTTTATGTAAGATTTAATTTTATTTGGCTTAATCGGCGGTCAGTATGGAAAAATACATAATTAAAAAAAAAAAAAAAACTACTTTCAGGACTTGCGCTTATTCTGTTAGTCGTTGTATATGAAATAAAATACGAACAAATAATACTAGTTAAAATTAATGATTGCAAGAACCTAATCCTTTTGCAAGGCTTAATAAAAAGTGTTGTCATCGTAATTAAGTACATTAATGAACTTTATCATTGTGATAGCCAGTTTTAACGATATCGGATAAGTTAGGTTAATCGTTTATTACCTCTATAAGAAGACAATATTCATACAAGAAAAATAAACATAATATGGTGTGAAAAAAGTACATTATATAAAATAATATTGAGTTGCCATGCTACCGTATACTACAACGCATATATATCTGAATTGTATAAATACATCATAATAATTACTATAAATGGAATAGCAAACTGATTGTTATGTATTACGGATAAGTAGTGAAAATTTTGTAATAAATTATTGTTATCAACAGAAATTGTATTTACTATATGAAATGTTAATATAATGCATGTTTGTGTGTACATGAATAAACAAACCAATTGGTATACCTAAGCAATTTGTTGTTTTAGTCTCAACTTTATGACCGACCTGTCACCTGTTATAAACTATGCAGATCTGCGACTGCTCCGACCATGTCTAAACCTATGTTTTGGGGTTAAGAAATAGCCAATTTCCTTTGTATTGTTTCTAAATCGGTTCGTACACCGAACCGATGTTGAAATAATCGTATCAAACTAACATAGAGCCTAATTTTCCCATACATACATAAACTCACACCTTCCCATAGGGGTAGGCAGAAACTACAGAACGCCAGCTGCGACGATCCTTACACACTCCTTTTGCTTCGTTTACGTTCATACACGCACGTCAGTTGCGAGTACTTCGCACCTGACCTTTCTTAAGAACATGCCCAATAAGTTCGTCGTAGGGCGTTCCTCCCGGCGTTTCCACTCACATCTGCCTTGTTAGTCGCCTTAGTTTCTCATTTAATTTTAAATCAGAAGTGTGGATTTAGCTAACGCCAACAGCAAGCAGCAGGAATTCAGGGTGCATAATTAATAAAAAAAACGTCATTCCAACGAAAAGTTTTTTTATTGAGAGCAACATTCAATTGACACGGATACACTTACAAGCTACAGATATGTATGAGTTGCCACAGTGTAACAAATATCAGTAATACAATCATTAAACTGGTCGCCAAGAGGAAGCAGGTCATTTTTTGTGTTTTCAGTTAAATAGAAAAGAACTCTCAAATAATTTAAGATTTTCTACGGTCGCAAATTTCATTAAACTATTGAAGATCACCTTTACTTTTGTACAGTTTTGGTTTTGGCATAATTATCTAATTATAATAATTCCTTCTTCGTACTACTGATATTGTTGCACTGTGACCTAGTACGGACAGGTACTGGTGACATCTAGTTATATATATAACATTTATGGCTAAATACAATTCGTATAATACTATAAAAGCATTTTGATATGTTTACATTACAAGTGGCAAGGGTACATTTAGATTTTCTAATATATTTTAAAGACAACAGGTATTTATTTGTTAGACGACCAAAAGTTAACTAAGTTTTTCACCAAAGGTCTTTATTTTTTTCTTATCCATCTTTCTTATCCCAATTTATTTGGGGTACATGTCTTTTTCTTCCATATTTCTCTATTAGTCGTCATCTCAGTAGTCACCCACCCCCTTTCTAACCTTACTATATTTTAAAAGTGATATGATGTTTTTCAGTAATAATATTGAGATTGATATGCATATTTTCTTACAATTAACAGTGATAATACAAACTAGGAACACGAATACATCTCTTCACAAATCCAACCACAGTGCAGGTGCTACACGCGTGTTAGTTTTAATGCTACTTGCATTCAAGTAATAAATCAAATTAGGTCCAAGGTGATAGTAGATCTATGTGGATAGTAGACCCAAAATTATACTTAAGTATGGATCCACGTTGCTAATGGATCAAAAATGATACTGGATCCACGTTGATAATGAATCCAAAATTATACTGGATTCACGTTAGTAGTAGGCATATCCAAGATGACAGTATTGATCTGCGATCTCACATGATTCTTTTTGCAGATTACGAGAGTCAAGACTCCATTAAGTTCATTTTCAAGCGGTAAACTTGCAAACAGCACTTCTATATAGTTATTATTTCTCGTTCTTTAAATAAACATGGATCCTCTTTCATCCCGTCCCTATTTGAATACAAACTGCCCCTGCATTTAATTAATTCCATAAACCCACCCGATTTTATAGTTCTAGAGATACCTACAAACATTCTAAACATCCACCATTGAACATCATAATTGAATTAACGATAAATCTTCCATTTTAATACTACGCCATCAGAATCATCTAATATTATTTAGCAGACATTGTTCTATCCTTGTTTATCTTTTTACATGAGAATCATCCGTTTAGAGATCACTATAGCTTTACAATAGGGTAAAAAGCTTGGCGTGTGTTCTCTAAAATTATTCTAAGGGTAACATTGATATTAATAATTATTACAACAATAACTATCAACTATCGGTAGGTATATAAGTTCTTACATGCTAAGTAGGTAAATTGTATAAATCAGAAGTTTTATACTCGTGATGAGATTACAGTAAGTTTGTAAGTATGCATTAAGCGCGATATATATTTTGTATAATAAATATTATACATGTAGGTATAATATATAATCATAAATAGAGATTTGAAGGGAAGAAATCATTCTTCTGGTACGGCCTTCGATCTTTATACGGCTTATATTTTTAAATCTGTTAATTAATAAACTTTTTAATATATACTATAACACTATCATCCACCCCTCGTAACACAAATAAGTAACAATGAATAATTATAATCAATTACGATTTTAATAACAATTAAATATATATAAATAAACTTTTATAATTTTAAAGCTACAGCTACAAATAATTATGAACTTTGTGCTAAAAATACATACTTATTAAAAAATATATAGCAAAATATATTCGTTGATATCGCCTTTTGTCAGCAAATTAACATCTTTAATATTTAACGATATAATTATAATATATAACGATACAATATTTATTTATTATAATTATGATTAGGTACATAAATATGTGCTGATTATAGGTTACTTATCTAAAACATAAGTAAGTAAATGCTATACTTCTCATAAGGTGTTTTACACTCACCTCTACTTGTGCTTCGCGGCGCGCTTATAAGTTATCTTTAACTTACATTCAGTAGTCAAATTTTGAATTATAAATAAATTTAAAAAAATCTTTATTTCTGATCTATAACAGTCCATACGTTGTTAGTGGTTAGAAACAGATTGTGCTTATATGCTATGTTAGTGTTATAATTCCCCACACACGAGGAAACTGTTTAACGTCGTAACTTCGCTCAAAAACATCAGGATAAGTTCCTTTTTAATCATATAAAATCGGCTTCGCATAATTTCAAGCATCCATATTTTTCCAATTTATTTTTGGAACAAAAATTACACCCAACTTGAAAGAATATTTTTTACAAAATAGATTAAATACTGACAAATTGACTCTTAGCATTTCCTTATTGATACAATAATAATTGATACGAGTAATTGATTAAAACTAGCCTTAATACTAAACTTTGATATGTTTTGATATTCTTGGTCATGTCGCGCATGACAGTCAACATCGACGATATGTATACGATTTTCACTTAGGTACTAACATATTATATTAGGTATATCGCTAACATAACATTAGTCATAAATATTTTGAATATTAACAACGGAACCTTTTTTTTATAAATCATTTCTCAAAAATATTTTTAATAAACGAATATTATACCAACTTAATAGTTTTTTTTTCATATGCAAGAAAAGCAATTATTGGGAAAAAAATATTTTTCAAAAGATAAATATAAAACAAGGAAGATTTTTGCTAAACATATAATTATATTACAAATCTAAATATTATGTTATCACCACAGCATTGACATTTTAACTCCTTAAAATAAATCAACTATCCCCAACCTGTGATCGTGACGATGTAATTTAAAATTTTTATTTAAATCAATAATATTAATTTCATGTTTTTTATATCATTTTAAATCCCAACAGTTTTTAATTATGAAGTTAAAAAAATTAATTATGACGTAATCCAAATTGTATACTTAATATTAATTTCGCATCGATAACGAAAAAAACATTTTTTAACCGATTTTCGGTTTTATCTTTAAAGTATTTTTTAAACCATCAATATTGATGGCGTTCGTCTCACGCTGGATAGGATCAATTTTCAAACAGCGTCCTTTTTTTTAATCAATTCTGTAGCCGGGCTACTTCATAGTTTGCCAAATATTACACTGGTTGGGAACCATCATGTAGGTAAATATAATTACCGAATTGTGTATACATCTATTTAGTAAACAATATATAAAGAGCTACTAAACATAGTGGGTAACTAACATTCAATATTTTTATCTAATTAACTTCATTTTCTACTGTGCATCTTCAATGACAAACCTACATACAATTATTTTCTTAAATCCCTAAAATTGTTTTAGCTTTTTTTGGCTATAATACTGCATTAAATCGACAGGGATTCATAAAAGCACATATATCTAGATAACATCCTTTGCAGTAGGATTAAAATAGCGCCATTCTTTCGTAGAACAAGGCTTCCCGTTGTGAATTTGATGATATACCAATTAACCGACAATCACAAAGACTTGAATGCATTTTTAAATATCATTTTTCTGTTATATCTCGGTTAAGGTTAGATTATAACCTGTAGCTTTTGAAAAAGCATCCAGTCGTAGGTTAAAAAAGGCATGAATGCAAGTTCTAGTTTTGTCATATACTTCAATCACCTTTTTTTAGGGATCAGTGAGCTATGAAATGCTGGCGCCATCTAGTTTCAAAATGTTGACCATATTTACTTGTAAAAGTGTCTTCTAACATTACAGATACAAACACATAATTTCATAAGTCCTTAAAAGAAATCAAAATAGCAATAATTCATTTTTGGATATATTATGTTCCGATAGTTTTATATTCATAGGTTTAATAAGGGTAAAGGCAATAACAAGTCATAAGTTAACTCAGATATCTTGGAAACATACTACGACTGATTATTTTGATGTAGAAGATTTCAAAAAATGTCACACACACAATGATAGCTACGTAGGTAACGCGTCGCTACGACGTTGCCACGCGCTACAGCTGCGTAGGCTGTTACGGTAACTCGTAGCATATTAATTTTCCTATTATTAAGTAGTGCGAGATAAATATGATCTTTCGACGATTACACATTAGACTGTATTTCTTTTACTAAACACCACGTTCTGTCAAGTTGATTGATATATACTGTAGTAGTCAATATTATAAAAACCTTCGTATATCTGTGCATAGATCATATTTTCAGAACGCAGTTCTTATCACACGTTATAATCTGCACACTTGGCGAATGAGAACTAGTCACGACTTTTGATATAGCATGTGTTTACAAGTCTGTTACTAAAATTGAATGAACTGATTAAATATTTTTATAATAATTAATAATAAAATGTTTACTTATATTTATTAAAAATCATTACAATTTTATTACCATTCCTTATTTTTTTCCATTTAGTTACTCTCAAACGTTGTTTTTCATTGTGCCTGTTATTTAATACATATTATACCACGAAAGGAACTTCGTTCCTTTTTTATCATTAGTGACATCATTATTTAAATAATAAATAAATAATAATAATAATTTATTTAAAAACAATCGCAGTATATTTCCTCTCAGTCCGCCTAACATTTTATATTCTACAAGTTAAAATATAATCATAATAGAGATAGATCAACAACAAATGTATAAGTAAATATAAAGTGTAAAAGCTGTAAAGTCAACTTATATCACTATGTAAATTCATTGGCTAAGATATTTGATATGTATGTTAAACCACATGGGAGTTAGAGATACTAGTACCTAAAAATATCTAATATTTTTTATGTTGGCTGATATTAGCAAACCGATATAGGTAAATAATATCGTTCTTAACAGAACCGATATTTATAAATATTATTATAGTTATTTTAATCTAGGATAGAGTGCTTTATATTTAGGTACTGCTATAGCTTACATTTCCATTAGTAGACGTAAAATAAAATGACTAAGTATTTTATTTTCCTATGCCACTGGGCAATTTTTCAACTACTACTTGAACGGTATTAATGCTGTCATGTCTTTAATGTACACTCCTCCGAATATTTTTTCTCTAACTTCTCAAATATCTCTCATAAAAGCATAGGTCCTATTAATTATTAAATTAAAATGTAGAGTTATAATAATATTGACTAGAATAGCATAATTTCCACCATCTTGTCTAATACAGAGAATATTTTTTTAGAATAACAACAATAAATAAACTATAGAATAGTGAACAAACACCTAAAAAGGCATAAGACTTCAGAACGGCAACGTTTTATAAAACTATAGCAATTATTAAAACTATCAATATAATACGAGCATGTATATTTTATATTTCCCCATTCACTCTGAGATACTTTAATTATTACTAGATTGATTTGTAAGCAAAATGTATCAATTATAAAATACATTACTCGAATACCTATTAATTGTGACGCTTTTAAATCTTTTTTTAAGGACAGACTAACATTTTAACAATAATTACTGATAATATATTTTTTTTTTTGCATCGTGGAACGATGTAGTTTTGATAATAAGTTTTATAAAAATCTTTCAGATCCTTAATCTTCTAAATTCTAACAAGTCCTTTCATGATATGTTCAAAGTTACTTACCTAGACACCTAGTGTGCATTTTATAATAATATATTATATATTGTAAATACCTATAGGTTGTTGTATAGCAACAAAACAACAAAAGTTTATTTTTTTAAAAAACAAGTGTAAATATTTACAAAAACAGATCGTATCTGCTAAAGCTTTTGCGAAAATACATAAATAATTTGATTTTGTATATAAAATCGTGCATTAATACACCATATATACCTATATATCTTGCACTGACTACAATTGATTGCACTTTATACTAATCAGTTTACTCCCGGCCCATCTTATTTTAAAATATGAAAATGATTAGACTAGCCCTTGCGGCAAAGGAGGGGTTTTATCATAATACTTAATTTTTTAACACCAAATCTAACCGAATTTCCTAACACGTAGAAATCATTTCACTCTATGCGTACCCATGTCTTTCCTAAAACATCAAGCTTCAAACAGTGCCTTCCACCAAACTATAACAAACCTGTGCTGGTGCCAAATCAATACTTGGAAACCCTAAGGAACCTCTCCCCATCTTCTCAGTTCTCCACCTTGCGAACTTGGAACATCAGTTTCATAGAGTCGAGGGCTTCCTCCAAGGACTGCCTGAAGGCCTCAGTGTTAGTGACGCTGGAGGAGGTGAACGAGGATATGCAGAAGATGATGCTGTCCTTCTTCGGGTTGTAGCTGCAACCGTAGCCGTCGGGGCAGACTGCCCCGTAGCCCATGAATGTGCCGTCCGTTGTGGTGGTCACCTGGGAAATATAGGTAAATGAGAATGCTGCTTTTCGAGTGGAAGACAAAATCATAGCATAAACCCTGGAAAATGGCTTCATAGAAATTATTGCCAAAAAAAATTTACGACAGCTGTCTTCCAGTTCCAAAAAAATATTCAACTGTCTTTATCAAAGCCAACAAGCATATAAATTGAAGAAAATTGGAAGAGTAAACTTATCCAGCTACCCACCTGACTAGTACTGAGCTTGAACTCGTTCATCTGCTTATATGTGGTGTCGCAGAAGACGGGGGGCAGTTCGCCCAGGGACTCCCGCGCCGCTTCGCGCAGCCCCAGCAGGTGGTTGTCGATGCCCTTGCCCAGGATGTTGGCTTCCATGATAAATGTCTGCTTGCGAGCTGCTTCTTCAAAGAGTTCTAGCTTCTTTTGCTCCTAGTGTTAAAAGAAAGACGTTTATGGCATGCTAGTGTTTCTTATCAGTGGTTTTTTAAAGTCAGAATCAACTTAATTTGCTGTTTAAACAACTCAACAGCCAAACAAATGGTTAATCAATATCAAATTAACATTAAATTTGAAACCAGATTTTCTGGGCACAGATTTGAGCAGTTAAGAAACCAGAAGCACGACGTTTTTTGCTGAGGTGTTTTTCAAAGGAGACAGTTATTAACCTGTCGCATAGGTTATAAAGTATTTTTAAAGGACATTATTACAGTGTCCTTTAAAAATACTTTGACTTGAAACAATCTAAAGATGCATAAAATGTTCCCAGACAAGATTTACGACCAACCAAGTCTATGCTCACCCCATACAAATTGAAAGACACCTTCTTCTGTCCCTCATCTCCACCATTGAGGGGCGGTGTCTCCGCCGTGCACATGGCGGCTGCCCAGGACAGCGCTGCGGCGTGGGCTGACCTGATATTGTCCACGCGACCGTTGCGGAACCGCCGCAGGGAGGCTGACTCGTATGTGGTGACTAGGTAGCCGTACATCCTGGAAAGGAAAGATTGATGTTTTTTTAAGTCCCGTATCAATAAACAAATCTAAACCTGATATTGGAACTTAATGGAACCAAAAAACAAAAAAAAATAATAAGAAAATATTACAGTCCTTTGCTCGTTTGAGTGAGCAAATAGAACTTACTTGTAATAAGCATACTGCATCGCGAGCTGGATGTAGACATCAGGACTCGTGCGGCAAGACTTCATGAACTCGCGCCCGTACCCACGGTAAGTGTACACCTTGTGGTCCAGGTCTGAGATGGCGCTGTTGGTGAAATGAGAGATAATCAGAATCAACCAGTTAAGGATATCGGAGACTTAAAAAGCTAACTGTGAAGAAAACCAAATACTGGGTAAGTAAATCTCTAATCTAAAAATCTCTTCTAGTAAATTTTCGCACTCAATTTACTCTAATTCCATATTCAGTGGTAGGCGTTTATCTTATATCAAAATATTGATCCGGCTGTAAATAAAGCACATCAAGTTTTACAAAAAGTTCGGCTTTCTAGAGCGTTGTCTCTGTCACTCAAGTGTGTGTGACAGTCTCTTTTTAATGTTCGATGTGTTATGTTTACTCTGGGTTTTACTAACCCTACAGTGACCGCAGTAAGTTAAAATTAAGTACGTACTTTAAGAGTACTTAAGCCTTACCGATCAAGATCCCTTGCAGCAGTCTCGATAGACCTCTGCACGTCTGTGGTGACGTTCCACTTCATGGCCTGTGGGGCCGGCAGGAGGGCGGGTGGTGGTGCTGGCCTGTCTGCCACCTCTGCCCTGGCCAGCGCCCTCTCAGCCAGCCGGACCACTGCCACCCCCTCGGCTGCGCTGTGCTCGTAACACATGCCTACCGTGCCGTCTGACGAGATGATTAGCTGGAAGAGAAGGTGGAATATTAAAACCACTGAATAGTTCTTAGATTTTGGTCTTGATCTCTGTTGAGTTTTCAATGTTTTTGTATATTGGCCTGTGCTAGCTGACATGTGGCAAATAATTTAATTTAATGTCTTATATTTCTTTGTTTTTTAATACTTTGCATTCTATTGTATATAATCAAGTTCTTCTAACGTGATTTGGACCAGAAACCGATGCTAAATAGTTAAGTATAATGTAATAAATGCTGGGAATTAGGAACCACAAACCAATTCCATTACAATATTCTATCATCCTCATTGTATGATGTTTTCTTATAAAATTATTTATCGTTGTTTTCCACCAGCTCACCTGAACAGTCTTATCGAACCACCGGTTGGCGGAGTGGTAGCGCGTGCCGGCGCCGTGCATGGCGCGCAGCATGGCGTTGGTGTCAGCGTCTGTGTCGGCCCTGTCTCCGCCCGCCTCGTCCAGGCACAGGATGCACAGCGCGCGGGAGATCAGCTCCAAGTTCATGCGGTTCATCTCATCTGGGAGTAAAAAGGTAAGTGACTTTTATCTAAATTGTTTTGCAATTCATCGTCGCGCGACTGCAAAACATTTTTGATTTTTATAATATTTTAATACTTTTGTACTTGGATCGTCGGTGTGTTTACAGACACAAATCGAATAAGCACAAACGTTCAGAAGAAAGCGAAGAATTGTTTGGTGTGTGAATCGAGTAGAATACGCGACATTTAGGTTTATGCAGGCATCGCAGAAGTTTATCACTTCGTCAATGTAACGACCGCATCATCAATGGTTTTAAGAGTAATAAAAAAAGTAATAAACTAATAAAATCCCTCAGGTGAGTGCATTCTAATGTATTAACATTCGATCGTTCATCGTTCGTTAATGAACAGCTTAATAAGCTAGTGTATCTACCTAATACGAAGTCTAAAACAGTCTTACCCTTTATAAGCTGTTCCCTGGCCCGCGCCCACTGGTCTCGGCTCATAGACGTTAGGAGCCCGACCCTGGGCGCTGGTGGTGCCCCAGCTGCGTCCACCAGGGCATGCAGCAGCTGAGCTTGCATCTCGCCAGGAGTTAGTCTTCCACGGTCTGCTGCTTTCACTGGGATGGGGTAGAACTGGAGAGAAAGATTATATGGTTTACTATGGTGTAAGGGATTGTAGCTATTGTTTAATTATTTATCCTTGTACAGGATCGTCTTAAGGCAATTACACCAATTGAGCACAAAATGTATCTGCTGCTATAAACATTAGTGTTCGCTTGATTGCCATTATTCCAACTTCTATTGTTAATGACGTAAATGTTATATTCGGAAAAGGAAAAGTCACATTTCGACTACGTTGCATAAATTGTAGCGCGTTCAAGGCAAAAGTTACTCGTAATCGTTAGTAGAACGATTTTACGTAAGATTGATCGAGTTAGAAACAATAGAGGTAAACAATACATTTATAAGGCCATTGGACAATTGTATCAGCGCCCTAAGTTTTTCATGCGTTAGTAGGTATGGCTATTGCGTTCACGTGTCCATATGACTAGAAAGAAAATAATTTAAGCCTTAGTGAACGGCTCTTGTGACTGCGTCAGTGTGCGAAGTTCGCGCAGCTGAATTTTGGGCCAAAAAACTTTTTGCCATGGATACGCTGAGAAGAAGAATGAACGGCTTATTATGACAAGAACATTTTAAATTGGAAATAGGCACACGGTTTGCCTCCTACCTATGTATAAAATCTATAAATTTTACAAATGACTGCCAACAAACACTATCATTAATTAATCGTCAACATCAAAAACAGAGCAAGACTAAATATTTTTTAAGTAAATATTACGGCGGTCTCTATAAATAATGCATGTCTCTTAAGGCAACAAGACTGCATCTCCAAACTTAGCCATCACAAAATAAAATAAGCTATTCATACTTGGGGACAGTTTCCTAACTTAGTTTCGTGCTTAAGTGATAAAGTGCACCGCAGCGTTTCTAAGTGCTAACGAAGTTACATGCCCGTCTCCTAAATAATGGAGTTATTCTTGTTACGCCAGATTTACAACGCAAGTCTTGTTGTAATTAAATTTTCTATAGAAATGTTCTAACAGTGGAGAATTGATGGCCGACTGAATGAGATAACGAGTTTCTTTGTTGTATAATATCAAAAGTTCCATTCGACCCAGCCGGGTCAGTACACTTAAAATACCTGCTGGGAAAAATACTAAGATAAAGACTTTTGTTTGATGGAAAACATTCAGGTGTCTAACATTTTGTTCATAAATTAAAGTAAAATATAGTAACAAAATGTACACGAATTTATTCCTCGTGAGGAACCAGTATTTTTTTCTATCTTTTTGTTTCTAGGTACAATAAAGACAGAAAAAGAAAGAAAGAATAATAAATTGTCACAGAAATACTGCATATAGTAAAACGAGACAATATGGCTGATGGTCCTTTATTACGACCAATATTTTTAGAAAGAACTATTTAATCTTTTGTCAAAGGGAATTAGTTAGCAAAATGTAGAATGTTGAGTCTTATTTCAATGAAGTCTTTGATAAAGTCAGCCCTTCAAATACTTACATAGTTCCTGCAAGCGACCACGACCAGTTCTTCCGCCTCCTCAGCTCCTCGCTTGACTTGGGGCAGCTCGAGCCTGTCCTTGCCCACCTCGGGGATGCGGCACACCCCAAGCAGTCGGTAAAACTGCTCCATGCATAGCGGCTGCCCCTTCTCGCGGCTGGTGGCTCGTTCCAAAGGAAGCTCACCTCTGGAACAAGTCAAATTTCATAGAAACCTTTAACTCTGTACAGGCTTTGAAATAATAATGCCCTGCATTATACTATTTGTACGAGTATGGTAAGGCCTCTGAACATATTATTTAGTTTACATCCCATGTTTCTAACATACTGGTCAGTGGATGGAACAAGGCTGCCAATGATGATTTACTTTGTGATGTTACTACTGGACCTTGGATCCTTCGGAGCCACCTACCTGTCCAGCATCTCCTTATAGTCCAAGAGGTCGTCGATGAACAGCGCGCCCAGGTCCGCCACTTCCTCCATCTTGGCGAAGTGGCGGCGAGGGAACACCATGCCAGGGTTGGAATTGATGGGCAGCGGCAGACGCACCTTCAGGTACATGTCGTCTAACCACCAGTCCGTCACCTAGGACAAGAGGCCTTGGTCAACAGCTTGTAGAGGGTAATCAGCTCTACGTACTTTGTAAATACTGATGCAATGTATAATTTGAATTGCAATATTTAAGATAAAAACCGGCCAAGTGCCAGTCAGACTCGCGCACGTAGGGTTCCGTACCATTATCTATAAAAATCTCGTTTGTTGTATGGGAGCCCCACTTAAATATTTATTTTACTCTGTTTTTAGTATTTGTTGTTATAGCAGCAACAGTAACTAGTGGGTAGTTTTCGCATGTCACTTTAAACAAGAATCAATGTTTTTTTTTTTTTTTTTTACAAATATTTCTATTATCGACTAGCGCTTACCATTCATATATCTTTTGTATATTTGTGCATGTTTTTATTTCCATTTCCACTTTTGCCAACAATGTTTAGCTGACTTATTTATTTATAGACGTGATATCCATCGTATTTGGTTAATCCCAATGGAAACATCAGCTAAGACAATTTTCAAAACAGACACAAGTTGCAAACTGTCAGAAAATAGTCCGTCACGCTCGGCTGCTTGCAGCGTATTGTGCGATGACACTACAGTGCACGGATTAATAAATTGTGGCAGGCAGCGTTTACAACAATGTTACTCAATATCACACATTTGGACATATTCACATATTCGTTACTGTTTTTTATCTAACACAAATTTATTTTATTTATATATTTAAGTATGCATACACACGTCACGTTGCAGAATAAAACTGATTTACATCCGTCACCTTACACATCAGGTCCAGTTGAAAACCAGCGTCAGCCACTAGTTGTCTGGCATTTTTGCTGAACTGGGCCTTTTTGGCACAGCCGTGAGGCACACTTTCCTGATAATTTTCTTATATCGGACTTCACATTTTTTAATTAATCTTTTATTTTTTGTTATCTTATTGTTTGTTTTGTCTGATGTATATATCTGGTGTATTGTGTGTCTTTTAGTTTGTGACAAATAAATGTATTTTCTTTCTTTCTTTCTTTCTTTCTTTCTATCTGTAAAAAATTCAACTGTCTAGCTATCACGGTTCATGAGATACAGCCTGGCGACAGACAGACCGACGTTTTTACCATTTGGGTACGGAACTCTAGAAATTAAAAAAAAAAACGATTTTATTATTTATTTAACAAAAAAAACGGCTAAGGTCAATTACATTAGGTAAGACAAAAACGATGATATAATGTATACAACTACACGACAGTCATACGCTCCACTCACAATACTCCAGACATACTGACAAGATATCCTTCCATTCGTCCGTGAACACATCACACTCAGGCTTTATAATTATTAGGTCCAAGCGAGCATTTAAAGCTTTCTTAGCTTTTAGATAATGAGTGCTTAAATTGCGGTTATAATTAAATAGGTAAGGTGGGATAAATACTAGGATAGCTAGCTTTTAAAATGCTAAAATAAATAAAAATGGTATTATAATGTAAAATAGATTTATTGACTACTTAACACTATCACAAAAAAAATAATAACGCAACATATTTCTACTAACTTTATTACTTTATAAAACTTAATTATATTGGTCATACGCTGCAGTGGGACTCAGGAAAAATATGGTCCTCCCGCGCCGGGGTGTCCTGCCGACTTCAGTGCTTGACTTCTCGATAAAGCTCCTTCTGTAAGATGGAGACGGACTGTAGTTATTTTTGAAGATATTTGAATCTTTCTGAACATGTAGCCTGTCATTGAGCGTCGGACGTCTCGTCATCTTCATATAGTCAGCAGTAAACGTGTAGCTCATTGGGTCTCTTATGTCTTTCTTATTTACTTTCGCTTTCTTTGTCATCAATCTCCTTGGTTGGGTATTGTGTCCTGGACGCACTTTCTGGTGTATTTTATTTGAGAGACGTTGTGACATTGAGTTTGTTTTGAAGATCTCATTGTTTATGAATACAGGTTTGCGCTTCAATTTATGTTCCAATCTCTTTGCTGCGTTAATTTTATCAAATCTCGGTCTTAAAATGGATTTTCGAACCGATCGTTCGGACTTTGGGTATAGTTTTGTGTTTTTTTGTACAACGCTTCGTGGTCTCACTGTATAACGATGTTGTGAGAGAAAGTCTTTTGTATTCATGGTCATCAACGCCTTCCTTCCGGTGCCTATTTTCATTTGCTTCATCGCTGGTTTCTGTGACTTCGGTTCCTTTATTTTCACAGCATATGGATTGCTTTTCTCAAAAGAATCTAAAAGTATTTCTTTCTGTGAACCAATTTGCTTAAAGTTCTTCGTGACAATATTTGAATGTTTATTTCTGTTTATTTCTAAGGCTCCATGCGTTTTTCTATTCTTTCCTGTAATCGAAAGTGGTTTTTTATTATTTCCAAAAGTCAATAACGGTTTTCTTTTGATTTCCTTCATAGGTAGTATTTTTTTCTTAGCTGCCACAATAGCTTCTGTTTTTTTTATTCCAGCCATATTACGCGCTGAAATTATTTTCGTTTTAATCGTCGAGTTATTAATCTGGTTGTTGTCATTCCGTGGAGCAGATTTCTTTATAGTTTTCATATTGGCATCCATTGAACGTGAATTTTTGTTACTATCGGTTATCGAAGGTCCATTCCTCTTATTATCAGTCCCTATTGATGATTTCTCATTACTGTCAGGTATTGAAGGCGAATTCTTATAATTATTACCAATCATGGATAGTAAATTCCATTTATTGTGAACAACTGAAGGGGAATTCTTGTTAACAACCAATGAGTATCTATTTATGTCAATAACTGCGGGTGGAATCCTATTACTGTTATGTACTGATGGTGAATTATTGTCAATCATTGGGGGTAAGTTCCCATTATTGTTGAACATTGATGCTGAGATCCATGGTTTAGTTATCGTTGAGGGAGAATTTTTGTTATCAGACAATAAATATCTATTATTTTCAGCCATTTTGTTTGAGGGGGGGTTAATCACAGAAGGGGAATTCCTATTTAAATTCAGCGTTGGAGGTATATTCCTATTAATTTCAAATGTCCGAGGCGAGTCCCTATTTATTTTCATTGGAACGGAATTTCTGTTAGTTTCCTCAGGAATATAGCTTCTGTTATTTTTTTGAGGAATTAGATTTCTGGCAATTTCTATCGCCACTGGATCTCTATTAATATTTATCGGCACCGGATTTCTATTAATATCCATCGTCACTGAATTTCTGTTAATTTCTATTGGCGCTGAATTTCTGTTCATATCCATCGGCGCTGAATTTCGGTTCATATCCAATGGTACCGGATTTCTGTTCATATCAATAGGCGCTGAATTTCTGTTAATATCCTTTGGCATCGGATTTCTATCAATTTCTAACGGCACTGAATTTCTGTTAATATCCATTGGCACTGGATTTCTGTTCATATTCATCCGCGCTGAATTTTGGTTCATATCCATTGGCACTGGATTTCTGTTCATATCCATCGGCGCTGAATTTCGGTTCATATCCATAGGCACTGAATTTCTGTTCATATCCAATGGTACCGGGTTTCTGTTAACATCCATCGGCACTGAACTACTGTTAATATCCATTGGCACTGGATTTCTGTTCATATCCATCCGCGCTGAATTTTGGTTCATATCCATTGGCACTGGATTTCTGTTCATATCCATCGGCGCTGAATTTCGGTTCATATCCGTAGGCACTGAATTTCTGTTAATATCCATTGGCACCGGATTTCTGTTAATTTCTATCGGCGCTGAATTTCTGGTAATATCCATTGGCACTGGATTTCTGTTCATATCCATCGGCGCTGAATTTCGGTTCATATCCAATGGTACCGGATTTCTGTTCATATCAATAGGCGCTGAATTTTTGTTAATATCCATTGGCACCGGATTTCTGTTAATTTCTATCGGCGCTGAACTACTGTTAATATACATTGGCACTGGATTTCTGCTCATATCCATCCGCGCTGAATTTTGGTTCATATCCAATGGCACTGGATTTCTGTTCATATCCATCGGCGCTGAATTTCTGTTCATATCCAATGGTACCGGATTTCTGTTAACATCCATCGGCGCAGAATTTCTGTTAATATCCATTGGCACCAGATTTCTGTTCATATCCATTGGCACCAGATTTTTATTCCTATCCATTGGCACCAGATTTCTGTTCATATCCATCGGCGCTGAATATCTGTTAACATCCACTGGCACCAGATTTCTGTTCATATCCATCGGTGCGGAATTTCTGTTCATTTTCATTGGTACCAGATTTCTGTTCATATCCATCGGCGCTGAATTTCTGTTAATATCCATGGCCACTGGATTTCTGTTCATTTCCGTAGGCGCCGAATTTCTGTTAATATCCATAAGCACCGGATTTCTGTTTATATCCATAGGTGCTGAATTTCTGTTTATATCCAATGGTAGCGGTCTTCTGTTGACATCTATACGCGCTGAATTTCTGTTCAAATCCATTGGCACTGAATTTCTGTTAATATCCATTGGTACTGGATTTCTGTTCATATCTATTGGCGCTGAATTTCTGTTAATATCCATTGGCACTGGATTTCTGTTGATATCCATCGGCGCTGAATTTCGGTTCATATCCAATGGAACCGGATTTCTGGTCATATCTTGAGGCGATGAATTTCTGTTCATATCGAATGGTACCGGACTTCTGTTAACATCCATCGGCGCTGAATTTCGGTTAATATCCATTGTCACCGGATTTCTGTTCATATCCATCGGCACCGGATTTCGATTATTACCCATCGGCAGTGGATTTCTGTTAATTTCTATCGGCACTGAATATCTGTTAATTCCTGTCGGCACTGGATTTCGATTACTATTCATCAGCACTGGATTTCTATTAAGTTCCATCGGCGCTGAATTTCTGTTAATTTCTATCGGAAGCGGATTTCCATTTATTTCAATCATTGGAGGTGAATCTCCGTTAGTTCTTATCTGAGGTGAATTTATATTAATCTCCAGTATTGGATGTGAAATTCTATCAATTTCTGCAGAATGTGGAATTTTAATCCTTTCAATGGGTTGGTTTAATTTCTTTTTCTTTTCTAATGCTAGGTGTAAACCTTTGTCACCATGGCCTTGGTTTTCTGCATTTATTATTTCACCGGCGTCTGAATAATTAGCTACTCGTAGAATTGGCTTAGATTCTGACTGCAAACTACTGACGCCGCTTCTTCGTGCATTACTAGAATAGTTAAATTGTGGAACTGGAGGGTGTGGTTTTTCGCTAACTTGTTTATCGAGAGCCGTATTTGAAACGTGTTCTTTGTAGTACTTAAGCAGTTCAAGTTCTTCTTTACTTATTGGCCGATATGTGTTGTACCTTATACTTTTTGTTACTGCAGTTGTCGTGGTGAATGAACAATACGGCCTGTTTAGACGTGAGCTGAATATTTCTATTGTTTTTTTACGTTTAAAGTCCCTACTCTCGATTGGTAACAGACTTTTGGAATTACTGCGAAAACCTTTTCCGATAGTTCCATTTTGATAGGTACGGTCCGTCCGTGATATTAGTAAAAGTGTTTGTACTTCTGGTTTCAAATTAACAGTTGTTTTTTTTACAGGATTCGTTTTAGTAGCTTTTACGTGAGTAAATGTTGGTGTACGAATTACTGAAATATTTTTTTCACCGTCATGAACGTTTAAAAATAAATTTTGTTTTCTATTATTCCTGGACGTTTCTTCTTGTAATTTTTTTGATGTATTTTGTTTAATTGATAGTAGTGGATCACGTTGATCATATGCATTATTTTTGCTAGCATTTATAATCTTTCTTATTTTGGTACCACTCACATTCACCGATTTGTCTACTAAGTAAACCAACTGCGTTTTATTTGAACTTTTTAACTTTGTTTCCAGTATTTTGTCATATGCTCTAATCTCGCTTAAACTTGTATTATCTCCACGTGTAGATGCACCTGACGATACTTTAGTGACCTGATTCACACTATCGGTCACTGTAATAATGTCCTGTGTGACAATTGGGCTATTCTGGCTAATTATATTGTTATTTTCGGTAACGTTATCTGCAAAAGTTTGATAATTTACGTTTTTATTTTCAATACTTTGGTTTGCAACTATTTGCCTTGTATAGGGATCTAAAAGGTAAATCTTCGGAATCATGGCAGATGTATTAACTAACTTCGGTACAAGTGGTATATCAGTGCTATCTTGCAAAATATTTGATCTTGTAGTACCGTCAACATTTTTGTATATTCCTTTAGGAAGTAGCAACGTCGTCTCATCATAGGCTGAGTTTGATGACTGCGTAAAGTTTACAACGAAGATCTCATTTGACTGCTGTTTTTTGGTAGCTATTTCATAATCTTTGAATGTTAGCGTTGTTACTGTTGTTGCGGCTGTATTAACACTTGTAGACTTAAGTCGATCCATATCTAAACTTTTATCGTTTTTACTTTCATTTTCATGCATTACATTGTTCAATTTTTTCTGTAGCAATAAGTTGCTGTTCTGTTTAATGTCATTATGGAAGTTGACGTATGTTTCATTTTTTACAATATTAACCTTTAATTTTATAAGTTTAATATTATCCTTCACGTTGCTATTTACTACTATATCTGTAGGATTATTGTAGCGGTCAATTATTGTTAAGGTTGGTTCTGTCTTTGAATCATTTTGCTTTTCTGTCGTTGTTTCCATAAAAGCAACCGGTATATGAGTGGGGATGGGTAAATTCTGAGTTTCAGTAATTGGTTTACTTAAAACTTTAGAGAACTGTGGTGGCAATGTTATTTCTGATGTTTTTATGTTAGCAACACGTATAGTAGGTAACTTGACAGTGCCAGTACTGATATAATTACCATCGCCAAATATTTTTTCTGATACTAAGTGTTCTTTGTTTATATTTTGTGAAGTTTGAAGATATTGTGCCTTCTTTTGATCGTTAAAGTTTTCAATATATTTTTTTGTCAGATTTGGAGTAATGGTAGACAAATGTTGCTCGTCAGTATTTTTTGTGGTTGTAGTTTTATTATAATTTGAAGCGTTTGTAATTTGTATTTCATATTCTAAAGTATGTCCTTCATGTTTCTTCTCTGTTAATAATATTTTTGTTGGTATTTGAATTAATGGTGGTTGTGTCTTAGAAATAGCTGGTATTCCCGTAGTTTTTTCTTCTTCATATTCTTCCATATTTAAAGTACTATGTCGGTGGTCCCTTTCTTCATACGCAGTGTTGATGAAATACTCTTCAATTGGATGTTGTGTAGTGATTATTATTTCTTCTCTAATATTGATGGAAATATTTGTGGGATATGTGGCGGTAGAGGTTCTTGTGATTTCAAAGTGATCGTTCACTTTGTTTGTTATTTCCTTTGAAACATTTTCCTTTCCATTTTGTTTTGTCTTGTATATTTCTTTAATAAGTGTGCTGGTGGATACATCGCTATCAGTCTTATGCTCTAAGATGTTGACAGTTGTGGGAAAATTATCAGCTGATACATTCTTGGTATTTCTTAAACTCTCAACTTCAGGTAGAAATGTGCTTAAACCATAAAACATGTGCGGAGTTGGTTTCAATTGTTCAATAATGGAGGCACTTGTACTGATATAATCGGTAGTACTACTGTTCATAATGGATTTATCGGTAAAATAACTAAAGCCATTTTCAGACAGATTTCCATAATTAATATCCTGACTCTTCCTGTCTAGTGAATTTTCAGTTACAGTTTCACTATATGTTTGTTTATTGAGCATGCCGGTAAAAACAGTGACAGTAGGTTTGTGTATGCTGTATGTGTTTGTGCTTGAACTTTGAACTTCAGGGTAATATGTTGTTAAAACATCAAAGACTGGTGGACTTGATAATATTATTTCTTCACTATTGTTTCTAGCAGCACTGGCACTGGATATGTTGATAGTACTTTCTAGACTTTTATAATATTTCATATCATGGATTTTTGTTGTAACGTTATGTATAGTTTGTGTAATGTTGTCATTCGGTTTATTTAGCTGAGGAAGCACCTTTGTTATCGTTATGGTGTTAGACATTAATGGAAATGCTACCACAGCCACATTATCAATTGATTGAACTTCAGACTTATCGAAAGTGTTTGACTTTACAGTAGTCATGACGACAGCATGTTTTGAGTTTTCTTTGACACTGGTGAATTTATTCGGAACAGTATTTTCAAATTCTGCTATAAGCAAAGGTGTATCAGTAGCATAAATAGCAACAGTAGTTTGAAATGGTGTTGTCTTTATCCCATATTTGGTTGCAGCTGTTTTACTTTTGGTGTTTGTTACAGCCATCGTGTTACCAGTATTAGTCACAATAGTTGACATATTATTGCTTTTTCCTTTATTTGTAATGTTTGTTGTTGAATTAACATCAACGTATGATGAAGTTATATTATCGCTTTCTTGCGATGAAACACCATTTAGTTCTTCTATGAAATCATTTAATTCGTCAAATGAACTTTGCGTTCCTTTTGAAACTTCTGTTTTAGTTGTCACTTCACTTGAATTAAGAATAACAACGTTTGGTGTCTCACTTGTGTCGTTATTCGATTCATTTTCAAGTTTCGACAAGTCTTGATCCATTTCGCTGAGAATAATTCCTGAAAATCGTTTCTCAGTTGTTAAAGGTGTACTGGCTGTCACATATTCATTAAAACCGATGTTTGTTTCCGTGGATGTATATTGATATATAGTTTCAGGCTTGAATTTAGACGACTCTAGTTCTATTTGATGGGACAATAAGCGTCTAGCACCTTGTGAAATAGGTTTGCCAGTAGTATTAAATATTATTTCCGCTGAAATTTGTTTATTCATTCCTTTTGCCATTTTCTCATTACTTAGTATTTTATTATTTTCAAATGACACAATTTTTTGGTTAGGCGTTTTGCTAATTGGGCTCGAAGATGTTAAAGTTTCCACTTTCTGTTTTCGTGTAGCATTACCATCTTCTATCGTAGTGAAATTATAACTTAACGGTAAATGTGGCGTGGTAGTTGTTAATTTATCACTGTCAGTAGTCGTATTAACGTAATATTTCTTTTTGAAAGTGTCATGAAACTTATGCACACTGCTAACATTCTTCTTACTCGTAAGATTTTTTAATAATTTTCGTTTTAACGTCCGCATTTGACTTTTGCTAAGATTTTTTCCTTTTAGTATATTTTTAAGCAACTTGTCTATTTTACTCTTTATTAAAGTTGAAGTTTTGTTTGGTTTATTTTTATTTAACCTTGGTTTGGATTTGACTAAATTAGTTTTAGCGCGAAAAAATGCTTCAAGGCTAGCTTTTAAGTCTTCTTGATTTTCGTACTTGTGTGAGGTACTGTTAATCCCAGACACGTTTAACCTTGAATTGTTAATATTTATTGCTACTGGTAAAGTTATTATCGCTTGGTAAAACTTTCTTAGAACGTCGGTCGCGCTTATGTTTTCTTTTTTCGTGTAATTCATACTTTCTTGTATTTTTTCAATATGTTTTTTGTAAATTGATTGAATATGATTAATTGCGAGCGATTCTTCAGTTAGAGAACCAGGCACTTTGCTTTTATGTTTAATATTTGTAAAGTTAGTATGAATTGATGTTTGAGATGCATTAAAGCTGGTTGTATTAATTTGGCGCGGTTGTATTTCTTCATTGATTGTTGTATTCCTTACAAGTATATTTCGTGTTTTCGTACGTTGTGGATTTTTTTTATTTACCACCGGCGGTTTTTTTTTCAGTTTTTGCATAATTGCGGCAATTCGAGTCAGATCCTCCTTGGTAACGTAATTGGACCTCCGATTCGTGTTCATGTTTTTCAAATGGGCGTCTGTTATGTGATCGTTTAACAATGCTGTATTATTAATTTTAGTTTCATTAAAAAACTTTTTTTGAGATTTTGATAATGTTTCTAAAATATTATTATCACCAGACCGATTTGAATTGAAATAAGTTGTTATCGGTAATCGTAATTCACTTTTGCTGTACACTCTTTCCTTTTCATCAAGTACTGAAAATTTAATTCCGTTTTTATTCGCTTCTACTCCTACATGAATGTTTAGTTCAAAAGCAATGGGACTTTTTAATTTTATTTTACGTTTTGAACTTTTTGGACGTTTGGCATTTGAATTTTCAGTATAGTTTTTATTTGCCTTCGTCAAAGTTGAACTTTCCGTTACATCAGAGGTGAAGGGTTTATTTACAAAAGTAGTTTGAATTCTATGAGGCTTATAAAAAGATGATTCCGTCGTACCATTTACGTTTGTTCTGTTGATTATTGATTTAGTAATATCATAAGCTGGCGTAATATTGCTTCCATCCAAGTGAAATTGCATTTGCACTAACTCGCTTGTCGTTTTGTCTATGGCGGATTCTGTTTCTTTTTCAAATAACTGATCACTTTTATGAAATGGTTTGGTTACAAATTCTGTTACTTGCGATGTAGTACTACGCTCACCTAAATCTTCAGTTATCGTTTCTTCATTTGATCCAAATATTGGGCCTGTAATTGTTGCGTTATTTCGTAAATCTACCTCAGTTGTATTAAAGGTTTTTATGAAAAAGTATTGTGTCGTTTCCATGTCAGAGGTTAGAAAACTCTTCATTTGCAATTGGTTTATGTCCGATATTGTTAATTGCTTATTTGTTGTAGTACTTTGCATTACATCCGTTGATTTTAAAGTGGCTGGTGTCGATACTCTTAAAGCTGAGAATGCTGTCTCTGGGGTGAATAAAGTTGATTCATTAAGTCCTTCAAAATCTGAGTGGTTCGTTAATTCTATGTATTCAGGACCTGATACTGTAGTAACAATATCTTTTTTATTTTCGCTATTGGTTAGTGTTTGAGGAGACGACCAGTTATTTGCATTAAATGTCTTGTGTGTTGTGGTCTTTTTCGGGTCAGCCTTAACATCTGGTATTAGTTTGTCTTGAATATTTTCATGAGAGTCATTTTTTTTGTATAAACTGTTTGTTGCTTCCTTTGCGTCATTTATTTCAATGTTTTTTGTACTAGATTTGTTTCCTATTTTTCCCTGTGTTAAATTCGTATCGTTATTTTTAAAATAATACATTACATCATTACGTAATTCGTTCCTCGTTGTAGTTTCTGTATGAGTTAAGGATGGCATTATTTTTTCTGTCAAAATATCATCTGCAGTAACAGCTAAGTTTTCGCGATTTTTTTTCTTAGTCCTTGGCACAGTAATTTTTGTCTTGTTTTTAGTTTTCAATGTGGCATGATTTATAGATTCTAATGAAGACATACCAACTGTGGATGTTGGCATTGTAAGGAATCCGTGTGTCTGATTTTTATTTTGAGATATAATTCCCATAGTAGATACTTCCTTATCGACTGTTTTACTTATTTCTGTTATAAAATAGTTTGATGAATGAAAAGCATTAATAAAAGTGTTATCGGTGCTGATAGTAGTTGGACGTTTGGTACCACTTACTGGGGTTGTACTTAATATTTTATGTACAAATCTACTGTTGTGTTTTGCCAAAAAATCATCAGCCGAAATATTTGCGTTTATTGTGATATGTTCACGAGTAAACTTTGGAAGTTCACTTGGTGTTATTTCTGTGGGATTTGAACCATTTGATGATGGAAACTCAACTGTTGAACTCACATTTTGCCCTGAAAGTGTCTTCGATACGTTGGTATCGACTTTTTGAAAAGAGTCAGTATCTGTATTGATATTTAAACTTATATTCGTTTTCAATGTGAAAGTCTCTTCCGGCGATGTATAAGATACATCTTTGTCTAACGGCTTATTCACGACTGATTCTTCTCGTGGTAATGCTTTCACATCATTCTTCGGTCCTTTTAAATTATTTGTCGAGGGTTTATCACTTATCTTCTCCATTTCTGAAATAGTTGTTATTTGAGAGGTGGTATCGACTGCATGAGTCACTTCAGTTTCTGATTCGTGGTATGTTATCGGTATTTCACTTGTTAGGTTCGTAACCTCTAGTATCTCACTGGGTTCACTCTTGTTTACTTTTTTTAAAATAGATGTGTATTGTGTTTTGATTTCTGAATAATTATTTTCGTTTATATTTGAAGGTTCAGATACAAAACTTTCATTCGTTTTTATGACAAGACTTTCACTTAGTTTATTGGTTTTTGCAGATTGTCGGATTTCTAGCATTTCAGTATACTTTTCCAACCCATATTCATTATCAACAAAACGTGTTTCAGCAGTATCACTAACAGTTTGTTTGTATGCTGACTCGGAGATAACATTTTCGAAACCTTCAGTACTTTGAATGTCTTGACTTGTCGTATTGAATTTAGAAAAACTAATAGTTGCTGAATGTGAAGTTGTTGTTGTATAAACCTCACGTTCAGTTTCAGTATACGGTTCAGTGCTAATTGCTGTGTGAAAGAATTGAGTCGATTGATTATTAAGGTTATCCGTATTTGTTAGAGGGTTTGGAGAATATGTTGATGGTTGTATGGATTCAGTACTAGTGACATTCTTACTAGGAATTATATTTTGTAATGTAGTAATTTTATTTTTAGGCGCTTTTTTATTAAAGCCTACTGTCATTTCTAGTTCTACTTTAGATGTAACGGCATCTATGCTTCTTATGGTTATTTCATCGTCAGATACATTTCGCAAATAAGTTGAAACTGTATCTTGTGCAGTAACCTTATTCTCTTCGACATTCACAGATAAGCCAGTTGTCATATAACTTTTTTTGTTTTTTTCAGTGCTAGCATTTGTATGATTATAATAAGGTTTAGCTTCATCAACAAAATCATGGGATATATCAGAATTACTTTCTTTATATGCTTTGCTCAGATCTTGGGTGGATTGAGTTAATGTCGTTTCTATGGGTGATATTTCCGTTATTCCATTTATTGTAACGTTTGTTCTTATTTTTTGCGCATTATGCTCATAAGGCTCCTTAACCGTAACATGAGAAGCAACTGATTTTTTAAATTCTCCGCTGGTTACTCTATCAATAGCATTTATGCCTTCTTTATCATCATGAATTGATTGATTGTGCAATTTCGTAAAATTGAATACAGACAGTGTTGTTAACAATTTGAGTGTCGTATTTGTTGTTATATTCTGTAATTTTGCTTTCATTGTTGTTTCTTGAAAAATAGGATTTGTTGTTTCTGAAATATTTTTTGTTTCCGGTGGTTCTGAAGTGAAAGTTATTGTTTCTGTTTCCTTTACAACATTGCCTAATGTTGACACATAAAAAAAAAGGTTGTGATCCATTTCTTTCACATATTTTGGCATTTTTTTATATTTCTTGGTCGTAATCTCATTTAATACTGCATTGCTCAAACCAGCGTTTCCTTCCTCTGATGCAAATGGTTTGGTTGTTTTTTTGCTTGGCTTAATTTTAGCAATATATCTTGTGACACCAGAAGATTTTATTGGAATTAACATTTCAGGAATACTTTGTACATTGCTTAATGTCTGATCTCCATCAAACATTGGAATCAGGGTAGACAAAGTTGTGACATGGTCTGTAGTTTTATATTTTAATTTTTTCTTCGCTCTTTTAAAGTCTTTTACATGTATAGTGTTTTGTATCATACTGTGATCAGTAAGAAAGTATTCTTCAGGTATTTCTTTGGCTTTTGTTCCTAAATCTGTCAATAAAGTCGGACTATTTGTAAAACTTACCATATCAGGACGTAAAGAATAATGTAGTGTTGTTTCTCTACTTTGCACCATAGATGCAGTCGTAGCACTTCCACTGTCGCTGACTTTAGTTTTATGTTGTTCAACTAAATATGTTTCGAATTCATTTTCAGCATTTTGAGTTATTCTTGAATCAGGTATTAAGGTTTTTTTAGTATTTAATTGTGATGATGTAAATTCTGTCAATTTGTCATTATCATGAGGTATGGATGTCACTGTAATATTAACTCGATTAGCTATAGTTGTGTTTTGCATATATATATTTGTTGAAGAAGAGTCAATCGTAAAAGTATTGTTAACAACATTTTTTATACCAGTTCTTAAAGTTGATGATTGTTGCAGATCTTTTTTAACTCCACGTTTGTCTTGAGAAATTTGCAAGGTGACATCTTGTAATTTATTTTTTTCTTTGGTCATTTCGTGTTGCTTGAAGGTCGTCGTAGTTTCAACTATATTTTCTAATACATATTTTTCAGTGTTTGCAACTTTGTTACAAAGCAGTAGTGAACTTGTCGATTCATGTCGAGATTTTTGTTCTTTCTTCAATGCGGTACTAATGTTGATAGGATTGCTCGTGGTAGTGATCTCTTGTTGTCTTTCTTCTTTTAATACAAAATCTGTCCACGATTTATCGGAGTCAGTTTTATCAGTTTGATGAGTTTTCAAATAGCTTTTTGTATTTTGTTTAGACACAAAATCATTAAGTAATACAATAGCATTAGTAACGTCGCCAAGTTTGCTAGATTCGTTAGATTTTGTAACTGACACGTGCGTGTCATTTTCTTTGATATTTATTTCATTAGCGTCAGTAGTTGGCTTTGATGTAGATTCTATGACTATTTTTTCTTCTTTCTTTTCATCTTGAACTGTAGTGGCAGATATGTTATGATGCTTGGTATCATTTAATTTAGTTTCGTATTGCTTTACTAGGCTTTTAATATTTGTGATGGTATTTATGTAAATATCGTCAAGAAAGTTTGGTTCCTTTTTGAAATCATTTATTAAATCTTTGTTACATTGAGGAATTACAGTACCATTTTCACAACAATTATTAATTAAATCAGTGTGGTTTTTTCCTGCATTTACTTCTATATATATCTTGAAAGTATCACGTTTACGAATAAATTTATACACCTTTATGAGTTTCTTTCGATCACTTTCAGTTAAAAAATTGTAAAGAGATCGTAAATCGCACTCTGAAAACTTTTCTGCTCTGATAGGTTCACCATATTCTTTACGTTTTTGATCATGCTTAGTATCTATTATATCTACATCTATTGGCGATTTTGTATAAAGGGTGTTATTTAAATCCTTTTCATCTATGTCGTTTTTTTTTGAAGATATTTCTTGGTCATTAGGATATAAAGTCAGTATGACTATAAGGCAGTGTCGTAAAGTACTTTTTGTTTGTGGCTTTCCTTTACCAAATAGATCGTACCTTCTTAATCTATATTCATGGAGATCCTTTGTTTGTATGAGTGCTTTAAATAGTACTTGTTCCAGTCTTGACGGTATTGAGTGTTTCACAGCGGAAGACTTATCAGTGTTGTTTCTTTTATTGTACGTTTCATTTCTCTCATCTTTTCCACAGTTAGTATAATTCAAAAACGCTGATTCTTCTTCTACGATGAATTTATGAGTACGATTAGTCAATTCTTGTCTTAAATTAAAGCATGTGTTATTATATATATTTCTATAGAGGTCGTATACTTTGCCCTCGTTGCCGCTAGGCTCAGCGGGCTCTAAAGAATGGTTGCCAATATTAAAGTAATCCTCCTTTGCTTTCAATGTTTCTCGCATGCAAATACAAAGACTTCGCAACAGTTTAAGCGTTACTTGGAGTAAATGTTCGTCACTGGTCGCGGCGTCCACCAGTTGTAGGATCTTCATCAACAGCGGGCTGTCACTAGTCGCTAATGAGTTCTTGAGTTGTATCAGTCCATTAGTTTGAAGCACTTGAGTTATGAGGCACAGAAGAATTATGACAGTTATAGTTTTCATTTTAAGTAGGTAGTTGTAAAGGCGTCATGTTGGAAGGGCTGAGCGTGGCCGAGTAGTTAGAACAATAGTGCTGACGTAACTATGTTTTGGGTTGCGAAGGAAAACTTTAACGGCTCCGATAAGCGCTTTGGCGCGTGTTGAGTTTTATTTTCTGAACCTGTACATGTCTTTGAAATAGTGAAGATCTTTGAGGTTTTAATGGAGGGGGTTATAGAAAACATGTATGTTACCACCTGCAGACAAATTGTATTGCACTTTGTTAATCACAACACAAGGTAGCGTGGTTATGTTAGTCCTTTGTTATTTAGAACACAATGCAATGTTATGGGTAATATGTAGCCTAGGTAAGAAACGAATCACGTTTTCAGCATTCATTTGATTTTTTCATTTAAGTTTAAATATAACGCCTCTTTTGTGGAATTTTCTGATGTAGTGTAGAAGAGCTTACTGCAGATTAAAAGTTGCCGTGTGTAGGACGTATAAGCATGTGTCACTTAAAAAAAATATCAAAGTGACAGGAAATACCCAGCCCAATCACGGGTACACTCGCAAAAACAAACGAATCAACACTCAACAGTCAAGTGTATGATTCGAGTCCCAGATATTGATATCCGAGAAGCATAACCAAGAGATATTCACTCATTAATTTTTATTCATTGAGTCATTTATTCTAACTGGGCTATAGCGCTACAAAGTTCATTTGTCGCGTGGCCAAAATCAGAACTAAGGACGCAATCTTGTTTTTAAAATTTACATTTCAAGTGACATTTCACAAAAAAATTGCACAAATATTTACCAATAGTGCCCTCTTGTCAATCTCATTCGAGCACCAAAAGATCCTTGTAACCAAAAAAAGATCCGTGTAGACCAAACGCTGGCAACCAACAAATCTCAAAACAACACCCGGCAGTATGTGAACCCCGTCTCAGTTATATCAATAACTGAATCATCATAAACAACAGACTATAGCTCATTTATTCCATACACGGCAGTCTTACCCAGTTATCCATCTCCTTCTGCCTATCCGTGAGCGTCTCCTGCAGGCGCGGGCCCAGCTCCTCCATAAATCCCCGTACCAGCCCCCGCGAGTGCTCCAGCGCTTGCTGGCTCACCACCACGGAGGCGAACTCGAGGTACGACTCCATCGTCGTCTCCAGCTCCGGGACTGGCAGCTTCGCCAGTTGGACATTCTAGAACGAGACCATTTATTTTTATAACATAATCGTCCTATCTGTCTCACTGCAGGGCAAAAGCGTCTTCCTGATCACCACGCTTACTCAACAGGAGTTGTCGATTTCAGACTTATGTTAAGTATATAAGTTCATGTACAGTAGAATGGTTTGTGGCATAAAGTCCACCTGTGTAACACAGGTGGACTTTATGCCACAAAGCATTCTCTACCAGCTTTCTGTATTCTCTATCAAGTTGTTAAAGATCGTAGTGTTTAAATCCTAGGCTTAAGACTGCAAATTCAAAGTTGAACATCTTTCAACAAAGAGGCAACTCACATTTGTGACGGTGTGTAGACCAGTGATCATACCTGAAACTCCTCGTCGTCGGACCCATACACCTGGGTGCTGAGCCAGCGCTTCGGCAGTGACAGCAGAGACTCGCCCCATGCTGCAACAAATACCTACTCTTAGATAACAAATTTGATCGTACCAGCTAGCCTAATTATGGGAAAGAACTTTTGCATAAGACAGCAGAAATGACGGTTGCATTTCCTTGAGAGTTTCCAATGAAGTCTTACTAGGTGTTCAACTACAAACCTATAACTAGTTATAAAAGTGTGAAACGAGCCTTCAAGTTTCTACGTAGGAAAAGGAGTTTTGCTATTCTACGCCCGTAATTCGATTTTTCTTCATATTACAAGGCCACGCTTATCGGTTTTCCACGACTTTCCGAGTTAGCGATAACTAAGTAGTTCAAGACAAAAAGTGTAAGCGTTATCAGCCGGATGTATTGACTGCACTGTGCTCTTATCAACATTGAAAGAATCTTCGTGGTACGTAGTTCAGATATTTATTTTTTATGCGTCGCCGCAATAAATCATGAGCATTGATTTCGAGATTTTGCCTTCGTTTGTAACGATTGCCTTTAGAAGTATTAATCGTGTTACAACTGGCTTATAATGCTCTCTCTGCTAGGACATAGGCCTCCTTCTGTGTAAAGAGTGGGCCGTAATCCACGACGCAGGTCCAGTACAGATTTCTGAATAGCACATGTCGTCAAATTTTTGCAAGACTTGATATTTATCAATCAAGTTTTCAATAAGACACGGGTTTCAGATCATAGACCACAAATTGAGTAAAATTTTAACGTTTAAACGTTGTTGTGTTATCCCCTTAACCATTACTAACGCGTTTGTTGACTCCTCAACATCTGTACATACAGCACTAGGGGGAGGTAATTGAATTAAAGGGTGCAGACTACCCTCACAAGTTACGTGTAATATTCAAAATTACTCGCCGAGTTTATTAAAAATAACGTTCTTTTCGATGTGAAAACTTTACTCTAAAGTTAAATGGTTAAGGATTAACTTTTACAGAATCTCCTAAATAATAAATTAAAGTTTTTTGGAAAAGATAAGATAAAAGCACAAGACGTGATGTATATTTAGGTTATTCTGTAGCTTTAGGCTGAAGTTTGAATCGTGACCAGACTGATTTAATGACAGACGTGAACAGGGCGCTGATTAGAAGGCTTCGGCTTTTCTTGTTGCGAAAGTGTTGTTACAAGTGTAGGTAGCTACAGACATGGTGCGAAATGGGAATTAAAAAATAATGATATGATATGATAAATGATTTTATTTTGTAAGCAGTTTTGAACAAACACTTTTACACGCCAATCATATTTTAAAACTAGATGAGGTCGGCGTTTTCTATCTGACTAGTCTGAGAAGAAAGGCCGAAACAAACTCAGAGGTCACAGTCTCTTTTAAAGTCCAGACATAATCTTGGTCAGATCATATGAAGAGCATGTAGATTGATGTCTGAGATGGCCTTTTGAGGAAAGAACCACACAGATTGAGAAGACATGTCCAGTCAGTGCACGCATTTGTCAGAAATCGTGCAGCTCAACTCAAAACTTAAGGAGCTCAACGATTCGACGAACAATACTAAAGAAAGGACATGTGGGTAGGCCACATAAATTACTCAAACTGTCAGACCATGACAAAAACTAACAGAACACAGAGAAAAAAAAAATATAAATAAAATCACCCACATAGTCTTCACATACACAATAATTAAAATAATAGAATACTTTACAAAGTAAGCAAATGTCATAGTATATCTAAAATTAATGAATGTGAAGGTGTATTTAAAAAAAACAACAACAAAACAGAAAAAAATAAAAATATGTAAAAAATTGGAAGCAGCTTAATCCCAAGCCTTTTTGTCCTCGATGTAATCCTTAACGGTATAAAAGGCTTTCTGGCACAACTTACGTTTAATGAATAATTTGAAATTTATTAAGGCTTAGATCTTGAACGGGGCTTGGAACTTTATTATAAAAGCGTATACATTGGCATCTGAACGAGCCACTTATTTTCTTGAGCCTTGTTGTAGGTACAACAAAGTGTTTGTCCCTAGTATTTATATCATGGATATCACTATATTATTTAAACAATTTTATATTTTTATGGGCATTAATCTCTTTTAATTTGAACTAATTTAATTTATAAATTGATCGATCAGCTCGCTTCTTCAAAACAAAGATAGTCTGAATATCAGCGGTATTTCCCCACAATAGAATACCGTACGATTACACTATGAAAATAGCTAAAGTACACTAAATGGGCTGTCTCTATATCAGTTAAATTACGATTTTTTCTAACAGTGTCTGCTGCGAAACTTAGCTTTTTTGACAATTTATCTATATGTGGACCCCACTGAAGCTTAGCATCCAAAGTTATGCCCAAGAATACTGTGCTGTCTTCAGGATTCAATTCTTCGCCCTTTAGCAAAACATTACTTTTCACCTGCCTAACGCGAGGTAGCGTAAACTTAATGCATTTGGTTTTTTTCTCGTTTAAAAGTAAATTATTAACATTGAACCAGTGGACTACTTTAGAGATCGCGCTATTAACATCGTCAGTAACCTGCTGCTGACCTTTAAGTATAAACAAAAGTGAAGTGTCATCTGCAAACAACACTATCATGATTATCCTTTATGAGGTACGGCAAGTCATTTATATAAATAAGAAAGGACCAAGAATTGAGCCCTGTGGGACTCCCATTGTTACTATAGATTCGGGAGATCTTTTTCCATTTACGTCAACGCTCTGAATCCTCTTACTCAAGTACAAAGTCTAAGAAGATCCAGAGCAGTGTTCCGGATTCCGTAGTGTATGCAACTGTAAATAACTGGCGGTATGCGGGTACTGTGATATTGTGATATTGTGAGGGGTTTTAAATAATACAACGTTATATTTAATCCGTTTGCTCCAAGCGAACGTGTTTACATAAACGCGCCTATTCTCTCACTTGTTTTTCCAAACAAAAACCAGACATAAAAAAAAAAAAAACCGCATTCTAAATTCGCTTGACTGTTCACTGAATGCAACGAGAGTTATTTTACTGCCTAACTTTTTTTGCAGACAACCTTTTCAGCACCTACATATACTCTATATCACTGCCTACCCCATCTGGGTATACAGGTGTGATTTAATTTTATCCACCTTTCTTCTCCCTTCCCTGGTCCTATTATTAAGGCCCAAGTCACAGGCTGGCGTGGCTGTAACGTAGTTGTCACCAAGGAGTTTGAAAAATCTTTAAAATTATTCTACAGACTTCGTCTATCTATGTATATCTTATAGCCACTTAAATAAACACGGTAGCTCTTCGCTCGTAAGTGTTCATTGTCCGTGCAGTGCCTCCTGCCACCCTCACGGGGGGCAGTTTGGCCATATTAAGAGTTAGTGGCAATATCCTCTGAGAGACGCAGCTGTAAGACTTAACGGTCGAAGTAGCGACGTGATCGGCAGTACAGAGGGTAGGAGGGTAGTTTAGATGTCTCTCTCAAGGTCAGTGAGTAACGAGTTAAGTGGTTTGTGGAATAATGGCGAAGTTTCGATGGTTTGGTTATCTGTTGAGTCATTGTTATTGCATTGATAGGGCAATAAGCTGCCCCCGTTACAAAGGATTCAAACATAACTGATGAAATGTGGGTGGTACTGCCTACATGTTCAGACTGCGTTATTTAATTTAATATGCAAAATGTGTCACAAAGCAAGTAGCGGTTTGTAGTTCCTGCCTACCCCCATGGGGATAAGGCGCGAGTTCATGTATGTATCTATGAGACATAAGTAATGGTATAGGATATTGTGTAGAACTTTTTCCCTTTGGCAAGAATGAATTCATGATTCTTTCACAAGGACATTTCATTATAATGATTGTAAAACTTTATTGAAGAACCCAAAAAACAAAGAATAATCACCAACCACAAATTAATTAGCAGCTTAAATTTTACACCGGTGATTAATTCGACCATCGCTTTGTCACCGGGGGAGACGAATCACCCCATTTGTTAGCACTGAACCTTTTAATTCGGCGGTCACTCTTACTGACTTAATTTGTACTTTCATATACAGGGTGGTAGGGACATGGACGCGCAACCTATTACCGTGGATTCAGAACATGATTCTGAACCCACCTGTGTTGAATTTTGTTTGTCAGTTATTAAAAAAAATTGGCTGATCCATATATTTTGGTATTGCACTTTTCTATGAAATAGCAGATTTTTTTTTGATAACCCACGGAAAATGTCTACAATAGGAGGTCTAGAATCATGTCCTGAATTCTTGGTTACAGTTTGCGCCCTATATCTCACCCTGTATTTATACATCATAAAGAGTAAGGTCAAAACGTCCGGAAACTTTGATTATTTATCTTCTCTACTTATTTTTTTGTTTTCCGCTGACAATACCCAAAACGATTGAACGGGTTGAATCGAGGTGGTGCTAGAAAAGGATGCATGAGGGGATTTGTGGGAGGCCTTTGCTCAGCAGCGGGACAGTGTAGGCTAAAAATGTTATTGCAATACCCAAAACGTTTTTAAATTCATTCAGTAAGTATCACTGTCATTATCTAAGCACTAGCCATCAATATCAGCACCACCTTAAATAAATTATCTATTAAAAAGAATAACCCACCATTTTTCTTCTTTAACAAATCAGAGACGAAGAAATCACTGAAATTAATGACCTCTTTTCACAATTGATCCTATTTTATCTGCTGATTAAGTTTACTAAGATTAAACAAAATCCAGTGACAATTCCCCAGGCGATCGCAAGTGAGTTAGTGGGTTCAATAAATTATCCTGTCTGTCGCAATGTGACGTCACAGGAGACAGATCGCTTCGTCAGGGCATCGGAGCGGTAAATTAGACAGACATGCCAATATAGCAGGTCCTAGAGGTGATCGGAAAACAAGGACTATGAGACACTAATTTATTTATTTATTGGATCGCCAACAGAGGCTACACAGTTACATGCATGTAAACATGAACAAGTACAAATACAAGTGTGCGCTTCCAATTATAGGCGATCACATCATTCACTAGGTAAGCAAGTTTGACAAGGACGACCACATTAAAAGTAAAAAAAAATAGTAACTTTTGGGGCCATCTATTAACTGTGCCCAACTCCTGCTGCAAAACTAGGTTGGTGTTGTGTTAGGTTAATAAGGTTGGTGTTGTGTTACGATAGCAAAAGCGTATTATGGAACTCAAATGGAGTTGGGCAGGACACCTGGCAAGGCGCAGTGATGACAGGTGGAGTAAGGCTGTGACAGAGTGGCGTCCAAGGACTGGAAGACGAGATGTCGGTCGTTCAGCGACGAAACGGGCACACGACATTGTTGCCATCGCGAGCAAAATCTCTGGAACGTGGGGATTGGCACAAGAAAAGATGAATCGTGGAGTTTCCGGCTCTTCTCCATAGACAACGACCAATTGGTACCGTGTACTTCTGACGTTTCATAAGTGCCCATGTAGGTTTATGTGAAATAAAATATTATGAATTTGTAAAATGTTAAATGTATAAATGGTATTTTGATTTTATGTGTTGTTTTAGGTTTAATTATCTACGACAAGGAAATCCTATGCGTTGATGCTAGTGTTATTTGTTAACAGTAAGAACTGTCTGAAACGAATTAATTTAATTTATATAATTTAATAAACAGTAATTACCAATCCCTTGCTACAAATCAACAGTTAACAATCATACCTATACTTGATAATGACCCTAGCAACAGATTTATCGAACCCTCTTGATTATAGAATGTCGTGCCACCAAAGTGTAGGTGTCTAGTATTTGCCCAATTTATTTTACGCTTCCTTGAACAAGTATTTTTTAGACTGTCTCAAAGTTGGTAATGAAAGTTACCAGAAGTGTTAAGTGCCTACTTTGCTAACCTTATTGATGGCCTAACCTACGGAACCCTATTCCATAGGTCAGGCCATCAATAAGGTGCCGCTACATTTGGTAGGCCGTAAATTGACTGCCACCGTAATTTGTGTCCCGGCTCGGGTCGACTATAGGATGTTACGACTTGTGGCGGGCGGGACAAAAAATAAGGTATTTATTTATTTTATCCGTTAAAACAAACAGTTACATATCTTAATAAACAGGTACTGAAAAGAGTTATCATATTGCTCACGTCATAATCAGATTAATGTTATCAACAAGGGTCAAAATATTTATTCACTACACAAGCTCAGTTGTAAGCAAAAAGTAACTGAATTCTTGAAAATCCTTTCCTATGAGGACACAGAGAAATTGCTCCACTCAATCAAATTGACACTAAATATATAGGCATGTATATATATCTACCTTGCTTCACTCAACACTTGTATTCAAATAATTACCTACACATCCACCACCATTCACATACACACCCGCCACCATTCACCCTCACAGTAACCACCATTCTCCTACACATTCATCTCCATTCAACCTACATATTCACCACCACTCACCTACATATTCACCACCACTCACCGACACACTCACCATACACTCTTTGACTGCTTATGTTGTCTTATTTTTTATTTTATTATTATTATTATTTTTTTCTTCTCATTTATTTATTTTTTGTTTTAAGTGTTTAGTAGAAATACATGTTACCTACCTGTCTATTTGTATGATGCCACTAAGTGGGGCCTGGTGACCTGTAATACAGGTTTTTTTATAAAACCTACTTCAGGCACCAGCTCTCACAATGTGAATTTATGTTGTTCAAACTGTTAAGTACTACAAACCATTGTGAGAGAAAATAAATAAACTTATCATTATTATTATTTGTTGGTATACATTTTTGTCTCGGCACTGATCTGCCGGTTTTTTAGGGTAACACGGGCAAAGCCAAGTGCTACCTGAGTATTATAGTCAATATCTTAGCATAATCAGCCTATAATGTTCCTTATGCTGGGAGACAGGCCTCCTCTCGGTGAGACGGAGTGGGCCGTAATCCACCACGCGGGCCCAGTGCGGATTGATAGATGTCACATGTCTTCGATTTTTTGGTTCTTGGACTTGCCGACTTCCTCACGACGTTTTCCTTCACCGTTTTGAGAGCAGTGGTGATGAAATTATTTACGCAATGAACGCAGAACGCGTTCAGAACGCGTACGCATTCAGAATGTTGTTGGGTCTGCCGTGGCGGTGCAACGCGTCTGGGATGTTTGCTAAAGCGCGCACTGATGGTTTCCAGGCCATCATGCGCAAAAAAGCAGCTTCCCTGCTAGCCCGTATACGGGGTAGCAACAACGGCATTCTGAACGCAATAGCAGTACGCTTTGACTGTCCCTTTCAAAATCAGTGGGTCATGTGTGTGTAGTTTTTTTTTTTTTTACATGTGTACGTCATTGAATGTTATGATAATTTTTCTTTATTCATTGTATGTAGAAGTTCTCATTTCAATAATTTATAAATATGTTATGTGAAGCCGTTTTCTGTGCATGTGGTGTTAACCTGTAATTAATTGTTGCACTTGTAAATGTTACTCTAGTCATTAAATTAGAAATGTATATAGTGTAAACAATTGTTGGTTAACCTAAATAAATAAATAAAATAAAAAAATAGGTGTGGCGAGTCATGGCAAATTATAAAAGTTTATGTAATGTGTACTAGGTTAAGGTTTCTATGGGTCTATGCCACCCGAAATAAAGTTATTATTATTATTATTAAAGCGCGTGTCGGGGTTCGAATTGATGCCCTACAACTACAATTCCTAAGTTGCGTCCATAGAAATGTGTGAAAAAATATAAGAATGCCGTGTTGTTCAGTGGTTTATTGTAAAAACCGAAGTCAAAACCAAAACTTTGTAAATCGTGGGATCTCTTACCATATATGTATGTATAAATATAAGTATTTTACTATATTTGTTTTTAAATCATGAAAAACAACAAATTTTAGAACATTTCTTGCTTTTACTATAACGTAGTAAAAGCAAGAAATATTTTACAATTTTGTTTTCAAATATTGCAACGACTGTACTATTTTCGCAGTAAATACATTGCTCATTAAACACTGCCTAAATATGTCATTAAGTGACTAGACAAGCAATGTAAAAATCACAAAACGATACTTTATTTATGCGGTGCATCGCATGATACGACCGCTGCTGGTTGCGGCCAGCTAGTGATGTGGCTGTGCAGATCCACTAACGTAGGCTAACGACAACAATGTCGATTACCCAACGAATATACAACATGTCGCGGAATTAACGCACACCACCAAACACCCCACTTAGAATATTATGTTTTAATCATAATACATGCACTGAATTTTTACTATTATGTATTTTGAAACATTGCTTATTTATTAAATTAGTTAAACTAATTGTGGGAGACAATTGTGGTCACATTACAAATCTACGCACGCACATAGTCGCATACGTATAAGGGTCTAGCGTGGTGGTACTTCGTGCGTTTTGGTTTGTTTTTATTGTTCAGCGGGAGTGTGACTGTAATGTAGTACTTACGTAGTCTGAATTATTTTTGGGAAAAAAAATTACCTATATTAAAAATGACAAAAATCGTTTCAGTAAACGATTCTAAACAAACTACTTTCATAATGTGCATTAATTCAGTTACACATTGTATTGTTCATTTTACGATTTGTCAACCATTTTAACCCAGTTGGAAGACCTAAAAAGATACCGTTTAAACCCGGTTGGAAGACCCTTGAGAAGATGTAATATGCCTAATGTTAAGAAAAATTATTTACAAATTATTATTTTTTTGCTATTTTCTATTGATTTATAATATAATATTTTCTGTACATATCGTTTCGGGATAGCCTCAGAAGTGTTGCAGAAATAAAATCCAGTAATATCTCCACAGCACTTTAATCACAAAATTCACCTTTTTTCTTGTACACCGGTTGCGCGATGTCTGTTGATCGAAACGACTGTCAGGTATGTCATTAACTTCGATAATGAATACACTATCTTAAATTAATATAATGGCTATTAACAAACGATTATTCATCTACAATTAGTTGACAATTAATAACACATTTAATTATTATCATTTAGATTAACAATGTAATATATCTCACAATAAATTAAAATTGTTTAAACTTTAACATCTGCCTACCTGTAGCTACTTAATACAGTCAACACAACATCTATGTATTAGAGGTATAATAATTCCAGGATATATAGAATAATATTATTCAGACGTACATTATACTAATTAGGCTTACAATCGTTTTTTATTTATTTTATTTTCAGAACCGCAAATTTTTTTTAGTACAACAATAAATGGGAGACTCGATAACTTTCCGATTTAGTCAATCACTAGCGTATATGTAAAATAATTGGTTTTTGCACAGCACAACACAACGATAGCGACAGATGTTTTTGTGTGAGTAAGTTGTACGGCGCATGGTATTCGTAAATGCACGCTGTGTTTGATGAGTTAAGGTTTATAATTGATTGTGTAGTACATTCTGATTTATAAACTGCAAGTGTGCGCGTGACTTTGTATCTATTGCTTTTACTGAACTACATGTGTAGTAGTGGCGCGGTGGTGGGATCGACGTAACGACATTGAGTTCTGAAACATTTTCAACAACCGGGACACATCTCCTTCTTTCCTATATCTAAGGTTGCGACCATTACCACTGGGCCACCATTGCTATCACATATCTTAAATACTACAAAATTATGAGTGAAACTAAAGGTAAAAAGTAACGTTTAACAATAATACCCAATGAAACATAAAAGAAAAATGACAGTTCTTGTTCTACGTATCAGAAAGAGTATTGTGCGTCGAATTCAGTCTGGTGTACAGTCAGCAATACATTACTATTGTATGTACTTGTACTTGTGACGACACGGTTGCTGCACTGGCTGAGCGATCGACTGCTGCGCTGTGTGTCGCGGGTTCGATTCCCGCACGGAATAAATATATGTTTTGCCTACAGGTAGTTGTTCCGGGTCTGGCCGTTTGTGTATGTGAGTTTAAATGTTTGTAAACGCACCCACGATACAGGAGTAATACCTAGTGTGGGGCAACGTTATTTAAATTTAAAAAAAAAATAAGAAAGAAAAAGATAGTATACAGATTGGATCTAATCAAGATACGTACAGTAACAAAGCTAGAAACATAAAACTCATCAATCCAACAAATAGCTCTCCACACTAGTACATTCAGCAACATGTTACCCCTTCCTACATTGTACTCAGTAGGTACTACATCTGCTACATATTTAGCGCTCGGACAGCGGCAGCGGCTATCGATCGCCACAAAGTAGAAGTCAGCGAATATTCTGTTTATGAACATGCAGTGTGAGTGGGCATGTGTCCACGAGGTTTGCTTTACAGAAACTAAAAGTATGTGGGTACCTATATTACCTGTATAGGTAATGGTGTAAAAAATTATCTATCTATACTTTACAAATAATAAAGCTAAATAGTTGGTTTTGTTTGTTTGAACGCGTTAATCTCTGGAACTACCATGCGGATTTGAAAAAATATTTTTGCGTTTCATTTCTAGTGAGCCCGACACGTCGCGCGAAAGCACCCGGAGAGATGGGCAAGGAATCACTGGACGCCTGAAGGAGGACATCGCCGTCGAGGTAGACTACGGTGATGGTGGTGTGACGATCTGACAAGTGGCCAAAAGATCGCTCAAGACCGGGAGGTTTGGAAGGACAAAGGGTAGGCGTTTGCCCGGCAGTGGGACTCAAAATAGGCTACCAAAAAAAACTTTATTTTCTAAATGAAAACATAGAGCTTGTCATAACGATTTTGATAGATAACAACATGAACTCTGCTAACAATAACAAACACCCTCGTGCGGCGGGTGTGTTTCATAAACATGCCCCCGGCCCAGGTGCTGGTTCACATGGGGCTGCGATTAATATTAATTATGTTGTGAACTTTGTGGGCATTATTTATTTTATCATATTAATGGATAATATTTTATACCTATTCATATATGTTGATAGCCTATGCCTAAACCAATTCCTGTTTTACATTTTCTCACCGCGCCGAAGCCCAAAGGGCCGCCCAAGGTGGTGGGGTACTGGCTGCTAGGTTGTTCCGGAATTGTGTTCACCGCGGTAGTCCTAGATATGGTAGCAAGATATCTTACACTACCCTTGTAACTGACATATCTATATCATTCCACAATATACTATCTAAGTGGAATGATGTGAGGGAGTGGGTCATAATCCTCCAGGCGGCCCCAGTTCAGGTCGGTGGATGTCTTTGATTTTTTTGGTTCTAGGACATACCGGTTTCCTCACGACGTTTTCCTTCACCGTTTTGAAAGCAATGGTGATGAAATTATTTGCACGAAGTACAGTGCCTGTCTGAGTTCGAACTCAGGACCGACAACTCGTAAGTCGCGGCCGATGCCACTGGGCCAGCGCTGCTCTCACATTTATGGTGTACATAATAAAAAATATTCCATTCTCTCATAATGATTATTCATAATTGTTATAATTAGGTATGTAATTCCAAAACTTGGTTCAAAATCCAATTTATATAAACGTGATTTGTAATGGATCCAGCAACTACACATACCTCGAAAGTTTTTTAACCCCACAACTATAATAGATCTCCCTGTAGTAAGTATAATTAATATCCTCCCCCCTCCCCTGTGGCAGCCAGGTGTACCTTCACACGGGGCTCGTCTTATAACTCCACCGTGTGTAAGAGAAACTTGGTAAAAAAATCAATAGTGAGCCGAATTCGTTCGTGTTGGGAGGCGGTGCTCGGAGGTACTTTACTTTGTGTATGTTGGAGGGTAGGAAAAGTTGATTATGTTTATTGGTACGCAGGGAAGGATAATTTTGATGGCATTCTTTACTCCAAGTAAATTGACTTGGATGGCAGGATGTTTTCAAGCAGATTTTTTTAGATCTTGCTATAGGCATGCTCAGAAAATACCGATCTTTTCTTACCAGCATAGCTGTTAACAACCATTTGATACGCTTCCGTGCCTAATCGAACATCAAACAATATTATCGAAGGAGTCCTGCAGTGCGATTCTGTAACCACCTCACCGTGAAAAGTTAGGTGAAGTGAGCGTGGAGTGAGCTGTCATTCCAACTAATGCTAGGGATTGACACTATTGACAGCTCACACTAAGCTCACTTCACCTAACTTTTCACGGTGAGATTTTTACAGATTTGATCGGCTGTTCACAAATCTGAAACCAGAAAATGTGGACAGTTTAAACCAAATAGACGACCACTACTTTTCCGACGGCTATTAGCGGTCGGGGACTAGGCAAATCAGGTAACCGAAAATGTGTTATTTTCAACTCGGAACCCTGTCGAGTGGTTGTGGATAGTATGAGATAGATGCAGGGGTCCTTTTTGTAAAGCATCATGATGGCCGCGTAAGCATGAACCTCAGGGGTGGCCATGAGGTCCATACTTAATTGCATGACTATGTTGGTATAACAAACGTTCGAAAGGGTATCGTATCACTTGGCAGATACATTGGTGGTCGTTTTACCACCATTGCAGATAAGAGGGCTGAATACACCCTTGACGCTTTTAGTTGTCTTTCACGACACCCTAGTGTCTGTTTTTCTGGGAACGCCGGTCAGAACTGACTCCAATATCAAAATCATAATTTCCAGCATTTGACGAGATGATACTATGATTTTTAGTCATGAGTGATCTTATATATTATACTAGCTTCCGCCCGCGACTTCGTCCGCGAGAAATGTCTTGTTCCCCCGACCCTCCGCGTCGCATCGCATCGCCTGTCTGCGCTATTACTTCGTATTCGACAAGCGTTCTTTCTGACTTTTTTGTTTTTGCTAAGCTGCAAAAGGCCCTAGCACGATGATAAATAGCTTGTACTGTTTCTCAAGAATTGGATTAATTTGATTTGACTTTGATTAATATACCACCAATCCCTTGCTACAAATTAACGGATAACAATCATACCTATACTTGATAATGACCCTAACAACAGATTTATCGAACCCTCTTGATTAGAGAATGTCGTGCCACCGAAGTGTAGGTACTCCAATTTATTCAATATCTACAGGACCTACCGACTCGTCATTATTGCTACCACCATCATTTAGATGGTATCGTGCAACGCGCCGTGTTTATAATGTTAGCTGTTATTGTTTCATTTTTGGGCCACAAGTGGGAGGTGTGACCATGAGACGGCATGCCCAGCAGGTAATATAGGTGGAAGCATTAATTTAAATTCGAATGATGCTTGCACTGTGTGGTCGCGCCCTATGAAATATTGATGGGTAAATATTCATCTTCGTGTGACCATAAGGCAGAAACGAAATTTATACTATAGGTACATACAGGTTTTTTAAGAAACATAAACGGAATTTATTTTTCTATTTATATTGTTTCTATCTTAGGCAAAATTAAAAAAAAAAGATTATCTAAAGTACATACATCTTTTATGGGGTACTGTGTTAAATGTTACAACAAAATACCTTGTGAAATATTGCAATTAAATGAAAGAAAATTTAAAACTTATATTAAAATTACACTTTGTAAGCAAGGATATTACAAATTAGAGGATTATATCCAAGATAAGAATGCTTGGAAACATGCTGGTCTTGCTCCATAGGACAATCTCTAGAGTCTAGACAAAATCAAACTGGTTGCTAATGTAATTGTATAATTTATTCTTTTTTTTTTTTTCTTTGACATTGATTTACATTCTGTAATTACTTGGGGTCACACCCGGACTTATTACTCCTTATTTATTTATGAAAATTGTCTACGTTTGGAATGTTTGTGAATATGTGAGCACCATGTATCTATTACATAGTTGATCTATATGTCATGGTTACATTTATCCATTTCAATTCTTTTACCTATTGTGGTATAGTAATTTTATTTTTGGGTGCATCGTCTTCACATACAATTATATAAATAATGTATGCAATATATTGTAAAACATTTTAAAAGAGTAACGGTGGAGTTTCTTGCCCATTCTTCTCCATACGAAAACTACCTTTTGGAAGGGGCGACTAGAATCAATTTTATTTTAATTTTATTTTTGACGTTCAAAAGTGCCTTTTATGTGCCTATTTGAAATAAATGATTTGACTTTGACTTTGACTTTGAATTGCACAATGTTTGTCTTGTAATTTTATGTGAAGTCCGAAGCCATTGTTACCTGTACTTAAGTTATGTTATACACAGAAGCTGTTGGTGTTCCATAGTAAATAAATACAGCGCCTGTAATTACCCGACTAGTCTAACTTTAAGGTCGATTTTTTATTTGATAAGTTGGACTAGTCTACTACAAATTTCGGTTCTGCCCTATATAGGGTTAAGGGTAAGGGTCTGCCCTATAAAGAAGTTAGGTCAGTGTGGGACCTTCTTTACTCTATCTATATATTTTTATTTAATCTTAAAAACTGTCGGAAGGTTTAATGGCTTGACCTTTTAAACCATCTACTTATAAGGGGGATCTTGTTACAGTATTTTTTTTTTTTTTTTATAAGTATCGAACCTGTAAAAGTTCATAAATGATCATATTTATAGAATAGCTTGCACACACAATATGTCTCTCAGATTTTCACTCCATACCAATATGACCATATGTTGCATAAACTACACTTGCAAAAAATACACTTTAGCTCTCACACCTCCACTCACCCGGTGAATCGCGCGCGCAACGCACGTGTATGTTGTGTTTCGTATTGCTGACGAGTGAATAAACTTCTTTTATTTAGTCATTAGTGATGGAAGAAATTAATAGTGATGTAGAAGATGACAGTGATTCGGAAATTTTGAATAATTGTTTACGAGAAAATGAGCAAGCGCAGGGATGTGATTCGAATAGAGATAATACTTACGAAGAGGGTAGCAATAAGGTGGCGAAAAGAAAAGAGAGAGAAGATGATAATAGTGCTGAAGATGATTTTATTACTGTCGTGAGAAGTAAGCCCAAACGGATTAATAGAAGTGATTCCATTGATGCGGAAGGAAATAAGAGGGTAGAACAAAATAAAAAACAGAATGACCACTCAGAAGAGGTAAATATACACGAAATATGTGTTACGTCTACGGAAAGTTTACCTAAACAAATGGCTTTGGCAAAACTGTTAAGATCAGAGAATATAAAGGGTATCATCAGGATTAAATATAAAAGTTATAACAAAGTATTAATTCAGTTTAAAGAGGATAAAGATGCCATTATGTTACTAGAGTGTCCCAAATTGAAAGAGATGGGTTTTAGATGTCAGAAGGTAAATGAACTATCGTTATCCTATGGAGTGGTAAAAGGAGTTGACAGTGATTTGAGTGAAAAGGAGTTACAGAATATAATAAAAAGTCAGACTGAAATTATTTCTATTAATCGACTTAAGCGCTTGAGTACAGAGGGTAAATGGATCGATAGTGAGTCGGTGAGAATATGTTTTAAAGGCAACATTCTACCCCCGTACATATATGCCTATGACTGCCGTTTTAAAGTAGAAGCTTACATGTTCCCGGTTACTCAGTGCTCAGGATGTTGGAAATTTGGCCATATAATTAAGTATTGTCCAACAAAAAAAAAAATTTGCCCAAAATGCGGCGGTAATCACGAAAATTGTGATTTACAAGAAATGAAGTGTCTAAATTGTAAAGGTACACACTTTGTGTTAGATAAATCGTGCCCCTTATATTTCAAAGAAAAACAAATAAGAATAATTATGAGTAAGGAACAGGTACCATATCGGATAGCACTACAAATGTTTATTGAGAGGCACGAAAAGATGGCACGCTTACCCCAAACTCCTAATGTTGTTATAAATAAAGATACAGCAAGAGGCTCACAAACGTACAGTAGCGTGGTCGCTAGAGCGATAGTACATCAAGAACCAACGTCAATGGAGATAATCCCAATGGATGACACTAACGTGGCGCCTGTACGACCTACGCGCACGTCTCAATACCAACCTAGTGTGACGCGGACTACGCAGCAGAGATCGGACACTAGGCCTTCTCCGGAACACGTAGTGGAAGAAATACAGGAACAAACACCGGAGTGTGAAAGAGACAACGGCAACACACAAGATGAGCAATTACAGTATAAATTTGATTTCTTAAAATTTATGATAAAAATGAAAGGTATATTTATGTCGAAAGATAATTTAGAAGTTAAAGTGGGATCAGTCATGAAAATCCTTTGGGAAGAATGTAAGAAGTTTATTATAAGTTTATTTTCTAGTGGCGAATGTATGGAAAAGGTTTTTAGTTTTAATAATGGGTAACAATAGTCATAACAATATTCGCTTAAACATTTTTCAATGGAACGCACAAAGCTTACGACCCAAGTTAACTTCATTTGCAGAACTTTTAAATCAGGAAAAGATTCATATAGGTATACTCAGTGAGACATGGTTAGACAGTGAAACTCACATTAATATTAGTGGTTATAATGTGTACAGAACAGACAGAAGCGATTCTTATGGGGGCGTATCAATAATAGTCCATAGGTCCATTCAATCTTACTTAAATCCAATTTCTTTGATTAATCCTGGAATAGAGACAGTTAGTGTAAAATTAGAAAATTGTAAAGATCTAGAATACATCGTAAGCGTTTATTGCCCCTCTTCTGTACATACACAGCCCTCAGACTGGGAAGAACTTTTTGCATCTTTTTCAAAATCCACGATAATAGCAGGGGATTTTAATGGTCACCACACCAATTGGTCGGTCAAAACTGATACGAGAGGTACACAAATAATGGATTCGGCACTAGAAAATTCATTCATCTCCCTTAACAATGGGATGGCAACTAGAGTTAAATTAGTTAATGGTCAATTGCAACAAACTTCGCCAGATGTTACATTTGTGTCGTCCGATATCGCGATCAAATTTGACTGGAACGTATTTAACGAAAACATCGGTAGTGATCATCTTATTATTAAAATTTCTACTAATATTACAAATAGTTATTCTGTCACTAAAAAAAGAAATTTAAAACAAGCTGATTGGGTAGAATATAGAAAATCATTATCAAATAGTTTTTCAAGCAACTTAAACTTTTACAATAATAATCATAATGTGCAGGAAATGTATAACTATTTTGTAACCCAAATTAATGCAGCGGGAGATGAACATATACCATATACAAAATATTGTTCTAAACCGACAAACAATTTTAAGCCAAAAGATTACTGGAATTCAGAGATATCCGAAGCAGTTGCACAAAGGAGATTGGCCTTATCCCAGTTTCGCCGTAACCCGACTCCAGAAAATTTAGGTAAATTAGAGGAAAAAACAAAAGAATCTCAAAAAATAATAAATAAAGCTAGGTCTTTAAGTTGGCAAAAGTTTTGTAATTCAATTGATCAATCAGTTTCTCCTCCTGATATGTGGCGACGCATGAGGTGGGTAAAAGGTTTAAGGCAAACAAAAAGTCATCCACCGCCAGATAAACAACGGACATTACTGAGTTCGCTTACTCCCGATTACGTTTCAAATTCTATGCCCAAATTTAACTCACATAATGACACTTTAGAAATCAACTTTAGTATTCAGGAATTAGAAAGCTGCCTCAAGAAAAAAGATTCGGCATCGGGTGAGGATGGGATTTCATACTCCATGATTTATAATTTACCTAACGAATGCAAAAAAGACTTGCTCAATATTTTTAATAAAATTTTCAATTCAGGTATTATCCCCAACCAATGGCGAAATATTTTAATCATTCCGATTCCTAAAAATAATAATAACTCAGAAATTAAACTCCGACCAATCTCGTTAATGTCCTGTCTCTGCAAAACGTTTCACCTAATGTTGTTTAAACGTTTGGAATGGCACGCGGAAAAATATGGTATTCTTTCAAATCGTACTGTTGGTTTCAGAAAATCCCACTCATGTATGGATGCAATTACTCGTTTAGTTACCTATATTCAAATAGGATTTTCTAAGAACATTCCAACTTTAGCATGTTTTATAGACATCGAAAATGCTTACAATAACGTATCTATTGATGTTGCAATAAAGATACTGGATCAGTTAAAAGTAGGATCAAAGTTTTGTATTTATTTATGGTCATTTTTAAGTGAAAGACGGCTAAATATTAAGATAAATAATAATAATGACTCAATAATTACTAGATGTACTAATAAAGGCTTAGCTCAGGGAGACCCTCTGTCCCCTTTAATATTTAATTTAATAACTCACGGTTTAAACCGATTACCTCTAGATGTAGAATTGTCGCAATATGCAGACGATTATGTTCTGTATATTAAAGACAAATGCATAAATAAATGTGAAATGTATATGCAAAGAGCACTTAATTTCATAGTTCCGATGTTAGGAGAACTAGGCTTGACACTATCTCCTAACAAATCATATTTTTGTGTTTTTAGCAGGGGTCGAAGAAGAATATTACCCACTTTGAAAGTAGACGGATGTAATTTGGCTTTTTCAGAAAATATTAAGTACTTAGGAATGTGGTTAGATAGAAGTCTGCGCTGGCGCAAACACCTTAATGAGGTAGTTGAGAAAAGCTCAAAACTCTTAAATATATTAAAAGTTCTTGCAGGTAGCACTTTTGGAATACATACAAAACATATGCGAAGACTGTACATTGCCTTAATAAGAAGCCGAATAGATTATGGTAGTTTTGTGTATGACTGCAGTGCGAAAACACACACAGCGAAATTAGATAAAGTGCAAAACCAAGCTTTAAGGATCATAGGTGGCTTTGTTAAGAGTTCACCGATTCACGTAATGGAGAGTGAGTTAAATATAACACCATTATTATTAAGAAGGCAATACTTAGCGTATAAATACAGTTTAAAAATAATTTCTTGGTCAAATAATCTAACTACTGAACTGATTTCGGATTTGAGTGCCCTTTGTAATATTAGATACTGGCAAAACAAGAAAAAACCATTATTAGTAAAAACACACAGTGAGGTTAGTCAGCTAGAGGTTAAGGCTGTGCACACCCTTAATATGTTTGATTTAGATATATGGGTAACGGGAATAGATATTAAAAATATAATAAATGTAAATCTTAAAAGTGTTAACTATTCTAAGACTTGTTATGACCCTAGTTTACTAGTTAGTAATGTTATCGCAGAATTAAATATGAGCTATAATAGTTGGCATTGTATATTTACCGATGGGTCTAAAAGCGATCATGGACGAGGAGCTGGATTTTATGATATAACCTCACAGCACAAAGAAGGTTTTCAAATAAATTGTGATGTATCAATAATGTCGCTGGAACTCATTGCAATATATCAGGCATTATCTTACGCGATTAATCTGAATTTGAACAAAATTGTTATCTTCTCAGACAGTAAGAGTGCCTTACAACATGTGGCTCGATGCGCCTCTGGCCGCAGAGGTACATCGATAGCCTATGACATACTTAAATTCATTATTATTTGTAATAAAAGTGGTAAAGATTTAAAATTGCAATGGGTTCCAGCACATATAGGCCTGAAAGGGAACGAAGAAGCTGACCGTATAGCAAAGTTAGCGGCAGTAGACGGCAGGTCTATTAGTTACACACCGGATCACTGGGAATTCATTCCAAGATTTAAAATGATATGCTTTAATAATTGGAAAACACATTTCGATAGTAAATCGGTAGATAAGGGCATATGGTATAAAACCATACAGGGTGAGCTTCCCCGTGTACCTTGGTTTGATGATACCAAATTAAGTAGAAACTATATAAAATTAGCTTTTAGACTCAGATCCGGACACTATCCATCAGCAAAGTTTGCATACTTAATGAAGAAGACTGATTCACCTAATTGTACAATTTGTAATCAAATTGAAGATGTACAACACTTGCTGATGGAATGTGTCCGAAACAAAGGTGAACGCGACTCACTGCTGAGCGAATTGAAATTAAGTAGATTCGATGTAGGTATAATTCAAAGCATTTTATCAAAACCGAAATCGGAGGCGGCTAGAAAACTATGTCGTATAATAGCGGTCGCTCAGCAGTGATTCGTCCTATTTACCATTTATGATGTAGGTATGTTAAGTTATGTATTAGTGTGTAAGTTAATACTTATAGATATGTACGTGAAGTAATTGTTATAAGGTACGATGGGGCTGACATATCCTTTTGGACAAAAGCCCCTAAATAAAATCTAGAACAAAAAAAAAAAAAAAAAGCTCTCACACCTACAGGAAAAAAAAGCTTTTAAAACGGCACCTAACTACATTAGAAGCGACCGTACAGCAACCCTGTCCACCCCGCAAGGTGAAGTGCTTTAATATAATAAAAAATGTCCGGCAGCGGGGGCGGGGGGAGGGGAAGGGTGCTATTTAATTATGTATCACATGTGTTGCTACCCTGTGTGAAGAGAGGTTCGTGGTTAAATACAAACAGGCGCACGGGTCCATCGAAGGTAAAGCTACGCTTCCCGAGGTCGGTCCATGGATGGATGCCTGTCAATTACACATCGAGACCCCCCGTCCCCGTCGTTGGCCCCAGCGTTGTTCACGGAACTCAGATTTCATTTTGAATAATAAAAAACCAATCATAAAATTACTTTAATTCGGACCTTGATCCGTATGATAAAAACCATTTAGAAATAGAGGGAAACACTGTATCAGGTTACCATCGTATTTTTTTTTTGTATACTTAACATAACAGCATAGTCAGAGGTGTACTATCTCCATATGTTAATACCATCGTACTAAGCACGCAACAGCAGCAGCTACAACTCACTAAATGTAGGTGTTGACCTCATAAAATTGCATCTAATTAATCCATGGTTGACCATTTCTAATCTTACCACATCCATTTATAGCAAAGTCATAGTTGATCTTATATTCTAAGTAGTATTTAGCGCAAACACGAACAAAACAGAAAAAAAACTCAATAAATTTCGATATATGTAAAAAGTTTTGCCTCTGCCTCCCTAGATGGCGTTGTTACTTGAGAGCCGATTCCTGAATCGCGCTATGGTTTCGTTACCGGCGAAACATGACTACCTCGGACGAGTGTCTGCATATACAACAGACAGACATAAGACCCGTATGGGTTCTAATCTTATAGTAATTTTTGAGTAGATTGTTATTGTCACAAATAACAATCTTGATTGACGTTATGATATTTTAATTAATTTTCATTATTATTCGTGTATTATATTTATTACTATGAACACAATAAGTTAAAATAAAAAAAATTGAAACGGGTCAAATTATATCTAACAATTAGATAATACTGGTATATTTTAATGAATTATGTTGATTTGTAATGTTTATTAGGCTCGTAACATTTATGTAGATTTTATAATTTTGCACGGCTACAATTTATCTAATTGTAACACAGTAAAAAATTTAAATTGTGTATAGCACATTTAGAACACATATTTTATTAATTCGTAGCAGGTGGCGTTCTGTAGTTTCCGCCTACCCCCATGGGGAGTTGGCGTGAGGTTATTTAACTATCTATATACGTAATTTATTCAGTTGGTAAAATATCGATGCACTAGCTGCGCCCGCGGTTTCACCCGCATAAGTTTCGATCCCGTGGGAATATCGGGATAAAAAGTATCCTATGTGTTAATCCTGGTTATAAACTATCTGTGTGCCAAATTTCATCCTACTCCGTTCAGCAGTTTTTGCGTGAAAGAGTAACAAACATCAATCCATCCATCCATACAAACTTTCGCGTTTATAATATTAGTAGGATACAGATTATTTCGAGCTGCGCATTTTCATTGCATGGTTGTTAGAAATCAAAAACATAATATCTAGTTTTTCGGTAGCACAGTCTTGTTCACGGCTTCTTGTTCAAACGTTCTGTGTCACTATCCCTTATTGTTTAGGTTGACATGCAGAAGTGTAATTGTATTTTAAGTGAAATATAGATACTAATTAGTGGTATTAATATCGTTTGTGAACTTATTTTGATTACTGATCTAACAGTGGGTTCAGTGCGTGATAGTGATCTGTCTCATTCTCTTTTAGTGTCGGTAATAAATAAATAATCATATTTCTGTCTCTGAAGAGCTGTCAAAAATTCAAAATTATTCCTCGTAAAAATTATCTGGCGTTGGAAAAATCAGCCCTTAGATGTGTTAAACTATCTGGCGACTATCTTTGGTAATCAAAGGTTGGCCAGTAAAGAGGAACGTGTCAAACTTGGTTCTCATGTAATTTTACTATATTACGCTAGATGTCGTCACTGAGACAAGGGATCACAGTTTGTCCACGACATTTCTCCTGATAGCCTCTGTGTAGTTTCTGCAATCTCTTTGGTACGTACGCTCCCGCTTCCCGCTGGCACTGCGGGCAGACGCGCACAGGGGCGTTGCCATGGTAACGCAGGTGCGATCGATCGCAGGTGCGACTGCACGACGCACCTTTGTGTGTGATGTTGCCGCAGCCGCAGTACTGTGGTTGTGCTCAAAGGATTTGAGTGGAGATTATCTGAATGTGATTTGTTTGAGCTGCTGATGTTTGAGAAGCATGTCAGAGGTGTATAGCCGTATGTTCGTCTACTATTAGATCTATACCATACTTTACAATAAATTCGCTTTTCGTGTCTGTCGGTGTGACAGACGCGAAAAGCGAACGTAGTTCTTTTACAATGGGTTTTGGTATGGTTTTCACCATAATTTAGAAAAATTATTCCGGAAGGTTTATGTGTATAATGAGTTAATAGTAAACTTAGATATGATAAAGAAATCTCAATGTTTTGTCAAGTCGTAAAAACCGTGCGAAACCGGGGCGGGTTGCTTGTATTTACTAATAATTATTTCTATGCTTGTTATCCTATCCATTGTTGTCATCAAGGTTGTGACAATCCACACAAAAGAAATCAATAGTCGACTTCGAGTCTTCTCCTTATTATGATAAGATAAGATATATGTATTTGTCAAAAACATGTGTAGGTTTACAACCAGTTGGACCGATTACAAAAAAAAAAGTTTCAGCATGTTTTGCCTAGAAAGGCGTACAATATAAAAATAATATAATTCAAAGTAGGTACAAAAATCATATTGCCTTACTAGTAGTTATGGTACGAGTGTTCGACTACATGTAGTAGGACTGGAAGCCGACCCCAAGACAGTTGGGAAAAGGCTAGGCACATGATGATGATGAATAGTAGGTAAAACAAAACTAGCGACATTTTTAAGATTACCTCCATGGAGGATATGTGCCCGATGAATGCCAGTGCACTCGCTCTTAACCAACTATACACCTCTGGCTTCCACATGCATGGATTCTCTTCAGAGAATCCAAGTGGAATGTTATGCTATGTAGTAAAATTAGCGACTTCTATGTACGGTTACCAAAGGAGGTAAGTAACCAGGGTCGTCGGATACGCTTGAAGTTTAATAAGAAACCGGTGGATGTTTTTGAATGAAATTTAATTAAATTAATAGAAAACAGTTTATTTATCAAATGGGGCAAAATTAATGTCATAATGCAAGTCTTGAAAGCCATGTGGGCTTTCAAGATTTTGACGAAATAACCAATTTGGACGATGTTTTGCAACAATTCAAAATGCCGTAAAAATGAGCACAAATATATTTTTTTTGATTTCATGTCATACATTTTACACCATTAAATAAACTTTCCGTGAAAACGGAGCTCAGGTTTTTTGCATTTCTAACCAAATGGAATTAAATTCAGATTATGATATTACTTTTGCCCCACCTTGTATAAGGATCACATTTAAAGTTACAAGCTCGGCACCGACCGGCTTTCAAAGGCAAAGAGGGCCAGAGGGAGGCAGGATAGAGTGCTGCCCGACCTCTGCAGTCCTCTGGGCATTAACACGAAAAGTTATGCTGCCCTACTGCTGGCCATTCATCTAATATAATTGTGTAGAAGCCTCTCATGGCCCATGGGAAGGGAGGAAACAACTTTCCTTTCTGATAGATGGACTAGCGCTCGGCAGATACATTAGGGATGATGTTGATTTGACATCCATTCGGCAGATATTTTGAAACTGCTATGTTATACTAACTACGAATAAGATATAAACTATCCACGATCTGTTACCAAAGGATTTTCGGTAACTTTGGTCACATTTTTTTTTTAAACGCACTTTATCCCCCGGGATCCTAACTGATCTTGTAAAGTTGGTGGTGATGGGCAAGGTAGATGGGAAAAGATTTCGCGGTCGGTAACCTAACCGCTGGTCAGATAAAATAACTGAACTCTCTGTTACGACCACCCTGAGAGAACCTGAGAACCGAACGAAGTGGAAGAACATCGTACATAAAACCACGAAGGCCTTTCAGGGACACCTTCAGTAATGACGTAAGTGACCAAGAAGGGAGGTTAGATGATAAAGTTTTATATTTTAAATATTCAACATAGAAGCGTTTAATTTCAAATTTTTCTACATAAAAAATAAATAATATTTTTCCCAAATTAGGAAAAGCAAACATTTTCTCAAATAATAACTAAAAACCAAAAAATCTCCACTCGGCTTCATTCTAGTAATTATGAATTTCCATAAAAACAAGAGCTGGAAGAAATACAAAGAGTAAAACTATAGCCTCGACTCTACCCGGAGCTCTACGTAGTACAGTCAAACAGATAGAGACGTAAGTATACTAGCTAACTTGCAATTACTTTCTTACAATATTGTGATTTTACAAGTATGTTACATCACACTTTTATGAGACTTTAGTTTAAAATTTCTACACAATAAAAATAATCTACATTTTTTTTTAATCACTGTGCCAAAAAACGCACATCTAAAATACTGTTATTCTGCAAATAATTATATTTAGCTGCATCTAGTTCGACTAGAAGTTGACCTCAACGTAGTTGGGAAAAAGTTAGGCAGATGTTGAGATGATGGCAACGCACAGCCTAATTATTACTGGGTCTAGAACCATTAAAGTTTGCCTATATGACGAAAATCAGTACTAAGGAAGGATGTTTTAAAATTTGAAGGGATGAAAGTTTGTATAGATGATTTTTGCCGATAAGAAATCCTTTGAGTCGTTATCGCGGTTCGTATTAAAGAATAATGTTGTGAAAAGATAAGAATTAGAAGCGTTCCAGTTTCAAGAATGACGTGACTGACGTGAATTGTATGGAAAGCTGGGGCCTAATACGGCCCCAGCTTTCCGAAGTATTAATGCCATCATGATTCCAGTGCAAAAAAGAGATGGTGCTATCGGTCATGTATAGTTCCGTCTCTCTCTTACACTGCAATCATGTTGGCATTAAACCGTCATAACATAGATTAAAGCATAAATATAAACCTGAAATCGCTAATCCGCCTTGAGCAAGCGTGCTGATCAATGCTCGTGCCCTCTCTGTGTGAGGCGCCTTTACCCAGCAGTGGGACAATAAAAGGCTGGTATTTAGAGGAAAGATGAATATTTATGCATATAAAACAAACTCTTTTGTTGACCGTACAACAACCGCAGGAACTAGCACTAACGATGTTTGTTAACGAGCTTTATGTAGAGCAACTCTACGTAGAGTCGCTTTATGTAGAGCTCTAGTAGAGTTTGTGTTAATATTTGTTATCGTGCAGCTTTTGTGCGGTTTTAGGACGTGTGTAATTTTGTGGCTATACGCTACAAACTTATGAAAACTCTACACGTACTACACGTGTAGTTTTCATAATTTTGTAGCGTTTATGCGGCTATGTAAGTTTTTGTTTTAGACAAGCACCTACTGCAGTATAAATTTAGCATGCTGTTAAAAATATCTTACATATTATACTGAGTTGAAAATTGTTTATTTTTAATACTAAATATGAAAATAATTACACGTTTGACGGACGTTTCATCTTGTTATTGCGGCTGCTGGTGAAAGTTATAGATTTTGATGCCCCTTTTCCTCTTGTCTCGTACCGGTACACATTGTGTGAGGATCAATCTGCCTAGCCTTTTCCCAACTATGTTGGGATCGGATGCCAGCCTAACAGGATGCAGCTGAATAACCAGTATTTTACATGGAGGGACTGCCTATCTGACATCCTCAACCCAGTAACTGGGTAACACGATACCCCTTGGTAAGATTAGTTGTCGGGGTTTTGAGCTTCTGACTACCCGTAACGACTGTCAAAGATCTACGAATGACAGTCATGATGACCAACGGCTTAACGTGCTTTCCGAGACACGAAGGGGTCTCGATATGCAATGGATGGTCACTCATCCACGTATCGATCGCGACAAGGGTAGCTTAACCTATCGATCGACCCGTGCGGCTGTGATTATTTAGCCACGAGCCCCTTTTTTTTGAGGATGGGAAATCATCAAATGACCCCTCCCGCTCTGGGTGGAGCAGAAGGGAGTGTCAGACTCTCACTGACTAAAACCCACCCGTGTTTCTTCCCTAGCCCTTTATTTACCAGGGCAGCGGTAACCCTTTTGGACGATCCCGCTACCCCGGCAGGCTTCGAGCACGAGCCCCTTGTATGAGAATAACCAATGATTTAAAAAAAAAAAATTAATCTGACAGTACTAAGAGTATTTCCATAACAAAATGTAGCAAAATACATGCTTTAAATGCTGGATATAAGCCCACAATTTTAGTTACATCTAAGGTAATTACCGCCACACATTCTCAAGCCGGCTACAGACACAGAATCTGCCTAAAGCCTCGCCGAGTTAAGCCTTAATTGCTATAATGAGTCTGTTGAACACAGGACTACTAACTCGGAGACTAAAGGGGTTTTATTTACATTTCATTAGTCACAACACAACAGAGGGCTTACATTTTAATAATGTCATTACACGTTTAGATTCTGAGTCTTTACACCCACATACAGGGTGTTTATCTTTTTTATTTATGCTGATATGAAGCGCTTTACTCCAGTGAATGTTAATTTTTGTTTCATTCCACATTCACCCCACACCCACAAAATTACATAGAAATGGACGTTTATTTACACACACGTCATTTAATTTTTAGATCATTCAGAGAGCGAGAGTGAAAGATGCCAAGTGCCGAAACGTCGTTGGATCGATTCACTAATAAATTCATTGTTTAATTTTAATCCATTTTGAGTTCGGACGTTTCACTTTGAAAGAAAGACAAAAATGAAAAAATAAACGATGCGTCTGATATCAGTATTGATACTGACTGTGTTTACAATCTTGAAACGTATTTCCCCTTAGCCTTAGCCTTCCCCTTAGCGTTTAGCCGTCTAGTCGCAGTCATGACGTGCAGCTGTCGACTATAACTGTTTTGTGCTCGTGATTATAAATCTATTCTGTTTGTATTATTCGAGTTAATTATCTTTTTGTATGCACGTGTTTATGTAACAAATAAATATATTTTCTTTCTTTATATTTTCAGCCCTGACAGGAAATAGCGCAATAAATAAAACTAGGGAAGGAAAAAAGAACTAGAAGCAGTGAAATAATGTCTGGTAAAGTACTATTTTAAGAACTTTCAGTCATAATGAATAAAGAGTGAACGGAAGTTTATGAACATGCACCATTTCAGTTAACGACGTATTTCTGTTTTTTTTTTTCAAACCAAGTTTTGTAATTACTGGTTTATGCGTGCACTGACTGAAGAGGTGCACTCAAAGTGTAGTTCTATCCTCAAAATACCATTTCATTTAGTAATCTACATGGTCCTCACATGATCTGACTAAGATTATGTCTGGACTTTAAAAGAGACTGTGACCTCTGAGTTTTTTCAGTGATTCTTCCTGGAGTATTCAGATAGGAAACACGGACCTAATCTTCTTTGACGTGTAAAATTGTTCGTTAAAACCAATTTACGGAAATAATTCTGAGAATTAATGTAATATGAACTACAAGAAATAAAACATCGACGAAGGTATTGTTGACCAATTATCTATACACATATAGACGTCGGAAACGAGTTTCGCTAAAATGTTTATTCGGGAGAGAAAATATTTGACCCAATATTATGGAATCCAATAATGTACAGTCAGGGATATTCATTATTAAGTAAATTGACACACTATATTAATTTGCCCTGTTATAGCCATTTCATACAACTTTAAGTTGGCAGTCAATTTGCTTAACGATAAACTTCCCTGACTTGACGTGCTTGGAGCTTACCATAATATCCAATATCTCAGATATTATTACAAGCGTATCTTGTTGAACTAATTAGCTAGTTTTATGCTCGCTAACAAGTTAAGACTAACAAGTAATTTCTCGCTAGCGACCCACTCTGGTGCACTACTCGGAACTCTTTTATTAAACATACTTTGTAACATTTCACTACCTCCAGTTAGTTCATAAAGTTAGTAAAATATTACAAAGCAGTAACTTAGCAACGCTTAGGAACATTTTAACATATTTTACATACACGCCTTTGTTCTCCAAAGGGTTATGCAGACGTTTTGTTTTAGTCCTATGTAATAAGAGTCGGGTCTGTTGTCATTAACCGGGCCACACAAAACCAGAATCCGGGAAATTCCAGGTTCCGGAAAAACAGTTACAGAATAACACACTGTCCGACCTGGGAATCAAACCTAGGCAAACCAGGCTCAACAATCACACTCGCAAGAAATGAAGAATTGAAGCAAACTTACTTACAGCTTATCTTAAACCTCATTAAATGTTACAAAGTAAAATAGTCCGCAACCTAACCACCAAGTAACGCTTAGCAACCTTTTAAAAAACAACATTGTTGTAACATTTTACAAAAACATACTTTACATAGAACACGTTACACGTGGATTCTGAAGGTCGTGCTGAAAGGTCAGAGTATACTGAAGCGATACGAGTATATATTTTATGTATTTTCATTTTAGTGTTACTGCACAGTTAGATGTATGAAAAGGTTCACTAGTGCTTATATCGAACTACAAAATTAGTAGTAAGCGCATATTTTTAATTGTATTTTTGATTGTATGTTTAAATGTATTTTTGATTGTATTTTTAATTGTATTTTAAATTTTTATTGTTGTAGTTTTGGGTAGTAACATTGCAATGGCTTTATAGCTATTGTGGCGTTATTTACGAAATTTTGAATGAATAAAAATAAATAAATAAATAAAACTTTTGCTCCACACTCATAATCAATTATCATAAATGTTGTCGACTCCGTTAATTCCTTTAGTTTTATTGTAGTAAAGTAATTGTATTGTATCTAGGTCATCGTCTTCATGTATAATTATTTGACTATGCCTTTAACCTATCTAAATGAAATCGCACGTGTAGAATAGTGATCCTGTTTCTTCAAATTTATTGATAAAACGTTTACCTTTTATGTAGTACTTCTACTAGGACGGTTCAATCTTTTCACCACCGTATGAGTTCTACCCATACAGCTCGTAGCGACACGAGTAAAAAAATACTTTTATCAGTACATTTATTTTATGTAACTTTAACAACTATTAATGTTATGAAAGCTGTCCCTCGGCGTTTTATTTTATCGTGTTTGTCAAAATGGCTACGTCACGCAATCGGCTACGATGCTACGAAGATTACTGACGTAGCGCTACGGTGCTACGGAGTGCTACGCGGCTACGGAGTGCTACGAAAGAATACCGTTCTAATGACTTGAAGAAACACGCTAATGGCTGATTTTTTGTTTGTGTTTTTGGTAAAAGTTAAGTGGATTTATTTCTTACATTAATAACGATTAACTTCTTTGATACGACGAATTGAGGGTTCCAAAGGACTCTAATCTGCAGGGTTTTTCATAACTGGAAATTTGCTTGACGGTTGTCATAAATTAAAGTCTAATACGGCTAGATTTATTTAATTTCACGCGGCATATACTTGATGTACTTACTGTGAATTCAACTAAATCCTTATTCATTATCTCAATAAATATGACCGACTAACCAGCGTTACCAAGTTGTTAACCCGACTTGGAGCAAGTTAAGCCGTAAACAACATCCTTAATCCCGATGTATAATTAGTCTAAAAAGACGTTTACGCCTTTGTTCTAAAATACTGTATCAATGTGTAGCCTCTGTGCTGCCACCAACAATACCGTGGAAGGGGCAAAGTTTTGGGAAAACAGGATTTAAAATACAGTCGTGCAGCGACACGGAGAAGAAGAATGTGTAGCCACACATTGAGTACTTAATTGTAGCTACATTGATACGATATATTATGCAAAACTGTATTGTAGACTGTCAAGACTGTATTGTAGACTGTCAAATGTATTGTAGACTGTCAAATGTATTGTAGACTGTCAAATGAATTCTTGTCTATGTATCTGACTGTACCATTATACTACAATGTGTAACTGAATTAATACACAGTATGAAAGTAGTTTATACAGAATCGCTTACTGAATCGATTTTGTGTCATTTTTAATATTATCACATTAAAAATGTCAGATTATTATCACAGAAATAATTAAATAAACGTGAATTACAGTCACACTTTCGCTTTACAGTCAAAACAATCCAAAATAGACGAAGTAGTTTATTACGCTAGCGCGTGTACGACTGTGTGCGTGCGTAGATTTGTAATATGACCACAATTTTCTCACACAATCAGTATAACTAATTTAATAAAAAAACAATGTTTTATACATCATCATATTCTAATTGGGGTGTTCGGTGTTGTGCGTTAATTCCGGGACATGTTGTATATAATACGTGCGATCATTCAGTTACCTACATCCTTATTAATTTTACTTCTAACTCAAGGGAAATGCAGTTCTACGTGTTTATGACACTAGTCTATTAGTTCGGTTGGCATCTATCAGAAAGCCAATTCCCGTAATTAAAACCGTTCAAAATCTAGTCGCAATCTCATCTCAGCGACAATCAATGTCAAAAACATCTCTAATTTCCATTCAAATTTTAAATTATTTTATTAATTAATTAAAATTCATTATTTTTATTTTCCGTTTTAAATTACGAGAATTACCCCTCAGACTGTGAACGTTCGTCAAATTACGAGAATCGCCCCTCTGAGGTCTGGTCCACTAATAACTCGAGAACCACTCATCCTTTTTATGTTTTAGTTTTTTTATTCATCCATTGATTACTACGAAATTGTCACCATGAAGAGTGTTTTTATTTTCCTCTATTTTATAAAAATTATATACGTATTTGACTTCTTGCCTTCGAATAAACAATAGCTCTGTAGGTGTAATGTAATTATTAAAACAGTCCCAAATAATTCGAAACAATATCCATTCTGTGAAGTGAACCGCTTACGTGAACACGACACAGCTTACACGATACACAATGCATATGAACTTGAGATGTTAATAGTCCACCGGCTGCACGGCGCCGGGGCTGCTCCTTGTTAAATTTTCACGGGTGTTGTCACCCCCTGCTACCCCGAGCCTCAATTACCAACGTTTTTTGTCCAAATAAAATAACGAGGGAATGATTTATTGATTGAGTTCTGAATTGAATAAGTGTTCCACATTTTTATGGTTACATAATTAAAAAAAAACAATTACTTAGTCCTTGTTAGACAGAAGCAAGTGGACGTGTTTTGGCCGATTTGATAATGATGATGATTGTTTTTTTTGAGTTGTGGTGACCTAGTGGTATTAGCCGCTTTACTTTGCATAAATAATTACATCACCACTGCTCTCAAAACGGTGAAGGAACACAATCATCGTGAGAAAGCCGGCATGTCCTAGAACCAAAAATTCGAAGACATGTGACATCTACCAACCCGCACTGGGCCCGCGAGGTGGATTACAGCCCGCTCCCTCTCGAAGAGAGGAGGCCTGTGTCCAAGTAGTGGGAACCTTATAGGCTGATTATACTTTTTTTTTTTTGTGTGAGTAGAAATATACCTGACTACTTAGTGCCTATTTCAATGAACGCGATCTGCACATTTAAACTGCATTCAAGATCTGTCAGTGTCAATATTCCCCAACAATGATAAAACTGACACCTAACGTTGTTTAGACGTGCTGACTGTGTTCTGACCTTTTCCGACAGTTTCAGAGTTTGTTTTTCCAATCCGGTTTCTAAAAATAAAATAAAATAAAAAATGAAAGGGAGACCCCCTTTAATTTTTTACTTTATTTTATTTTTATAATTTGTTATTATAGCAGCAATAGAAATACACACTGTGAAAATTTAAACTATCTACCTATTACGGTTCGGATACAGCTCGCTGACAGACGGACGGTCAGCGGGCTGACACCTTTTGCAGTTGTACCTAAATTGTAGACGCACCATCTCCTTTATTACTATCCAATTTTATAACTAGTCAACTTCCTCACTTCCCAATAGAAAAAATCCTTGCTACTGACCATTTTATTTTCAAAAAGTTCGTTCAATGGGGACATCATGCACTGCGATAAAAATAACCCGTTTTAATCCTCTCACTACCAGTCCATTCTATTCGAACGGTCCTCCAGCGTCCCTCGCTCTCGAGCTAACAAGCGGATCACTTGAGAGTCATCGATCCTACTTCATGTTGTTTGTTCAACTTTTTTACTAATTCTATCGGTTTCTTTTGTAGCTCTTTTGTATTAATTACTATTGTTTTCTATTTGCTCTGTAGAACAGGACTCAACGACAAAACACGGTTGCAAAATTGTGAATCGCTTTTGTACAGTCACGAGCACCAATATGTCAACACTTGGCAACTTTCAAATGCGTTTTTTTCGTCAAATAACGAATGCAACGTTGAAATACGACATATTACATAAACCTATGGGTTCGAAAATGCTATGTTCGTAACAGTATAATATTCAAAAACAAAGGAGTAAATCGCTTTTGAATAAAGCCGAGTGTATACATACTTTTGCTCGTGACTGTACAGGATAATTGTTTTTTTTTCGTTACATGACATCTAATATTGGGTTGGTGGACCCGTAGTATTTCCGTTAGGTACAGTCACGAGCATTGATATGCACATTTAAAGGTGCATTCAAAAGCGATTCTCTCCTTAATTCATCATCTTCATCTACCTAGCCTTTTCCCAAGTATGTTCCAGTCTACCCGGATGCAGCTGAGTTCCAGTTCCAGTATTTCACATGGAGCCTATCTGACCTCCACAACCCAGTTACTGGGGAATACGATATCCCTTGGTAAGACTGCTTGATTGGTGATTCTTTCCTTAGTTATTGAATGAAATTTTATGTTGTTGTGAACATAGTATTGTTCAATCCATAGGATTATGTAATAGATCTTGTCATAGTTACAATCCCTAATCGCTTTAGAATTTTGCTATATGTAGACATGTTAGTGCTTGTGACTGTAGCTATGTGAATACGCTATTAACAGCGTTTAGTTACACCTATTGTGGGAAGACAAGTATCCATCTACCGACTTCGATAAACCCCAGGAACATTTACCTCTCGGCCGTGATCTGCAGTGGCCTATATGGAAAGTTCTCAATCGATTGCGTACCCATGTAGGCCGCTGCAGACACAATTTGTCGAAGTCGGGGATTACTGATCCATCCAATACCCAGTGCGAGTGAATCATGTCTATGTATCATGATACACATGTTTATACAAATAAATGCATAAATAAATAAATAAATTCCCCGTGTTAAGTCCCAGTGTTGGTTACATTCATAATAAAATACGATGTAAAGAACGATTTTTCAGGATGTATACGTTTCTATGAGTTAGCCCCTCGCTTTAAAATACAGCTAAAAACCTACTCAATCCAACTGCATTACTTCCTTTTGATGTTACATCATATTTTCATTACCTAATGCACTAGATCTACACTATTAATCTGTAACAAACTAATTCAAAAGAAGCGACCATCTCTTTGAGTAATGTGTATCCAGATAACATTAAAGCATGTTTGTGTTCCCCGCACTCATCCCGTCCACAATTATACGGAACACGTAGCCCCCGACTAATTTGACTAATTACTCCCGATAACAACTTCACCGCCTGTATCACCCCTGTTTGAACCTACAATCCAATTTCAACCTTAAATCTTTCTTTGTAAGCTTCAAAATCATATAGCCAAAATTTTATCTCTCTATATGTAACGTTGACTCCAAAATGAACTTTAACTCAGAGGATTAAAATTTGAAATCGAACAGAATACATTTGGCAAACTTTTCGTTTAAAGGGAATAATTTCTGCTGCTGAAAATTAAAATGTATGAGTAAGGATTAAAGTTTATTTTTGTCTGGACTTAATCCAAAATCGATGGGTGCGACTAATTGCTTAATTTGAATATGGAATAACATTTACAGTAACTATAGATGCCCGAAGAATGGTTTGGAAGTGATTACTTAAAGTTAGAAGTTTAGTTAAGTAAGCAATTACATAGATAAATCGTCTAAAGTTTGTTTAGGGAGACGCACTTCAAAGCTAAAGTTTTGTTCTGATAAATATGAGAATATATTTTATTATGTTCTTAAAGCTTAATAAAAAAGGTTCAGTGAGAATTAGTGCTACGAAGTCTACGCCGTAGCGGTCGTAGCTGGGCCTACGAGTTTTCCGAACTTGATTGGTAAGGGTTCCGTAAAACTCGCTGTTTTCCATTTGTTTTATTTTATTGTGCTGTCTGGTTCACTGCCCAAAATAATCCAGAGTAAAATGTAAGGGTTAAAATAATGGTTGTTCAAAATAAAAACAATTATTATTTTTTGTTGTAACAACTGTATTCGATCACTGATTTTGATTTTGACCACTTTACATACAACTAGAATAGAATATGTACGGTTATAAGTTATTTTGTCATAATTATCTAATAATTTGATAATTTCGTTACCACTCACTAGTTAGATACATGATACCATGATATATACACTGAAAAATACGATACACTTTACAAAATATGTATTTTTTAGATGGAGATTTTAACATTTAAATGCCTTTAAATTGAGCAGCTGAGTTGTTCAAAAGACTTTGTCCTTAAACCTTTTAAAAAGCATGTCATATTTTTCAGTATATATATATATATTTTCTAAACGAGCAACCAGATATATTACATAGCTATTCAAAAAGCCATAACATATACAATTTTAAACAACAAATAATAATGACGAATTTTAAAATAACAATTATTTTAAAACTACGTATTTTACATTTTAAAGTGTCCAACTATGTTTCTAATACATATCTAACGCTATATGTTCCTAGAATGTATGCATGAATATGTATAGTGATAGATTTTCATAATTTAAGATGATGTATTTAAATCTAGCTTTTTAATTCTTAGAAGTTAATACGCTAAGCATTTTATACTACTAACAAATGCAATAAAAATATGTTAAAATAATAATAAATTTAGATATTATTTTACAAAAAAGAAACAAGTTTTTCAACAATACATACGATATAAATCAAATTATATATTTTATTTCTATGATATCTTATAAAGATGATATTTTAATACTCAATATTAAGAGCATCGGTTAATATTTATGTTATCTCACCTATCGTATAAGACATTATGCTAAAATTGCCAACAGTAACCAATGCTATACGATAAGATTTACAGCGAAATACCAAAACAAAAAAAAAAATATTTTTAAATATCCAAACATTTTCCATTTTTTTAACGAAAGACATTTTAAGGTTATAAATTTTCGAACTTTTCCCTAAATTCACAAATAATTATAATTCAAAAATAATTATATCAGTTTTGAAGTCAATCAATACAGATTGATCGAGCCTAGATTACGTAAAACTATCAAAACTAAATTGAAAGAAAAAAAATCTGAGGTATTCAAGTATCATTATCATGACGAACTTAACCTAAAAAGCGTCTATAGTACTTAGGTTTAATTAAATTTACCTTAAATTGATTACCTATAATCTAACTAGCTCCTTACCTATAATAATATATGTGGATTACTTAATTAACTATTTGATTATGATTGTGTACTAAAAAGGTACGCCTTTCTAAAATAACTATGTATAACTTGTGAATGTTTAATGATGTCGTTTGTTTTAATTTTGCAAAAATTAGTTTTCAACATGACGTGTTTTGATTTAATCATGACAATTTACTACACATAAAAAAGTTAATATATTTATTTAAATATGTATAAGACTGACGCGTAATAATATTATATTTTTATTCTGTTACTTAAAATATTACTCTTGTATTTTTATAATAATATTTAGAATCATTGTTCGTTATGGCACATAACAATACTACATTGTGGCGTACCTTTGTTCATTATTATACCTTTGTTCATTATTAGAGGGTATTATCATAGTATTAGTTTATTGATACTGATACTGACTGTAGTATATAATTATATTTGATAGTACTATTCTATAAGTTTATTGATACTGATACTGACTGTAGTATATAATTATATTTGATAGTACTATTCTATAAGTTACTGTACTTATCACTCGTACTTGTGTGGGTGTCAAACTGCTATATGTACAGTTTTATATTTAATTAGCATTTTTATAATATACCTAGTAACACTGACTACTCTATGATGCTTAAATTTGATCAAATTAAATGTTATGAAGTCTACGTACCTATGTTAGGATTCTTGCGAAATTTAAGTTAACCAATACCATTCTATATTTTAAAAGAATTTTACAGATACATGTGTATTAGATAATTATATAAAAAAACTAGATAGTAAATTACAATTTTGTTAATATTACGGTTTAACTAATTAAGGATTTCGACTAAAAGTTGAAAAAGGATTTTTGGAAATATGTTTAGAACTAGATGGTTTAGCAAAACGAGCTCCTAATAGTACTTTATAGATAGTTGTAGATCTAACGGACGGGTACTGACCTAAACTGAAAGTGTAGCTGCACACATTTTTATAAATATATCCTTCTTACCCAACTGCCTTTGCAGGAGGGTAATGTTATTTTTCTTTTATCCGAATTTGTAACATTATTTTACTATCACTCCATGTAAAATACTGGTATTCAGCTGCATCCGGTTAGACTGAAAGCTGACCGCTACATAGTTGGCTAGGCAGATGATTATTGTATGAATATTTTTCTAAACTAGACATAGCTGTGTTTGAAGGTTTTCCGTGCTTTAAAATATTGTTTTACTTGTTCGATACAGACAAGTGATATACGAGAACCTACTGTTTACCGTGGGATTTTCTTGAGATATGAGTGGTATAATATATCATCATATACTAGGGCTAGATTAACATGGTAATTCATTCCCTTTATCTTGGTTTACTATGAATACATAATGTTTGCAGCCACATTTCACATGAAACATCGAGATAAGAATAGGATTTGATATACGACAACTATTCTACTATAATAATATTCTCGAGCCGAAGCCAAGAAAATGGTTATACTAACAATTGTGCGTTTTCTTAGCAAAGATGGAAAATATCCTGTGAGGAATATCAATAAGATTTATTTTTATTTTGAACTCCTGTTTTTATTTGATATAGTAACCTTTTTAGGAAAATTAGATTCCTACTTTACTGACTTTGGGTGTTTCATCATAATTTTGTTTTTTTTTTTTATTCTAAAATAGTATATTATGTCAGGTCTCAGTTTTACATTATAGGAATTGTATTTCATCACGCATGTTTCAGCATTAAAGTTTATTTTCCACTTTGAACGTACATATGCATTTACTGTTGGTACCTAAGTAATAATATTTAATGATATTCCTCATTGGTGGATGAAGGTCAAAGATACATAGCACAAGTTATAATTTGGGACTTAGGTTACTAAACTAGTTGAATAGAAGGAATATAGGCTACAGATACCTACTTTAATAGAAAGATACTAGATTGGAAAGCGTTTAAGATATTTTGCAAAAAATAATTACAAAGATTTACTTATCATAAGTCATTGAGAAGATGAGTCTTAAAAATATTAAACAATATTGAAGGACGTAGATAAATGGAGCACCAGCTTGGCTTCTACAATAGGAACTTAAATAATAAAATTAAAAATTCGCGTAGTATATTCTAAAATTACGCAGTTCTGGTGCAATTTTATAATTCCATATAAACAATTTAGAAAGGATATTTATTAAGCTATAGTAATACATACAAATATTTAAAAATAACACTAAAAATGTAAATGAAAGGGATGATAAACTTATTATTATTATATAAATTAAGTTGTATAAATATTTTAAAGTCAATAGATACCTACATATCGGTATAGAAATATGCATACATATATTAATATATAATTTATAAATTCAATAAAATAATAATACAATAATACTCTTAAATACGTGCACGTGTAAATGGCTAAAGATATATTAATTGTACACAATATTAATAATGATCAATCTTATTATCAAAAAATATACGTATAAGTATAAAATGTTAAGATTGTATATCCTATTTCTAATGATATGTCTGCGATACTGGCGGTTATTGCTGATATAGTATAATAGTAATAGTACACAATTATTAATAATTGCACACATGATACGTTCCACAATACACAACTTAACATTGCTATTAATAATTCGCTCGTGGGTTCTGATCATAGGTACCGAGTTTGAATAATTTCTGATATTATTCAAACATGTAAACTGATACTGAATAAAATATTAAACGGGTATCTGAAATATTAATTCCAGTAGAATTTAGTACATAAAATATTAATTGGTTTCCTTTTAATTGGTAATATTAATTTATGTTATGCGAGATATTAATATTTCGTAATTTTTCACTTTTTTTGCTATCTTTACATTTTGAACACACTTCCAAGGTACTTTTGTAATTCCATAAGTAAAAGACAAAAGCGATCAGAACTCACTGAGCGAGTTACGTACTTAAATATACAATAAATATTACTTCTTTGTGCTCACAAACTACTAATTAATTGAATTTCGGGAGAATTTGACACGAAAATTGACTCTAAACTTACGAATACATGCTCGAGAGAGGTCCTTTGATCTCCACTCTGATACAAACTTAATATTAGCATAAATACATACACTCAGAATTAAATAAACAGACCTAGTACACATGAAAATTATTTATGAATAAATTATTTTAACGTGTACTTTTCAAGCCACATTTCGATCTAAAAAAATAGTTCCTCTCTCTATATCTAACAGTCGAAAGTATAAACATGTTTTGTGCGAAATAATTAAGTTTTGTGCTCCTGAGAACCACTACGAACACTATTGTACTTTGCAGGCTAGGTACTAATTCACAAATAATTATTCAATGAAAGTACCATTTTTGAATAATTTGAAATTTGAAAATTATTCTGGCCTTTTATTCTTGGGAGCGGCAACTGGTTAATCTTAGCAATTTTTACGACAGTAATAATTTTAACGAATATTATTCACAATAATCACTTTTTTACTTTATACACTCTCAATTGACATATCGGGCGCGTCACGTTTTCTTGTACAATTATTTTAGTTATCTTTTAATTTTGACTCTTGTTGCTCAGTCGTCTGCGAAATGTTACACGTGTCGTACGGTCGGGAGGAGCCAAAGAGAGATTTACAATATTATTACTTTTATTTTTTTAAATATTTTTTAGGCTTTAGCAAATTTTATTGTATCGTAACGATTGTAGCCAAATTTACTTCAAGTAAACATGTTTATAGTCTACCATAAGTGTCTCGAAGACACTATCAACGTGGATAACGGTCAATTTTTAATGTCTCATATAAATTACTGGGCACTTTCAAGGTGCACCTTGATTATTTTGTCGATTTCGAGCTAACTTCATCCTCCTATCAAGAGTTCTGAAATCTTGCCTTCATACATTCATTACCGATTTTAATTACAAAAATGTTTAAAGATATTTGAATTTACGTACAATTTTGATTTTCCGTACAAAATTCTTTCTCAAATAGTTGATATTCCTTCTTTTTCCTTCCGTCCTGTATAATGACTTCTCCCCGTTCCCTCCCCCCGATCTGTCGACAGCGCCTTGCTGTGTGCTGATGGTACATACCTACCTCAGTAAAGTCAACGACAGAAACACATACTACCTACTCCTGTACACTTAGAGAAAATATACCTCATAAATTATAATTATATTATATAATATTAATGTATAAGTTAAGCTTACTTACATCTAATTGAATCAAAAGATTCTGATATGTTTCGTTACCTTGGTTGCAACTTATCACGTTGACTACTTCCCTAGTTATAGCTAATTGATATAATAATTGATATAAATCGAATTAATTGATATAAAAGCGAGATACGATGATACTTACGCTAGTATTGCTGATTTAGCATACGAGAATTACATTTGATACTTTCTAAAAATATATATTATAAGTAACATCGCATTTTGTGATTAAATTGAATTAGTAGAGCTATTATTTAATAATCTACGATATGTTTATGACTATGTACAGTCAGTGTAACATTTTATGTAAAAGTTACGATTGTATCCATTTGAGTAATTTGTTAAAAGTTTGCCATATACAATGATAGTATAGCCATAAATGTTAACAATGTACTGAAATGTCACAGTAAGTGCCGAAAGTTACAAATTAATATTTTAGGCCCTTACATTAAGTGCATGTTATCGACTCGTGCGGAACTTTTCAAATATCTACCTTAAAACCTACTCTATGAGCTACTTAGCGACATAATTGCGGGAAAAACTTGAAGTTAGAATTTGTATGTCTGCCATTAAATATGGTTCATTTTCCCCGAGCTTACATTTAAACTTATGGTACGGAAACACGACAAAAGCTGAGAGAACTTGATTAAGTACGAATTTCGTAGCTAATTTTGAACCTTAGATCTTTGAAATAAGGTTACATATTCACCAACATGATTTAGTACGCAGAGTACATTTTGTCACCCTCCGTCTTTGCTATGTCTCCATACTGTGATACTTACGCAGATATAACTATATTGTTCATATAATTCTCACATCAGATATAATTCTATATACTATTAGAAGGCATAACAGTTGTATTTATATCAGAACAATATCAACAAGAAAACAACGGGTGAGAGCAATAGCGCTTTCAGCTGACAACCATTTTACTTTTGCGTCATAATTATTAGAGCTTTCATTGCGAGAACGAGACACCGCTCTACAAAGTAGATTATACGGACCCTTTCTCTCATTTTTATACTCTTGATATAAAATTTTATATTTTAATTGTCATCATCGTAAGACCTCGTGACCTTTACTTTCGTGACATTTACTTTATTTTAGATTTTTGATAACTTTTATTTTTTATTTTAACGTTCCAATTAATAGTCGTTGCTAATTTACACTACACCAAAAGTAGCTTTTGTACAATATGATGTGTTGTCAATGTACAACTTAGCTATTTCAAGCTCATTTATTCCTTTCATTTTTTTATTCAACTCGTTCCATATCAAATGGTGTAAATTGTAACATGTTATTTTATCGCACTTGAGGCCATCTTTTTTCTCTCGAGCATCTTAAAGCACTATTGCTAGTTCACCCGATAAAGTCTACACGACAAGCACAGCTAGTTAATAGACATCTATCAGACATTAAATAACTCGCCGATACATTACGGCTCAGTGATCGAAGTTCTAGTGCCGACTGTTAGCTTACATTTGCTTGCGAAGTTACACTCTTTACAAGATTTATGTTAACTTGCTTATCATACTTTACTTTCAGGATACATCTGCTAACCCATTAAGTTTTTTTTTAAATATTGTTGTTACAATTTTTCGAGTATTTCTTAAATGTTATTTGTTTTTATACTCGTATCATCTCTTCAACGGTAACAACGTAAGAAAATCTATTTAACAGTCGACGTCTACCCAAATAGGACATTTATAATTACACAACAAGTAAATTCAAAAATATCGACAACAACACTGATTTTGGAGTGAATTAGAAGCCTTGCCTGAAGGGGTTCTTGATTGTGGGCTGAGGCGCGGGGGCCTGCGGTGCGGGGGTGGGGGCTGGCGCGGCGGCCGCAGCCGCCCTGAAGGGGTTGCTGGCCGTCGGCTGCGGCTGCGCAGGCAACTGTCGCGGTTGACTGTACTGGTCCTGGTACTCCTGCTGGTAACCTTGCTGCGGCTGCTGTTGCTGCTGATCGTACCCTTGGCTGTAGTTCTGATACCCGCCCTGGTACGACTGGTCATAGCTGTACGTACCAGGATTGGTATCTACATTCGACTCTTCAGTCCCCGCCACTTGTCCAGACACGTTAGAGTACTCAAGATGGTTCTTAAACTCCCCATTCACAGGCCTTTGGTCTTGCAAGCTGTAGGTTTGGTACTCCTTATCTGGTGGGTCAGCCATCAGGATATTAGCTTCGTTCTCAAACGGCTTGAAGTCGTAGATGTGCCGGAGGTACATGAGCACAGGGGCGTACAATAGATTGCTGAAGGCAATGAACAGGTTCAAGGCAGTGAACCCTATAGCTTCGACCACTTCTCCAGCGATGATCGGGCCGACGGCGTACGCGAAAGAGTATGATATGTCGGCAATCGCGTAGATGCTCCCGTACACAGATGAGTATCGCACGTCCACTAAGTATCCCAGAGTAGGTAGCAAGGCTGTGTCGATAAGCGCGATTCCGAAGCAGATGCCGCAAATAGGGATCATCAGCATCTTGTACGAGTTCGCGAAAGGTATGATGAAACAGCACAGACCTTCCAGGGCCAGACCGCCTGCCGCCATCAGCCACTGATGCTGCGGAAACTTCCTTGCCATCTTCACAGTTATTATCACTCCAAGAACGTGGGGGAAGAAGGCTGGCAACCAAATCATTCCGATCTTCCAATTGTCTTTGGTCAGATTGTCCTCCATCCAGAGTGAAATGGTTGGTTCTAGGAACGCTAAAGCTACGTTGGACATCATTAAAGCACCCGCGCAAACAGCGATGTAGGGATCCATCAGAAGCTTCCAGATGGGAGTACTGGGTGGTTTAGGCTCTCTAGCTTCCTTCAGCTGCGTCTTCAATGGTTTCATCACAAGCAGCAGCATGAATCCATCCAGCAACGATATTAAGGCGAGGATCAAGAACGGGACTTCTTTTCCTGCGAATTGATATAAAGCGCCGCCGAATGGTGGAGCCACCAAGCAGCCAAAGCTGATGAAGGCTAGGGCGATACCCAGAGCTTTGGATCTCTCATTTTCTTCAGTAAACCGGTCAGCTATCATCGCCAGTCCTGATGTATCAGCGAAGGCAGAGCCCACGCCCTGCAGACTCCTCGCAAAGAATAGCATGCTGTAGCTCCGACCGCAGGCGAAGATCGATGTAGAGAGGAACATAATGATGAGTCCGATCATCATGGGCACGTCGTACCCGATGCGGTCGATTAAGGCACCAGAGAATGGGTTGATCATGAGTTGCACGATAGCCTTCGAGGCGAACAACACGCCTGTCGCTGACTCCTGGCCCTCGTGCGATGCTGGGATGATTTTGGTCGGTGTGATGGTCTTGTTACCTACCATGTAGGGTGTCATGGTGACCACATGGTCGTAGCCCGCCTCGCCCCACGCACCGATGTACCGCAGGTAGTCCGGGATGATGGGCACGATCACCATGTACAACATGTTGTCGAGCAACAACGCTATGGACACGATGACCAGGATGATCTTCCTCTGCGACGTCGGCTCCTTGATCTTCTCCCACAGTATCTCCCGCACTTCCCGCACCTCGAGGTTCACCATCGGGATGGCCGCGCTGTCGATCTTCTGCCATATTGTCTGTGGTCCCTCCGCCATCTTGGATTATTTGTATAGCTTTTATTTTAAGAATCTATCTGTTGTGACTTCCTGTGGTCATCTTCAGGGGAGGGCTAAGACTGCCCTCGTGGTGATATTTGCGTGTTGCTCACACATTTACGCGGCGTCCTTCAGCGGGACCTCGATTGGGAGTTCGGAACCTGACAACAAACAGAAATGATCATTGTATTATCATTTCATGAGAAAGGGGGATGCTGCAATGTTTCAAAAGGATTGTGAGTCGATCTTTGTTTCTGTTAGTTGTCGTTCCTCTGTCCCGAGTGGTCTTATTAACGAGAGCTTCGATTTCCAAAGACGATTCAGAGTCCTTTTGAACACAAACACAAATTACTAATACGTCACACGTAACATTCACACAAATAAAACAAAAAGCAAAGGTTCATTAATGTTTATAACACCGTTCAATCAAATGTTTTAATTATTCACTGTTAATGTGGCGCATGTTTTTGTTCACTACCGTACTAATTAAAATGAAATGAATTGCATCTCATTTACTGTTCTAATAATGAATCGATGTACAACAGTACCTACTATCGGTTATTTTAAATCTCGGTTAAATTCGCTGAATCCGGCCGAAAACTTTCACTCAGAGTCAATTATAAACCTAAAGGCATATTTCTACCAGTATTAAATAGTAAAGCATTATGATTCAAAACAGCGATATCTCAAGGTCCGAATGATTGACGTTCCTTCCCTCCTTACAGAGACGGTAATTGTAACAACTTGTTTAACCAAAATCCAATTTGCTAGGTCCCCCGTTTCCAATGTCATTATAGCGAAGGGAGCTTACGTCGCGTTTTCGTTTTTTTCTCACAAAATGGCGTCTGTTCAATCAGAAATGTTTTCCTATTAACTGTGACAGTCTATTGGATATATTTTGTAAGAATTTTCCGTAATATGTGATCTTTATGTATGAAATGTCGATAATAAGTGGGCAATGTTTATTCATGACGCTTTTTTTCCTAGTTTTTGATGGTATACTTCGGTTAAAATTGGGTTGAATGGTAGATTCAGAAAGAGTCAAGTACTAACCTATTGCATAATAACACCCGTATACATTTATTAGTTAAAGGACATCCGGAAATACAATTTCAGAAAATATAAGGAAACTAGCTGCATAAGTTTCGATTCCGTGGGAATATCGGGATAAAAAAGTATCCTATGTGTTAATCCTGGTTATAAACTATCTGTATGCTTAATTTCATCCAAATCCGTTTCGTAGTTTTTGCGTGAATGAGTAACAAACATCCATCCATCCATCCATAAAACTTTCACGTTTATAATATAAGTAGGATAACAATACTGAAGACTGAAGACATTGAGCACTGCCTCAACCTCGAGCCCTACAGCAGTACTCCTCCGATATCTGTAGGAAGTAATCAACTGAAGCCGTTCAATACTCTGCTTACCCTCCTTTGTATACAGCCTCGTTAGAAACGCAAAGGGCGGAAAATCCCTCGCAAGACTTCCCACGAGAAGAGAATTTCAATGAAGAAAGGTAAAAATGCGGAAGGGAAAGAAAAAGAGTGATTAGGTGGCACACTTTTTGTTGCTGCTCGGTCAATTCGGGGAGAGAGTAAAAAAGTCTATTGAAACTTGTCTCGCTGTTGAATCAGTTTCCGAGGATAGATTTTACGCAGCTGTGCACTATTCGAGAGTGATGAGGTGTATTCAGCCTAAACCACTGACGTAACTTAGAAAGTGTTAAGGTGTATTAAAAAAAACTTAAATCACTGTCCACCGGTAACACCTCGATACAAATAGCAGTAAGGCCGTCACACCAAATTCAAAGAACAAAATGCTGTATTCATCTATAGAACATATGTAAATATCCCTCGTGAATCAAAACCATACAGAAGTAGGTACACCAGCCCAGTCATTAAAAAATAATAGATAAAGCAAAGCTCCAAACAGGCACAGTATAATAATGAAACTTCAGGCCAAGGCTGTGTGGATGCGGGTCATGGCGACGATATGGTAAAAGCGCGGGTTTTTGTAAGTGTTTCATGGGGTTTAAGTTATGAAGGGGGGATGGTGAAGGTTAGGTTATGTACCGAATGAATTTGAACCAAATCAGCCGAGGATCTAGAGAAGGTAGACTGGCTCCAATATGTATTAACATCATCAGTATGTGGCAGTATAGCGCTGGATATGGACTTTTCCATTTGCACGAAACGGAGATTGCATCTCGGTCAAATATACCAGTCGTACTCCGCGCTTCACATCCGCATTTATTATGCGCATGGCCAAAGTTTGGATCTCTCTGCCAGCGTCTGTGTTCCCTTCCACATTTAACCCAAAGCAAGAGTGAACAGGCATCTTTTGGGCACGCTCGTTCCATCATAGACCTCGTCCATCACTTTTCATCAGGCGTGATCGAGGTCAAGAGCAGGCACATTCAGCATTTTCTAGAATTTCTTTTATCTTTATAAGCATATTATTATATAGTTATAAATGATGTTAGTGTGTGAACAGCTGATAACGGCTTTGCGCCTCACAATAATTTTTAACACTGAAATAATCTCAAAAGCTCTTCTCACAAACCTCTGTGGGTACCAACATTTCATAACTTGCAAGTCAGTGTAAGTTATCAAGCAAACTGTTAGAGGCAAGTGTCGCGTGTCGCGGCTAGCTCGAACAGTGTCGCGGCTAGCTCGAACAGTGTCGCGGCTAGCTCGAACAGTGTCGCGGCTAGCTCGAACAGTGTCGCGGCTAGCTCGAACAGTGTCGCGGCTAGCTCGAACAGTGTCGCGGCTAGCTCGAACAGTGTCGCGGCTAGCTCGAACAGTGTCGCGGCTAGCTCGAACAGTGTCGCGGCTAGCTCGAACAGTGTCGCGGCTAGCTCGAACAGTGTCGCGGCTAGCTCGAACAGTGTCGCGGCTAGCTCGAACAGTGTCGCGGCTAGCTCGAACAGTGTCGCGGCTAGCTCGAACAGTGTCGCGGCTAGCTCGAACAGTGTCGCGGCTAGCTCGAACAGTGTCGCGGCTAGCTCGAACAGTGTCGCGGCTAGCTCGAACAGTGTCGCGGCTAGCTCGAACAGTGTCGCGGCTAGCTCGAACAGTGTCGCGGCTAGCTCGAACAGTGTCGCGGCTAGCTCGAACAGTGTCGCGGCTAGCTCGAACAGTGTCGCGGCTAGCTCGAACAGTGCGGTATTTGGTAGGTATAGTTAAACATTACTAGAACTATAGAATCGAGTGTTTTTGCCTAACTTTTGTATCTGCATACTGCTGCTAATACATAATTATGTAGTCTAGCGATTTAGCTCATTATATAGTTTGTTTTCGTTTCACTCATAAAACGTAGGTACAGTCAGCCTCAAAAAGATGTATCTATGTTGTCGACAAAAAATCATTTGATTGTCTATAATTGATGTTCAATACTGAATCAATGTGTCGCTACGATAAAGTACGCATATTCATTGTGGTTATTGAAACACAATTATGGAACAAAGATTGTAGTTAGTTGTCGGCATGAATGAATTTTTGTCGATGTATCTACATATACATATTTTTCTCCACTGTAAACTGTAACCACGGGTTACTCATTATGGTGAACAAAAGTCTTTTGTTTTGCTTAACGTATATAGAACAGCGTAATTAAGTTGCGATTTTGATATTACTAAGTGCTTTTTAAGTTTAGTTTGTAAAAGTTGTGTAATTAATTATTAGGTACCCAAATATACTTGCGTGTATAATAGACGTCACGCTTGACTGATTAGTGGTTCAGCTGATATAAGGAAACAGATATACCTCATAACCTCAATAGAAAGTAACCAACACAATTGACCGTTTCTTTTTTTCTTTCTTCATTTTGTATTTTTTTTTTTTTGTATTATTATTATTAAATTTCTTTTCTCCTTGTCATGTTTTCCAAAACTACCCACTAGTGCTGTAAGTGTTATTTCTGCACAATTATTACAATTTTATTGATGTTATCATTTTGTTTCTGCATGCTGTGTCTATCGCATCATATTGTACACCATGCTTGTATTCTTGTATTGCTTGTCTTTAAAGGATAAACAGTGTAACAATTGTAGATAGACCAATAAATAAAATAAAATAAAATAAATAAATAACCCTATTCTTACATAACAAAAAAAAAATTGATTTGATTTAACTAAAAGACGCAACGAACAAGGAAAATATTAAAGCCATTCTTGGGCTTCGTACTCGTTATATCAACCAGTCGGTTATCTTTTAAAGTGAAGGCACGTGAACATATCCTTCAGAAGTTGGCCGTAACATCCCAGCGCTGATTTTGCTGGATTCGTTTTCACCTCTACCGATATTTTTTTCTCCTGACATTTCATTTTGTTAATATGTATGTATGTATCTATGTATTAGTATTTATTCTTGTATTTTATGGTAATTTCCTAGCTATTTATCCCGTATGTTGCACCTGCCATGTTTTGTCACTGCATCACCCTAAGGTTAAATGATAGAAAAGTCCGCCTTTGTAGAGTATGGTTTTACTTGAAATGAGTACAGCTCAATCAAAAGGTAAAAGGTAAAATAAAAGAGATTAAACGCAATATTCCTCTTCATTTCCATTTCCACGGCGATCTATAAATAAACCTCCATGTTGACGTAATCAATTAGCTCACAAGAGGCTCCTGTCCCCCACTCGTCCCAAGCACTCTTCAGAACGGACAAATGAACAAACAGACTGATATAAATAGTACCAGGCTCACATGCGTGCGGGGAGGTGCAGGTAAAGGGAAATATTTGCTGTAGAAACGTGATACAGAGATATACTTGTAGGTGTCTTATAGAATCCTGGTCTAATTTAATTGGAACGTAAAAAGCTGTATCTTGGAGGTTTTAATAGACAGCTATTTTTGTATTAGTAAAAATATGGCGGGTGAGGAATACGTAAGATAGGATTTGTTATGTAACTAGATACCCACTCGCCTCTCGGTTTTTGTGACTTGCAAAACATTGAGATTTTCTTGCTGTCTGCGTATCTAAGTTAAATATTAGTGACACAATAAATCTTTCGGAACAAATTCACATAAATGATGGTGAAAACCACATCGAAATCTGTTGCGAAGCTTAGAATAACAAGGCGGCCATACAGACAGACACGAAAAGTGACTTTAATTTATAATATCTACGTATAGATATTGAAATAAGGTGTGTTTTTCCCTCCCGCCGTCGCTCGTAGCGCTCGCGCTACGGCGTAGCACAGTGCTACGATCCATTGAAATATATAACTGTAGTACTGAAATCCATTGAAATATAACTGAACTGTAGTAGCGTTTTATATCTCAACTAATATGAAAGTTAATTAATGTACATATAATAATTTTAAATGTTAGCTTATATAATGTAAATATCGTCAATAATTAAATAAAAACATGAATAAGTCTTATCCTGAGAATAAATGTTAGTGATAAATGGTCTTCTTTGCTTTTGACTTTACGCTCGCGTACCTTTTGTACCTTAGAGTACTCCCTAGCAATTTCGACAAACTGTTAATGTTACATTCACCTTTAGCGAAGTAGTCAGGTAACCGCGACAAAATAATTGTGACTTAACAAAAAAATTCACTTTACTCATAAAAAGCTTTAAATAAAAATAATCCCGTAACCCCTACATAAGAGCTACAGATTAACCTGTAAAACCCCGCCACCTCCAAGTTGCTTAAGCTCTTGTTAAGTTATCGATCTGTCGCGTGCCCGGCCGTACTTACACCGGCCGCACGCGAGCCCGAACTTGACGCTTGTACTTAAACGTAAAGTATTTTATTATTGTTCTGGGTATTTTGTTATGTATTGGTTGTTAAGGTCGTATGGTCGCTGGTTATTGAGAATTTGTAGGTATGATGGCGTTATATTTTAGCATAAACTTGACGGTATGAAAGCTTATCTTGGTTTGGCACTTCGTGGAGTATGGTAAAAATATTGCGCATATTACGTCATATGACTTTCCCTTCGTATGAATTTTGGGAGTAAATGATGATAGTTTATTGATATTTCATGACATAGTCATTCAATATGGTTATATGAACATAGAGGGTTATATTGATCATTTTAATGATAATAATTCTATAAATACGCATTTGTTACAATCGTGAATCATATTTTGTTCAACATACAACCTGACACTAACCTACAAATTGAAAAAACACGTAATAAAAAATAATCATTTCTAGGGCTACCCTGACGCTTCCCCCTTAAGAGATAAACGCTAATCATATTTAGAAGAATAGTTAATCAGCTCGGATAGCTGATAAAATTCGTCTGCATATAATATAAGTAGCTCCACCTCTAGTTCTGCAACATCTAGGATTAATAATCCAAAATTTAAATACGCATTTTATATAGCCTTCGTCTCTCTCCTACAGTATAATAAATATCAAGAAAATGAGATACTCTCTGTCTGACATAATATTAAGTAACCTACTGTTGATTTTGCTATTATAAGTACTTAGCATAACAGCATAATTAGGCTATAATGTTCCCATTACTGAGATACAGGCTCTTTATGAGAGATTGGGCCGTAATCCACCACGCGGGCCCAGTGCGGGTCGGTAGATGTCACATGTCTTAAAAATTTTGGTTCTAGGATATTTCAGTTTCCTCACGACAAATAAACGTGCTCGTGACTACATAAATGCTACAGAGTGCTCAAAAAATTAATATATAAAAAAGTATTACAACCTATGAACGCGTTAAAATAAAAACTTTCGGCATGAAGCTATCCACCTAGCACGAATTTCTAGATTAAGAAAATAAACTACTGAATCATTATCAAGATTACTCACGAATATAAACCTCTAAGCTGCCATAATTCACGATAACAATACGAAACTAATAAACGAGCCCCATACCAACCCATTAGCTATGGTTATAGCCCCATAACCATGATTTCATTAGCCGTTACGTCGCGGATGTGGGGGCTGTAAGTTCTTATTGTTGGAAATAGGACAGGATGGAGGACAGACAGGTTGCTGCGTCACCCACTTACTGTACGAATGGAATAGAGGAAGGAAAATGTCTTCCGGGTTTTTGTCAAAAGAAATAATTTAAATCCTTATTCTTAACTTCGATTTGTTTTTTTTTTTTTGTAGATGTATTTCGATTGTAAGTTTTAGCTGCATGTGCATGTGAAGTATTCATATCTTATTATTTATTACCTACTGTTTTATACTGGACATAGGACATTCATATTGAAAAGGGCTTGTGACAGGTGCGGCTGTTAATACTTAGCCAGTAATAACGCTACGCTACCATCTTTACATACCACGACCCCTCTGTGTCTTTGAAGGCAGGCAGTTGATGGATAGACATTCCTATTGAGTCGCAAAGAAAACTAAATATATTCGCCAATCTTTACTTGTCGTAATCATCATTTCGCAATATAACGCATATTTTTTTAATTTTTTTTTTATGATAAAACGTTGCCCCACACTATGAATTTCTTCTGTATCATAGGTGCGTTTACAAACATTTAAACTCACATACACAAACAGCTAGACCCGGCACAACTACATACAAAAGGTCATACAAATATTTGTTCCGTGCGGGAATCAAAACCGCGACACGCAGCGCAGCAGTCAATCGCTTAAACACTGCGCACTGCAATTGATTAAACATAGTGACATAATGGTCTGCCGCCTCAAAAGCTATGTCGTATTCAAAGACCATTCGTTTAATAATACCCTCAGCGTCAAATTGATCGCTGCCACAACCATACGAATAAAAAACACCGCACGTACTAGCTACAAATAATAACCTCCTAGGTTCAAGGTTGTATAAATCACCTCCACACGGCATAAAGTTCAGCGCATTGCAGAACTGCCTGTATATTATATAACGTATATTTTCGATATAGCGTCTACCTCTAGTAAAATGGCCGCCACGCGAGTAACGAGCTGAGGGCTATCAATCATAATACCACGCGCGTTTACAGCCGCAGAGGTAGGTTATTGATTTATGTAAAACAGTGATTCTATTTCTGGATTTTATACTACTCTAGCGTGTGACACAGAGCTAGGATCTGCCATAAGCGGCATAGGGATTGAGTCTATCAAAATCAATCAATTAATATGGCCAAACTCTACACACAGTATAAGCTGTTTTTATGATACAGAATAGCATATGCATATAGAGAAGAGGATAGGCATCGAACTGGCGATCGAGATGTCGTTAGTATGAACCCCTTCCGTTGGAATCGCTTTGGGTTGTGACGATTAAGCACGAGCATATTCAGCTTCGAAAGGATATCATCATTCTAGAGAAAATCTAGTACTACTACAAATCTACTATTCGAGACAAAAAAAAAACCACTCCACACTATTAGTCACACAAACACAAAAGAGACACAAATTGTATTATTCTTTGAATTCGAGGAGAAGGCTCCTCCAATACAAAGAGTAATACAATTTATTTCGCACAGCGTTTTTAAAATATTATCTCTGTTTAGTCTGACAAAAAACAGTGCCGTGACAGAAATACGTAATGGCTGGGGCTCTGCTCACCCCCTAACTGGATTATATTGAAGGTAAACAGTCGCATTAAAATGAAATGAAATTGCAATTTCTATGGGAGACGGACTCCCCGAGGAGTGTACAGGCACACGACATTGTTGCATGTGGAATAATTGTTTTTTTGTGTTGAATAAACCGTGTTGTATGTTAATGATTCATTTATTTCACACCCGTATAATTTAATAAGCATGTCATTTGATTGTATAAACACGCTATGTGACGTAATCTTTTGTTACGAACTGAAGTATTTTGTAGTTACATAATTATGAAAGGTACAATACAAATTCGTATACTCAAGGTGGCCTATAATATTTTAGGTAACTTAGAAACTGGTTTTTATGGTATTTCGGGTAATTGAATTCATAAAAATTAAAGATGAAAAAAATCTTAGGAGTAAAAAATGGCAACAGTCTAGAAAGTAGGTTACATTACAAATTAAAACAAAATGTTCCTAGAAACTATGCCAGTATTAAGTCATAAAAACAATCACTATTGCAGCTATTAGTGCGACATTTTGACAATATTCTTAGAAATTATATAAATATATTTGCAAGCCGTCGAAAAAGAAAGCCATTGTGTCGTTTCCTCTAGATTCACGTAGTCAGCGAGCCCCAAGCCGTCCACCTTTCAAAACTAAGGGTGGTACAGCTCTTACAAAAAATGGTCTAAGAAAAGTCGACAACTTCGCTAGAAAAATTCATCTGAAAAACATTTCTCAAAAATTCTGTGAAAAAGCATTTTTTTCCTGACACGATAGCCTTTGGGGATTCTTTCCGTCCTTTTATATGACACAAAAGCCTGGGCTAACAGTCTAAGAATATTTTATACGATAAAAGGATTCTATCTAAGACAAAGAAATGTCAGCGTTTTTTAATGTGGATTAGACACAAACCTTGAAAATAGTAGTATTCCAAGTATTTTAAGAACCATCATTCTATCCCTAAGTTTTACAATATTTTGGGTTTTGGATAAAAAAAACTTGGTGATGGGTACTGTATGCTTATCTTTAAACTTTGATTAAATAAATTTGATTTATTTGACGTTCAAACATTTAATGTCATGTTCAAAACAAGTTCTATCTATGTAGACACAAAACTTATCCAATATGAGCAATATCATCGTGGATTAGTTAATAATATTTCAACTTTATAGGTCAGCCAAAAACCTTTCTCCTTTTTTGTCCTGAATACTTGTGAAAAACAATTCAGCTACTTTCCTTTCTGCCTTTGACTTGGTCGCATTGCCCCAGGCAATTCATTCTTTGTTCCCGAATCGCCTTTGTTTCACTGAGCCATAAAATAATATTAAGTTCAGTTCAGATAACCAGTTTGCCATGGCTAGCTGTGTTTAGGCACATTTTTTCTATTTATTTTATACCTGCTTCAATTTATTGTTATGTTGTCAATTTTGTTTTTTTTTGTGTTGTTGTTTTTTTTTGTCGATACACCTAACATTGCGATATTCAATAACTACTTTCAAAACTCATAAAATAATCATAAAACTATCAAACGCCAATATGTCGTTTAGATGTACAGGCGGCTCTTCAAAGGGCAGGTGAGTTAGGGCGAGTTAATTTCGCAGGGGAGGCGCCCTCTCCCAGGGGAAGGGGAGGCAGGGGACGAGTGACCTGTCCCGGTCTAGTCGAGGGGAGAACCTTTGAATTTTTTATACGCTTTTTTGGTGAGCACTTTGCGAATATTTTCCAGTCGTGCTATATTTTTGTTCGTATGAAATAAATATAGGGTTCTGGTCGTGAATTCGGGATGTATTTGAAAGCTTCCGTTGTACTGAATTATTACTAAGTAAAGTAATTAAACAGTCCGCTGTGCTCCCGAAAGGTCACACGTGTGTTTTTAGATTTCGAATATTTATAAGTTCAAACGGAAATTCTTAACTTGGAACTCTTGAACATAGAGCAACCAGCCTTTTATTTTCTATTCTATTCTGGAAAAATCTCATCGAGAGAACTTAGGTGAAGTGAGCTAGGGATTGACACTTTTGACAGCTCACTTCACCTAAGATTTAGTGATATTTCTACAGAATAGCACAGCAACTGTTATATTTACTTAATTGTGTTGCCGATTCATAACTTTTTCATATTCGTTCTTCGCAGAATAGTCATTCTTTCTTCATGAAAAGATGACATACACGAAAATTTCCATTAATGTCTGCCTAGGGCACAAAGTGACGTGGCATCACAAAGGTGGTGTCTGTCGGGGGCAGTGCGATGCACCGCTGTGACGTCACAAAGGGCGAGACCTACCCTGCTGCGCGCTTTGATCGGTGCACAGGGGACACCAGGCATGTAGGCAGGAGTGCTATGAAGGGACATAGAATAAACTATAGACGAGAAAGACTATGACGGGCGAAATGGCGGGGAAAATATGAAAACGTATTGAATTTTTAATAAACCGATTCGATGTGAGGATCGAAAGACAGTTTAGGTGTGTTACGCAGGGCAATGTTTCTTTTTTATTTACCGACTTCAAAAAAGGAGGAGGTTCTCAATTCGACTGACTTTTTTATGTTTGTTACCTCAGAACTCCGTTATTTATAAGCCGATTTGCAAAATTCTTTTTTTATGTGAAAGAATATGCTTTCAGATTGGTCCCATAGAAATTTTATCGAAATCGGTTCAGTAGTTTGGTTTAAACCAAAATTACGGCTAAAAATTCAAGCAAATAAAATTACGTCGTTTGCTTGTCACAAATAAAAAGTGAAAAATAAAAACTTTTTTACAAAAAAAAAAACAGCCGACTTCCATAAAAGCACTACAAAGTGAAAAATAACTTTAATTTCGGAAGTCAGCGGTGGAAAACGATATCCCAAAGACACCGACTTCCGAGATTAAAGTTATTTTTCACTTTGTACACTACAAAGTTATGTAAGTCGTTTGTTTTTTTTTTTTTTGTAAAAATGTTTTTTAATTTAATTATTGTAAGTACTTACTTTTGTGAGTTTGGTTCATTAAAGGTTGTTAAAAATAGACAAAAGGATCAGTTTTTTCTCTTTTAAGTTTGTTACACAAATACTTTCCATATGTTAAATTTCTTTTTTGAACTTACGGAAGGGACTGGACCCTAATACCCTATCCCTTACACAGGGAATCCTAGTGTGGGGGCCAGAGATAAATTGTATTTTTTTTTTCTCTTGTGAAGTTGAATTACATGTAATATGTGTATATGTGTTGTACTAATGTTGGAATGAATAAATATTATTATTATTATTATATTATAGTTCCTGGAAGGACTTGCGGGAGACCTTTGCTCAACAGTGGGACAGTGCAGGTGATACAACAAAATAGAATCCTAATTAGAAGTTAATTAGCTGGCTTGCTTTGTTTACTTGCTAGACGTGCCACTTTTTATCGTCACTTCTGTTTTTAATTATTGATTGTGTGTTCTAGTCGCAGTTGTAGGACGAAAGTATAATACCAATTAAATCATGACATTTTGGACCTACCCTAGTAACCCATAAGGGATGTTTTGGTCCATATTGGCTCTGGATCGAGTTGAGTGGAAAAAGTAAGGGAGTCTGCGCTTTGTCCTGTAGTGGGGCAGGAGCCCTATGACTCATTCATACATGTTTTTCCTTTCATAATCTTTTTCAAACATATTCAATAATTGTTTATTTAATTTTCACAGTATCCCATGAACAATTCGGTATCTGTCATGAGCACGAGTCTCGCAGCTGTGAGGTAACAAAAGCCGAGCCAGTCCCGCTGGGCCTTTGATCGAAGGCAGGCGAAATTACATTTGTATTTGTGTAGGACTAAGCAAATATAATTTAAGTAAATTGTACTGGAACAGTTTAGCTAGCCTACGATTGTTTGCAGAGTTTGGAGTTAGAAGGCAAATCCTTCTGGATTAAAAAATGTAGGTATAAATCTGGCTTGGCCTGACATTTATAATTCGGGTATATTTAAGCTGGCTTGGTTATTAGAATTTTAAGGTACAATATTTTTTTCTGACATTTCCCGTGAGGTTGAGTATAATTTTCTAAGGCGTACTTCGTAACGTGAAAGTTTGTACATTTGGTGTGGTTTTGGACACATTTTACCTGTAAAATGGTTCTCATATAGGTATAATATTTTTTGCAGTCAGCTAATTTGTATTTTTATTTTTTTTTCAAGATAACGACTATCTATAATAATGTGTTAAAAATAATGAGCCTATAATGTATAAGTTATAAGAGGAAAACGTATTATTTTTAACAAGATAGTTTTTTTAATCAACCACTCAGTCGCTATTTCACCCGACATCCCAATCAAACTTACAACTTACCATAACAACCCCACGCCACCATGAAATCAATTAAAAAATCCGATACAACACGTCTCCCCTGCAGCAAAAGGTCGAGGGTCCTCGAGCCGTGCCGTATCGCAGCCGACCCCTGTCCTCAGCCAGGGAGCCAGGGTGCGAGCCGGCCAGCTATTGTTCTATATGTTGTAAATTTTTGTCCTAAGCTTGTAATAGATATTTGTAAAGATTATTTTGTCTTTCTTTTGAATACAGATGGTAGATAGTGGGTTGGGTTTACCCAGAGGTTTTACTCTACTTGCAAATTATTAAATTCTACTGAATCAACCCTAAATTCTCAACCTTTAACTCGCCAATGCGGAGTTGACTTATTAGACAGAAATCCTTTGTACACACGACGACATATATCAAGCTATACATTTCCAATGTAAGCTGACTTCTCATTGTACAAAAAGCCTACACAATGTGGGTCAGCTTAAACTGGAAATGTACAGATTGATATATATCGTCGTGTGTAAGCATCGAACAACAAAATATTTCAGTCATTATCAAACTACGTCCACGAAGTAAATTAACTTGAAACGCGAGACGACACGATACCGAACTTCTTAACTCGATCCAATATAAAAGAATCCATTGTTTTCGCGAAGTTCACAAGTTTCAGCGTCACTTGACATGTTAAAAAAATAAAAACGACTTCCCTGTATTTGCTGTTCAGATAATCTAAACTCGACCTTGTTTCCACAAAGTAAGGTTTAATAAAATTGTAGCTACAGCACTAAACAACTTGGTATTTTTCTTAGCGTTTCATTTTGCGATGAGAACGGGGCAAACTGGATTATATCGCGGGTCCCAGGGGAGGCGGGGAAGTGGGGCACAGTGGGAAAAGTTTACGTAAGTCAGCTGTAATCTTGTTTGGGTTGAAGGGTTCTAGGCCTTATTTATTCAAGCTGGAGGCCTTGCATTCGTGACGTTGCTCGGAAGTTGTGGCCCCTGGTAATAGTTTACGGGGCTCCGCTCGCTGGTGGGAGCTGTTGATCGAAGTGGTTTATGTATGTTCTGTGATATTTGTCGGGTATTGAACCGGATGGTTTGGTACTGTGTGGTTATTTCTAAAATCTAGGGAGGTTTTAAATATTTAGTCAAAATAAAGTTGAAATAGCTTTACTATTCTATCAAACTTTAAATTGTTATTACAATATCGGTGAAGGAAAACCATCGTCAGGAAACCGGCATGTCCTAAAACCAACAATTTGACTTGTGACATCTACCAACCCGCATCTAGGCCCACGTGGTGAATTACGGCTCACTTCCTCTCACGAAAGGAGGCCTGTGTCCCAGCAGTGGAGATATTATAGGCTGAGTATGCTTATGCTTAGATTATCGGTATTGCGATTGCTTTTCCTTTCGTTTTTTTATTTAACACTAGGCATTTCTCCTGTATCGTGGGTGCGTTTACAAACATTTAAACTCACATACACAAACAGCCAGACCCGGAACAACTACTTGCAGGTCATACAAATATTTGTTCCGTGCGGGAATCGAACTCGCGACACGCAGTGCAGCAGTCAATCGCTTAACCGCTTCGCCAACGGTGCCGTCAAATTCAGGAGAAACTACACGAAATGGTTTACATTTATCGTTACCTGCTTTAAAAATCTTGGAGCCGACAAGCAAGAATTATTGGTAAAAAAGTTACTAATTTATCTGAAACTCGCGACTCCAGTATATTTTATTTTTGTCACACTTAAAGTCACGAAACACGATTACCCAACCCAAAGCACTTGATCACTTGGGCCGCGAGGGCTTCCCCTGTGCCCGGCTCTCCCTGCTTTGTGCTCAAAGAGCCCCGACCTCCTCACACAGAATACCTAATAACTACGTATGCAGGCATGACTACGAAATATGGCGTTTAGACAATATTATACTCGTATACAGCAACGTTGGTAATTAATATTAAATTGGAGCACGTATAATGTGTGTACGCAAAGTAAAGTGCCTGCCTGGGTTCGAACCCACGACCTACAACTCGTAAGGTGAAGCCGTTACTCCGGTGGGCCAGTCCACTCCCTCCTGAAGAGAGGAGGCCTGTGTCCCAGCAGTGGGAACAAGGCTGATTATGCTATAATGTGTGTACCTTGTAGTTTTTGGAGATCATGCGGTACGATGCAGGTTATAATGACGGTAACTTACTGTGTCTCGAGAGTATAGCACTCACACGCTATTGAAGCGTACCTAGCTTTGTATCAGCGACTGAATTTGTAATCGGATCAGTACTTCCGTGGATTCCTTTTTGTAAACATAGGTATAGACAAATAATTTGACCTCTTTATAACATTAGTTTAGATTTATTAATATTTAAAGCCGTTTACAAGCTGCTGTAGTTATTACATTACAGTAATTAGTTTAGATTTATTAATATTTGAAAGCCCTCAGCAATAGGCGTTTACAAGCTGCTGTAGTTATTACATTACAGTAATTAGTTTAGATTTATTAATATTTGAAAGCCGGCAGCAATAGGCGTTTACAAGCTGCTGTAGTTATTACATTACAGTAATTAGTTTAGATTTATTAATATTTGAAAGCCCTGGCAGCAATAGGCATTTACAAGCTGCTGTAGTTATTACATTACAGTAATTAGTTAAGATTTATTAATATTTGAAAGCCCTGGCAGCAATAGGCGTTTACAAGCTGCTGTAGTTATTACATTACAGTAATTAGTTTAGATTTATTAATATTTGAAAGCCGGCAGCAATAGGCGTTTACAAGCTGCTGTAGTTATTACATTACAGTAATTAGTTTAGATTTATTAATATTTGAAAGCCCTGGCAGCAATAGGCGTTTACAAGCTGCTGTAGTTATTACATTACAGTAATTAGTTTAGATTTATTAATATTTGAAAGCCGGCAGCAATAGGCGTTTACAAGCTGCTGTAGTTATTATATTACAGTAATTAGATTAGATTTATTAATATTTGAAAGCCCTGGCAGCAATAGGCGTTTACAAGCTGCTGTAGTTATTACATTACAGTAATTAGTTTAGATTTATTAATATTTGAAAGCCCTGGCAGCAATAGGCGTTTACAAGCTGCTGTAGTTATTACATTACAGTAATTTCTGTTGGGATTTCAAATTAAACAATCACCAAGTTGAATACTTAACCTGCCTAGGTTAAGTACTACAGATAGGAATCTGTCACAACAAGCTACGCGACACTTCCCATACATAATTCGCGAATCAACAAAGGAAATTGTCACTCTCGAACACAATTCTAACTCGAAGCACTTGATCGCTAAACTCTCTTCACCCTGGGCGGCCACTTCACCCCTCTCGCCTCGCAGAGGAGGCTGGGCACAGTGAGCACTCCCCGACCTCCTTATACGGAATACGTAGTTTCCTACTGCACTTGTAAAGTTGGAAACGCAATTAATTTTATAAGGCCTTTGAAAATGTTTTCAAGAAGTCACTAGTCTAATAAAAAATCTTATAATCCGGATTTAGAGCCACACAATATGTTTTATTTGTCATTCGATTCGATTCGACAATAAGCACTGTACGTTTTTATTGAACAAGTACTCGATTAGGTAACATCACATCATAACAAATGGGTGCCGCGGTGACCTAGTGCTAACGGTGAGCTAGTGCTAACGGTGACCTAGTGCTAACGGTGACCTAGTGCTAACGGCTGCGACTTACGAGTTGCAGTTCGTAAATTCGAACCCAGACAGGTTCAACTTTCATCACCACTGCTCACAAAACGGTGAAGGAAAACATCGTGAGGAAACCGGCATGACCTAGGACCAAAAAATCAAGACATGTGACATCTAGCAACCCGCAATGGGCCCGCGCGGTGGATTACGGCCCACTCCCTCTCTCCGAGAGGAGGCCTGTGTTTCAATTCTCCTATATTTTATAGGTATTCCTACCCAAAAAACCTAATTCAGGCTTGTGACAAGATTACTTTTTTAGTACTTGACTATGGTCCTCAATTTATTGAAAGTAAACAGTTTTCAAGTCCACACGATATATATATCAGGTGTTAAGTTTTACGTTGCTGACTATATAAGTTATTTTTCTTTCCTTTCCTAGCAAGCGTTGGAAAACGTAGTTTTCGTTTTCAATAGCTGTAGAGGGTAGAAACGTATTTTCTGATAGTTTATGTCGACAGCTCCGCGGTGCTTCGGGAATATTTACCGTTCTGTTCGGAAGACTTCGTTTAATATTTATTCGGTTCCCTGTGGTGAATACCTTGAAGCGAATGTTTATAGGTACAACCCAGTGATATATTTTAGCAGTTGCTTTTAAGGATAAACTATAAACTATAAACTATATACTCTGTGGAACAAGTTAAATGGTCTAGTTTCTGTAAAACTCTCTGGGACTGAATCCTTAAGTTACACTATGTAAGTCTTTTGCTTTACTTGACCTTGATAATGGCGCAATCAATTTAAATCTGCTTTACTGGTTGCACGTCGTAATTACAGAAACAATTAAAAAGCCATTGTGTCTCGCGCGGATCCACGTTTCGGAATACGAAGGTTTAAAAGTGATTGGCCACAATGCCAAAACCCGTCCTAATTATTTCCAAGTAGACTTAAGATATGGAAGTAGCTTTTAATGAATTTATCTTTTAGAAATCAGGGCTTTACTAAACCATAAACTAGTTTACACTAGTTTCATAGGGCTTAGAACAGATGGCAGATGGGGTAGAACAGTGCTGGACTGGAGACCGAGACTTGGTAGTAGAAGTGTGGGCAGACATCCGATGAGGTAAACCGACGACCTCATCAAGATTGCTGGAGGACTCTGGCTTAAGAAGGCTTAGAGACAGAGAAGAGTGGCGTGCATTGGGTGGCGAAAGGCTGAAGAAGAAAGAGAGAGAAGATAAACTAGTTTCATAAACCACGATAAAAAATCTACTTAAAAACCGGATGGTTTTTACTTAGATACATTCCCAGACACATATCTTAGTGTAGTCATTAAATTTGCACGGCTGTGTAATAGGACACCGCAGTAATTGCTCGACCCTGTACTCGTGTAAAACACTGAGGGAGAGCCGACCAAATGAAGCCATCTCTCTTAGGGAAAAACTGGGGAAAGTTATCACTACTGTTAAATCACAGGAAACAAGACTCTTTGACGTTGAAATAAAGGTGTTACTTAAAAGGGGCCTAAGCAAAGTTATTGGTACTGTTAAATCAGCAAAAATTAGACTCTGTTCGGTTGTGATAAAGGCGGGTGTTACTATAAATAGATAAATGGGATGCTGTTGCTGTTGCTGTTAGCTGGCGTAGGGTTTCGGGTGATGTGTAGTTTGGTATAAATAATGATTGTTGTGGTGTAAGCCGATGCCAAAGGAAATTATTTCCCTATGCGAGACAAACTGTATGGATACTGGGTTTAGTTACGTGGAAAACTTAAAGAGGGCTGACTTAGATTCCACGTAAACTTAGAAGCTATTCATTTTAAATACCATTTTATCTTTGATATCGTAAATGTCAAAATAACAGCTGTTTAATAAATGCATATGAAAGTATAAACGGTACTTATAACAAAAAATGTTTGCCTGTCTGATTGTTTGTTTGTTCCAGGTAATCTCCGAAACGGCTAGACTGATTTTGACGGGACTTTCACTGGCAAATAGCTAATGTTGTAATGAGTAACTTACCACACTTTTATTTTAGAAAAAAATTAGGGTTCTGCGAAAAAAAATTAAAACCTATGAAATCTAGTTTTGTTTTTCGAGAAGCACGCGAATAAAGTCGCGGGCACAGCTAGTCCTCCTATAAATAAGACTTTTAATTGGTGTTAATTTACTACTAATTGCTTCATACAAAATATTACTTATTTGCTATGTTAAATGTTGATAAATTGCACTACGTCATGACCAAGCTTTCAACCTTTCCTTGGTTGTCCTATAATTTAGCAGGTAGTAGGTTATTAGGTTAGGGTCGCTGGGAGACAATTGTTAAGCCTTTAATTACCCGTACCCCATGATGACCTTCAACATTTCTATGGAAAACTAAATGGCGTTTCACATGAACTGTATCATAAATTAGGTTTCATATTCAAACCGTCGAACAAAACAAAATGGAGAGAAGGCAACTATCTAAATATTTGCACGTCCAGAACACGGTTTTATAGAAGGTCTACCGCAAAAACTAAAACAGACTAGTTTTACGTCCAGCAGAAAAACGCTAATTCGAGTCGTACTCGTAAATCTGTAGTGCTGTCCATCGCGGACCCTGCCCGGGCACTCCCCGGGTATAACGAGGGACCCGCGGGCAATAAAGCTGTTACCCAACCGTGCCGAAATCACCCGAACGCGCTCGACTAGTTTCGTATAAAGGCCGCCATTTTAGTTCGCAATTTGAAGTGAAATGTCAAGTGTGGCGTGATTGGATCAGTTAGATTTGATTAGGATTTAGTCGTAGGAGCTCTCTTAAGTTATTGTTACGAGTACCTATTAGCTTTCTAGGGATTTTGTTGTGTTCAAATGCTTGTTTCATTATTTTCGTCGGCCCTTTTTTATTTTTGTTTTATCAAATAACTGTCTCGACTTAAAATGATTGTAGTCAAAAAACTAGATTGTTTACAATTATTGCGAGCACAAATTTAATTATTTTACGGCTACCGACAGGTCTGGAGAGTAAGCTTAGCCATTTGCGATATGAAAATATTTTTTCCTCTCCTTCACATTCTACGGTAATCGTGTTTTTGCACGAATAAAACATGATTTGAAACATATACATTCTCCAAAGAGAAAAAATAAGGAAAGGAAAATTGAACACGAGAAAAAATCCGATTACATACCTACGTCACCACTATTACCACACTTGAAAAACACGTTGAAAAAGGTCCATTCTCGCGAATTTTCTTCCGCTATTTCTAACCATTTAAAAGATGTGGCTCCCGTATAATGTCCCCTCCTTACGAGCTGGTATTAGCAGCGTGGTTATCGGCAGCGATCGCCACAAATCATTCCGCCACCGACACATTACTGACGGCTAATTTAACAAGGGAGGGGTCCGTAGGGCTCGCTGGCCATGTGCGACTTTTTGCGTAGGATCTCGAATGGGTTAGGCAATTTGAAGATGCCGTGAATAAAAAACTATGAAAGAATGACTCTGCAGCGACTTGTACAAACCAAATATATGGCATACGTAATAGAAAAGTAAAGATTGACACAATTTGAAACAAAATTTGTTTTTGCGAGAAGACACCGTTGTTGCCAAGAACTGTCAGAGTAGTCCCTCCTGTACGAGTATAAAGACAAAGCATATTTAGCATAATCACCCTATAATGTTCCCACTGCTGGGACACAGGCCTCCTCTCTGTGAGAGGTAGTGGGCTGTAATCCACCGCGCAGGCCCAGTGGGGGTTGGTAGATGCTACATGTCTTCGAAGTTTGGATTCTAGGACATGCCGGTTTCCTCGCGATGTTTTCCTTCACCATTTTGAGAGCAGTGGTGAAAACATATATTTAAAAATATGAAATTATAACAGTCTAAATGTAACACATGAACCGTTAGCAAGCTGCAACCTTTCTGACTCACCGACTCCTTTGACAATTATTCAAAAGTGCTTGTAAATGGTTTACTTGAAATAAATGCTTCGGGTTTTAGTAACAAGTTTACGACAAAAATGTCGCATGGCAAAATCGCACGTTATCTAAGTCCCCTTTGTTATGACAAACCGTTGTAAGGGGAGGCAGCCATCTTGCAAATATTATCGTATCATAATGGCTCAACGTTCAGCAGAACGGTTGTCTCACGGTGTATTTCTTTTGATATATTATTATAGTTATTGCTGTGGCAATATACTGGTGTGAAGCTGAGTTATGATGTGAGGAGAAGACCGTTCTAATAAAGACTAGCTGTGGCCCGCAGTTTCGTTCACTTTGAGGTCGGAAATTATCCCACGGGAACGCACTACCTATACAAAGTATGTACTAACCCAGGTTATATTCAGTCAGCCTAAGTCAATCTACCTGTGTGCCAGTTCCGATTAATTTTCTTTAATGAAAACTAACATAATAAGTTAAGGTTGAAATAATAAACGAAGAGTATAGTTCCAAGCGAGTTGCTGCACAACGAAGTCTGTTAAGTAGGCCGTATCTGAGAAGTTAAGGCGTTAAGGTGTGAAAAGACAGACAGTTATTTCGTCATTTATAATACTATGTAGTATGGATTTGATCAAGTTTTAAAATTCCACAGTTTCGGTTGGAAAAGATTATAAAGACAAGTTTCTCTGTAAGAGTAGTAGCTACAAGACAAATTACCTGAATTACTCATAATCATACCTAGTTGAAAAATTCACTGTAGATAATTCACATAGTTTCGATATATTTCTTCTTCTCCGTTTCTGTTGCCACCTAAATAATTATTCATGTTGTGAATGTGATTTCCTGCCAAAACGAACCTGCTTCAATGAACTGACAGACTGTTATTAGTTTATGAGCACTTTAAAAGCCATAAAATACGCCAGATTTCACAAAAACAGCAACCACTTCCCTCCTATTATTCCCCGTTTCATTCTGTCAACTAAAACAAAACGTCTTTCATAGGAAAACCTCTACATCCCGGATCCCGGTGTGAAGCAGTGAACAATGCCATCACAAACAAACTTAATCCCGGGTTTAATGATTGCGGTTCCCCTCTACGTATAAATATTGTCCGCCTCTCCCCAGCTTACATTTATTGCCGTTGTACCCGCAACAATGTGCGGATACGCGGATACCGCGGATACGGCGGATATTCGGATATTGTTAGGGGAAGAAGGGGCAATAAGGGTCGTGTTAAATTGCAAGTGTGATTTTTTTGGTTTCCTATTATGTTATAATTTTGTGCGGTTAATTATTTGGATAATATGCTGTTGTGCTTAATGGTTAGTGTCGCGGGGTGAGCAGAGTTGCGAATTGTGTAAGTATTTACAAAACACTTTATTACACGATTTAAAATACACTTACAATAAGGGTCCACCTTAAGTTTAGGGTTTTTCTGTTTGAAATCATGTGGGGCATACACTTACATAGGGACAACCAGATTACCTACATACTTGTATCAATTAATCAATTTCATAAACTTGCTAGCTGTGTTAATTATTGTTGTCACAAAAGTCTTACAATGATCTTAAACCTAATCGGCGAAGTCAAAGTCAAATCGTTTATTTCAATTAGACCATTAAAAGGCGCAAATTACAACAAAAAAGAAGAATTGGTTCTAGGTGCCCCGGATTGCATAAGTTTTTCGTACAATCAGAATTCAGCTTAGCTTATACTGGTTATGTATCACTTGTTGTGTAGCCGTGCGTAGCTGCTGTTTATTAAAAAACCGTTCCTTATTTATCGAGAATCGAGATGTACCAATCACCCAATCCCACCAACGCAGAAAATCTCGATAAATGCATCCCGTGTCGTTGATTGAGACACGTTCACTCGCGAGGGGAGGTCGGGCACAGCGGTCCGCGTCGGAGACGAATAGTTACGAGGGAGATAAATACAATACGTGATGGCCCCAAACGAGAACCGAATACTGATCGAATTGTGGAAAATGATCTTTATTTGTTGGAACCTATGCATAAATATCGTATAATTAAAGTTAGTTAAGGGTATTGTAAAACGAATATTTTAGTATGACTATGAGAAATTATGAATAGTTGAAACATCACGCAATTTATCATGGTCGATAAACTGTGTAACAATTTATTTTTGGATGTATGAATACAAAGTACAAACGTAACATAATAAATTAGAAATCACGTGTGAAAACCGACCGAGTGCAAGCACGTGCAATTACTGTACCATGTCGACAACAATTACTGTACCATGTCGACAACTAACAATTACTGTACCATGTCGACAACTAACAATTACTGTACCATGTCGACAACTAACTAAGCCTTGCACAGTGATTATTCAGTCCTAACAAGTTTCGTGCACCGGCTTCTCAATGTTGTTATTTTGTCTTTTTAATTAATAAATCTTTTTTGTAAGGTCTCCTGACGATCATTGACAAAGAGACATGGCACTTCTGAAATTCTGCATTATTCTCCATTAAAAATATAACGCCAATTAACTCAGATACAGACAGGACACCTACCTCCAAGAATACAAAAACTCCCTAAAAAGCACGCGAAACCGAAGGCTAGTAATAACTTTATTATTGTACGATACACTTCCATATCAACACACTTCATATTCTACACATATACCCCGTCATAATGATATTGTATCGCACGGCCAACTTACGTCACAATGATATTGTATCGCACGGCCCACTTACGTCACCAGGCGCCTATCGTTCGCATCCATTTGTCACAGAGTGTCACAGCACGAGGCGGCGCGCGGCGCGAGGCGGACTGGTGTGAGCGATGGACGGCAGGCTGGTCCTTTATTGTGTTTGAGATGAGAGCTGATATGGAAATGGAGGAAAATATGAAGTGTCAGTGGAAGTACGAAGTTTTCTTTGCTATGGTTGTGTATTGTCGGTCGATTAGTGTTTTATCGATTTTATTCGATACAATAATGATATTTATTAGTACAAAGTATAGAAGAGTCAAGCATGAATGATTGTCACACAAGTCGTACTTTAAATGTTTTACAATTTATGATAGTACTTTATAATCGTTCAAGTAATTTAGAACAGAATAGAAAACTTTTATTTCAGACAGAAGTCCATAGGGTCAGTAACAAATGTTACTTAACTTTTAGTGTTAGGTTAGATAAGGTTACAGGCACAGATAAAATAGACAATTAAAATTCGGCGTGGAGTTGCATCCTCCTCCGCAACATCGGGGAATCCCACCGACCTGCGAACACGTTGAGAATACTGTTGGTGTCGCCGCGAACACGCGTCATCAGGGATGTACATCGATTCCTAATAATGGCGGCAAATCATGAATATTATTATCCCCAAACATTTCTAACGCACTACAACGCCACGGCAGCCGCAGCAGTACTCTCAGTGCATTATTATATTGAACGCGTAGGTCGCTGTATGCCCGCTGAGTGAAGTTGACCCACAGGCTGCACGTGCAGAAGGAGTAGTAGTAGTAGTAGTAACAGTACCTAAGCTTTGAAAAGCGTTACTTTAACGGTGTTCGTACATCCTGCAGACCGGCGGCAACTTATGATTCAGGGGGAGCTGATGACAGCTTTGACCTTCACCTTAATTGTAGGTCATCATGTAATCGAAAACGAACTGGTTGCAATTTACATAGTACTCCTAAATTACCTACTTCAACCAGTGCTTACACCCTTGCACACTTCGTTCTATAGAGGCGGCAAAAGATAGTTTAAAAGATGACAATAGCAGCGTGATGTAAGTGGAAACTGACGGCCTGTCGTCAAAATGACGAGTCTGAGGAGCCTATTATATTTTTGGGATTTCCATTTCTTCCATCAGAATATGCTTATCGAATATTCATTGAAATACTAACCTAAAACAAATTCTTTGCACTACAGCAAATTCCCTTGACAACGCTACAAATAAAATATTCTGCAAGAATAGCCGTAAAATCGATATTTCCCATTACCCTGCGGCTGGCGGGCTGCGGGCTGGCGGGCTGCGGGCTGGCGGGCTGGCGGGCTGGCGCGCCGGCGTGAGCTCGACGAATATAAATAATAAGTAGTACCGCGAACCGATTCGATTCTATCGAGAAAATTGTTTTCTTTGTAAAGCTTTAAGTATTCGTTTCTCGGGAGTTTTATTTCTAGAGTAAAGTTGCGACAGAGTGGCAAATTCATAGTAGGTACCTACTATTCTTGGAGAGGCATTATAACCATATTTTAATGAATATACGTAAGTTTTGTTTTAGAACCATTGAGATAGCTCCCAGCTCTGCCTGCTTAGTAAGATTGTATGTAGTTTCTCAGTTACATTTCTAATTTTCTGCCAAATTGTATCGTACAAATATAAGCTAACGCCTTCTTCCCATGGTAGAGACTACAGAATATGGTACAGATCGCCACGTATGTACTATGATCCTAACATACTCCTTTTGCCTCGTTTTGCCAAATTTTATCAAAGTAAGTTGCGGTTGCATGATCGAGTCGCTTTCTGATTTTTTTCATCCGTGTTATGCTTTTTTTTCAATCCTATAAAAAGGCTAAAACCTGTAACTTTTTTCCAATTTCCACCCTACCCATCAATGCTGAAGGTAGCATCTTCCCAAAATACGATTATGTCAGTCTGTCGGCGATATTAGCATAGTACACGAGTTTCGACTTCTGCCGGCGGCGGCGCGCGGCGGTATCAAATATTCATAAACAGGGAGCGGGCCCGCTCGCCCGCTCGCCCCTCGGCAGAGGTAGTGTATTGTTAACTTTGTACTTAATGAAAGTATGTCGGGTATGGTACCGATGAAATTAGTAAGGTTTTATTTCTTATATTTAATTAGTACAATTATTAGTACTGTTGGAGTTAATTTTTAATTTTGAGTTTTTTTTTAATGTATTTAAAAAGGTCTTTCGAATTGTAAGCAATCTACAGGGTTCGTAATTGTACTTTAGCTTTAAGCCATTGCATTGCATTGTTGTATCTATAATGCTAAAAAAGATATGAACAGGGCTCTGGGCATTATCCCACTCAGTTTTGCAAGAAAATCAAGTTCGGTGATATCAAAATCAAAAGTCATTTATTCAAATTAGGCTGAGAATCAGCACTTTTCGAACGTCAAAATTACAAAAGACAGTCGCCCAAAAACGCCCGCCCTTCACCACTTCCTAGTGCTATCGCTGGGAAGAAGAAGTGGCGCAACAAACTCCCCAGCAGCACAGCTGTCTGTTCAGTCATATAATAATGATGATATGTTGACCTAAATATCAGTTAGGCAATTAATTATATATGTTAACAGCCTATTGAAATTTGCATCCACCTGTATATATCCCCCGCTACCCCAATGTATAACATTACTGGAAACAATATCTACCCACCTACTCGTCTGCTCATCCCCCTCGCCGTAAAACACGTCGCAATACACATCTACATACAAAGTGCTCTTTGACAGTGATGGCTAACATCCAAAGAAAATCCAATTCCGTTCCGTACGGTAAAATCACCGTAAAATTAAATGTCAACTTACATTGTCAGCTCGCTTTGAGGGCACGCAGGCAAATTGCGAACGTAATCCGTAATGTAACATGACATGACCTAAATGTTCATTTGTTTTTATAAAGTATAAATCTTGGTAGCAGTCGATCTCGTTTTCGCATTTCGATTTGCGGAATCGGCTTTTAATACAGAAATATGGTTTGTAAAGGGAGTTACGTCAGAATTGTATATTTTTGGTTACTGATTCCCATTGCCTGGGCTGGTTACTTTTGGAGGTAAAAATAGACCGCATCGTATCTGTACACGATGAGTCAACAATCTCAATCACAAATGTATTTACTAAATATAAAAAAAACGAAACACTTACGTTCTCTTATTTATTTATTGATAATGACTCCAAGTTCGACTCTATATTTATTGATAATGACTCCAAGTTCGACTCTATATTTATTGATAATGACTCCAAGTTCGACTCTATATTTATTGATAATGACTCCAAGTTCTACTCTATATTTGAGTATAAAATGACCCATATTTGTTTGGTACTTTTTACGTAGTGCCTGTTCATGTAAAATGTCTCACGTCTAAACAGACAAATCTGAACCATCGTCATCTCACTCATATTCATGGACCACATTTGAAACTCGTCCTAGCTTCCCATTTTCCACAATTAAGAATAATATTCCTTTCAAATTTAAGAGATATTTACGAGCCGCTCTATTAGAAAAACGGTTATTACCCATAGTCTATTAACTAGGCACCCCAATGGCGTCATTATTGGAATTAGTAGAAAAATTATTGGTCCGTGTTAGGTTGCACGCCTAATGAGAAGGGGACCGGCAGAGAGGTACGTTAGGGGACCGTTCGGTTTGGGGAATAAAATTAAAGTTGAAAATGTTTTACCTACTGCTTTGTGATGAAACGGTTGAGTGTGCTTGGGAACACACTTTAGTAATTATGCTTTAGTAAAACATTTTCCTAACTTTAATTTTTTTAGATAAGTATGCAGGGTCGTCGATATAGTTGAAGTTTAGTAAGAAACCGATGGATTTTAGTTTGATAAATGAACTGTTTGTTTTCTATTAATAAAATAAAATTTTATTCGAAAACATCAATCCGTTTCTTACTAAACTTCAACTATATCCGACGACCCTGCATACTTATCTCTTTTGTTGACTGTACGTGGATAAAGTGTAAAGAAAATGCCCACCCCTGTTATAAAGTGTAAAGAAAATGCCCACCCCTGTTATAAAGTGTAAAGAAAATGCCCACCCCTGTTATAAAGTGTAAAGAAAATGCCCACCCCTGTTATAAAGTGTAAAGAAAATGCCCACCCCTGTTATAAAGTGTAAAGAAAATGCCCACCCCTGTTATAAAGTGTAAAGAAAATGCCCACCCCTGTTATAAAATGACAACCCAAAAGTGTGTTTAGTTTTTCTACACGATATTTGAATTTTCCTAGTATTATGTGATCACCGTGTTTATGTGATCACCGTGTTTATGTGATCACCGTGTTTATGTGATCACCGTGTTTATGTGATCACCGTGTTTCCAAGTTTAAGTAACAGTTTTATTAGTTAGTCTTATTGCCAGTTTACTCGGTTATCGTTTCGATTACACACAAAAGGTTTCATGAAAATTCTTATTGCATTCATCTCACAAAAAAAAATATCTGCAACAACCGACACGTAACCTTACCTACAGTCATAGCTTTGATAATTCCCCAGCTCACCCTCCCTCGCCCGGGACTCGAACCTGCGTCACCACGGTACAGTAATTGACGCAATTAGAGCCCGAGGGTAAGTCGGCGGAATTGGAGAAGGAGGGTCGGGCTTGTGGCGAGAGGTACAAATATTAGGCAGGCTTGGTTTTGCACACAAATATAATACGTACCAGCTATGGTTATTGTTTTAGGTTCCTTGTGGAAGGGGTGCCGTGCGGAAGATTTTAATTGGGTTGTGTAGTTTCTATAGTTATAAAATGCATTCCTTTTGATTTTGCTGGAATTCGGGAACGAACAGTTACAGAGAGATGCCTATTACTGAGTGTATAATGTAATGGTTGTTTAATAGCAGTGGTAACTTCTAAAGATAATATTGTTGATACTAAAGTATAAAGCTGTTTTTCAATTCGTTTTAATTTGCATGCGGACTTGTCATCTGAGTGCACAGTAAAATGAGCATTACATTTAAAAATTAAAATCAAAGTGATTTAACACACAACAAGCAAGCTTCATCATTCGTGTTTTCCAAATAATTTTAATTAAAACATTTATCAATCACACGCCCCGAAGCCCTTACTTACCGACCAAAAGTAATTAGCCCCTAACATTTAATTCCGTCAGTTCAAAGACTAAGTCGTTGTGTGTTAATTAATTATTTAGACTCGTCCGCAAACAATCGACGTGATTGGACGAACTAATTGAATTCGGCTTACGATTATTTTTGATTGGACTTCGATTCATGTCGACGTAATTATGTCTAGGACTGTTTGATTTGATGAAAGAAAGAAAGAAAATACGTTTATTTGAGGTAAACATGACGCAGAGAAAGAACAGAACCACGGAAAAGAACGAGTTCCGGGAAAATATGCGTCACATCCACGCGAACGGCCGTCGCTCAGCATAATGCTACGACTCTATGAGAGACAGAGCCCCAACGCTGGTGCTGATGACAACATATTATGGTAAGAAGTTGACAATACTAGTGACCCGCAAGGCTTTTGCAGGTTGATGGGACATCGAGATTTCTGTGTTATATCGTATTTAAATATACACATAAACCTTCTGGAATAAAGTCTTTAGATGATGGTTAAAACCCCATAAAAATCCGTTGCGCAGTTTAGAAGAACAATGCGGTCACACAGACAGAGACGAAAAGCAACTTTAATTTATAATGTGTATAGATAAAGATAAGTAGGTATAAAAAGAGATTACACCATGGCCTATCCTGCAGTAGAAGCGCAGGGCGGATAGCACGGCAAGCCAGCATTAATGACATCATCCGTCGTGCTCTTGTCACCACCGGGGTGCCAGCTGTTTTAGAACCCAACGGCCTGGCACGCGACGATGGGAAGAGACCAGACGGAATGACCATAATGCCCTGGAAGTTAGGCAGGCCTTTAGTGTGGGATGCAACATGTGTGCACACTTGCGCCATCCCATCTTCCTAGCACGGTGGGCTGTGCTGAAGCGGCTGCTGCTGGTGCAGAAAAGCTCAAACGGCGAAAATATTCCAACCTGATTGGAAGTTATATGTTCGAGCCGTTTGGGGTTGAAACACTAGGGCCATGGGGTCCGAGTGCCCACTTGGTTTTTCGAGATATCGCCAAGCGGTTAGTCGACTCTTCACGTGGCTGGCCTGTTTCTTGGCCAAAGAATTAGCATCGCCATACAACGTGGCAATGCTGCCAGCCTTTTGGGCACTGTTCCTGTTGACAGCGATGCGGACGAAGTTTTTGATGCCCTATGATTCTTTTGCTTATTTTTTCACATGCACATATGTATTATTATTTAAAAGAGATAAAGAAGTAATATAGGTAGTCTAACTAGCCTGTTTGTTCATGCTCAATTCTTAGGTCTTACAGGCATTGGTTAAAGACGAACATCGTATTTCTTTGCCTTAATCGAAACGAAGTTTTCATAGCTAAGTTAATGAGATTTTCATGTTTTATTAAGCGTATAGGTAAACTTGTTTCCGTATTTTTAAAGGACCATGAGGACCAAAAGTGTCGTTCCTACCCAGGTATACATTGTATGTGTGTTGTTACGCAAGAATAATCTTTTTTTTTAAATCGTCAAACAACTGATTACTCCAATTACCAATCATGAACGTGCTTTTTAAAAAAAATTCAATACAGAATTTCTCTTTCCCATCAGAACCGGCTGCTCCTTACGTCACGTCCTCCCCCAATTTACTTTATAACGTTGTTCCACAAATATTTGCTTATCGTTAGCTTCAACAAACATTTGCCGTCCACATAATCTCTACACCGTCGTAATAAGGTTTATATTTGATCGTTGTGTGTGTAGCAGATTGTTGGTGGTGGTTGGTACAATGTTTGTTCACAGAGGGTTCTCGCGATTCTGTGTTGTGTCTTAATATCATCGTAAATAATAATACCTTTGTCTTTTGGGGGCTTGTCCTTTTGTTTGCTGAGTGCTTGTAAAGAATGATTATTGGGGTTCCGTATCAGATTGATGAAAGGGAAAACGGAACGATTTAGTACGCGTTTGCTGTTGAAAGTGGTATTATAAGCTGTTGTTACGGTCCTTTGAATCTCGAGGTTTAATGTTATATAGGTTATTTGGGAAACCATTTATGATAATAGCGGCAACATAATTTCAAGGTCAATGATATTATGTTGCCTCTATTATCATAAATGGTTTCCATTATCTTGCCACAATTGGCAAGATGTATTTCCTCCGTATCTAAAGACCAAAAAATGTTTCACACACCTCACATTCTCTCCCTCATATAGTAGAACATATCGTACCTGTATCCCTGAGCTGCAGCGAGCCGACCTTGTTGGACAGGTAGCCCCGGATGGAGCTGGCGACCCGCGCGGGCGACGCGGCGGCTGCGCCCCCACGCAGCGCGCCCCCTAGCCGCCCTAACAACGCACTGCTTTCCGCCTCCACGGTCGACACTTCGAACACCCCCCACCGAACTATCCTACCCCCAAAAGTCCCAAAAGCCAAAGTCTTCAAAAGACACTTAATTTTGTAAAATAGCTTGATATCGCGTGAGTATATAGGTTATAACTAGAGTGTAAACGTTAGGTAAACCTTAAGTTTTTAAGTAATCAGTGCAGTATTTGATATGTATTTGTTGTGGGCCCGAGCACCATGGTGCGTCCGCGTGTGCTTCTGTAACAATAGATACAATATTTTATCAGCAAAATGAGAAACAAACAGTACTCCATCGTTCTATCTACCTATCTTAATTTAGGGCATCATCATTCAAAGAAGTTTCTAAAATATCGAACTCTAGAGTAACAGTGACTATTATTGCTGCATTTCTAATCATTTTACCCGTGACCATGAGCATCGGATGGATACCAGCAGCTTACCCCTTTACACTTCAATCATAGTTATTTCCTGTAACCCTTTCCAAAAAATCTATTATCATTCTATAACTGTTGAGGTTTATAATGACCATGCTATGAAACCTAATAGCACTAGCCAGTCGACCACTAGCCCGTAGTGTTAAACCACAGTTTATACAGTTGGCAGCGTGCCGGCGTATCGCAAATCTCACTACCTAACTCCCACAAATGTGGAACACAGCATTGGCCCCGATACACTGTGGAGGGCTTTGTGGCCTTGCTTCTTTATATTTGCGGCAGTAGGTATATACTAAATGTAATAAATGTCCAGCCAATAAGTGCACCTTTAGATTTGCCAACATGGGCTACTGCCAATTGAAGGCTAAACTTGGAAGGTCTAGTTGCTACAGAGGTGGTTTCTGAGCTGATGCGATGATGATTGATAAAGGTCTGATAAAGCTAAATATCTGTTTCTTGTTATCCATTAATGTTGCGATCATTTACAATGCAGTAGAAACAAAGAGCTTCAGACTTTTTTTCGGAACAATAAAAATCATAGGGTTTTTAGTAACGCATAAAGTTCCTCAGCAAAAAAATCACATTTCCATCATCTAAAGTCAAAAGCTTCCACACCGGATGTGTACCACCGGAAGGCACCACTCGAGCTACTTCCGGCCGCCATCTTGCGACCGGAAACAGACGCGGTTTACGACTTCCGTTCCCTTTGTGAGACCAAAATGTAACTTTTGTGAATTACTTATATATTTTGCTTTTGTTGGTGAATTACATTAATTTTAGTTTGAAGTTCTCGAGAAGGCTTTGACGGAGTATGGTTGAAAATCCGGTTGGTATAATAAGGCCTAACGACCTTATAATGACTGCCCTGAATGAGGTAAATTAATAATTATAATCTCATTTTAACACGATTGTATCCGTTCCGCTAATGAGCCTACTATTAAAATGTTTCAATCATATTCTAACATGAATTATTTTATTGTCTTTAGGGACTTTTTTAATAACTTTATTGATTTTATTAAAATCTTTCCAAATGTCCAAAGATTGTCTTTAAAAGATCACTTTTAGCCGACCGCCCATTGTGACACTATTTGTAAAATTTCTACATTTATATCTGTAAATGTTATGGTTCATATAGTACTCTATATTGGTGTATGAACCATCTATCTATCTATCTATTTTCTTTTTCGGCCAAAAAGTACTACCAATCTAGTTAATTATCATAAAGCAGGCTTCTTGGCTTAAATAAGAAGGCCATAAACGATTTCATCAAAGACCAACTTACCTTTACAAAGACCAACTTACCTTTACAAAGACCAACTTACCTTTACAAAGACCAACTTACCTTTACAAAGACCAACTTACCTTTACAAAGACCAACTTACCTTTACAACTATTTAAAAAATTAACGGGTTTGCAATGTTTTTACAATGCAACAAAACATTCATACACATGTAACAATGATTCTTTTCTATGCCCGCAAAGACAGCATAGACAGAAATCATTTATATTTTCTAACTATCCTTATTGTTACATCGCATGACACTACTAATGTATATTCAGCACGAATGCATATAAAAATATTCTACCAAATATTCTTTAAAATTTCTGGATAAATGATTTAGAATATTAATACAGCCTGTATTAATATTCTAAATCATTTATCCAATTAAAGATAACTTAATTTTCCCTTGCACTGAAAAGCGCCTACACCTCGTAGCCGTCGGCTACGGCGCGCTAAGCTTTCGTAGCGGAGCCGTGCTACGCGCCTACGGATAATTGAAAAAGTATTTCTGCGAAGAATAATGACAAAATATATAAGTAGAGGTCATAGTTTTTCATAGAGATTATTTATGAGCACTCTGATATTTTACTACGTTGATGGGATATTGGTTATATTTCTTAAAAGATAGGTAAATACATTTCATCAATACCGCGGACCCAAGTAATATTATTAGAATTTTAACCCTTTTAAATCATTTCTCTTTTTGAACACTCATTTCAATCGTTTTGTAACAACAGCTCCAAATCAAGCAAAAGGCCTAAAGGTGTATTTTAGGGTTTAATTTATGGTACATTTTACGAATAACTTAATCAAAAGTATAGTATAGGCATATAACATTGTATTTTGAGATTCTTTTTCATATTTTAGTGATGAAAGTACCAATTTTTTTTTCTATTTTTGGGCCTAAAAGCACTTTTCCGTTAACATATACATTTGTAATAGATACTAAACACTCACGCACGCCCTTACATACTTCACACAACCACACACGACACATGTAAACTATTACGTAAGAATGATGTAACCCACACATTGACAAACCCTCTATTTTACCACCATAATGCACCAAAATAATCACTCTAGCACACTATACCAATTTATCACTGGGTTAACGATGTTTAAGAAACAAAAAATCAATACGGTCGGCCGATGTTTTAAGAAATAAAATCGTACTATTTGAAATTCCAAACACACACGCCACAAAAAATCTCGACAAAAAACAAAATCCGCGCGAATAAATCGCCAATTTAAAAAACCGAACGGAAATCAATATGGCGGTCTAAAAAAATAAAAATATATTGACCTTTATTTGTGTTGGCGGGTACTTGCACACCTGGGAACACCTCGCCCGAACTGGCGAGCCTCGACAGTGATCTGAAAAGGCTTTCGGGCCATGCGCGAAACGCGGCCCTGTTATTGGCCGGGAGAGAAAAGTGACGTCACATCGGCATAGCCAATGGTAGCCTTCTGAAAATTTCATGTAGGTATAGACCGGTCGATGACTAAAAATAGGTTGTGCCGGTCGATGGGGCGAAACCGCCGCCATCAAACATTCATCTGATTAGGAGAGGCATTTCTTCATGTACGATTCGAGGTTTATGTAAATGTAGGCGATTATTTTTTAGTTTCGGGCTCGAGTGATAAACTAAAGGGCAGCATGATTTGTTTATGTTCAAAAAGACTAAATTCTTTTTCTCTGTTTATGCCAGAGCTTGAATAATATATTACTTAAGAGCTAGTAATTAGTCTGAAATGGTTATATAGTTATTATCACACTCTCCTGTGCTGGAGTCAGACATGAATAATAAAATGCATTGCATGGCTTTTAATTATTTCGACAAGAATCCTTTGTTACCAATTAATAAACCTTCATGAGAGATAATATTTTCGACAGGCTTTTTTATTCATTTTAATTCATTATTCTCTGACTTTGTTCAGAGTAGGTCGGTCAGGGAACCCCGACCTCGTGTAGCTTTAAAATATAATTGTTTTTTGACGTATATAAGTGATTTTTTTAGCTAATTTGCTGCGGCCGCTAAGCGCTGCAAATACTGTAACCTTGTGAGTAACTAGAGTTTTGAGCCGTCACTTCACGTGTCCTGAGGGCTGGGTCGTTCTTTGGCCGAAGAATAAGCATTGCCATCAAACGTGGGAATGCTGCCAGTCTTCTGGGCAAGTTTCCGGATGACAGCGATGTGGATGAGTAGGCACTTCGACGCCTCAGTGACCAAAAACGAAAAGGATTTTATGGAATTTATTTGTATATTTACTTGGTTAGTCATTTAATCTTTCAATTGATGGAGTTTCTTGTCCGTGCTTCTCCATAGGTACCTACTACGCTTTGGAATGGGCAACTAGCTTCATCTTTTTGACTGACCGACCTTGACAATTCAATAGTGCCTGTAATTGGTTTATTTGAAATAAATAGTTTGAGTTTGAGTTTGAATTTAGTACCTAGTGAAGTAACTAGTTATCTACTTGCGTTATGTATTGTATATAACCATTTTAAAGTTTATGAAATAATTTACAGAAACAAATGTACATAAAATCAAGCGGCCGGCGCGGCGGGTCTGACTTCCCCATTACTTGTATATAGTCTCCTTAATCTATGCACTATATTTAAGTCAAAATAAAATGTTCAAACTAACATATATTACCTGAGTTAGTTTGAAAATAATACCTAGAATAGAATATTGTTAATTGTTGCTGCACGTACAAGCTTCACAAATAAATTGGTCGAAATTAAAAATGTACGTACAAGAAGGATTTTAAGTAATACAGGGAAAGAAAGTCATAAAAGATAAAAATAGACCTTGTCAAGAAAAACTCGTTAAACGATATTTTTCGAAATCATTCTGTTAAACCTCTTGAGATGTTTTATTTTCTCTTGAGATAAAGCGTCGTGAAGTTATAAGCAGGACCTACATCAGCCAGCTATCTTGTTATGAATAATGTAAATATCTATAAGCAGGCGCTTAGAACTTTTATATTCGACCTATATTTTTATTTATAATATTTTCACCAAGTTTCGAGCGGCTCTAAAGTTATTATGGGAATTTTATTTAAGAATACACTTTTATAGATAAATTACTGGTCAGCGTGTAACGTGACTAAGGGCTCATTTTTCCAACGCAAGATAATTTTATCGGAAGTATAACTTTTGAATTTTTGACAGTTCTTCCATACAAAATCTGTCAGACATCAATTTTATTCCACGAATAAAAATAATCTGTCGATTGAAGAGTCAGCTCTAAAATAATCAAATAATATTGATATTTTCCTAAACCTCTGGATACAAAAAAATATTAACCATAAAAAGGCGAGTTATGATAAAAGTTATTTTCCTATGAGTTATTAACTTATTACTCACCATAAAAATATAGTAATTCAATGTTTATCAATAACAACAAGTCAGATATAAACAACTGCTATACCAATACTACAACAATACTTTCTTTAGTGATCATCTAACCTAAAAAAATAAAATAAAAATTGTATCTGTTGTGTTCTTTTTAAGCGAGTACCGATATATACTTGTTCTTTCTTTCTATCAATAAATCAATCACAGCAATAGGTATGTCTACATTCAATATTTACGGTAAAAACTATTCGATATTTATGCTGATGTACCGACCACATCAGCACTAAATCCGGCACGTGGAGGCAGCAGTATCAGATATTCAGTATCAGATATTCAGTATCAGATATTCAGTATCAGATATTCGGATGCCTCGAATTTATACACCAATTACATTTTCGATTTACCTACAAGCCTACCGCCGAAATCGGTGCCGAATAAATGTTGTTTTTTTTGTTTGATTTCTGGGACAGGATCAGAAATAAAAATACGTAGTTTATCCAATCGCGATATTTTTTTCAATCCCATATACATATTTATTTTATATTTTGGTTGGCCGGCCTCGAACAATGAAATTCCCCGGAACACTTTTGAACAAAACTGTAAATACACTACTGTACTGTTCTGTATATGTTTGTAAACGCACCCACGACACAGGAGAAATTCCTAGTGTAGGGCAACGTTGTTTTTAAAGAAGAGAGAAGAGAATATTTGTTGTTTTAAAATTTGACGTTTTACATACGTTGGAAGCTGACCGACAACGTACCGACGGTTTTTTCCTATGCTATATGGATGTGATAAGTTGGAAGAAGTCATACTTGGCCAACCAAAACTTGCCGCCAAGTTCAGCTTACAAGAATCATAGTCTAATTATTTCTTCTTTTTCCTAGTTATGTGGTTGACTCAATTCATCAATCATTCATCATTCTCTAATTTATTTGGGATTAGCGCACCATATCTCATTCTCTTCTTCCTGTTTATGTACAGTAGCCTCCATAAGAAGTCTTCCATTCCTCGTTTCTTTGGTGTTCCTCTACTCTTTCATGCTTAAAACTTACCTCTTGCCATTTTACTCACTGGTGGTTCCGCTCAATCCTGCTATCAAAACTACATGTAATCTGTTACTCTTTGGTTGGAGTTTATGATGATCTATCCTCAGAGGCGGTGCAGCATTTCGTCTGGGACTATAAATATGGCGGTCGATGTACTCACGCATGCGCAGAATGAGTCGCCGAACTCATTCATCATGCGTTGTACTATGTACGGATGTACCTACGTACTATGTGGCAATAAATCACTAGAACCTAGAATCCTAATTTCAACTCTATAATACAATACCTAGTGGTTGTAATGGCAATCTTATGTCATCGGGTTTATATAGGTATTTTTTATATCTTTTATACATATAGACTCTTTTATATTTTGTGAATGTGAGAACTTTGTAGGCCTTGTATGTACAGTCACTGTACATTTTAAGAGCATTTTCTATTTTGTTAAGTACCTGGTACTTGTTGACAGACCTACACTGTCCTCCCATACCTATTAATACTATAATTTGAAAACATTGTAAAAGAAATTTATTTTTAAAAGATTACTCTTTTAAAAATAATTGGCTTTTACAATGCTTTTACCGTGGAGTTCCTTGCCGGCTCTTCTCGATAGGAAACGATCAATTGGAACCGTGCACCTAGCTTCTGACGTTTCATAAGTGCCCATGTAGGTTTATGTGAAATATTTTTTTAGGACCTTTTAATATTTTGTGATACTTTGTCGGGCTATTTGAATGGGTAGGTAACAGTATAGTAAATGATATAAGTACCTCGATATCAAAAGAAGCAAAGTGAGATTTCCGTAATTAATTATCAAAGGAGAATTCATTAATTTTACATTAGCATTGACCCTGACAAACTTCAACCTTTTAATCCTTTTGAAACATACGTTCTCCGTACTCCTTTCATGCTCCAAGAAACATATGTATTTTGTGAATGTAATGTTTCACGGTTCGGTTAGCTATCTTTAGTGGTTGAGTTAGTAAGACAAGAAACTAATATGAAGTAATGTGAACTAATATTATTATACAACTATCTATCTGTTTACACTAGTTCCTCTACATCTGCCGAGCCTTCTCCCAACTATGTCGGGGTCGGCTTCCAGTCTTAACAGATTGACTACTACAGTACTACTTACTGTTTACACTAGATATTAAATTAATTGCCTTATTGACGTTAACTGACTTTAAAGTGAAGGTGGCCAAATATTAGATACATAATTATAAACAAAAGGACACTTCAAGTACTCCTCCAAAAATAGATCGTATTTGAACACCTCTTCTCTAGGGATGTATATCAACCAAAACTATATTTACAGCGTCCCTAAAACCGCACTATCCTGTGACAGTCCGCCATTTTACTGCTTAATTGACAGCAGCACTCAAACACTTCCCTATTCAGGTCCGCCATGCTTCTTTATTTACAGAACAAAATGGAAGTCGTTTAGAACGAGCGCTTTTCCCGCTAAATGAGGACTATTGTCGGTTGCAGACGGTCTTTACATATTCATGGCACTACAGTCGCAGACTGGCTCGACGGTAATATCTTAATATAAATAAATTCATACAGGCTAAATTGGTATTCGTGTTTTTATTTTGCCAAGCGTCTATTGGGCTAGCGACCGACAGATTTTGATATTCAGCATAGCAGTTTTGACGTGCATACACTCTTGCCACTAGTTAAATTTATTTCAGTTGAACTTGTAGGGTTGACAGGACACACAGGGTGGCACATAACTAGGTAGTATCTAGTTATGTGCTACCCTCGTTACAAGATGGAAAACAAAAAGAAAAGAGTAATTCTTACTCCCGAATAGATAAGATACCTATATAGATAGAATAAACGTAAACGAGGCAAAATCAGTACGTAAAGATCGTAGCAGGTGGCGTTCTGTAGTTTCTGCCTACCCCCATGGGAAGAAGGTGTGAGTTTATGTATGTATAGACAGAATATACATTATATGCATACGTACAACTTTAAGGCGTTGCGGACCTGTGCAATAAGTTCGTCTTACTAAAACATGCTCTATGTGCAATCATGCATGCATTGCATTGCGTCCCTCTCCCAGAGAATTGTTGAAAAATCTCATGTATAGTGCATTGCACTCTGTCCGATCTGGGAGTAGGTACGTACCTCACTGGACTGCGGCAGTAGCGCAACATGTAACATGACTCAAACTCAAAGCATTTATTTACATTAAACCAACTACAGGCACTTTTGAACTGTCACGGAGTCGGAAAGATGAAGCTAGTTGCCCATTCCAAAGCGTAGTAGGTTCCTATGGATAAGAACGGACAAGAAACTCCATGGAAACTAACTAATGTATAGGTACAATGCCGTCCGTGGCCATACGTATAGTTTGCGGTTACAATAAGAGCCTCACTGGTTCCCGTGGGTGGCGTGTAAAGGTATTAACGGATTGTGGCCGAGGGACGAGTATTGATTGAACATAGTTACATATACATATTAAACTGCCAAATGGAGCTCATTCACTGACCAATGCGTTATGCTTATCTGTGCAATAAAATGAAGTACCTACTCAGGTGGGTAGTATGTCAAAGGCACCCAGCCCCTATAGCGTAACACACGTTCTTCCACAATCCGAAGAATGTTGAAAGAAAGTCATTGCTTCATGTATTTAAAAAAATCGTCTGCTCGACAACGTAGATAACGTAATGAATGTTGTTGAATTGTCAAAATGAACAGCATTGCAATTGTTAGTGTGTTATGCAATGACCCCGCCGGTCAACAGCCTAGCCTCGCTTCCAACTGGTAAATATTTTAGTCCCGAAATAATTTTGTTGTTCTCATTTAGTTTTTAACAACACTAAAAATTCGCCAAAAACTGTTGCCAAGCAGCTTTACATAGTCCTAAAAAGAAACTGATTATTCAGATCACTGGAGATAGGGTCCTTAGAGGAGCATCTGCTGTAATTTATTATTCAGATCACTGGAGATAGGGTCCTTAGAGGAGCACCTGCTGTAATTTATTATTCAGATCACTGGAGATAGGGTCCTTAGAGGAGCACCTGCTGTAATTATTCAGATCACTGGAGATAGGGTCCTTAGAGGAGCACCTGCTGTAATTATTCAGATCACTGGAGATAGGGTCCTTAGAGGAGCACCTGCTGTAATTTATTATTCAGATCACTGGAGATAGGGTCCTTAGAGGAGCACCTGCTGTAATTATTCAGATCACTGGAGATAGGGTCCTTAGAGCAGCACCTGCTGTAATTATTCAGATCACTGGAGATAGGGTCCTTAGAGGAGCACCTGCTGTAATTATTCAGATCACTGGAGATAGGGTCCTTAGAGGAGCACCTGCTGTAATTATTCAGATCACTGGAGATAGGGTCCTTAGAGGAGCACCTGCTGTAATTATTCAGATCACTGGAGATAGGGTCCTTAGAGGAGCACCTGCTGTAATTAGGTTTCACACAACCACGATATTATTTATAAAGTCAGAGAAAAACTTTGCTTAGCAAATTGACTACCAACTAAAATTGCCCGCATTTTAAAATCACAACTGTCATTGCTTGACGGCTATATGAAATGTTGATGTAGTGCGTCAATTTGCAAAACAATTAATTTCTCTAGCTGTATTTATATCGCGTTTTATGTTGCCCAACGTTAACCAATAGCTCTTCTCTATCTATATTAAGTACATCATTATGTTACACGTGTCGGTTGGCATCTGACCTTCGCAGTCATATTACTGATGCCAGCGCCTGAGGTTAACTTGCTACTCCAACCCCATGGCGCAATACCTCACCTCTGTTTCAAGACACCCCCGGGCTGATAGGCCTCGCGGGCTCCAATAGCTGATATTATAATAACACCTTTGGGAACTAAAACGTGTAGAAGGAAAGAGATAAAGCTGTTGTTAATGTGTCTTTCTCTCTCCCCCATAATATATTTACCCCTGTGCTTTGATGGGGCAAGCGAACCGAATTGATATCTGTAGAATGGTACACTGTGGAGCCATTGTCGAATTGTGCTAGTGCCATAAAAAGTACCATTTGTTCACTTTCCCATAAAAGTTATATCAATCAAAAAGAGGTAATTTACTGCTTGTGTGTTCGTTCATTATACCCTGTGGCCCTGTGGAAGGTTCGCTTGCTATCGATAGCGTGACCATAGATTTTAATAATGATAAAAAAGAACCCAATCAAGAGTCAACATTACCACGGAGTAAATAAAAATTGTATAGGGTAGCAAAATCAAACATTCCGATAGATACCCTGCAAAACCAGTTGTGTTTACAATATGATATATGCCTTTAGGTAGTCTAGAAACTCACTTTGAACCCTCTTCTCTTAGACCACACCCTATATACCACAAAACTTTACAAGCCTACAATTCTACAAAATTGTTAAAATATGGAAGAAATTGCGTATCACAGAAATTGCAAACATCTATAGTTACAATCTAATAATCACTACAATTTACATTTATTTAAAGTAACGCACTAGGACGTGGTGAAGGGCGAGCGTACCGAGAGACTGTCTTGTGTCATTTTGACGTCAAAAAGTGTTGAAAAGTGTTGATTCTATATAGTTTGAACAAATTACTTTTGATTTTGTATAAGTACAAATAACCATAAATGTATGTAGTAAATAACTGTGACAGAGATAACGTACTGAAGATAACAAGGTGCACAGATCAAAGGATCATGCATGTGCAAATGATCTGATGAATTTAGATGAAGACATCACGCGCTGAGGGGAATCTAATGCGATACAATGTTAGCAATATCCTATTATATGGAGAACAGTATCAATGCCAGTGGAAATCATTCATTCTATGAATTGCAAAAGGTACTTGCTTTAGTTAAATCATCCCACGGGAACTTACTACCGGGAAAAAAGAGTCCTATGTCCTAAACCAGGCCATGTCTACCTATGTGCCATGTCTACCTATGTGCCATGTCTACCTATGTGCCATGTCTACCTATGTGCCCATGTCTACCTATGTGCCAAATTCCATGGAAATCCGTCTGAAAACATAACTGAGAGATGGACGTAGTTACTTTCGCATTTATAATATTAAGTATCCAGGATGAATGTAAATGTTATTTGCCTAGCATTTATTTACATACTACGAATACATCCATCCGTTCCATAACAAAAATAACTGATATCACTTGGAAAGCTGCCACGCTGAAATGGGATTGGGTTTGACACATCCGCCGCATGTCAGACAACCAATGGGCCAAACTTATGACCCAATAGGTCCCTCTTAAGGGCAAGCGACATCGCGGCAGGCCCAGACGGAGATGGCGGGATGAGCTGGACTCCTTCAACAAGAACTGGTCCATAGCAGCTTTAAACAGAGAGAAGTCGAAAGAAAGTAGAGAGGCCTTTGCCCTGCCGTGGGACATCACAAGCTTTTCATAATAAATAATAATTATTTATTTACTAAAAAATAAGAAAGAACCTTTTACCTTTTTTATAGGGAGCTATAACAACGATGTAACCTTCACCTTTTGCGAACATCGTCAACAATAAAACTATACGAGTGTACATAGATAACACAGGGTCATTGTTTACAAAATGGCTCGTCACCTTTTTTGGCATTTTCCTCTTGTCCTAGAAGTAGGAAAAATACTAAATCCCAAGAAAAACCTTTATTCCTAAAGCTCTTTGCGAAGTCCGTCGCATTAGTTACGACATTAATGTCGGGTTACTTTGTACAGCTATTTGTTTCTTGTTTTATCTAAGCAAGTGCGAATTTGTAACACGCCTCGTGGCATGAATAAATTGTTGTTTCTTTTTGTACGAAAAACATAGAAGAACCAGATTTTGTGCTGAAATATTATTTCTGTTTGTGTAGGATGGTAATTAGATTTTATGAACAGTAGTATATGAGAATATATAAGTAGATATTAACAGGAACAACTGGCTGGTTACGTTATCCTATTTTCCTCTGTTGCAAATCCTACAGGGTCGAATTGAATTAGATACAAGAACAAGACGCGATGGGTTTCAACATCTAAACACGATAAAACAAAAAAATACTTATATTATTAATTTGATGCCTTACACCACGCTTGCCTTGTTACCACTACATATATGTACCATTAGTATAAAAAGATAATTTGTAAATTTTACAGACGCCATGATCATCATGTCTGTAAAAGCACACCGCACGAAATGTATGGAAAAAGCCGTTCGATGAATTTGGCTGAAATTTTGGTATAATATAATATAGCCAGTAACATGCTGATTGAAAGTTAATTCGGACGCAAAAAAAAATAATGGCCAGTTTTAGAGATTAAGCCCTTTTTATGGTCAAGTCAGGAAGATGATTTTTATATAAACAAGAAGCATTCACATCAACCACAATAGGTTCCAATTCATATTATGTCATAGTCTAAAAACATATTTCTACTAAGGGGTTTGAGTCTTTTTTCCACGGCGTATTTTTATTAAAAGATACACAGAAATACATAATATTTACAAACTGTTTAAAAAAGATAAATGCAACATACAAAACAAGTCGCTTTTCATGTATATCCGTGTGACCTGTCGCCATGATGGATATGTATTTATGTGTAACCTACCTTATAATACGGACTATATACTACCTAAATAGAACAAGTGACAACCGTGAAATATGGATTTTTTTATTATAATTATCGTTACCATGCCAACAAAACGTAATGTAAATCGTCTATCTAGGACAAAGAATTTCTGAAGAAAGCTGCCCGGAAGCGTCTGTACACACCGTAATCTATTCCTTTTAATTAAGTCTTACAGCTTGTAGAAAAAATAAACTTTGAATCTTTCTTTTATTACGAGCTCCTCTGAGATTGTCAGTATAAAACAGTAAAGGAGAAAATAATTCCTTACAACATTTAAAATATAACTAACAACCTCATTAAGGGCAAGAAACAGCAACTTTTGACGAGAATAATGTAGGTACTAAAATTCTACTTGTAATCCTTTTTTTTCTTAGACCAAAGACGTCAAATTCATGAAATTTTCAAGTATATTCTTGGCACGACAAGGTTGAATTTTCAATAAACACGTGTAAACTAAAGCCCCTTTGTAATAACTCATAGCAACGACTTAAGCTTTTCGTTGCTAAATGAATATAAGCTTTCTGCTGATCTTCCAAGGTTGAAATTCCTTCACAAACTTTCTTCTAGAAGATAACGAACATTTTCTCCGAGGCAGTCTCCAGGTCTTAGCTGTAGTTTTTGCGGTGGATAGAATATTGTATGAAGCTCGTATTGAAGGGCTTTTTTCACTTTGAAGGCTTAATGTTCTAGAAGCACTTGATTTATATTTCTTTCAGTAAAAAATTGAGTGAATACTCTTGGAAAACTTCCAAGGAATTTAGTTAGTGATGATAGTCTTGTTAACACTTAGAACAACATAGAACAATGACATTCTTCTATACATATACATACACTGATTATGCTTATCCGTGTAGTGTATCAACAATCAGTAACGTGCAACCACCTGAACCAAACATTTATGTAGCTTGTGCGCTTGACGTGATAGGTACCTACGTCACGTCACTGAACCACACCTTACTCCCCGAAGCCTCTAGCATCACTATACATATTGTTATTGTAAAACTTCCAATTAATTTTGACATCACAGGGATTGTATCAATTATATTGTGTGTATTACAAACGATCGTCCAATGCACCCTGCGGCGTAAAATAATTCCGTAACAGACTATCAGTAGCAATGGCTTTCATTTTGACAGTTCAACAACATGCATTACGTTATTTACGTTGTTGAACCGTCAAATTTTTCGATCTTAGGAAGCAATGGATTAGCAGTATCTTTCAAAATTATTTTGATTATATTTGTGTTTGACGCAATAAGGGTACAGGTCAGTCAGCCCCACTTTGAACCTACATAATATTATTATTGTGTAGCTCTAATCACACGATAGAAGAATTAGCAAACCTAAAGTCGGCACAACAGGGTATCTTTAAGATTAGGCTGTCCGAAGGAGGTACTGCAATGCTTTTGAGAATCAAATTCCATTGGAAAATTGTTTGAACAACGTTTCTTCATAAAAATTTCCGAGTCATATACCAAAATGTCAAGTACCGTCAATCTGGGCTCCCGTTTGACTAGCAAGGATGGGATGACGGAGGATTATCGCGAGTCCCGGCCGCGGGATCCCGGGATTTATAGCGCAGATATTTCAAAGCACAAAATGTTGACCTCAATGTTAGTGAGCCAAACGGGAACACGTGTAAACTGGTAGGAGAGTATATAAAAATGTTTGTTCAGGACTTTTCATTATGATTTTATTTAGGCAACCAATTTTGATACTTGTCCAACAAAAATAAAATATTGATGCTTTGAAATATAAAATACTCACGTTTAGTTGTTTCATACATCATTCTGAAATATTTTGGATTATTGCCAGTTTTCATTTTACTTAGTGCAAAATTAAGTCATACTATTTTGCAGGATAATTCTAATAATAATCAGAAATAATAAAAGAACAGCACCCTAATTGCGTAACATACTATCAATCCTCAATCTGAATCATTTTGATGGATATTGCTAATCCATTGCTTCATTAAGTTCGATAACTGTATGCTCAGCAACATAAATAACGCAATGAATGATGTTGAACTGTCAAAATGAAAGCCATTGCTACTAATAGTGTGTTACGCAATTACCCCGCGGTCAGTCACTTACTCCTACTATAAACATAATTTTGTAGAAGTGATCCCTTCAAGAAAATTAGTTTTAGATAGGTAGTATGCATTGTACACCTCCTTCCCAAAGACATTTATGCGTGCGCGTATGACCAGATATATGAACGTAAACAAAGCTTAAGCAGTGCCTGTGTAAGGATCGTCGCAGGTGCGATCTGTAGTGTCTGCCTACCCCTACGGGAAGCAGGCGTCAGTTTATGTAGCTATATATTTTTATATTCAGTTGTGTACACGTTGCCGACTTAACTTTTTTATACAGCGACATTAATGAACGTAGAGTAACCACACCCTTCTACAAATACCATTACTGCTTCTGATGAATTTCCATTGTATGTATACGGCAGCGTTCGGCATATCAATGTGTATTGTGTAGCCACCTACCTGCTTGTATAGCAATCAAATTGTTTATCGACCGGCCTGATTACCAGGAATCTGATTTTAACCTGAAATTCCTACGTGATGATCAAATGAACAATTTATGCTTACTGTAGGTACTGTTCCATTGCCACAGAAACAATCAGCCAAACATTCATTTATCTTAATTTCTCAAATTAAACAATCATTTTGGATTCGTTTGTGAATGTCAGGATTGTTTACATTACATCTAAACTGTTAGGGATAGCTATGTGTGCGATCACAAGATAGCTATCGTGCCGTAGTGCGGAGATTACATGGGATTATCGTGACGGGACGCCGGTATCCCGTGATTTAGGGGCAGAGCGGAGCTGCACCCTATCGCGGCGACTTTGTCATTTAGGACTTTGATATTTTGGTATGTGCTGTGTGAAAAATTTATTTGCAAAAAATATTCATCAACTTACAAACAAAAAAATCATGACATATTTATTTGAACACTAAAACTCGTCCTCAAAAATCATTTAAATATTCATTAATTTTGATCCTGTATTTAGACCTATCGACAGTAATGCTTTAAAATACTTATGTACGTACTTTTATGTTGACACTAACCTACTATTTCACCAGGCATGGCGGCAGAAAAATATCACATATTTCACCACCCACATCTCCTTTACAAGCCTACAGTGCGGCGCCATAAATTACCTCCAACTCGGCCTTCGAAGAAAATTTCTCCAATATCTAAAAAGTTTCACATTGATGATTCATCTCAGGCATGGCCACGTTTCATTACCCAGGAGGGATTGGCAGGCTGCTCACGCGCCATCTTACCTATATCTCATAATAATATCCTTCTAAGTTCGAAGCGATTCCCGATGTCTGTCTGTATGGATTGGAAACTGGAGGTAGAACATTCTAGAATTGGAAGGATTATAGATTGTGTGTTGTTGTCTCTGTCTATTGGATTGTTCAGCAATTGATGTCGTCATATTATATTTTTGGGTTGCTGCCAATACTATGGACAACCCACTTTGTTAGTGGGAGGTATAATATTGGGCAGTGGAATGAGATAGGACGAGTAAAGTGCCAAACACTGTAGCTGCAAGTTTGCCTAGGTTTGTTTTTATTTTTTTTTAGGTTGGTACGGTCACCAATAGGGCTAAGTAACCAGGGTCGTCGGATATACGGTAGTTGAAGTTTAGTAAGAAACGAAACGGATTGATGTTTTCGAATAAAATTTTATTTAATTAATAGAAAACAAACAGTTCATTTATCAAACTAAACGAGATAGTTTTTTTTGTTAGGCCACCAAAAATTGTGGCGTCTACTAGTGAAACGCATGTTGATTTGTTCCTTGTGGCCTCTAGATTGCAGTGGTAGTAATCATTATACTTCACCTAACGAGAATACTGAGAAAAACGATCATAACCTAAAAAATCACTAAAAACCTTTTGTTTTGTAGGTTGGGCCTCATCAGTATTACAATGTAGTAAAATGGTGCACTGTTCAGTAATAGATAGTAGGAATGTAGGGCGTAGTGAACGGTTCATGAAATCAAAAATCACATAGGTGACGAAGCATTTTTATTACTATGAGTGTATCAATTTCAACACAGACGACTTAGAAGTAGATATTGTAGTACCTATTTCATTTAAAAAAGACGCAGGTTGCTCCACCTCTCATCTTGATACCGTGTCTAAGATAAAAATCCTTAAATATAGTACACGCTTAAGATTACATGTGCACAGTAGCCAACAGTACCAACGTCTGCCCACCAAACAACTTGATGGATAATTGCAACAATATCCAGCAAGAGTAGTAGCACAGATTACTTACTAGCTCTAGTGTTAGAAATGTATATAAAGACGTTCTAGGTACCTAAATGCACCGTATAACTCACTACCAAAAGATATTAAACAACAAAAAAATATATACCCAAACGTTATTACTAATTAAAAAACGACGCCGCGCGCCGTTCAAATCGAGTATGCGATGTAAAACCTTGTACAAATGTAGCAGCACGTCGTCATTGTACCTACATAAGCTCAAAATTGTACAATAGAATTATCAAAACGATCAATATCTATTCTTTTACCAAAAATAAATGCAAGAAAAACGCTTACATATGAGTGTAACACATTCACACTCACACACGCTAACACACCCCCAGACACACACACACGCACATAGACCAGGTCACACTTACACTACACTTATCCCGTAATTTTATTGTCTTTGTTGTTTTTTTTTTCTTTTTATTTTTAACTAATTGTATGTATATAGCTTAAAATATATTTTTATTATCTGGAACGAACTACCCTCTCACTAGGAGCCGGGCGTTGATAGCTGCGCTATAGTTATTAACTTTTGCAGTTATCATCGTTTAACTATTTTTATGATTGTATCTGTTTTTGTTCCAAAATAAACGATTTTAATTTTATTTATTCTTCTCTTTGGAATCCATTGCAAAATAATGTTCTTTTCCGCAAAATTAACAGGCAAATATGCGTTTGTTGTGCACATCGACATGAAATGTAAATATTCCTGTATCCAAATCTCCATAATTAATAAGCAGTTTCAATACTTTCTTGCATCATCAATACGCACTTTCTCAAACTGCATCTAGATGTTATGACTGAAAGAAGCCAAAAATCCATGCGTACACAATTAATCGCACACCTGCAGTAGTCTCGGGCAGATGTCTTTGCACATTGCATTGAAATCTTACTGAACAATTAACACATCCTTCTGGAATAAATGCTATATATATCATCTTAAAAATTCCATATTCATTGTAATCCTACAATTACACACAGGGAAACAGAAACACCAATTTCATGCAATTCGAAAGAAACGGGAAAAAATAAATGAATGTAGTGATGTGCCTTGATTTTATTTAACTCGTAACTCGAGCAAATCTAATAAAGGCTCGATTCTATTTTCTCTCAAGGTCTTAGTCACTGACTTAAACCTCAAAGTATCAACATTTAATGGTTGCTGTATTTTGGATCTTGTTATGATTATTTTCTTTAAGTTCTTTTTTTGTGTGCATTTCAAACGTACGAAGCTGCTGGGAACTTGGTTATCGAATTACATAATCGAGTACCTGAACATCAATGACTGAATAACATTACTATAGTCAAACTGACAAGCAACAAAAAAACTACAATCCGTTTCACGTTGATTTTGAAACTAATTTAGACGAGAGTACGCAAACTTAAAAATGTAATAAAACAGATGAGGACCTGCTGCAGAGTCAATGATACATTTTTGTACTAAATGAAACAGATTCTGTTACCACCTCGAACTGTAATTAGGAATATAACATATATTGTTTTTTTTTTTCTTAAATCGTAAAAAACGCTCCTATACATGCATTGATGACATTGACGACCATATCTGGAATTGAATCAATTGAGTGCTATACAAAACATTTTCTTTTTATTACGATTTCCTGATTCCGGTTAGACTTTATTGAAAAAATCGAACATTTCTAATGATAAATTGGTTAAGTTTTTATACGATTAATAAACGTTACAAAAGGTGGGCCCAAAAAAACCATCTCCTTTCATTCGAAAACATCCATTGGTTTCTTACTAAACTTCAATTATATCCGACGACACTGGTTACTTATCCCCTTTGGTGACTGTACCTACCAAATAAAGTTTAAAAGAAGTAAAGACAGAATGGAAGTACGTTTATTTGCGGTAAACATGACGCAGAGAAAGAACACAAAAGCGCTTTTCTTGCGCTTTTATTAGACGGCTTTATTTAGTTATCGCTTCAATTAAATATTTTTAAAGGACACTCAAATGAAAATATATAGGACAGGTGTGAATGAATATGTATATAGCGTAAATATATATACAATAACATATAAGTAATGTTTCTAATGATTAATGAGCGCTCAAAAATACTTTAAAACATTTTATGTTCTTAAGTTTAAAACCTAGATGTTAGTTGCAAAGTCACACATATTAGGTACATTCACGTAGTAAAATGTTACTCGATTATTCAGCAAACGACATTGTAAGAGTTTGGGGTAGCACTCCCTTCGTAGTTCAATAGTTAAAGTCGAATAACGGTCACTAGTTGCAGACAATGTCAAAAGATTATTCAAAAAGTTGTACAATTGTAGCTAACTCGTTACTTTTACTTATAGGTTAGTACAAAATTCTTAAAAGTTCTAAATTGGATGAAATAAGAACTTGTTTTGTTGAAGAAATCTAAGTCAAGTAAGTAATCTAAGAGAGCAAATTGGTAATTGGGCAAAAAACGGGTTCTTGACAAAAAAGGGACACGTGATCCCAGGCTTAGAGATGAGAGAATCTGGGATTAAGTTCTACTTGGAAAATCCCACAGTGAGGTCATGGCATTTTGTGACGACCAACTATTGTGTAGCAATCTCCAATTTTACCTTTTACCTACTTTTTTTAGTTAGCGAGAGGGGCTTGTGGCTACGTAATAACAGCTGCACGGGTCGCTGGACCAGGTTAAGCTACGCTTGCCGCGGTTGGTCGTGGATGGGTGACCATCTTTACATACCAAAACCCCTCCATGCCTCGAAAAGCACGTTAAGCCGTTGGTAACTTACAGGTTAATGTAAGTAACAGTGTTAACCGATTTCGTGGTTAAGTGTACCTAGCTACACTTTCCTCCAGTATCTAGCCATAAGTTTGGTTGCGTTGCATGAAATAAATAAATAACATAATTACTGGGTACTTAGGGAGAAAATAAAAAGTGGGAGTATCCAGTGAAACCCACGTGCCTACATTAGTTGTGGAAACATCTACACATAAATACGTGTACACAAACCTCTCTTAGGGCCGAGCACACATCATTCACACACGGTCGACACAACCACACCTCATCGCAGCGACAAAATATGGGCAAGCTGCGATTACGTCTTGCTGCAGCTTCTTGCAGTTGCGTTGTGGTAACTACAGCATCAAATCAAATGGTCGACCCTACGTTGTATTTGTGATTTGGCCGACCATTATTGCGCGGTCTCGCTGGTGGTAGCGTTGTGGGTACGACGTGGCCTTGATGTGGTCGGTATAGCCCACACGGTTAAGGCGCTATGATTCGACGCTCGAGCCGATTTGAGGGGTGAGGTGCGGGGAAATCCGCGGGGCGCCCTCCGCGCTCACCGCTCGTCGAACACGTTAGCGCGCCATTAAAAGTTCGGACGGCGGCTAAAGCACAGGCATAGTACAGTAATATCAGTAGACTGCAACATTTGAACAGAAACAAGGAAAGAAAATATAAATACAAAAGTATTTATTTCTTTAAAAACGTGTACTTACACAGTTTACACAGTTGGTGATTTTTGTAGTCAAGGCTATTTATTATAAAAACGATTATTTTATTTAAACTAGCAAATGATTGTTTGTGTGTGTGATTCTCCATGTGTGTGAGACTCCATGGAAGTTAAGGATCCGGTATATTTTTTTAAACATTTATGCTCTCTTGGATCGACACCTTATTTTTCTGCTCGAACGCAAAGTAGACAATATTTATTTTTTACCCCTATAAAGAGAACTTCTCCAAACCTTTTTCCAATGATTACAGCCGCGCCTGACAGTACTTTGAAATTGTTCACGTATGGCCTGGCGCACCAGCATCCATCCACATACACATCCGCCGCAGGTATTCCATTTACTATTCGACACTCTGCGACAGCCGCTTCCTTTTCTTTTCAGGTTGCATACATTGCACAGCGATTCCCTCCCATCTCTCATATACTTGGTCTTGAAGATAAATTTTGATGAAAATATGGGGATTTCCATAGATGAAAATATTTCCACAAATTGTAAATAGTCAATACCAGCGGATACTATATGCCCGCTGTAGCCGCTATATTACTATATTAACATCAACATTATCTCTGTCATTAATCTTTTCGGAATTAATGACAACTATTTCATGGCATACATCACATACGAACTTTAATTTGGACGAAAGACCACTTCTCTCTCCTACTAATTTAAAATTAGCAATTTTTCAGTCTATTATCTATTGTGATGTTTTTTCTTGAAGCTGGGTAAGTAGGTAATTGATATCAATTATCCTTCGTCCTTGAACCGGTTGAAAATCATCAAACCTTGTTTCCACCACGAATGACGTGTAACCGTGTTTGTACAGTTAGTTAGTATTGACGTGTAAAAGTGTTTGTATAAACCTACTTACAATATAAAATCATTTATCATTATGATTTATCATTTATAATTAATGGTTCATTTAAGTCAAAAGCAGCACTACTGAAAGCAAATTGAAATTATTGTCTGATTCATGCCATAATCATTTGAAAAATGTTTAAAGATGTTCTCTATGGGGTACTATTTAGTTATTGACATTTCGTCGAAATACCTCAATAGCGAAATGGTTTTGGTAGTTGCAAGCTGACTTATAACATCCGTAAGCCCATTGTGTGCGTCTGTCAGTTGGCTGAAAATAGAGCAAAATTAAGTTATCTGTACCTAGTGACGTGCCGGCGGCAATATTGTCACTGCCGGCAATATTCCTAGCAACCAATCAGCCAACTTTTTAGGATTCCTTACTCAAAGGTACTGCTGATATTGCCATTAAAACTGGCATGTGAATGAGATTTTGGGTTTCAGTCAAATTGGATTAAATTTAGATAGACTGAAATCCAGAATCGCAAACAAAATGGCAATATTACCAATTTTACTACTTTAAATATTTAATTCAGCATTTAATAAGCACTATTTTCATTATAACTACCCTAAGAGGCATAAAATATATCACAAGAGCAGGTAGGTATACTACCTAACTTGGGGGTTCATATCAACTGAGATCAACGGAGCAAAAGAGCTTTTTGACAGTGACGGAAGCTCAGTAAGATGTTCAAATACTGCGGTTTTGACGAATATCTGTAAAATAACATAAAGATATACAAATATGTCATACTTGCCTACTGTATTTAGCGTTTGTGTTATTTTGAAATCAATCAAAATAAAATATTATAATTATAAACCTACATTACATTACACTGGTTGTTGACCTTCTGAAATATTTTACCTTTGTACCACACTTCGTATGATAAATATCTGCCGACCTTATCTGTAAAAATCGCACCGTGAAAACTTAGGTGAAGTGAGCTGTTAATAGTTTCAATCCTTAGTATCAGCCGTGCTATTCCGTAACAATCTCACCGTGAAAACTTAGGTGAAGTGAGCTGGCTGGTTACAGAATCGCACTGCTGCTCACTTTAAGCTCACTTCACCTAAATCACGGTGAGATTTTTACAGAATACACCGGTTGATTCTGACAACTCCATTCTGTCAATTTCTATCGCTTCTAAATAAATCAAAATAAAATCTAAGATATAAAATTCATCATTTACTTACTTTACCACGTCTCTTTGGAGATCATTTTCTTTGTATTTTTTTTTATAGCTTTTCGTGAGTTCTTTTTCCGTTTCATTACCCATTGTTGCAATAAAGTCACGTGATCGCGCGGAAAGCACTGACATAAAGTATGGCCGTCGTCTAAGAGCGCCGATGCGCGACTGACGTAGGCCCGCGAGTGATTGAGCTCGCGCATTTCGTGGATATTTGGACTACTTTAGACATAGTAATTATTTTAATCATTTTATCGAGACAAACTCAGCGAAACAATCTTACTGCCCATAGGTAGTAAACAAAAATTTTACAAAAAGAAAAAAAAGAAAAAAAAAAAAATTAAGAATAAATAAGAAAAAAAAGATAGTAAAATGTAAGAAAAAAAAATTGTTTTGTAGCTATGAGATTGATTAAACGTTACGAAAAGGGGTAACTTTGAGATTTTTTTCTATCCAGCAAAGTTAATCTAATCGTGTTATTAAAAGCGCCTGCGGGTCCACCAGGTCCTGAAATATGATATATATGTATTTTTTTCAGACTTTTATAATACTATTTTTTGTTTCCCATGGATTCAAAAAAAACTAGTAACCGCGGTCTTCGTCGAATCATATCGCCTTAATTTTAACGGACTAATGTGGCCCGTGTGATTAAACTATTCATTTTTATACAAACGTGGCCCGACCACGAGGTTTCGTTGTACTGTGTTTGTGGTACGTGTGATGGGACCCTAAGAGACTTGGATCGCTTGACTAAGTAGTTCTCTTTTTTATATGTATATTGAATACTTACGCCTCGTGAATATCTTAGTATAGAATAACACTTGTATTGTTCAACCCTTGAGTGATGTATAATAGAATTTTAACAGATAAAATTTACACCAAGTATAAAGTTGCAATCGTGAAAAAAAAAATCATCATCTGCCTAACCTTTTCCTAACTTGGGGTCAGCTTCCAGTCTAACGCGAATGGAGCTGAGTGCCAGTATTTTACATGGAGCGACTGCCTATTTAACCTTCACAATCACAACCCAGTTACTGGGTAGCACGTTACCTTAGTAAGACCAGAATCGTGAAAAATGGAGTAAACAAATATAAAAATCAAAATCAAAAGTCATTTATTCAAATAAGGCTGAGAATCAGCACTTTTCGAACGTCAAAATTACAAAAGACAGTCCCCCAAAAACGCCTGCCCTTCACCACTTCCTAGTGCTATCGTTGGGAAGATGAAATGGTGCAACAAACTCAGCAGCACAGCTGTCGGTTCAGTTAAAAAATACTTGATTGTATACAATACTAGGTACCTATGTTAAGTAATTAACATTACAAGACACAGAATAATAATATTCGCATGTCAGTTACACATTAGCGTCATTGGCGCTACTCGAGAACAAAAGTGAGGAAGTGTCGGCCTGTTAGAATATACACAGAACTAGCTACAAAAATCTTGTTTGGCATATAAGGTTTTTAACTACCAGGGAAGATATAGTTAATACACTATTCTCTGACGTCCCAAAATTATACTTCCAAATCATATAAATTTCAAGACATTTAGCAGTAAAACCGTACCTACCAAAAAGACAGGGAGGTAGACTAAGAATAGAATAGAAAATATTTATTTCAGACAGAAATCCATAGGGTTAGTAACAATTTTACTTAACTTCTAGTATTAGTAGGTTATAGACACAGATGTACATACAATTAAAACTCAGCGTGGAGCTGCATCCACCTCCGCAACATCGGGGAATCCCACCGATCTGCGAACACACTGAGAATACTATTGGTGCCGTCGCGAACACGCGTCATCAGGGATGCGCATCTACTCCTAATAATGGCGGCAAAACCATTAATATTATTATCCGCAAACATCCCTGACGCACTACAACGCCACGGCAGCCGCAGCAGTGCTCTCAGTGCATTATTATATTGAACGCGTAGGTCGCTGTATGCCCGCTGAGTGAAGTTGACTAACATCCAACATTGTCATTTACGCACAAAACCCAACTCACTCACTGCACCTGACAAGTCAAAATGAACTTTTTGAAAAAAGCGTAATTTATTAAAACCATCGCATCACTGTCACTGGATGTTAATTTGAAAGCGCGTCCATTTACCGCGTTTTTAGTAAAAACGTTACTGATGGGTACCCCCCTCTCCCCTCTCTAGACCTGACCCCCACCCCCTGTACTCGACATCATTAAACCCGCTCTATTATGAGAGCTAGGTCGCTTCCGTCATTAGTGCTGGGAAAAGACTGAGTAGTGACGCACGTGTAATATTAGGAAATGGTTCCGTAGGCTATTTTTTGTAATGATGTACTTTTCTTCATATAAAAACATACCTAATTGTCTTTCTTGTTGATTTACAAACGAGATAACATTAACTAGTTGTAAGCACCTAAGAGACCTGTGGTGGCCCAGAGGAAATGGCCGCAAGACACGTGCTGTATGATGGTCGTGGTTTTGAACCCAAGCAGGCTTACTTTGTGTAAATTATTTCATCGCAGTGGCTCTCAAAACGGTGAAGGAAACCTTGTGAGGAACCCGGCATGTCCTGGAACCAAAAATTCGAAGGCATATGACATCCCCCAACCCGCACTGGGCCCGCGTGTCGGATTACGGCCCATTCTCTTACTGAGAGGAGGCCTGTGTGCCAGCAGTGGGAACCTTAGGCTGATTATGCAAGCACCTAAGAATTAAAGTTTTGTAATTAGCAGTCAGCTTTGCTCAGTTTTAACGCCCATTCGTAAAAAGAACCATAAAATATTTTAGATTAGAAACAGAAACTGAAAAGCCCTTAATAACCATAAAAAATAAATTAAAAATACCATTAAAAAGTACCAACTGAAACATAAACGACTCTCAGAGTTCACGGAACCCTAAAAAACATTGGTACAGTGATAGATACGTCCGCTTCCGCGCAATGGTTCCGTAATGAAAGCAATAACTTACTGAAATGCATCCCGCATTCATTGGATACTATTCGGTCCGCTTTGAGTAGCGTTGTGAAAGACATTCCATAATATGAAGAGCTTTATTATCAGAGCAGGTATTGTAGCCATTGTGACAGAATCTTCATAACAGTCAGATTGGTTGTTATAAAGATAATAAAGGCATTCTTTGTTTTATTATTACATCATCTGGTCAAAGCTTCCTTGAGATACTGGCCCGGTTTTTGGGAAAGTAGATCACCAGGTATCGTCTGAGACAAAAATACAGTACTTACATTGATATCGATAAGAGAAATAAATCAAGATAGGTATTACAAGATCCTGCATGGGTACATTAATCTTGTTCATTATCTGGTTAAAGCTTTCTTGTGGTACTTCTTGGCCCTTTTTTTGGGGACAAATTAGATTAGGCGAAGTAGATAAGATAGCGGCGGTACAGACAGTAGCGTGGTATTGATAAGAGTTTTGAAGATTTTGCTTAGATAAAGTCAAGTTAATTTATTCGCCTGAAACACCGTACAAAGGATGTTTATACATTTAAGAATATGTCTACATGTCGTGTGTGTGTTGTTCTATAGGTAATATAGTTTTCAAAACCTTGAGATGACAGCAACAGCAACGCGCTTCTTCAAAAACAAATATTTTTTGGAAACACCTTCGTATCGTATCATCATCATCATCATTTTAGCGGAAAGACGTCCAATGCTGGACATAGGCCTCCCCCAAGCACCTCCGCTTCGACCGGTTCTGTGCTTTTCACATCCAACTGGTTCCTGCGGCCTTCACAAGGTTGTCGGTCCGCCTTGTGGGAGGCCTTCCAACGCCGGAACCGTATCTTCGGGTACACGGTCGCCACTCCAGAACCTTTCGGCCTGTCTGATTTGTTCTGCGAGCAATGGGCCCTGCCCACTGCCACTTAAGTTTGGCAATTCTTGGGGATATGTCGGTTATCGATCGGTCTTCATTTCTGATTCGATCACACAGGAAAACTCCAAGCATAGCTCTTTCCATATATTGTATCGTATCATCTTAGTTATTTTCACCCTAATTCTTTTAAAGTAGGGTGAATACTGGAAATAATAGTAATAATGTATTCTTTACACTTCAGAAATGTATTGTATCCCTCCAAGTTTTGTTGTAAAGTTCCAACTTGTCATAATGGTCTGCGTCGACATTTTGTAATAAATCACATTATAATCTACCTGGATTAAATCCTGCTTGCTCCTCTCTGGTTTAAAATATAATATAGCTAAGTACATAATCAGTGGCACCGTGTCGCTGACGTAAAACAATTAACGAGGTACGCTGAACAGAGGTAATTAGGGGCTGCAGCCAATGAACAGCCCGGAAAATTAATTAATACCACCACCCACAGATATTAATTAACGTTAATATTTTGTGGGTAGTTGAGCTTTTAATATCTACGTAGCGTTTCATAATAGTTGGAGATGTATAATAGCACACAACTTCCCGTTCCTGACGTGCTGCTGACCGACCAAGGGATGGGTTGACTTATGTCAACAGTCTCTTTTACACTCACACCCACTTACGAAACGTCAGTCTGGCCACTGACGTTTCGTAAGTGGGTGTAAGTGATGTAGGTTTATATGAAATCAAATATTATTCATTTGAATGCTGAACTTTGCGAAGGGGATCGCTCCACCCAGCGTGAGGAGCGTGCGGGCGTGCTGCATCACGCTCGTCGATACCAGGCCGCAACAACTAAACAAAGTTCAAATAAAAAGCTGTACACGGATTAGTATCAACGTAATTAACACGCCACCCGCTTGAATGAGCTCGCCTGTGACCTGTGACTGAAATAACTGAATTACATCATAGGACACACGCACGCGCTATAAACTTGTGCTTTTTATTGTGTTTAGAGTATCTTTGCATGTGTATTCTTAAGTTAATAGGTACAATATAATGCACCCTTTTATAAAGAGTGGAAGGCATTGCGCTTTGTGCCCTCATTGTAACAATAAGAGCTTTATAAATAAACTGCATGAAGTTTTAATAAAAATGAATAAAATAATCAAATAAATCTACTTAGGGCACATTTTTCAATCGACAGATAATTTTTATTCGTGGAATAAAATTGACGCTAAATCTTGTTGGAAGAATTGTCAAAAATTAAAAATTATTCCTCGAATAAAATTATCTGGCGTTGGAAAAATCAGCCCTTAGTGTTTCAAACGGCCTATTTTCCGTAGTTTATTAGAAGAGAACTGGATTCTAAATACATTTTTCAATTTCATTTACTGTCAGATATCATGTAAACTGAATTGTAATTATATTTTGATCAGGCGATTTATTTATTTGGAATTTGATTGCAGATTCATTTCATACAGATCATCATAAACCTGCGGTACCTAATACTAATAGAGTACAAGTAAGAGATATATATTATTGCTAGTTTTTTTTTTTTGTACAAATTATTTATCACAGTCGGCGGCAGTTTATTCACATTACAACCCTCATCATCATCATCACTCTACTGCAGTCCAGTGCTGGACAGAGGCCTCACCTATTGCACGCCATTCAACTCGATTTTCGCCAACTCTCATCCAGCCAATCTAGCCTATTAGCTAATAAGTAATTTAAATATAACTTAAGCTGCTAAGTAACTGTAGTTATCTACTTAATTATTCCAGGTGATAATATTTACTTATGTCTTGTCTCAGAAACAGAAATAGCATAAGTAGGTTGTTTATGTGTAAGATGGTCACTCACTGGGACCTGGCATGGATTTTTTTTGTTTCTTTTTTTTGTGTTGACTATACTTACCTCTATTTAAACAGTACTGTATCTATGCAGGTAAGTATGATTTAGAATTAAATAGTATTCTTATCCCTGCCCTATTCTTGGGTCTCTTCGTTTTTTCTCATCTACTTCACAAAACACAATCGACTTTTTCAGAATCTTCACCTCAAAAACCTGCTTACAAACTACTTAAATCCAGGCCATTTCTTTAGCCAAACTTCCTAACCTTGTTACATCATTTATCATTCGTTTTACATACCAGCAAGTTTCAGCGAGGCCCTCGTTCAGTATCGACCAGCCACGAGCCACGCCCACCGACCGCTCACGAGCCCCCCTCCTTCACCCCTGCTCCCTGCGCCTCCCCCTCCCCGCCCGGGGGACCCCACCCCCGCGCTAGTTCCAATCGGATGATGAAAGGTAGTTGTGGTCGAGATTGATAATGTCATAGGCAATCAATCGCGCTTATCATTCAGTCACGATTGGTTCGGAGATAGTGGAATAGATTGGTCATCTACGAGTATTTCTGGTATTCCTGTTCATATGAAAAGCATTGACCACTCTCTTGTCGTAGGTGCCAAAAAAGGAATACGTATTAATAAATAATAAGATACCTTCAACCTTTCACCAAATCTATTTCCGGATTACTAAAAGCAATGTACAAAAATAAAAAAATATACTTGAGCATCTACATTTACAGCGTACAGCTATGTACAGCGTAAAATCTAGCCAATGTTGTGTAAGTCCTACGATAGATGGCGCAACTTGTCACCTGTCGAGATAACAAATGAACAACGTTCTTACACGGTATTCATATGGATGGCCCACTGTTAAGATCATTCCCTTTTTTACTTCTGTTTCCAGGACAGAATAGGTAGGTATGCCAGGATACGACAAAGGGTTTTCCGGGCTCTTACCGACTAATAAAATCATACTACCTACAAGTTTCTGAAACACTATTGGATATAATTGACTGGTGATGCTCTTCGGTGCATAGTAGTCGCAACTAGCGTGCGTGTATGACCAGAGGGGCAATTCTCGTAATTTTAAGAACGTTCACAGTCTGATCTCAGTCTCAATCTGTCAATAATACCTCAAATTTCCCTACATTTTGACATTTGTTTGTCGCCGAGATGACACTGCGACTAGACTTCGAACGTTTTAAATTACGAGAATTGGCCTTCAGATGTATGAACGTAAACGAAGCCAAAAGAGTATGTAGGGATCGTAGCAGGTTGCGTTCTGTAGTTTCTGCCTACCACCATGGGAAGGAATCGTGAGTTTATGTATGTATATTTCTGGAACAAAATTCACTACGTGTCAAAATTAAACGCATGTCAAGTGATCCGATTATAGCTGTTGATAATTCGTGCAACCAATCACGGCACGTGACACGCGCTTGACAATTTGTTCGATACATTTTGTGTTGATTTTCTTTTCAGGAACGAGCCCTCAGCATAAATAATTAGCTCGTTTGGACAGGTTAATAGAAATATTAAGTGAAATCCACAAAGCTAGTAGATGATCTTTAAAAAGGGAAACTGGTCCTCTTTAAAATTATTTGGGCCTCTAATGATACACACTTTTTTTACCGATTGAGCCTCTGTTTATTCTGGCCTTTTTTCACGGTTGGTTGCAGTAACTTAGACCGACCAAACTTAGGTTAGGTTAGAACTGTGACCAACGCGCTACATACAACTTGTTCTCTGAGTGAGTTCACAAAAAACACGATGTACAGAATATGTTATTGTAAATAATAAAACTGTAATTATGGCCACACTATTGAATTAGGAAATTCTTGTAATGATAGTGATGTTGAGTTAATAAATATTTAGTATTTTAAGGACCCCAACATAGGAAATAAGCTACTAAGGAAATAATTATTGATTATTAAGAATTATGCTAGAAGAAATTTCTTTACAAATAAGCATCATCTTTGTATGTAAATATTCTTCTAATGTTTTCTTCTTGTCTGTTTATATTACATGTATATAAAAAAAATATTAGAGGATCACAAAAAGAGGCCCATTCATTATATTGTCTATGTCAATAATATTTTTAGGAAACCAAAATGGGTATTATTTGAGGTGCGATTAAATCATACTCTTTAAAAATACCTCTTGTCATTGCATGTGGCTTCTAAACTCAACAGATAATAATCTTGATCCTTGCGTAATTGAAGTTTCTCTCGAGAGCAATATGAATACTTATGAAGTAATAACATCTTAAGAGCTAATTAAATTGCTCATTTGACTCTACGTTATTTAATATTAAGTATTTAAGAAACACACATTTTCAGTTTTAGCGTATCGCTCGCATTCAAATTCAAATTTATTTATTTGTACTCATAGGTGTAATGTAGTGGTACATGAAGGTATAAAATAAAAATATATATCACTCTTGTGTCACTATGTGCTGCCTTGCAAGGCGTACAAATATTGCATAATAGGCAATCGATGTACAGGTAGGTATAGATTTTTCGTACAATCAGAAGTCAGCTTATACTAGTTATGTATAGCTTGATGTGTAGCCGTGCGTACCTGTAAATTATTGTATTTAACATTTAAATTATTACAAAATTGTTTCTATTTTGTTCTTGACGTTTCAAGATGTTTTAATACTTTAATTATGCTTATGAGATTAAGTAATAACTTGACATGTCTGTCTGTTCGCCGTCACGTGAACACTGTGACCTACATCGGCTTAACCTATTAGTTCTTCATAATAATTGCTTATTTGCAATTTATAAAATGTTGAAAGTGGTATGTACAAGATAATACCATAGACTTCTTATTATACACACACATGAAGTCTTCTTCTGTCTTCTTCCAATGAGGGCCAGCAACTACAGAACGTCACCTGCTGTTCTGAATCTATTGCAATAATTAGATTCATCATCTCCCCAACAGATTTGGGAAAACTTCTTCCAGTCTACCCGGATGCAGCTGAATACCAGTATTTTACATGGAGCGACTGCCTATCTGACCTCCAGAGCCCAGTTCCTGGGTAATACCACTATACCACTTGGTAAGACTGGCTGTCAGACTTTCGGGCTTCTGACGACCCGTAACGACTGTCAAAGATCCACGAATGATAGCCGGGACCAACGGCTTAACGTGCTTTCTGAGGCACGAAGGGGTCTTGGCATGTAAAGATCCAAGTAAAGAAAGAACCCATCCACGGACCCACCGCGGCAAGCGTAGCTTACCCTGATCGATCGATCCATGCGACTGTTATTACTTAGCCACAAGCCCCTCAATAATTATGTTATGTATTCTAATCGAATCTAATCTACCTCGGCTGTCCTGTCCCACGGCTGGGCGAAGCACTTCCTCATCTCCACTTTCCACAAAATTCTGTCTGTTGTTGTATTACTTAGTGGCGAAAATAAAATTGGATTGTTCATTACTTGCAACAGAAATTGGTATTGCATAGGTAATATACGTACTTACTAACTTTTACCTTTCTGCAAACTTTTTTCCTTCAATGTTTCTGCATATTTTCGCAGGTATTACATACGTCTATATTAAATTCTCACGTAATAATGTAAACATATCATAACTAAAATAAACTTACAAAGTATAAAGGAAACGTTTTGAGTTATTGATGTCAATTAGCAGTGATTCTTATACTTTTTTTATATCTACCTAAAGAAAGAAGAAAGAAAGATATTTTATTCTGCACAAACAAAACGCGCAATTACAACTATAAAATAATATTAATAAAAAAAAAAAACATAAGATACACATAGTCAAGAAACTCGTACTCAAGCATAAAAAATGTTGACACCCTTGTCTATTGCTTGATGTCAAGGCCAGGGCCCAATGACAACTCACATTACTTGACATTGACAAGACTATATTGGCAGATGGCCGCAAAACAATAACAATCATAACAAAAACAAAAATGCCAATTGCAGAGTGACGAAATAACTAGTATAACTACTTTTATAACAAAACAAACAACAAATTAAGCCGTGCGTCGCATTTGTGCAAGAACAGGTCGTTGCTCAGCAAAAATGCCGTGACTTCGGACGAACCTATCGTCAACAGAGCTGATTTTCAGCAACTACCTCTCGAATGACGTAATGACGTCCCACCATGTGAACATTGTGAAATACTTCCGCTGAATTAAGCGATATTCTAGCTGAACATAGTGTGTGCATTTATATAAAATACCGAAAAAGATATATATCTGTATTCATGTGTAAAAACAAATACATAAACTAAAACTATAATACAAAACTTATTAAAATAAAAATGCTAAGTAAGCAACAACTACCTATACGTTGTGTACAGTGTGGCGTGTTTTCCTATTCACATCAATTCTATCTTAGCAATTATAAATAACTTATATATAAGCAAAGAAGTCTGCTTTCATACACCATATTTTTAGATTGCACCATGGGAAATTGGGATCGCGATGGCGGCCATTTGCATAACGGGATGGCGTCGCAAACGACATCCATGCTTTTTCCGACATACCTACCCAAGGAATTCAAAACCATACCGCCTTCATAGCCTCCATGATGAAGACATTTTAGGGAAGTTTTTTCTAAAGAATATCATTCATAACTCCTTGCTACCAGGATATTATTACCTACTATGATTTTAGTCTCCATGTTCCATAACACAAATTTTCAATTAATCTTTAAGTACCTACTGCTATTATAAAGAGGTAAAATTTTATAGTTTGTATGTCCGCAGGATAATCTTCGAAACTACTGATCCGAATTCGAAAATTATTTAGGTATATGAACGGGCCGCTGCAGTATTGCCGAGTGTCATAGGAAATATTTTATGTTAGCACAAAAAATTTCACGCGGATGAAGTCTCGAGCAGAAGTTAGTTATCGATATAGAGGAACAGGCAAAAAGTTGTAAGGCCACTTTTCTTACCAAAACAATTTGCCAGACATACTCAAAATCACTAATGACCTCATGAGTTGTGAAGCATGTCCGCCATCTTGAATCAATATTGTAATAAATAAGGTCCTCCTTATAGGTCGCGCCCCAGGCTATGCTTGACAATGCCGTTCAGTTCATACCGGGCGATCGTTACTGGATCGATAATTTGCCATAACATTACTTAAATAATTACAAGAGCTGATTTATGGGGTACTAGTTAATAGCCGGGACTTTACTTGGTCATTAATAGATTTTTTGTAGGAAGCTTTTTTGGGCTATATTTTTACTTATTTTGGTTCGCTACTGAGCTCACATTACATCGTTTTATATCTTAATGCAACTTTTCTAGTGCTTGTTATGTTCATGAATAATAAAAAGGGAAGGAAGATTTTTCTTACGTTTGATTCAATTTAAATTCAATGAAAGATGCCTGGAATGTTGAAACTTCTTCATCTCCATAACTAAAAATGATTAAATTTAAGATTTACACACATTTTGTGGTTAATTTCTGGCAGTTTTATCTCAAAAGCTCTTTCTTAAGCGCACAAACATACGGTCAATTTATTTTAAGCAGGCGTATAATAATAACATTAATTCATTTATCGAAGTTGATTGTTCCAGGGCCACATTGTGATGTCTGCTTACACCAGATTGCGATCAGTCGTGAACTTTAAACGGGATTACCGTTAATTTTCGGTATGCAGTCTGTCTGATATCCGCCTAGTGTTAATTATTTGCACTCGATAGTGTAGAGCCAAGTTATTCGCAAATAATTTCCATGTAAAGTTTTTAGTTTAAAACACGCTTACTACTTCATTTTTTCATTCATTTTATATATATATTTTTTTATATTTTCAAATCTTCCTACATAATTTTAAGTATTTTTATATAATTTAATTACTGTGTCTGCTTGTATAAAATATGAATATGGAGGTTCTATAAAATGATAAGCAAAAAATGAAAGTAAGTACTATTTCGAAAAGAAATCTGAATTAATTTAAATATGCTTAACACAAAATTCAGTGTTAATAATCGTTTCTATACGTGAGCAGCAGTTTAGTTTATTAGCATGTGGTTGAATCTGCCTACTTACATACTAAAACGTCTGCTTCTGTACCTATGTTGCAATATGTTCGTCGCATTAAGTCACCATGTCCACGTCTTACCACTTCTTAATAATTTTAAGCAACAATAAAGAACGACGTGGAATATCAAATAGCCTTCATCAAAATCAAAATATTTTCTTTCACATAAACCTACATGGGCACTTATGAAACGTCAGAAGTTAGGTGCACGGTTCAAATTAGTCATTTCCTATGGAGAAGAGCCGGCAAGAAATACCCGTGGTGTTTCTTGTCGTCTCTACTCTTTTAAAAATCATTGGCTGTTATAATATTTTGAAATTACAGTGTTAATGGGTATAGGAGGACAGGGTAGGCCTGACAACAAGTACCAGGTACTTGATAAAATAAAAAATGATCACGAATCTACAAAATATAAAAGAATATATCAAAAAGATAAATAAGTTAATGTAAATACCTATTAATAACAAATTATATGATTGCCATTAGCATCATACCACTAAACATTACTAAAGAGTTGAAATTAGAATTGTCGGTATATAATGTCAAATCATAAAAGATTATGTCAAAGAAGTATGTACAACATAATCATCGTAATTATTTACATAGTTATGCCGTTAATGAGGTGCCAGGGAATCCACATGTACCTACAGAAGGAATTACTGCCAAACTAGCTGGTCTTCAACGTAGTCTTTCATCTTATAATCCGCTTTTTTGATAACGACACGTTTAATGTGGGTTTTGAACTGTCTCGCTAAGTTCTGCAACCGACTTTGGCAAATTGTTATAAAAGCAAGTCTATAACAACATCATTCCCAATTAGGACCAAAAGGTGCACAGTACCCAACAAACTTAACTCCTACTAGCAATTCAACAAAACTGTCGCCGAACTTGGCGCTCCCACCGTGCATACTATAATAACAGGATGCTTCAATAATTTAATTCGAAAAACGTTGAACATTAATTCGGTACAGGCACCAACCTACTTGTTAACTTATTATCTGTAATAAACGCTTTTTCTTTGCTATAAACATAAGATCTTATGAGCTTGGCGACCTCACGCGGCAATGATAATATTAAAACGTATATCTTCTCATAAGGAGTGGGGTGATATGTGAATGGTACTGCCATGTATGTGTCATTCAGAGATTCTGAATGGTTTCCATATGTATGTAAATGAACCTTCCCATTTTGTTCGTCATTTCTACTGGATGAGAGGGATTAAGAAACATGATCAGACCAAAAGTACCTAATACAGAGAATTGTAACTTTCGTGTCCCATTTCTTGCAATACTTGTCATGGGGACCAGACCACGCGTACAAATCTGTGTATTAGTGTATAGTGGCATTGAGCTAGAGGACGTATTAGATAAGGAAACATTTAAAAAATACTACTTCATCCTTTGTTCTTTATTTTTGGTTAATTAGTGTAATGTGTGCAAGTCTATCTATATTTATTTTTATTAAACACTTAATATAAATCTTAAATTCATTCATTGACAGACAGCACACAGCCTTAACCGTGGGGTCTAAAATCTTGCACATGAAATTTTGTACAAGATATCCTCATAATTATATAGCGAATGTTAGCACTAAGTACGGATTATAGAAAACTCATTATCGAAAGGGATTCAATTGGGTATGAAAGTCTGTATGGAAGTTCGACATTCTCGCCAGTGGGAAATCCCATCGGGTAAACGGCTTGTACTCGTATGTAATAAGAAAACTTAAAAAGGTTCCAAACTGGCAATCCTCTCCTCTACGTTTCTAGAATACTTATGTTCTATATAATATAAAAATAGGGTTAACACTGGGTTCTGAGAACCCAGTGTTAACCCTATTTTAAGAACAAAAGAAGTGTGTTAATATGCAAGCATTACAACCACTTCGTAACACAATGGAAGCCTGGCAGCGCGCCCACTGCCCGGGCAAAGGTCAGGCTTCATTAAAAATTATAGTTTTATCAGGAAGCTCTTTGCAGACCGTGATCAAAGCAGACGATTCCAATGCTCCACTCGGCTCGGAGCCAACTGCTCTGAATAGCTTATGAAGACCTCACTAGTATCAAGCTTCCTTTATGCATAGTTATTTAAATACTGGACGTGGTTATTTTGTCTTGGTTGCGGTACGTTATTATCCCCTTTCCCGTGGTAATCATTTATAGGTGAGGAAGCAACGTCTTTTGACAACACAAAAACTGCGATCTCTGATATTTCTGTTAAGTATGGTGATTATATTATTTAAGTCTATTATTTAAACCTGTATGTATCCATTGACTGGGTTGTGGAGTTCAGATAGGCAGTCGGTCTATGTTAAATACTGGTATTCAGTTGCATTCGGTTAGACTGGAAGCCGACCCCCACATAGTTGGGAAGAAGCTAGGCAGATGATGATGACTGAACTCTGTGTGTTAGTCAGGGTCGGCTCCATTCATTATTCATCATTCCCATCTTTTTTTCGTTTCGGCGGTATATCTATGTTACTAATACTGTTTGGACCCCCCGGGTGGCCACGTTTATTGCCGCATCAGAGGCGTTGCTTAGATCGTCAAGCATGCAGGTAAGTGGACATTTGGGACACTAGCAGATGGGGATAGTCTGCTCAGGAACACCGCACTTGCACTGGATGTTGGATAAGATAAGATACACAAGATCACTTCAAACCATAAGTACACACACATGCCATGCAAGATTCCCATTTCGCAAGATTATGTTTGCAACCGCCTAATTGTGTACGCAATCAATTCAGTGCTTTCCAAAAAGGACTGCAATGGTAGGTACATCCATCATTCCCATCAGGAATTTCTCAGGAGCAACCCGAAGTCTGGATTTGTGCCTAGTTATGGCTATAGGCTTGCCGCTATTACATTGGTCCTCAATTTATCTGGCAAAATGTGGTATAAAGTACGTCTGCCTATCTTTTCAGGAAATATCTCCAGGCGTGATGTTATAAGCAACGAATGACTTCTAATCTTCACGATGCATTTTTATCTAATATTGTCGTAAAACAGGTTTTCTATTCGAACCGAGAACTTGACCTGCTCGGGACTGACACATGAGCATTATATACTGGTGACAACTGCATCGTTAAACTAAGCAGGTTTTTTTTATTATTTAAATAAAAGTTGAATAACCTCTAAATGTGAGTCAAAGCAGTAGGACTCGTGTTGTATTGTGGGAAAACAAATTACTTTCAGGAAACAATGAAAAGAAATAAGTCGTGGAAAAGTAATAGTAATAATAGTCGTCTTTGGTTTGAAAACTTTATGTTAATGCTTTATGTTTATGTTAATGCTTTTGGAATTGTGGTCTTAAATCAAATCCAGTCTCTCAGTGACATAGTTAAATAGATACTTTTGGATCACTCAGTATTAACAACGTAGGATAGTGCCTTGATGCATAGGTACAGGAGAGACACATGCAGATACAGGAGAAGCTCTCAAAACTCATATAGAATCAGGTATCGTGCCTCTAAACCATATAAAGCTCAACTTAACTAGTACAAATTAAAATTTACATTTAATTGTTTCCTTACATTCTAGCTCCCCAAACAAATATTAGCTCACACTTGGCCAGCAACTCCCGAACGCACATACAAGTACTGACATAATGTCAAACACACAACTTACCTAACTTGCGCGGTCGGGTCACGTTACGTCATTCACCAATATTTGTACTCAAGAAAGTTTTGTGATTATGTGTGATTGGTGCAATTTAGCGTCTGATTTTGGATATGGGTAACTGCCGACCCATCGCTATAGGAACAGGAGAATGATGATGATGGTGGTCAATACGCTAATATATAATTATATAGTTCACAGTTCGGTCGAGGATTATAATCCTCACTCGAACTGTGATGGCCAAGATTCGTCAACCAAAGAAGAGAGGAGTATTGATCGCTGTGCTTGTTCACTGCATGAGTCCAGTGTTTCTTAGAATTCCGAAAAACCGATCTTTTAAAGACAACCTTTGGATGGATTTAAAGGAAGAAAGAGAGAACACTGCAATCATTATGTTTTCACACCGATTGTGTATAATATTGTTACTTCAAGGTTTTAAACACGGGACCTGGTGGTTAATAAATGTAATAGCTAGTTCAAAAGACGAGGAAGTGGTGGTGCATGGGCGCTTTTGAAAGTAAGTGAGTCTTACGTAAGTACCTATGTCGTATATTCAAACCCGATATTTAATAAATGCTTCTTGAGTTACAGCTACGGAAAGAGATTCAATGGGTTACTTTAAAAAGGTCACAGGTCAGTCAACAAGAAGTTCTCACGTACAACCAATCAACATTAATAGTTTAGTCATCAAACTCGATTGCGTTTCATAACTCACCACAATGACAAGCTCGCAACAACCATTATTATTTTAACACTTCGCCAAAATCGGAAACTAGGTACACTCAACATCATACGTCGATGAATGTTTTGAGAACATCTAAATTTATTTTATATAACAATATTGTATACGAGTTGTGTACGATGTACGTTAACAATAAAGTAAATTCTATATTTCTTATCTTTATCTTTGCGTGTCGGTTGCAAAATAACACGAAAAAGTGAATAAAGTTTTTATTTAATTTATTTGGCCAAAAATTCAGCAACACATCCATCCATTAAATATTTGTTCCCATTCTCATTTGTTTTTTTGTCCCTTTATTTTTTTTTATACAGTTAGAGTATTATTTATCTGGTTTAAGATCCGTCAAAAGATTAAGGTACAGGTACAGGGTACAGGGATGGCAATTTCTAGTACTATATATACTTGTTACTTTATTCTCAACTTCTTATTAACTCTACTTTATCTTCACACAACAATTTCTTATGAAAATATGTATTAGGTACACATGAAAAATGCAAGTTTAATACTAATATAATCGAGAGATGCTGACTGTACATTAAAGTATTTCTTACATCATTCTTGTATTTCTTCTCATTTGTTTGATGGAATGTTCTGACATATAATCTTCAGTTATTAACATACTATCTTCATTAGTTTCCGTAATTAACAATGAAAGAAATAGAGTGCATCTGATTGTTATCGGCGCCATTACTTACTGGTTACAAATACACATTGTTCCAAAAGGGGTTATATGTGTGTGGCGCAAGGAATTATTTACCAGAGACTGAGAGTGAACAATATTGCAATCCCACGTAAATACTAGTCTACGTACGTCTAGGTACTGTCCAACTAGGTGGACAATTGGTGTTGAAAAAGAAGACTATAAATTTCCGAGGACGTAGCTATATGGAGAGTCGGTAATTAGGTACATGGCGTTGACTGAACTGGAATGACGGTAAGACAAAAAAAAAGTAGATTCTGACTCGTTGGTGCAGTGGTAGCAATTGCTAGCAAGTGATCGTGCGAGACAGGCACTACACAGCTCTGTCTAACCAACCCCTTGGGGAATACTAGCGTGATGTTATGCTGAAATATTTATACAGGATTATTTTAAATTGGCTAGCTAAACTTTATATCTTTTTATTTTATTGTATTTAGATATCGATACCCATCGGGTCTGCGGAGTTTAGCTAGCCAATTTAAAATAACCCTGTATAAAGCATAATCATCGAAATTTTACCTCTGTTCATCCAATTGTCGGCGTGCCTGCGAACACCAGTTTTGTGTAGCAACTTAGTAGGAAACTTAAAACGATACTTCACTACATAGTAAGCTATAATAGTTATAATAGCTATCATAGTTACTTAGTTTGTCCCAGTTTCAGCTACAAAATGTGCTAACTCGTGCGAAGTTCAAGTTGCTTTGGAGAAGCGCCAACTTGCTGCAGATTCTGACGCAGACTGAAACATGTTCGATATACGTATTATTTTATAATAATATTAAGGTCAGTAATAGCAATATAATGGTCCTTGTTACTCCGGGATCGAATACTATAAAACTGGAGAAAATCCTTACGTACCCACAGCATGTCCTAAAGACGAGATCTAATGGCTTGCAATTTGGCAAACCGAACACCCTATTGGTTGGTTGTTCTCGTTATGTTAAACATAGAACCTACTAAAGTAATCGCAATATTGCTATCTTTTATTTGTAGACTAACACACATGGATACTGGACAAAGGGAACGTCGGGAAGAGCCTCAGAGAGCACATGAAAAGGTGGTATTAGAAATTACAAATTTAAAAGCCTCAACTAAGTAAGACACTCTGAGATACTCCATAGTTTACTCGCAATTGCACCTCGTAGGCATCCATGCAATGCGTATAAAGTTAGCTCTAATCATATGCACTCCATTCTTTTCGGTGTGAGGCCATCTGTATCCATTAACCAATACTCTTGACCAGGTCATCGGGCTAGCAACAGTAGGAACATAACGTTTGCAGCTATAAATTCGAAAATTTTGATAAATTGAAATTAATCATTTTGTCCGTCCAACATTCGAGCTTCCAATTAATTACGATGTTATCTTCGCATCTAGAGACGCCACGTTCCACGTCACCCGCGCAATGAATGGCGATTAATTCTTAACTTGCGCGGACGCACTATGATGAGTTACATCACCAGCCAATGGGGACAGGGTGCTAAAACAACTGATTATCACATTTATACAGTTTGTGGTTATGGAATTTCTAATTGGATAATTAATTGAAGACACAGTGGGTAGTTAATTAGCATCGCAATCATCAGCTGAACGTGAGGCCTTAGGTTTGATTCATGTACAAAAACGAATTGAACGAATTGAGCAGAATTTATTGATGTCCGGGTCTGGGCATCACAGCGGACCCTATCAGAATACCAGCGCTGCGGTATTTATTTTTTAAATATCCCAGTATTATTCTGAGATAGGAGCCTTTTTGGCCTCGCATTTCTTTTGTTTTTTTGGTTGTTTTAATGTTACTTTATTTTTGTGTCCCAAATAAAATATATTTCTTTTATTTTATTTTTGTTTATTAATTGAGGATCTCCAACAAAGGATACACATATACCTACAATAGAAATTTACAATCATAAAAAAAGGTTTTCTTTAATTGTACATTACCTGGAATTTTAATGAACAGCTACGAGTACTTATGTCGTAGTATGTCATCGTTACATCTTTAGAATATTTATTTAAATGTTCTTATTTCTCACACCACTTAATCCAAAACGCGTAGATGGGCCTAAACATTGGCGCAACTGTCATTTGTAAGCGAGCCATAGGTGAGTCTATTGTGCGGACTGAATACACCGTCAAATGGACCTAACTGCGGTGTGAGATCGTCAGCTGGTTTTAGAATTAAGTAGGCATTTATGTAGATGGCTATATGAAAGAAGGCAGATCAAAGAACAGATGCGTGGATTGTCCGAAAAATTATGGGCACTGCAAGGTAAAAAGTAATTTTTAATATAGCTGTGGAATAGGGTGTAATATCCGATCGCTGTAAAAATGTAAGTCGAATGAATGTATCCGAATTTATGGAATCTAGCAACACAGAAATGAATGGAAAAACCAGGGAGAATGATTGAACGGCAAAACGAAAAGATGTTGCTCGCTTATAATATAAAATAATTTGAATTATGCTGGCTAGTAAAGTTTACCTATAAATCAAACTGGTATTTATCTTCGAATCCCACATAGAAGACGTATTGATAAAAAAGACGTAAATCTTACTGCACCGACCACAAATATACTGGGATAAGCCAGAAGGGTGATGATGATGATGATGACCGTCTGCTGGTTGTATTCAAAATGGCCCTTTTTTAAAAACCAACAAAAAAAAAACCAAAATTGGACCAATCCAACGAATTTTGACTTTATTGATAAAATATTTTTTTTGTCTCCTTTACTCTTTCACACGCTGTCTACATCTCTCTATCTATTGTCGTACCGTAGGTATGCTGGAAGAGATTTCTTATGAAATAAGCATCACCTCTCTACCTATTTTTCTGTACTGTTTTTTCTGGTCTGTTTAAGTATATATGTGTGTATACGTCATCGTGCCCAATGAAACTTTTTAATAACTAGAATTTCCCTTTACATGCCATATGGCGTAAATGCATCTCATTATATTTAAGTTCTTTAAACCCACTACTTAAACTTACTTTAAAGTTTTACCGAATCTCCTAATTAACGGTCAGACCTACAATGCTGCTTACCTTGCTAAAGTAATGAAGCAGTAAGTGCCCCTTATACCCCGGATGAGTAGTAATCACATAACGAACATAAACATTATCAAAACTAGTTTTTTAATCAGAACTTCTTTAACCTTCAGAAATAATAAGCTCTTCATAATAAGTTTTTAATGATATCAAGTAGGTTTTATCTTAATAACGTTTAAATCCATAACTGCATAGTTGTGTTGTTATTAATTTTTCCCTATAAGGTAATTTGTGCATACGCTTTTTACAGTTTACCTACGTAGAAAGTACCCATAGTTTTATAATTGATTAAAAGGTTTCAAAAAAAGGTGTGGCCACGAAATAAGCGAGAGGGCCGAATGAGAATAAGGTTAACAGTGTAAGGTATGCAATTTTCGCAGGCAGCGCTCGAAAGTAATAATGAATGGTCTGGGCCATAGTGAGGGTTAAATCCACCACACACCTGAGCCAGTATATTTAGTAAAAAACTGTAGGTTATAGTGTCTAGGTAGTGTTTAGGAGTCTATGATAACACTACTTTAGCATTCTTTTAATAATAAATGGGTAGATAGTCCTTGAACAGTCTTAGCAATACCAAAAGCCTTAAACCAAAGCATATTCCTGCGGCTCCATAGCCCCATATTATTACAACACCCACGGATTCCTCACGAACTCATCTTCCTCAAACTCAAACTCAAATCATTTATTTCAATTAAACCATTTACAGGCACTTTTGAATTGTTAAAATTAAATAGTCGGTCAGTTACTCAGAAAGTTGAAGCTAGTTGTCCATTCCAAAACGTAGATCTCTATGGAGAAGAACGGGCAAGAAACTCCAAGGACAGTCTTTTAAATCAAGATATTATTACAAAATCCTGGGTACACCACTCTTATTGCTTCTATATGTGAGAACAATGTCAAAAAGAAACAATTTAAAATATAAAATAAGCCCTGGCAGTTAAGAGATGACCAGTCACAAGTTCACAACCGACGGCGCCCGTTCACGAACATGCCGCTCAACCATTTTGCAGGGAACCGAATGATCCAACACACGCGCCACCACCAGTGAGACATTTAAGTGAGCATGACATATTCTCAACTGGCATGCTTTCAAGTCAACATCAAAATAACGTAAAAAAAAACGGACCCATGGTTCTTACATTTACAAAATTTTAAAAATGCTTCTAAATTATACAAAACTATAGTTTGCAATTTATTTAAGAGATGAGAAAAAAATTACTACCAATCAGAAGTAGGTAATTAATATTGAAGTATTAAGAATTAAATCTTGATTGAATAAAATAAACATTAAGTTCGTAATGTCAGAAACACTAAAAAAACAAAAAAAAAAACAAAAAGGGGAAGCATCTCTTCCAAATATTGAAATTGTGATCAACTAGTGAGCCCAAGTGCCTGTGGAGCAGGACCAGCATTAAGCCAAGCATTTTTATCTACGATATACTCGTCGAACTTATAATATGCTTGTCTACATAGTGTGCGTTTAATGCATGTTTTAAATTTCTTCTCATTTAGTTGAAGAATATCGAGTGGTATTTTATTATAACATTTTACACAGTACCCCATAAAAGAAGTTTTTACCTTAGACAATCTGAAGCGCGGTTGATCTAGTTTGTTCCTATTCCTAGTGTTAAAATTATGCCTGTCACCTATCTTACTAAAAAGATGTAGATTTTTTCGAACGTAGGTATATAATGTTTTCCTATATAATTATATTGACAAGGAACCGTCATGATGTTAATTTTTTTAAACAGTTCCCTTAGATATTCGCGTCTGCTGAGATTGTAGATGGCTCTGACAGCCCTCTTTTGCAGAATGAAAATCCTTCATATCTTAACAATTTGTCCAAACAAACGATGACGTAACGAGCACAATGACGTCACAACATGGCAGACACGTAACTTATACATAGACACCTCTATGACAGCTGGCCCTTTATCATTTCATAATATATGACGCGGGGTCACATATTATTATTACATAGTCGGTGAGAGAAATAATGTATGGAAACTTGTGTTTTGTGTGAAGTGACTTGACCCTTGTGACCATACATAATATGAGAAGGTTACACCCACCTACAAACCTTTTTATTAGAAGGCTGAAAGTCACCCAGAGGGCAATGGAGAAGGCTCTGCTTGGAGTTTCTCTGCGTGATCAAATACAAAATGATGAAAACCGCAGGAGAACCAAGGAAACCGACATAGCCCGAAGAATATTGCTCGCAGAATAGATGGCCGATGGGCCGAAAGCTTCTGGAGTGGAGTACTGGCAGACGTATAGTTGGAAGGTTTCCTACAAGGTGGACCGATGGCCTGGTGAACGTCGCAGGAATCCGCTGGATGTCCGCCTATGTCCAGCAGTGGACGTTTTTCGGTTGAAATGATGATGACAAACCTTTTGCAGGTATGACTTATGCGGTTAGAAGCATAGTAGAATAGTCCTGGAACAAACATTGTGTATATTACTTATTACTTATAAGGCAAACGCTACACTTTTCTCCCGCGAGGGTTTTGAACAAAGGGCGTCAAACAGCAAATGGTGCTTCTGCCTGCTTTGGTCCTATGTTACATGGGGTCAGGACATTTTATATTTATCTTGAAGCCACCGCATACTGTAGTGATCTATATTTATGTTGAAGCCACCGCATACTGTAGTGATCTATATTTATGTTGAAGCCACCGCATACTGTAGTGATCTATATGACGGACTTGCATGATTAGCAGTAGATGTCTACAGGCCAAAGACTATACCTACATGTGTTAATTAATTGACACTTTCTTTCCTACGATTAAAATGTATCCATCATAAAGTTATATTGCTTTACAAAACTATTTTGAATATTATAAAATCGCAGAATATTTAATGAACCAACACAAAGTTGATCACTCTAGATAATGCTAGTAATATACTACTTTCCCTTAAATATTCACGTGATTTTGTTGACATAATGTTGTGGATTCCACCTTCCAATGATTTTGTCAAGGTCCTGAACTATTAGGTAACAGTAATTTTTTTTAACAAAACTTCTAGATTTCTATAATATAATCAAGATGAATATTTATTTATTATACACATAAACCTTCCGGAATAAATTCTTCAAATGATAGTGAAAACCGCATCAAAATCCGTTGCGTAGTTTAACAGAACTTCGCAAACACAGAGACAAACACAAAAAGTGACTTTAATTTATAATATGTTTAGAAGAAGATTGTCCACCTAGCATACAGGGTTGATGATTTCACACGGTCTGTTTTCTCAATACCATCCTGACTATGACTAGAAATAGCAAACAGGTCCATTTTCGTCTCCATCCCGATGATGCAAATAGCACAACAGTCTAAGAACATTTAAAGGGTTCTTTTAGGGTTTGGTCGACGTGGCTCAGGAAAAGGATGCCTGGAAGGATTCGAGGGAGGCCTACGCTCAGCAGTGGGACAGTGTGCGCTAAATAAAAAAAGTGTAGGTCACCTACATTACTGTCATTGATATTCCACCGACATGCCATATTCTGATCCTCTTCCTACAGTCTTATCTCTAATGCTTCTTGACCTCCAAAACCTCATCAATCATTAAAGACACCACCACCTTTGGTGGTTGTTGGCGTTCATTCCATACTAACATATTCCTCCGTTTTCTCCCTGGCTAGTGTGTAGTCCCCCAACATCCCATAACCATTACCATAGATATTCGCATGTCTAGTGCGGCATGTAAACACTGCTTACGTCACCATTGCGCCATGACGCGCCGTAGTGTGCGTGTGCATAGCATTGCCCTACTGAGCAGCACATTGAGGCTAATGCCGTTTTTATATGCAAACTTTAGTTGTTTTGGTATGCGCAAATTGTTTTATTGATGTTTTTGGATGGTTCCGTTGTCGAGAATTGTTATTATGTATGGATGTGGCTACACGTTGAATATGATGTAGTAATCACATAATGCTTACTCGCTTTATTGTATCATAATGTCTATCGCGCTTCTTTATCATATTTCCTGTAAATTGAGAGGTCTGACTCTTGTGGTACAGGAACTCCTAGTACAAGAGCCAGGGTTACACTGATGTTTGTGTTTTGTAGTGAACATAAATAAATAATAAATATTTTCTAAAAACTGTTTCTCAGAGCTTGTTTTAGAATCTCCTGTAAATATGCCTTCGGTATTTTCTTTCCATAAAACACTATTTAAAGATATTTCAGATCTATAACATAACTCTGAAAGAACTAGCAGCATTGACTTAATATTACTCTAGCACTATTTGATATAACCATTATTATTAATGGACCTAATCACCATGATTATATAATCATGATCTTTATGGTAATGTTATACCTAGTCATATTTCTTAAAAAAAAAAAGTAACGTAACACTAAAAAACACTTTCCGTTTCTCAGGTATTAAATAATCTTAGAACACAGCCTCGAGCTAGAACTACCAAAAATAGCAACACAACACATAATTCGTAGACGTTCTAAAACTATCAATCTATCATGTTGTCGTGGTGTACGCCCACAGAGGTCACCTGGAGTCAAACCAACAAATGCTAAACTATAACCGATCGCCTTCACATTGATTTCTTTATTTAGCAAGAGGGTTCATACGAGTAGTACCTACTTACAACCTTCTTTTTGATTTCTTGTGTTTGTACCTCCCTAATGAGGTATTTTTATTCCATAATGACCAACAGTCCTAAAGACTTACTATGTAGTTAGCAGACGGAGATGTATTTATACTTAGGATACTACTTAGGTAATTGATGTAATGTAAATAGTAAGGTGATACATAAGGAGCGCAGCATAGTGGGTGTCGCACTGGGACCGCGTGGTAGATTAAAGCCTACTCCCTCTCACAGAGAGGAGGCCTGTGTCCTAGCAGTGGGAACACTATAAGCTGATTATGCCTATACTATAAAAGGTATTAACCGTACAGATCGAGTTAGAAACACATAACTCAAGTAGCGGATGTTGGAGAAAAAACAGCCAGGCTGAAGTGGGAGTGGGCTGGACACGTCTCATGAATGCACCCGGAGAGATGAGCAAAGATCGACACTCATTGGACGCCTGAGGCAGGACTTCGCCATCGAGGTAGAGCACGGCGAAGGTGGAGTGACGATCTGATAATGTTTTCAGAGCCAACATGGTCAGAGATCGCGCAAGACAGGGAGGTTTGGAAGGAAAAAGGGACGGCCTTTGTTGACCAGCAGTGGGACACAAGGGATGTGAGTACGAGACCAGTCAGACCAAGAAAGAAAAAAGAGCAGTGCACTAATAGGCACTCGATCAACAACCGTCAGAAACGTTTTCAATGGAAAAACAAACGTTCAAATAAGTTGATTTTCGCCTGAATTTTAACAAGTTCTTGTCCTTAACTGTAATGTAATGGATAGGTCACGATGAGACCGTGACTTTGTCGTCAATGACACATGAAACTGACCGACACCGTGATGACACGAGGACAAGGTTGTTACACATGAGAGGACGACTCTACGTGACAGCTTTGAGGCGATAGGATATGGGTAATGCGCTTAAGGAAATGGTCACCAGCAAAAAGAGAAAGATGAGAATAAATATGGCAAACAATAAATGCGACCAACAGAGGCAACAGAGCTAAACAAAACGGGACAAAAACAAATTTGAGAAATGGAGTTGGCTAGCACACGCCCCCGTGCTTACAAGACAACTGTACCTCAATGCGATCTATTTTGTAGTCACAACAGTAGGTTTGTCCATGGTCATGTTTACGTGACCATGGACAAAGAATGTCATTTGAAAAATATTTCTAAATTAACCGCAAGAAAGTTCATCGTTGGTTTACTAACCCAATAAGCAAAGTCAGGAAAAATAATCGTTATGCAAATTGACATCCTACATCAATTTGGCGTAGTATAGCCATTTGATACAACTGTCAAAGAATACATAATCAGCCTACATTGTTCCCACTGCTGGGACACAGGCCTCCTCTCTTCGAGAGGGAGTGGGCTATAATCTACCACGCGGGCCCAGAGCGGGTTGGTTGTCAAAGAATGACAGTTGTCAATTAAATATACGGACAATTTAAGTTTGTAGTCAATTTAACAATTAATTTCCTTGACTACACTTATTGGGTTTGTAAACCAACGACATAAGTGTTAACTATTGTGAGGTTAATTTAGAAATATTTTTCCAATGACATTATTTGCCCATGGTCACGTAAACATGTGACCAGCACTATCCATAACCACTCGATACGCTTCCGTACCGTATCGAACATCACTCAATGTTATCGTAGGAGTCCTCTAAATGCTGTTCACAAGTCCAAAACCCGAAAATGTAGTCAGTTTTTAAATCAAATAGACGACCGCTATTCTGCCGACAACAGCTGTTTTCTACCAAGGTGTAAGGCAAATCAGGTTATCGAAATGTGTCATTTCCGATACGATAGCCTGTCGGATGGTTGTGAATAGCTATGCTGGTCTACTATTGTACAATAGTATCGCTCTCGTGTCGTTGGTTGTAACTAACTAACACTTACACCCACTCATTAGAGCTACAGGCTCTAATGAGTGGGAGTGTAAGTGTGGCATGTGCGTATGAACAAATAGTAATAATAACTCGGCGGAGGTCGTTCTGAATAACAGTTATTATTTCTAAGCTTTAGTAAGTGCGTGTGAGGTTAATTAGGGTTCCACAAGGGAAAAATAAATAAAAAGTGTGTTCTAGTTCCTTCCCCAGATCTTGGCTTCAAATTCAATATCTTCAAAATATGTCTGGTAGATACATATTTTAGCCATCATAAGACTGACTCCATATCCATGAGCAGTGAGTGTGAGAGCTGTGGTGCTCCAGTGGGAACGGCTCCGACGTACGAATCGTAGGTCGCGGATTCGAACCCAGGCAGGCGCTTTACTTTGAGTAAATAATTTCATCACCGCTGCTCTCAAAATCGAGAAATCGTGAGGCGAATCACATCAGCCCCTAGACAGGAAACTAGACGAGGACCACGACCGCTCTGTCAAGAGTGCTACGAAGAAGAAGAAGCTCTCAAAACATAAACATTATATACAATTAAGTGAGAATATCCTCTAACTTACGAGCACCGTGTCACACTCATTGTAACCTGACAGTTGGAATATGCGTATGAGTCACAAGACACCAATATTCGAACTCGGATATCAAAAGGGTACTTACCAACTTGTGTTAGACGACGCCTCACAATTCGCAGTGCCTTATTGCACGATTTTCTCGACCTATTTACCTAATTTAGGAGCCAAATCGTTTATGACAGTGGCTAGTACCATTCTGCGGAACCATAAACCCTCATTGTACCATAACTGCTCTCCATATAATGACATAACACGTTGCGCGGTGCGCATCACGCGAGCGTCCGAATTGACCTTTATAGCTTGGACCCTATTTGTGAAGTTTCATAATACTTAATGCCTGCAGTTATTGCTGCCATTAAAAGAGGCTTAGATTTTTCGAGTTACAATTGGGTATTTAGTTAAATCCGGTTTATGAATTTAACAGAACATTCGCGAACATTAACTTACAAGTGCTACCTGACGAACGTGGACGTTGCCATCAACTATGAAAAATGAACGCGCTTGTGTGAAGGGCTTGTGTGATCACAGTACAGTAAGTACATTGTTATTGTAGGCATTCAGCGGACGCTGATGTCCATATTCCCGATCATTCTTTGACCTCACTCTGGGAGGGGACAGATTCTAAACCAAGGTAGTAGTGTGGTGGCAACTCATTGTTGAAACCCACTGGTATTCCATGCGTGGAGATAATTATAGCAATCTAATGAAGTCGTGACGTGCTGCTCGTCTTACAAGATTTATGAGCTGTGAACGTTACGTGTTACTCATTAACGAAGGTTCTTTGTATTTCTGTAGAGCATGTGTTACTGCCGAAGCTGATAGATCCTCCTGAGGTTAAGGTGAAACACCTGCTTATTACAACTTTACTGCTGTAGGTACCTAGCTAAATTATTTATACATATAATATGCTCTACACTTCATTGATTTAGACTCAGACCAAGTGGTTAAGGACATGTCCATTGGGACTATGGCTGATTGCCTCAGTAGTCTAAATATATGTGCAACAAACATTTTTATGTTTGTTATTGCTGTATTGTATAGTTTATCTACAAATAAGTTTTCGCAGTCAGAAACTTGCTTGTTGGCCGAAATAGGTGTTCAAGCTCCTTCACAAAGAGGTTTGTTTTCTGTTTTTATAGTTTTAAGGTGTATTCATTTTGTGTAATGCCAATAAACGCATTTTCTTTCTTTTCTTTCTTTCTTTCTTTGTTAATGGTTATTACCCATTATCACAAAACAACTCTCCACCTTTAAAAAAAATATCTCAAAACCAAAAATGTGATGGTATATAATGTATTAACTTCCCATGCAACAAGACTTGCAACATTACACATATCTCTCCGACTATGTTGCAGTAATTAGCAGCATTATACATGATGTAACGCGTATAACGACCATTCAGGACGGTAGTTACTTCTTTTTAGCTGTTAGGAGCTAAGAAGGCCAGGGGGTCAATAGCTAAGTATTTTAGAATGTAAGAATGCTTTTACAATCAATTGGAATTTTTTCCAGATAGTTACAACCTGGGAGTCTGTAGGTCAAGAGTAAGTTTCTTCATTCCAGTGTGCGCAGATGTCGAACAAATGTAGGATCCTACTATTATGTGAGATAATGGTAAAATCCAAGCCATTAACAAGTAATATATCCGATGAAACCCTGCTGAATATGGGTCTTCTAAAGACTTAACAATAAACTGGTAAAGGTTTGTGATCGCCGTGGCCCATGTGGTTGTGTGGCTGTGTGTGACCACCCCATTAAGTCCGATTTACACGGTGCGATTTAAATACCATAAGTTGAAGTAACACTAAAAGTTGCACTGTCTAAACAGTCTTTAGACGATGCAAGTCATTAGTTGCTTCAATTTTATTGCATGACACAGGCAAGAGACGTAGCATAACATAGCATAATCAGTCCATAATGTTCCCACTGCTGGGACACAGGCCTCCTTTCTGTTAGAGAGACTGGTCCGTAATCCACCACGCGGGCCCAATGCGGGTTGGTAGATGTGACATGTCTTCGAATATTTAGTTCTAGGACATGCCGGTTTCCTTACGATGTTTTCCTTCACCGTTTTGAGAGCAGTGGTAATGAAATAATTTACACCAAGTAAAGTGTCTGCTTGGGTTGGAGCCCCCGACCTACAGCTCGGAAGTGGCGGCCGTTATCTCTGGGCCAGCACTGCTCCTCTGGGCCAGCACTGCTCCAAGCAAGTAAGACGTGTGTCGTGTACATTGAGCTTTAATGTTTGTCAACAAGCCCCTCATACGACAGTATGACTGATGAGATAATGGCGATATTGTCTGCTACTTCTCCAGATAACACGCCTGTCACCACGGCTGTCCATCATCACGCCAGTAGCCGCCACCGATACAATGTGCTCGCTCTTAATCACCCAGATAATAATCTTAATGAACCAATAAAGTATTTCCTGACTACCTTCCGAATTCGTAATCAATCCTATTCATTGACGATGGCAATTTGTTACGTTATCGTTAAAAATAAACCGGTTCGCAGAACTTTCAACTGAGTTTGGTTAAATTTATTTTTGCATCAAGATGGAGCAAGTTTTTTTACATTATAAAATGTTTTTTTGTATGTGACATCAATATTATATTATACCTACTAGCGGACCGAAAAAGAGGACAGATGTCGTCCTGCCCGAAAAAGCAGCGCCACCTACCGGGTCCAATTGTGTATACAAACCTTGTCCTGACAATAACAAACAAAAAAAAGAACTACCTATCCAATTTGGTGCAGTCGATCGGAACTTATGCGCGTACATACATTTCGGTGATCCATTTTTATTTTAGTTTTTAAAAACGTTGCGTACCCACACTAGGAATTACTCCTGTATCATGGGTGCGTTTACAAACATTTAAACTCACATACACAAACAGTTAGACCCGGAACAACTGCCTGTAGGCAATACAAATATTTGTTCCGTGCGGGAATCGAACCCACGACACGCAGCGCAGCAGTCGATCGCTCAACCAAAGCGCCAAGCGAGTAGTCAAAAAAAAAAAAAGAAGTTTTATATAAATAGATAGATAGATATAGGTATATAGCTGTGCCTAGTGGATTACAGTAGACTGCACATTTGCGGAATAAAGTTAAATGCACATTAGGTACAGCCGCAACGGGCCGCAGCGCAACGCTATTTCATACAAAAAAGTGCGGTGCGGCCCGATCGTAGTGTGCGTTGGTTCATAGAAAACGTACGAAAGTAATGAAGAAGAATTTTTGCAATGAATTACGTTGCGGCGCGGCTTTCCCCAATCTGCGTGAGCTCACGAAACATAAAAGATAAAGATAAACACATAAAAACATAATAAATGAGGCGATTTGGTAAAACAAATAAAGGTCACTACAGAAGGCGGTCAGGAGGTTAGTTCGCACCTCATTGTAACTTATGTGACATTTGATCAAGAGCCTATGTGGCCATCACCAAGTGAATGTGTCGCTGCTGCCGAAAGTATCCACAAGGAAAGATTAAATAACAACATGGTCAACACAGTGATGGCTATTTTGGTTAAATATTAACACCATGCTGCGGTAAATGTCAGATGACATAAAAGCAAGCTTGAAGCAACTTGAAGTCTTCATTTCATCTAGAAAAGTGTTTGATCGATATACCTAATAATATTAAGGCAGAAAAGCACTCGGAAGTGGTGAAGGGGAAGAAGAAGTGGCGCGTTTTGGGGGACTGTCTTTTGTAATTTTTGACGTTCCAAAAGTGCTGATTCTCAGCCTAATTTGAATAAATGACTTTTGATTTTGAATTCTTCGAATGATAAATGCAGTTATAATAGTAACAAAAGTTTATTTCGACCAACAAAGGATCATAGTAGGCACAAAATTACAAAACTAAAAGACTTCACATAAACATATTACAAACGTCGACTGCTCAGTACAACCGTACAGCAAAGACAAATAAGTTAACGAACAGATTTCGCTGATCGACAGTCCAGAGGCACATTAAGTTCATATTGGAAGACCCTGCATGCTGTTATGATTTTTTTTTACTTACATTACATACCATACTAGCTGCGCCCCGCGGTTTCACCCGCATAAGTTTCGATCCCGTGAGAATATCGGAATAAAAAATATCCTATGTGTTATTACTGGTTATAAACTATCTGTGTGCCTAATTTCATCCAAATCCGTTCAGTACTTTTTGCGTGAAAGAGTAACAAACATCCAGCCATCCATCCATCCTTACAAACTTTCGCATTTATAATTTATTTATTTATCACAAACAACTAACATTACAGGGAATATTAGTAGGATATAAATAACATGTCTGAAAACGGGCTATTAATAAAATAAAATGCCAATTCTCACGACTGCAGCTATATTTAGAGCACTTTTACTCTGTCCTCTCATAACGGAGCCCATTACGTGACCGCTGACATTCACATAACATGTAACATAGGCTTTACCATAAGTTACGGGTAAGCACACTCGCCTACTGATCTGATCAGTATGTACGAGTATACTCTTACTTACGACACTCGAACACTTGACTTTTTGCGTCGAATGTGTTTCAGGGTCAAGTTCAACACAAACTTGAAAGTAGACAGATACTATTGTTGCATCAAGTATGGACGTTGCAATTGCATTATATTTTAAGTTACAAAACGGCCTGTGCTGGAATCTCTTTGAGACTTTCATAGTTTTATGGATAGGTGTAGTTGACCTCGTTATTACGTTACCACCGGTCGAATGTCACTTGCAAGTCTTAAAAATAAAATAAAAAACTTTACTCAGTCCAGAAAAAACACGGTACAATATTTTTTTTTAAACTAGCAGCAGGTTACATAGTCCTATAGCCATAGCCTGAGGAGCTAGATTTTAAACTGCCCTGGACCCCACACTAGACTCCTTGTGACGCGGGGACCAGTGTCTTCCCAAGTAAGGCAAACATTTTCATTTATATAAGTAAAGAAATCGTGGTTAAATAACAACAGCCGCACAGGTCGATCGATCAGGTTAAGCTACGCTGGCTGCGGTTGGTGGTGGCGGTGGACGGGTGATCATCTTTACCCCTCCGTGTTTTTGGAAAGCACGTTAAGCCGTTGGTCCCACAATTATAAAGTTACATAGAAAAATACTTACACCGCACAAATGGATGGTCATATGAACACTAAACTTATTTCATGGAAATAGGACGAAGTACTGTATTTTCGTGACTAAACCTTCAAAGCCTTGTTGAATATATTTATGTACATAACTAGATCTTTCAAGTACTTATAATACGTTTGAATAACAATATCTAGTTACCTATAAGTATCCCCCAAAAGGTTCGCACAAAAAACAAAAGTCCCTAAGTAGGTAAGTAGAGAAAAAAGGTTTGATTCAATTATCCCTTTTTACGAACATCTACGGCTTGGGTAGATCATACTAAAACATCTACGGCTTGGGTAGATCATACTAAAACATCTACGGCTTGGGTGGATCATACTAAAACATCTACGGCTTGGGTAGATCATACTAAAACATCTACGGCTTGGGTAGATCATACTAAAACATCTACGGCTTGGGTAGATCATACTAAAACATCTACGGCTTGGGTAGATCATACTAAAACATCTACGGCTTGGGTAGATCATACTAAAACATCTACGGCTTGGGTAGATCATACTAAAACATCTACGGCTTGGGTAGATCATACTAAAACATCTACGGCTTGGGTAGATCATACTAAAACATCTACGGCTTGGGTAGATCATACTAAAACATCTACGGCTTGGGTAGATCATACTAAAACATCTACGGCTTGGGTAGATCATACTAAAACATCTACGGCTTGGGTAGATCATACTAAAACTTACTAACGAATCCAAAACTTTTAGAAACGGAGAAATCATTCACAAACTCTTAAGTGTAGTAGGAACACTTGCAATAAGAAGTATTTGGCAAAAAAAACTAGATAATATCATTTTCTACATGTGTTTAGTACATACCTGGACGCGTAACGCGAGGGCTGGTTCGAGGTGGAGCGGGAAAGGAGTTCATGGAAAGACTCGGGGGAGGGCTTTGCCCAGCAGTGGAACAGTATAGACTAAACAAATAAATAAAAATAAAACATGTGCTTAGTAAAATATTTTGAATAAACATCATCACCTAGCTAGTGCACCCTGGGACATCATCACCTAGCTAGTGCACCCTGGGACATCATCACCTAGCTAGTGCACCCTGGGACATCATCACCTAGCTAGTGCACCCTGGGACATCATCACCTAGCTAGTGCACCCTGGGACATCATCACCTAGCTAGTGCACCCTGGGACATCATCACCTAGCTAGTGCACCCTGGGACATCATCACCTAGCTAGTGCACCCTGGGACATCATCACCTAGCTAGTGCACCCTGGGACATCATCACCTAGCTAGTGCACCCTGGGACATCATCACCTAGCTAGTGCACCCTGGGACATCATCACCTAGCTAGTGCACCCTGGGACATCATCACCTAGCTAGTGCACCCTGGGACATCATCACCTAGCTAGTGCACCCTGGGACATCATCACCTAGCTAGTGCACCCTGGGACATCATCACCTAGCTAGTGCACCCTGGGACATCATCACCTAGCTAGTGCACCCTGGGACATCATCACCTAGCTAGTGCACCCTGGGACATCATCACCTAGCTAGTGCACCCTGGGACATCATCACGTAGCTAGTGCACCCTGGGACATCATCACCTAGCTAGTGCACCCTGGGACATCATCACCTAGCTAGTGCACCCTGGGACATCATCACCTAGCTAGTGCACCCTGGGACATCATCACCTAGCTAGTGCACCCTGGGACATCATCACCTAGCTAGTGCACCCTGGGACATCATCACCTAGCTAGTGCACCCTGGGACATCATCACCTAGCTAGTGCACCCTGGGACATCATCACCTAGCTAGTGCACCCTGGGACATCATCACCTAGCTAGTGCACCCTGGGACATCATCACCTAGCTAGTGCACCCTGGGACATCATCACCTAGCTAGTGCACCCTAGGACATCATCACCTAGCTAGTGCACCCTGGGACATCATCACCTAGCTAGTGCACCCTGGGACATCATCACCTAGCTAGTGCACCCTGGGACATCATCACCTAGCTAGTGCACCCTAGGACATCATCACCTAGCTAGTGCACCCTAGGACATCATCACCTAGCTAGTGCACCCTAGGACATCATCACCTAGCTAGTGCACCCTAGGACATCATCACCTAGCTAGTGCACCCTAGGACATCATCACCTAGCTAGTGCACCCTAGGACATCATCACCTAGCTAGTGCACCCTAGGACATCATCACCTAGCTAGTGCACCCTAGGACATCATCACCTAGCTAGTGCACCCTAGGACATCATCACCTAGCTAGTGCACCCTAGGACATCTTAGGGCTTGCTTTAACATTACAATCACCAATTACTTGGATACCTATTATAAGCTAGGTGATCATTGCAATTCTCTCAAGCCCTCCATTGATAATATGTTATTACCAATTTTATTACCTTTTTCACTAATACAATATCTTTACGTTATCACCACCACAGGCTTAACTTCTGAATCATTCACACACACGGTCAGCACCAAAAGTCAATGAACAGTACAGTTTTTTTAAATCTTAATTATTGAGCATAATATTCATTCAAAAACTGAACTGATATTATTTTTATCGGAACATTCACGCTTAGGTATTACATGAAATTCTAAAAAATACTTTATTCAATTTAGATAATATACAGCATGTACCAGAAAGTAGTATTTAGTATGTATCGTAAAATTCAATACCTACCCGGCTCAAATATACACATTTGGGTCGTATGATTTTTTTTTCTCGATTACGATGTTGGTCTTATGTAGAAAGTAGTTCAGTTTGTTGGTCTGTACCAGACCCTTAAAGAAGACTGGCAGTTTTGGTGTCGCTTAATTAATTTCTTCACTTTACTTTATATGCATTATCATCATTATGCATATCTTATTATGCATATTTTTGTTATTAAGCTATACAAAGGAAAAAAAAGGAAAACAATTATTTGATTAAATCTGACTATCAAAACGCAGTAGGTTCGTGGGTCGGTAGCTATGGAGTTACCATACTCACCAGGATATGGTATTTCTATGATATTTCTATGATGGTAGTATTGGTTACATCGTTTAAACTAAGAAAATTTACTACTTCTTTTTTTAAGAGGAGTTTTACAGGACAAGACGTTAATTATTGCTGTGATATGACTCACATACGTTCCGTTAAAAATCTAAGATATTTTGGGGAAGCAGACTCCTGTCCCATGAAACACAAGAGTATTATTCTAATCTAAGGTTTGGAACCGGGGCATACATTGAACATTGTTAATCGGCTTTTGTGCCTGACCGTCCCATTCACTCTTTAGTTCACAAAAGCAGGTTGTTCTCAACCGCAGCACATTTCAGTCACAGCGGGTTCCGGTCATTACGAGGTTCGAGCGCTCGCCGTTTGAAAGTACCGCACTGACTTAGAAAGGATATAAACATTATCTACTTATGTAATGTTTAGTTTTAGATGCATTGAATGGGTTATGTGAACTTAGACAATTTGCAGCTGTCTGTGACTACTAAATGGAGGATGTTTTTTTACAACGAATGTTTTTATTCAAACAGTGAAACGAAATTATTATACTTAAATCAATTAAGTTTTTGCATAATCAGCCTATAACGTTCCCACTGCTGAGACACAGGCCTCCTCTCTGTGAGAGGGAGTGGGCCGTAATCCATCACGTAGGCCCAGTGTGGCTTGGTGGATGTCACATATATGTCTTCGAATTTTTGGTTCTAGGAAATGCCGGTTTCCTCCACCGTTTTAAGAGCAGGGGTAATGAAATAATTTACCCAAAGTAAAGCGCCTGTCTGGGTTCGAACCTACGACGAACCTCGCAAGTTACCGTTACCACTGGGCCACCACTGTTCCAAGAAGTATGAGGAGGGGGAGCTGTGGTGGCCCAAGAAGTAGGAGGAGGGGGTGCTGTGGTGGCCCAAGAAGTAGGAGGAGGGGGTGCTGTGGTGGCCCAAGAAGTAGGAGGAGGGGGAGCTGTGGTGGCCCAAGAAGTAGGAGGAGGGGGAGCTGTGGTGGCCTAAGAAGTAGGAGGAGGGGGAGCTGTGGTGGCCCAAAAAGTAGGAGGAGGGGGAGCTGTGGTGGCCCACGAAGTAGGAGGAGGGGGAGCTGTGGTGGCCCAAGAAGTAGGAGGAGGGGGAGCTGTGGTGGCCCAAGAAGTAGGAGGAGGGGGAGCTGTGGTGGCCCAAGAAGTAGGAGGAGGGGGAGCTGTGGTGGCCCAAGAAGTAGGAGGAAGGGGAGCTGTGGTGGCCCAAGAAGTAGGAGGAGGGGCAGCTGTGGTGGCCCAAGAAGTAGGAGGAGGGGCAGCTGTGGTGGCCCAAGTTTTTCGGATGACCAGCAATTAAATGACTTTTGTAATATAACATAATGTTTTCAATACATTTGCATACGTTAAGATATGATAGCATTCTTAACCCCTTCTAACACGTACTTGTGAATGTGATGAGACTTTAGCTGATATCACTAAGGAGTTGCACTGTTAGGTTAGGCTTCCGCTTCGAAACGTGGTATTAGTGATTCATTACAAGGTACACTTAAATACCAAAAATAAAGGCTACCTACATCGAGCATCACCCCACAGTACAGCGAAAAACACGACACACAGCACCTCATTTACCAAAACAAACAAAAAACAATTAATAAAAACATAATATACCACCATAATCTATCAATCACCCGGGTCACAGTGCACAGTGCACACACTGACGCAACAGCCAGACAAAATGCTCACACTTTGCACCGTGTGCTGCCTACACAGTGCGCGGTACATCGATTACCCGCGGCCACAGTTCACCGTGAAATGCTTACATCACACGTCACGTGGTTCACGCAATATTCATTACCGTTAGATATTAGCACGGTAAATTAAAAGAAATGTGTTTGTGTGTTTGTTGGGCTATGTCACTAACCTGCGGGGCTATTCTGATTAAGGTTACGCTTACGTGTGAGTGTCGCCTAATAGGTAACAAAATGTGTTTATCAGGAACTTAAGGTGAAGTTTTACACAAAAACCGAGATAATGCTATCAATAAATCGTATTCTTTATACCCTGTGCTTAATATTAACGATCATGTCCTCCAAAACGTGAAATATGTGCAGGATAATATTTACTTCAAAATCAAAATATTTTATTTCACTTAAACCTACATGGGCATTTATGAAACGTCAGAAGCTAGGTGTACGGTTTGAATTCGTTGTTTCCTATGAGAAGAGCTGGCAAGAAACTCCACGGTTACTCTTTTAAAAATAATTGGCTTTTTCAATATTTTCAAATTACAGTAGGTATGGGATGACAGCGTAGGCCTGTCAACAAGGACCAGGTACTTGATAAAATAAAAAATGGTCTACAGATCTAAAGTCTACAAGGCCTACAAAATCCTTACATTTACAAAATATAAAAGACTTAAAGATAAGTACGATAAAAAAATCAATTTATTATCAAGAATTACGCTCACTTCCGTTTTTAAACTATCTTTGTATCACATCTCAAACAATTAGGTAATAATCTCTTGATTTGTAAAGTTATCACAGAAACAATCGCTGCTAAGTTTAGACTCAAGATGCAACAATACCAGTCGTGACTGTCGGGAAATTAACCTCAAAATAAGTGTCGAAACGACACATGAGCAATATTAGCATTATATAGTAAAATCGATTCAATATAATAACATTGTATTGCGAAATAATATCAGTGTGCAGACACGCATATATGTCTATTATTATTTGGCACGTATGTTTTATTAATACCCTCGTTTAACCGGAATCATTTTCAGCAGAGCTAAATGAAGGTCATGGGTCAGCTCTATTTGATGAAAGAGTCGTTATGTTTTTGAAAGACTGTTTAGTAGGTACTTCCACCCATAAAACGTCGTTCCCATACAATAAAAACATCTCCCGGTTTTTATATTAGGGTGAGCGCCATCATAAACGACAGATGACTGTCCATAAACCATAATAACCTGCGGGTTCTTCTATTTCGTACCTATGTGTATATACGAAGTAGGTACCTAAGCATGAAATACCAGATGTAAAAACTGCATATCATTGAAAGTAATTACCTAAAATCTTTTTGATGTTTCAGTTATGAGAATGTAACGATATTTTGTTAGACCAAGACTATTGCAATTCTGATATTTTTGGATGGTGCCTTTTTTCATCAACAACAACAACTACGTTTGTCTTTTTAGCAAATAAACAAACAGAAACACAGTACGCTAAATTAAAAACAAACATGTTAGACACAAAACAAAAATCAACCTCACAAAATAAACTATCGTCTACACGTTGTCCGCGCCACCACAACTGTACCCACTGTGTGAGTAATAAAACTGAACCAGCAATTTGTAATGGATATCGTGCAATGGATCGTATCATTAGATTCTCATATTAGTTACCGAACTATTTATTATACCTAATAAAGTATTTCATTGCAGTAAAAACAGTGTTCCAATTGATGAATACTTATGTGCAAACCTTTTACCTACATACTGAATATTAATAAGATTAAAAGGGCTTTAGAGATTATTTCAGGAGGATGAGTAGCAAAGCATGACATAGCCCGAGAAACTGTTAAACTGTCACAGTAAGTAAAGAGAAAAGTAAAGTGGCAGTGTGTAGGGCACGGAAAGTTCTGAGCTGTGACCGCTGGCTAGAAGGCGGAGCGTGCGGACAGGCCTTTCACGAGGTGGATCTATGAAACTGACGGTCGCAAGAATCACAATACCAGTCGTTGTTGCGAAGCATGGAGGAGCCCTATGCCAGCAGTGGATCATCTTGCAGCTGAATGACGATAATTATGATGATCCTTTGAATTGCAAGAAAATGCAATTAACATTCCGTGTGCAAGGTGACACGAACAAACTCTGGCATTAATATTCCTATTCTTTTTTGACAGATTACGCATTTTCAATGTGGGCGTCGAAATAAGAACATCGAGATTTTGTACTTGTCTAATAAATCAGTTGTACCAGGGCGGTATGAGAAACCACAAGTTTACAACTTCACTGACATTATTAAAACAATAAGTTTCGTTATAAAGGATCGCTATCGGGCGCAATAAGGCCAATTATTATTCAGACTAATTGATATCATTACTCACTTGTTTATTTATAATAGCTTAGAACAAAAGACACTGTACAACCACCGAGTAGATACTCCATCAAAGTTCAAACTAAATTATTAACTTACTTAATCTCGTCACCGCCAGGGTGCCAGCTGTTTTAGAACCCAACGGCCTGGCACCGACGATGGGAAGAAACCAGACGGAATGACCATAATGCCCTGGAAGTTAGGCAGGCCTTTGGTGTGGGATGCAACACGTGTCGACACCCTTGCGCCGTCCCATCTTCCTAGCACGGTGAGCTGTGCTGGAGCGGCTGCTGCTGGTGCAGAAAACTTCAAACGGCGAAAATATTCCAACCTGATTGGGAATTATATGTTCGAGCCGTTTGGGGTTGAAACACTAGGGCCATGGGGTCCGAGTGCCCACTTGGTTTTTCGATATATCGCCAAACGGTTAGTTGACTCTCCACGTGACCAGAGGGCTAGCGTATTTCTTGGCCAAAGAATTAGCATCGCCATACAACGTGGCAATGCTGCCAGCCTTTTGGGCACTGTTCCTGTTGACAGCGATGCGGACGAATTTTTTGATGCCATATGATTCTTTTGCTTCTTTTTCATATAAGTACATGTACCTACAAATTATTATTTTAAGTGTTAGCTTATACGAGTATTACGTAAATGTTATCTTGATTAATCAAAGAGAAAAAACTTAATTACTTACATAAAACATCACATCAACTCACTTCACACACACACCTCACTCACACTCACCCTCACTCTCTCACTCCACAGAACGCGGAGAAATTACGACGAAATTTTGACGCGGGTTAATTTAATATAAAAAGGTTAACTTAATAAAAATAATAAAAACATCATCATTTATTATTATTAAAAAAACTCATAATATTACTTCTATTTCTCTTGAATATTTGTAGACCTACCTTGTAATGCATGTCATAACCATAACGTATCTCATTTTTGTCTACCACGCTTCTTTATCATATTTCCTGTAAATTGAAAGGCCAAACCTCTCAATTCTCTCTCTCTAATCTGTATCTCTCTTGTGACACAGGAACTCCTAGTACAAGAGCCAGGGCTACACTGCTAAAAATCTCATCGTGAAAATCTAGGCGAAGTGGACTTGAAGTGAGCTGTCATTCGACCTGATGCTAGGGATTAACATTATTGACAAGCTCACTTCACCTATGTTTTCACGGTGAGATTTTTACTGAACACTTCAGCAGATGTCTGTGTCTTGAAGTGAAAATAAATAAATTTAAAGTGTATTTATATTATATTTTTTTATTGTAAATGGCCGTTAAGAGCTGATATTAAGAATACATGGTAGTCACGTAGGTAAATAGGTGTTTGAATAAAATAACCCTCTAACTGCAAGCTCACGCTTTTTCCTAAAACATAAAGAACCACAAAACGACCATAATAAAAGTAGCGAGGCTGTTGACACCTACTGACGCCTCGTCACGACTCCAGATGTTATCTTAGTTTAGGAGCCTCTGCCAAGGTTCATCTCACCGTTTTTGGCACAAGTGATGTTATTGTCACACTGCACACCTCTCTGGTTCTGTCCTTCGTTGACGTGTGTCGTGATTTTTTGGTATAAAGTGATGTCATTGCAATAGAAAATGCTCTTGAACTTAGACCTCTACGTTAGAGTTTTCTAGTCTCAGGTAAGTACTACTTCTGCAGCTTTGATTCCATTAAGATGTTAATTGTAACCAGATTTGGAAGCAATTATCATGGACTTATAATTATAAGTCCAAGATAACTTGCTTGCAAATCTGGCTTCCAGCAGTGGGAACGTTACAGGCTGATTATAATAAGCCTACAATGTTCCCACTGCTGGTACACAGGCCTCCTCTTTTTTTGAGAGGGAGTGTGCCCTAACCCACCACGTGGGCTCAATGTGGGTTGGTAGATGTCACATGTCTTTGAATGTTTGTATTCATTCCTTCACCGTTTTGAGAGCAGTGGTGATAAAATAAATAACACAAAGTATCGCGCCTGACTGGGTTCGAACCTACGACTCGGTAAGTCCCGCCGTTACCACTACGCCACCACTGCTCCCATGGACTCGGTACTTTGCGTCTATATCTGTGAATGAAGGGTGTGCTACTATGACACACAAATGGTACATCCTAGACGGGTACGTGGCTTGCGATAAGGAAACTGCCATCATCAACCACACGGAACATGAATGTCGGCTAAGTACCTACTTGAAGATAATTGATAACAGAATAATATGAAGTTCGTTTGCATCCAATTCCAAGTCCAGATCTTTACTAATCGCCTTTTAAACTGAACTATTGTTTGTCTCAAAACAATCTACATAATAACTAGAAAACAGTGCTATGTTCAGCACTTGAAAAGTATAAAAAAGCTAATCAGACGCTGTAAATGCATGGCAGAATTTGCAAAACGTCTTAAATTGTGGGCATCTGTTGACGCGACATCACCGTGAATACAAACTGCCGCATTAGACTAGAACCTGAGACCAATGATTTATTGCGCTGCTCGACAATAAGAAAAAAAAAGTAAAGTTGATCTTGGCAACATCCGGAACTTGTGTATGCCAGTCATTAGGCACATTTTTTTATTTATTTATATCTCTCTCCCTTCGTTAGCGTTGTTACCGTATGCGACAGTAGCCTCTTTTATTATAAATAAATATTCAAATTATCTACAATTAACTTTTTTTAATACAATATTTTATAACTTATAATATATTTTTATAACTTTTTTTTTAAATATGTTAAACAATAACAGCAACCTTTCATTCAATGAGTATCCAATCAAACTATACAAGGACATGGTGGCTTCAAGCCTTGAATAAATCGGCTCGATCAATCATCTACTGAAATAATTTTTACGACGTTCTTATACCGAATAAATAAAGGTAAAGAAAGCCAAAACAAATCCTGATGAATGCGGCCCATTAGTATTCATTATCTCCTCTCACCCACCGTTCATAATGAGATCATTATGGCTTCTCTTTCAGCGTGTTTTCAGGGTGACTTTTACCGTGATGCTTGACTTTATGAGTAAAAATCCTGAAAATGTTATACTTGGAAACTGAGTCAACATTTTTTAAATTACCCGAGGACGAAAAATACATGAGTTTGTTAAGGTGGCACTGACTTACATATTATAATGTAAGGCAGGCAGTGTAACCAAACCGTATATTATGTTTATCTGTGGTCAAAATTTGCTGTGTTAAAGGGGATACTATTTCTAGACTATTAATAATAAAGCTGAAGAGTTTGTTTGAACGCGCTAATCTCTGGAACTATCAGTAGGATTTAAAAAAAAATTGCATTTGATAGCCCAACTCTTGCAGGACCCGTAGGAGCCGCGCAAAAAGAAGGAAAAACAAAAAGAACGCTATGTGAAAACGAAGTACTTAATAAAAGCCCAAGTGAGCTGGACTAGCGTGGAATCATTAATGTTGTAACGACGCTGCACTTAGCTAGGCACTTAATTCAATATAACTCGAGACGCACATACATTAATTCTATGAAACTCATAACTTCGCCAGTGTTGCCAGTTTTTACATCACTTATGTACGGCCACAACTTAGGCAGTTATAAAAGGTCCACTCCAACCAAAGTTCGTTTGGCTTCACGAAGTCACACTTTTACTGCGCTGGCACGGGAACCACCTGCAGACATCCTAAGGACTGAAGTTAGTTCAGCTTCCAGCCATGTATTTACATCAATTGACGCTGAACACGTGCCTGACCAAAAGGCACCCAACTATGTTGGGGTCGGCAGCTGAAATACCAATTTACATGAAGGGACTGCCTATCTGACCTCCACAACCCATTTACTGGGTATTACGATACCCCTTGGTAAGACTGTTTGTCAGACTTTCGGGCTTCTGACGACCCGGAACGACTGCCAAAAATCCACTATCCACAATAACAGCCGGGGCCAACGGCTTAACGTGCTTTCCGAAGTACGGCGGGGTCTTGGTATGTGAAGACGGCCACGGACCAGCCGCGGCAAGTGTAGCTTAACCTGATCGATCGACCCGGACGGCTGTTGTTACTTAGCCACAAGCCCATCCCATCGACAATTAAACAAAAATTGCTTGGCAGTATTGAAGACCTAAAGAAGACCGTTAAAATGTGCCCAAGTTACACCTTCATTTTAGATATTCACCATTAATCCCATATCTGGACAACAAACAAGAACCGTCCCTAACAATAGTGTAATTCTATTTCAATAATTCAATTCATCTAATTCAATTTATTCTTTGTGTTATCCTTCTGTATTTTCTTTTTATATTAATCCGCCTCCAGGCGTCGCTCGTCGTAATGTAAAAGTTTATACATAATGCCTAAGCTTGTTGACTTTTTATTTGACTTAGAACATTACTCCTCTCCCTGCGGTCAGCGGAAAAGGTCACCAGCACTTCAGTGTGTTTGTTTTATTACCACAACTTCGTAAGTACTTTTTAGTACATCATAGGTAAGTAAATAGAGAAAAGTTTTTGAAACCAAACCCTCCAAGACAAATTAGAAATATATTTTATACAACTTTAGACAATATGCATTCCGTACCTAGGTATTTTATCTTTTTATACACAACTGAGTTATGCTCCACAGTCGACTGTTATCAGTAAAATTGATGATAAAAATACCCTTTTTACAGAAGGCTGGTTATCTTAAATCTAGTCATTATTTCCCAGACCCGCCTTGCTAGCAAGTGTTCGGGAAATCCCTACAGGAATGTATGTAGGTAATTTTCAATGATTTTTGCAACAAAGTATATAATAGTTCAGATAGTTCTAGCAAACAATAAGTATAGGCTGGTTGTCTTCGTGATTAGACTAGAATAGAACCAGGAAAATAATTAAATAACCACAACAAACAACGAGATAGTAATCAGCACGATTCAAAATATAAAAATAACCGAAGAAACTGACTATTTTAATTCTTTACTAGCTGTGCCCGCGACTTCGTTCGCGTGCATGTAGGAATACAAATTGGATTTCATGAGTTTTAATATTTTCGCGCGGAACCTTATTTCTTTTTTCTAAAATGAAAGTAGCTTAAGTTACTCCTTATAACATCGGCTATCTGTCAGTGAAAGTCCCGTCAAAATCGGCCTAACCGTTTTTGGAGATTAGCCGGAACAAACAGACAGACACAAAATTTAAAAAAAAATAGTTATAAGTACCGTAAATACCTTCATAAACATTTAGTAAAAAGCTGTTATTTTGACATTACAAAGGGACACTTCAATTTATTTTTATAGATATAGATTTTAGACATAGATTATCATCATCAGCATCACCATCATCACTGGCAGCCTTGTTCCACCCACTGCTAAGTGTAGGCCTCCCCCCTCTTGTGCTATGCTTCCCTGGTCTTCCCCGCAATTCTGTAGTTCGTCCACCCTTCTGGGCGTTGGTCTGCCAACGCTCCTTCTACCGTTTCCCAGCAACCATTCTATTAGGGCTCTGCTCCACCTGCCATTTAGTTTAAAAACTTATAATTTGTCCTGTATCCGCTACATTAAGAAAGAAATAAAATACATATATTTAGCACAGACTAAAAGACATCAGATAAAAATAAATCAAAAGTGTACATCAAGTTGCTCTGGCGAAGACATCGTTATAATATTTTTGTCGCAGAAAAAATCTAATAATAGTGAAAGCTTGAAAGAGCACCGTGGGATTATAGTCGGTGTACAACATAGTTTATTCCTCCGTTTGACCCTGGGCAGAGAAACAAATATTTATTTAATAGGTCTCCATTGCATCGTTGACTTTAACTATAATCGTTAGAGGTACTTAGATCCTGGAGGGAGGATGGGTAATCTAACATTGAGTTGCGGTACAATACTTCGGTTTGCGTATCTTATTCAGGGAATAACCTACTGACAATGTTTTATTACCAATGTAACAGGGAAACTCAAACAATATTGCGCTTTTCCAGTGTTCTTTTCCTTTTAGACAAAAACAAATTTCTACAAAATAAACCATTTTGAATTCCTCTTGGCTCTTTTCCCCAGTTACTTCCAAGTCTTTAATTAATGCAATATTAATTTAAAACGGGAATCTTAATTCCTTCCTTGGAACAAATTTTGCAACACTGTAAGTAAGCACTTCAAATGAAACGTCGCCGCCGCTGTCGTTCGTTTACTTTCCGCTTCTTTTGTTTTACGAAGTAAATTGAAAACGTACTCGTATCTACAGATTCCCATAATTATTTTACTGACTGTGATAGAAAACTGAGGGACAATTCTCGTAATTTTAAGACCGTTCTCAGTCTCAATCTGTCAAAAATACGTCTAATTTCCCTACATTTTGACAAGGTTTTGACATTTGTTTGTCGCCGAGATGAGACTGCGGCTAGATTTTGAACATTTTAAATTACGAGAATTGGCCTTCTGAGCGTAGCAATATTAAAATTCAAAGCATAGAATACGAAGCCGACCTGTTTTAGTTATTAAGTACTAAAGTAACAAAATAACTTATCTATAGCCTATCTAAGCTATTGTGTTAGTAACATGGTGAACCTCAGTAGTGTGAATACCGCAGCAGAAGCATCGCATAATCATGTCCCCACTGCTGGGACACAGGCACATCTCTTCATATTCATTGTTTGGATTCTATATTGCAAAAAAGATGTTGCAAAGGGCTTAAAGCTAGATATAAAAATAGACCCCTTTAAGGGTGTGTCCTGACTAACTATCACTAATATAAAAATAAATCTAGGTATTTAAATTCATCGAATGGAAGAGAGTAGTCTGAACAAATAAAGTTTATTAAGTTTGTTGGTTTTAATAGGTATTTATGCTTTGGATTAGGAAACTGCAACACTCTGCTACACCAATCCGGTCTGGATGGGCGTAGCACAGCGTAGCACCGTAGCACTCGGGTTTCAGGCTACGGGTCCCGGTTTCAAGTTCCGTAGTAGGTATTTAAAGTGAAAGATTTTTGTCTAAAATACATCGACCATATTGTTAAAATTCTATGCTTAGTGGAAAGTCGAATTTCAGGCGTCTGCATCTGAATCTATTTAACCATGGGTGCCATTAACTAATCGTTACTGTAAATAGGAACTGGTCGAGTCTAAGAGAGCTTAACTTTGTAAGCACCAGCAGAAGTTACATCACAATAACTTACAACATACGTCACGGCTATAAACAAGCTGGACAACACAGAATAGGTCGCCTTATCTCTACAGTGTTTCACTTTGTAAGGGGCGTGAGGTAACAGATGGAAGAGGTGTACATTGTGTTATCTGAACTGTCATAGTAGCAGAGTTATTGGTTTTGTGAAGTACAACTACCAAATACTCATGTAGGTTTTCTTCCGCCAAGCAACATAGATGATTCGATTACGGAGTAGGGGTGACATTACTGACATGGAACTTTATTTCTACTATACTCGTACTTTATTATAGGTGCACCTCTGACTAATCCTTCGGGGAGTAATCCTTGAAGAAGTTTTATAACAGAACATATCACCACGCCTGCAAAGGCGGCTATTGACAATCCCCTTGCGGCTGGCAAAAGGCATTTGAATAACTGCTTAACCATTGTTGGATTGTCTGAAATTAAGGACACAAAGAGAATCGTAACTCTAGAAACAGAATAATTTATAATTTAATCATTTCTTTTTATTTCACCAAAAGCCTAAAACAATATCCATACCACTGAAACATTAAAGATTTAATACAAAAGTCAATATTTAAATACTTTACTCCTAAACTAAGGGTTCCTGTGGAGTTAGTGATTCTCGGTAGCAGCAAAGACATAATATTTATAGTAATTTGGAACCTTTTACAATAAATGGTGGATAATATTACAATAAATGGTGGATAATATTACAACCCGCACGGGGCCGCGTGGTGGATTGTGGCCCACTTCCTCTGACAGAGAGGAGGCCTGTGTCCCAGCAGTGGGAACGTTATAGGCTGATTATGGTGGATAATAAAACTGGGTTATAATTTATATGACAGTCTGCTTATTTGTGTAACCTGAGGATCCTTATCACCAAATTCATTGTCCGGTGGCCAATGAAGACCTCGGCTGCCTTTCCGCTTGACATATCTTATCCTTTAGAAATAAATATATTTTCCAGCGACCGGAAGGACGACAAGAAAAAGCGAGTGTGGCTTATACTTTCCTTTTCCGGGAATAACTCCTCGTAAACTCTTAAAGACTCTTAAGTGTGACCGAAACCAGTTAATAAACGAAATACCTATCCAGCTTTTAAATTGGCGTTCATTTATCTTATATTACAAAGAAATCCTCTGGAAATCACCAAAGATCTTAACGCTAATCCATCTCCCAGTGACCTTTCACTTCCCTTGAAGCGATGGAACCCATCATGGGAGGTATCATTAGGCCAATTATTAGAGCATATTTAGTGGCATTACATATCCTCTTGGCCGCAGGGGGAGGGGGGCTGCGTATAAAGCGAAGATGCGCGGTCGCAGCCCGCAACACAGCATCGTCGCGTGAGCACGTCACGTGAACGAATTGCTCCGAAGTTTCACGACATTATACGAAGTTTGTGACTTTTTTAGTTGACGTTTTCTGTGCTTTTTGGATTCTGTAAACTTTTGGTAAGTTTGTGTTGTTGATTTATTAGTTCTAGGGTTGGGGAACTGTTAGGTTGTAGGTATAGTGTCAGTTCTATTGAAGTTACCTAGTACTTGTGGATTAATAAAGATAAGGCTAGTAGTGCATTAATAAAAAAATTTCAAAGGTAAACTTAAAGCTTAAATATTAAGGGATTAGGCATGTTTATAATCTTAAAAATAAGTAGGTAACTAAACAATTTAATTTACTCTCCTAACTAGTTTTTATTAATATATACGAAAGTTACTCTTATCTCCGCGTACCTACCTGTAAGTGTGATAAAGTGGGAAAATTTCATATAATTAAGAACTACTTTGTAAAGTAAATCCTGGATCAAACTCGTGACAATATTTTCCATTATTTCTTAACAATAATGAAGCTTAAGAAACAACTTTGTAAACAATTATAACTATTATAAGTTGCAACATAAATAAAATCCTCCCGCGCCTGCGCACTGTCAACTTACCGCAAATTACTTTAAAATAATTTATTTTGCTATATTATCATTATGTAAATACAGTGGAAACACCATTTTTGTTGCACCTGTAAGTTCTTTGAAGACACTGTATTGTTCAAAACTTATTTTTCATATAAAAAATACTTGTACTTGGGCACTTTTTATCATACCGCGAAAAATGTAGTCTTACCAGTATACTGTACTACGTTTGAAAAAGAAATCCAGCTAATTTAATCAAATCTATAGAGTTGGGCTACTGATAAATCTAAATCTATACTAATGATAAAGCTGAAGAGTTTGTTTGTTGGTTTGAACGCGCTAAACTGTGAAACTGCCAGTCGGGTTTAAAAAATATTTTTGCATTCGGTAGCCCAATTCTTTAAATCTATATACTTCTTAAGATCACGCTGGGACCCTTAGGAGCCGAGCAAAGACACAAAAAGTTACAATGAACGCTAAGCAAAAACGAAATAATAGGGAATGCAATGCGACGGGGTGGGTTAGGGAACCACAACAATTCGCGGACGAAGTCGCGGGCAGAAGTTAGTGCTTCATAAAAATACCGACTACATATGTAATTAGTAACAAAATTAGGTTTCATTTCATTCCCTTTTAATTTCGTGAAATGTATTTAATTTCATTAACATTTAATTAATGTCACGAATCTATTCATAACACTTACTAGCCGGAATTATTGTTATTAAACGAGGACGAATTCATTGGCAGAAGGAAAATTAAGGTTATTACCAACCAAAGGGAAAATTATCAAAGAAAATATTTCTCAAGACGATGAATAAGCTTTTACATCCAAAGAAAATAATATTTCGACAAATTATTGTTTTGTCCTCGGCTCTTAAAACGTGTAGGTACTTCAAATTAATGCGAAGTATTAAATTACATGAAAACTAAGTTAGTTACAATATTTAATTAGACATAGGGTACCTGCCTACATGAGTCGAAGGTCAAACTTACAAATTACATTACATAACATTTTCATATTCCCTTTTAATAAAATACTTGTAAAGTAACTCTAACTCTATCCGACGTATGAAGTGAAACACAAGTACAATAAGCTGGCCCAGTAAGTGCGCCGTAAGTGCTTAGTTCGCGCTACATGCGAGGGGAGCTAATTAACTATTACTTAGTTTGTAATTAATAAAGCTTTGCGCTAAATGGTTAGTGTGTGAGTGTTAATATTTAATGTTCTCTTTCAGAAGAAAGCCGCCGTCCCCCAAGATGGTCCACTTCAAGCTAGCGGTAAGTTATTTACTTAAAAAGCTAAATACTGATATTTGGACAAAGCTGCATTTAAAACTTATCTTAGTTAATAAAAACAAACTGAGATTGAGAATCAGCCATTTTCAAATGACGTCGTCGTGTTCTGTTATAGTTTCTTGAAATCTATAAAAAGTTAAAGGAAATAAAATCTGATATCCGTAGCGGATTCTATCTGTCAAAGTCAGAACTACGAGCTCAATTTAACTTTAAACTTACATTGAAACTTCCAGCGGTGGAAATATTTCACAATCTGGAGTTACAGATCATGGCTTCAATTCAGAACTGTCGTAAATAGTTAATTTCAGTCACAGTTACGAATGGGACAGTTGGCAGATGACGGTTAAATGCAATTGTTAAAGTGAAAAATGTTGAAAGCTTTTTCCTCGGTAGCGTATTTATGGGCTTTACTCAACCAAAGCTCGACCGATTTTAGGAAGTGTAGGATTTTATGTTCCAAACAAGCGCACTGCGCCCGATGGGATATCCTATCGGCAAAAATGGCGAAGTTCCATAAAAACTTTCATCCCCTATTTAACACCTTTAGATGATGGATTTTTTAAAATCCTTCCATAGTGCTCACTTTCGTTACGAAAGGAACTCTTGTGCAAAATTTAAAGCTTGTAGACCCAGCGGTTTAGGTTGTGAGGTGTCTGTCAGTGAATTTAAGTAGATTGAAAGCTTTGAAAAGTAATAGTTTTGCGTTGATGGACATATAGGTCATAGAGATTTACAAAATATCTAACAATAATTACTTACCAATGCCATCGTCGATGACGAAATAAATATTAACAAAATAGTATCTATTAATGCCGTAGGAACAATAGATTAAACAGTTACATAAAATGTAATGAGATTAATTTAACATAACAGTACTTTAGAATGTTATATCTATTAAATTGATTCTTAACATTTGGATACGATTCCATTGTATAGCGATGCAATAGGTTATTTCACTTCTTTTGTTTTACAGCCTATTTGTTCTTATTGGGTATTAACCTAGTTTCCAAATTCTAGAAAAAATCAATAAATACCTAATACAAGCTTGTTTTGTCTATCTTTGATGAAAAGGATTGAGAGACACACGGAAAATAAAATAAATAAGAAATACATACATACATAAACTAACACCCTCTTCCGATGGGGTAGGCAGACACTACAGAACGCCACCTCCTAAGATCCTTACATACCTCTTATTAATAAATAAGTAGGTATGATGATATTGACCTTGCATTTAAATAAGTCACAACCAGCGCTATGTACAACGGTGCACCTATGTTTTCTTCCACCTAAACATCATTATTCTAACCCAATACAATGTGGCTGTCCTGACAGATAAAGAAAAATATTGAACTGAATTTGTCCAATAAAAATATAGGTACTCGTTATATCCTAACCTGAATAACATCTAAAGCAGGGACATGTCTTTCAGGAAGTTTGTATTTTATCTAAACTAACAAGTCACTCACCCTGTACGTACTCGTATGTTGTAATGACTATCAACAATGCGGAGCATGCGCCATGCGGGCGGTGACTCAGTACTTTCTGTTTTTATTTCAGTGTTTATACGGAAATAGTAATTAATTGGTTCAACTTTAAATATTAGTGCATTTTACATAACAGGGAATAAACAACTTTGACTGTATATATATAGTGCTGTTTAGCGGAAATATGGGAAAAGGGAAGTAACGCTGAGACGACGGCTGATTGAAATATGAAAGAAAAATATGTCGGAATTAGCACTCGCTTGAAATACATTGAAATAGAGCGCGGTGCAAGAGGCTGGTGATAATGATGATCAATGGAAATAATAAGTTCACTCTCTATCGTAGCCATATTCCGTTCGAGATGGTTATTCTATTTCTAGTTTTACAGCCGCGAATTACATATAATGTAACAATTTCAGACTACAAAGATAAACTTTTCTGACAATGTATTTGCCAGAATGTTGTCTCATTCATATACATAAGGGCGACATCCCACTGCCGCGGCACGTGTTGCATCACAATCATTTGCGCACTCCGCACCGCATCGCGCTGAATAACAGGGCTGCTACGTTAGGAAAACTCCAAATTACTGCAAAAAATGCTTCTGTTAAATAAATTATTAACATAGCGGACCAATTTTTGTTTTTACTTTGTAATTTCCAAAATGTTCTTCTGTAGAAGAATATGAAAAATTAAATACCTTCTATGATTAATTTATTACCATAAATCTCACATAATATATTGCTACAAGCTACAAATTGGCGACTGCAAACATTATTGTTCTAGACTTTTAGTCTGCATACAAACGTAACAACTAGTTGCCATAATCTTTAGAAATGTGTCAAAACAACCTACGATACAATATTTTCTGTGTTTTCCGCTGGACGTTCTAATTCATATGATACAGAACAGTTCCCCGAGGCAGCCCTGCCGACCGCAGACCATTGCATCACGGTACTCACAGCCACGAGCACTGTAACACCTACAAGTCATTCATCTCTGTGCGCACAACCCTCGCTCACTAAACGCGCATTTTTGTCTCTTTTCTAAACTCAAAGAAAGTGGCGCTATTGTGCAGTTTTTTTTTCTATTCACGCTAAGGTAGGCTCCTAGTGTTATTATAATGATACTAATTTATCATCGCGAAGTATTTCGTGACGATTTGGTAATCGTTACTATTGTGTGTTAGGAACACTATGCTTTATGAGTAATTTTTTTTTTTTTTTTTATAAAAACATTGCCCCACACTAGGAATTACCCCTGTGTCGTGAGTGCATTTACAAACTTTTAATCTCACATACACAAACATCCAGACCCGGCACAACTACCTGTAGGCAATACAAATATTTTTTCCGTGCGGGAATCGAACCCGCGACACGCAGCGCAGCAGTTGATCGCTCAGCCGGTGCGCCAAAAGTGTCGTTAAAAAAAAATGTATCATTTTGTTTGAGTAAAAGTATGGAAATCAGCACGCACTTATTGTTGGATAATGAAATCGAGGTCAATATTATATAGTGCACAAATAGGGACTTTTCTTTGACGAAAAATCTCTCACTTTACAATAATTTAAGAAGTAACTGTAATAGGTACCTACATAACCCGACCTTATATAAAAACAGTACAAATGACTCAAACCGCGATTCACAAACGAATCAAAACAATGGTTGTGCAAGCCATTAACAAATAAACAGAACATTTGACGAAAAAAGCATATCAAAATGGCAATGAGATGAGAATGTTCTACAATAGTAAGTATTCGGTGCATATCCAAACGGGGGGGGGGGGGGAGGGGTGTTTCCGTCGAGCCGAACGTGACGTAAGTGACCGGCGCGCGCGCATAGAAAGTGTCAATAAGGTCAAGGTCGAATCTCTTCCGTGCTTTACGTCATACGGAGAAACTTAGGGTTAGCGAGGAGAGATTAGACAATAGTTAAAGATGACGTATGGTCATAAAGTTACGTCTAAGAACCGTTTCTGCTGCTGTGCAGCTGTATTCATTTCTCAATATCAATTCTATCATTTTATCATCATCATTTTTTGTAAAAAATATAACAGAATGAAAAGAAAAATATTTGGCGATACTTACCTAACAATTTATTGTTTGTACTGCTTTTGGTTTATTTTTTAATATTTGTAGCATCTCGTAGAAATTCTTTGTAAAGTTTTTCTTCGCCGCTTTCGCCAACCCTATCCCAAATTATGCGCACACGCATGGTGATAGCATTAGCAAGCTTTTGTTTGTCCGCTATAACCTTTAGTCGCTCAAAGTACCACGCAGTACCACTTACTATTATTATATAACGTGTGTGTGAGTACAACAACACCATGCCGTTGCTAAACTGTTATGTCAATGGATGTCATAGGTATTTTGTTAGGCTGTGACCTAATACCGGTATTAATAGAGGTATGTGCAGTGGACATACGGTTGTACATATGTATTACTATCGCGTGCACTTGAATCCATCTGCCTAGCGTTTTCCCAACTATTTAGAAGTTGGCTTCCGGTTAACCGGGTGCAGCTGAATATCAGTATTTTACATGGAGCGACTGCCTATATGACCTCCACAACCCAGTTACCGGGTAACACGATACCCTTTGATAAGACTGGTTGTCAGACTTTTCGGCTTCTGAATACCCGTAACGACTATCCAGAATGCACTTAACAAACAAAAACATATCTTGAGAGAAGATCAAACTTAAATATAGATCATTGAAATACGAGACTCGACTGAGGGTTTAAAATACCAAGAAAAGAATTGAATCTCTACTGATAATAATATCATCTAATTGGTTTTACTTTAGAATCGAAACAAAAGACGGTAGCAAACGCTAAAAAGATTGTCAATTGAGTAGCAAAAGTCAACGTCCTACCTCATTGAATAAGACACACGACAAAACTATTACAAGCGTCGACATAATATCCATAACATTAACCGCTCATAATATAGCCGTAACTATAATAAAGTATTACTGAAAGAGGCTATTAACTCATTAAGATAACACTAATTGACGCTCACTTAAGCGCGCTACACACCGACGAGCTTAGCGTAGAGGTCAATCCTTACTCCATAGTAATATTATAAATGCGAAAGTAACTCTGTCTGTGTGTTACCTTTTCATACATACACCACTGAACCGATCGTTTTATAATTTATTAAATATGCAGCCGGTGACCTGAAGAAGGATATAGGCTACTTTTTACTCTTGTTACTAGTACCTATTAAAATATTAAAAATGATAACTTACGGGCAACAGCCAGTACATATCAATAAGTCTCACATTGCGATACTGACAAGTTAGAACCTTGTAAATAAGATGCACGTAGCATACTGAACATATCGCTTTGTTGCACCCAGACGTAGTTATTGTGCAATACTAACATTTCTGAAAATTTTAAGTAAGTTTAGCGATAGCGGACAGGTATGACTATCTGTTTTTCAAGCATTGCATGTGTTTACTTTTTTTGAACTAACATAGCTGTAAGCACTACTTTCTAATACATATGATTTAGAAAATCCTTTCCATACGCTGAACATTCTGCTTACTATCCCCTACCCTTCCACAATAGCCTCAAAATTGTTCATTCTGATCATCCAAACAAGTGCACGGGTTGTAGTGCGGCGCGCGATCAGTCAACTCATGCGCAGACATAATTACCGTGTGAACAGCGTGATTTATCGCCCAGAGGCGGCGATCGTTGATGAATTGGAAGTGGATCTGAAGAGCAAAGCTTTAGATAGGTTACATAACTTGTCTGTGTGGGTTGTACATACCATATGCTTCTGTAGATCGCTGTACAAACCATGTCATTTATTTCGCCATTTTTCAAAGGTTTCTTTTGTTAGTGCTCCCATTAAGTAAGTATGTATAAAAAGTTGTTTGGCTGTAAATAGCGCATGAATTCTATCACGAAACAAGCTTGTGATGTTAGGGTAATTCTATGTCAACATACCAATTGATTAACCTCGAAAATTCAAAGATCATATTTCACATAATTATAGTATCTTAGCCTTGACTGTTACTGCAATTCATAGTCCTCCAAACAAACAAAGAAATGTAGCAACACAACTTTGAACAAACAATACTGAGTTACATTATATCCTGTGTCACATACAAATGCTCCCAATTTGGTTACTCTGTGACCCACTTAACATAACAAACAAATAATTTAATCACAACAATGCTAGGCAGCGTTATCGAAACCGGTTGAGATCAAAGTTATTACCAGAAATTGTATATAATTATTAATTATGCATGTGCTTTGTAAATAAGATCTGCTACTACGCTTACAAATACATAGGTAGTGTAGTGAGAGAGAATTTCCATACAATGTTTCGATACTTATATATTGAATGCCAATTCTATATCGGTATGCGTAAAATTTTTGAAATTATATCTTTGACATTGTCCTCAACGATATCAGAACTTATATTTCATACATTATACGCAACTTGATTTTGGCTAGTCATCCAAAACTGATTCGGGAATATTAAAGACGCTTATATTAAAAAGGGTGTAGATAAATAGGAGCAAATGGCTTTTCGTGCAATCTTCAATGTTTGTACCGCCGCGCGAGTTGGCATAGAGGATTTCTCTGCAATCACCAATAACCATACCAAAATTGTGATTATATCCTAAACCCCCTAATCTCCAGTTTGTATTTCCCTGTATTCAAGAAAACGTCTTCATAATGTCCTAAATTATACCAGATTCCACAATGGAAATAACTGATACGATCAAATGAGGCACGGAGTGTGGCGAAACTAGCAAACTTCGTGAGAACTCGTCCGTCTCCGTGAGTCTTCGTGAATGCTCGTGCAGCTTCATAAATAATAATAATAATAAAAAATTGTGTAAAGGGCCTCTGCGAGTTGCTTCGGCCCCTAGTACGCCTTTCAAAGGTCCGGTACCCCAGGGTCCCGAGATATGTCAAAGACATGATAATAATATATGTTTATTCATCAAAAATTACAGACAGTTACAGCAACAATCAGTGGGTAGAGAGTTATACAGTTAATAAGGTTGTTGTAAATTCTGTACTAAAATGTTTAAAACCCTGCCTCTCAAACTAGGTTATAACCTGTATTTTGAGAAACAATGAACGGCCACAAAATTCTTATTATACACTATTACTGTTACAACAATTTATAAACAGTGTCGTTCTACCAATGCATGACTTTCACAGCAGATGACTTATCTGACGGTCGGAAGTATCGCGCTGATCGTCATTTCATGTTATGTCATTCATTTTGTCCGTTTTCCTTATACTTAGAACTAATGAAATGATTTCGTGCAAAGATCTGTGTTGAAGTGCTGAGTCAGAGGTACTTGTTATTTGATAGCCTAAAATAAACATCACTTAATCTTATATGATCTTGTACAATAGAGTTTTATCTACGTAGTACGTACATAGATAAAGTTCTACCAAAAAAATCTGAACGTTTAGTTACAAATGTCACAATAATTATGACGATTCGTTTTTGATCATCTTTAATCAACATACTGACAGCTGCATCACACCCCTTTACATCGCAATGCTCATTGTCACCTCAACTTGAAACTATAACACTTGTACCTATTAGGGAGCGTCTTGACAAAATGCACCCAGTTCTTTCCTAACTCCTAGCTGAGCCAACAGCCTCCATGACGATACTCCACATATAAACCTAGCCCGGTAACAGTCTCCGCTAGATTTCTCGCTATTGTGTACGAAACAAAACAGCCTCCATTCAGACTATTATGACGCCCGGTTTCACTCACTTTCCTACAAATTCCTACACAATGTGCACTGATTATAGCTGCTAACCTATGTGTATAGCTTTTTGTACATTTAGAGCTAGATTGGAAAACTACAATTAAATCCACCTATTACATGTAGATACCTATCCTCCTTCTGTGTTGTGCTCGTCCATCTTGTGTTCATGATAAAGTCAGTTGATCTGCACACGTCTGCGCTCTACACTTACTTTCCGCATCATCATTAGCTTGCCCTTCTCCCATGTGTGTATCTTCTTCTTCCATACTTCTCTAGTCGTCATCTAGGTAGTCACCCCCTTTTTGGCCACATCAGCTTTCACACAGCCCATCTTTCTTTTCTTTGATTCGTCTTCTCTCCACCTTCATACTCAAAACTTTTTTCACGACATCTTACCACTCAAGTAAGCAATACCTAGCACACTCAAATTTTTGCTAAACAAACGAAATAGTTATTCGGCCTAAAATTAAATATTTTTAGTTTATTTATTCACAGTCGTTACAATACATTTACATAATATGCGTCACATCTTATAACATTCTATATAACAACGCAGCGATTTTTCACACGGATTTTTCACGTAACGCGGTTTAGTAGTTTCTGAGGAATTCTTAGAAAGTGCGAATACCTACATTCGTTTATGTCAGGGTCAATTCAATAGATGGATTCCTCAAAGTAAAATCAATCTTGTCCTCATCCATGTCATTTAGATACTTTAAAAATATTTCATGGAATGATATCAGTTCTGTCTTCAAACCAAAGTATTGCTGAAGAACTAGTTGCATATCTTCCTCATAGAAATTGAAACCACTGCTGACATAAGTATAACTTCTTTCCAAAACAAGGAATCTCTCTAAAACTGTAAGAAGGAAGGAAACCGCTGACCTATTACCTCCAGACAACACTCATGATAAATGTAAAGTGTTCACTCGTCACGTTACGTTTTAACAGAACACCTATGTATCTGTGATACAGGCACACAGGTCGCTTACTCGCTTCATAAAAACATCAGGTCGCCAGTCCTTATATAATACGTCACACTATCGCTAAGACCACAATACATTGTTGTCTCAATGCGTACAATGTTAGGTAATGCCTTTGTGAGTCGGAGATGGACGCTGCGGTAATATTCTGAATGGATAAAATTTTACTTTCGCTATGGGAAAAGTTTGCGATGATTATTATGACAAAGTTATTCTGCTGTATAACTATGGCTTCCGGTTTTGCATATTCGCGATAAATTAAGGTTTTTATCGACGATGGAGCAGGGAGAGAAGGTTATTATTCGTTGTTACAATACATAATTGGGACTTCAGTTGAAACAAATTATGTGATTTATGTTAGTCGTTCACAAAAAGAACATTTTGAAAAAATATGTTTATAGACCACAATTTTCCTAATACCTAGATTACTAACTATTAATGGGTAAGTTATCTGTATAGATGGATCTTTTAATTAGAATTTTTTAATTAAAAAATACAATAACTTTTCTTAACGGCCAGAATAAAACCTAGAGCCTCACGCTTGGCAACAGCAATCGAGGCTATTCGCTAATCGTACACCGAAGAGGCAGTTAAATAAAGTCCTAATTAAACAAAATTACTTTTTACTGTAATTCGACCCACATTCAAATATTCGAGTGATCGTAAGTAATGCTAATGAAAAGTAATTAGTTTGATGTTAACTACTTTAATTATTGACACAAATAAGTTGGCAATCACTCGCCGTTCGCCTAGATTTTAATTAATTATTAGATGCATCAGATTAATGTTACCTATAAATAATTTATCTGCAACAGAATACGAAAGTCAGTCCATTTTCTGGGGAAACAAGTACTCCTAACTGGCACTGACTATTATTAAACTTGATATTCGCATGCTCCCATACTTTATGCCCTAGAACCCTAAATATAGCTAACTGGTCTGGTAGTAGTACGTCGTTAAAATTCTGTACGTAACGAATACCAAAAATACTCGCAAATAATTAAATAAATAACCATCGAAATCGGTAAAGTATTAAGTGACATAACAGCAAAAATGGCGTGAACTTACAGTAAGACACATAATACAGCTGACCAAACACGAAAGATATGTTCGTATTAATGCAAAAATGATCACTTAAAATAAATATCATTGCAGTCAGTCGCAATGATCACTTGCGTCGCCAACCCAGATAATGTTTGTTACATAAAAACTATAAAATCACTAAGAAAAGCACTCGCATATTTTTAAATTCGCCATTCCAACTTGACAGATGTCCGCCATTACTTTTGACAGCTGATTTAAATGGATTGCGTCCAAAAATGTTAAATTGAATAATGAAAGTCTCATTTACGTTAAAATTCGCATACCTACTTAATGAATTATATGGAGGCGATATATGTAGGTACATACTAAGTAACTATTTATATATGTAATCAATATCTGCGACGACCTCTCGTAATTTTATCGATTTCAATAAGCTTTCTAAAGGTCACGTAACTTTTTATTTTAAGTTTTTGATGTAGGTTTCACTTTTGACATAACAATGGTAACGCGAAAATAATTTTGGTAGAAAAATATAAAGACCAACATATTATTATTTGTATAAAATATTCTATACTTATGTCAGCAATAACTGTTCCATTTGTATGGTACCTACGGGTAATTCGCACTCCCAGCACATAGGTAGCTTCAGATGAACTAGTAATAACATTGCGTAACAAGTGATAGGTCGTGGTTTGTGAGCCCCTCACCTATAAATAATACAGTCACCCATTTGCGTGAGAAACTAACCTAAAACGTTCTAATCTATTCCCAGAAGTAAAAGCTTTACAACTTCGATAAATTGCCTTTTTATCAAGAAGTAAAATGTGGAAATATTCAATGGCTCCGTTCATCCTCCGTTGTTGCAGATATGCACGAAAACACGAACAACCCATTAGCCCAGACATGCAACTTATCAACAACAACTCATTATTATAATTGCGTAACCTCCGCGGTGAAAATGGGCGGGAAAAACGTTCCACCATGTTGTATTCGAAAGTGTCATGGCGCGCACTTCATCTTCCTTGGGGTCAGAAAAACAACCATTAATGCAAACAATGAAGCGTGTGAAGTTCACAAACTGCTTTAAGATTAATACATTAGTTTTTTGACTATTCACGTGAGGAAGTTTGTATTAGTATTTAATTTCGCCTCTATTAATTAGTTCACGCTCGGTTATTAAGTGACTTTCAAGTGCCAAGAAAGTATAATGGAAGTTGATGAATCTTTTCAAAGTTTACAATGTAATTGGGCTCCATCAGAAGGCGGAACTCCGGAAATCGTTCCGTTGTTGCCAAGATCTTCGGCGATAATATCACAATCGTCAGTTTCTAACTACTGTCAGACCTGTCAGACTTTTGCCTCTGAATAGATATTGACTTATGTAACAAGAAACTATTCTATACACCGGCAGTACTGATTAATTCCTGGTATCATATTTTTCCTCACATCTGATTGAATCCGCATAATGTATTACTTCAATCAGTTGTAAGAATGACTTCAATGGGAGAACTGGGTTACCATGATACTAGGCGAAGAGTTTGCAAGTAGGCTCGTGTACTTGTAGCAGCAGAAGTATTTGTTATGGTGTGAAACAGTTAGTTTTATTTAATAATGATGAGTGAATTGATTCAATTCAGATTTTCACACCAATAAAGATCCTATTCATTTCGCATCTAGTTTTAGATCACAAAAAACAATCGTAAATTAAAAATCCCATCACACAATAATCATAAAAGGATCTTTCCATCAAATTGCTCAAGATCCTGCCTGTTGCAAGCAAAGACGAGTAATGCAGAGCAATGGTCCAGTTGAAGCATTCGCACCATTTCGGAGAGAACAATATGCGCACGTTGCACAGTCGTATTGTCGCGCGGTGGTTCCCGCGCAAAATTCCCGTGAGACGTGTGACGTACACGCCGCCATCTTGCTTCAGGGTTGCCATACTTGGAAGCATTTATCGTTATGTGTATCTGTATGTTCAAGAACTTTGTGTGAACATGTGTTTATAAGAGGGCTGCCATGTAAGACTATTATTTTATTTGTTAATTTTGAACCTTTGCTTAACTTTTATTTCTTTACCTCCGTACCAATTACATTACTACATTTCACTATGATCTACCTTTTCAAGAATTTTTCCCTTAGGTTATGAATATTCCTAGTGTCTAAGTGCTTGCAAAGCTTTAATCCTCTTTCCGTGAGATCTCACCTCAAGAATGAAATGAATGAATTGAACTCTCAGGGCTCACAAATTATATTAGGTACAGCTATTATGAAGTTTTATTAAACTGCGTAGAGCCAACCCTAGCCAAGAATGTACAATCTCAAAGATTGACATCCAATAAACGTCAGTAGATTCGATACCTTGGTGACGAAATAACCAGTGTCATCGTAAGTGGAACTCATTTCCGCGACTTTGTGGCTGATAGGAAGTCAACGACAGGCCGGTCCTAAGACGGGATCCAAAGCAGATTGATGCTGAAAGTGACGGACTTAAAGAATGGATTACCTGAAAATTGGTTCGTGATCCATACTTTTAAGATCTTAAAGGGATATCTTGCTAGGAACCAATTTTTTCGATTGTTAATAAACAATCTGTTCTTGATTTTTTTATTTGAAAACGTTACTGAGTACCTACTGTATTGTTTTAAAGAACAAAAGCTTCGGATCAGACTTGAGAAGAAAAGATAGCATTTTACAGTTATCTTCTTAAATTATTGTCTGTTAACTTACGAGCAAAATTAATAAAAGCCGTTCAAGTTTATAGTTTCTAAGAAAATAAAGTTTATTCGGACCATGTCATTGTGCTCACAATGTTAGTCATCAATCATCACGTAGACATCATAATGTTTATTATATCACATAATTACAGTCACTGTTATATTACATCACATCTTTCACGGCTACTCCTAGATGTTTGATAGATATAACATAATGTAAGTAAAGTTATGTGCGGTACTTGCACTAAGTGAAGTGCGCGAGTTTGATGCACTTAAGTGATTAAGTTTGGTTCTAAAACAATAGCGTTATTACTTGTTGGTGTTACGGGCTGCTAAACGGCGTAGTTGGGGCTTTGAAAATAGCGGTGGCAGGAGCGGAGCAATTTGATAAAAAGCACCGAACAAAAGAGTTAAACGCGCATGACTGATACTAACATGTTCTGTAAAGTCGGTACCTACACTGTAAGAACCTTACCCTTTGTAAGGTGCTTGTTTCCTTATTGTATATTGATATCGTTTATTTATTTATTCACACTATACTTCTGATTATGTATTAGGTATTAAAAACCATGACGTACACATATATCAAGTCAAATTTTAATTACAATTGTCTCTTTTACATAATTGATTGAATAAGTATGTGGTATCACCACAAAATTAATAATGAACCCACCATAAATACAGTAATGTTAAGTTATATATTAATTCGATGTAATGACAGCATGCCCCGCCGCTCCCCAGGCCGCACGCGCGTAACTAACGCTACAATTAGAATGCTCCGTTTACACGACACGCTTGCCATGTCAGCACACGTTGACGTCTATACACGTCATGCTGTATCACGCTGACGAGCATATACGTCACATCATATCGCGTCGACGTTAATAAACGACACGTTACTGAAACATGGCTAGTATTAACTGAAGCGGTTTGAGAAAATACGGTATACAATGTTTTCAGTGGAAGCGGGGCAGTCGGTGAAACTAAAAACCTTACTTCTGTAAGTCTATCTAAGATCTGCTAGAAATAACCTCACTTTAAGCAAACAATGACTATGTTTGTAGACTGTCCCCGATTTCTGTCGGCCTTTCAAAATTAAATTACTTGTCTAACAAAGTGTAAAGTTGTTTGCCTGACTACTACAATTTCCCACTACCAATCAAGCTAACGTAAGATTGGGCATAAAATTACCTGATTAGATACTTCAGCGGCCTATCAAAAACCAGGTTTAGTCTGGAGATCTAATCTCTACTACTTTAAATAAAAGTCGTAACTCCGACCTGTTTGCGCGCGGAACCGTGAAAAGCAACGTTTACCATAAACCACAATGGTATAATCAGATCAACGTGTGAAAGTGCATTAATTAGTGCAGGATTATCTCATAATTACGTTACGACATGTTTGTTCATCTCTCGACACTGTCGAGGGGGCTTACATATTGTATACCTGCGGATGTATCTTTACTATGATACAAGTCTCAATTCAAAACAGCGAAAAGGTAAACATTTTCTTAGTAAGCGTTTACCTTCTTCAACTATGTTTCAAATTTGAAAAGTAGGAATGCTGGCAGTAGGTACCTACAAAGAGAATTTTACGGTTTGTCTCTGAGTGTGTTAAGGTAACCAATTTCCATCGGGTGAACCTGCAATCACCAGCCCGTTAATAAATTGTGGTCTCTCTTTGTAACCGTTCTGAACAGGCCAATTCAACATTGAACATTTCTGATCCCATAATATAATAGTATGATGATTGTATCTTCCGTAGGTACATCTTTACCAGCATATTTGCCATCCCCATAAAGACGCCAGTCCCATGCAAATCACTATGATGTCCCCATAGAACCCTGACATTATTACCTCTTACCTCTGTTTTAACAGTTAGCCAATGACGTGGCTCCGGCATACAAACCAGAGAACGCCTTAATTAGTCAAAAGAAATGCTAATTACATACAATCGTTAAGACTGGCACCTTTTCGTCTTGAGGGTTTAAGACGTTTAAATACGTATTTTTTACGTTTGCATATTTGACGAGAGTAGTATTAGGTAATCGGATATTCCCCAAAGCGGGTAATAGTTTCCCAGATATTTACCAGGACGGTATTATTGTGCAAATTCGAGATAACTAATTACATAATATTTTCTCGACGAACCCTAACATTGCAAGCTAGGTTTTGTCGAGAAAATATTATGTTTGACGGAGTGAGGCGAGTATTTTGTATAGCAGCGCTGGCGGGAAATGAGAAAAGTGACAGAAATAGAATAGATCGACGCGAGAGTGTGTGGTTGCCGCGTGTGTCATGTTAGCCCTGCTGGACGAATCCTCGAATATCGTCACAGGATTAGGTTCACTGGGAAATTGAAATTATTGGACTTTGGACATTTCGATTTTTAAATAACAAAAGTTTTGACCCTTTCACATTGGCTCCAACTACGACCACATTGTATTTAAAATATACATTATTTACCTCAATCTCTTAATATTACAAAACTAATCACGGTCACCCATCACGTGGCCGACCTCACTACTGGCGCCGTAACCTCGTTGCATCATAAATGACATGTTTAGCAAAAAGTACATGTCATCAGCTTTCTCTGAGGTCAATAGTCATTGCAGATGAGCGTACGAGTACGAGCTGGCGTGTTATGTCATCGAGTCATTATGGTTCCTACCACATCGACACGTGCGGATATATGACTGGTAATCTCTTCCGGAGTTGAAAATTTGATTGTAGAACCACGTATTTCACAATGCTGCACAGCGAGGTTTAAGAATACCTCAGTATCTCCGAGACAAGGCTCGAATGCATCTTATGCTACACCTTTGGCACGATCCAACGAAAATGAAATCGTTTACTGGTATACTCAAAATACTTACCGCATCCTTCCAGCCTCTGGAATAAAAATTAAAGGTACAACAAAGATACCTTTGCCGTTTTTAATTTTGTAGAGCCAGCATTCATTCTGCACACTGAAATTACCATGATAAAGCTAGAAAACAAAACGCACACATCCGTAGTGCATCCACCACAGTAGTGCATCCACCACAGTAGTGCATCCACCACAGTAGTGCATCCACCACAGTAGTGCATCCACCACAGTAGTGCATCCACCACAGTAGTGCATCCACCACAGTAGTGCATCCACCACAGTAGTGCATCCACCACAGTAGTGCATGCACCACAGTAGTGCATCCACCACAGTAGTGCATCCACCACAGTAGTGCATCCACCACCAGGCTCATAAACAAGCTCAGTACTTAAGTACTATATAAATAAATTGAAAGTAGAAACACCCAAACGCACAGAGATAATATCACTGTCCGTGAAAGTGCACATACGCAAGATATTTACGACGCACGCGCAGCGACTGTGTCATTCCTTACTAGATAAGCTATGCACCGAGGATTTCGACCTAATGTGCGTGACGAGGCAAGTAAATGACTGGTTAAGAGTTATTTTGAATCAAATTGGTACATTGTTCACTTTTACGGTTAAAAGTTGGATAAATTGTAAGATTCGTAAATTCGTCACATCTTTCAATTATCGAAACGACTGTGGAATTACAATAAGATTGCGAAAAGAGTTGATACCATAATAGGCTTAAAGTCGGTAGGTATTTAATAAAAGAAACAGAAAGGACTAGTGGCAGAATGGACTAGACTACGCACTTGTAGTCTTCAATTAAAGTACTTGCCCAATAGCGCTAGTTTTCATAGCTATTGTTTAGACCCAAACCCATTTCACAAAGTCCTCCACTTTTCTCAAACCACACAAATTAATTCTAACAAGATACCAAAACCAATTAAAGGCCCAAGGTTCGCCACTCTTTGCCAACAAAACCGCGTCATTTATATCAATTGCCAGGCGAGTCATTTGGCGCAGATTCTCGAGTTCATCACTGGGTCGTGTGCAATAGGGGCGAGCAGGCGGTGGGAGAGTGTGGCAATGTGGCGAGGGGACATTGTCTCGCGGCACACGTCCACCTCTGATGGGTCTCCTTGGATGTCATGTGGTGTTTTGACCATTATTTTTATAATTGCTGATTACACAATGTTGTAAACGTAGCGACTGTTGTTAATCTACTGGCAGTTTCTTAAATGTTATAAGGTAGAATTATGTAGGCCTTGGGATGTAGATGAAGCTTGGTGATCCGTTACACTTTAATGAAATATCTGGGATTCTAATTTTATATTGTTTCCAAACATTATTAAAACCTTAGTTGGTCGTTAAAAACCTGTAGTATTTTTATTGGGCACTTACAATCAGCAGCCAAGGATACTACTTTTTTTTAAATTCCTGTTGTTCTATTCTTAATTCTCCTGTTACGGAGGCCTTTGCCCAGCACTGGGACATTATGGGCTAAAGATAGTTACGACTGTTAGCGAACATCATACTCCCTACAATATATACAAATGATTCACATGTTGATCCAATGATCATATTGTTCCAGGCGCTGCCAGCACTGCTGCTGCTCTCGGCAGTCGCGGCCACTCCGAGGAAGACATACAAACGTGAAGGTAAGCTACTTCCTAGCCATTGGACTAATACTGACATGGAGCCTCTGTCATGAACCAAGTTATAGTTTGAACATGGAAAGGAGTATTGTGTTAGTAACTGGTTTGTGGAGGTCAGATAGGCAGTCGCTCCATCTAAAATACTGGTATCCATCTGGCTGCATCCGTTTAGACTGGAAGCCGACCCCAATATAGTTGGGAAAAGGCTAGGTAGATTGATTCACTCACTTCTATGTTTGTATTTTCAGCTGAACCCTAAAATGCTGTCGGCCATTTTGTCGTAAAAGTAATGATACCCACTCCAGTAGCCAGACTGTTCTTAACTTAGTATTTTTTAATCTGAAGAAACAGTTACGACATAACAATGATTGACATTACACTACAAATCAAACTATGATATAATTTACAAACTGTTAACATATTTCTTAAGTTCATCGCAGAGGCTCTACGAACAACTATTACTTACAATATGAAATAAAAGCACCAATTCCCTTGTTTGCAGCTCCCCTGAGTTCCTCGTACCTCCCACCTCCTCGAGGAGGTGGTGGTGGTGGCCACGGAGGTGGTGGAGGCGGCTACGGAGGTGGTGGTGGTGGTCACGGAGGAGGCGGTGGCGGCCACGGAGGAGGTGGTGGCGGCCACGGAGGAGGTGGACACGGAGGCGGCGGACACGGAGGCGGCGGACACGGAGGTGGTGGTCATGGAGGCGGCGGACACGGAGGCGGCGGTGGCGGCGGCGGCCACGGCGGCGGTGGTGGTGGCGGCCGGCCATCATCATCCTACGGCGCCCCAAGCCCTTCAAGCAGCTACGGCCCACCAAAACCATCAAGCAGCTACGGACCTCCACCATCGTCGAACTACGGACCACCTCCCTCTAAGCCATCCAGCTCCTATGGACCACCACCGTCGAAACCGTCTAGTTCCTACGGCCCTCCTCCTTCCAAGCCCTCCAGTTCTTATGGCGCTCCGGCAAGACCACCAGCGACCAGCTATGGTGTACCAACTGGACCTTCCACGACTTATGGTGCGCCTAAACCTTCAAAACCATCAAGCTCTTATGGCCCTCCTTCAAGCTCGTACGGAGCTCCTTCTCCACCCTCAAGTTCATACGGCGCCCCCTCATCTGCCCCATCTAGCTCATACGGCGCTCCTTCTCCTCCGTCCAGCTCCTACGGTGCGCCCGCTTCACCCCCGTCCAGCTCGTACGGTGCACCATCTCCACCATCCAGCTCTTATGGCGCTCCAGCCTCACCACCTTCCAGTTCTTACGGTGCTCCTGCCTCTCCCCCATCCTCTTCTTATGGCGCTCCCGCGTCTCCCCCGTCCTCCTCTTATGGCGCTCCCGCGTCTCCCCCGTCCTCCTCTTATGGAGCTCCCTCAGGTGGTGGTAGCAGCGGAGGGTTCAGCAGCAGCGGCTTTGGAAGCAGCGGTTTCGGAGGCGGCAGCAGTTTTGGCTCAAGTGGTCCCTCATCAAGCTATGGTGCTCCGGCCAGCTCCCCGTCCAGTTCCTACGGTGCACCCGCCGCTCCTTCAAGTAGCTATGGCGCCCCTAGCAGCGGCGGTGGTGGCGGACATGGCGGCGGCGGCGGCGGCGGCGGACATGGCGGCGGCGGCGGTGGACATGGAGGTGGTGGACACGGCGGCGGTGGTGGATACTCTTCGGGCGGATCTGGTGGATACTCTTCGGGAGGTTCCGGCGGTTACTCTTCAGGAGGTGGCCACTCCAGCGGCGGCGGCGGCGGCGGCCATGGTGGTAGCTCAGGAGGTTACTCATCTGGCGGAGGCGGAGGCGGTCATGGCGGCGGCTCTGGAGGGTACTCATCTGGCGGAGGCGGTCATGGCGGCGGCTCTGGAGGCTACTCATCTGGCGGAGGCGGTCATGGCGGCGGCTCTGGAGGCTACTCATCCGGCGGAGGCGGCGGTGGCTACTCGTCTGGTGGAGGTGGAGGCGGATACTCCTCGGGAGGTGGCGGTGGAGGCCACTCTTCAGGTGGCGGCGGCGGATATCCTTCAGGAGGTGGCGGTGGATACTCCTCAGGAGGTGGATCAGGAGGAGGCTCGGGTGGTTATTCGTCCGGAGGGGGCGGCGGCGTGCCGGCTACCATCAGCCAGGGCTATGACTCCAACGGCGGCTATGTGTACTAGACCCTGTAGGCTCCTAGCATCCTAGTTCTAATATAAAATAGTCAATTATTAAGTTATCACAGAATCTTCAGTATTGACGTTGCAAATGTCACAAATTATGGATGTATGTATTAATGTAGGTTTCTAGTGAACACTATGTATGTGTTAGACTTTTTACAAAATGGGAAAATACATGGAATGCTTCAGGACTTTATTATAATAGGAGCGAAGGCTAAGAACATGCTAGGGCATTCAAATTTGAAGAAAAATGGCAACACTCAGGAATTGATTGTAAAGCTGTAATGTTACCAAGCTCGAGGCATTCCGTCTATTCTCGAAATAAAATGTGATCTGCAATCGGAGAATAAAGAATTGTGAATTAATTAAGATGAGTAGCCTCTCTAAGAGTCGTGACCGTCGCCAACTGCTTACCAAGTAAGCGACGCTTGAAAGTATTAACTTTAATTTAATTGTAATTAATGAATTAATGAAATTGTACAAAAATTTAGTGTAAGGTCTGAGTAATTATACTTTTTTGTATAAATTAAACGTTTTGTAAATAAGACGTGGTTTGTATTGACACTTCCTTTTAGAGAAACAGATACCTTTCAAAATATATAGAATACAGCATAAACCTGCAGTAGTACTGAAAGGCTAGGTTGTCTCTCTTTCGTTAACTTTGATTAAAAGCTCGAAAGTGCGTTATCGCCATTCCCGGAACGCCTGGGACATCGTCGAGGTATGTACAGTCATGAGCACTAATAAGTCAACACTTGAAAACTTTCAATAGCGATGTTTGCGTGAAGTAACGAAAACAACAATGAAATACGACACATTACAAACACATATGGGTTCGAAAATACTATGTTCGTAGCAACATAAAATTTCATTCGAAAATAAAGGAGTAAATCGCTTTTGAATAAAGCCAAGTCTATACATACTTATGCTCGTGACTGTGCACCACAGCGAAGGTGGTGTGCCGATCTAATCTGGTTTGCGGGACTAACATGGCCAGAAATTGGACAAAACAGAGATTTGGAAGGAAAAATGGGAGGCCGCTGGGTGTGCAGTAGGACACAATATAGGCTTTAATAGCCTATATTGTGTGTACAAACAAAAAAGTTGACGTATCAGTCCATTGAATGAGCCCACTAATTGGATTGAACTTGCTTTTTATACTCACAAGAGGTTTCATTAGAACCTTTTCTGTTTCTAATACACTGTTTCAGGGATGATTAATCAAGGGCCTCACTAACTGAAATCAATTACTTGTCACCAACAGCATTCGCTATGCCTTTTTTCTAATAAGTAGGTACTATCTTGTGGACACAATTTCCACCTTTCCGTTATAAGCAAGGCCTACTTATTAATATCCGAAAAGAATAACAGAGGCCTCCTTGTAGACCAAGTCATAATGAATGGTGGTGAAACCATTTATTATAGAAATTGCCACTCTCATCATGAATGGCAAGTTGATTGGGGATCACAAAAATACTACTTGGCAATCAGTCAACCTACGATACTATTAATGTGCATAGGTAAAAGTAAATTCTATTGATTATATTAGGTAAACATGTTTTGGATCGTTGCTACAACGGACGGAGAAGTGAGTATGCTATTTCAGAAGAACCAATCAACATGAAAAGTGAAGCTTGCCACCTGCAAAGGGATATAATTGCATATTGAGGATGTACACAAAGCAAACACAATGAACATGCTATATGTTTTATTTTGATGTCGCCGGAGCGACCGCGGAGTTCACAACGTTACACATTTTTTTACACATTTTTCTTTTTCAAAATATTCAACAAGAACTAGGAATAAGTCAATAGTAGGTATATCTACTAGCTAACAGTGGGGAGCCGCTTCCTGACCAACATCTCTTTAAAACACAGTAAACAACCAACGATATATATGTGTTTATAATTAATTACAGTATAGGAATAAATATCTTTAAAATATATATTTCAGTAAAGGCAACATATTAAAGAATATTTGTATTTGGTATAAGAAATATATATTTAATAGAGATATTTTTGTGTAAAACGTTATTCAATAAAATATCTGAAATTCTTGTTGATTGAAGCTTAACAATATTAATAAAAACATAATATTATAATATACACTGATATGTATCTCCGTAGTCTTGTTTAATTTACAAGTCACCTAATCAATGCATCTTGTTTTTTTTTTTGCTATTCAGGTATGTATATCAATATGCTTAATTATATACTGCACATTATAATAATACAGACAAATCAGGAAGCGGCGCCGAAGAACAACAACGATACCTATGATCTACTCTTACAAATATTGATATGTATCATTTCACACTAAACACTATGATATGTATATACGTAAGTCACATACAGATGATATGTATCGAGTTCGAAGTCTTAGCAAAGGTTAGGCAGGTGGGTATCACGTCATATATCTTTATATTCGCAACATATATAGAAAATATCTCCAATTTTAAACGATTTATATGTATACTTTATTATCAAAAAACATTTCGAAAGCTTGGTAAGGTATCAAGTATGGCAACTGTTTATCTATATTTATATTACTTGTCGCTAAAATATGCAGTGATATGCATTAACATATATTTTATAAGTAAGTACATACTTTAGTAGTAAACACACTCGATATCCATCCAAAAGGATAAAAGTTGCCAAAATTGACAGTACATCTACTCGCAAGATACATCTTGATATTTTTAGAAACATTACTTCAAAAAGCTTCAAATGGACATTAACACGCATATATAAGAC